>CM053153.1:2500-1202500 GCA_028571685.1 Heterohyrax brucei | reverse complement strand
CATACCTAACGCTGACTGGAAGCTAGAAGGACAAAAGGGGTCAAAAGTTCTCTATCCAGCAGGGTAAACTCCGTCAGATTTCAGGCTCGGGCACAAGTCTCTGTGGGTCTGGTCTTGTGCCCTCTGGGCCTATGTTTCCACCACCCCTGCATGGTGCTGTCCTCAGGTGCTGTCAAGTCGGTTCTGTCTCGTAGTGACCTTACGTACGATGCGGCAGAACAGCGCCTGGGCCTGCACCACGCCCCAGCCCTTGTGCCGGAGCCCACTGCTGCTGCCACCATCTCAGCCCACCTTAGTGAGGGTCTTCCTCTCTCTCGCTGACCCTCCACTGTACCAAGCATTATGTCCTATCCAGGGATGGATCCCTCCTGACAACATGTCCAAAGTATGTGAGACGCAGTCTCACCATCTTTGCTTCCAAGAAGCACTCTGGTTGTTGTCCCAGGAGAGGTCTGTTGGTTCTTGGCATGGGCCATGGGAAATTCAACATTCTTCTCCAGCACCACAATTCAAAGGCATCTATTTTTCCTGTTTCTTATTCATTTGTCCAGCTTTCACATGCACATGGTACAACTGACAACACCACAGCCTGGGTCAGGCGCACCTTAGTCTTCAAGGTGACATCTTTACTTTTCAACAGTTGAAAGAGGTCCTTGGCAGCAGCGTTTCCCAGTGCGATGTGTCTCTTGATTTCTGGACTGCTGCTTCAGTGGGTGTTGATTGTGGAGCCAAAGAAAATGAAATCTTTGACCACCTCAGTCCTTGCTCCATGTATTAAGATCCTGCTTACTGGTCCAGTTGTGAGGGCTGTGGCCCTTGATCTTCATCAGTAAGTGTTTCAAATCCTCTTCACTTCTAGCAAGGAAGGTGGTGTCATCTGCATAGCACAGGTTATTAATGAGTCATCCTCTGATCCTGATGCCTCATTCTTCATCTAGTCCAGCTTCTCAGATTATCTGCTCAGGCTACAGGTTGAAAAGGTGTGGTGAAAGGACACAAGATCAATGGACACCTTTGCTGGCTTTAAACCGTGCAGTGTCCCCTTGTCCTGTTCACATGGCAGCCTCTTGGTCCATGTACAGATTCCTTAGGAGCACAATTAAGTGTTCTGGAATTCCCATTCTCTGCAATGCTATCCATAATTTGTTATGATCCACACAATCGAATACCTTTGCAGAGTCAATGAAACACAGGTCAACATCTTTCTGGTATTCTCTGCTTTCAGCCAAGATCCATCTGAGTTCGGCAGTGACATCCCTGGTTCCAGGTCCTCCTCTGAGTCCAGTTTGAATTTCTGGCAGTTCCTTGTCAATACCCTGTTGCAGTCACTTTTGAATGATCCTGAGTAAAATTTTACTTGCATGTGATATTAACGATATTGTTTAGTAATTTCCACATTTGGTTGGACCACCGTTCTTTGGAATGAGCATAAATATGAATCTCTTCCAGTTGGTTGGGCAGGTAGCTGTCCTCCAAATTTCTTGGTACAGACGAGTGAGCACTTCCAGCGCTGCGTCTGTTTGTCGAAATAGCTCAATTGACATTCCATCAATTCCTGGAGCCTTGTTTTTCACCAAGGCCTTCAATGCAGCTTCGACTTCTTCCTTCAGTACCGTCAGTTCCTGACCACATGCTACCTCTTCAAACGGCTGAACATCAACCCGTTCTTCCTGGTGTGATGACTCCGTGCACTCCTCCCGTCTTCTCTTGGTGCTCCCTGAGTCAGCACTTTCCCTGTAGAATCCTTCCGTACTGCAACTCGAAGCTTGAATGTTTTCCTTCAGTTCTTTCAGCGTGAGAAACACAGTGTGTTCCTCCCTTCTGGTTTTCCATTTCCACCTCCTTGCACTTGACTGTAGTACTTTCCTTTGTCTTCTCAAGCTGCCGTTTGGCATCTTCAGTTCAGCTCTTTTGCTTTGTCATTCCTGCCTTCTGCTTTAGCTGCTCCACGTTCAAGAGCAAGTTTCAGAGTCTTTTCTGTCATTGTGGTGGAGAACTAACAGGTAAGAGTTGAGGTTCGGGGACACTCAGGACACAGTGCTGCCGTCAGGACGGCTCTCCTCAGCTGGGCCTGTGGGCAGGCCTCTCCCTGGCCCTCGGCCTCCACCCTGCTCAGGCATGTGTCATTGAAGCTCCTGCAGCTCTTTGGATAAGGCCTGAGGCTCCCCACTCTGCCAGTGAGCCTGCTGCCCAGAACTGCTCAGCTTTTCCACTCTGTAGGCCAGAAGCCCCACTGGGCCACCCCTGCTGCAGTTTCTCAGCCACCACTTCTCAGTGTCTTTTGAGTCACAGGGGCCCTTTCACTCAGTCTCCTGGTTCCCCGAGCTTGTCAGTGATGGGGCTCTGGGGTCCAAAGGGCTTGCTCTGCTCTTGGCCCCTCCTCCTTGGTGTCAAAATCCTCTCTCTGCTGTGGAAGTGGCTCTTTTTGGAACCTAACAGGATGGTAGAACTGAGAAATCCGTTTGCTGGGCCACAATGGCACTATTAGCAAAGCCCCCTGGGTGAATACTCTAGAGGACAGTTCTACCCTGGCCTCCAGGGTCGCCGTGAGTCGGATCCAACTCAACAGCACTTGGCTTCGCCGGGTGGGAATTAAAAGATTATGACAAGAGAAGCCACACAAAAGTGGTCCATTGACGGTGGCTTCAGTGACCAGTGGCATGGTCGTTTCTCCCCGAGACCTCACCAGAAATGCCTTTAACATCTGTGTTTGCACTCCCCACCCCCAGACCATCCAGGCCTTTCCTGTCCCAGGGCTCCACACTCCAGGCCTCCATTCAGTCCTCCATTCCAAAACCACTTCCACGTTTGTAAGTATTTGTGACCAAAGCACCCTACTCTTGGTACCGAAGTCGTGTCAGCTTCCTAGAGCTGCCACAAGAGGCAATCATGAACTGGGCGACACACAGCTGCAGTGGTTTCTCTCGTCGTCGTGGAGGCCACAGGTCTGAACCGAAGGTCTTGGCAGGGCTGGCTGCTTCCACCTGGATGCGCTGAGGGGGCGTCATTTCACACCCACCCCCTTGTGGCTGGCAGGCAGCGGCAGCTGCTCGTGTCCCTCAGCTCACAGATCCACCACTCGCCTTTCTGCGGCTTCTTCTGTGTGTCTGGGTCCACAGTGTCCTTTCCTTTCTCTAGCAGAGATACCAGGTATTGATTTAGGGCCCTCCTAAACCCTGGGGAATCCCTGGGCACTACGAACACTGACTGACAGGTGGAAGGTGTGGGTCCACCTACAGGCAGGTTGAAAGAACAGCTGGCTGCCCACTTCCAGAGATCGAGCCCCCAGAAACCCACAGTCCCCAGGTCTCCCCAGCTCACGTGGGTCCCCATGAGCTGGAATCAAGGGGAACCGGGCTGGGCTGAATCCAGGGCCATCTAGTCTGGAGATGCTGCATGATTACATCTGCAAAGACCCTGTCCCCAAGCAAGGGCACATGTGGAGAGAGGTCAGATGAGCACAACTTGGGGGTGGGGGAGGTCATCATTCAACCCCCCTGTCTTAGTTACCTAGTGCCACTGTCATGGGTTGAATTGTGCCCCCCAAAAACATGTGTAGCCATGTGCTGGACCATGGTTCCCAATATTTTGTGTTTGTCCTCCACTTCGTGATTTTCCTGAGCTGTATGTTAAAGGATTAGGGTGGGATTGTCAATCGCTTCCTAGGACCGCCTCCCTGCTCCCCTGTAAAGCGAGTTTCCCTCAAGTGTGGCTTGCCTGGTTAATCCTTCCATCCTACATGAGACAAAAGGAAAGGGAGGCAGGCAGAGAATAGGGAACCTCACACCATCAAGAAAGCAGCACCGGGAAAAGAGCGTGTCCTTCAGAACTAAGGTTCCTGCGCCAAGATGCTCCCTGGCCAAGGACTGATGCAACACCAGACTTCCCCGTAGAGCTGACAAGGAGGAAGCCTTCCCCTGAAGCGGACACCCTGAATTTGGATTTGCAGCCCACTAGTGCGTCAGAGTGAGCCTTCTTTCATTAAAGCCATCCCCTCCGTGGCGGTTCTGTGAGAGTGGCCCTGGCTGACGCAAGGAGCCGCTGTAGCAAAAATTCTGCAGGTCGGTGGCTTTCACAAACAGAAGTTTTTATCCCATCAAGGTTTAGGAAGCTACAAGTCTGCATTCAAGGTGCCAGCTCTGAGGTGGGGGCGCTCTTGCTCTGCCAGCTGTAGGGGCTCCTTGTCACCAACCTGCCCTGTGCTAGGAGCTTCTCGGTGCCGGGACCCTGGGCCCCAGGGACACACTCTGCTCCCCTCACTTCTTTCCTGGTCCCATGAGGTCCCAGTCCCTTGGCTTGCTTCTCTTGCCTTTGACGTCTTCTGAGACAGAGGGCGATGCCAGCCACACCCCAGGAACAGCCCCTGACATCGGATGTGGGCTGTGGCCTATGCCAGGGTGTCACATCCCACCCTAATCCTCTTTAACATAAGCTCACCTTGCCTCCTGGGCCACAGGCAGAGATTCGGATTTACAACACAGGACAACTACATCAGATCACAAAACGGAGGACAGCCACACAGCACTGGGAATCTTGGCCTAGTCAAGTCGGTGCCTCTTTTGGGGACACGGTTCAGTCCATGATACCACCAACAGTCTGTGATCCCCTCATCCCAAACCCTCACTTTCCTCCACTCTCCCCCCATGGGGTTGACCAGCTCCCTGGCCAAGCACAGCCCCTTTTCCTCCCCAACACAGAGGTCTGTCCCCTGCCTGAGAGATAAGCCACTGGCCCTGGGGACGGGCCCTCTTTCTCGGGTCTCCCATCTCCCCGACTTCTCGCCTGTGCTAAGCTCTGTGTCAGGCTTTCCCACGCTCTCCCAGCTGAACTCTGAGGCTGTCACTGTCCCCTGCCACACGGGGACACTGAAGTACGGACAGGGAGCACTCAGCCGCGGTCAGTGGCCAGAGTATGTTCAGTGGGACATCAGGTCCCGCTGGGCCCAGCAAGCTGCATTCACAAGGAAGAAGCTGGAGGCAGGCCTGGCCTGGGCTCCTGCCCCGTCTTGTCCACAGAAGCGCCCAGAGGGCCGGCCCTTCCCAGTGGTCAGGGGGCCTGGGCCTCCCTGGCACTGTCTCCGTCCTCGGACCCTGGGCCCCATCTGCCACTGGAGTTTGCCTGCACCTCTCTGCTTCCTCTGTCTCCTCGAGCAACAGCTCTTTGTGGACAGAGGCGCCCCACTCCAGTGTCCCCCTTCCCCCATGCATCTGCCCGTCCGTGGCATGAGCACGCTGGGTGCGCTTGCCTGGGCTGGATGACGCGTCTAGAGGCCTGGCGGGCCCAGCAACCCCTGTGGCTGGGCTGTGAGTGGGCTGGGGTGCAGAGGGGTAAGGACTGCTGGATCAGGGGTGTCAGGGGTGGGAGGCCCGTTCTGTAGCATTCCAGATGGGCATGGGGCCAGCAGGGAATGTGGTGTGGGCAGGGGCACCCTGAGGACAGTATAGCGGCACCAAGACCAAGGCAAGGCTCTGGTGTCACAGGCGCCTGGTATGGGGAGGCTGAGCTATGGCCCAGGTGCCCAGTTGACTCAACCCACTCAACCCAGCTGCCAAGAAGGCTGTGTAGGATGGCTTCAGCTGCTGGCCCTTCTCAGGAGTCCTCCTGCTCAAGGTCCCCCCTTCGGGGGCAGCACAGACAGCACAGGCAGGTCCCCTCAGCTCCACTTAGGGTGACTCCGAGACCCTTCAGTTTCTGAACACCTGCTGAAGCCCTTTCTGAGACTGGTGGTGGCCACAGTGACCAGGGTGGTGGCAGCAGAACGCCATCAGGAATGCAGCCTTGGCCACCTGAGACTTGGGGGGTGCTGCCAGAGGAGGTCATTGCTGAGTAATGGCGTTCTTTGGAACCAGAAGTCCTCCAGTGAGCCAGACAACATTAAGAGGCCAGTGTGGATGCCCGGGCCTGCTCTGCAGCTTGGGATTCTCCACCAGGGCCGGGCAAGGAGCTGCCAGGGGCGAACTGAAGCCTAGGCGGCCCTCCGCTCGGTCAGGGCCAGGTAGACGAGAGGGACTCGGACCCCTCGGGTGGAGGTGTCTGGGTCAGTGTTCCCGAAGACCCTGGCCAGGATGCAGGGGGCATGCTGCTGTGACAAGTGACACTGACTGTGAGGGATGTGACAGAGATGACACGGGCAGGGTCAGCCCCAGGGGAGAATCACAGCTGGTTCCCACACAAGGGAAGCTAAACCAGATCTTTGGTGCCAGGAGATGCTGTGGCCGGCATGGGGCACACATGGCCCCGGACTTGGAACTGGCTGTCCTCAGCTCAGACAGAGTCAGCATTACTGAGTCATGAAGACCCAGGCCTGGCATGCTGGGACCCTCAGCCTGTCTCTCTGGGCAGGTGTCTAGTCTGGACCTGCTCCTGGCCTCCCAGGGCACCTCACCCCTGGGATCGGATCCAGGCCAGGGTCAGCTGGAGGAGCGTGTCAGACACCACCGGGGTGGTAGGGACTGTGGGCCGTGCCAGGACAGGTCAGGAGAAGGACGGATGGGTGGGCACAGCCCAGGTGGCAGCTGGAGACTGGCTGTGCTTTGCAGGGTGGGGCCTGGTGGGTACGGACTGCCGGCTGGGCAGCAGCTCCTATCCTGGAACAAAGAGGAGATTCAGGAGGCCAGGAAGGGCTGCCCGCGGGCCAGGCTGCAAGTGCGCGGGTGTTCGGGAGTGCGTGCCAGTGTACGCACAAGCGTGCCTGTGAGTGTGAGCACACGAGCGAGTGTGTATGCAAGTGTCAGGGCATGTGTTAGCGGGTGTGACACCAAGTAAGCCTGGCTGTCTGGAGGGGACCTGAGACCTGCCACCCAGCTCCTTCTCGATTCCCAGGCTGCCTGCCCCTGCCAGGGTCTGGGAGTGGGGACAGAGCAAGGCTGGGTGACGGCAGGTCTGGCGCTCAGGAGAGACAGGGGAGACAGGCGAGGGCTTGTCTACTGTCAGGGGAGAGGTGGTCTGGCCCCAGGATCGGCCTCGGCGGGGGCGGTGTTAGAAAGCGTTTGCGGAGGTGGCTGAGACGCCCCTGAGGGACAGCAGCCCAGAGGCTTCCCAGAAGTGTCCACACCTCAAGTGCCCACAGGCGCCCGGGGAGGGCATCCCATTCCTGGTTAGGGTGGATCTGCCTCCTTGGGCGAGGGCGGCGCCTATCAACACCAAGGCACCGCCCCAACAGCGCCCCGCAACCGGCAGCCTGGGTGGGGGCGGGGCGCGCGATCTGTGTCGAGCCAGGTCTGAGCACAACGGTGGCCCAGAGCCTGCGCACGAAGGCGGTGACCTTGCCCGGCTCTGCCCGGAGAAGACCGGCGGGGACCGACGGCCCAACACAGCCCGGCGGGGTGGCGGAAGGGCTGGGGCCGACAGCTGGCCCTTGGAACCGGCGCCCCCCGACAGCAGGGGGCGCCCCTGCACGGCCCAGAGGCCAGGCGCCGCCCCCCAGCAATTTGTCAGCCTAATTGCGGGTCACCGCGTCGTCGGGGGAGGGGACGGGAGGGGGACTGCGCCAGCGGGCCGCCGCGCGGCACCCTCCTGCAGGGAGCCCGGGCTGGGTGGGCAACCGACGCCCTGCTCCTGGCCGGCCCTTCCGCAACGCACCCCCGCCTGCTGCGCTGACTCCCACCTGCGCCCTGACCCCCGCCCGCCAACGCCGCGGAGAGCCCTGGCGGGGGCAGCCCGAACTCCCGCTGCCCCCGCCACCGCGCAGGTGGCTCGGTCTCGCCCAGCACCTCCCCCGCCGGCCTGCGTCGCCTACCTGCCGCGCGGTGCTGGTGTCAGCTCTCGGTTCCCAGTGACGACTCCCGGTCCCGACTGCGACTCCGTTCACCCTCGCCAGGTGCCCGGGCCCTCGCGGATTTAAACCTGCGCCCAGGCCCCGCCCCGGGCCGCGCCCCGCCGACTGGGAGCGGTGGCCTGGAGGTGGGGCGCCACCAGGTGCGGGGTCCCGGTAGAAGGTCGGGCTGGCAGAGGCCGAACCAGGTAGGGGCCACGCCCCTCCGCAAGTCCCCTCGGGTGCAGAGCTGGGGCGGTGGGCTCGGGGCGGGGCGGGCGCAGAGGACCCGGGCCCTCCTTCCATCACCTCTTTGGAATGCGGGGCGAGGGCGGGGGAGGGGACTTTTGAACTTATTTTGCAAGAGAAAAGCCGGCTCCCCGCCCGCAGTTTCGCTTTCCCAAACCCGGCCTCGCAGCCCTTGCGCCCCGCCCTCTCCCGTCCGCCTTCTCCCGAGTCCCTCAGACCTCTGGGGCTGGCTCCCCCTGGCCTGGCGTCCAGCGGCTGCCTGGAGGGAGCTGCGTCCCTGCATCCCCAGCAGCTCTGCACCCTGGCGGGAGAGGTTGGCCAGACCCACCCAGTGTCCAGTCCACTTGCCCAGAGAAGGTGTATCCGCACGGGAAGGTCCTGGCCCCTGCTTCTCGGAGGCGCAGGTGGGCACCTACCTTCTGGAGCAGGGGCTGCTGTAGGACAGGATGGGTACCATCGCCCAGGATGGGTGTCCCCAATGGATCTGCCAGCCAGCCCTCGTCATAGCTGACCAGAGGTCAGGATAGGTGGGCGGGCCTTGCCCACCTTCCCCTTCCTGAACCCTCAGGGCAGGTACCAAGGTCTCTCCTCCTCTCTGCCAGTCCTGGGCCCCCACATGCCAGCCCTCACCTCCATCCAGAGACACTCTGCCACCTCCAGGATGCACCATTAGGCCACCATGCCAGGCCCCTGCAGGGCTCCTGGGCAAGAGGGCTTTGCCTTCACCAGCCAGGTCACACCTCACACCTGCTAGCAGAAGGTCCCTGGACCCTGGGCAGGCTTCTGGCTGCACACAGACTCATTCCTGTCTGTGTCTACCTCAAAGTTCACACTGTGTGGCTGCTACTGGTCACTGGGGAGCCCTGTCCCAACAGAGTGCTTAGCTCCGAGTGGGTCCACATGCCACCCCCCGCAGGCACTGTCCAGCTCCAGCTCTGCTTGCCAGACTCTAGGACATTGTCCAGGAAGTCCTGCTGGGTAGCATGGCCGTGCTGTCCATGCCCTTGTGGCCCAGAATGCACCCCAGGCCACCGAAGGTAGCACCCATGACTTGCCACAGCGTCCAGGTGAGTACTGGCTTCTCTGTGAGACGGTGCTGTGAAGTTGCTCAGCACAGCCCCACCAGGCTGAGCCCCTCTCCCCTGGCCCTCACCTCCACAGGCAGCTGACCCTGCCCCAGTCTCAGCTTGGGCCTCAGCCCCAGTGACAGGCCCTGCCAATTTCTGTCCCCCAGCTCCCCCCCCCGGGTTCTGTCAGTGTCCTTCAGCTGGGCTCTTCCAGAAACTCTCCTGAGGGGCAAGTCTGGGCCCAGCTCCTGCTTCCAGGCCACCAGGCCGCCCCTGATTGAGGCCTCAGACCTGGCACCTCCCCTGCGGCCCTGGCCTGGTGCTTTAAGTCCGGAGCCCTTCAGGACCCCAGGCAGCTCTGCTGGCCCCCAGGGCTGGGCTGGCAGCACGTGTGGAGCAGGGCAGAGGACCAGGGGGCCGGGGGCTCCACTGTCAGCAGTGCGGCACCCAAACTTCCCGCTGGAGCTGCCCCCAGCCCTGCAGGCCGTCTGGCCTCCCCAGAGCTCCTTCAGGGCAGAGAGCTCTCAGAGGGCAGGGCCCAGGGTCTCCCTGTCTCGTGCTGACCCCGAGCTGGTCCTTGAAGCTGCTGTGCAGGCCACAGGCCCCTCCTGGACCTCAGGGGGCACTGCTGGACAGAAGTTTCTGAGGCCACTCCACGGAGCAGCCCACCCAGTGCGTTCTCCACAGGGTGGGTGGTCTGGACAGGGCAGGCGGAGAGGACGGGCTGAGGCTGGGAGGGGCCGGCTGGGTGGGAGGCTAGCTGACGCCCTCCGAGTACACAGCCTGGAGGGGCAGCAGGTGGACCGGGTGGGCAGGCGGGGCCTGGATGGGGACAGGCTGAGCTCTCCCACAGGGGGCACAAGGGACGGCCGCCCTGAAAGTTCCCCACCCTTTTGACTCGGCTCCTCCAGAGGGAAGGCACCTGCAGGATCAGTCCCAGAGAACCCGTGCCACTGAGGCAGGAAGGGCTGCTCCTGCACTGCCCCTGCCCCTGCCCTGCCCTGCCCAGACGAGGCCCTGCCGCCTCCCGTCTGCTCCAGAGCCCACACTGGGGCCTGCACTGCGGCTGCTCCCCCTGCCCCCGCGCCTGGCACACCCCTCTGTCAGATGGGATGGCCTTGGGCTGGGCTGTCAGCGTGGTGGGGTCTGGGAGGCGCCGCTAGGGGACACGGAAGAGCTCTGCCCATCTGGGACCTGATGCTGGGGGCGAGGGGGAGGAGGGGACCAACAGAGCTTCCCAAGACCGGGAAGGACCAGTGGGAAGAAGGCGGGCAGAAGGTGTGGGACTCCGAGACAGGATGCAAGCACGGCTTCTCCTGCTTGCAGGAGAGGTCGAGGGGCCCAGCCGGGTGTAACCCAGTCTGTTGACCCGCAGGCTGGCGGTCAAGGCTGCAGGGGACACGGGAGGAGGTCCGGGCTCTGCCTCAAAGTTGATCGTCTTCATATCTTGTTGCAAATATTGTTTTCTTTCCAGCACCGTGGAAGTGGAAGTGCTAACTGTAGTTTTACCGGATGTCCAGTCTCTTGGCCTCCTCTGTGTCCACTTCAGTAGGGCTTAAAGGCCGGGCGGTGACGCACCAAGAGGTGCTTCCCCGGCTGGCCACGGTCCCTGCCCCAGCTCTGCGTCAGGGCCGGCAGCCTCAGCCTGCGCCACACCCACAGCTGTGGCCCCTAGCGGAGCAGGACAGGCCTGTAGCAGGCTCGAGGTTGTTGTGGGGCCGTGGCCACAAGGAGCCCTTTCTGAGCACCCTCGCCCGTGGCTGCCTGTGGTGCTTGCCTTGCGTCCCGTGGCAGACCATCTCCTTCTCTGGGCCCTTCTAGCCAGCAGGCAGTGGGTAGTAGACAAGAGGTCACTGTTTCCTCCCTCAGGACTCCAGGGACTGCAGGTTGTCCTCCAGAGTGTGACCCCATTCACCTGTGGCCCCCTAAAATCTCCCCTTCTGCCTGAAGCACAGCTGGTGAGACAGGGCCACTGAGCCTTGGGTGTACCCCTCCTGCGTCCCGTCAACCTGCTTCCTGCACATTGGGGGCCCCCAAGACCACCTCCTAGGCCTGGCCAAGCACTGTCTGTAAGGTGATCCCTGGAAGCCTCGGGGTGCCCAGTGGGAGGGTCTTCTCCTAGATGGACACTAGGTGAGCTCCTGCCAGGCTGGGCCCACTGCCAGACAGACCAGCTGGACACTCAGGTGGGCGAAGCCAGCATGGTCCCAGGAGCCCTGGTCTGGGACCCCAAAGCCCTTGGCGCCTAAACTCAGCCCTCCTGCGCCACGCTCCAGGCGGGCCGAGGTGAGTGCCAACGCCTGTTCTTGGCTCCCGGGCCCCTGCAGTTCAGAGCCCCCACATCCAGTTACAGCCGCTGGCTGTGAGAGCAGCGAGCACCTGGAGTCCGGGGCCTGCGGGAAGTTCTGCTACAGACAGACAGCCCCATCCCTGCCAGCTGTGCTCAGTCCTGGAGCCGTCCCAACTGTCTTGTCCTCCTCTGTCTCCGTGCTCAAGGGAAGGGCTGTGGTGGGCACAGGGATGTGGACACAGGACATGGGCTGGGGAAAGGGACAGTGCTTAGTGTTGGCCCTGGGACAGGGGATGGACAGGAGCCCCAGTGTTGAGGAGCAAATGTCATGAAACCGAGGCAGAGACACACCTGTCTGAGGGTCCAGTGAGGTTCATGTGAGGAGAAAAAGTGTGGGGTCTGAACTGAGGGGGCGCTCAGCCGCCTCATTGAGAACGAAGGGACCAAGCTGTGGGCGGCTCGGCCTGCTGGGAGAGAGAGAGAGAGAGTAGGGTCTGAGCCAAGAGGTGGCTCAGCCCCTCCCAGGCCAGCAGGGCAAGTTTTTTTTATAGTTTTAAAGTTTCTGTGAAGTGGGGTGGGGTGAGGGGTTTTATGGTTTGATAAGACAAAAATATTAAAAAGAGGAGGGGGTAGGGTTTGTTTATGGCCTTTCATAAGGGAAAAGCTTTGCGTAGGAGGGTGGGGGTGGCAGGCACAAAGTGTTGTTTGTGGGTCAAATTCCTGAGGGCTGTTTTTGGATAATGGCTTATGTTAAACCTCTCTGAATCCAAGGACAGCACTCCCTCAGTTTCTGAGTTTTTGGCTTAGGGACAGAGGGACATTGGCATCTTCCTAGCTACTTCCTGCTGACCAGGGTTGTTGACTTATCATAGGGTATGTAGGGAGCTGGGGGTTCTCTGGCCTTCTGGCATAAGGAGGGAGGTCCACTGGTGGTTTTGCTTGTCGAGTCTCTCAGAGGAGCAGGGTCTGGCTCACCTGGTGGCTGAGGTTGTGGACTCACTTCTGGATCAGCTGTGTTATGGTGCTAAATAGGACCAGGCCGAAAGGGGGGCCTAGAACGAGTAAGATGAGACGTGTCCTAAGTGGAAGAAGCCAGGGGAGCCGCTTCCGTGGATGTAGCCAGGAATCCCAGTTGCCTCTTTGCTGTTTCCATAACTTGGCTGCTCTCTCTGAAAGTTTTTTATCTGCATCTCAGACCAGGCCTGATTGGTTAGCACAGAAACAGCATTCTTCATCCAGAAAGAGACAAGTACCCCCGTTCTCTGCAGTTAACAGATCCAGGGCACATCTGTTTTGTAGGGTGAGAGTAGCTAAAGGATCTATTTGGCCTTGTATCTTTGTAAGTCCTTCGGATATATCCTCTGTGGTTTCCTGTAGGTTTGGTGAGAGGAGGTGGAGACCACAGTGAGCTGCTTAACCCCCCTGTTCCAGTACCCACACCCGCTGTGACCCCAGGGCAGCCAAAAGAGGTCTAAGGATGGGCGCCCTCTTTGGCCCTGACCGAGACTTGTACAGGTACTAGCGAAAATTGGTTAGGAGGGGGGATATCAGTGTTTGGGGACAAGTCCATCAGAGTGCAGGTTCCCATCCAGTTTGTGGGTACGCAGGACTATGCCTGGCTCCTGCAGAAGAAGAAGAGACTCTCTTCTAGGAGACAAATGCTGACGTGTGGAGAGAAAAAGTGGAGGCAATCCTGTGACCCCCGCCTAGTGGATGGTTCATTACTCCAGACTGAAAAGGTGTTGGAAAGGGTTCCCCCTAAAGCGGGCTTATTTTGGAAGGTTGTTGGGAGCAGGGGAGGGTGTTAATCCAAGGAAAGAGGCTTTGGTTCAAGGCAAGACACGTTTCGGAGGACGCACCTTGAGCTGGGCGGTCCTGAGAGATGCTCTGGTTGGAGAAACGTGCCACTGGCTGAGGGGGAAAAGGAGTTGTCTGCCCTCTGACCGGGGGTCCTGTGGAGGGTGGGGTTCCGGTGGCATTGCTGCAGAGTTCAGACTCCGGGTGGCCTAGGTTTGGGCCTTTATCTATTTCAGGGAGCTTTCCTTGAGAGAGTTGAGCCCGGGGCTGTTGGTCCTGAGACTTGGGTGAGGGTGTGGGGGAGGGATTGTGTGTGCTGGGTGAGAGACTGGAGCAGTAGGGTGGCTTGACAGGCCAAGGGGGTCGGGTCATCACCTAGGAGAGTGTCCACTCTGTCGAGAAAGGCGGACCCTTTAACTTTAGTATATGTCAAGTGGACGGTGGTCTAGGGCCGTGTCTCCCTGGCGTCAGAAGTGCAGGGTAAGTGTTTGGGGAGAGGGAGGAACAGACCCGGCACCTGCGGTAGTTCGCGGTGTGGTTTAGGAGAGGGTGTGTTAAGGGGGTTAAGGAGGTCAGGGTGTGTATTGTGGAGGCCGCAGGAGAGGGGGGCTGGCTATGAGGAGGCAGGGGATCCTAAGGAGGTGGGAGAACTAGTTTCTGACCACCAGGAGATTTCTGTCATGAATAATCAACAAGTTCTCTCTGCAAATACCAGCTACAGATGAGAGAAAAGAAAGTGTCAGGGTTTCTGGTGGGTCAGGTGGAAGTAAGTTTAAGATTAGGTCATAGAATGTTCCTGGAGAGGGTGTGGGAGGGCAGGTGTGGGGCTCGTTTTGTGGATGAGGAGTCCTTCGGGGGTTAGAGGGGGCTAGAAGCAGAGCTTCTGGGACTGGGGTGTGTTCCTCTGGGTTGGATGGATGTAGCATGAAGGTTATCTGGAGCTTGCTAGGAAGTCTCTGTCTAGCAAGCATGTGGGCCATTTGGGGTTTACTAGAAGGGTATGGGAAGACGTTCAGTGGTCTAACTGACAGGTTAAAGGAGGGCTTTAAGGGGTTTGGTAGGGTTCCATCTACACCAACAACAGCAATGGAAGGTGGGAGAAGCGTCCCCCCAAATTCGAGCAGTACCAAATAAGCGGCCCCGGTATCCAGTAGAAAGGAGCTTTGCTTAGCGGCACCCTGAGATGCTGATGCCAGGGACCGTCTCAGTCCTCAGTGGCAGCCCAAGGAGTTCTGGCCAGGTGAACCCTGGTTCAGTCACTGTCTTTGAAGGGGTGGCCCAAGAGCCAGCGGTCCGAAGACACTGATCTTTCCGGTGGCCTAGAATGCCACAAGCTGGGTGTGGCTTAAGTGGAGCTCCAGGGTTTGGGCAGGTCAGCCGGTGGCCTCCCTTCCCACATTGGAAGCAAAGGCCTGGAGGCTGGGAGGAGCTCTGCTGGGGTTTTTTTGTAGGCTGCTGGGCAGTCCCCACTTTGCCCTTGAAGGGCTGAGGCCAGCGTTTGGTATTTGACGTGTTTTTTCCAGGCAGCCTCTTCCTCTCGGTTACTAAATATCCTAAAAGTTGATTTTCAAAAGACCCCTTGGGGAGTCTGGGAACCATCCTCAAGCTTTTGGAGTTTTTAGGGATGTCTGAGGCAGACTGGGAAGTCAGGTGACTGAGTTGTCCCACCTCAGAAGTGGGATTTAAGTTAGTATGTTTGATAAAATTTCTGTGAGTCTATTTAAGAAACCCACAGGATTTTTATCCACCTTCTGGGTCATTTAGTCCCAGTTAGGGTCTGTGGAGGGCACCGCTGTCACGGGGGAAGGGGAGGGAGGGCAGTTAGGATCTTGGCATGAGGTGAATCAGCAAAGGCAGTGGCTGCCAACCAGATAAAGGTCCTGCCACACGAGGCTGTAAGACTGGCTTAGATACTGGAATTCTCTGTAAAAATGAGAGGGATCAGATGAAAAGGACCTGAGCGTTTTCTGATTTGGGACTGGTCAGCCAGATTAAAGGGAATGTGTACCCAGATGATGTCTTCAGCTCCTGTGACCTCTCAGAGGGACAAAATGGATTTGGGAGGGTTGTCCCCGAGACCTAGTGTGTGGAGGTGAGACGGGGTGGGCAGAGGGGCAGCGGAGACCCTCAAGTGGGTGGTAAGCCATGGAATGTGCCAAGGGGGCGGGAGCGTTGGCAGAGAAGGAGAAAGTGGAGTTTCAGAAGAGGAGAGCCAGTGTGCCGGCGGTGAGTGGGAAGGGAAGCATAAGGAGGCGGAGCAGCATGGTCAGAAGGATCGCCATCAGGTTCCAGAGGCAGCGGCTGAGAAGGCTGAGATTTGTCATGGAGGAGGATTTGGACAGTCCTGTAGGATTGGCGGAGAAGGGCAATTACGAAGGAAAAAGAAGGCTTAGATACGAGGGACCTGGGACCACTTACACTTGCAAGTTATGCATTTGTCTAAATGGTGGAGAATGTTTGCAAAAGAAAACCAATTGTCTGGGTTGTATTCGACCCCAGAGACCTGGGGTACCTAGACTGTCAGGAGGCACCCCGATGGCTGTCCTTAGAAGGTTTAGATTGACTAATCCCGACAGAGTTGCAGAGAGTAAGTAGGGAGGAAGAGAGACAGGGAGGGAACTCGTCTGACCAGGGAGATGCAGATGTCCCTGTGTCTCTGTGGCGACTGGGTTCTGATAGACCCAACTCACTGTCCAGGCACTCCCAGAGAGCAAACTTGGGAAGGGCAGGCAACCAGTGTTCCAGAGCACCAAGAGAAGCCTTGACCCAGTGCTGGCGTTTGTGTGAAACAGAAGTAAGAGACACTTCAGGGCCTTCCAGTGAGGGAGATTTCCCCCTCTAACTCACCAGTTTAGGGTTCTGTCAATGTACCATTGATCATTCAGGGCGCCGCACTAGGCCCAAGGGAGGTAGGACCACCCCAGAGTTGGTGTCCTTGTTTACCTCTGTCCTGGGTTTCAGCATCAAAAATGTTGGGAAGCAAATGACATGGAACAGAGGCAGGGACATACCAGTCCAAGGGTCCAATTAAGTTTATTTGGGGATAAAGAGAGTGGGGTCTGCTGAGGCCCGTCACCCACAAAAGCCTCTGTGAACAAAGTTACAAGCCTATGTGATGGCAGGCGGAGGCATCTCACCCGTGACATATTTTTGGCCATACTGTCCTTGGTAATATTTTGCAACCTAATCAAACTTTCCTCAAAAATACCCTCTTATCTCCTGTCACAAGGATCAAAGAAGAAGGGTTTTACAATCCCCTCAGCTTAGTGAATCCCGACACAGAACGCCCAGCCCGGGAATGCCAAGGCTGGCCCAGCCCCGCTGGCTTCCCTCAACTGCACATCCCCCTCCTGAGGTGCAGGATTGCGGGAGGGCCCTGGGAAGCTCCCCAGGGACGACCACCCGCACAGCTCTTGGATATAAACATCCCATTCTCTGCATCAGGAAGATGGATAGGCTCCCCAGTCTATTATATTTGGTATGACAAATGAGTCAATACTAAAGAAATACCCTTCTTAGAACAGCTTAAGAAAGGCATAGGGTGGGGGACGGTAGGTGTTTACTGCCCCCACAAGAAGAGATAAAATAAAGACCCCTCCTCCTGTACCTTTTAACCTTGAAGCTCAAGGCATAACTTTGTTTTCACTGTTGATTATAACCACAATATACTTGCCTCGGGCCATTACCTAAAAAACCCTAATGCTTAACACGAAAAAAGGCCACAAGGTATCACTTCCTTGTTAGCCAACAGCTTGTGTGGTCAAGGGGGCAGGGTGAAATTATGTCATTGATCATATAAAAAAATAAAGAAAGACAGGCCCTGACAGACAGCCGAGCTCCAGATCCCTGGTTGTCTTAGTCTCATCATTTCTCCTTCGCCGACGCCACCCGTCCCTTCGTGAATCCCAAACTCTGCCGAGGCTGGCTCCCGGCAGGGGTCTGAGCCGAGGGTTGGTTCAGCCCCCTCGAAGAAAAAGATAAAGGGGACTGAGCCATGGGTGCTTAGCCTGTTTGAAGAGAAGAGAAAAGGGACCGATGTGAAGGTGCCTCAGCCTGCTCGAGGGGTGGAGTGGGGGAGAGACAGACAGAGAGATGGGGAGAGTGGAGTCTGAGCCGAGAGGTGACTCAGCCCTTTCCAGGCCAGTAGGGCAAGTTTTTTATAGTTTAAACTTTCCCTGAAGTGGTGTGAGATGCGGGATAAGGAAAAAGTGTTAAAAAAAAGAGAGGGGTAGGGTTTGTTTATGGCCTTTCATAACACAAAAGCTTTGCTTAGGAGAGTGGGGGTGGCAGGCACGGAGTGGTATTTGTGGGTCAAATTCCTGAGGGCTGTTTTTGGGTAGCGGCGTATGTTAAAGCCTCTGGGTTCCAGGGACAGGTCAGAAGATGATGTGTGTGAAGCTCTCTGAAATCCCGGGACTGAGTTCTCTCACCGAGGTGCCGGGAGGGCCTGGGGAGGGGTCCCAGCCCATGAGCACTCATGATGCCTCGACAGGGATGAGCATGGGGGAGTGGCCTTGCCTCCGGCCCCCCCAATCCACCAGTCTCCCCTGCTCTCCAGCATCTGCTCCTAGTTGCCCACCCAAGCTGTGGCCTTCTGGAAGAGGAGCAGTAGACCCGGCTGTGAGCCCCACGCTTTCCGTCGCCTGCCACTCCCCACACTCCCCTAGGGTACTACACTCAGGCACTGCCTGCTGGACCCCAGCCAGCCCTGCTCCAGCTTAGCCAGGAGGCACTCAACGGGGACCGGTCACCAGAGTTGCCTCGAGGTTCTGGGCCACTGGTCCACGCCGCTGCAGGGGCCTCCCCTGGGATGGCATGGACGTCAGCAGCCACAACCCAGCACCCCGCCTCACGAGTCCTCACCTGGCCACACCCGGCCTTTGCCTGCTGCCCGAGCCACTCCCACTGGGCGTGCAGGTCTGTGTCACCCTGACCCCCTGGGCCTCAGCTCCACCCACCTGCCCTGCTCTCTCAGCAGGCCCTGGAGCACCTTCAGGGGTACGGGGACGTGGAGGGGGGCAGGGCATGATGGCTGGATGCATGGTCCAGCAGCACTGCCCTCCCACAGCTGCCCCTCCAGGTGCCTGGCGTGGGGCTTTTGTGGTGCCGTCCCCCTTGACCTTTTCCATCAGTGCCACCAAGGTAAGGGTCTGGGAGGGTCCCAAAGGTGCCCAGCCCACTCTCACACCACATGCCTACAGCTCCCACAGCTGGAGGGCAGTGTCTGTGGTGTCCGGGGCCTGGGGCCCTATGAGGCCTGCAGGTCCCCCGTGAGGTCCGGCCAGCTGTGCAGCACGGCCTCCCCGCAGGGGAGGCACGTTAGCCCTAGCAGAGCGCACCACCCTCTCAGTCGGCAGCCTTGCAGGGGCTGGGGCCTCTCCTGCAGCTGGCTTGCTGAGCAGTCTTTGTCACGTCATCTCTGTCACCTTCGTCATCTCTGTCACCTCCGCAGCATGGAGCAGGGTGTGGTGGCCTGGCCTTCATCAGCACCTCTGCTCCCCTAGGCAGCTGAGGTCAGGGCCAGTTCCCCACAGCAGACAGGCGAAGCTGGTCCACGGGCAGGTGCAGAGGGCGGGGAGTAGGCACGCCCTCCCCAGCACCCCCACACTCCTGCATGCTAGGCCCCTGCGCCTGTTAGGTCTGTGGTCATTGCTGGACCCCCAGCCCAGTGTGGAGGGCCTGTGGGTGGTGGGAGCAGAGGACAGAGGCTGAGTGTACCTTTATGCAGGCCTCTCTGGGCCCACTGCACTCCCCCCTTCCTGGGAAACCGCCTAGGGCCTCAGCCCTGTGGCTGGGGAGGGGTGGGGAAGGGGCTGGGAAGGGGTGGGGAAAGGGCTGGGGCTTGAACTTTCCGGCCCAACCCCCAAGTGCCCACACCCCCCAGGCCCACCCACACCCCTCAGGGTAGGCGCCAGGAGGGAGGGACCTTCCCTGGGGATGGCCTAGGGCAGGAAATGGTGGCACGGACTCCCGGGAGCCCCGTTTATGTCACCTGGTACTGCTCTAATAGTATGACGAGTGGGTGGGTTTGACCTGGAAGGTTTGTTCTCACACAGTCCAGTGGGCCACCAGTCCGCTCTCAGGGTGTCTGCTTCCGGGGAAGCCTTTCCTATGTCAGCTCTGGAGGAAGGGCCTTGTGCGGCATCAGTCTCTGGTTGGAAGCATCTCGGCGCAGGAACCTCGGGTCTGAAGGACACGCTCTGCTCCCGGTGCTGCTTTCTTGATGGTGTGCGGTTCCCAACTCTCTGCTTGCTTCCCTTTCCTTTCCTCTCTTGTAGAATGAAAGGTGGTGCCAGCCACCCTCCAGAGAAACTCCCTTAGCAAGGGTGTTGAAGGCCCACCCTAATCCTCTTTTAACACAGTGATCCTGTCTGTTAGCCACAGGCCAAGATTAGGAGGTATAACACAGGAAAATCACAAGATATTGGGAATGATGGCCTAGCCAAAAGGTAACACACATTTTTGAGGGGACACAGTTCAGCTCATGACAAGCCCCTCTGCAGCAGTCCAGAGCTGTGGGTGGCTGTGCCCACTTCCTGCCCCTGCTCAGCTGCTCAGCCCTCTCCCTACCCCAAGGCCCCAGAACCCTGGGCTGCAACTCATCTCCCACTGTGGCCCTTCCTGACCTGTATCCTTCCTGCAGCTCCTGCACCCTTGGGGTCTCAGATGCCCCCTCAAGACTTCTGGAGCCATCACACTCAGGCCACATGGCCCCCGCTAGGACCCCGTTCAGTGACATGCGTGTGAAAGCTGGACAATAAACGAGACAGACAGAAGAACTGAAGCCTTTGAATTGTGGTGTTGGAGAAGAATGCTGAATGTATCCTGGACGCCAAAAGAACCAACAGATCTGCTCTGGAAGGAGGACAGCCAGAGTGCTCCTTGGAAGCAAAGCTGGTGAGACGGCGTCACACACTTTGGACATGCTGTCCGAAGGGACCAGTCCCTGGGGAGGGACATCATGCTTGGTAAAGTGGAGGATCGGTGAGAAAGGGGAAGATCCTCTACAAGACGGACTGACACAGTGGCTGAGCTGTGGGGCTGACCACCAGGGTGACCGGCCCGGGGGCAGGACCAGGCAGTGATTCGCTCTGCTGTGCGTCCGGCCGCTGGGAGTCGGAACCCGCTCAACAGCGCCTGACAGCAGGCCTGGGGACGATCGGCCCTCTCCAGGTCAGAAGCCCCTTCCAGGTTTGCTGGACAAATGAGGGTGTCCCAAGCAGAGCCAGCAACCTGGTGCCCATGGGTGCCTGGGGCCTGCATGAGCACCAAAACGAGCAGAGCTGTGGATCCTTCATTTCTTCACTCATGCATTAATTCCTTCCTACCAAGGTGGCCTCTGCCCAGGAGCAGATGCTGCCAGGCTGCCCATGAGCCAAGGGCCTCCTTGCCCACAGCCAGGTGGCTCCTGACCCTCCCAGGACCCTTCCCTGCCTGGGCAGGGGATTGGGGAACCCCAGGGCACCACCTGGATGGGGGAAGCCCAAGTGCCCAGGGTCCCAGGGCATATGAAGCCACCTCTGCCCATCCCTGGCCTGGCAACCGCCCTGCCGGTCCTGCCCAGCCATCTCCTCCTGAGTCTGTTGCCGTTGCCCTGGGAACTCTGCATTGGAAAATCCAGGTGGGGCAGCCGCGGCAGGCCAGGGCAGGCCGGGACCGGCTGGGCAGACGCGGCTGGGGGTGGGCGGTGTCAGGCCCTGTGTCTCACTGCTCGCTGGGAGGGGTGGACACGCCAGCGCTGCAGGCCCACCGACCCTGCCCAGCCCCATTCCTGTGCTGGGCCCCACCCCGGACCTGGGGAGCTCCCAGTGTGGGGGTTAGGGAAAGGGATGCCCCACCCCCTGCACAGACCTGGTCCTGGCTCCAGTCCAGCAGTCTGCCCAAAATGTCCTTGCAGGGGTCCAGGCTGTCCTAGGAACAGAAGAGCAGTCCCCCAACCTCGATACCCTCATCCTGGCCCTCTGGTCCTCAGGCTTCCCAGGGGGAGGGTAGCAGGTGACTGTCATTAAAGTCCCTGGGGCTGGATAGAACAGGGACCCTCCCTGCCGTGGGCCTCCCGCACTGTCACCCACACAACTGAGACACTGGCAGCTGCCCTCCCAGCTGCCAAGTATTTGGCCCCCGGCAGCTCCAGGTGTCCATGTGCCTTCCTCCGGGGCCGCCCCCATCACAGAAACAGTGACACGAAAGGACAGCAGAGAGAGGCAGGGGCCCAACCCCGCAGGCTGCCCCCACACCACGCTCATTCCCTCAGGGGGCTGGTTTTCTGAAGCCTGCAGCTGTCAGCCCTGACTCGGAGGCTCGGCCAGAGGCCTGCCTCTGGGCCTTTGTACCGCCGTTCCCCTGCTGAGGTCTCCTCTCTCCGTGGCCTCCCCTGGGGTCCCCACATGACCTGTGTACCCACCTGGGTCAGGACGGAGCCTGGCCTCCCTTTCCAGCTCCAGCCTTCTAGCCCAGCACACGGAGCTCGCCAGAAGCCCCTCCCTGTGTGGACACACCGCACACACACACAGAAGCACAGATGTGGACACACCTGCACACAGACACTCATACATCCATGTGCACGCAGACACACTTGCACACACGCATACATGCACTCACACACATGCTGTCGTGTACATGCACACAGACACCAATGTGCACGCTCGCGGTGTGTGGGCCACCGCTCCACGCCCAGGGAAATGCAGACAGAAGAGAGCCGGCCAGGGCCGGGCTGCGCCGAGTCCACGGCAGCTGTCCCTGGCCCCCGGAGCTGGCATAGCATGAACATGCAGCCCAAACCAGTCCGGGGGTGTCTGCTGGGTAGCCCCAGTTTGAAGGGTTAGGGGAGCTGCTTTTGTCTGCACCCCAGAAGGAATCATGCTGGCCAGGCAACCCCAGGCCTCAGCGGCCCAGGCCATGGTGGTGGCGGCCCTCAGCCAGGTCGCGGAGATGCCACTGGGCCCCAGTGGCGACTGAGTGCAGGTGGTGGGTCTGCTGGGGCTCTTGGGACAGGCCCCCTCTATCACTGGCCTCCAGTATGTAGCTGATAGAGGCGGGAGTGGCGCTGGGTGTGGGTGCGGGTGTGGGTGCGGCTGCGGCTGTGGCTGAGGCTGCGGATGCAGAGGGAAGGTGTGGGTGGGAAGTGCCTTTCCCCTTGCCTGCTGGAATGAGGCGGGAGGATAAGCCAGCTGGGACAGGAGCCTGGGGCAGGGGACCTCTCCTACCCAAGGCCTTCCCACTGGGGGTGGTGTGGCTCTGAGGCCCAGACGAGGGCTGGCCCTGGGGTGGGCGGCTGGGAGAGCCAACTTGGGGGAGCTTGTCTACTGGCGGCTGGGCTGCGCATGGAAGGGAAGGCCGTCAGTTGTTTGCTTAGCCAGACAGGCTTGTGGAGAGTAGGTATGGCACAGGTGTGACCCTCTGTGCATGCGTTTGTGAGATCTGGGGACACATCCGTGTCCCACGTGGGTGACTGGTGAACTGCTGGCCCTTCCCAAAGTTGGGGCAGAAGTGCCCACGGGGCAGGCCGGGCAGAGGCCCAGCACCACAGAGAGGTGGGAGCTGAGCTACCTGCCCCTGAAACCAAATCAGAGTGGCTTAAAAAGCAAAAAAGAGGCAGCTCTTGCCTGGGTCAGGTAGTGAGAGGCCCATTTGTTGTCAAGGTCAGGCCCTGGTCACTCAGCTTCCCAGGTCTTCACATCCCCCACCCTGTCTGGGAGCCCTGAAGCCCCGACAGCTCCAGGCTTGTCCATGCTTGGTTGGGGGCGGGGAGGAAGACCAAGAACATGTCTTTGCCACTGGCCCTGGGAGGATCTGTGCCCAGCACTGAAGGAGGTCCTGTGTCCAGGGACAGGGGGCCTGGCATGGTCACCTTCATGTCAAGCTCATGGGCAGAGGGGGTCTGCATGGCACGCCGGTGGACAGAGGGAGCTCTGCAGGGGAAGGTTGCTGGGCAGAGGGGAGTCTGCAGGGGAAGGTCGGTGGGCAGAGGGGGTTCTGCAGGGCAAGGTTGGTGGGCAGGGAGGGGTCTACAGGGCAAGGTCAGTGGGAAGAGAGGGGTCTGCAGGGCAAGGTTGGTGGGCAGAGAGGGGTCTGCAGGGCAAGATTTGTGGTCACGCGGGAAGAGGGCTGGACAGGCCACACCTGGGCCCTCGGCTGCCCTGCACACCCCCTTCTTATGAACCTGTGTTTGAAGTACAAACCCCACAACAGCAACCAAGCTGTGTCCCGCGCACCCCCAAAGGGGACACCATGCCAGCTGCCCTGTGAAGGTGTCCCTGCTCTGTGTTCTCAACTCCTGGTGACGCGTGTTCATCTCAGGCGGGTAGAGGGATCAGAGATGATGCAGCGTGTGACCACGCCTGCACTGCAGGTGTGCGGGGCGGGTAGGAGACTGCAAGCGCTCCAGCAGGCTCTCTGGAAAGAGAGAAGGGACCAGAGGCTCAGGGCACAGCCTACTGCCTGCTGGACACAAACAGCCACGACCACTCCAGCCTCTCTGGGAGCGCGTGCTTGGGTCATCTGTTCAAATGTGTCCCCGGCCCTGTTTTGCTCCCTGGGAATTTTTCTTGAGCTTGACCACTGGCCACACCTGAGAAAACCCTCCGAGGGAGGGACTTGGCTAGGCCAGCAGCTGAGGAGCTTCTCTCGGCTCAGATGTCTCTGCTGATCCCCCAGAACTCCAGATGCCATCCCCAGAACTGCATTTCGTGGAGTTGTCATTGGCTGCTCCTTAGGAAGCAGGTCACCAAACCTTCTGAGTCATGGCTAATAAAAATCCAAACCTATTGCCACCAAGTCGGTTCTGACTCACAGCGACCTAGGAGGTCCGAGAAGGACTGCCCCACTGAGTTTCCAAGGAGTACCAGGCAGATCTGAGCTGCCAGCAGCACTTAACCCACTACGCCATCAGGGTTTCCTCGTCACCAATCCAACCCCCTGAGAGCCTCTGTGGTCACCTGTGGCCAGACTTGTGTGGCCAGTCAGCCATTTCCAGGTCATTCTCTAGCCATCCACTCAGCTTCAGGGCAAAGTGAAACAAAGGAGAGGCAGAACTCATTTGTCCCTTGCCCTGGGATGTCATTATCACTGACTTCCTGGACCACGAACGAGACCTCTGTACCCACTGCCCTCCTGTCTCAGTCTCCCAGCACCCTCCTGTTCCTTATCAGGCGAGGAGCTTTTGATGCTGCTGACAGATGTTCATGGGTGGCAGGAAAGGGCATCCGTGACTCATACAAGTCAGAGGTCCACTGAGGAAGGACTCAGCCCAGTGGGTCCAACAACAGTCCAGTGTCAGTCTCCCTATGTTTACCACGGCCATGTTCTCAGGCCATCTGTGGAAATTCTGGAAGCTCTGGGCTGACGTCAACACAGCAGGAAATAAAGAATCCACAGGCCTCACTTCCAGAAGTCCTGGGGAAGGACCTGTGAAATGATGCTGTATCTGTAATTTGATTTATCACTTCAAATTACAGTGAAGCACATTTTCCGGTTACTACCTGGAAAATGTTGTCATAACTGTACAGTTGTACTCTATAGGTGCAATACAGTCACAAGTTTCATAATCGTAACTGTCCTGGTTGTATGATTATTCTACACTGTAGTTCACTTAACCACTCCTTCATAGACAGATACCTAAGTTTTTAACAATTTTTACTATTCAAATAAAAAGGTGAAAAATGTTGTTGTGCATAAAATTTTGCCCATATTCGCTAGGAAGCAGCCATCTAAGAAGCTACGATTGGTCACAACCCACCTGGAGCCAAAGAGAATGAAGGACATCAGAGACATAAGGAGAATACAAGCCCAAGAGGCAGAAGGGACCACACGAACCAAAGTCTACAAGACCAGAAGGACTAGATGGTGCCCAGCTACCACTGCCCTTCCAGGGAACTCAACAAAGAGTTCCTGTTGGAGCAGAAGAAACCTGGGGTGCAGAACCTTAATTCTAGTGTGAGGATCGGACTTGATGGTCCGATGGACTGGAGGGTCCCTGGGAGACCTGAGCCCTAGGTCTTCTGTTAGCTCAGAGCTGAGGCCACCCCAGAAGCCAAGTCCTCAGACAGAGATCAAGCTGACCTGTCAGACATCAAATGAAACTGGTGAAGAGTGTGCTTCTTGGCTTAAGCAGATACGTGAGGCTAACCGGGCAGCTCCCGTCCAAAGCGAGATGGGAGGGCAGAGGGGGACAGAAGCTGGCTGAATGGGTGTTGTAAACACAGGAGGGAAGGGTGGAGTGTGCTGTCACAGTGCGGGGAGTGCAGCTAACATCACACAGCAATGTGTGTGTACATTTTTGTCTGAGGAGCGATTCCCACCTGTAACCTTTCACTTAAAACACAAAGTTATAGGTTGAATCGTGTCCCCTAGAAACACATATAGAGATTTGGCTGGGCTGTGATTCCCAGTACTGCGTGATGGCCCACCACATTGTGGTCTTCCTACGCTGTAAATCCTAATCTCTGCCTCTGGCTGATAGAGAAAGCCACTGCCGTTGAGTCAGGTCCAACTCATAGTGACCCTAGAGGTCAGAGGGGAACTGTCCCACAGAGTTTGTGGCTAATAGATAGGATTATGTTAAAAGAGAACTAGGGTAGCACTTCAGCATCCTTATTAATGGAGTTTTTTCTGGAGTGTGGCTTGTACCACTTTCCATCCTACAAGAAATAAAAGAAAAGGGAAGCAAGCAGAGAGTCGGGAACCTCATACCATCAAGAAAGCAGCACGGGGGGTAGAGCACATCCTTCAGACCTGAGGTTTCTGCCCCAAGATGCTCTCTGACCAGAGACTGATACCATACAGGGACTTTCCTCCGGAGCCAACGGAAAGAAAGCCGTCCCCTGGAGCTGTTGTGGTTGTGAGGTGCCGTCGAGTTGGTTCCAACTCACAGTGACCCTGTGTACAACAGAACGAAACACTCCCTGGTCTTGCACCACGTCCATAATTGTTTTTATGCTTAAGCCTATTGTTGCGGACACTGTGTCAATCCGTCTCATCGAGGGTCTTCCTCTTTTTCGCTGACCCTCCACTCTGCCAAGCATGATGTCCTTCTCCAGGGACGGATCCTTCCTGAGAACAAGTCCAAAGATGTAAGACACAGTCTTGCCGTCTTTGCTTCCGAGAAACACTCTGGTTGTACTTCTTCCACAGCAGATCTGTTTGTTCTTTTGGTGGTCCATGGGACATTCAACACTCCTCTCCAACACCACAATTCAAAGGTGTCAGTTCTTCTGTCTTCTTTGTTCATTGTCCAGCTTCCACACGCATATGATATCATTGAGAATACTGTGGCTTGCGTCAGGCACACTTCAGTCTTCAAGGTGACATTTTTACTTTTCAATACTTTAACAAGGTCCTTGGCAGCAGATTTTCCTGACGCAGTGTGTCTTTTGATTTCCTGACTGCTGCTTCCATGGGCATTGGTCGTGGACCCAAGTAAAACAAAATCCTTGACCCCCTCAATCCTGTCTCTATTTCTGACAAAGAGGCTTACTGGTCCAGTTGTGAGGACTTTCGTTTTCCTGACGTTGAGGTGCAATCCCTGCTGAAGGCTGGGGTCCTCGATCTTCACCATCAAGTGTCTCAAATCTTCTTCACTTGCAGCGAGTACAGTGGAGTCGTCTGCGTAACGCAGGTTGTTACTGAGCTGTCCGCCACTCCCGATGCCTTGTTCTTCTTCATATAATCCATCTTTTCGGATTATGTGCTCAGCGTACAGATTGAAAAGGTAGGGTCAAAGGATGCAACTCTAGTGCACACCTTTCCTGACTGTAAACCGTGCGGTGTCTCCCGGTTTTGTTCACGTGACTGCCTCTTGATCCATATACAGATTCCTTAAGAGCACAATTAAGTGTTCTAGAATTTCCATTCTCCACAATGTTAGGCGTAATTTATTACAATCCATGTAGTTGAATGTCTTTGCCTAGTCAATCAAACATCTTTCTGGTATTCTCTGTTTTCACCCAAGATCCATCTGTCGTCAGCAGTGACAGGCCTGGTTCCACATTCTTTTCTGAATCAGGCTTGAATTCCTGGCAGTTCCTGGTCAATATACTGTTGCTGTTGCTTTTAAATGATCTTGAGCAAAATTTTACTTGTGTGTGAGAACAATATTGTTCTGTAATTTCCACATTTAGTTGGATCACCTTTCTTTGGAATAGGCATAGATCTGGATCTCTTCCAGTCAGCTGGCTAGGTGGCTGTCCTCCAAATTTCTTGGCATAGACCAGTGAGCACTTCCAGCGCTGCATCTGTTTGTTGAAATATCTCAGTTGATACTCCGTCAGTTCCTGGAGCCGTGTTTTTCGCCAGTGCCTTCAATGCAGCTTTAACCTCCTCCTTCAGTGCCGTCGGGTCCTGATCACATGCTACCTCTTCAAATGGCTGAATATCAACCAGTTCTCTCTGGTCTAATGACTCTGTGCCTTCCTCCCATCTTCTTTTGATGCTCCCTGAGTCATTTAGTATCTTCCCTGTAGACTCCTTCACTATAGCAACTCGAGCCTTGAATTTTTGGTTCAGTTCTTTCAGCTTGAGAAATGCAGAACATGTTCTTCCCTTCCGGGTTTCCACTTCTAGCTGTTTGCACATGTCATTCTAATACCTTATTTTGTCTTCTCGAGCTGCTCTGCGTAATTGTCTGTTTAGGTCTTTTACTTCGCCATTCCTTCCTTTTGCTTTAGCTGCTCAATGTTCAAGAGCAAGTTTCAGAGTCTCTTCTGATGTCTGATTTGGTCTTTTCTTTCTTCCTGTCTTTTTAATGACCTCTTGTTCTCTTCATGGGTGACGTCTTTGATGTCATTCCACAATTCATCTGGTCTTTGGGTCATTAGTGGTCAACATGTGAAATCTGTTCCTGAGATGGTCTTTAAACTCAGGTGGACACACTCAAGGTCACACTTTGGCTCTCGTGGGCTTGCTTTAAGCTTCCCTAGTTTCAGGCTGAGCTTGCACATGAGCAGCTGGTGGTCCGGGCTGCAGTTGGCACCTGGTCGGGTTCTGACTGCTGATACAGAGGTTTTCCATTGCCTTTTTCCACAGATGTAGTCAGTTTGGTTCCTGTGTATTCTCTCTGGTGAGGTCCAAGTGTACAGTTGCCATTTGTGTTGGTTAAAAAAAAGATATTTGCAATGAAGAAATTGTTAGTCTTGCAAAGTTCTATCACGTGATCTCCAGCATTATTTCCATGACCCAGGCCCCGGAAGCAGACACCCTGAACTCGGACTTGTAGCTACCGGACCGTGTAGGGATGAACTTGTCTTCGTTAAAGCTGTCTACCCATGCTACTTTCGTTAGCTTAGCACCCGATGACTAAAGTAACACCCAGGAAAGCAGCAGTCAAGAAATCAAATGGGGGGGCGGGGTCAAGCTGGCTGACTAAGCCCACGTCTCCTTCTATCCCTCCGGAAACCAAGACCTGAACTGACAATCAAACAGAGCCTTCTGATCACCTAATCAGCCTCAGGACACGGCACAGAGCTGTTAACTGGGACTTCATACCACTCAGCGACAAACCCCCTCTCTCTCGCTGACTCCCACTTCTGGCTAGCCCCGGCTCTCACGGACGGAAGGTAAACGCACTATTTTGACTTGTTTTTCCCTCGGTCTCAGCCGGCGGTCGGAGCTGGGTCTTGCCCAGCGGCTGGACTCAGACGCGCTGCTGGGGGGATAGGCAGGTGAAATTCCCATATTCTGAGAGCCAGGCTCGGGACTCTGTTAATCTAGCCACTTTCAGCCTCTCGTTTGGTAGCTGCCTCAGCGGGGTTTGTGCGGAGCTCCGCGGTCAGGGTGCGGGACGCCATGTTGGTACTGAGATTTTAGCGGGACCTCGTTCTTAGCCTGGGAGCCAGCGCCTGCAAACGGGACAGTGTTTCTCCAACAGAAAAGTAGTGATTTTGCACAGTGCTGCCTGCATTGGGGGCCCTGCAACAGAAGCAGAGGAATCGCTGCCTCTGGGCATCTTTAGCCCCCCGTCTGCTGCCTGTGTGGAGGACGCCATCTTGGGTACGGTGGCCGCAGCTGGACCTGATTCTTAACTTGGGAGCCAGAGCCTGCCCACAAGAGAGTGCTTTCCTATCACAAAACCAGTACTTCACGCAGTGTTGGATAAGGCTAGGGCCTGTCAGCAGAGGCCACCAGGGTAGTAGCATTGCTGTATTCTGAACTAGTTTGTTATCATCTGGGGTTGGATATAGTGGAGCTTACTTTGTCAGATGAGAAGAGGGACCTCTACACCTGAAAACCTAACTGACTTGTGAAGTGGTCAGATACCTTTTGCTTTACATTTGAAGACAGCCTAGAGAAACATTTGCAATCCATCCTCACAGTACCTCTTCCAGCCTCTGTATACTCACATGGGACCCAAAAAGCAACAGACAATTGTGGCATACAAGCAATCACTCATGGCTTCAGAAGGCTCCCAAACAAAGCAACCAAGGAGTTTTCCAGATGAAGAAACTTTTATGAAAGCATCAGGAAGTGAATACAAATTGATTATATATAGAGCCCTTCTAGACCTTATACAAAATGCAGCAGAACAAAGTGAAAAATTAAGCAAGTTGTTCGATCTGATGGAACACCAGTACTCTGAAATCCAACAGATCAAGAAGAAAATCAAAGACATAGAAACTTCCATGCAAAGCCAAGAAAACAGAATGGAACAAATGGAAGAAAGAATTTCTGACTTGGAAGACAGAGCTACTGATGCCAGCGTCTACGAGCAGAAATCAGAAAAAAGAAACAAGAAAAATGAAGAAACATTAAGAAGCATGTGAGACTCTATTAAGAGGAATAACCTTCGATTAATTGGGGTCCCTGAACAGGGTGAGACATCTGAGAACACAGAGAGTATTGTTGCTGAGCTGCTGAAAGAAAACTTCCCAGAAATCATGAAGGAAGAGGATATAGACATCTCAGATGCATATCTTACGCCACCCAATATAGATCTCAAAAGAAAGACTCCAAGACATATTATAATCAAGCTTAACAAAATGAAACATAAGCAGCAACTCTTAAAGGCAGCAAGACTCAAGGCAAAGCTAACATTCAGAGGGAAACCCTGTAGGCTCTCACCAGATTTCTCAGCAGAAACTATGCTGGCACGGAGACAGTGGCATGACACATTCAAAGTCTTGAAGGAGAAGAACTTCCAACCAAGAATTATATATCCTGCAAAACTGTCTTTCAAATACGAAAATGAAATTAAGACATTCCCAGATAAACAGAAACTCAGAGACTTTGTAAAAACCAAACCCAAACTACAAGAAATATTGAAAGAAGTTCTTGGCTTTGGCTTAGAAGAACAAAACCACTAACTTTATATTTTAGAACTACATACTACTCAATACTCTACTCATTTAGGGAAGGCTCCAAAGTCAATCACAGCTTTGATATGGAAAGAAGCAATCCAGTGATCATCATGAAAACTATGGTGTCACCATAATAAAAAGAGGGATGTACTACAGTCGTTATAGTCCTTCTAGATGGAGAGGAAGATGACAAGACTGGTAGTAATTAAAATTGGGTTTATAAATAGTTTATTAAGGGAGTTCATAGGGGCAGCTGTAAAGCACAACAAAGATGTATCATACCATTTCAAGAAATCTAACACACGAGTCTCAACAACTATAAAACCAGCTCTGAAAAAGGTGAAAAATCAACTCACAAAAAAGAGTGTCGCAGAACAGACTAATAAGAACAACAGAGAAAACATCAACATAAAAATAAACATATCACAATGGCAGCAGTGAACACATACCTATCAATAGTTACATTGAATGTGAATGGATTGAATGCTCCAGTAAAGAGACACCGAGTGTCATCTTGGATCAAAAGACACGACCCATCCATATGTTGTCTACAAGAAACTCACTTGACACCTAAAGACAGGAACAAACTGAAAATTAAAGGATGGAAGAATATATAGCAAGCTAACAATGAACAAAGAAGAGCAGGGGTGGCAATTCTAATCTCAGACAAAATCTATTTTAATGTCAAATCCACCATCGTGGACAAAGATGGTCACTATTTATTGCTGAAAGGTTCAGTACACAAGCAAGACTTAACTATATTAAATATTTATGCACGGCAATGCCAGAGCACCTAAATATGTCAAAGAAACACTGACTACTCTCAAAAGAGAGTTAGATGACTCCACAATAATAGTGGGAGACTTTAACACTCCACTCTCACTACTAGACAGATCATCTAGAAAAAAGCTCAGTAAAGATACAGAAGACCTCATTGACACAATTAACCAACTAAACCTCATTGATATATATAGAACTTTCCACCCATCAGCAGACAACTACACCTTCTTCTCCAGTGCACATGGAACATTCTCCAGAATTGACCATGTGATAGGCCGTAATGCAATGCTCAACAAAATCCATACCATTGAATTACTGCAAAGCATCTTCTCAGATCATAAAGCCATAAAAGTTGAAATCAATAGCAGAAGAAACAGAGATAGAAAGTGGAACTCTTGGAAACTGAAAAACACCTTGCTCAAAAAAACATGGGTTATTGAGGAAATCAAGGATGAATTAAAGAAATTCATGGATTCCAATGAGAATGAAAACACTTCCTACCAGAACCTATGGGATACAACCAAAGCAGTGCTCACACGTCTATCTCCATAAATGCACACACCTGGAAGGAAGAAAGAAACCAAATAAAGGAACTAAGTCTACAGCTTGAACAAGTAGAAAGAGAACAACAGAGGAACCCCTCGGGCACCAGAAGAAAGGAGATCATAAAGATTAGAGCAGAGCTAAATGAATTAGAGAATAGAAAAACAATTGAAAAAATTGAAAAGACCAAAAGCTGGTTTTTTGAAAAGATCAACAAAATTGATAAACCACTGGCTAAACTTACTAAAGAAAAGCAGGAAAGGAAACAAATAACCCAAATTAGAAATGAGAGGGGAGTTGTCATCACAGATGCAACAGAAATAAAAAATATCATAACAGAATACTATGAAAGACCCGACGCCTGGTCTCCATAATCTATAAGATACTACAAAATACCAATAAGAAGAAGATAAACCATCCAGTTAAGCGATGGGCAAAGGAGATGGACAGACACTTCACTAAAGAGGAGATCCAGGCAGCCAAAAAACACATGCGGACATGTTCACGATCTTTAGTTATTAAAGAAATTCAAATCAAGACGACAATGAGATACCATCTCACCCCAACAAGATTGGCCATGATCCAGAAAACACAAAACAACAAATGCTGGAGAGGCTATGGAGAAAGTGGAACCCTCCTACACTGTTGGTGGGATTGCAAAATGGTCCAGCCTCTTTGGAAGGCAATCTGGCGCTTCCTTAAAAAAATGGATATCGATATGCCATTTGACCCAGTAATTCCACTACTTGGAATATATCCTACAGATTCAAGGCCTTTCACACCAACGGACACATGCACCAGAATGTTTACCGCAGCACAGTCCACGATAGCAAAAAGATGGAATCAACCCAGATGCCCAACAATAGAAGAATGGATAGGTAGACTACGGTACATATACTCAATGGAGCACTACGCAATGATAAAGAATAACGATGATTCCAGGAAACATCTCCTAACCTGGTTTCAACTGGAAGACATTATGTTGAGTGAAAGTAGTCAGCGACAAAGGGACAAATACTGTATGAGACCTCTACGATAAGATCTCAAAAACAGACTTGTGTATAGAAGAAAAGACTCTTTGACAGCTGCAAGGGAGGGGAGGGAGGGAGGGTGAGGGGGGGAGGGTTTAGTTTAGATAGTTACTAGAAATCTAGTTGGGAGAAAGCGGTGATAGCACACATTAGAAACAAGAACAACATTAAGTGGACTTCAGCATCACTTGAGTACTCCTTCCATCTTGACTCAATACTGCAAGGATAGAATAGCTGGGGCAGGAGGTGGGGGACCATGCTCTTAGGCGAATTCCAGACCAATTGGCACAACTAGCGTTTTGCTGAGAGAGCTCTCTGCACCCCACATTGGTGAGTGGCGTCTGGGGTCTTAAAACCTGCCAAGCTGCCATCCGAGGACACAGCAAATGCTCCCAAATCAGCAGGAACGGATGCTCACCGAGGACCAAAATGACATGTGGTAAAGACAACTGAGAAGAGAGAGAGACCCACAAGAGTGGGTGCCTACATAGACTTGGGACTGGAAGAACTGGATGGTGCCCGGCCACCACCAGTGATAGCCACGATGGAGCTCACAGAGAGGAGTCTCACTGGCAACACAAGAATAAAAAGGGGTGCATCATGAGATCTCCACTAAAAGACCTCAACTGATGGTCCAGCGGTTTTGGGGTTCCTCTGAGAGCATGGCCCCCAGCCCTGATGCTACCCTTTCCCATAAATTATAACAAAGGTCCACTCTTTGGACAGGAGTGGATTGGACTTGGCAATGCAGAGTGATCATATATTGGAAGCCCTTTGTGGTTCTATACATCTACAGAATATCATCCTGCTGACCTCTGGCTGGAAGAAGGGGAATGGGTGGAGAGGAGGGGAAAGGAGACTTTTGGGAGGATGAGACATGTATGGAGCAGAGAGGAATAGTGTGCTGTCATCGGACAGGGAGAGCAGTGGAAGCTGCATATAGGTGGGCATGTAAATTTATACGTGAATGTACATTTTCACTCAGTTATGTTAAATAAAAATAAAAAAAAAAACTTATTACAGAACTGTAAAAAGAAAAAAATAGAAATCAAATGGCACATTGATTAGGCAAATCAGCTGCCAAAAAAACCCATTAGAGTATTAAAAAGCAAAGACATCGTTTTGAAGACTGAGGTACCCCCGACACAGGCCATGATATTTTTAATTACCTCATATGCACAAAAGCCGGACAATGATGAGGAGACTGAAGAATCGACGCCTTTGAACCGCGGTGCGGGTGAAGGACACTGAGTCCAGCAGGGGCGCCAGAAGGGCCAACAAATCTGTCCTGGCAGAAGTACAGCCAGAGCGCTGCTTACGATCAAGGATGGGGAGACCTCGTCTCAGGTGCTTTGGACATGTCATCAGGAGGGACTGGTCCCTGGAGAAGGACATCACACTTGGTAAAGTAGAGGGTCAGTGACAAAGAGGAAGACCCTCCAGGAGATGGACCGACACGGCGGCTGCCACAAGGGCCCGTGCGTAGCCAGAGCCGTGAGGACGGTGCAAGACCAGGCGGGGCCGCCCGGTGTGCGGGTCGCTGTGATGGGAAACCGACCCGATGACCCCTGACAGCGACAGTAACGCACCGGTAGACTAGCAGGCAGGAGGCGCCACCAGTCAGGGTGACGGCCGGGTCCTCGAGAAGCAGTGGGGAGGCCACCCCAGCACAGGCCTGAGGAGGGGGCTGGGACTGGGGAGGCCCAGGCGGCGCCCGCGGGGTACATGGCTGCTCTTAAGTGCACGTGGCATGTGCCACCACCCTAACTCATAACCGTGTCTGGGAGGGACGTGGTGACCTGGGCCTTGGATCCTCTGGGTCTGCGTCGTCCCACTGGGTAGAGCATCAGGAGCGAGAAGGAGGAGTGCGTGGCAGAGGAAGGAGACAGCAAGTGCCACTTGGCATCCCTGCCTGAGGGCCGTCTCCAGGGACCAGATGCATGCTTCCCCTGCCCCCAGGGAAGCTGTCCCCTCTCTACCTCCCTAACTATCACCCCTGTCAGGCCGTGGGGTCAGTGCTATCTTTCCCAGCTGGGACCAGCACCCTGGCAGAGTCCCCTGCTAACTCCTGTCGCCGGGCTCTGGTGCTGGATACGCCCCGGAGACAGGATGGAGCATGGTGGCAGGAGCAGCTCACCGGAGTCCAGGCCCCGCACACCTGTGTGTGTCCCTCGGACCTGCACACACCTGGTGTGCCGTTTCTCTCCATGGTGGGACACTGTGGCTCACTCCCAGTGGACCCCTCACTCCAGTGTTTGACGGGCAGCTCGAGGCGCCAGGCTCCTTGGTTGGTAGACTGTGTCCAGTGGAGCTGCACCTTGCCTGGCCCATGGCAGGTTCTCAAAAACCAAGTGTCAGCTCCCTGGTTCTGCTGCAACCACATACCACAACGTGGGGGGCTTCAAAGGACAGAAAAGTGTTGTCTCCCAGCTCGCAGGCTGGGAGCCTAAATTCAGGACAGTGCCAGGGCTGTGACTCCTCTGAAGTTTCTGAGAGAAAGCCCTTCCTTCTCTCTCCCGGCTTCTGGGGCCCCTGGCGTCAATTGGCTCATGGCAGCCGTGTGTGCGCTGTCCTGCCCCGCATCATCGCACAGCTTTCTTCCTCTGAGCGCCTTTCTTGTTGTGAGGACACCACTCAGTGGGCTATGCCACAGGCTCAGTCCAGACTCTCTTGCCAAGGACACTGGGCTCCGATGCAAGTGGCTGTGTTTAGGGCCACAGGGCTGAGCCGCTTGTCCTGGGTCAGGACAGCTGCACAGCCCTCTCTTGCTCTGGGCCCTGCTCAGAAATGTCACCAGAGAAACAGTTATGGTTGACCTATGTCCTCCAGGAAGCCGTCACCTCTGTTCCTGGGTGGGAGCAGGATTTTGTCTGTCACGTTAATGAGGTGGCATCAGTGTGGCACGTCAGCTGAACCCGGTCACTTCTGAGACACAGAAAGGGCAGATGCAACACAGATGGAGGCAGACGGGGGGACAGACAACGAAACCGTGAGAAGATGAGCCTCGATTGCATGAGGGCACCCCCCCACCCCGTGCTAGCTGTGCGGCAGCAGCTCTAGGTAGCTAAGACACAGCCTCAGAAAGCAGCCTGATGGCCTCCTGGAAAACCAGCCAGACCCCTGCCTTCTGCTCTTGGCTGCTAGAAATAACGGCTTCCAGAGGTTAGACCTTCGTCCTCTGCCCTAGAACGAGTTTGTCAGGGCCATTTGAGATCAGTGGCTGCTCCTCGGTGTCGCCTGAGGCCCAGGCTCAGTCTGTGTTTCTGATGTAGCAGCCTTAGCTTGGCTACAGTCTTCAGAATCACAAGACGGCTGCTGGGCTCTGGCTATTACATCTGCATGCTGGAGAGGAAGAAGAGGAAGACCCAGGCCAAAAGGGGATGTCCCCATGGGGGCAACTTGCCCGTCTCAGCTGCCTTCACGGGGCGTTCAGCCTGGGGTCCTGCCGGTTGTGGGGTTTCCCGACAGACACACCTGCCCTTTGAGGAAAGACCGGGGGAGCTGAGGGCTAGGGCAACATTGTTTTCTAGGGTGGGGAATTAGAGACCATCCTGACAGCCCATCTCAGGGTCTGAGCAGGCAACCCGCTGTTTGTCACAGCCCCCAGGGCTGAAAAGAACGGGAACTGTCACTCTGCTACCCAGTGGGCTGGAGAGTAGAGAGTCCAAGGGGACAAAGGGCAGAGGAGGTCACGCTGGGCTGCCTTCTAGGGAGAAAAAGGGGGAACTGCAGATTTGTACCAGTGTAAAAGACACTGGAAGCGTACACATGTCACTTCTGTTTGGGCCACCAGCCAGGGCTTCTGTCGCTAAGGGGACATGACAGTGCGATTTGAGTGGACGGCTACAATTGGCCAAGATGACTCCTTTTGGGGGCACTTGTGGTCATTTGCTCCATGCTCTGATGTGCAAGTGTCTCTCCCAGCCGGGGCCTGGCCCTCAGACAGACGGTGACTCCTGCGGCTACCCCCGGTCGGTAGAACAGAACCTCTCCGGTGTTTGGGGTTTATTGGAAGGAGAGGAGAACGTGGCTTCTGCCTGAAGGCGGTGTCGGCAGCATCGCGGGAGCACCCTGGGAGCTCACCGGATCAAGCCCCTGACGGTCCCCTGTCACTCCTCAAGCCTCACTGCTTCAGGCACTGGGTGGATGGAGGACTTGAGGGGCTCTGACAGGCAGGGTCTGTGAGGACGGCACAGGACTGGGTGTGTCTAAGTCACAGCCAACACGACAGCAGCTCACAGCGACAACCAAGGGACCCAGAAGTCCCCGTCGACCCCACCGAGGCCCCGCCCCCACTCCGCTCCGCCCCCACTCCGCTCCGCCCCCACTCCGCTCCGCCCCCACTCCGCTCCGCCCCCACTCCGCTCCGCCCCCACTCCGCTCCGCCCCCACTCCGCTCCGCCCCCACTCCGCTCCGCCCCCACTCCGCTCCGCCCCCACTCCGCTCCGCCCCCACTCCGCTCCGCCCCCACTCCGCTCCGCCCCCACTCCGCTCCGCCCCCACTCCGCTCCGCCCCCACTCCGCTCCGCCCCCTGTTGACGCAGGCGCAGGCAGAGAGCCAGGAGCCCAGACAGCTGGCTCTGCAAGGCACAGTCAGCCCGGCCGTGTGCCTCTCCTCCGTGTACAGGGGACAAGGAGCACTGCTGATGTGTGTCAGCGGAATCTTCCTGCCGAAGGGGCAGACCACAGGCTGCTGACCCTTCCCTCAGAATCAACCCCGGAGAAACGGCCAGAGCAAGAGGGGAAGGGTAAATTCCAGGAAAGCCCCAGTGAGAAAGGCCCAAGTAGCTGTGGCGGGAGCGGCCAGGTCACGGGGGTCCCTAGAGAGGACTGCAGGAGGACGGCCGCTGGCCTCCCACTGCCTGCACCTTCCCTGGGTCTGGACGGCTCTCGCCTGCCCCATCACTGCAGTGACTGGTAGCCACTGCCACAGTCAGTGGTACCCTGAAGTAAAATCTAGAGCTCAGCTATGCCCAACAGGGTGAGCGGACAGTGGGTGAGGGTTGACCAACCACTGCAGGCCCCTTCTCCTCCACCCCCCAACCCCCAAGCCCCAGGTCTGGAAGATGAGACCTGGAGGGACTTGGTCCTGGCTGTGCGCCTCCCCTAGAGGTCATTGAGCAGGGGGAGTGATGGGGTGGTGCGTGGGGCTCGTCTCCACCCTCCTTAATTTCCCCAAGACAGGCGCCCGTCAGGCCCGGCCTTCCAGGCATCACCCCACAGACAGAGGGCTGAGGCCTCCAGAAGAGCAGGGTCCTGAAGGCAAAAACACCCCAATCCCTGAGGACTTAAACCAGGTCAAAGGAAGACCACAGCTGACAGCAAACAACCTGAAAATAAGCTTTTATCAAAGCAGAGAGACTTGTAAATGTCAAATAAGCTTACTCAGGAAATAAAGGGAATTGTCAGGAATGGACACGAAAACAAGAATTCATTTTACACGAAGAGCCAAAGGTGCGTGGCCTGCATGAAAAAAGCAATCACCGTTACCCATTAGGCAGGTGACAGGATGGAAGGTGTGCATGGCATGTCTGAGGACCAAACCGAGAGGTCTTTCAAGTGGCAACTGGGATGGGAGAAAACTAAAACCAAACCCACTGCAGTTGACTCATAGTAACCATACGGGATAAAGTAGAACAGCCCCTAAGGGTTCCAAGGAGCGGCTGCGGGAGTTGAACTGCTGACTGTTTGGGTTAACGTCTGCCTGGGTCTTCATCACTATGCAACCAGGGCGACAAGATGGAAAATACAGAAGAAATGCCAAGCCACGTGGAGAACAGAGGTGGAGACACCAACTTCCAGGGGAGAGAAGTCCGCGAAGGCAGCAACAGTGAACTTGAGTGAGGTGGCTGAGGTTGGGTGTCAGCACAGCTGGGCCACGATCTCAGTGGGTTGGCAGTTGCGTGACACTCTGATCACCTCTGTGACGGGATCTGCTGTGGGCAGCCAATCAGCTGAAAGGGAGTTTCCTTGGCCTTCACTGAATATAAGCAGACATTCTGGCGAGACTCATGGGCTTCTGCTCTCTCCGGACCCTGCAGAAGGCTCCTGCTCATTTGCTCTCTGGTTTGTGGGACTTCAACAAGCAGCTCGCCCGCAGTCTTGCTGGCAGATCTTGGAATTCATTGATCTTTGCAGCCTATGAGCAAGAGCCCTGCTCTCTAATCTGCCAGTCTGGGTTTCGCCAGCCCATTTGGCCAGGTGAATCCAGAGAAGCTTTTGTCCTGATCCATGGACTTGACATTCCAGCCTCTACAATAGAACAAGCTATTTCCATAAAACGTATCTCTCTCTATATATATTTGCACTCTTAACTGATTTTGCTTATCTAGAGAATCCTGCCTAATGGAGCTTTTGAGAACGGAAGAAGAAGAAGGCAAGCTCTCAGGCCAAAGGTATAAGGGAGAACCATGGAAAAGACAGAAGAAGAAACCCATTCTAGACAGAAGGTGGTGATGCTTAATACACAAGAGGAATATTCCAAAAACTTCCAAAGAGAAAGAGCAAACTGTTAAAGGAGTTCCTAACCAAGGCATCAGTTTCTCAGCAGCAGCCCTGGGTGCCAGGAGACAGTGGAGCATTGTTTCTAATGCCCTGAGGGAAGGGGGCTTTGGCCCTCAGGGCTTCATGTCCAGTCATTCCAGCATCATTCAGATGTGAGTTAGTGGCAGTGAGTATATTCTGGGGCCCTCCCACAGTGAGAGCTGTTTGGAGAGGACAGGCAGGAATCAACAAGGAAAGGAACGAGTGCAGAGAAGTCTGCCCGAGACGACGGGTGGACACTGGGGTCATAACCACAGAGCAAAGAGGACGGAAGGGTGGGCACAGCTGGGACGAGCCAGCACGGCAGATCCAGAGACGCTGCCCCTGAAAACGAATGCGGGGTGGGAGAGGGGAGCTCAGACGGCCGGGAGAGCAGGACAGAGTATTGGCCGTCTGTTTGTTGGCCTTCGGGTCATTCTGATTCATGGGGACCCCGAGTATGTAGACCTTTCCATGAAATTTTCAAGGCTGTGACCTTTTGGAGGCAGATTACCTGTCTTCCAGGTTGCCCGTGGAGGTGTGAAACCACTAACCGTATGGTGAGCAGCAGGGTGCTGACCAGTGTGTGTCACCCAGGGCCTCCGCTTAGGTGTTGATGAAGGTGAAAAACAGGGAGCAAACAAACGTTCGTAGGGCCCTTCGAAGCAGCCAACATACACACGAAAATACAGTACACAACTTTTAAAATCAGCAAAAGAAAATCTGATTTATTCAGTGGAAAGTGGGGAAGGAGAAAGGATATAAAAATACAGCACAGTGAGTAGAACATGTGCAATGAGATGGTAGAAGGCAGCGCAGATACAACAGTAGGTGGAAGATACACAGAGACAACACAGTGCTGTCTGCCAGTTATTAGCAGTCAGTCCTAAAGAGGCGTGTGAACCCAAAGAGAGGAACCCTACTGTTACCAGAGGAACACTGGGGTCCGTGCCACCTGCTGCAAGGCTGGCACGAGGCCAGGAGGCTGGGGAGGGTTAGGTCAGAGACTCCATCAGTGTGCCAGCTCACACGAAGGGGCGGAGGGCACTGCTCCTCTGGAAATCTGTGCGACCTGTGGTTTCATTCAGGTGTTTTTAAAAGATGAGGCTGCGTGTTAGGATCAGAAGTAGGGACTTCGAGGGGTTAGAAATGTGCTTTGAAGAGGAATCTGGGCTTTTTCAATCATTTTGACCTTTCTTGTCTGTCTGAGCAATAAGGTACCAGCTGCTCCCCTGGCCTGCAGACTCACAGGCTGTTATCTGGCTTCTGGGCCAGGAGCCTCAGGTTCGGGCAGCAGTTCAGCCACGTGGAAGGGAAAACTCATAACAGCTCACTGGTGTGCCCTCCCTAGTTTCTTGTCTAAGTCATCAGTTGTGGGCTGGAGGCCCAGTTCCAGCCTGGAGCCCAGTTACTGGCCCAGGAGTTGGCATCCCCCGGCCCACAGGGAAGTGGCTGAATTCTCACCACTGCCTCTCAAGGCTGTGAGTTCTCCTAGCATCACCATCTGGGCCCCACAGAATGTGAGTGTTATGCTTCCCAAGGGAGGCTGGGGCAACGGCTTTGTAGCAAAGCCACTTGGGCCTCCAGCCTCAGTTTCCACCTGTTGAGAGGAGCTATGCTTTCAGGCCTCCAGTTTCACTACTCTCTGACTGCTATAGATTGAATTGTGTCCCCTAAAAATATGTGCTGCAAATCCTAACCCTTAGAGCTGTGTGGAAGTAATCCCATTTGAAAACAGGGATTTTTTTTTTATTATTATTATCTTAATGAGGCCATATTAAGGCAGGGTGAGTTTCAAGCCAATCACCTTTGAGGTACAGGAGGGGAGATGAGGTACAGAAGCAGGCACAGAGGGGAAGGTGGAGGCCTTGTAAAGGTCACCAAAGAGTGGAGCAACAGGTCCAAAGTCTACAAGGTGCGGCATTGCCATCCTCGTCCCAAGGGAGCACTCCGGCAGTGTTTCCTCCAGGACAGACTTGTTCTTCCTTCTGGCCGTGCTTGCCCTCATGCACAGCAGAACGAGACCCTGCCTGGTCCTGGGCCACCCACCCAGTCCTTTGTGTTGAGCCCACTGTCACAGCCGCTGTGTCTGTGTGTCTTGCTGAGGGTCTTCCTGTTTCTTGCCAGTCATGTCCTTCTTCAGGGACGGGGCCTCCTGAGAACAGGTCCAAAGTCTACAAGGTGCAGCGTTGCCATCCTCATCCCCAGGGAGCACTCCGGCTGTGTTTCCTCCAGGACAGACCTGTTCTTCCTTCTGGCTGTGCTTGCCACACTGGACGCTGGTTGCCAGCTGCGTAACTTCGCGGAGTCGGTTCTTCTGCAGCCGTCCGTGTTCCCTGCTTAGCTTCTGCATGCGCAGGAGGCGACTGAAAAGAGGCTGGCTTGGGTCTAGGGCACTTTAGTCTCCAAGCTGAGCTCTTCGCTCTTTGACCCTTTAGGGAGGCCTTGTCCGGCAGATCTGCCCAGTGCCACACACGATTGGGTGTCTTGACTGCTGTTTCCATCGCTGCTGACTGTGGATCCAAGAAAAACGAAATCTTGCTTCCTTAATGGGGGGCGCCTCCCATCCTGAAGGCTGTGCTATTTGACCTTCGTCAGTCAGGGGTTCACATCCTCTGCACTTGCGGCGACAGTGTCATCTGCGTGTCGCAGGGGCTGACGGTCGGCCTCAAATCTTGGTGCCTCGTTCTTCACATGGTCCGGTTTCTAGATTATTTGTTCAGCATAGGGCCGGTAAGTGTGGTGAAAGGATACGACCCTGATGTGCGTCTTTCCCGAGCTCAGACCATGGCGCGTGCCCTGCTCTGTTGGCACGACTGCCTCCTGATCCGCTTGCAGCTTCCTCCTGAGAGCAGTGCAGTGTTTGGAATTCCCATTCTCACGGTGTTGCCCGTGATTTGTTATGATCCACACAGTCCAGTGCCTTTGCAGAGTCAATAAAACACAGGTAAACATCTTTCTGCTGTTCTCTGTTTTCAGCCAGGATCCATCTGACAGCAGCAAAATTTTACTTCTGTGTGATATTAATGATGCTGTCCAGTGGTTTTTGAATTTCGTTGGATCGCCTTTCTTTGGAATGGGCATAAATCTGGATCTCTTCCAGTTGGTTGGCCAGGTGACGGTCCCCCAAATCTCTTGGCACAGACGGGCAAGCACTTCCAGCGCTGAGACACGTCTCGGCTCCTGCAGCCTTGTTCCTCACCAGCGCCTTCAGGTCACCCACGCCTCTTCCTTCCGGACCTTTGCTTCCTGATCTTACGCGCCTCCTGAAATGGTTAAACACTGACCACTTCCTTCTGGAACAGTTACTCTGTGATTCCTTCTGTCTACTGTCTTTTTTTAAGTATTTTACTGTGCTCTGAGTGAAAGCTTACAATCCAAGTTAATTTGCCACACAAAACCTTGCTCACATGGTGCTATGCAACTCGAGAGCTCTCCCCAGCCTGACAGCACACTCCTCCTCGCCACCTGTATTTCCCACGTTCATTCAACTTCTATCTTCTTTTGATACTTCCCGAGTCATTTAATATTTTCCCTGTAGAATCCTTTACTACTGCAACTCAAGGCTTGAATTTTTCTTCAGTCCTTTCAGCTTGAGAAATGCAGAGCATGTTCTTCCCTTTTGATTTCTCATCTCAAGCTCTTTCTACATGTTCGCTGCAATACTTCGTCTCCTCTAGCTGCCCTTGGAAATTGTCTGCTCAGCTCTTTTACTTCATCATTTCTCCCTTTTACCTCATCTGCTTGTTGTTTAAGAGCAAGATTCAGAGTCTCTTCCATGGTTTAAAGTCAGGAAAAACGCATGCCATGGTTGCATCCTTTCAACGTAACTATTAGATCTGTACGTTGAGCAAATAATCTGAGAAGCTGGACTATGTGAAGAAGAGCAGGGTGCCAGGACTGGAGGAAACTCCACAGTAACTTGCATTATGCAGACGACACTACCTTGCTTGCTGACAGTAACGAGGATTTGAAACATTTACTGATGCAGATCAAAGACCACAGCCTTCAGCTGGGATGGCACCACAACCGAAAGAAAACAAAAATCCCCACAACTGGACCGGTAAGCAACATGATGATAAACAAAGAAAAGATTGAGGTTGTCAACGATTTCAATTTAGTTCGTTCCACAATCAACGCCCATGGAAGCAGCAGTTAAGAAATCGAAAGATGCATTACATTGCGAAAATATGCTGCAAAGGACTTTTTTTAAGTGTTGAAAAGTAAAGACGTCACCATGAGAACTAAGGTGTGCCCTATCCAAACCATGGGATTTTCAATCACATCATATGATTGCAAAAGCTGGACAGTGAACAAGGAAGACAGAAGAGGAACTGACACCCTTGATTGGGGTGTCGGAGAAGAATGTTGAATGCCCCACAGACCACCCAAAGAACCAACAGATCTGTTCTGGAAGAAGTATAACCAGAGTGTTCCTCGGAAGCACTGATGGCATGCCTATGTCTTACGTACTTTGGACACTTTGTCCAGAAAAATCAGTCCCTGGAGAAGGACATCGTGTTTGGTGGAGTGGAGGTCAGTGAAAGAGGGGAAGACCCTCGAGGAGATGGACTGACACAGCAGCTGCAACAACGGCTTATGCACAGAAACGATCGTGGCCACGGCGCACAACTGCACGCTCAGTAAGCCATCTATTGTTCACGGGGTCAATACGAGCCGCGCTGACTCCGTGGCGTCTGACACCCACGGCAGCGAGCGCTGGGTCCCGGCTCAGTGCTGCCGCTGGGAGCGCCTGTTTCTCAGAGCTCCGCCTTTCACCGTGCAGGCTGCTGCTGGGCCATGGAGAACGTATGGCCCGGAGACCCGAACAGCTGCCGGGAAGTCCTGGCTGCCGAAGCCGACGGCGGACCCGCGGGCGTCCCTCTTCTGTTTTTGTGTCCATTTCGACTCCCCATGGTAAGAATGAAAACACACACACAGAGACACAAGAAACGATTTGGCTTCTCGCCCGCCTAAAGCTAGTCAGTGCCGTGTGCCTGTGCCACACCCTCGGGTCACCCTAGTTCTTTCTGTGGCAGACTTCAGGGATCACCTTGCTTCTCCGCTTCATTATCTCCCACTCTTTCAACACGCACCTGATGTGGGTGCTCGTGCCGCATCTGGAATCTTCGGTCTCCTTCGCCCGAGTTGTCTTGTTGCCTGAAAGGATTTACCAGGCGCCTTCCTAATCCACACAGGGACTAGCAGTGCGCGCCACCCTGCCTTGGAGCTAATCTCTGATTTAAGGCTGGAGTTTAATCTGTTGAGGGCTGAAAAGCAGCTGTCTCTTCCAGCATCTTAAATCGGGGCCTTACGGGCTGGCTCGCTGCCACAGCAGGCTCGCTTATGTCCCAGCCCACTGTCACCTTAGCAGAGCTCTCTGTGCCTCTGAAAATGGAGCTGTACCTCACGCGTCCTGGGGGTCACCTTTTTAGGGTGTGCAGGTCAGTGCTTTTTAGTTTCGTCTACTCACCAGGTTGTGCAAATATCGCCACTGTGTAGTGCTGGCTCATTGTCACCACCCCAAAAGAAGCCCCATACCTCTCAGTGCCCCTCCCACTTCCTCACCAATGGCCAGCCCCGGCGACTTCCAACCAACTGTCTGTCCCTATGGATCTGCCTTTCCTGGAAATGTCATGTCAGCAGAATAATGCCATACGTAGTCTTTTGTGTACGGCTTTTTTCACTTACCGTGATATTTTCAAGGCTCATCCACCCCTGCTGTGGCTCCTGTTAGGATTCCTTTTATGGACGATCACTGTTTGGTAGTGTGAGTAGTTCTGCTGTGAATGTTTGTGTCCTCGCGTCCACATGGCCGTGTTTCTTCCTCTCTCGGGTGCTCACCAGGTGTGGAACGCCGGCAGCTCTGTGGAGCCCTGGTGGCGCAGTAGGTAAGTGCTCCAGCCCATCAGCCGCTCTGCTCTTCAGGGTCATTCTGAACCAAAGTTGATTCAACAGCAGGTTCTGTTTTTTATTTTGGGTGTTTTGTTTTATCCGTTTTTTGGTAGCTCCATGGGAGAAAGGCCTGGCGATCTGCCCCAATAAAAACGACAGTCTAGAAAACTCTGCGGAACAGTACTGCTGTCACACAGGGCCACCATGAGTTGACGTTGAGTGGATGGCACCCAACGACAGCATGGTAACTCTGTGTTCAACCTGTTAGCAACTGTCAGGCTGTCCTCGGAAGTGTGCGCGGGCTCCCGGGCCCTTTGGCAGCACGGGGGTCATTCTCAACAACACTTGCTGTTCCAGTTGTTCCCTTGTGGCCGTCCCGTAGGTGGGTGTGCAGTGGTGTCCCCTGTGATTCTGGTTTGCATCTGTAATGACCACCCTCAAGCATCTTCTCCTGTGCTGTCGTCTGCTTGTACGTCTTCCTCAAGAAAAATGTGAACACAAATCTTTCACCCATTTTTAATTGAGTTATTTGTCTCTTCATTATTGAGTTGTGTAAGAGTTTTTCATGTACTCTGAACAATAGACCCTTACAAAATAAATGCCTGGCTAACATTTTCTTCAGTTTCTGTAGGTTTATCATGTTATCAACACGGAGTCCTGAGAGCTTGATTCCCCCGCCTCCCCGCCCCGTACTGTTCTGTCCTAACTCACACGGTAATTCTGTCCTCGTAGGAGCATTGATTAATTGTTCTGTTTATCCTGTTTCAGTTATTGTCTGAGACCATTGAACCAAATCACCAGGCAGCTCGAATGATTATCAAGCCCTGACTTGCTGGAGCCATGCAGATCCCCACAAAGAATATTGTTGAAACATCAGAAGAATTACCTGCATAGACCGGGAAAAACATTAACCAGCATCCCCCTCCTTAATCAACCTATGTAACCTCCAGGCTTAGCCTATCCACGCAGGCAAGCTTTGGATGAACTGACTCCCCCTCGCCTCTTGTGTGTCAGCCCTCAGTAAAGACCCTCATTTAATCACCTCACCCTCTGTCTTGGTATTGGCTTTGCGGACAGGCAGCAGAAGTCCGTGACTGCAGTTACAACAACATCTAGACAGTGTTCTTTGCAGCACAGAAGGTTTCAATTTTGATAAAATCCTATTTGTCAGTTTGTCTTTGGATGCTGGTGTTTTCGGTGCCTTATCTAGGAAACCATTGCATCACCCGAGATCACGATTTACCTGGTGCTTCCTTCTAAGAATTCCATCATTTTCACTTTTACATTTATGTCTTTAATCCACTGTGAGTTAATTTGTTATGTATGACGTGAGACGGGGCTGTCTTAGTCATGTAGTGCTGCTGTAACAGAAATAACCCAGGTGGGGGGCTTCGAGAAACTGAAATTTAGTCTCTCACGGCCCAGCAGAATTTCTCTATTAGCTCTGGGGGAAAGGTCCTTGTCACCAGTCTTCCCCTAGTCTAGGAGCTTCTCGGTGCAGGGACTCAGAGTCCAAAAGGCACAATTCTTCCGGCACTTCCTTCTTGGTGGTGAAGTCTGTTTCCTCTTCGCTCGATTTCCTCTTTGATATCTCAAAAGAGATTGTATGGAGATATAGCCCAACCCTGTAGATTGGGTTCTCCTTCATTAACGTAACGGCTTCTTATCCCACTTTACTGATACCCTGGGGGTTAGGGTTTAAGGCCTCTGACGCAGATTACAACATGGCAGAGAGCCACGCAACGCTGGGCATCATGGCCTAGCCCAGGTGACGTGCAGTCTTAGGAGACGCAATTCACTCCATGCTAGGACCCAGCCTCCTCCTTCCACTTTCCCCGGTAACCTGTGAAAACACGATTCTTTGCTCCACTGAGCGGGGTGACACCTCGTCTAAAATCGTTTGCTCGTAAGCGAGTGGCTGTGCTTCTGGATTCTCAAGTTGCTTTCGTGGACCCATGTGTCCCAATACCACACTACCATCATTACTGTAGCTTTGATGACTGAGTGAAAATGTACATTCCCACATAAATTTACATGCCCACCTATATGCAGCTTCCACTGTTCTCCCTGCACAGTGACAGCACACTATTCCTCTCTGCTCCATACGTGTCACACCCTCCCAGCAGTCTCCTTTCCCCTCCTCTCCACCCACTCCCCTTACTCTAGCCAGAGGTCAGCAGGATGATATCCTATAGATGCATAGAATCAGAAAGTGCATCCAATATATGGTCACTCTGCATGGCCAAGTCCAATCCATTCGTGTCCAAAGAGTGGAACTTCATTATGATTTATGGGCAAGGGCAGCATCAGGGCCAGGGGCCATGCTGCCAGGGGAACCCCAAAGCCGCTGGACCATCAATTGCGGTCTTTTAGTGGAGATCTCAGGATGCACCCCTTTTTATTCTTGTGTTGTCAGCGAGACTCAACTTAGTGAGCTCCATCGCGGCTATCACTGGTGGTGGCCGGGCACCATCCGGTTCTTCCAGTCCCAAGTCTATATAGTCACCCACTCACATGGTCTCTCTATCTTCTAGATTGTCTTTACCCCATGTCATTTTGGTCCTCAGTGAGCATCCGTTCCTGCTGAGTTGGGACCATTTGCTGTGCCCTCGGATGGCAGCTTGGCAGCTTTTAAGACCCCAGACGTCACTCATCAATGTGGGGTGTATAAAGCCCTCTTAGCAAAATGCTAGTTGTGCCAATTGGCCTCGATTTCGCCCAAGAGCATGGTCCCCTGCCCCCCGCCCCAGCTACTCTATCCTTGCAAGATTGGGTTAAGATGGAAGGAGTATTCAAGTTATGCTGAAGTCCACTTAATATTGTTCTTGTTTCTAATGTGTGCTATCACTGATTTTGCCCAGCCAAATTTCTACAAACTATCTAATCTACACCCTGCCCCCCTCACCCTCCCTCCCTCCCCTCCTTTGCAGCCATCAAAGAGTCTTTTCTTCTATACATAAGTCTGGTTTTGAGATCTTATTGTGGGGGTCTCATACAATATTTGTCCTTTTGTCGCTGACTACTTTCACTCAACATAATGTCTTCCAGTTGAAACCAGGTTATAAGATGTTTCCTGGAATCGTCAGTGTTCTTTATCATTGCGTAGTGCCTCCATTGAGTATATATACCATAGTTTACCTATCCATTCCTCTGTTGTTGGGCATCTGGGTTGATTCCATCTTTTTGCTATTGTGGACTGTGCTGCAATAAACATTCTTGTGCATATTCCGTTGGTGTTATAATTTTTCTAATTAAGTAGATTCCCAACTGATGTGTTTGTTGGAATGTCTGATTCTTAGGAACAGAAGCCTAGTGTTTAGCAAGAGAGTGCCCGCAAGTCAGCAAGAGGCACCAGCACACTGTTATTTAAAAGGATCCTGCGGACACGGTGTCCACGACGCAGGAGAGGTTCTTTTTTTTCCGACGTTCAAAGCCTTTCGTTTACCTCTGCTCCCCTGCTCCCTAAGACATTGGTGGGTGCTGCTGCCCCACCTGATACCTGCCCTCTTTCGTGGCTTGAGATTGTCCAGGCCCAAAGAGGTTAAAATGCAAATACTTTCCTGAACATTCTATATTATAAATAAACCATGATCTAGTCTCCCACCACCATCTGCGTGTAGAAGAATTCACACTTAACAAGTTTCTAAACCTTGGTCCCTGCGAGTGCTGTTTGGAAGTAAGTTTTTATTTGAAGAGGTTAAGTTTGAAGACCGTTGTCCCACGCTCAGTACCCTCAGTGGGGGTTTTCTTTCAGACACCACTTGTCGATTCACCTGTCTGCACCCCTGAGGTGATGGTAGCACGCCCCCGACACTGCCCTAACCCCTGGGGAGCAGGGCGTGGGGTCACTGACCTGCTGGAAACGCACCTCCAGGGCGGCTCCGTCAGAAGGAGGCCCTTCACTGCCACCTGCTGGAAAACTCGCACAATAAATGCCTGGTGCCTTCGCGAGGTGGAGGCCGGGCCTGCGCTGGGCGTTCCAATGAAAACGGGACATGACTGTCCAGCTGAAGAGGACATCTGTCTACGCCCATGTTCCAACGTGTGACACTCGTGGGGGCCTGTCCAGGCAGCTCCCCAGTCACTCGGGAGGCCACAGATGACTCCCCTCTCCTTGGCCCAGCCTCCAAACTGAGGAAGAAGATGAAGGAGCCGGAGAAGGGGACCCGAGGGGAGAAACCCGTGACGACACACTGCTCATGACCAGTGTAGACCTCTGGCTTCAGTCAGTCAGCTCCTGTCCTCTGTCCAGTCGTCCACCCGAGGGCAGAGACGTGGAGGCTGTGAGGCCAGGGGCACTCCACCAGCAGCCGGGCTCCAAGGGTGCAGGCCAGCCGCAGCTCTGCCTTACGCAGGCCCAGTGTTCTAGGTCAAGCCTGTCAGCGGAGCCCCACTCTGGCCGAGGTGGGAGAGGACACCAGGGGACTTGGGTGCCTGGGCACTCCCTCCCAGGGGAGGAGAGAGGGGTTCCCTGTCACTTGCCTCCTGTACTACTCTCGCTCCACTTGGCTTACGGTCCCTACACCTGTCCTCCAGATGGCATGACTGTCCCCTGAGGGGCGCTCAGGACCAGCCAGCCGTTGGGGTGCTCTGCTCTGCCTTCAGGGGCCCCTCTTAACAGCAGCCCCTGCTCTCAGAAAGGCCTACCAACCCCACAGATGGGAGCTCAGATTTTGGCCCGCTCCAAAAAGCTCTGAAACGTGGAGGAATAGGACACCATTGGCATCAGCTGGGTCTTTCGGGAAATCTGTTTGTGGCCAGTGGGAGCAGGCAGCAGGTGGGAACGTGTGGGGTCCGGGTGTCTCCCTTGCAGAGTGTCCCCATGCCCAGCCTGGTGTCCTTACTGTGGCTATCAGCCCAAGAATCTCTGCAAAGAGAGATGTCGGTGCTCCTGTTCGGTCACCCGAGGCCTGGTAGGCACAGAGGGGGCACAGCAGAGGCCTGGGTCTCCTCCCAACGGTCGGCTCACAGCACCCTCCAGATGAGCGGGTGGGTTTTTTCTGACTCTCGACGTGAGCGGCTGCTCCTCAGAGGCCTGGTGGCGCAGCGGCCGAGCACTGCAGCTGCTGAAACAGCACTGCTCCAGAGCGCGTTTCCAGTGCCTACAAAGCCTCACCCATCCGAGGGGACAGAGCAACAAGCCGTCCCCGTTGCAGCACAGAAGCTGTGTCCTACCTGATGCCAGGCCCACCTGCTGGCTCAGGGTCCCACCGCAGAGCCTGGTGGGGCTTCCAGGTAGCTGTTGGGTAGCCTGGGGAGGAGGAGTCTGTGAACACACAGTCGGGGACCCTGGAGCCTACCGGGATGGGGTAACGGCTGGGGTATCTGGAGACCTGGGTCCTGCCTGTGTATGGACAAGTAGGCCACATAAGCGCTGCCACCGAGATCCCACCCCAATGTGCTGGGACTGTTCCCAGGGACCCTCGGGGGACAAATGTGATGCTAAGCAGGTTTTGTATGAAACTGCCCCTTGTCAGGGTACACGAAGGTGCTGCTTGTAACAGGCACAGACCATGGCGGCTGACAGCCAGGCCCTCTGATGGCAGTGTGCACAGTTCCTGGAGGGTCTTGGCCCCCAGTATAGGTGGGCCCAGTCCTCGGCAAGTGGACTGCACTGGCCCTGGCCCTGGACGTGCAGGTGTCGTCACTGGGGTGGCTGCTAAGGGCAGTTCAGGTGGCCTCTCCGCTCAGGCCGCACCCACCCGCGGCCAGTAAGAGGACAGCCTTGCTGTCACTGTTGGCTGTTGATTCTGATTCGAATCCCGGGGAGGACCAGAATTTCTGACACATTCCGGCTGCTGGTGAGGAGCCAGTTCTGAGAACCACGAGTTGAGCAAAAACCAGAACACTAGGCCTGTTGCCATCCAGTTACCAAGTAGGGCAGCGGTCCTCACGAGCAGCAGGTAGCGTGGTGTAGGGTGCAGGCTGGGACTTAGTGCCTTGGGGTGGAGAGGCCAGTTATCAGCAAATTCAGCACCTGGTTACTTGCTGTTGGGCCGCTGTGACTCACGGTGACCCCGCAGACAGCTGGGCAGGGCGCTGTCCAGCCCGGTGCCGCCTCCACAGCAGTTAACGCTGGACCCCGTGCTACAGCCACTGTGTGTCCTGGGAGTCTGCCTCCCGAGGGCTCGCCGTCCGGACCCACGTCAGACGACACTGCATCGTGATCCACAGTCATCACGCGCTCGTTTCCACCACAGCTTGCCAAGCGTTTCCTCCTCTCTTGGCCTAGAAGCCTCACTGAAACCTGTTCACTGTGGGTGACCCTGCTGGAATTTGAACTACTGATGGCAAAGCTTCCAGCATCACGGGAACATGCAAGGGTGACCGCAGGACAGGCTGACAGACGGTGGCGGAGAAGGGCAGGGCCCCAGGAACTCCCAGGCGCTCACGTGTTCCTGGACAGGGATCAATAGTTTTGACAAGGAAACTTACAATGTTGGATTGTCAGTGGAGCTTTTACAGAACCAGGTAACTAAACAGCAGATGAAACATCCTTGGAACCAAGGCAGAGAGAAATGCATCCCGCCGTGAAGGGGACTGGTGGTTCCCACACCGGGATACGGAGAATGCAGCGATCAGAAGCTTCCCGTCATGAGACTTGCCCAGCCAGCTTCCCTTGCTGGCTTGGCTCCCCCGGCTCAGGTTTCTGTAAATGACCTCTTTGTTAAACCCGTCTCCCTTAGCCTAGTTCTGCTGCAATTCTTACCCGCACGATGCATTCCCACACTATCGGTAAACTGCTCAGGGCTTCAGTTCAGCTCTGACTCATGATGACCTAACAGGAGAGAACAGAACTGCCCTACAGATTTCCCAAGGAGCGGCTAGTGGGACTGAACTGCTGACCCTTCACTTAGCAGCTGAGCTCTCAACCTTGGCGCCACCTGGGTTCCCGTCTCAATAAAACAAACAAAAAAAACCCAAACTCATGGCCATCAAGTCGATTCTGACTCAGTGATCCCGCAGGACGGAGTAGAGCTGCCCCTCAGGGCTTCCCAGGAGGCCATGGTGGACTTGAACAGCTGACCGTCTGGCTAGGGGCCACGGCACGTAGCCTCTGTGCCACCAGGAATGCTACCCTCTCAGTGGTTACTCTTCGATTTTTAACATGAAGATTTAACAAGGTCAGAGTCCATCAAAATCTCTACTTTCTTCCTGAAAAACATTCCAGTGTTTTCTCTGAGACCCTCCCTCATTTTACGCAGGACTCCTGCCCAGCAAAGTGGCCCTGGTGGCTCACGAGCTAAGGGTTCAGCTGCTAGCCTGAAGGCGGGTGGCTCAAATCCACGCAGTGGTTCTGAAGGAGACAGACCCAGTGATCCACATTTCTAACGAGAAGGTGCCACCGAGTCCGTTCTGACTCACAGCCACCCTGTGCCCAGCAGGAGGAAACTCTGCTCAGTAATGCACAAGTGCCACAGTTGTGGCTGCATCTGTGCCCATGGCTGCAGCCACTGTGTCAGTCCATCTCATTGAGGGCCTTCCTCTTTGACACTGACCCTCTGCTTTACCATGCTGGATGTCCTCCTCCAGGGACAGGTCCCTGCTGGCAACATGTCCAGAGTACGTGCTACGAAGCCTCACCAGCTCGGCCTCCCAAGTGCCTTCTGGCTGCACTGGTTCCAAGGCGGACTTGGCTATCCCTGCGGTGCAAGCTGCAGACCTGCCACGGGCCACTCCACCCTGTCACTGAGGGTCACTGCAAGTCAAAAGTGACTTCATAGAACCTAACAACATTCCCTGAGACCTTTGTTTTCTCTTTCATTTTCTTTTCATTTGTATGACTATTTCACAATTTATATCTCCGTTCACCTGTCAGAAGTAACTTGCATCACTTCTGGCTTCGCACCTGGATTGCTTCCATCTTTACCTTCTGTCCAAGAATGCTGGAAAAGTAGCCATGTCTCCTGTGTATGTGTGTAAGATTTTCTCAGGACAGAAACCTACTTACAAAAATCCTCAGTCATAAGGGCTGCTTGGAGACACACCTTGACATACACGTACACCTGCAAAGGCATCACCAACAGCTACATTTCATGGGGGCCCCTTGACCCATTTTTCCTCTTCCCAGGGAACCATTGTGTTTCTTTCACTACAAATTTATTTAAATTTTTTAGAATTTTATGTAAATAGAATTGAGCAGTATGGACCTGTCTGGGTTCTTTCACTTGGCATAATTATTTTGAGATTCATTGCTGTCATTGTGTGCATTAGTCATGCATTCCTGTTCATTGCCCAGTTGTATTCCATTGTGTGCACGCACCCCCATTTGCTGACCATTGGGGTTCTTCTTGGTTTTGAGCAATCACTCATAAAGCGACTATGAGCAGGGAGGCAGAGCCAACACAGTGTCACAGACAGAAGCACCGTGCTGTCGATCTGTGGCAAAGACTCAAAGAAACGAAGTGAAACAGATACAGACATCCATTCTGGAACCCTAAGTACCAAATGAAGGAATAAAGAACTTGATCAAGCATCAGATTGAACAAGAAATTAAGAGAGAACAGAGAACAGGGAGAGCTATGGTAGGGAGGTCCCCTACCAGCTACCTTGGCCAGGATTCACCATCGTGGACTACAACCACCAAAGAACGCAGACAGGGATTGCAGGAAGGCAACTTCACAGAGCTCCCAGCAGGGGACAAAGTACCCCATAACCAGAGATACATGCTTTCCTACCCCGTGTCTTTCTTTCTTTTTCATGGTCTCCACTGCTTTCCAGTGGCCTATAGTTCTCAGTGACAGAGACACATGCTCACTGCCACTGAAGTCCTCCCTGCCCTGCCAGCAGTCCCTTCAGTGCCATTTTCTTGTTCCTTTCTTTTGTTTTTGTTTTGTATTTTTGTTTGTTTTATTTTGGGATAGGTGCTTTCCTTTTTGCTGCTTCTCTCTGTCTCCCTCCCTTCCTCCTTCCCTTCCTTTTTTCATTCTTCTCTCCTTCTCTCTCTTCCTCCTTCCTTCCCTCCCTCCTTCCCTTTATCCTCTTGAAAACAGAAGAGGAAGCCTTCAGAAAGTGACTAAGATAAAACAGCAGATGACCTTCAGCAAGAAGAAAACTCTAGTATTCAAGGTTCTCCACAAGATGAAAGGAAATGCAGACAAAAATAAGGAAAAAATAGACAAAATCATGAAAAATACAGACAAAACAATGGAAGAATTCAGAAAAATAATACAGAGAACAGAATGTCAAAATAAACAACTAGAAATCATACAAAAACAACAATTAAAGATACAAAAGATAAACAAGATCTTAGAAATGGACAGTGCAACAGAAGGCTTTAGGGGCAAAGTTGAAACAAGGGAAGACTGGATAAGTGAAACTGAAAACAAATCCCTGGTTACCATTTTGTTTAAGGAAAAATCAGAGAAAAGAATGAAGAATCCATTAGAAGGATGTGAAAAACAATCAAAAGAAAAAAAAAACTGTGAGTGACTGGAATTCTAGAACAGGGAGAAAAAACAGGAAGCACAGAGAAGATCCTTGAAAATTTGCTGACATAAAAGGTCCCTAATGTCACAAAAGATGAAAAGCTAACCATCCAAGAAGCTCAACAAACTCCATATAGCATAGACCTCAAAAGAAAAATACCAAGGCATATCATAACCACACTCATTAAAACCAAAGACAAAGAATACTGAGAGTAGATTGAGAAAAACACAAAGTCACATACGAAATGGGAACAATAAGACTAAGCTCTACTTGTTTGGCAGAAACCATGCAGGCAAGAAGGCAATGGGATGACATAAATAAAATACTGAAAGAAACGCCTGTCAACCAAGACTAACATGTCCCATAAAACTTGTGCTGACATGGTGAAATTACAACATTTCCAAATAAACAGAAATTAAGGGTGTATGTAAAACCCAAACCAGACTTACCCAATAACTGTTAAAGGGAGTCCTTTGGTTAGAGCACCAGAAAATATCTAGCCCTTAAGACAGCATCAGCCAGATCTGATACCAACCGAGATAATGAACTCTCAAGGATAAAACAAAACTAAGTAATGTACAACAGGGAACCAGAGAAATCAATCTGTACGTGAGCAAACATGAGAACAAAAAAAGAGGGAATAAACAGTGAAGGTATATAATTTTCAAATACAGAAAAAGTCAAGGTGTTATCAGAAGATGGAGTAAATTTCAAGGGAACCACAAAGAAAGTTTGGAGAACAAGAAATTTGGAGGACAGTTACCTGGCCAACTGACAGGAAGAGATCCTATTTCATCCCTATTCCAAAGAAAGGTGATCCAACCGATTATGGAAATTACTGAACAATATCATTGAGATCACACGTAAGCAAAATTTTGCTCAAGATCATTCAAAAGCGACTACAACAGTATATTGACAAGGAAGTGTCAGAAATTCAAGTTGGATTCAGAAGAGGACGTGGAACCAAATCACTGATGTCAGATGGATCTTGGCTGAAAGCAAAAAATACCAGAAAGATGTTTACTTGTGTTTCATTGACTATGCAAAAGCATTCGACTGTGTGGATCATACTAAATTACAGCTAATGCTGCAGCAAATAAGAATTCTAGAACACCTAATTGTGCTCTTAAGGAGTCTGCATATGGAGCAAGAGGTAGTCTTGCAAACAGAACAAGGGGACACTGCATGGTTTAAAGTCAGGAAAGGTGTGCATCAGTGTTGTATCCTTTCCCTGTGTCTTTTTAATCTGCATGCTGGAGCAAATAATTTGAGAAGCTGGATTATACCAAGAAGAACAAAGAATCAGGATTGGAGGATGACTCATTAACAACCTGTATTACACAGATGACTCCACCTTACTGACTGGAAATGAAGATTTGAGATACTTACTGATGAAGATCAAGGACCACAGCCTTCAGCATGGATTGCACTTCAACATCAAGAAAACAAAAATCCTCACAACTGGACCAGTAAGAAACATCTTGATAAATGGAGAAAGGATTGTGGCTGTCACGGATTTCATTTTACTTGAGTCTACAATCAAGTTTGTTTTGGAACAAGTACAACCAGAATGGTGCTTGGAAGTGAGAATGGCTGCTGTAAATATTTATTGCAGGTTTGGGGACAGACACAAGTTTCTAACTTGGTTTAGTTTCAGTGAATCAGATTTATTGATCTAGCTTAGCTGAAAAAAAACTGAGCTAGTTGAGCATGCAAAAGCTGGACAATGAATCAGGAAGACAGAAGAATCGACACCTTTGAACTCTGGTGCTACAGAAGAATGCTGAATGCCCCATGGACCGCCAAAAGAACCAACAGACCTGTCCTGGAAGAAGTCCAACCAGAGTCCTCCTTGGAAGCAAAGATGGCAAGACTGTCTCTTACATACTTTGGACATGTTGTCAAGAAGGATCAGTCCCTGGACAAAGACACCATGCTTGGTAGAGTGGAGGGCCGGTGAAAGAGAGGACGACCGTCGACAAGATGGATCCACACAGTGGCTACAACAGCGGGTTTAAGCCTAAAAATGATTGTGGACACGGCACAAGACTGGTCAGTGCTTTGTTCTGTTGTTCACAGGGTCACTGTGAGTCAGAACTGACTCAATGGCACCCAATAACAACAATGACAAAGTTAACAAACCTACTCATCAAAATCAAGAAGGAAAAACATAAGGCCTCGGTAAACACAAAATCTATGAAAATGAAAGAACTGGAAAAAAAACCCACAAACACAAAGAATTTATTATAGAAGAGGAACAAAGGTCAGCACCACTAGGAGAAAAAAAATAACAGCAATAAAGTTACATCTGTCGATAATCACATTGAACTTAAAGGACGCAAATATACCCATAAAGAGACAGAGAATGACAGAATGGATTTTAAAAAAGAAAAACAGGACTCATCAATACACTGTCTACAAAAGACATAGATTAGAAACAGAGACATAAATTTATTAAAAATCAAAGGATGCAAAAAAAAAGAAAACAAAAAGCCAGGCAAACTAGAACACATTACTGCAAGAAACCAGGAGAGACCTATGTGATGGAAAAATACACCGTGCTTGTGGATTTGGTGGATTTAATGTTGCCAAAATGCCGACTCCACCCAAAGCAATCTACCAACACAACGGCATCCCTATCCCAACACCAACAGCACTCTTTACACAGATGTAAAAACTAATGATTAACTTATATGGCAAGAGAAGATTAAGCAAAGCACTCCTGAAGAAGAAGATAGAAGGAGGACTCACACTGCCTGCCACGCAGCAATGCAGTCAAAACAGCCTGTACCGGTACAACAACAGACACTTTGACCAATGGAATAGAATTAAGAACTTGTCTGTAAAATATCGTAGATTAAACTGTGTCCACCCTGAAACGTGTGCAGCCATTTGGCTGGGCCATGATTCTTAATATTTTATGATTGACCTCCATTTTGTGATTTTTCTATGCTGTATGTTAAAGAGTACTAGGGTGGGACTGAAAATCCTTCCCTAAGGTCCCCTCCTGTAAAGGGTATTTCCCTGGTATGGCTCACACCACCACTAATCCTACAAGAGACAAAAGGGAAGCAAGCAGAGAGTTGGGAACTTCGTATCATCAAGAAAGCAGCGCTGGGAGTACAGCATGTCCTTCAGACTTGAGGTTCCTGCACCAAGTTGCTCCCTGAACAAGGACTGACACCACACGGGGACTTTCCTCTAGAGACAGCAAGGGAGAGGCCTTCCCCTGGAGCAGACACCCTGAATTTAGACTTGTAGCCTACCGGACTGTGTAAGAATAAACTTTTCTTTGCTAAAGCCGTCCCCTCTGTGGTATTTCTGTTAGAGCAGCGCTAGCTGACTAAGACATGCACCTTAGTCTTCATGGTGACATCTTTACTTTTTAACACTTTAAAGAGGTCCTTTGCGGTACATTTTCCCAGTACAACGCACCTTTTGATTTCTTGACCGCCGCTTCCACGGGTGTTGACTGTGGAACCAAGTAAAATAAAATCCTTCACAACCTCAATCTTTTCGCCCTTTATGAGGATGTTGCTTACTAGTCCAGTGGTGAGGGTTTTTGTTTTCTTGATGTTGAGGTAAACATCTGTCTGGTGTTCTCTGCTTTCAGCCAAGATCCATCTGACATCAGCCATGAGATCCCTGATTCCTCATCTCTTCTGAATCTGGCTTGAATTTCTGCAAGTTTCCTGTCAATGTAGTGTTGCAGTCACTTTGGAACAATCTTGAGCAAAATTTTACTTGCATGTGATAGTGATGATACTGTTTATTAATTTGCATTTGGTTGGATCACCTTTCTTGGGGATAGGCGTAAACATAGATCTCTTCCAGCCACTTGGCCAGGTAGCTGTCCTCCAAATTTCTTGGCATAGACAAGTGAGCACTTCCAGCACTGCATTAGTTGGTGAAATATCTCAGTTGATAGTCCACTGATTCCCAGAGGCTGGTTTTAAGCCAATGCCTTCCATGCAGCTTTGCTTCTTCCTTCAGTACGATACACTACAGATCGTATGCTCCCTCTTCATATGGCTGAACACTGACCAGTTCTTTCCCATACAATGACTGTGTACTCCTTCCATCTTGTTTTGATGCTTCCTTGAGTTATTTTATATTTTCCCAGTAGAATCCTTCACTGCTGAAGCTTGGGGCTTGATTTTTTTCTTCAGTTCTTTCAGCTTGAGAAATGCAGAATGTGTTCTTTTCTCTTGGTTTTATTTTTGGGTTTCATGTGGGTCAATAGAGGTTGGAAGAGATGCTGTGAAGATGGATCACAGTTTTTTCTCTAGGTCGTCTTAAAATGAGAAGTAAAAACTATCTGACAACTTCCAAAGTCAGTCAGGTTTTTAGGTGTGTACGTCCCTCTTCCCAGGTGGCCAAGTAAGCACCTCTATATTGAACACCAGATGTTATAAGCTAGCTCAAAATACAGGAAGGGTACTGGCCTGCTGGCCTCTGCTGTTGGGCCCCAGCTGTAGGTGACACTGTGTAGAATTCTACGTTTCTGTAGGAAAAGCGGTCTCTTCTGGGTAGGCACTGCCTCTCAGCCCAGGAATTAGGTCCAGCTGAGGCTTCCGTATGGATGACCCCACCACCCAGCAAAACAAGAGGGCATCCTGTGTGAGCTCGCCAGCTGGCCGGGACCAGGCTCCCAGCTGAAACAGAGGCCAAGAGTGCTGAAATGCCCAGAGGCCACAGCCTCTGCCGCTGGGCCCCAGCCCCAGGGGACACTGTGCAAAACACCGCTTCCTTGCTAGAAAAGCACTGTCGCCCTGGCAGAAGCCACCTCCCCGTCTAAGAACCAAGTCCGGCCGGGGCCTCTGCCTGGGCTTCTCCGTTTCCCAGTAGGCCAGGGGAGCCGAGGTGTACAGAGTCCAAAGCCAAGCTCTCAGAACCTGACAGTCACGCTTGCCAGTCCCACCACTGCATCCGAGACCAGCAGCTAGTCAGGTCCCAGTTCTGCCTGCCAGCCAAGACAGAGGAAAAAAACTTGAAATGGTGAGTTACCTTTGGTCTGTGGAAGCCTGTGCTCACCCAGAGCGGGGTCAGAGAAAAAGAGGATGTTTTGCGTTCAGTGGTATGAAGTCCGGGGCTCACCAGGTGTCCGGAGGGCTCCGTTTAACTGTCGTTTCAGGTCTTGGTTTCCAGAAGGATTTAGGGAGATGCGCATTTAGTCCTCCATCTTAACTCTGCCCCCTTCTTTGGATTTTCTATTTCTAGCTCTGGAAATAGAAAGATCTAAATATAAAACCCAAAACTATAAAAATCATAGAAGAAGAAAGTAGGGTCAAAATTAGAAGCTCTAATACATGGCATTAACAGGACACAAACCATAACTAACAATATACAGACACCAGAAGATAACTGAGACCTTCTAAAAATTAAATGCTTATGCTCATCAGGTTTCACCAAAAAAGTAAAAAAGAGTAACTATGGATGGGGAAGTATTCGGCTATAACATATCTGACAAAGCTCTAACCGGAAAATCTACAGGAAAATCCAACACCTCTATGACAAAAAGACAAATAACCTTCCAACAGGGATCTCCACAGAGGGTCTCGAACAGGCTGGAGAATGCACAGCAAAACCCTAACTCACACACACACACACACAACAGCTGGGCTTCCTGGTCTGATAGAGACAGGAGAAACCCAGAGAGGACAGTCCTGGCCACCTTTACAGCTCAGTAATGCAGTCACTCCTGAGGTCCACCCTTCAGGCAAAGATTACACAGGCCCATAAAACAGAATGAGACTAAAGGGGCACACCAGCCCAGGGGCAAGGACAGAAAGGCGGAAGGTGACAGGAGGGCAGGTAATGAGGAACCCAAGGCTGAGGAGAGAGTGTTGGCGTGTCATGGGGTTGGCAAGTAATGTCACAAAACAATTTGTATATCTGTCGTTTAATGAGAAACTAGATCGCTCCGTAGCCCTCAGTCTACAGCACAATAAAGTGTGGTTCCTACAGACATTTATAGCCAGGTGTCTGCATGGAGACAGACTTCCTCCTCTGTTGGGCAAACACTCGGGTGCGGAAAGACTGGATCACTGGCAGGTGTGAAATTGTTTTCCGAAGAAGTTGCACCATTTTCCATCACCACCAGCTTTTTATTAGAGTCCCGGTTGGTCCATTATCTTTACCAGCACTTCGTGCAGTCAGTCTTTTTAACCCCAGCTGCTGTCATAGATGAGTCCCCCCATGGCTGTCAGTTTGTCCTGCTGTGGGAGGTTGCATGTTGCTGTGATTCTAGAAGCTGTGCCACCAGTATTCAGACACCAGCAGGGTCACCCATGGTGGACAGGATTTAGCTGAGCTTCCAGACGAAGACAGATTAGGAAGAAGGACCCAGAGGTTGACTACTGAAATGACAGCCAGGAAAACCCTTCTGAATAGCAGCTCAGCACTGTCAGGTATGGTGCTGGAAAGTGAGCTCCCAGGTTGGAAGGCGCTTAGAAGACACCTGGGGAAGAGCTGCCTCCTCCAAGGAGAGGCGACCTTAGTGACACAGGCGAAGTCAAGTCTTTGGAAACTTTGTTCACTCACAGGCCATGACTCAAAATGAGAAGAAACAGCTGCAAACATCCATCAATAATCAGAGTGTAGAATGTGTGAAGTATGAATCTAGGAAAATTGGACTCATCAAAAATGAAATGGAATGCATAAACATCAGTATCCTAGGCATTAGTGATACTAGTGGGCTGGACATGCTGGACATTGTGAGTCAGACAGCAGCATGATCTATTACGCCAGAAATGACAACTTGACGAAGAACTGCGCTGTGTTCATGGTTAAAAAGAACATTCAGAGCAACTGTACAACAGGTGTGTGTCAGGGCTGTATCCTTTTACCATACCTTTTTAGTCTGCATGTTGAGCAAATAATCCGAGAAGCTGGATTATGCAAAGAAGAATGAGGCATCAGGATTGGAGGATGACTCATTAACAACCTGCCTTATGCAGACGACACCACGTTACCTGCTGGAAATGAAGATTTGAGGCATTTACTGATGACAATCAAGGACCACAGCCTTCAGTATGGATTGCACCTCAACATCAGGGAAACAAAAATCCTCACAACTGGACCAGTAAGCAACACTGTCATAAATGGAGAAAGGATGGAGGTTGTGAAGGATTTCATTTTATTTGGGTCCACAATCAACACCCATGGAAGCAGCAGTCAAGAAATCAAAAGACACACTGCACTGGGAAAATCTGCTGCAAAGGACCTCTTTAAAGTATTCAAAAGTAAGGATGTCACCCTGAAGACTAAAATGTGCTGGACCCAAGCCATGGTATTCTCAGTTGCATCATATGCATGTGACAGCTGGACCATGAACAGAGAAGACAGAAGAACTGATGCCTTTGAGTTGTGGTGTTGGAGAAGAATGTAGAATATACGATGGATCACCAAAAGAAGAAACGGATCTGTTTTGGAAGAAGTCCAACCAGAGTGCTTCTTGGAAGCAAAGAGAGCAAGACTGCGTCTTACATACCTTGGATATGTTGTCAGGAAAGGTCAGTTCCTGGAGAAGGACATCATGCTTGGTAGAGTGGAGGGTCAGAGAAAAATAGGAAGACCCTCAACAAGATGGACTGACACAGTGGTCATAAACATAAACACAGTGGGCGTAAACATAAAACCAATTGCGGACATAGTGCAAGACCAGGTAGTGTTTTGTTCTGTTGTTCAGAGGGTCACTACGAGTTGGAACCAACTCGATGGCTCCTAAAAACAACAACGTATCAACACGTGACCAGAAGAACCAGATGGTGACCGGCCACCACCAATGACATCCATGACAGAGCTCACAATGTTGAGTCCCAGTGGCAACACAAGAAAAAGAGGGGGTGTTTTAGTCAGCTAGTGCTGCTCTAACAGAAATATCACAGAGTGATGGCTTTAATAAAGGAAGGCTTATTCTTACACAGTCCGGTGGGCTACAAGTCCAAATTCAGGATGTCCGCTCCAGGGGAAGGCTTCCCCCTTGTAGGCTCTGGAGGAAAGTCCAGTATTGCATCAGTCTTTGTCCAAGGAGCATCTTGGCGCAGGAACCTCAGGTCTGAAGGACGCACTCTTCTCACGATGCTGCTTGCTTGATGGTGTGAGGTTGCCAATTCTCTGCCTGCTTCTCTGTCCTTTTATCTCTTGTAGGATGAAAGGATTACGGGCGGGGCAAGCCACACTCTAGGGAAACTCCCTTTACAGTGGAGCAGGGAGGTGATCCTATGAAGGGATTTACAGCCTCACCCTAATCCTTTACATAAAGCATAGGAAAGCCACAAAATGGAGGACAGTCACAAGATACTGGGGATCATGACCCAGACCTACACCTACTTTTGGAGGGACACAATTCAATCCATGACAGGGGTGCACACTAAGAACTTCACTAAATGACTGAAGCTGGTGGTCCAAAGGCCCGCAGGTTCCCCTGGGAGCATGGCCCCTAGATCTGATGTTGCCCTGACCATAAATCATTACTGAGGTCAACTCTTCACACAGGATTGGACTGGACTCAGGGACACAGAGTGATCATGTCGTGTGTGCACTTTATGGTTCTATACACCTATAGGATGCCATCCTACTGACCTCTTACTAGAGGGGAGTGGAGAAGGTGGAAAGGAGGGGACAGGAGACTGTTAAGAGGTTATGACACGCATGGAACAGAAAGGAGGAGTGTGCTGTCACCAGGCAAGGAGAGCAGAGGGAGCTGCAAATAGGTAGGCATGCAAATTTAAATTCGATTGTATGCTTTCACTCAATCACAATATAAACAAAAAGAACATTCATTTCAAGATCTATCCTAAAGTACAACACTGTCAGTCATAGGATAATATGCATACATCTACAAGGAAGACCAGTTAATCGGACAGATATTCAAATTTACGCACCGGCCACTCAGGCTGAAGATGAAGAAACTGAAGATTTTTACCAGCTTGTGCAGTCCAAAATTGATCGAACATGCAATTGAGATCCATTGGCAATTACTGGTGATTATTGGAATGCAAACACTGGAAACAAAGAAGAAGGACTGGTAGTTGGAAACTATGACCTTGGCGATAGAAATGATGCCACTTTCATATGACAAAATCCTGCAAGACCAACGATTTCTTCATTGCAAATACCTTTATTTCCCCCACATGAATGGTGACCACATATGTGGACCTCACCAACTGGGATACACAGGGATCTGATCGACTTATCTGTGGAAAGCGATGAAGGAAACATTCAATATCATCTGTTAGAACAAGGCCAAAGAATGGCTACAGTACTGATCCTCAACGGCTCATATGCAAGTTCAAACTGAAGCCGAAGAAAATCAGAAAAAGTCTATGAGAGCCAAGAATCACACATGAGTTTAGAGACCACAGCAAGAATAGATTTAGTGCACTGATCACTAATAATCAAAGATCAGATGAGCTGTGGAATGACATCAAAGGCATCTTCTGTGAAGAAAGCAAGTGGTCATTAAAAAGACAGGAAAGCAAGAAAAGACCAAATTGGACATCAGAAGAGACTCTGAACGTGCAGCTGCTAAAGCAGAAGAAAGGAATGGCCTAAACAGAAGATCTCAAAGGACTGCTCAAGAAGACAAAACAGAGTATTATGATTACATGTGCGAAAAGCTGGAAATGGAAAACCAGAAGGGAAGAACACGGTCTGCATTTCTCAATCTGAAAGAAATGAAGAAAAAATTCAAGCCTCAAGATGTAATAGTGAAGCTTTCTACAGGGAAAATATTAAACGACTCAGGGAGCATCAAAAGCAGATGGATACACAGAAATACACAGTCATATCAGAAAGAGCTAGTTGTATTCAGTCATTTGAACAGGTAGCATATTATCAGGAACCGACGGTACTGAGGAAAAAAGTTGAAGCTGCGTTGAAGGCACTGGTAGAAAACAAGGCTCCGGGAACTGATGGAACGTCAGTTGAGATATTTCAACAAACAGGTGTAGTGCTGGAAGTGCTCACTCATTTATGCCAAGATATTTAGAGGACAAGTACCTGGTCAGCTGATTGGAAGAGATCCATATTTATGCTTATTCCCAAGAAAGATGATCCAACTGAATGCAGAAATTACTGATTTCATTAATATTATATACAGATAACATTTTACTGAAGATCATTCAAAAACAGCTGCAGCAGCATATTGACACGGAACTGCCAGAAATCCAAGCCAGACCCAGAAGAGGACACGGAACCAGGGCTATCATTGCTGATGTCAGATGGGCCTTGGCTGAAAGCAGAGAACACCGGAAAGATGTTTACTTGTATTTTATTGACTATGCAAAGGCACTGGACTGTGTGGATCGTAGCAAATTATGGACAACATTGTGGAGAATGGGAATTCCAGAACACTTAATTGTGCTCATGAGGAATTGGCACACGAGTCAGGAGGCAGTCGTGTGACTAGAACAAGGGAACACTACAGTGTTTAAAGCCAGCAAAGGGGTGCGTGAGGGTTGTTTCCTTCTACCATGCCTATTCAATCTGCAGGAAAGCCTGGAGATGTGGTAGTTGAATGCTACCTCTGCTAACCAAAAGGTTGGCAGTTTGAATCCACCAGGTACTCCTTGGAAACTCCATGGAACAGTTCTACTCTGACCAGAATTGACTCAACGACAGTGGTCTTGGTTTTATTTTTTATTTAATTTATATTCCAAGCAAATAAACTGAGAAGCTGGACTATATGAAGAAGAATGAGACATCCGGGCTGGAGGAAGACTCATTAACAACCTATGATATGCAGATAAAAAGACCTTGCTTGCTCAAAGCAAAACGGACTTGAAGCACTTACTGATGAATATCGAAGACCACAGCCTTCAGCATGGATTACAGCTCAACATAAGAACAAAAGTCTTCACACTTGGACCAATAAGCGGCTTCATAATGAAGACAGAAAATCTTGAAGTTGTCAAGAACTTCATTTTACTTGGATCCACCATCAGTGGCCATGAAATGGAAGTCAAGAAATCAAACGACATCTCACACTGGTCAAATCTGCTACAAAAGACTTCTTTAAAGCACTAAAAAGCAAAGATGTCACTTTGAGAACTAAGGTGCACCTGACCCAAGTCAGCGTATTTTCCATTGCCTCATATGTGTGTAAAAGCTGGACAGTGAGCAAAGAAGACTGAAGAAGAACCAGTGCCTTTGAATTACACTATTGGCAAAGAATGTTAAACAGACCGTGGACTGCCAGAAGACTGAACAAGTCTGTCTTGGAACAAGTGCAACGAGAGTGCTCCTTGGAGGTGAGGATGGTGAGACTTTGTCTGCCGTACTTTGGACACATTATCAGGAGGGACCAGTCCCTGGAGAAGGACATCATGCTTGGGAGAGTGGAGGGTCAGTGAAAAAGAGGAAGACCCTCAATGAGATGGACAGACACAGTGGCCCCAACAGTGGGCTTAAGCATAAAAATGATTGTGGACATGGCGCAAGACTGGGCAGTGTTTCGTTCTGCTGTTCACAGGGTTGCTATGAGTCAGAACTGACTCGACAGCACCTAACAACAAACAACAATTAGTGGAAGTTATGCTAATGAGGCAGGACTCAATCTACAAGATTAGATTGTGTTTTAAGCCAATCTCTTTGGAAATACAAAAGAGAGAACTGAGCAGAGAGACACGGGGACTTCTTACCACCAAGAGAGGAGCACCAGGAGCAGAGTACGTCCTTTGGATCCAGAATCCCTGTGCTGAGAAGCTCCTAGACCAGGGGAAGATTGATGACAAGGACCTTCCTTCAGAGCTGACAGAGAAAGACCTCCTGGAGCTGGCACCGAGAATTGGGACTTCCAGACTATGAGAGAATAAACTTCTGTTTGATAAAGTCATCCACTTGTGCTATTTCTGTTACAGCACCCCTAGATGACCAAGGCACATGCATGACTACAAATCTTTGGGTTTACATTTTCAGGGTCAGTAACCTCCTCAGGCAGCGTTAGCCACCACACTGAAGTCCTGCTTAATTTTTCGCCTCTAGGTTTTCCTCTTCTTTCTTGTAACCTCAGCTATGCATTCGAGAAGCTATGTGTGAGGTTTGATCTCCAAGTTTTGTAGTTGGAAGCCACTACTGTAGAAGTCTCATTCTTAGAGCAGATGCTGGTAGTGACTCGTTCAGGGTTGGGGTGCCCATTCTCCAGCTGTTACCCCTTCTCCAGAGGCCTGCCCTGGGCTGACAAGAGCTGCTTCACTCAGAGACGCCTGAGGGATTCTCTTCCCACAGGCAGCCGAGAGCCAGAGACTCGCCGTGTGGACACAGCAGCCCTGAGCCCTTGTCTCCTGATGGGATGGTCTGAGGTGTGATCCCTGCTCCTGCACCCGCCGTGGCATCAGGCTGAGGCTCGCTGTCAACTGAAACCTGCTTCGATAAGCTTGCTTTGCTGCTCAGTTGCCGCTTCTGCACTGTTCCTGAGGCCATACCCACCACAAACCACGCCTCCGCGCACCCCACCTTAGGGTCCACTTCCTGGGCCCTGGCCTGAGACAGGTGGGCCAAGAGTGGTCCTTGGATACACATTCTCTGGAGGGGACTTGGAGTTCAGGACCTCATCTCTGTGGTGGGTGGCTTTTGTTGGCCCCGGCACTTGCAACAGCACAAGGCCGCGTTCACCTGCCACACGCACCTGCAGTAGAACACGAGAGCCAGGAGACGGAAGGGGGTGGCATCTCATCATTGTGAGCAAGGTCGAAAGGCAGCCAGGGGCCCCAAAGGGACACATAAAGATGGCTTATGGAGCAGGTGTGTCACGAGTTAGATAGATGGGCAGCCAGGACAGTACATCAGTCGCCTGAAGGCCTTGTTGTCTGCAGCCAGATCCAGCCAAATGAGTGGAGGGCTGAGGCAGCTCTGTCTGCAGAAAACACAGTCACTGGCCGTGTTTCCTTAGGCAAGTCAGTCCTCAACCGGGACCCAGGTTGGGTCTGAGGTGACACCAGCACCTGGCACTCAGGGTCGGGAGGCCCCCGTTTGAGTGGGTGCACAGAGGCTCAGGTAAGTGAACAAGCGCCTGGCCCAGGGCCCCTCACAGAGGGCCCATGGCCTCACATGCACTCCAGCCAGTCACTTCCCAGTCTGTGAACGTAAAGTTGGCACAGTTGTACCTACTTAACTGTCAGCAGAATTAACACACTGGTCTTTTGACTATGGAGTAAAAATGATTTTTGAAGGAAAGACTAAATGGAAGTCCTACAATTTTCCCCTCATTCTCAGCCAAGATAAAAAAAATCAGAAAGAATATTGCAGATCCCCAGACGCTCTGTTAACCCAGAGCCAATTCCCAAAGCCAATTCTTCAGACAAAGCTTGGACTAGACCACCAGACATAAATATTGGTGAAGAATGGGCTTCTTGGCTTCAGTACATACATGGAGCTAACTGGGCAGGCCCTGTCCAGGAGCAAGATAAAAAGGTGGAGGTGGACAGGAGCTGGCTGATGGACACGGGACACACAGGGTGGAGAGGAAGAGGCACACAGCAGTGTGTGCACAAGTTTTGATGTGACAAATTGACTCGAGTGGTAAGTTTTCATTTAAAGCACAATAAAATGTAATTTTTTAAAAATAATAAATGACACTGCATCTTGGTTAAAACGGTAGAGATGAGTAGCACCTCAACCGCTGAGATGAGGCCTGTGCCGTGGTCACTGCTGGTTAAGGTTGCGCGTCACCTTGGCTGGGCCGTGCTGCTCAGTGGTGGGGCAGTTGTGTGACTTTGTGATCACTTTTCGGTTGAGATCTGATGTGTGGTCACCCCACAGCAGGATCTGTTCAGTGGTGTCCATGAGGGCAAAGCCTGCACTGGCTCCCCACCCCTCAGCCTTCATCTCTCTGCCCGCTGCCGCCTGCTTCCTTCCCACAAGCCTTGCCAAGACTTTTGGCTGCTGGTTCCAGCAGCCCACTCTCCTGTCATCTTAACTTGGGTTCTTGGGACGAGAGCTAGTAGCTGACCTGGCTACTTTTGGGCTTCACCAATCTTCACAGCCTGCCAGCAGGAGTCCTGCTCCTTTCCTGCAGATCCTGGGTCTGTACGACCCCGCAGCAACTGTGGGGATTGGGAGACAGACACCTTGCAGTCTTGTTTGCCGATCTTCACAGCCTGTGATCAGAAGCCCTACTTCCCAACATGCCAATCTTGGGTTCTTCAGTTGCTGCAACTCCATGTATTGAAAGAGGCCTCTATCCCAATCCATGGACTTGGGGCGTTCTAGCCTCTACAATCCTGCGAGCTGTTTCCTTGATGTAAATCGTTCTATACATACGCATATACATTTATGCACTTGACTGGTTTTGCTTCTCTAGAGTACCCAGCTTGCAACAGTCACCATCTCCCCATTTAATTCACCTGTCAGGTCCCTGCAAAAATGGAATGGATCAAGGTCTACAACAGCTGACCACCACAAACGTAACTGACAGCAGCGCTAGCTACAGGCCGTTGTGCTGTCTGCAGTCCTCCCAGAACAGATCCGCACGACCTCTGATCGTGGTCTGTGGCTAATGACTCGGTGAGTGCTTCTTTTCCACACTGATAGAAGGAGGATTGAAAACAGTTCACAGCATCATGCAGTGGGCAGCACTGTACATTCACACTTTTCTCCTCAGTTTTGCTGACCTTCCTGGTCCTTTGCAGCATAGTCTAAAGGGACCTGGATAAGCTAACCAACCAAAGGGAACACTGCTGCAAGTGTCACAGTAACATACCAGAGAACCAGGAAGTGGCAAGTGTCTTAACTGTCCTGTGAAGACACATGTACAGCCCAGTGCAGGAGGTCAGCCCAAGAAAGACCCTGGCCACTTCAGTGAAGTTTTAAGACCTGACCAGTGACCTGGAGCACACTAGGACATCCTCTCCAGGGTTAGGGACAGGCAGTGAACCTGACGTTCCCTGCTGCCAAGTAGGAGGCACAGCACCTGATGGGCCTTCTGCAGTTTTGCAGACAGCCTATAACATATTTAGGAATACCAGACCCATCCATTTACTGGGTGACATGAATGGCATCTCGTTTTGAGTGGATCCCAGAAAAGGAAAGCGGCCTGCAGCTGGTGGAGCTGCAGCACAAATAGCCCTGACCCCTGGGCAACAGGACCTGGCAGGTCCCACACGGCTGGCACGGCCTGCGGTGGGCCAGTAAAGCCGTGGTGCGGTTCTCTGGCACGCCTGGAAGGAGCACTGAGGCACGGACTCCTGAGGCTCTGTGGCAACAGAGACCTGGGCGCTAACGCAGTGTGTGCTGGCGTGCTGCTGGGACCTGGTGGGGGCTGAGCACCGGGGCCACAGGACGTCAGTAACTCTGCAACTGCACCTCCCGTAGTGAGCTGGGCGCCACCAGATCCACCAAGCCATAATGCTGAGCAGGCTCTGTAAGAGTTCACAGTAAGAGGGAGCGGACACCTGGGAGCCAACCTAAACAGGGCCAGGAGGCAGAAGTTAGCCACACGGCGTGTCGCCGAGACTCCCGTGCCACCCAGCACTACCACGTCATGGCCTCATAGAAGGCTCCCTGTGACCAGCTGACGGAGGAAGCCATAAAACTGGGCCTCACTTGCAGACGGTGGACAGGGGGTACTGGTACGGCCTAGGACAACTACGGTGCGACAGCCCCGCTGGAGGCTGCCGCAAGATGATGCGGAGGGGACATGCCAGGCACAGCTCGGGGCGACGTGCAGGGGATCAAGATGAGGGTACACCTGGAGAGAAAGCACTCAAGGAGGAAAACCTGTGGTGAGACAGTGACCCAGGGGAGGTACACACGGACAGTGAGCAGATCACGGTGGAGCCACCTGGAGACAGCAGGAATCTGGTGGAGGACCGCTGTTTAGCGACGAGGGGATCAGGATGAGGAGCCACAAGAAGAGAGAGGGTCACAGCGAGAATGCTCGCGGAGAGAAGGGACCCTGGGGAGGAGACACCTGAAGAGAGAGCCGACCACGGCGAGGACACACGTGGACAGAGAGCGGACCAAAGTGAGGGTGCGTGTGAAGAGAGCGGATCGAGGTGAAGGCGTTGCTAGGGATTGAATTGTGCCCCCTGAGAATGTCCGTTAACTAGGCCAGGCTGTGATACCCAGCACTGTGTGACTGTCCAGCATCTTGTCATCGGACGCGACTTTCTTGTGCTGTAAACCCAGACTCCACGAGCCGAAGAGGTGGGACCCCAGGCAGCCGTGTGAACCAGACAGGACGCCACCTACAGGATGGACTATGTCTTAAACCAGTATCTTTGGAGACACAAGCCCGAAGTGAGCGCAGACACACGGGGACATCCTGCCGCCAAGAAAGCAGTGCCAGGAGCAGAGCGCGCCCCGTGGACACGGGGTCCCTGTGCCGAGAAGCTCCTGGTCCAGGGGAAGGCTAATGACAGGGACCTGCCTCCAGAGCCAACAGACAGCAAGCTCTCCCCTACAGCTGGCACCCTGAATTTGGACTTCTGGCTTTCTGGACTGAGAGACAATATATTTCTCTGTTAAGGCCATCCACCCGTGGGACTTCTGTTAACAGCAGTGCCAGCCACCCGAGACAGAAAAATGCAGAGAGTGGCTCAAGGTGAAGATACCCAGGGAGGAAGAGTGCTCAAGGACTTGGCTACTCAGGAGAGAAGTGGGATCCAGGTGAGGACACACAGGGTCCCAGGCAAATGCAAGCCTCACTGGCCAGTCCAGAGGCAGACAGGAGGCCGCAGATGTCAGAAGGGAAGTGCCGAGCGGAAACGCGGGGTGGGTCTCGTGCCACATGGCAACAGCCCCCCAGGAGCACGCCGGCCAGGCAGGGACCCAGCAAACAACGGACCGATGACTCCACCGGGGCCTACTGCTTGCACACGGCTCTCCTGACAGAGCAGCCAAGGAGCAGAGAAAGCCCCAGCACGGTCCTAGGGGCAGTGGCTCCTCCCCCAGGACTGACGGCCCTCTTCCTGGCCGCACACCCCGCCTTCCGACCGAAGGCCATCAGAGGCCCCTGACACAAACATGTCTCTACATGTGGCCAGCTGGTGACTGCGTGACAGACGGATGACTCCAGACCTGTTTGCCATGGAAAGGACAATTCACGGACTCCAGGCAGGTGGGGGCTCACCTATCTAGTGTCGGGTGCCTCTGTCTCTGGCCTGCCCAGTGTGATGCTGCCTCAGGCCACAGGAGGGCTCTGCAGCACCTCTAGGTGCTGACTCACGGCACCCCGCACCGCACCCCCGGAAGCCACTGGCCTGGCTGCTAGGACAGACGTGGAGGGCAGCTGAGGCGCTGCCTTGGACAAGGGGACAGGAGCCCCTGCAGCACTGTTCTCTGGGGTGTTGTCTTTGCCTTCCGCTGACAGCCACTGGACACTTAGCCAGTGAGCAGGTGGGGCACCGCAGGGGCAACCTGCTCACCACGCTCCCTGCAGCCCCCTGGGGTGATCTGTGTTTTCCATCTGAGCTGTGAGGGTTTGGGGGTCCTGGTTCCCAGATGGCAAACACTTCCACCAGGAGCCACAGCAGTGAAGAGTCCCACTTCACCTATGGCAGCCACCAGGTCACTGCAGGATCCTTGTCACTGTGGGCCAGCATGAAGAGCAGTCACCAGGCATCAGGGACAACCCTGAGCACGCAAGGAGGTAGGGACACTGCTCCAAGGCGGGCGGGGCAGCGTCCACCAGCAAGGGCCCCCAGGTGCCTCACACTGTCTCACCTGGATGGGCAAGGGACCAAACGGAGCCCAACAAGACGCCTGAGGAGCAGCGGGCCAGGCACCCCTCTCCCTGGGAGGAGGGCGATGGGGCTCGGAGGCGGTTCAGGAGCAGTGGCAGCAGTGCAGGCTGTGTGGGTCACTCTGTGCACCCCCTCATTAGGCTTTCACAGAAGCTGCAGCCCATCAGACCCCTCAGAACCTAAGTCCCCCTGGGGTGACCCGGAGGAGGCAGGCAGATGGAGAGAGACAGGGCAGAAGCACGCAAGGCCCTGGCCACCACCCAGCCAGTTGGGGTGCTGCGACAGCACACAATGGCCCCCTCTGCCACTGAGGACCCTCACCCGGCAGGAAGCACTGAGCCAGGGAGGCTGCCCTGCTCCCCACTGAGGGGGCCCTGCCACTGGTGGGGACAGGGGCAGGACCCCACCTCCAAAGAAAACACAGGGGAACACCCTATGCTGGTCACCGTGTGTCACCTGGACTGATGGGCGCAGGGAGAGCGCCGTGAGCAGGCCTCTGCTCTGCCCTCTGGCCAGCGTGGTGATTTCTCTCGCCCCCAGATGTCTGGCCTCAGGCCAGTGCACGGAGGCCCTGCTCCCGTCCCAGTCTGTCCCCCAGCCAGCATGGTGACTGAACTCAGAGAACCCAGCCTGGGGCTGTGCTTCCCTACCCAACACACGCCTGAGCCCAGGACAACAGACAGGCAGACTCGAAGGAAGGTTGGAATTGCTTTATTGGGGGACAGGAGCTGTGGGGCCCCTGCCCATGGTCAGGTTAGTGTTCTGCCCTCAGGGAGGTGGCCGGCAGCCCACCTCCCCCCGCTGCCTGCCTGGGTTAGTGGGACATGCAAAGCTCAGTCAGAGGGTGGAGGCAGGGGTGGGAGCCACCAAGGCCAGGGCTAGGTGGAACAGGACGGGGAATGGCACCAGGCTGGGATGCCCAGGCGAACACAGACAGCCCAGCTGGCATCCCTGGGCCCAACAGAAGGGCTGCTCTGTAGGCAGGCCTCCCTGGGAGACAGATGGTCAGCCATCCTGGGTCTGCGTGGGTGCCCACGGTAGGCCTCCACAGGGCAAGACGGAGAAGCCCTGCAGAGCCCCCAGCCCCGCCAGGCCATCCTGGGCCGGCCCAGTTGGAGAGCGAGGACCCCAGGGCAAACCTTCCACGGTTAGGTCTGTCTCCCACCCAGGTGTGGTTCCTCGGGGCCTGGGGAGGGGAAGGACACAGAAGGCACTTACTAGGGAGCTGAGACTGGGCGCTTCAGCCAGAGCCTGGGGCCTCAGGGTCAGGAGGGACTGACGAGCGGCCATGAGGGAGCGCTGAGAACGGGCCCAGCTCAGGCGGCCACCGCAGGAGCCAAACGGGGAGCTGGGCCCCGTGGGGCCTGGAGACCGGACCCCGTCTTCCCATAGGGAAGGGGCTTCTCTGGGAAGGCTGGAAGACATGGCTGATTTGGGGACCCCCACCCCACCAAAGCCCACTGAGTTAGCAGGCAGCCCTGGAACACTGAGAAATGTTGACCCCCGAGGGTTGACGCCCAAGGGGACGGAGGGCCTGATGAGCCAGGGGCTGGCCCCGGCTGTGACTGGGGCTGGGACCACCTGCTGGGAAGATGGGATGGGGCTGGGGCCTGACTCTGGACCCTCCAAGGCACCTGGCTGTGGGGAGGGGCAGGAAGGGGCAGTGGGAAGGCCTGACGGGGAGGTGGTCAGTGGGGCTGGCTGGCCCCCTCCCCCGAGGTCAGGCCGTCTGGATAGCAGGTATATATTACTATGTTAGTCTGGTCTTTTTGGTTAGACTTTAGGCACCGCGTCGGAGGAAGACTCCTTCAGACAAGAGAGGGAGCCGGGCACCTCACGCAGAGGGGCCTGGCCACATGCAGAGCGGGGGTGGGGGCAGGCAGGGGGTCAGGCCACCGCGGACTCGGGGCCTCCCAGTGACGCCGAGGGCCCAGACGCATAGCGGCGGCCATAGCCTGAGGAGGAGTAAGAAGAGGAGGAGAAGGTCATGGAGAAGCCAGAGCCGGTGGCATCGAAGCTGCCGCGCCGAGAGCCGGACCGCGAGCCGGTGCGGGAGCCGGTGCGGGAGCCGGCGGTGGAGCCCGGGCCGCTGACGCTGTAGGGGCTGTAGTAGCCTTTGCTGGACTGCGCGGCGGCCTCCAGCAGCCGCAGCCCTGTGCCCTCCTCCACCATGCTGCGCTCCAGCGCGTCCTTGTAGGAGATCTTGAGCTTGGTCTTGGGACAGGTGAGGTACTTGGAGTAGGCCCCGACGTCACGCAGCTTCTGGGCCGTGCGGGCATCCACGGTGCCCCTCTGCAGGGCCTCATCCAGCGGCACGCGGCCTGGTGCACCGGGCTCGATCAGCCCGCCCGTCAGGTACTGCACCTCCAGGAAGCGCTGGCCAGCTTCATAGTAGAGCCAGCCCTTCTTGAGTGCCTGGGCAGCTGACATCTTGGTCTTGGTGCGGGGGTCCTCAAAGCCGGAGAAGGCCTTCTGGGCCAGGCTGATGCGGTCCACCATGATCTTGTCCACCAGGCCCTTGTTGACGGCCTCGGTGACCGAGAAGCGCTCACCCGTGCTGGGGTCTATGATGCCCCCGGTGCAGGCCTGGGCCTCCAGCAGCCGCTGTCCCGTGATGTTGTCCACCAGGTTGCGGTGCATGGCCTCGGTGATGGACACCTTCTCCAGCGTCTCCGTGTCGAGGATGCCAGCCACCGGGCCCGTCTCCTCCACAGGGTCAGACCAGGAGGCCAGCTGGGGGCGGGAGACAGCGGGACTGAGTGGGAAGGAGGAGGAGGAGCCCACTGAGGAGGAGCGGGAGCGGAAGCCGCTAGCGTTGCCCGAGAGCATGTCGGCAAACTCAGTGATGGAGAGCGTGCCAGCACGGTACTGGTCCAGTGCCGAGCGGTCGATGAGGTTCTTGGCAATGGCCTCATCGATGTCATACTGGCGGCCAGAGCGCCTGTCGATGATCATGGACTTGACCACGCCGTCAGAGGAGGAGATGGTGATCTCCTCCCACTCACACTCCTGCTCCGACAGCTCCAGGTAGGTCTGGTGGTCGATGAGGCCCTTGCGGTAGGCCTCGTACACTGACATCTCCTTGCCTGTCTCGGGGTCCACGATGACCACACGGCGCTTGCGCACCGAGGACTTGGAGGAAGTCTTGCGCTCCCGCTTCTTTTCCTTCAGCGGCAGCAGGCACAGCCCAGTCTGGGGGTCCGTGATGCAGCGCTCCATCAGCTGCAGGTAGGTGAGGTTCTCCTCCGTGTTGGGGTCAAAGAAGCCCTTGGTGTCGTCAGAGGGATCAGTCAGGATCTCGTTCATCTCCTCATCAAAGAGGCCACGTTTGTAGGCCACCTCCACGGGCAGGCGGTGGCTCTCCTCAGGGTCGATGATGCCGCCCGTGGCGATCTGGGCCTCCAGCAGGCGGATGCCGTGGTCCTTGAGGATCAGCCCCTTCTTCATGGCCTGGAAGAGGGAGATGAGTTTCCCGGAGTAGGGGTCCCTGTACCCAGTGACAGCACGCTCAGCCGACAGCAGCTTGTCCTTGAACTCGGGGCCCACAATGCCCATGCGCACGGCCTCTTCCACAGTCAGCTTGAGCCCCTTGATGGGGTCAATGACGTAGCCGGTGGCCGCCTGGGCCTCCAGCAGCTCAAAGGCTGTGCCGGGGCGGATGATGCCCTTCTTCATGGCCTGGTACACGGACAGCCGCTCCTTGGTGGCATCAACAAAAACACCGGCGATGCAGCTGGTGCCCTCGAGGAACCTCTGCAGATTCTTGGTGACCTCCTCGATGGAAGTGAGACCCTCCTGCAGCTGCAGTGCGGTGGCCTCATCCATCACCTGGGAGCGCACCAGCTCCTCCACCGTGATCTGCTTGCGCAGCCCACGGAAGGTCAGCTTGCGGGTGTCCGAGAGCGGGAGGAGCAGCTGGCCACTCTTGTCGTCCTGGCGGCACCGCTTGAGCAGCTGCGTGTAGCTGAGCCGCTCGTCTGTAGAGGGGTCCACGTAGCTGCGGACCTCACTGGGCTCTGAGAGCTGATCGTGTGTGTCCTTGTTGAGGTAGCCGCGCTGGTAGGCCACCTCCAGTGGCAGGTGGAAGCCCAGGTGGGGGTCGATGATGCCACCCGTGGCCAGCTGGGCGTCCAGCAGGCGCAGTGCTTCCTCGGCTGGGATCAGCTCCTTCTTCATGGCCTGGAACAGTGAGATGGTCTGCTCCGTGTAGGGGTCACGGTAGCCGGTCACAGCGCGCTCAGCGGACAGCAGCCGGTCGTGTAGCTCGGGCCCAACTAGGCCCTTGCGCACAGCCTCATCCACCGTCAGCCGTTCGCCCGTCAGCGGGTCCAGCAGGAAGCCTGTGGCCGCCTGGGCTTCCAGCAGCAAGCGGGCCACCTCGGCACTCACCAGCCCCTTCTTGAGGGCCTGGTAGATGGTCAGTGTCTGCCGGGAGCCAGGCACATAGATGCCAGCCACACAGCCTGTGCCGTACAGGTAGCGCCAGGTGGTGGCCTCGGCCTCAAGCACCTCACGCAGGGTCCTGGTCCCCTCACGCAGCAGGTTGTAGGTCTCAAGGGAGATGATGTGGGCCTTGTAGAGGTCCTCGGCAGTGAGGCGGCGGCGCACGTAGTCGTAGGAGGTCAGGTTCTGCTGCCGGACAATCTCGGTCCGCTCGATGATCTCGATGATGATGATGATCATTCGCTCCTTGGTCACCCGGCCAGCCCGGAAGTCCTCCATCAGGCGGGCCCGCTGCTCGGCCGGGATCATGTCTGACTGCATCACCTCCCACAGCGACATGGACGAGGCGCCAGGGCCGCCGCCGGGGAGCTCGATCTGCGTCTCCTCAAAGGCCCGCCGTGTCTCCTCCTCGGTATACACTGCTGTGGCCTCTGCCACCTCAGGCCCCTCCGCGGATCTCAGGGGCAGGAGGAACAGCCCAGTCTCGGGGTCCTCCACACAGCGTGCCAGCAGCTGCCGGTAGGTGAGATTCTCGTGCGTGTTGGGGTCGAAGAAGCCCTTGGTGTCGTCGCCGGGGTCCGCCAGCACGCGGTTCATGTCCTCGTCGAAGTAGCCGCGCTGGTAGGCCACCTCCACGGGCACGCGGTGGCTGTGCACGGGGTCGATGATGCCGCCTGTGGCAATCTGGGCCTCCAGCAGGCGCACGCCATGGTCCCTAAGAACCAGGCCCTTCTGCATGGCCTGGAAGAGGGAGATGGTAGAGCCAGAGTACGGGTCCTTATAGCCAGTGACGGCCTTCTCAGCCGACAGCAGCTTCTCATGCAGCTCAGGCCCAACTACGCCCGCCTTGACCGCCTCGTGGACATACAGCCGCTGGTTGCACACAGGGTCCACTAGGAAGCCAGTGGCCGCCTGTGCCTCGAGCAGCAGCGTGGCTGTGCTGGGCCTGAGCAGGCCGCGCCGCATGGCCTCATAGACAGTCACCTTCTCTTTGGAGTCTTCTAGGTAAATGCCAGCCACGCAGCCACTGCCCCGGAGCAGCATCCGCACAGCATCGACCTCGGAGAGGTCCTTGACGGATGTCTTCCCATCCCGGAGCTGCTCAAACTGGGCCTTACTGAGGACCTTGGAGTCCAGGAGCTCACTCGCTGGGACCGGGGCCCGCAGGCCACTGAAGGACAGCTTCTCCTGCCGCCTGGTTTCCGTCTCCTCAATGATGGTGATAAGGATCTTGATGACCTTCTCCACCGTGACCTTGCCCGTGCGGTACTGCCGCAGGAGCTCCTGCCTCTGCTCCTCTGTGAAGTACTCGGAGCTGATGAGTTCCCAGATGCTGACAGTCTGGCCCCTGAAGCTGCCCACTGGGACCTCAGTGGTGGCCTTCTCAAAAGTCTCACGGGCCTGTGCACTGGAATAGAGCTCCTCCTGCCGGGCCCGTGCAGCCTTCTCAGAGATGGGCAGCAGGCTGAGCCCAGTCAGCTGGTCAGGCTGGCAGCGCCGCTGTAGCTGGCTGTAAGTGACAGGCTCCTGCACGCCGGGGTCATAGAAAGTCTTAGCATCATCCTGCGGTGCCGACAGGGCCCTGCTTGTCTCCTCATCCAAGTATCCCCGCTCATAGGCCACATCCAGGGGCACACGGTGGCTCTTGCTGGGGTCCACAATGCCACCTGTGGACAACTGGGCATCCAGCAGACGCAGGCCCTGCTCTCTGGGGATGAGGCCCTTCTTCAGGGCCTGGAAGAGGGACACGGTCTGGCCTGAGTAGGGGTCCCGGTAGCCCATCACTGCCTTCTCAGCTGACAGCAGCTTCTCGTGGAGCTCAGGCCCCACCAGGCCGGCGCGCACCGCCTCATCTACGGTCAGGCGAGCACTGGTGGTGGGGTCGAGGATGTGCCCTGTGCCCGCCTGGGCCTCCAGCAGAGCCACGGCCACTTCAGGCTTCAGCAGGTCTCTCCGGAGGGCCTCATAGATGCTCAGCCTCTGTCCTGCCTCCTCCAGCCACACGCCTGCAATGACATCAGTGCCACGCAGGGCCCGCCGCACAGTGTCCCCCTCGGCCACTTCCCGCACAGAGCGCTCGCCCCGCTGCAGCTGGCTGTACACATCCCAGTCGATAACCCTGCTCTCTAGCAGCTCAGCAGCAGGCACCAGGGCGCGCAGGCCCTCGAAGCACAGCTGGCTCTTCTGCTCGTGCTCCTCCACAACGGTGATGACAATCTTGATGATCTTCTCCACGGTGACTCTGCCCGAGCGGAACTGCCGCAGCAGGTCCCGGCGCTGCTCGGCGGTGAAGTACTCGGAGTTGATGATCTCCCAGACAGTCACCGTCTTGCCCTGAAACTTGCCGAAGGGTGCAGACACAGTGGCCTTCTCAAACACATCACGTGCCTCTGAGTCTGAGTAGACCAGTTCACCACCCTTGGCAGCCTTATCTGTGAGTGGCAGGAGGTGCAGCCCAGTGTCGGGGTCCCGCACACAGCGCCCCAGCAGCTGCAGGTAGGTGAGGTTCTCGTGTGTGTTGGGGTCGAAGAAGCCCTTGGTGTCGTCGCCGGGGTCCGCCAGCACGCGGTTCATGTCCTCGTCGAAGTAGCCGCGCTGGTAGGCCACCTCCACGGGCACGCGGTGGCTGTGCACGGGGTCGATGATGCCGCCCGTGGCGATCTGGGCCTCCAGCAGGCGCACGCCGTGGTCGCGCACGATCAGGTCCTTCTTCATGGCCTCAAAGAGGGAGATCTGCTTACCTGTGTAGGGGTCTTTATAGCCGGTGACGGCGCGCTCGGCCGACAGCAGCTTGTGGTGCAGCTCCGGGCCCACCAGGCCCTCCTTCACCGCCTCATTGACAGCCAGCCGCCGGTTGCGCACAGGGTCCAGCAGGAAGCCCGAGGCGGCCTGTGCCTCCAGCAGTACCAGGGCAGTGCCGGGACTCAGCAGCTTCCTCTGCAGGGCAGCGTAGATGCTCAGCTTCTCATCGGATGGCTTCAGCAGCAGCCCCGCAACACTCCCAGTGCCGTGCAGGTAGCGGCGCACATCCTCACGCTGTGCGACTTCAGCCACCGTGGCATGGCCCTGCACCAGCCGCTGCAGCTCCTCCGTGCTCAGGATGCCTGCCTCCTGCAGCTGCTGGGCTGGCACCTTCTGCCGCAGGCCCTCGAAGGCAAGCTGCGTCTCCTCCTCTGTAACCGGGCCATCGGGTGCATCCTGGCCATTAGGCAGGGCCTTGGTGACAGCAGCCTGTGAAGCGACGACCTCTTCTGTATGTGCCAGCGCAGCACGGTGCTCCTCCTCCAGCCGCTGCAGCCGCTCCCGCAGCTTCCGGTTCTCCTCAGCCAGGAGCTGCTCCTGCTGCTGCCGCCGCTGTTCCAGGCACTGCAGCTCCTCCTGCTTGCGCCGCACGCCCTCCTCAGCCTCATGTTGCCGCTGTCGGGCCTCCTCCATGCTGGCCACCAGCTGTTGCTTCTCCTGCTCCATCTGCTGCTGCTGCCGTTGCTGCTCCTCACGCAGCTTCTGCGCCTTGGCCACCTCCTCCTGGAAAAGGCGCTCCAGCTTGGCCTTCTCCTCCTCAACAAAGCGCTCGCGCTGCAGCAGGCTATCCTTCTCAGAGAGGAAACTCTGCTGCAGGGCCTGCGTCTCCTGTAGCAGCTGTTCCTGCTGCACTGTCTGCATCTGCAGAGATGGGGACTACTGTCAGCGCCTAGGAGACCAAGCACCCAAACCCACCCAGGGGGCAGACCCTCCCTGCCCACAGGCTCCCCCCGCCTGCCCATCCTGGCTGCCACTGCCTGTGGCGCAGGGCTGGTACCTCCTCGGACTTGAGATGCAGCAGCTTGGCCTCCTGCTTGAGCCGGTCCTTCTCGCGCTCCAGCTCAGCAATAGCCTCCCGCAGACGCTCAGCGTCCTGGTTGCTCTGCTGCCGCTGGATCTCCAGCGTCTGCACCAACGTCATCTTCTCCTGCGTGTCGAGCTCGGTGCGGTGCAGCCTCTCGCCGATCTCCTCAGCCTGCTTCCGGAAGCGCTGGGCATCCTCCTCAGCACGGGCCTGAGCCAGGCTCATCTCAGCCACACGCAGCTTGAGCCGCTCTGCCTCTGCGCTCATCTCCAGCTGCCGCTGCCGCTCCATCTCCAGCGTCCGCTGGAAACCCTGTGTCTCCTGTGCCAGCTGCTGGGCCATGTGCTCCTTGTCCTCTTGGAGCCGCCGTGCCTGCTCCTGTGCCAGCTCCTTCTGCTGCTGCAGCAGCTCAGCCTCAGCCTTGAGCTGCGTGGCCTCCTGTACCGCCTGAATCTTCTCCTTCAGCATCTTCTCGGCCAGGGCCCGCTGCTGCGCCAGGTCCTCTTCCGCCAGCTGCCGCAACCGTGCTGCCTCCTGGGCTGCCACGCTCAGCCGTGCTGCCTCCTCAGCCACCTGCTTCATCTTCTCAGCCTCCTCCTGCAGGAAACGCTGGGTGTTGTCCTTGTCACGCAGGATGAGTGCACGGTTCTCGGCTTCGATGCGTGCTTTGAGCTTGCTCAGCTCCTCCATCTGCACACGCAGTGAAAAGAGCTCCTCCTCAACCTGGCTGCGCTGGCGTGTGGCCTCTGTCACCTCTGCCTTCAGCCGCTGCAGCTCCTCATCCAGGATGCCCTTCTGGTGGTCTGTCTCCTCCAGCTGCAGACGTAGTGTCGTTAGCTCCTGCTCCACTTGTGCTTTCTGCCGCAGAGTCTGCTCGGCAAACTTCTTGTGCTTCTCCATCTCGGCATCGGCTGCTTGCTTCTGTCGCAGGGCCGCCTGCTCTGCCTGGGCCCGCCGCGCTGCCTCCTGCTCCGCCTCCTTGCGCAGCTTCTCTGCGGCGGCCTGGGCCTGGGCCTGGGCCTGGGCCTGCTCTTCAGCAGCCTGTTTCAGCCGCTCTGCCTCCTCCAGCTGCCGCCGGGACTGCAGGGCCTCCCGCTCGGCCCTTTCCCGTGCCTCCTCTGCCTCCTCGGCTGCGCGCCGCGCCGTGTCTGCCTCCCCACGCAGGCGCTCCAGCACACTCTGCTCCTGCTGCAGTGTCTGCTGCAGCTCCTGTTCTTTCTGCTGCACGGCAAAGGCATGCGCCTTCTCCTCGGCCTGCAGCCGCTTCTGCGCAGCCTCCTGGGCCAGCTGTAGCTGCCTTGCTGACTCCTGCTCTGCACGCTCACGCAGACGTCGCGCCTCCTCCACCTTGGCCTTGAGCCGCTCTACCTCTTCTAATGCAGCCTTGCGCTGCCGTGCTGCCTCCTCCTCGGCCACCAGGCTCTTCTGCACGCGGTCCTCAGCCTCACGGCGCCGCTGCTCCTCCTCAGCTGCCAGCTGCCGCTGCCGTGTGGCCTCAAGCTCAGCCTGCTCCTTGCTGCGCAGGGTGTCCTCGGCATCGGCACGGATGCGGCCCAGCTCCAGTTCCAGCTCCGCTTTGCCAGCAGCTGCCTTCTCAAAGCTCACCTTGAGCGCGAGGATCTCCTCCTCCACCTGCCGCCGCTGCCGCAGCGTGTCCTCCACCAGCCCCTTCTGCCGCTCCAGCTCACTCTCCGAGGCCTTGCGCAGCTGCGCCAGGCGCTCCTCGATGTCAGCCTTATGCTGTGCAGCCTGCTCCTCCAGCCGCCGCCGCTGGAAGGCCTCGTCTTCTGCCAGCCGCCGCAACCGCTCATTTTCCGCCTCTTTTTCCTTGAGTGCGATCTCTGCCTCTGTCTTCAGCCGTGTGGCCTCACTGATGGCGGCCAGCTTCTCGGCCAGCACTCGCTCAGCCTCTGCTCGCTGCCGGGCTGCATCCTCCTCAGCCAGCTGCCGCTGCCGCTTGGCCTCCTCGGACAGCGCACGCAGGCGGGCAGCCTCCTCGGCCAGCTCTCGGAAGCGGCTGGCCTCGGCTTCCAGTCGTTGCTTGGACTTCTCACTGGTAGAGCGGGACTCCTCCTCAGCCCGCGCCTTGCTGGACAGCAGTACCTCCATCTCTGCTCGCACCTTTGCCAGCTCCGTCTCCAGCTCCTGGCGCTTCTGCGTAGCCGCAGCCGCCTCTCGCTGCAGCCGCGCCAGCTCCTCCTCCAGCACCTGTCGCTGCTGCTCGCCCTGCTCGGTCTCGGCCCGCAGCCTTATCAGCTCTTGTTCGGCCACCAGGCGCTGCTGTGCGGTGCCCTCCGCCAGCTGGCGCTGGCGCTCCAGCTCTTGCTCAGCCAGCTCCCGCTGCCGCACAGCCTGCTCCTCTGCCTTGCCCCGCCGCCTTGCCTCACGCTCGGCCTCCTCCTTCTGCTTCTCAGCCTCGGCCTGAGCCAGGCTCTTCTGCTGCGCCACCTCCTCGGCCTGTAGCCGCAGCCGCAGTGCCTCGTTGGCCTTGAGCCGCCAGTGCTCCAGCTCCCGCTCAGCCTCTTCACGGGCGCGCTCAGCCTCGGCCTGCTGCTGCATGCGCCGCTCTGCCTCCTCCCGCAGCTGCGCCACGGCCACGTGCTCCTCCTGCAGCGTGCGCTCCAGCTGGGCAGTCTTCTCTGCGAAGGAGGCGCGCTTGCTCTGCAGCTCGGCCTCGGCGCTACGCTGCGCTGACTCCAGGGCCACCTGCACCTGGCGCGCCCGCTCGGCCTCTGCCTGTCGCAGCCGCCGCTCCGCCTCCTCTGCCTGCAGCCGCAGCTCCTCCAGCGCCTGCACGGCCCTCTGCTTCTCCCGCGCCGCCTCTGCCTCGGCTTTCACGCGCAGAGCCAGCTCTGCCTCCGCCTGCTTCTTGCGCTGGCTCTCGTCCTGCACCTGCCGCCGCAAACGCTCGGCCTCCTCCTGTGCCTGCCGCTTCTGGGCCTCGGCCTCCTCGGCACGTGCACGCAGTGCCTGCAGCTCATCCTCAGCCCCGCCACGCTGGCGCTCGGTGGTCTCCAGCTGCAGGCGCACCACACGGATCTCTTCTTCGATGCGCAGCCGGCTACGCTCGGCCACCTCGGCCTGCCGGGCCTTGGCCTGGATCTCCGCCTCCGAGCTCTGCCGCAGGTGCTGCAGCTCCTCCTGGATGCTACGCTTCTGCTGTTCTGCGTCCACTGCTGCCTCCTCCCGCCGCGCCACCTCCTCCTGCATACGCCGCTGCAACTCCCGTGCCTCGCGCTCCGCCTGCACCTTGGCCTGTGCGTGGGCCTCAGCCAGCTGCCGCTGCTTCTCCAGCGCAGCCTCCACCTCGGCCAGCCGCTCCCGCTCCTCGGCCCGCTGCTGCTCGGCCAGCCGCTGTGGCCGCGGCAGAGAAAGGAGAGACCAGAAAGAGCAATGAGGGTGCCGGCACTGTCTCAGCACCACAGCTCACTCAGGACAGCGCGAGCAGGATGGGACACGTGCACCCGCCCAGGGCTCTGGGGCAGCGAGCACAGCCTGGCCCCCGTGCTCACCAGCCTGGGGGGAGAGACCTAGGCGGACTCCCCTCTTCCCGCAGACAGGCGACGAGACAGACAGACAAACAGTGAGAGAAAGAGAGAGCAAAGCGACAGGTTCGCAGGGCCTGCGAGCTGGCCCCCTGCACAGCCCCCAGAGCCCCAGCAGACATGGTGGACACCTGTGGGCCTAGCTCCAGTCGAAGGGTCTTTCCTGACCAGGGCCATTCCCAGCAGCCCAGCGCGGTGGGGTGGGTAGCCAGAGGGGACAGCAGTACAGACTGAGCCAGCTCAGAAGAGGGCCCTGCGAGCCAAGAGGAGGCAGTACCACACCAGACCACATGGCAGGACCACCCCGCGGTAGGCAGGAGTGAGACAGGTGGCTACCCGCCCACCAGGAGCACTGGCACACCACTCCCAGCTCCCACAATCTTCTTGGGCAAGACTGCAGCAGTCAACACCAAATCCCCAGAAAGAACGTGCGTAAGAGCCAGAAGGACCACCGCCAGGAAGGGACCACCACAGAGAGTGTGGGCGCAGGGAAGCACGCCACCGTCGGGCAGGGAGGAAGAGGCGGCAGCCAAGCTACACCTCACGGCGGGCAATGCAGCCGAGTTACAGGCGTGGGAGGCTGGAGGCCGGGACGTGGCGCAGGTGGGGAGGGGCCCTGTGTGGCACCAGGCAGGGAAGGGGAGCTGGACGGAGCGGTCTGAGAAGCAGCTGTCAGCTGCTTCCAGGGCGGGTGAGTAGACAGCAGGATGGAACTCCACCCCATCCTTCCCCCACCGCCCGTACCTCCTCTTCCTCCATGCGTCGCAGGGTCTCGCTGATGAACTTGACGTATTGGCTCGTGAGCGTCGTCAGCTCACTGTAGCGCGTGCGCAGATCCACATACTGGGGTTGGGGGAGGCAGGGTCCAGGGCAGGGTCAGCTCCGCTATGCTGCGCCCAGTGGCTGCTCTGCCCTACCCAACCAGCCCTCAGCTCACCTCCTGGATGACGCTCTCTGATCCTGACAGGACCTTGGGCTTCTTGGCTGGTGAGGCTACCGGCTCAAGTTGTGCCTTGTATGTGACCAGCTGGAGCTCGTAGTCCTGGAGGACACACTGGATTGGCCACCAGCCCACACCCCAGGAGCCACCCTACATCTCCAACCATTGCCCACTGTCAGCCATTCCCAGGGCTCAGACCCAGCTGCCATCCCTAAACCAGATAGTCCCTGAAGTCGCCAGGCCGTAGGCCAGGCAGGCGCACCTTGATGGCATTGATGTACTGCTTGGCGAACTTCTGGCATTCGTCCACCTTCTCTCTGTGGCGTTCAATCTCCTCCAGCAGCGCCTGAGAGGAGGCGGTCAGCGACTGCAGGGTGCGGCCACTTCGCAGCCCCACTGGCCCCTGGCTGTGCTCACCTCACACTCACCCCGCCCCTCTGCCCTAGCCTGCCCCCACCACCTTCCCTCCCAGCCCCGCCTGGCCCACCTTCTCCTGCCGCAGCTGCTCGCGAACAGCCTGGCTGTTGGCCAGCGGCACCGCCTGGATCTGCTCCTGCCGCCGCTTGGCGTCCTGCAGCCAGTCACCCAGCGGGCCAGCGCTTTCGCGGTAGTAGCGCAGCTGGCGGCCCAGCTGCTCCAGCTCACGCTGCCGGCCGTCAGCCTGGGCCAGCACTGCCTGCCAGCGCTCCAGCAGCTGCGCTGTGCGCTCCCGCCAACGCTCCACCTCCACGTCGCGCTCGCCGTGACGCTGCTGCAGTCGCTCACCCACCTCCTGTGCCGCCCGCAGCTCCTCACGCAGAGCATCGAAGAGTGGCTGTTGTGCCCCAGCACGGGTCCGCAACTCCTGCGGGGGCATGTGGTCAGCCCTGGTCCCCTCCCCCGCGGTCAGACCCGGGCAGCACTCACAGCATGGGCCACACACAAACCTTCAGTGCGGCCTTGGTGGCCTCGAGCTCCGGGAGGGTGGCAGGCACAGCCTGAGCGTCCTTGAGCTGCTCTTCGTGGGCCCGCAGCACCTCCTCTGCCCCCTGCGTGCTACGGATGACCAAGCTGATGGTCTTCAGCCTGCAGGCAGAGCAAGCTCAGAGCTGGCCAAGGCTCCAGGCACCCAGCTGGCCAAGCCCCAGCACACTGCCCGCCATCCAAGCATCGACCCTAGGTCAGCAGGCCAGAGTCCTCGTGGCCAACAAGGACTGGTGGTCACAGGCTCCAAGAAGAAGAGAAAAGCTCTCAGACTCAGGGAGGCTGAAGCCACAAATTGAAAGCTCCAGATAGTACATGCCCTGCTGGTGGGCAGGACAGAGTCCGTCAGCGGGGGCAGCTACCCAGCGAGCCGGGGTATGGCTCTCGCCCTGTAGTTCCCCAGGGCAGGATGAGGGCTAAGTGCAGAGAGGTTTCTTGGGCACACTTTTCATAGAAAGAGAGCTAGAAAGAGAAAGTCGTGTTTGTCTGCAATCAGAAAACAAACTTGGAGAGTACCTCTGAGGATGCAAGAGCGTCTAGGGGGGATTTCTGATCTAGAAAGTTAGCCTTTGAGTCATGTGTGTGTGTAACCTTCTGAGTCACTAAACCAGAATGTGCTGAAACAGAACATCCGAGAAGAACAGAAAAGACCCTGTGTCAGCCAGTGTGGACAGAAAGAAGGTCAGTAAGAGCAGGACTCCGCATTCCAGCCAGTGCTGGGGACAAGCCGAGGGGGGCCGTTGGGGAATCCAAGGAGTCCTGCTCAGGTCCACCCCCGCACTCCTCCCAGGTTACCAGTGACCGCCACGCTGCAGCTCCTCCCCGAGGCTGGGCCCTGTCTCTTCCCTTCTCCACCCACCGTCTTTCCACAGCCTCCAGTACCCCCGTCAGATCGTCAAGACACCCCGTTGTGGCATCCCGATGCTGGGCTCCTTTCCACACCTGACCCCGTTCTACGTCTGGCTTCCCGCCCAGATGATTGAACCGCCCCGCCCCCTTACAGCCAGTCTGCCCTCAGCTGCAGCTAGCCGGGCACCCCACTGCAGACCACCCTCACAGACCACGCCGGCCTGAGATGCTGCACTCACTTCTCCAGATAGATGGCGGACAGACTGCGGACCTGCTCCAGCTTGCCCAGGGTCAGCTCCAGCTCAGAGCGCAGGGTCGGGGCGGCTGGCGAAGGCTCGGGCAAGGCCAGCACCTTCTCGGCCTCCGCAGACAGCCGGGCGACCCCTTCGCCTAGCCCCTCCACCTCAGCCTGTGCTTTCTGAGGACAGACAGAGGAGGGGACTGTGACTGCAGGAGCCTGACCCAGAGAACCCTTGAGATGGAGGCAGATGGGGCTGGGAGAACACACAGGGCCGGGGGAATCGGGAAGTGACAAAGCAAATGACAACAAAAAGACCAGATAAAGACGAGAACAGCAAGGTAGCGGGAGGGAGGAAACCAGAAGATGAAAGAGGACAAAGGAGGGTGGGAGTGACGGGGGTGGTACAGGGCAGCAGGCAGGTGGGTGCGTGCCTGCTGCTCAGCCATGCGCTGGGCACACTCGCGCGCGGGCTCCTTGTCCAGAGGCAGCCGCAGGCGGTGCACGGTGCGTGTCTCGCAGGCTTCCAGCTGCAGCCGGATGTCCTTGAGCTCCGAGATACAGCGCTGACATCTCGATTCCTCTTGCTCACCTGGGAGACACACCAGTCACGGCCAGCAGAGCACAGCCCCCCACCCGCCCTGCCCATCCACACTCGCTGACCGCTGCATACCCCGCTCCAGGCTCTGGAGCAGCTGTTGGTAGTGGCGGCTGCAGGAGCCGTACTCGCGCTCGGCCTGTAGCCGGTCCTCGGGCCCGAAGCCGCCAGAGTCCTGGCTGTCCCGCAGGAAGGCCTGGTAGTGCAGCTCCAGGCTACGCAGGGCATGGCGTTGCTCCTCTGGCTTCAGGGTCCGGAACTGCAGGTAGCACAGCGGCTGAGCACCGCGGGCGCAGACACGCTGCCCCACGGGGGTACCCCATAGGGCCGTGCAGGGATGCGACAGGGGGCCTGGTGCTCCTCCCACGCCCTACCGTGGCCAGTGACCAGGAGCGGATGAGTTGCACGTCGCGGCCGAGGCTCTGCCAGGCCAGGAGGCTCTTCAGGTCCACGTGCAGCTGGTGCCACCTGGCCACCAGGTCCCGGTGCTGTGCCTCCAGCCTGGGGGTCAGCAGTGCCATCAGTGGGGCTGTGGGAACCAGCCCGCCACCCACCTCTCCAGCAGCCAGCCCCTGGGGCACCCACCTGGTGATGGCCTCTTGGGCCTCCTGGTTGGGGGGGGGCACGAGGAAGCAGACGGAGGGCACAGCAGCCTCGCTGCCATCGCTGCTGAGGACTTTCCAGTGGTGTGGCTGCGCATGGCCCAGCAGCTGGCACTCGTCGCCTTTGTGCACGGTCACCTGGTGGCCGAGGCCAGGTCAGCCTTGGCTCCCGGCCCTCTGCCCCCAGCAGCCCCGCCTCCCCCACCTCACCTCCACCTGCTTGTAGTCACACACGGCCAGCAGCGGCAGGCGGCCCCGAAGCGGGTAGGTGGTGTTGCGGGGCTTCAGCTGCACGGTGGCCTTGGCCCGCTTGGCCAGACCAGAGAGATGGCCCTTGTACTCGTTCAGCTGCTCCTTCTCATCCTGGAGAAGTGGGGTGGTCAGGGCCACCGTCAAGGCCAGCCCCGCAGTTCTCCAGACCCTCTTGGGGCTCCCGGGAACAGGGCTCCGAGGCTGGGTGGGCTCTGAGACACTGCTTCCTGGTGGGCTGGTGCCCACAACCCCACTGATGGCGCTGCTGACCCCCAGGCTGGAGGCCCAGCACCGGGACCTGGTGGCCAGGTGGCACTCTCAGGCCTCAGCTGGCCCCAGGGGACACTGTGATGTGTTCTCCCCACTCCCCTGGCGAAGGGCACGCAGATGTAGAAACATCACGTGTCTCACGCCTCACCAAGGACCATTTAAGGCCAAGAGGCCAAATACTACCCTGGAGCACACTACGCTCCTCTCCTGCCTTTCTTCCCCCCATCTCCTGACCAAGTGGGAACCCCATCTTGTCCCTTCTCTCACAGTGCTGCTCAGCTTGCTTCCAGCACACCGCAGGAGCGCCAGCTCTGGCCCTTCCCCCTGCCTCCGAGGTCTCCACCCAGCCCTCCACAGACACCCCTGCGCTCCCCTCAGCCCTCCACACACACCCCTGTGCTCCCCTCAGCCCTCCACGGACACCCCTGCCCTCTCCTCAGCCCTCCACGGACACCCCTGCCCTCTCCCCAGCCCTCCACACACACCCCTGCGCTCCCCTCAGCCCTCCACAGACACCCCTGTCCAAACGGTGGTGGACCCAAAGGGCTGCCAGTGGCGCAGCTGGCTCTGGCCCTCACCCACCCAGGAGCTCTCTTAAGCTCCCCACCCTCAGACCTGCCATGGCTGCAGCCAGTAACCTCTCGGACCCACCACTTCATACCCTGCACCCCATTTGGACCGCTAGCCTTGCATCCCCTGAAGCCAGCCATATCGCCCGCCCCACTCCGGCACCCCTGTAGGACCCCCTTGTTCCCTGGACACCCCCAGAAGACCATCCCAAAGCACCTCTATGGCCACAGAAAGTGGTCAGGTGCCAGGCCGGCCCCTCCATCTCAGCTCCAGTGAGGCCCTGGCCCCTCTCTTCCCTCAGCCTGCTACCCGGCCAGGCCATAGTCCACTGGGCACTCGGCCTGAGGCAGGTGGTCCAGCTTACCTGAGCATCCTGCAGCAGGTCCTCCAGGCGGGTGACAGTGACAGAGCGGTCACAAGTGTACTTCCTGCGCAGTGTCTCCTGCAGCTTCTGCAGCTGCTCTTCCGCTTCCCGAACGTCTGAGAAGAACTGGGGCAGCAAAGAGGGTCACCGGCTGGCTCACAGCGCCGGCCGCAGCATGGCCTCCACCCCGGCCCGGGCCGCCAGGGTGAGCAGAAGGGCCTGCAGGTAGGACTGGAGGCCCCAAGGCCGGAACAGGCCCTGGAGGGAGCACAGGAGCAGAAGGGGCGTGGGCAGACGGGGCGTGGGAGGTAGGGACTGGGTCAGGGACCCGGAGCACGCGGGCTGCGGCCCAGTGGGGGCCTCCCCTCACCTGGAAATAGGCGGTGTTCTCCTTCAGATGCGCCTCGATGCAGCAACACAGCTGCAGCATCCAGCTCCACTGGGTCTGCAGGCCCGCCTGGAATGACTGGAGCCCACGGGCGGCCGTGAGGCCCCGCCCCCGACGCCCGCAGCCCGGCGGCACCCCTCACTCCACCCCACCCCGCCCCCCACTCCTGGAGCCCGCAGCACCCCCCCACCCCACCCCCGCCCCCCCCGCCGTGAGGCCCCTGGAATACTGCAGCCCCCGCCGCCCCTCCCCTCCCATGAGGCCCCAGTCCACCCGCGGACATCGCCCCACCGCGGGCCGCGCAGGGGGGCCGCAGCTGCCCCGTCCCCTCCCCTCCCCGCCAAAGGACACCCATGCTGGTCCCACAGGGGCTCCGCCGCCACCCACCTCCACTGTGGCCCGGGCCGGGTGGTCATCCCGCAGCAGCCGGTCCCCGGTGTTCTGGATCTGTTTGATTTTCTTTTCTTTCAGCTCCAGCTCACGCATCAGGGCCTGGCACAGAAACATGAGGTCTCAGCAGCCACGACTCACGGCCCTGCGTTCCCTCTCGACCGGGGCGTGGGGGTGGAGGGGGCACGGTAGCCGGCGCGGGTAACGCAAGGGGGTCCGGTCACGAAGCCTCACCGAGTAGCTCTCCTTCTTGGCAGCCATGTTGGCGTTGCGCTCGCTCCAGTCAAAGGCCACCTCCTCCTCCTCCTTCTCGCTCAGCCACATGAGCTCCTTGGTGGCAGCTGCCACAAAGCCGTGCAGGCTCTCCAGGGCCCGCAGCCGGCCCTTGGAGGAGTTCTGTGAGGGCAGGTGCAGCACTTGTCAGCTGGAGCCGCCTGCATGCCCAGGCCCTGCCCACTGGGCAACCCCCACTCCAGCCGCTCAGTGGCCAGCGCGCTGGCCACTCACCAGCAGCTTCGCGTACTGCAGGTCTAGCCGGCCCAGGCAGTCGGAGTAGGTGCCCCGGGTAGCTGGGGAGAGCTGGCCCTGCAGGAGACCAGGAGTGAGCCCGCAGTGGCATGTGCGTCCTGCCACCCTCCCTGCCGGCAGTAGCCCTCACCTCGTCGGTGCGTGCTCGCTCAATCTTGGCCCGGAACTCCTCGATGGACTGGTGCAGGCCACGGTGGCTGCCCAGCTGCGCCTCCACAGTGGGCAGGTCCACACCCCACTCGGCACTGTCCACACGCCGTTGGTTCTCCTCCACCCAAGCCAGCAGGTCCTGCAGGTAGCGCAGGGTGGAGCTCTCAAGCTCGTGGTCCAGGGGCCGTGCCACACTCTGGGTCACGGGGGCACCCGCCTTGAGTCGGAGGTTGTACTCGGTGCGGATGGTGACCAGGCGCTCGTGGAGACGGTACACCCTGGGGATGGTGCAGAGGACAAGAAGGTCAGAGGGGGCCTCGCTGCCCAGGCTGGGGCCGGCAGGGCGAGGAGGGCCCACCTGCGGTACATCTGCTCTCCCTGTGGGTGACGCCCATCCTTGAGGGTCTGCACGTCGTTGAAGAGCAGCCGGATCAGGCCGTCTGCCTTGTCCAGGTCCTGCTCCACCTCGCCTGCCCGCTGGGGCGTCTTGCCTGCAGCCAGCAGCCGTATGTCCTGCAAGTGGCTGCACTCAGACCTAGAGCCCCAGCCTACCCACTGAGCCCCACATCTTCCCAGGGCAAGGGTGGGACAACTCACGGCCCCCACTAAGTCAGGACCATACCCTACAAGGCCACTGCAGGGTCAGGTGCCCGCCCCACTCTCTGACATCCAAGTCCTCAACAAGGCCCTACCCAGGCCCACACATGCTGCTCCTGCTGACCCACAGCCCTCAGCCAGCAATGGCCAGAGTTACCCCACTACCCGTGAACAGGAAGGCAAAGCCTGAAAAACGAAGGGAGCTGGTTTTTTCACGTGGCTCCTCTCCTGCCCCAAATCAGCTCCGCACCCAGTGGGTGGTGACAAACTGGGACATATCAGGGTGGGGCTCGGGTCTGGGGTCCGCCCCCAAGGCCTCTCCAACCCGCCTCCCAATGGCTGCCCCACCCTCAGCACCCCTGGCCTCCCTGCCCCGCCCCCTCTCCCGACCTAAGAGGCCCACTCCTCACCAGCCCTTCCCCAACCCCTAGGCCCCGCCTCCCCCGCAGCCCCTCCCTCCCCTCTCCTATCCTGCCCCTCCCTGCGCTCCAGGCCCCGCCTCCTCCCCACCCCCTCCCTCCCCTCTCCTATCCTGCCCCTCCCTGCGCTCCAGGCCCCGCCTCCTCCGCAGCCCCTCCCTCCCCTCTCCTATCCTGCCCCTCCCTGCGCTCCAGGCCCCGCCTCCTCCCCACCCCCTCCCTCCCCTCTCCTATCCTGCCCGCAGGCCCTCCCTGCCCCTCCCTGCGCTCCAGGCCCCGCCTCCCCCGCAGCCCCTCCCTCCCCACCCCTCCCGTCCCCCAGGCCCCGACGCCCACCAGCCCCGCCGGCCTCCCGTGTCCGGCCCTCACCGCCTGCAGCAGGGCGTCGGCCTGGTTCAGCTGCTCCTCGCACAGCCCCGACTCCATCTGCAGTTTGCTGACGATGCGCTGCAGACACTCCAGCCTGTAGCCCCAGCGCCCGCCGCAGTGAGAGGAGCGCAGAGCCAGAGGCTGTACTCCCTGCTGCCCGCCCGAGGCCACTACTGCCGCCACCGCCGGGCGTCTCAGCCCGGGGGGGGGGGTTTCCTCCCGCCATGAGTCACCCCCGGGCGCCCTCACCACCGCCGCCGCCCCGCCCGTCCCGGCCGCCCCGGCCACCGCAGCCCGGCCCGCCCACCTCTCGAACTCGCTGCGGAGCTGCTTCTCCCGCTCCAGGATGGCCACATGCAGTTTGCCCCACTCCTTCTCCACGTCCAGGGGATGGTAGCCTGGGGGCATCTTGAGCTGGCCCGCTTGCACTGCACCCTGTGGGCAGGGGCCGAGCTGAGGCCCAGCTGAAGCCGCGCCCAGGCCCACCTCCCCACCAGCCCTCAGCACCCCGCTCACCTCCAGGGACTGGTAGATGCCTTTGGATCGGTTCTTGTCGGCCTCCTTGGCTGGAAGCTCCGTCTCCTTAAACTTTAGAAACTGGCACCACAGGATCTGAGGGAACGAGGGGGTCAGCAGCTGGCCCCGGTTCACCCCCGAACCAAGCCCCGGGCCCCCCCGGGGCGCGTGGCACCTCGATCTCCTCATAGCTGGTGGGGAACTTGCGCTCCTCGAAGGCCACGGTGTGGTGGCGGATCCACTGCAGCAGGAGCAGCACCAGCTCGCGGTACTCCTGCCACCGCAGCTGCAGCTCCTGGGGGCCGACGTGGGCAGCCGCGGTCAGGAGGGGGCCGAGGTGGGGGGGGGGCAAGGTCGGGGGTGGGGTCAGGGAAGTGTTCATCAGGGGATGGAAATCAGGGTGACAGTAGTCGGGGGGCCAGGTCGGGGTGGGAGGCCAGGGTGGGGGTAGAGGTCAGGGTGATGGAGGTTCAGGGGGCAATGGTCCGAGGTGTAGAGGTCAGGGGAGTGGAGCCCGGGGAGCCCCCCGCCCTGCATGCCAGCCTCTACTCACATTGGCCTTCACGCCGTCCTGCACGTCTGGCACCCGGGGCATGGCATCGTACAGGGACGAGACGTAGGTGATGATGGACTTCTCGTCGGGGTGGGGGACGTCCACGTCTGCAGGGGAGGATCCAGGATCAGAGGAGGGGGAGCAGGATTTGGGGGGCCAGGATGTGGGGGGCGAGGACAGTGGGAGAGGCAAGGTCAGAGGACAGGCCCAAGGAGGAGGCTGGGGAGAAGGGTCGAGCCCAAGGATGCCTGAGATGGGTAGGGGTGGCGCGCACACCCTCGGGGTCCAGCAGCCGCGTCACTCCCAGGTCACGCTCTGCCACAGAGAAGGCCTGGTCCAGGTTCTCCAGGTTCGTCTGACGGTACACCTTGCTCATGTCGATGAGCATGGGTCTGTGGGGGCGTCAGATGCAGGAGCCCCCATCACACAGCCCGAACACAGGCAACAGCATACAGCCCCTTACCCCAGAACACCCTGCTCACCTAGCACCCCCACTCCCTCCCAGACACATGCTCGCACACTGTGCCCCAGGAGCCAATGGTAGGTGCGGGTATGAGGCCATCCATGGCCACCCTCCTGTGAAGCCCAGACCCAAGTGAGAATCCAGGTCTCTGGGAAGTGAAGGGGGCTGTCCCTACCATGGCTGGGCTGCCTGGGTCCTTCTGAGGACGTGCATGCATGGTGTTGGGAACCAGCACCCCACTGGCCCGTGAGGGACGCTTCTGGAAGGACCCAGAAGGCAGGGGGCAGCCTGTACAGCCAGCATCCTCCTCGGCAACTGGCAGGGGCCATGGCTCCGAGCAGTGCAGACACCCCGCCTGTTCCAACGTGTCTGAAGTCCCAGCCTGCAAGCCCCAGGGCCCCACTGTGCCCTCCTCCACACCCTCCACCCGCTGTGGTCCCAGCCAGCCGCCTCCGCGTACTTGTGGCGGTGGATGATGGCGTTGAAGAGGCGGCCGTCGCGCCAGCTGGAGGTGAAGTTGTCGCAGCGCAAGCCCTGGTAACCCTCCACCATGCGCTGCGACCACAGCAGCAGCCTCTCCTTGGCCGTCATGTCCTCTGACTGGCCGCTCACCTGGATGTCTGAGATCTGCAGGCAGCCACGAACAGGGCTCAGCCACAGCCACCCTGCCAGGCACACGCCACCTTGTGCCCTCGTGCAGGAGAATCGGGCAGCTGAGCACCATCAGGGTCCCAGGAGGAGGCAGAGACCCGCCAGTACCATTCCAGCCACAGCTGCCTCAGTCAGTTAGGGTCCCACCCTCACTGCTGCCACTCTGTGTGGGTGCCCAGGAGTCCCTCAACCAGGGGGCCTGGCACAGAGGCCGAAGAGGGTAGACACAAGGAAGGGAACCGCACACAACCACACTCCCATACCCACCCAGGGCAGGCAAAGGTGAGGGAAGTTCCAGCCTTCCTCTCTGCCTAGAGGCTGGGGTCCTGGTAAGCCTGGCAGCCGGGCCTGGGTCTGCCTACCCACATGCCAGCCTGTGTGACTCAGCCACCATACCAGCCAGGCTCAGCGTGCCCAGCTCTCAGATTTGTGGCTTCCTATGTGGTGGGGCAGGCCCGGTGAGTCAGTGGCCCAGCTTGGAGTCTCCCCAGAACACTTCCCCGGGCAGGAGCTGCCCTGCAGCCCAGGACGCATTCCTTCTCAGGGAGGCTACCTGCCCTGCCCAGCTGGAGCCAGAGGGCATGGAAGAGGCCTAGGGAGCAGCCTGGGCCCTCAGGCCACAGAGCCAGCATGGGGCAGGGCAGGGAATCAAGGCCAGGGCGATCCCCCCTACCCACAGCCATATGGCAGGCCTGGAGACTTTGGGGGGCAGCCACTTAGGTGGCCCCCACCTGGAAGTGCAGGATGATGGTCCAGATGAGGCCCAGGGTCAGCTTCGGATTGCCATCAGCGATGTCATCATTCCTGATGTTCACCAGCTTCACCTGCAAGCAGGCTGGCCTCAGTCAAGCCCCAGCACCCCCCGAGAGCACACTGAGAGGGGCCCAGCAGGCCAGCAGCCTCACCTGGCGGTGTCGGAGGTAGTCCAGAGCGATCTGGACGTTCTGCAGTTTGTGGAAGCGCATCCTGCCCTTCTCCCGGGGCTGCGAGAGGGCAGTGGTCAGCGTCCAAGAAGCAGAGGGCATGCCGGACCCAGCACTGCAGCGTCCGGGCCCCCTCAGGCTCCTCCAAGGGGCTGCAGCAACTACCCCAGGGTGCCCCCAGCAGAGCAGCAGTCCCACACCCTGGTGTACCCTCCCCTGCTGGGAAAGGAGGGCCGCCAGGGGCCAGGGAGGGAGGAAGGAAGGGGGTGGGGACGAGACAATAGCTGGGAAATCAGCTGGGGTGGAGGACAGGGGCTCTGGGGTCCTCCCGCCCCACAGAGGCAGCTACAATCCTGCCAGCCCAGCCCAGGCAGCAGACAGGGGAGCAAGAGGCCTGGATACACGGCCACCTACAGCCATCTGCGTCAGGCTAGATGGGCTGTGAGGCCAGGTGAGCAGGGCTCTGGGCGTCTGGGGAGCCATGCGCCCGGCGGGCCCAACCACTCACCAGGCGCAAGCTCCTGATTACGTCCCGCTCTCTCGGCTGCCCGGCCAGAGCAGGGCAAAGGGTAAAGGGCAGAAATCAAGGTTCAGAGTCCAAGCAGCAGAGAAACCAAAGCAGAGCAGAGCATGAGGGTTACTGTGTTGGGGCTGATGCACAGGGCAGTCTGGGCCGCAGTGGCCGTGGCCTGGGGTCAAGGCCTCTCCCAGGCAGGCAGTCAGCTGCGGCTCCCGACAGCCTGAACTGGGAGGCGGCGGGGGGGTGAGGCCAGGTGGCCCCAGAAGAAGGCAGGAGGGCGAGCTGGGCAGGAGGGGCAGGGAGATGGCCCCAGGGAGGCCAGGCAGGCAGGCGAGACATCCAGGTGACGACAGGCGACTGAGGAGTACAGGCCGTGGGCACGTACCAGGCTGTCCCCTGAGAGGACCTCCAGCAGGGAGATGAGGTTGTGACCATCACGGAGGTCTTCATATAGGTCGCTGATGTGTCTCTGGGCCTGTTGGGACAGCGGGGGTGGAGGGGTTCTGATGGCCGCTGATCCCCCAGAGCAGCCCAGGGACCCCGGTGGGGTGCTGGCCCCAGAGGGAGAGAGTCCCCAGGCCACTCAGGGGCCCTAAGAGCACGCCCTCTTTACCACAGGGGCACCTACCTCTGCCCTCCAGTGCTACAGGGCCCGGAGCAGGAAGAGGAGGCAGAGGGAGACAGGAGGGAGCGTGGGGAGGAAGAGGACAGAAAAGGACAGGTTTCAGAGATGACAGTGAGGGCCTTGGGCCAACGGGCCACAGGAGAGCAGCAAAGGGCATCTCGGCCCTCCTCATCCCAACAGGAGTGTCCCCAGCCCGCAGCACACACACACATGTGTGTACACACATGTACACACATGCACCTGTGTACACACCCGTGCACTGTACATGCTAACACAGGCACCTGGCACACACTCACCTTGATGAGGTGTTTGTTGACCCACTTGGTAAAAGTTTTCTTCTGCACACGGTCTCGCTCATCTGAGGGAGACAAGGACAGGGTCAGCCCTGAGCCAGAGGAAAACGCCACCAGGCACAGACGAGGCCTATGAGATCCAGCCTCAGAAGAGTCCAGAAGTAGCCGAAGCCTGAGGCCCTGGGGACCACACCTAGGGCCCAGATGGCCCCAGTCCCAGGTGCCCCAGGTCCCAGGTGCCAGTCCCCATTTCTCCCACCCTGAGTTGGGCGGGCCCAGGGCTGGCAGCTGCACCCAGAGCCCTAGGACCAGCGAGTCTCAGCCTGCCCCACCCCACACACGCCTCCTACTCTGTCCCAGCAGAAACCTGAGCAGAGGTGCGGGGGTGCTGGCTACCTGGGCTGGCCAGGGTGTGGAGAGAGGGGTCCAGAGCCCTCCCGATGGGACGGGGGAGCCCTCGCCGGCCCCATGCCCTGGAGGCCCCTGCTGGTCTTGCTGCTGCGGCCGGCCAGCCCTCCTGGTGCCAGGCACGGGGGCCGAGCCCCAGCCCCTTACCTCCCCTGTACCCCACACTCAGACCCTGGCCAGCACAGCGCTTTCCTGTCACAGGAAGTCGCCCTTCCTGCTGGCCTGCCCTGCCAGGGGCTACCTTTCTTGCCCTCAGAGGCTCTGAGCACAGCCAGGTAGAGATTGTCCTCTGAGTTGGTCCTCTGTTGGGCCAGGCCCTGAGGCTCAGGCCCACGAACCCTCTGCTGAGACATCCTGGCCCACAGGTGGCTGTGGCTGCTGGTGGCGGCTGCCTGAACAGCTCAGCGCAGCTCAATCGGTGTGGTGTGGCGGCTCCCTGCCCGCCGCACTTCCCAGCCGATGCCCCGCCCCAGGGCCCCACCCAGCCCTGCCCGCCCCCTGGAGAGGGGAGGGTCCCCCGCAGCCAGCCGGGCAGGAGGGAAGGAGGGTGACCCCTCCCCTGCAGCCACACCCTGGCTCTCTAGAAACAGGAAGCAGGGGTTTCCTCACTCCCCCCACCCAGTGATGGGCCCTGGTGTGGGCTGTGCATCCCACAACTCTGTGGGTGCCAGGACTGGTTAGTGGGTGCCCCTACAGCTCCCTGGAATGTGTACTATCAAGGGGCAGGGGGTGGGAAAACATCCCTCCAGAGCATGCCCCCTCAGCCCTCAGGCTGCCTCAGGACCCATCTGTGTCGCTCCTGGCTAGTGAGGCCCAACACCATGGTTTTTCCCTGTCCCCTGCCCCACACAGCTACACTAGCAAGAGGCCACGCCCCATACCTTGACCCCCACCGCTCCCCAGCTCCCAGAGGCTGCCTGCCAGCACCCCCTAGACCACAGCTCCATCCCGACCCCAGGGGCCAGGGTAACGGCTGGGGCTTAAGCAGACCCAGCACATGGCTGAGCAGTGACTCATCAGCGCAAGGGCGGCTGGCAGCCCGGAACTCTCCCCACACTGGGGGAAGGGGGGCACGAGGCAGGGGGGGCACCGGGAGGAGCCTGCAGGGCCGCCGTGAGTCAGGCTGGAGGGGGCATGAGTCACTGGGAAGGAAGCCACACCTGGGGCAGGCCGGATGGGGGGCTGTGTGCAGGCAGGCGAGGCAGAGATGCAGCGGCCAGTGGAACAGTAAGGTGGACACAGAGCAAAGGGCATCCCTCCCCAGCCCCACCCCTGGAGCCACAGGTCAGGGAGCCACCCAGGCATCTGGGCCCGCCCAGCCCGCCCAGCCACTGCAGACCGCAAGAATGCCCCAGCTCTGGCAAGGCATCTGGCCTGATAGGGTCCAGCTGTGGGCTCGCCCCTCCTTCCCGCAGCACCCTGGGGCCTCTATTCCAGGAAAAGCCGCCCCACCGGGTTCCTGCCACGGGAGGGCACCAAACCCCATGGGGTGGGGATGCCCCAGAAGGCAAAGCTGGTGGACGCTGTGACCCCTCCCCACATCTAGGGGCATGACAAGCCTAGGACTCGGCCAAGTGTCTCGGACCCCCTCCCCTGACCTGGGCTCCCACACGACGCGGGGAAGCCCCTGCTATGCCTGCTGACTGGCTGGGGTTGGGTGAAGCTCACCATCTCCAGTGGTCCCAAGTGCCCAACGAGGTACCAGCCCTCCCAGTGCAGACTGCCTCATACCCCCCCACTTCCCCTGGGCCCCTCTGCTCCAGCCTGGAGCCTCCCCAGGGGACCCCTCACCCTAGCCACATGCCTGCCTTCAAAGACCCCGCACTGCGCAGCCGCTAGATGCAGCTCTCAGCTGTCCTGGGACTCAGCAGTGGAGGGGCCCAGACCCCAGAGGCTCCCAAGGTGGGTCAGAAACGGGCCCAGGGAACCCCAGGTGGGCAGGAACTGGAAGAGGCCAGGCCTGCGGTCCAAAGCTCACGTGAGCCCCTCCCTCCAGGCTCTGTGTCCTTCTCTCTGCCAACAAGGCTTCTGTCACCTCCCCAGGACCAGCTCCAGCACCTCCTGGATGAACTCCTGCCTGTGGGTCACGTAGCCTCTGGCCTTCTCCCCAGAGCCCCCATCACTCCCAGTGTCGACCCCTGATCCGACTCTAGAAGCCTCCAGCCTGCTCAGACCCCTCAACTAGCAGGTGCCCCTCCAGGCTGGTCCAGCCCACTCCCTCCTCATCCACTGCTGGGCCTTGGCCAGCTGGCTTACTATACCCCTTGCAGCCAGCCCAACACTGGCCGGCCCAAGGCAGCCCACCCCAGGCACCAGCCCGGGGACCTCCAGAGAGCAGGAGTGGGCCTGGCCCCTGGGCTGCGGGGGAGGGGTTTTCACTCCTACCAATGTGGAGAACGGAATGGACTGGGAACCCTACTCAGGCAACGGGAAAGTAAGGTAGCAACAGGCAGGCAGAGAAGCCTCGTGGACAGGCAAGGGCCAGAGCTCCGCCTTCTGGCTCGGCCTCCCGCCCTCCCCGCACCCCTGAGCCCTCACTGCCGAGGCCAGGCTCCGGGGGAGCCAAAGACTCAGCCTGCGGGGGCCCGAAGGGAGGGCCTGGAGTGCGCCCCCGCCCGCCTTCCCCTGGGAAGGAGCAAACAGACCCAGGGGACACCGCCCTGCCCCTCCCCCAGGTGTTTCCGGAGCGCGCTTGGAGGAGGGACTACACCTGGGCCCGAGTTCCCGCAGCCCAGCCACCCTCCCGCCCTGGCAGGGCACCCACCTACGCAGCACAGCTGCCGGTAGAGGTGGCCCCTGCGGACCCACTCGCAGTCCCAGGCCAGCCAGCACTGCTGCTCCAGCGCGACCTCCCTCACCCCCCAGGTCTCAGGCTCGGCCATGGCCCCGAGGCTCTCCACTGCCGAGTCTGCAGCCGCAGCCAGCGTTTCCCAGCCGAGCTGCCTCCGGATCACCACATCCTCCCCCGCCCGGACCAGAAGAACCCGTCCCTTGGCCCGCCCCTCTGGCCGCAGGGCGAGGACCCACCAGCCCAGCTGCCCGCAGAGCCCCAAGGGAGTCCCAGGAGACACCACGCCGCTGGGGAAATCCTGAGTGACGTCCGAGCACTCAGTTGGAGGGCCTCGGGGCAGGAGGGGGACCCTGGACCAGGGAAGAGGCTCCCGGGTGGGAGGCTGAAGTAGGGTAGGGGGACGGCCGGGTGCCGCCCACCGAGTGACTAAGAACAGCTACAACGGAGACACAGATGCCGCATCTGGCGCAGCAGGGTAGGGGGCAAGGGGCCCCCATCCCACGTGAGAGCGTGCTGATGGGAGGACGTCCGGGTTGGCAGGCATTTCCTTCCTAACCAAAACTCCTAGTGGACGGGGAGGCCCCTCAGCAAAAGTCCATCCCACAGCTGAGTCACGGGCCTGGCCAAGCCCCCGGGCCAGTGCAGGAAGCCTGCCCTAGTCCCGCAGCAGCACAGGGCCAGGCGGCAGGCCCGCTGGGGGTAGCCCCAGTCAGCTCCCCAACGCAGGAAGGGGTCACCCAGCCCAGGGGGGCGCCCCAGCACAGCCTCGCATGTCCCATGAGAGCAGTGCCTCAGCCGGAACCCCACACCTCTGTCCTGGAGGCTGGTACGCCTGCCACCCTGGACGAAGCCCCAGGAGCAAGCGACTCTGAGCAGAAGGCAGAGCCCAGCCCCGCCCGCTGGCTGGGCCTGTGGGGCTCCCTGAGGGCACTAGGGACACCTGTCCTACCGCTGCCGGTTCAGCCGCCCAGCTCTGAGGGGTGGAGCTCTGCAGCTGCTCTGAGCTGAGCCCTCTCCCTTCTCCGAGTCCTGCACCCTGCACCTGTCAGCGGTGCCTTCTGTGTTGACAGTCACCTGTGCTCACCCTGTTCCCTGAAAGGCCGCCTGGGAGGCGCGCCTGCACCCCCCGACCGTCAAGTGTCCACCCAAACTTCTCAGAAGCTCCCCCCGGCACCCTGTGCGGGGCACCTTCTGACAGCGGTCCCAGGGTCTCCACTACCGGGTGGGTACTGGCGCTTTCCTGGACACGTGCTGGTGTTTCAATGAGGGACAAGGGGGGGGGGGCTTGGGAGTTGTGATGGGCGGTCCCTCCGCCCGCCCCGCCCCCAGACCCTTGGCAGGGGCGGCGGCTGCTTACCGGGGCTGCTACGGACCCCGCGCTTACCTTGCTCATCCTGCGCCTGCCGCCGCCCCCTGCGCCAGTGCCACACGGCAGCCAGGGTGACAACATGGCCCACGACCACGAGGGAGGGAAAGAGGTGGCCAGAAGGCTCCATGGCTCCCGGCCCCCAAACCGCAGGACACGGCAGTCGGGCGCGCCCTATGTGGCACCCTGCGAGCGTCAGGAACCCGCTGCCCACGCCCTGCGCGGAGGCTGGGAGAGGAGGGGGCTCCCCGACGCCCTGCCTCACTCTCCACTGGTCACCCCGCCGTGTCCGTTCCCTGCCGCACCAACTGGGCTGCCAGCCCGCCTCCTCCCTCCTCCCTCCTGGCGCCACTCCACAACCGCACTCCCCTCCTTGGCGGCTCAGCTGTCCCCGCGACTGCGCTCAAGGTTAGCGGGAACCTTAACCCCTGCCTGCCCACGGCCACACCCGCTTGGGGGAGGGGCCGGCAGCCCGACAGTGGCCACTGCAGCCCCCCGAGCACTGTCTTCCTTCACTGCCCCTTCCTCAAGGAAGGTGACCGCAGTGCCCAACACCCGATTCTGCCTCTGACGGTGCCCTCTGGTGACAGGTGCCAGGCACCAAGGGTGGATGCCAGTTCCCAGGGATCGCCTGCCCCCCTCCCCCCTCGCAGCTGAGCCAACCACACTCAAAGACGAGGGCCTGCCCACTAACAGTCCCACCACCCACCAAGTGGGACCTTGGACCCCGTGGGACGTCAGACACCAGACACAGTCCACACTGGGGGCTCGGGACTGTGGTCGGAGGAGGAAGGGCAAAACCCACTCCCTCCAGCCCAGGCTCAGGGGCCCTCCCACAGCCGCCAAGTGGGGCCTCACCTACCCGGCACGATCTTCATTGGGGGGGTGGTGGGAGCTCACAGGGCACTCAGGGGGTGGGCGAGGGGCGTGGGGAGGGTCACAGCCCCTCAGAGGCAGCAGGTAAGCCGGAGTGGTGGCAGCAGGCGGGAGGAGGCACAGCCGAGCTGTCAGCAGCACCGCTTGCGTACGTGGGGGAGGGGTGGGCAGGGGGCAGGTGGGGGGGCTATAAATATCCTGGGAGGGTGAGCAGGATCGTCATTCATCCAGACTTAGAACATGACGTGCGGGACAGGGCGCTGTGGCCCTTGCCAGGGTCCAGGTCCTGCTGCGCAGTGCCACCTGACACCCCTCAGGCTCCCACCCAAGATTCTAAGAGAGACCTGCCTGAGAACAAGGCCCATGGAGCTCGGGACACAGGGTTCAGAGCCCTGTGGAGCAGACAGGACAGTGTGGGTAGATCTTGGAAACACAGTGAAGGCCAAGGGGACACACTGGTCCCCTTTCTTCGAGCACATTACTCAACCCCACACCTGGCCCCAGGATGGACAGGACAAGCTCCCCAAGGTCAGGCTGCTGGCCAGAAAACCAGGAGCCCCGAACTGGGCACCTGCCCATGGGCGGAACTGGCATCCTGGGGTGAGTGGTCGGGAAGGGCCCCTCCAGGCCAGGGAAAGGACCTGCCTGGCCCCACCCTGACTCCACCCACCTGGCCTGCGGAAGCCGGGTCAGAGGGTCCCGCGCCAGAAGGAAGGCCCACATCACATCCTGTGCCACAGGTAACAGGAAGGGGGGGGTCACAGCCCTGCCCTGTTCTCCTGGGTGCCTGGCCCCCTGGACCTGCAGGGGCCCCATTAGGGCCCGACTGATGGGAGCAGACATCCCGATCTGTACCCCATCTTGGCACCTCCCTATTTTGAGCCTCAGAGGGTCTGACAGTGAGCCCTGTGCTAACAGCCCAGAGTCCCTGTGTGGTACAGAGAGTTAACCCACTCAGCTGCTGGCCAAACAGCTGGCAGCTCAAGCCCACCCTGAGCTGCTTCGGGGGGAAATGTCTGGTGACCAGCTTCCAGGAGGCCACAGCCTTGAAAGCCCAGTGGGCAGCTTGCCTCTGCACGCAGGTCAGTGCCGCCAGCCGCCCTGAACCGGTGCAAACAAGTGGCTTAGCTGCTACCCGAATGCTACGGGGTAGCAGTTCATGCCCACCCAGAGGTGCCTCAGAAGAAAACCTGCAGAGGACAGACAGTTCTGCTCTGACACACAGCTAGGATGCCAGGAGTCAGGCTACCCAAGAGCAGCTGGTATGCCACTGACCCATTCCACAGATGAGCAAACTGAGGCAAAGAGAGGACTGATGTGTAGCAAGACCAGAGTTTGAAGCCAGCTAGTCCAGCCCTGGTATCCATGAATTCACTGATGACTGTCTCGTGTTGGGGGGCGGGAGCCTGGTCCACACAGGGAAACTATAGGGCAATAAGAACCCAGTCAGATGCTCTCCAGCCCTACCCTTCAGAAACTCATTTCCCAAGGAAGCTGGCAGCAGCTAGCTTCAGCAGTCCCAAGGGTCAGATGCAGACTGTCCAAAATCAGGCCTGAGACTCAGAGCCAGGCCAGAGAGGCCAAGACCCAGGCCAGGTACAGGGCAGCAGCTGGCCAGCAGTGGGCACTGGACAGCCTGGCCAGCATGGGCCTTGGCCCGCTCACTGCCCCTGCTGTGCTCCGGAGGAAGTGACCCAGAAGTGTGACTCAGAGGGAGTACTCAGGGTCAGGAGCACCCCTCATGGCAGTAGGCACCCCTCCACTGCCCTGCAGCCCGCCGTTCCCCCTTCCCAGACACAGCCCAGGTAGCTCCTAGAGGGGCCGTGCTCTCCCACACCCTTGAGCTTTGACAGTGGAGGGCACGGCACACTTCCTAGGCCCTGGCAGCAGCCCCTGTCTAGCCGGCTGTCCAGGAGAGCCACCAGTGGCCCCCGCTGGAGCCCCAGCCATGTTCTCACACACCCTCCCCGCGGCCCCAACCAAAGGCCCACCTTGGCCCCTGTGAATCAGCTCCTCCATGCTGTACCGGTCCATGGCCGCAGGGCCGGGCCTGCCGTCCACAGCCACGGCGGGCAGAAAGGGAGGGAAGGCAGGAAGGAGGAGGAGAGAGAGAGGAGGGCTCCTGTCCCCAGCCTCCCGTCCCAGCTGGGGACACAGGCTCCTCCTCACGCCCCTCTGGCAGTCAGCAGAGTCTAATTCAGAGCTGATGGACCGAGGGGTCAAGCCAGCCCCATCCAGGGACCAACAGGGTGGAGTGGCAGCCATCCAACCAAAACCCCCAACCCCCAGGCCCACGCCCTTCCCGACGGTGCCTGCCACGCCCAGCCTGTTCCCTTCCCTCGAGGCCCCACCAGCCCGGCCAGCCACCCCACCCCACGTTCCAAGCAATTGCCCAGAGGCCTCTCCACGTGGCCTCACAGGGGCAGAGCTGTGCACCTCCCTCTGCCTCAACGCCCCCCTTCTTACCCCCAAAGCAACCAGGGAAACCCACGAGCTCGGCTGCCACCACTGGTGTTCCAGGCACCAGCTCGGTCCCAGCGCTAGCATCCCTGGCCCGGACACAGGGTACCTCCTCACCCTCTTCCCGCCCCAGCCGTCTCTCCACCCAGCCCCCCCAGAGCTCAGTAGAACAGCGACACTGAGTCCATTGCCACTGACCTCACTCTGACTGCTGGTGGGCCACGAGTGTTGGGGGAGCGCTGCACCCCACAAGCCTTGGGAGGCTGTTTTCAGAAGCACATCACCAAGACTCTTTTGAGATGCCAATGGGTGGAAGCGCACCCTAGTCTTTTCTGTGGGCATCTGAGCACATTGACCGTCTGCACCACTCTGCTCACGACATCATCCTGCTTGAAACCCACCAGGTGGTCCCACAGAGATCATGTCAATGTACAGAACAGCACACCTGCAAAGCTAGACACTGTCACAACAGCTGGCTGGAGCAGCAGTTCCCTGGTCAGGGGACCACTACGTGACCGTGAAAAAGATCCCTTCAACACACACATGCAAAACTGTACAGTTGGCGGGGTTGGGGGGTGTCCACCTGTACAGAGAACCAGGGACAAGAGACGCACAGGTGGACCAGCAGCTCATGGTCAGGGGTCACAAGGATCAGGGACACGCGTACATATACACAGCGAACCCAAAGTCCTCACTGAAGCCAGGCATCTCGTGTCCTCCCCGGGGCCACCAGACCTCTCTGTCCCTCTCAGCAGGTCTCAGGGCCTGCCCCTCCTCAGAACCTGCCCCCTCAACCCAGCTCCAGCTCATGTGGCAGGAGGTCCCAGGCACGACCCCTGAGCCAGGCAGGTTCTGCACAGGACAAGGGGGGGGTACAGTCCCATGTGGACAAGCCCCTTGAGAACAGAGGACACACCAAAGGACAAACGTGTCCTCTTTGCAGACCCCCACAGCACAAGACGGAGGCTGACCGTGCTGGCTGGGCCGGAGGGGCAGAGGTAGCCCCTCTGATGAGACCATGAGTCTGACCTGGTCCCCAGCTGTGTCCCCATGGCCGCAGAGCTCACATCTAGTCCTCCTGAAACTCAGGGAGGCAAACTTTCCAGGGGTCATCAGAGTAGCCCCTGGACATGAGGGTGGCTACCAGCCCCAGCCCCCCCATCGTGCTCAGCACCCCAGGCCTCTGAGCCTCTCTGCAGGAGTGAAGGGGGGGCAAGAGAGGGGAACCCCGGCCCTGACTCAGCTGCAGCCAGAGCTGGAGCCCATTTCCTGTTGGAGAGTCTGAGCCGCCACAGGGCAGGGAAGACTGAGTCACCGCCTGGGGCTGGGGGGCCCGCCATCCACCCAGCCCCACCCAGCCCTGTCATAGCACTGCCTGGGGCAGCCTGCCAGCCAGGCCAAACCTCAGAGAAGGCAGGCAGGGGTAGGGAAAGAAAGGGCTGCACTCACAGCCCACAGCCCCCAAGGGGAGGGGAGGGAGCCCGTCTGCAGCGCCCAGGGTGCCCCCCAGGAGCCACAGCAGGCAGGGGTGCTGATCCAGGCCCCGGCCAAGCCCTGAAGCAGCTGAGGGGGTACGGCTGGCAACCATTTTACAAGAGTCAAAAGGGCCCTTCTGGCCGCACACCTCGGCCCACCAGACTGCTCTTAAGCCCCTGACACCCGTGTGTTCCCAGTGGTTCTGATCTGGACGGAGCCTATCCCCCTGCAGGGCCAGAGCCAGCCCAGAACTGAGACTCCCACCCAGCTCCCCTGCATTGGAGTCGCCCACCTCCATCCAGGTGGCCTGTCCTGCATGCCCCCCGGACAGCCTGGTCCCTGGATCCAAGATCCCCCCCAGGGGCCAGCAGGGCCTCAGGCCACACAGAGCACCAGGGCCTGTGCGTGGCCAGCATAGATCACTGAGACAAAGGTGCCACCGGGCAGTCAGAGGAGGTGTCTCTGGCAGTCCCTGGGCAGGCAGGACCTGCCACTGCCTCTCAGACCACTGTCATCTAGACCCCCCACAGGGTCCGCCTTCTGCCAGCTCACACAACTGCCCCAGGCCACCACCAACCCCGAGTCGGCCCAGTGCCCCACAGAAAGGCCGGTGTCTGACACTCACTGGTGGCACTCAGCATCCTTCATACTTTTCCGAGCCACCCACACCCCCAAGCAGCAGCGGCCCCGGCACGGACAAGCCATCCAAGGCCTGAGCCTTGGCTGAGCATCGAGCCCGGGCCATGGTGTGGAGGGATGCCAGGCACCCATCTGTTCCCCACTCCATGCAGAGGACCTCAGCATACAGGCACTGGACAGAGCAGGTGGCAAAGGACAAGGGGCAGGCTGGGGACAGTTCCTGAGCTGCAGAGAGGGGGACTGGGCCACAGCTGACCCCACCAGGCTCGACACAGGCCGCACCCTCCACCTGGGGTGCCTGGGAGAGGCTGTCAGCACCCCAGGCTTCCTCGGCCTACCGCCCCTCCAAGGTCCCCAGCCCAGGGGAGGAGCCACGTGGACCTGCTGACTGTAGCGACCTCTGGCGGAGACAGCGCCACCTGCTGGCGCGAGCGGACTCCAGGCGCGCGCGAGGCCTGGGGGGCCCCACCAACAGGCCACCCCCTCCCACCTCTCCAGGCCGGGGAGACAGAGGACACAGCTGACCTGTGGCAGGGGCGAGCTCCAGGCCGGGCCGGGTTAGGGTCCCTGGGGCGGTGGCAGGCACCAGAGGGGTTTCAGGCGCCCCCTCGTCAGGCTCTTTCCGGCGGTAGACCCGCCGCTCCTCTCTGGCCATGTCCTGGGCGGGAGGCAGCCCCCGTTTCGTTGGGCAACCCAGGGGGCCCTGCACGGCCTGTACGTGGGGGGTGCGGCGCGGGGGTGTCGCCATAGCAACAGGGCGGCGCACGCGCTGCAGGGAGGCCGGCACAATCTCCGGCGGCAGGTGCAGGTACTGGCGCAGGTGGGCAATCCCCTCGTTGGTGAGGTACCAGTAGCAGTGTCGCCAGGCGAAGGTCTCCCTCACCAGGCCCCGTGCCCGCAGGGAGGCCATGGCACGCATGACCTGCAGGTTGGTGACACCGGACACGTGGGGGTGCAGGCTGCGGGGCCGCCGGTCCTTCTTGGCCACCATCACGCCCTCACGGAACAGCACCTCATAGATGGCCCGCAGCTGGTCCAGGGGCATGAGCATCCCGGCCACCATGGCTGCAGCAGGGCCACGGCACGGGCGGGGACGCCGGCGCGGTGCGAGCTGGGTCCCCTGGGCGCGGAGCGACACCGGGGCCGGCGAGGCTGGACTGTGGCGGGGCGGCCGCTCTGAGCACCGGGGCGCGCGGGCTGGGCTCTGCGGCTCGGCGGCGCCGGCTCCCTGGATCCAGCCGGCTCTGCCCGCCCGCCAGCACGCCCCGGCCGGCCCCCTCTGACTCAGCACCCCGCGGCCCCGCCCACCCACGCCGCCGCGCCGCCGAGCGGGGGGCACCTCGCAGCCGCGGCCCCCCAGCCGGCGTCCTCCCTCAAGGGCTCACGGCCTCGATGGCAAAAGTGACATCACTTCCTAACCACGTCTGTCAAGGTTCCTAGGACTGGGAAGTGGGGGACCGTGACTAGGAAGGGCGGACACAGACCAGATGTCGAGAGGCAGAATGGGGGCTAAGAACTTGGAGAGGGGTCGGAGAGGAGCAGGAGGGTATCAGCAGTGGAGGCAGAGTCTCCAGGGCTTCAGGGACTAGCAGGGAGCCCAGGAGCTGGGGTGGCCCCGTCTCGGGGCTGACTCAGAAAGTCTGAGGGGGCGGAGTTGGGGCCGGGGGTGGCAGAGATCCGAGGGGAGCACATGGCAGCAGGAACCACCACCAGCTGGCGTTGGAGTAGCCAGGGAGGGGACGGAGTCCCTACCTCCGTATTACCGGACCAGAGTCACCGTAACAGTCACTGTGCCCGCTGGACCTGCCTGGGAGCGCGGTGTCCCGTCTCCCAGCCCCCGGAGTCCACAGGCAAGGCTCAGGGCAGAGGGCTCTGAGCAGAGACCCTCATCGCCCTCCAATCAGCTGTCACAGACCAGAGACTCCCGCTGTCACAGGGAATCAAACTCGCCAAACCACGGCCACCCCAGGGCCAGCACCCTCACCACTCATGCAGATGCCCACATGGGTGGCTGAATGAATACCCAGCAGTGGCCAGAAAGTCCAAGGGGAGAGGAGCCCAGCCCAGGAAGGGGTGAAGGTCCCGCGCAAGGGAAGCTGCCTCAGACCGGGGAGGAGCCACCGTACCACGTGGGGGCCGCACCCATCGACTCCCCCAACCGAGGTTCCAACTTGGATGCCCTACCAGCGCCTTTAGCCATCCACCCCTAAACCCCAACTCCTCCTGCAGCGACCCCCACCTGGACCTGTCCTGCCCCCACCAGACACACCCATTCCCACCAGGCATGCATTCCCGGGCACCGGTTATTAATAGGGCGGGGAATCCCACGGTTGGGAGGCGCTGGCTGGGCGGGTGGGCAGACGGCCAGCGGCCTGGGGGCGGGTTTACGGGCTGTCACCATGGTAGCGCCCTGGCCAGCACCACCACACCAGACACACACACACACACACACACACACACACACCCTACACGCGCGCGCACCACACACGCGCGCGCGCACGCGGCGGAAATCCTACAGGCACAGCCTGACCAGGCCAGCGGCTCCTGCCCAGCTCTCCACGCTGCAGCTCTAAGCAGTCCAACCAGGAAGGGGCCCGCTCGGGAGGCCACCACCTCAGGGAGACCAGCTCCTCGAGGGGAGGGCGGCAGGAGGGGCAGTGGCCCAAACCGTGTGTTCAGCAAAGCCTGGGGACCTAGGCTGTCCGTCTGCACTTGGGGTGGGTGCCCAAGCTACCACAGCTGTGACTCCGGGGACCAGCATCAGCTAAGTATCCAGGCAGACACTAGGGCCACTGAAGACCTACTAAGCCAGGCCACTCAGGCCAAGAGACTCACTCTCCTAGTCTAACCCTCAGGCCCACTGACCTCCCCACTCCACACCGTGCACCCACCTCTCAGTCCCCACAATGATCTCCCCACCCCACCCCCGTGTGCCCACCCCTCAGACCCCCTCGTGACCTCCCCACCCCACCCCCATGTACCACCTCTCAATCCTCCACTGACCTCTCCACGCCACTGCCATGTACCCATCTCAACCCTCCGCTGACCTCCCAAGCCCACCTTCGTGTACCCATCTCTCAGCCCTCCACTGACCTCCCCACCCACCCCGTGCGCCCACCATTCAGCCCCCACCTCCTGACCTTCCACCCCCGCCCATATCATACATCCTCGACATCTTGCTGACAAGATATTCCCGATCGAATCAAGCCACACATTCCAAGCCCCACGGTACCCACAAATGATCCCAAGCCACACCCACAGCACAAAGCATTTGGACCCCAGTGTCTCCTCCGCCAGTACAGATCAGCACAGGCGCCTCTCCCGACCCCTGCCGCCGCAGACCGGCCACTCCCCACGACACCCGGCAGAAGCAGTAGCCGCACTGCCCCCTGGAGGGGGCGGGGCTTGGTGGGAAACCCCTTGCCCCCGAGTCCCGCGGCCAGCGGAGGAGACGACGGCGTCCTGGACCCGGACGTTCTCGGCCAGCCGGCTAGTCCCCACGCCGGCCGATGGCCCCCCAGGTCCGGCTCCGAGAATCTGCCCCGCCCCGCTGGCCGCGCCGCAGCCACAGCTGCTGATTCAGCTACAGGAGGTCGGGGCGGAGCGGTCCCCTCAGCAACTCCGGCCTCTCTGGGTTTCCAGGGTAACCAGACCGGGCCCTGGGGCAGCCCCCCAGCCCCCCACCCCCGGACAAAGAGACGCAGTGTGGACTTGCCGCCCTCCCGGCGCCTCCACGCAGAGATTCTGGGCCTCGTCCTTGCCCCTCCGAGTCCTCCTGCAGAACCCGAGGCCGGGCGAGGGGGCGCTCCGCAGGGTCCCGGAGGCAGCAGGACCCCAGAAGAGCCACGCTCACCTCCGCCCCGCCTCCCGCCGCAGCCCGCCCCGCCCCGCCGGACCGCAGGGCAGCCGCAGAGCAGCCGCTAGGGTCACCCCGGGACTTGGCCAGGTGCAGCCCTGCACAGCCAATCCTGGGGCCACCCACGCGTCCCCAAGTGCTGCCCCGGCGGCAGACCTCGGCCCACTTCCCCTGGGGAGGGGGTCTGCACCAGCCAGAGGTCACTTCATGGTTTGCCCCCCCCCGGTCTCGGGCCCAGCCCCGGCCCGCACCTTTCAGGGAGCTGATCTCGTGCTGGATGGCTCGCGAGGGGTCCATGACTCCGCTGGGGGCCGAGGGCAGCGCGGCTGCAGCCACGCAGTGTCCAGCCCCGCACAAGACTGCCGGGCCAGCGCCGCAGCCTGGGGGAGGGACCGCGGGTGGGCGGGGCCTGTCCGGCCGGGGCGGGGCTTCGGCCGATCAATGCGCAGGACGCTGGCCAGCCCGGGCGCATGCTCCCAAGCCATGCACCGCCCCTCCCAGCCCCCGCCTTCTGCAGCTAGACCCCAAGGACTCCCGCCACTGGTAGGCGGCTTCTCAGGCCACTCGGCCCGCCAACGCAGCCCCACTCCACAGTCCCCGGTCCTGCAGGCAAGAGCCACCCTCCAGGACGCACCTGCATAGGGCTAGCTGTGCGCCCAGCCCTGTGCGCCGCCTCCCACCGTACGGCCTCGCGAGCCTGGGGAATCTGCGCCCACCTGGGAGCCCCCAAAGCGGGCCTGCCCTCTCTCGTGCCCGAGGATCCTAGACAGGCCCAGAGGAGCTGCGCTTCAGGAAAAAGATGCCCCCCTTCCCCGCCTCCCTCCCCAGCACCCCAGAACCCGGTTTCCCCAGGCTCCCCTAGGTCATCTCACCTCTTCCTGTGGCTGGAAGCGCCATGCGCTGACCACTCCCAAAACCACACCCCCACGAGGCCCAAATGGGCGCCCCCCCCAACCAAGCAGCTTCTGCGGCTCATGCGTGGGTTCAGGCTCCTCACGGGATTTCTACGCTACCATCTGTGGGGCAAGCCAATAAACCCTAAGCCTCCCTCGGCCACCACGGCCGCCCTGTAGTCCTGCCAGCCCTGCCTCCCAGTCCTGTCACTTCTCCCACTTGTCACGGTCTCCAGAGGCACTGGCTGCGTGGCACCAGGACCACTGCGCAGCCTCCACCAACCCTACACAGCCACTGGGGATTAGGGTGTGGACTTCCTTGAGGCCAATACTCTGCCTATCACGTCCCTGGTGGCACAGACAGTGGAGTGCTCAACTGTTAAGCAAAAGGCTGGTGGACTGAACCCCCCCAGAAACAGGTGATGGCGGGGGGGACAGGCCTTGCCATCTGCTTCTGAAAGGTCACAGCTTTGAGAACCTCATGGAGGAGCTCTGCCTGGGCACACGGGGTCACCGCCAGGATGGACTGGAGGGCAGCTCCATGCAGTGCCTGAGCTCACTTTTCAGAACCACAGACAACTCTTCAGAAAGGAGCATCCAGGCCCCAGCAGCTCCCTCCAGCAGGGCTGGCCACCTGGGAGTGGTCAGTGCCACCACCACAAGGCAGGGACGCTTGGAAAAGCTGTGGCAGGTTGGAGGTGCAGGGACTAAGCCTCTAGGCCTGCCCTGGCTGAGCCCCCAGCACTGGCCCTCCGGTGTGAGCCCACCCCTTGGGCCCTTCTAGAGGCTTCTGGAGAGAGGGGAGGAAGAGAGATGAGGAAAGGAGTGTGGCCGATTCCAGAGACGACTTGGGGGGCTGGAGCAGGGTGCGGGGGGGGTCGGCTGGAGTGGGTGCAGCAGAGGTGGCTGGAAGACCTAACGGTAGAGGACAGGATTTTGCAGGGCCGGGGAGGGGCCCCGGGCTGCCGGTGGAGAAGGGCCTGGACAGGAGGGTGCTGGGGGTGTTGGAAGCAAAGCCCTGGCCCCTCCCTATAGTCTCAGTTTGACTGGCTTCAGCACTGTTACCAGTGACTGGCCCACAGATTGGAAATGTGTTTTATGTAAACAGCCTGTGGGTTTGACCCCAGTCAGCAGAGGAAATGTCCTCTATCGGAGCTGGCCTCACCGGCCCAACAAGCCAGCGGGACCTCTTTGGCCACTGGTCCCACTGCAGTAAGTGTGGGGTCCCTCCTCTCCCAGCCAGGGTCACATCAGGGCCCCCAGGGCCAGGACTCTTTCCCCAGGAGACCTCAGATGTTGTTGAAGCTTCTACCAGCTCCAAGGGTCAGCCCCCTCCAGAAGACCACAAATCCTGTTGCACCCACTCCACAGCCAGGCCTTTCTGCTTTCCAGCCCCCTCGTTCCTCCATGCAAAAAACAGCCCTATCTTCACAAGTCCCTTGAGACCCCAAGAGCTTTGCCTCGCCAGGGGCCTAGGAGGGGCTCCAACACAGCCCCCACCCCCACGGGCACAACCTGCCCTCACTGCTCCGGCTTTGGGCCTCGCCCCACCTTCCTCACCCCAAGGAGGAGAGGCAAGCCAGCAGGGCAGCATGGACTAGAGGGAAACAGACAGGGTGAAACCCTTTCATTAGCGATGCAAGACGCAGATTCAGAGGTAAAAGATAAAGAAGTCTGGCAGAATTGAGGTGCAGATCAGTCTACAGACAGACTGGGCGCTGGCCCCGAAAGCAGAGGGCGGCGACAGCACAGACCCGGCGCTCCCAGACTAATCTCTGCAGGCACTGCAATTCCCATGGACATTCCTGCCTGCTCCCTGGCCGAGCTCTGTTAATGATTGTTTCATTGACTGATTTACGTAATCTGCCATCAAATGAGCAAGGCTGCTGTGTGTTTTAAACCCTAATGCCAGGTTCTAGGCAGGTGTTCCAGCTGGGGAGCCCTCTCAGGAGCGCAAGAGGGGTACCTACCTTCAGAGAAGCAGCCTGCAAAAAAGTCTGAATTGAAAACATTCACCCAACTCAAAAATTACAAAAGTATAGATGGAGAGACATGAGTTCCCTCCTGTTCCCCCAACACAAAGCCAAGCCGGTTGCCGGCAAGGTGGTTCTGACTCCTGCCCGCCCGCGGGCTGCAGAGCCAGACTACCCACCCACAGGGCTCCTGTGGCCGTCATCTTTCTGGACACAGGCCAGTCGCCAGGCCTTTCTCCCGTGGCACCGCTGGGTGGGCTCCAACTGCCAGCCTGAAGGGTGCCAGCTGAGCACCCAGGGTCTTCACATTACTGCTGGCTGCTCAGGACCACCTCCAGAAACTTTCTGGGGCATCACATGGATACGAACCTATTCTTGGCTTTGCCCCAAACACAAAAGGTATCATCGCAAATGCACCACTCTGCCTTTGCTTCTCATCAGGAGGGGACACTTAGGGACCCCGACATCACACAGGGAGTGTGTCCACACCTGTTGCCCTGCTCGGCGGTCCCCATCTTCTTCTCTGACGCAGGCTGCACTCACAACCCTGACAGATGCCATCACTGGCCAGGTTCCCACAGGCTTTATGACAGAATCCAGAAATCTGGATTTGGGGGCCTTTGCCAATCCAATACTTGAAAAGTGGTGTCTCAGTCCCAATAAAGCTTATGTTTTGTGTACTCTTCGACCCAGGAGTCCCACCTCTTAACTTACCATTGGAGACACACACATCCACTAGCTACAGAGCTGTTCCCTGCAAGTTTCTGATACAAGAGAAACTCCAGAACCACCTTAACCAGCCACTGACTTCAATATGATATCGTTACTGTGCAAAGTAATATTACATTGTAGAGCCAGACAGACATCCATTCACACTGCCAAGTATAAAGAACTTACACGGTCTGAAGTCCTTCATAATTTAATACTGTGAAACTGTGAATAAATTAAAGCAGATGATAAGGTACCATTTCAGGAGCCTGGTTGCACAGTGGTTATGCCCTCAGCTGACAACGGTCAGCATCTTGGACCCACCGGCTGCTCTGTGGGACAAAAACATGGCACTGCCCTTCCACAAAGATTTACAGTCTTGGGGTCCTCATGGGGCGGTCTATTCCATCCTACAGGGTCACTATGAGTCACAATTGACTCGACAGCAATGGGATGACTGTTTTATTACAAATCACCATCCATCTTTCTTAAAAAAAAAAAAAAAGACCTGGAGGTTTTCAAGACATTAACTACTGCTGGGTTACTGGGCGGGGGGTGAAGGATACAGAAGGCTGGGTGTTGCGGGGTTACTGGGTGGGGAGTGGAGGGTACAGCAGGCCAGGTGTTGCTGGGTTACTGCGTGGGGGTGGAGGGTACAGCAGGCTGGGTGTTGTTGGGTTACTGCGTGGGGGTGGAGGGTACAGCAGGCTGGGTGTTGTTGGCTCAGGAAGTGTACTTCCGTGCTCAAGTCCCCAGAACCTGTGACCATGACCTCATTGGAAAATGGATCTTTGCAGATGTACTCTGAGATGAGATCAATATTCACCCTACATCCAATGACAAATGTCTTTTTATACAAGATGGGAAAGGAGACGTCCACGTCAGCAGGAAGACAGAGTGATGCAGCTACAAGCCAAGAAAGCCCAGGATTGCCAGCAGCACCAGAAGCTGGGAAAGGCTAGGAACAGAACCTCCTCCCCATCCCAGGGACCAGCAGAGGAAGCAGGGCCCGGCCAGTGCCTTGATTTGGGACTTGTAGCCTCCGGAACCATGAGCCAATGAGATGTTTGAAGTCACCAAGTGTGCGATGATTTGTTACAGCAGCTACAGGAAACTAACACAACTTTGGGACCAGGAAGTGGGTGCTACCTAAAAGTGTGGAAGTGGGTTTGGAACTGGATGACAGTCCGAAGCCAGAACCTCTAGCCTCAGGACAGAGAAGGCCCAGAGCGCACTGCATGGACAGTTGCTGGAAACACAATGTTCAAGATGTTGTTGGTGAGGCCAGCAGAAAGTAAGGGCACAGCACTGGAAACTTCAGACAGGGTGGTCCTTGTTATAAAGTGGCTGAAACTGGGCTGAATGTGTTCCACGGCTGGTGGGAAGACTTGCGAGTGAGGGACCCGGGGCCGAGCTGAGCCCTCCCATCCCACTGTGGGTGGTGCAGCCTTTCCTCACTCTGCCCACGTAGAATACAAGAGGGAAAGGGAGACACGGAGAGAGGACCGTTAAGCACTTGATTCTCAGTCTAGGCAGACAGGGTACTCTGGCGAGACAGCCAATGGTGTGTCCTTGTCCTGAAGAGCTCAGACACATGACTCCTGGGTCTTCCAGGCTTCTCAGCAGATGCCAGGAACAGAGGTGGGTATCCAGGGAAGATCTGTGCAGCAGCCTGCTGGCCAGCGGCATGGATCCCTGTGACATACTTGGGAGATGCACAAGGTTTCTGAGAACGTTCATCAGCAGAAATTCCCCCAGCTTGGTCTTAAGCGGCCAAAGACAGGACAAAACGAACGAAGGAAATCGGACTTTCCAGAGTCTGCAGGCAGGATACAGGCTGGCAGAGCTGCTCAGCTGCTCTCAGGAAAAGGGGTCTCCCGAAGGTCAGCATCAAGCCACAGAAAGTCATTCTTGGGTCTTGAAACTGGATTCAACCTTCTCTGCTAGATTTCATACCTCTCTCCTTTGGAAAGGGGATGTCCGTCCTGTTCCTGCCCTACCATCACATTTTAGAAGGAGGTGACTTGCTTTTCAGTGTCCCAGGTCCACAGACAGAGAACTCTGGCCTTGGAACTCTCACACCTAGGGTTTCACACACACACACACACACACACACACACACACACACACACACACACACACACACACACACCAGTACTAGAAGAAATTTCTGGCAGATGCTTTAATGCAAAAAGGCCATTTCAAGCACAACATAAAATCAGAGGTCAAAATTAAAAGATTGACAATTTTTAAAAGTTGTCATGACCGAAAACACCATTAAACCAGTCACCATGGAGTCTGTTCCAACTCAGGCGACCCCACATAGGTCAGAGTAGCACTATGCTCCAGAGGGTTTCTACTGGCTAATTTGGGGGCAGCTGATCACCAAGCCTTCTCTCCAAGACGCCGCTGGGTGGACGCGAGCACCCAGTCTTTCAACTAACAGCTAGCAACTCAACCATTTGCCCCACCCAGGAGCCCAAAAGACAAGTGGGCAAGCCTCATCTAGGGTGCGAGATGTCAGGAAGGCAGCCCCTTTGGGCCCAAGAACCCTTCTATGTCACAACCTGAGCGTGGTCACTCAGGGTGTCCACTCTGAGATGTAAGTAAGCTGCAGAAGTTCAGTCTGTGCGCTTTCGGTAGGGATGTCCAACTTCAGTCAAAAATTAACTCCAGAAAAAGACGAGTAACTATCATTTTGAGATAATCTGCAAACCTTAAACCACAACTATTCCCTGAAGTCATCTTAAAACTGAGCAACAGTTTAGCTTAATTTAAAAAGAAAAAAGACTCTCCCCTGAGCATTACGCCCCTGTAAGAACTGTCTATATGGGATCAAACTGATGACCGCACTTGCAAGATTAGACAGGAGGCTTACAGGGTGGTGAGTTTCTGTTCACGAGAGAGGGACCGCTCACACAGTGGGGTTGAGGATGGCCTCATGACTCACAGAATGTCACCAGTCACTAAAGGGTACACATAGAAACTGCTGAGTTGGTGTGTTTTGCTGTGTATATTCTCAACAACAAAATAAATAAAATTCAGGGAAAAGATTATGTTCTACCGAGCTGTTGTTGGTATTGTTGTGAGGTGCCATCCAGTCGGTTACAACTCACAGCGACCCGGTGTAGAACACAAAGAAACACCACCCGGTCCTGCGCCATGTCCACAGTCATTTTTATGCTGAAGCCCACTGCTGAAGCCCACTGCTGCAGCCACTGTGTCGATCCATCTCCTCGAGGGTCTTCCTCTTTTTCGCTGACCCTCCACTCTACCAGGCGTGATGTCCTTCTCCAGGGACTCATCCCTCCTGACATGTCCAAAGTATGTAAGAACAGTCTTGCTATCTTTGCTTCCAAGGAGCACCCTGGCTGTGCTTCTTCCAAAACAAGTCTGTTTGTTCTTCCTGGGACATTCAACATTCTTCTCCAGCACCACAGTTCAAAGGTGTCAATTCTTCTGTCTTCTTTATTCATTGTCCAGCTTTTGCATAACTCAACTGAGCTCAGTTTTTTTCAACTGAGCTAGACCAATAAATCTGATTCACTGAAACTAAGCTGAGTTAAAAACTTACGTCCATCCCAAAACCTACAATAAGTATTTACAGCAGCTTTCCTAATAATTGAAAAAACCTGAAGGCAACCAAAATGCCTTTTAATAGGTGAATTAATAAACAACTGTGAGATATCCATAATGGAATGTTATTCAGGCATAAAAAGTGAGCTATCAAGCTGTGGAGACACATGGAGGAATCCTAAATGCATAATGCTGGTGAAAGAAGCCAGGCTGGAAAGGCTGCCCACGGTACACTTCCACTCTGAGGCTTTCTGGAGAAGGCGACACTAGACAGACGACGAGACGAGGTCGATGGCTGCCTGGAGCTTGAGGTCACGGGGAGAGGGGACAGATGGGGCACAGGGCACTTTTAGGGCAGTGAAGCTCTTCTGTAACACACTGTCATGGTAGACACATGACACTTGTCACAGTCCTCAGAACTACACAACATGGAGAAGGACCTCAATATTGGTTTAACTGTAACAAATGTGCCACAAGAATGCAAGACACCAATAATGGGGGAACAACACGGGACAGTGTGGGGGAAAGAGGGCTCGTAGAAACTCTGGGTACTTTTCTTGACTTTTCTATAAGTCTAAAGCTCCTCTAAAAAAATGAAATCTACTCACTTCTTCAAAAAAATAGAAAAAACACAAGTAACACATACACCAGACAAGGGGTTAATGTCCATCATACATAAAGAGCAAACATAAACAGGACACGAGGGACATTTTTGAACAGGCAGCTGCAGTGCAGTGAACCCCTTCACACAGCACTTCACTGCCACAAGTCAGGAGCGAGTTGGTGGCCTTACAGTCCCCAAAGGACAGGATGGGACTATGCAGATACAGTGCCTGCGACCCATCAGGTGAACTGGACACCTTGCTCACAATGCAAATACGGTGCGTGGCAACTTTGTGAGGGGACGGCGCCCACAAAGGTTCGCCATCTCGCTGGACTCCTTCAAAGGAGACAGAGAGAGAGAGGAGGGTTGTAACACAGAGACAGTGAGAGACAGAGCAAGACTGGCCTGAGACAGCACAGCAGGCTGCCCACCGTACAGCAGCCAGGCGGGCACAGTGGGGGCTCCCTGCCCACCGCACAGGAGCCAGGCCGGCACAGTGGGGGCTCCCTGCCCACCACACAGGAGCCAGGCCGGCACAGTGGGGGCTCCCTACCCACTGTACAGAAGCAAGGTGGGCACAGCAGGTATACCCACCCGCAAAGCTGAAGAGCTGGGCACCTTCCGGCCGAGGCTCTCTGGAGGAGTGGGGTTACCCTAGGAAATCGCTAGCAGAGCTAAAGGGCTTTGTGGCACTGGGCCAAGCAGGGCACAGGCTGGGCCGAGGGGCCGGGGGACCAGAGAGGCCAGTCCAAGGGTACAGCTGAGAAGATGCTGTCTTGATTGACGAATTGTAACCTGTTACTTCACTAATAAATCCTATAACTGTAAGCACAGTTGGTGAGTTCTGTGTGGCCACTGCAAAGAATTATCTAGCCCAGCAGAGTACACAGCGCCATAGTATGACTGGAGAGTGGCAGTGTGTCTGGCTTCCACCTCCTGGGAATCAGCCTTGGGCTGTTGACCTTGACCTCGTGCCCTCTGTGGAGGTCAGACATCCAGCTACGTCATTCTCCCAGCAATTCCTAAAAGTCCGAATGACCAGTAACTACATGAAATGATGCTCAATTAATAATCAAAGAATGCAAATTAAAATAAATCAGAATTTCTCTACTCAGGGCGTAGAGAACTTGTCTGTCCTGCATCCACTGAGCCAGTCCACGCCACGGGGCACTGTGACAGCTGGGACCCAGCAGGACTGGCTTGTCCAGCTCTTGCAGGTCTTTGGCCTTCGACAGGAAGCAGTCTTAACACTTGTTCTACTGCTTGTTTTTACAGAAATGTTTCAGTTTTCCTTCTCCGACAGGTTCCCACCCTCCACGTGTTCCGGATCTTGCAGCTTTTACTTTACGGTAGCATCCCCTGGTCGTCACAGAGACCAGAGGAATGACGTGCCACTCCCGTGTGATGGAGTATCTGTAGCCACGTAAAAGCCTGACGGCGCCAAGTGCACTCGATGAGCGGTAAAAATGTCTTCCACAAACCGGTCAACTGGATGTCACTGAGCAAAAGAAGGAAGTCGGACCCTCCTACACAGCCCAGGCACAAGTCACCACTAACCGGGTCAAGGACTACAGGTCAGCACCCACACTGTAACTCTGGGAGGAAAACCTGGGGAGAACCGTCGTGACCTCGGATTTGTCAAGGGCTTCTAGGACCCGAGCACAAATGCAGAGCAACAAAGAAAGGCAGGATAGGTGAGACTGCCTCACAACCAGAAACCGTGAAAGCACACCACCAAGGAAGCCCCAGAATCAGAAAGAATATTCGCTACTGATTTATTTCATAAGGGACCTATGTCTATAATATGCAAGGAACACTTACCACTCAACAGTAAAAAGATAAAAACACAATTTGAAAAAACACAAGGGATCTGAACAGACACGTCTCCAAGGAAGACACGCGAACGGCCAGTAAGCATGTCAAACAAGGACCCACATCATCAGCCACTGGGGGACAGGTCACACACCACAGCGAGACCCCACTTCACAGCCACTTAAAGAAGACAGGCAGAACAACAGCTGCCCTGAACCAACGCAGACTCCAGTGGCCCCAAGCATGTCAGATGTGTGGCCCTGGCGTGCCACGTGTGACTGTGGACCCAGGAGCTCCTGGCGGATGTGGACAGCCAGGCAGGCCTTCTTGTCATCCGGTAAGAGGCACTGACAAGGATGCGTCTAAGTCAGAGCCCTTACACATGGCTGCTGGGGATGGACAATGCTGCGTCCACTCTGGAACCCATCTGGCAGCTCCTCCAGCAACTGAACGCACCCGTGACCTCCCGGCCCAGAAATTCCCCAGGACTGCCAGTCAGGTTTGCAGACTCACCCTAGAAAGAGCGCTACACGCCTCAGTGCTGAGTGTCACTACCGTCACCTTCGAAGTCCTCCCCTTGGAAGCCATGCACCAGTGCCAGCACCTAGTCCACCTTTCAAAGCAATTTTGAAACTCTTTTTCAGGAGTGGCCGTGACAGCTGTCACCCTATGACCCTTGACGGTCGGCATGTCATTCGAATGTCTTCTGTTCAATATTTCCTGTATCTTCAAGTAAAGAAAAACGTCACTGGGGGCCAGATTTGGTGAGCAGAGAGGGGACTCCAATACACTGATTTGTTTACGGACTGAAAACTCCCTCACAAACAACTACACAGTTAAGTTTGCCAACTTGCCACCGCGCCACCGTGCACAATCACCATTCCAGAGAGTTCCAACATTACTTTGAAGGGTGGACTAAGCACTGGCGTCGGTGCTCAGCTTTCAAGGGGAGCAGTTTGATGCTGACCATAGGGATATGCAAGTTATGTAGCACTCAGAACAATGAAGTTTGCAGACTTAATTGTTGGACTTCATGTACCCATTGCCGCTGGGTAGATTCTGACCCACAGCTACCCTGCAGGACAGAGCAGAACTGCCCCATCGGGTTTCCAAGGAGCAGCAGGTGGATTCAAATTGCCAGCCTTTTGGTGAGCAGCTGTAACTCCCAACCACCACACCACCACGGCTCTGGTCCCAGGCACACACTTTGAGAAACGAGACGTGCCCACTGAGAACCTGTACAAAAATATTCAAAGCAAAATTTGAAAAAGCAGAAACAAATCCTAAGCCCACCAATCGATGAAAGGCCAGGACAGACGAAACATAGGAGATCCCAGCCAAGAGATATCATTCAACCTTGAAAAGGAATACAGCTCCAACACACACTGCCACGGGGATAAACAGAGAAAATGTGGTGAGAAGCCAGTTGCACAGGACCGCTGCCATGAAGTGTCCACAACAGTCAAATCCAGAGAAACAGGAAGCAGACCGACACTGCTCAGGGCTGGGGTGATGGGGGGACGGGGAAAGTGACGGCTAGCAGGCGCTGGGTGTCTTTTTGATGAAGACGCTCTGAAATTGACTGTGGTTGTGATGCGTAACTCTGTGGATGCACTGCGGACCACTGAACCACAGACTTTACAAAGAGGGGGCTGCTGGGTATGTAAACCCAACCTCGGGAAAGCTGGCGCTTAAAAAAACACAGGCACAAGGTCAGCCTAACCTGCGTGGCCGGGGAAAGCTGGCTAGTCCCCATCAAGGGAGAAAGACATCAGATCCGCGTCCCTCTCTCACGCACACACGGTCAGGCCAAGAGAAAAGTCTAGAAAGACCTGTGCCACACATCAGAGAGGGAGACTACAGGTGGAAGCGTGACCTCTGTTTTTATATAAATACTGACACAGTGCTTGACATTTTTTTTTTTTTTGCAGAGCACATTTGGCTTTGATAGTGGACCCAGACCACAACTCCCCACCAAGAGCCCCAGTGCCCGTCTGCCTCCAAGCTCAGCCCACAGACAACATCCCAACCCTCACTCAGTCACCCTACAGACACATGCGATGGCTTGGGCCTGTGCCAGGACACCGATTGCCAAGCTCAGAGTCCAAGATGGGGACAGTGGAGACATGGAGTCGGGTGCCAGGCACCCTGCAGGGGTGGAGCCCACAGGGCTGGGGCAGGAGCCCTGGAGCTGGCCGTGACTGAGGGTGGGACACCTCACTGACCCGTGCCCCCAGCCCTGTCTGGGACCATCACCACAGCCTCTTCACGGACCTCACACCTGCCCTCTGACTCACCAAGACCACTGCCACCCTGGTCCCAGCCCCAGCCACAGGGCAATCTTCAGGTCCCCACCCTGGGCTGCCCCTCCCTGCCCCTTCTGCCCCTCCACCACCACGGGGGCCTTCTGCTGTCTGGGCACCCAGACACTTGAGGGCCAGGGCCACTCCTCCCACCCCAACATCCTCTCACCACCTACCTGTTACCCGACACCCCTGGGCATCCCTGACTGATGTTTCTCCTGGCCTCAGTGAGTGTCCCCGGCCAGGCGCAGCTGGGGTCAGGACCCCCTTCCAACTGGACTTCTCTGAGGTCCCCTGAGGTCCCCTGCTCTAGCCCAGGGTGTCAAGATCACAGAAATTGGCCCAGGCAGAGACAGGGTGTTGGGGGGTTGAGGGCTACAGGCTAACCAGAAGCTGGAGAAGCTCTAGGAAGAGCCGTGACCAGCAGAGAGGAATGAGGGTTTCCAGGGGTAGCTTTGCAGGTGATGCCATGGGCCTCATGTGTTGGGGTGTGATGGTTGCTGGGTGGAAAGGCTAGGGGTGGACTTTGAAGGGACAGGAGTAAAGGGACGTCCACATGACAGGACTGGCCAAGATAAGGCTGGGGGAGGGGGCTGGTGTGGGAGAGGCCAGGAGCAGAGGCCAGGGTCCTCAGCAGCCCTGAGCAGGTGTCCCAAGGGCCTGGGGTCTCTCCCCTGTTCAGCTGGCTACTGCTATGCTGAGCTCTCCTTGCTGCTACCCCGCTGCTCACAGCACTGGTGACTTACCAGCTGACATCTGGCACCAGCTGTCCTGAGCACCCCCCACCTCCAGAGACACCCCCAACCTCAGACCTCTAGCAGGCCCACGGAGCTAACTGAGGTCAGGCACCTGGTCCTTGGGCAGTGGCCTTGGTACCGCCAAAGGCCCCAGCCCAGCCCCCAGGAGATGTGGAGTCCCCTGCTGGGCTGCAGAAGCGTCTCTTTCTCCTGGACTTGCTCAGGAAGCTCCTGACATCTATTGCCTTGCTCCAGGACTCTCCAGCCACCCCAGGACACAGACACACCTGAGCAGCCATGCCCACCGCCTGGTAATTCAGCCTCAAGCAGACACCCCAGCATCAAGTCGGGGGCCAAGCCCAGAAGGAGCACAGGCTGCTGAGTGGCCAGCTATGTCCGACACCAGAGCCAGCCTCCAGAGCTGGGCTGGGAGGGAGGATCCTGAGAGGGCTTCGGTGCCCTTGCGAACTTGCTGGCCCCATGTGAGACTGTCAAACGGGCTCCCTGTCGTGGTGGAGGCAGGCCCTGCCACAGCAGACAGGGAAAATGCGCCTGGCCCTGTAACTTCACCAGTCCAGGAGTTCTGTGCCCATTTCCTGCTCTACATGGGGGTGGCCAGTGCGTCAACCAGCCACCTGAGATTGTCCAGGAGCACCATGGCCCAAGCGGACGCGCTGCCTGCCTCGTACCTGTTCAGCAGACCCTCCGAGAGGGCAGCAGAACGATGCCCCCTGCACCCTGTGCTCATGGGCCCAGACTCTCAGCACGGGTGCTCCACCTGGCCCAGCTGAGTTGTTCGTGGGGTCAAACAGGTCAGCCATGGCCTGGCAAGGCCTCACGGGGCACACAGTGGCACCTCTGGCTCCCCAGCACCCAGCCAAGGCCACAAGCAAGGCCTGCCTGGCAGCGCTGAGCTGCGGCCACCAGGAAGCTGTCCTAGAAAGGGCAGTGGACCAGAGTATACACAGGGCTCCAGCCGGCACCAGCAGGACCTCTCCCTAAGCTGCCCTTGGGGGCCATGCCAGCTCACCAGCAGGCAACTCCCACCACAGGCTGTGCTGGGGTCTCCCCACTGCTGAGCCCCAGTGTCCACAGTTTCTAAGTGCTCAGCACCCCCCCAGGTCCAGAGAGACCCCGGCAGGCGGCCAGGTCAGGTCAGGGGCTCTGCCTGAGCCTGGCCGGTGGACACTCCATTCTCTGCCAGAGAGGAAAGGGGCTGTCCTGACTTCCGCACCCCCAGCTGTCCCTAGGGGGCCGGGAAAGTTGTGTGGTGGTAATTTCTGCCAAAGAAGGGTGGCAGCAGCAGGCTCTCGCCAGTTTGGGGAGGTGAGGAGAGGCGGCAACTATGCGACGCATTGCCAGAGGGCGCAGCCGCCCCCGCCCCACGGGGGAGGCGCCGGCCACAGAGCAGGGGCCGCCTAGGCCTTGACCCACGTGTCTGCCGGGCACAGACACCGGACACTGGTTCGACTGCTGCGGACCCCGGCAAGCCCTGCGCCCCCGCCCCGCGCGTCCCACCCCACCCACCCGTGCTAAGCAATGTCCTATTAAGGGCATAGCAGCGGGCGCCGGCGACCGTGAGGGCTGAGAGAGGCCGCCGGGCTCTGTTAGGAGCCAGACTCCGGCCGGCCGGCCCAGGTGGTCAGCGGCGGGGCTGTCAGGCGATCGGCGTGCCGGGCTCGTCGAAGGACAGCGCGCCCGCAGGATGGAGGGGTGGCGACGACGTACCTTTGTACTTCTCGCGCACCTCCTCGTAGGCTTGGATGAAGTCCAGCTCGTCCAGCGGGCCGGGCAGCAGAGGGCCAGCCATGGCCAAGGGCGCAGGGCGCGGCGCGGCGGTGCCAACAGTACGGGCCTCCAGCCCCTGGCGGCCGCCTGTCCCCGGCGGGGCGCGCGCCACTATAAGGGGCCGCGCCAGCCCCGCCCCGCACCCAGGATGCCCCAGGGCGGGGCGGGGCCGGGGGCGAGGCCGCGGGGACAGGGGAGCGCGGGTGGCTGGGCGCCTCCCTGCGTCCGCCCAGCCGGTGAGCGATCCGGTGGGCTGCGCGCCTCAGCGCCTGGGGCGAGTGCCTGGCGCGCTTCATCGCTATCCCACGCCCGTCCCAGTGGGCGAGCACCCCTGCCACTCCCCGACCGAGTACCAACCCGCGGCCACCTTCAACCCTCAGCGCCCTGCCTCCCATCCCCACCTCCCAGGCTGCCCCAAGCCTTCCCCTACTGCCCTCTCCCTCCAAAGCCGTCTCCAAGGACTGCTCCCACCATCAGTTCTTAAAGGCAGCTGAGCCAGGGCAACAGCTGAGACAGCAGACGCCTTCATATATAAAGATCTCTTAAAACACAGTAAGAAAAACGTAACCCAGACAAAAGGACTAGAAGGGACAACTCTTAGGAGAAAATGGAAGTGCCTGAATACAAATACATGAAAAGTGACTTTCCCATCAGACTAGCCAAGTGCCCCTCTCCCTCCTGAGTCCCCCCAGTTGGACAAAGGTCCTCCTTCCTAAACTGTTCCTGCAACACTCCTCCCTCACAGGCCCCTGTCCTAATGGGCTGTCACCATCCACAGAGCCCCCTGGGGCAGAGGCTGCAGCACAGCTAACCGCCCTCACCAAGGACAAGAGTTGCTGATGTCCTGTGACCCCACCTCCCAAGAGGAGAAGGTCCAGGGTGGGGAAGGGCCTTGGAGAAGGATTTCAAGTTGGGAAGAGGTCCTACTGCTCACCTTTCATATGTGTCACATACAGAGGACTGGACCCGTACTCTGGACACATACAGAGTGCCCCCCCGGCCCCTGGACTGGGGCTGGCACACAGTGTCTATTCGTGCCCTTTTACTGGTTGAGAGTTTGGCTGGTAACCAGAAGGTTGGAAGTTCAAGGGCGCCAGCCACGCCCTGGGGGCCCTCCGAGGCAGCTCTACACTGTCCTCTGGGGTCACTGTGAGTGGGAATCCACTCCACAGCAACGGCTTTTCCTTTTTTTCTGGTTTTGGCCTTGAGGACTAAGGCTTGCCTGACCCCAACTGTGGCATCTGCAGTCACCTCACATGAATGTGACAGCTGGACACGAATCAGGAAGGCAGAAAAAGGGTGCCTCTGAGTTAGGGTGCTGGCGAAGAACACTGACTGCACCCCAGATGGCCAGAGAAAGGAGCCAGTCTGCCCTGAAGGGAGGACAGCCAGAACGTTCCTCAGAGGCAAGGGTGATGAGACTTCATCTCACACACTCCGGCCACGTTACCAGGAGGGAGCAGACCCAGAGGACACGAGGCAGAGGGCCAGTGAGGAGGAGGAAGGCCCTCCGTGGGAGGGGCTGGCACAGCAGCTGCAGCAAGGGGCTCAAAGACTGAAGGTGGCACAGGTCAGGGCAGCCAGTGTTGTTCCAGGGCACACAGGGTCACTGGGAGTCAGACCCGACCCAATGGGACCCCACAAATGACTTTCTGTGGCACACGGGGTCTCTCAGAGTCAGACCCTGCCAGATGGCACCCCACAAACTACCTTCTGTGGCACATGGGGTCACTGGGAGTCAGACCTGATCCAATGGCACCCCACAAACAACTTTCTGTGGCACACAGGCCGCTAGGGGTCAGACCCAAGAGGACAGCACCGCACAAAGAACTTTCAGTGGCACACAGGGTCTCTAGGCGTCAGACCCAACCCAATGGCACCCCACAAACAACTCTCCTACAGAACTGCATGACGCTGCTTGTGCTACCCCAGCACCCCAACACACAGAGGCTGGCCCAGTTCTTGGAGATCACAGCACCCCACCCTCACCTGGGCAGCCTTCTAGTCCTCTTCTGACGTGACTCAGTCTACTACCCTATCTTCCCGACTCCTCAGCAGCGCCCTGGGGTCCTGGGGGATCTGGCGGGGTCAGTGGCGTACGGGGTTAAGTGCAGTGGTGCTGGGCACCTCGTCACAGCACCTCCAACCCTGGCCGCAGCCCCAACCAGGCAGTGCCCAGGTCCTCCTCCTTCTGGGGACTGCACCCTCCAGCTGCCAGATCCACCTGCCCAGGCTACCCCCACCCCATGTCCATCGTCCTCCTCAGTGGCACAGCTACAGCACAGCAAGGTTCCCAACAGACTGGCCAGCCAGGCGCCCCCTTCCTGTGGCCCCCGAGGAGCTGTGTCGCACCCCACCCTCATGGTGGCAGCCAGTGCCTGGGGCACAAGAGGGCCCGAGGAGCCTGCACAACTGTCCTCGCCATGTCCACGCAACAGGCCCTTATCATAGGGCCCGGTCCACAGCAGGAAGTTCCCACCCCAGTCAGCCCGCAGCCCACAGGGTGCGCGGTGCCTGCCTACGCTCACCTGGGACAGAAGGGCCCCTGCGCTGTCACCCAGGTCAGAGACCTGCACGCGCGGCTCGGAGCAGCGCTCAATCAGCAAGGTGGCCCCCCGAGTCGGCCAGCCCAGGCTGGTGGCCCTCACCTGCAATGCGGATGACTGCCCGCTCAGCGGGGTCCAGGACGCTCCCGTTGGCCCCGGAACCGCCCCCGCTGCGCCGGCTCCGCTGTGTCTTCCCCAGGTTCCAGGGCAGCGTGTCCCCGGGGCTGGGGGAGCTGCTGCTTCCGTTGGAGCCATCATCGGCCACCATCCGTACCTCAGCGCCTTCGCCAGACATGACGTCCTGGGGGAGGCAGAGAGGCGGTGACGCCCTGGAAGGGAGCGGACACCCACATTGACCCCCCTCACCCACAACTGGCTCCCTCTGGCACATCAGGGACACCCACACTCTGATCCCACCCCCTCTGTGGGCGTTAGGACCCTGACCCTTAGTTACGGCTGACTGCCAGTTCCGTGGCCCGTTACAGGACAACGACCCCATCCTCCGCCCTTGACCCGGATGAATGATCTGCGGACATCGCCCTCACCCCCAATCCCATCAATCAGGTACTAACCCCCACCCCGTACCAAGCCTGGGTCGCTCTGAGGCCGCCATGCTGCACCCAGAACACCGCCAACACGCACTGACCACTGACCACCCGACCTACTCCCAGGGAGAAGGCTCCCCCTACCCCCAGTTCGGACACTGGCGCTCTGCCTCCAATTGTCCCTGGGACCCTCCATCACAGGACCCCCCCACCTGCGGAGCCCCACCTCCTCCCCGCAAAGGGGGTCTATAAATAGCCGCAGCCGCAGCGGCGTGGGCCGCTAGAGCTCCGCTGCGCGAGCGAGGCCGGGAGGCGCAGGGACTGCAGCTAAGCAGCCCACTCTGCGCGGCACTCCCAGCGGCTCGGCCCGCAGGCAGGGTGCACGCACACACTCGAGTGCGCACCCCCGCGTGCGTACCCCCAGTTCACAGCCCAGGAGGGCTGGCGTGTGGAGGTGAATGGGGCTCTGTCCCGGCAGGGGCGGGGCGGCGTGGGGACACAGTGAGGGCTCTGTGCCTCCGCCCTCAGGCTAACGGTGGGGAGGGGACCGCGGGCGCCGAGCCGGGGGCCACCAGCCCCGCCACCACCGGCTGCTCGCGAGCTGTCCCTCCCCGACCCCCGACCGGCGCCCCCCCGCCAGCCGCGCCCCGCGCCCTTCCTGCCCACGCCCCGGCCGCCGCCCTTCCAGTTCCGCAGTTACAGGAGTGCGGGGTGAGGTGCAGCCCCAGAGCAGGCGGGGCCGGAGCGGGGTACCTCGTTCCTGGTCGCCGGCGGCCGCCTCCCACCCCGCAGCCCCGCGGCCCCGCGGCCCCGCGGCCCCGCAGCCCCGCGCCCCTGAAGACCCGACCCCGAGGCGTACGTGCCTGGTGGCTCCGCTCAGCTCTGCCCCGCCGCCGCAGCCAGACGGCTCCGCCCGGAGGGCGCAGAGGCGGGGCGCGCGCAGAGCCCCGCCCCGGCCCGGGAGCTGCAGCCCCGGTCCCGGCGCAAGGGAGCTGGCAGGCACCGGCTGTGCGCGCGCGGCGTGTGTGCCGGTGGGGGCCGCGCAACGCGGCGGGAGCCCGCGCGGGGACGCCTGGACCCGGGCAGCACCGGACGCCGTGCGCACACCTATGGCCGAGCGCGCCCCCTCCCTGCGTGCACAAGTCGGCAGGTCGTCAGGGCGACGTTGTCTGGCGTACGTGACACGAAGGCGGCGTGGGGTCGCGCCAGCGCGCGCTTGGCCTGCCCGGCGGTCCAGCTCCGCTGCCAGAGGCTTTTCCCAACCGCGCACCGAGGTTCGCAAGCCCCGGCCCCTAGACCTGGCCCCCGGCCAAGGCCCCGATCCCCCCCGAGGTCGCCCACCCCCAAGGCAGAGATCGTAGTCTGAGCCCCATTGGATCCCTCCACCAGGTCTCACGCACACGGTTTATTTACATAGCAAACCCGCGAAGGGAGGTGCGACTGCAGCGGTCTGACGGGCCAGCCACCCTCCTCCTGGGTTCTGCTGACCCCTGGCGGTTGGGTCGCCTAGGTCCCCAGGCGGACATGGCCCGGGACCCTCCACTCCCGCCCGTCCCCGCCCCACAGCGTGAAGCTGGGGCGCCCCAGGGGACAGCTCTTCGGAAAAGGGGTGGTAAGGCGACCCGGAGCCGGGAGTCTAGGAGGCTGGAAACCAGCGACTGAGCCAACGGGAGGCCTCTTGGGTCAGGAGGTCGGGGAATGGCCCTGGAACCCAGAGGAATCCCCGGGGGAGGCTCGGAGCACGTGCTTGCAGGTGATGAGGTGAGTGGGCAGCGCCTGGGTGTCGTGAAAGATGACGAAGATGCTGGGCTGGTGGAGGCTGTCCACGGCACTGTCGTAGCGCAGGAGGTGGTGTCCAGATGCCCTCTGAGGGGGTGCCCGCAGTTCAGGGTGGCCCTGCCCGTAGTCACCGGTCAGCACCCGCGCCACAAACACCGCCTTGTTGCCGTTGGCGTCGGGCGGCGAGTAGCGATCCTGCACCGACAGGGAGGCGCGCTTGGCGAAGTACACGCCCTGACCATAGAGCGTACCTGCCGGCGGCAAGGGGTTCTCGGTCAGGGCCGCCGGGCCATCGAATCCCGCCCCCCGCCTGGCCCGCTCCTCACCGTTGCGGCCGCAGAAGCTGCGGTTGAAGCCGTGAGCGCAGATGTCGCGCACCGCGGCTGCCGACGTGCCATGGTACAACACCTGCTCCGCCGGCCGCCGCTCACAGCGCTGCTCTAGCCGCTCCCGGTGCAGCTCGTACTGTCGCTGTAGCAGAGGGTGCGACACTCGCTCCACCTGCGGGAAAAGCCGCCCAGAAACAGCTGAATCTGGCCTGCTGGGGAGCATTCTAGGAGTTCAGGGGCAGGGAGATCTCTGCAGCCCCTACAACATTGTGCCAGGTAGCAGACATGAGCCACCCCTGTGGGGGCTAAGTGGCATGCAGAGGTCTTTTAGGCAGGTCCTGGGCCCTCTAGGGAAGTCCCCGCCGGCTCCAGGTAGGCCTCCCAGCCACACTCTGCCTGCTCACTAAAACTTGGGTGCCGCACCACCAACAAACAATCAGGACTTGATCCTGACACCATGAGATGCCACCCACCGACTCGGTGCTGGGCATCAGGGAATGCCCGGGTCACTGATCCCAAAGTCTTCCCAGAAGCACAAATTCAAGGATACATCAGGGCTTTGGGACACAGTCTAATAGGTGGGAATGCCAAAGAATATCGTGTGCGGGTGGTGAGGCCAGATCCCCCGAGGGAGGCATCTGAACACAGGGCTGCTGCGGGTGCGAATGTGGACAGAGTAAAGAGAGGGATGCCCGTGCAGGGCCAAACAAAAGAGGGACACCTGGGGGACACGGGCCAGGCAGGTGGAGGCCGCCGTCAGAGAAACCCCACAGGACGAGGGCAGACAGCGGAGAACCTGAGAGAACCAGGGTGGCCCTGAGCTGAGGACTGCACCCGGCTGAGAATGACCAGGGTGGGGGACAAAGTACGCACAGCTAGCACCGCCTGCCCGAAAACTGTAGGATCTGCTTACCTGCACACGTGCACACACCACCAACACTCCAGTGAACACACAACTGGGAAAAAGCCTCACGCTGGCCTCTCACCAACAGTACTGAGTGCTGAGACCATACGGGGATTATTTTTTAATTCCCCAAAATAAAAAATTTGAAGAGAAGACAAAAAGAGCATGTCTTCAAAGATCTAGGAGAAAGAGTCATCTGAACCTGAACAGTGGCTCTGGCCAAATCACTAGTGAAGGGGGAGGGCCAAGTGAAGACGCGTTTGGGACCCCCGAGGGTACGGAGAGCTTACCCCAACATCAAGTCACAGCTGCAAAATAGCTCTCCCTGAGAAGGCAAAACATGTCCAAAAGCCAGGGACGCCCACTGCCCACTCAGGAGGACACACCTACCAACAGGAAGAGCCACAGAGACCAGCAAGGGAGCCAGTAACCCAGAGCTGTGGCCCAGAGACGACAAAGACACAGAAAGGAGACCACCCGCCTTCAGCCCTGGGACATGGCCTTCCAGACACAGGGTTTCATGATGAGCGTTCCACGTCCCTTCATGGTTCTAAGGGGACACCGGTGGTTGCTGAAGACTCCGGTGCAGTCCCCAGATGACACAACCCAGGTCCAGCTGCCTCCCTAGGTAACGGCCTGTACACTGCCCTGAAATGGGGCAGGTTTCAGGGGAGCCCCACACCTAGACCAGAAGAAAGGCCTGGCACTCTAGGTGTGAAAACCAGCCACTGAAAACCTTGTAGACCATGAGGGCCTAATCACCCACTGCTCATGGTTGTCAGGGGTCAGGCTGACCTGCCAGCAGCAAAGACCACCAACAAAGGTTCTCTGGTCGACGTGCTACCTACCAGCCTAGGGAGTCCAGGTGGCACCGTGGGTATCAATCAGCTCGGCTGCTAGCCCAAAGACCACCAGCCACTCCATAAAAACCCTAAGGGTAGTTCTACTCTGTCCTGTAGGGTCACTAGGAGTGCAAATCGACTTGAGGGCAGTGGCTTTGGTTTATCAGCCTATGGCCAAAGGACGGAGATCGCACTGCAGTTACAGAAGGGGATACAAAGTTGTAAACTTGGCTATGTAATGAAAACAATATAACTGATCAGACTCTGAGCCAGAGAGGGCGAGGCAGACCCCAGAAGGAAGAGCAAGCGTGTGTTCTCCCCAGCGGCCGGCAGGAGGGCAGGCAAAGCCTCCGCGTGTTAGCCGAGGTGCAGCCGGCAGCCGAGCCGCACGAATAAAGGCAGCCAGGCAGCGGGCGGTCGACGCGCACCTGGCACCGCCCAGCCCGCGACTGGCCGAAAGGACTGCAGCCAAAGCGGCGGCGCGGTCTCCGGGAAGGGACGGCCGGGGACGCAGGGAGGCGGCTGGGCAGGAAGGAGGGGGGCCGCCGCGAGGACTTCCGCCCCGACCCGGCCTCCCGGACTACAACTCCCGGAGTGCCCCGGGGCACCCGCGGGCCCAGAGACCGCCGTGACCCAGCGCCTCCCCAGGCGCTCGGTCCCCGGCGGCCGCTGCCCGGAACGGGGCTCAGAGCCGTGGCCCAGGGGCGCACCTCGGGCCAGCAGCCAGAGGGGAACAGGAGTGGGGGGCGTCCCATGCTGCAGGAGTGTCCCGGAGCCTCGCTGTCCACCCCCGCCCCCTGGCCCAGGCCAGTCTGAAGCTGAGTGCCACCTCGAGTCCTCAGCCCCGTCTGGAGCAGGTCTCCAAGGGGGTGTCCTGGGGCTGAACAGGAGAGTGGAACCTTTTCCTTACAGGTGTTCCCCTCTGTGAAGAGTCCTGGTGGGCACCAACAGCTACTCACCCAGCTAACGGCCAGAAGGCTGGCAGTTTCCACCACCCTGAGGCACCTCAGCAGAAAGGCCTGACAGTCTGCTTCCAAAAGGTCACAGCCTCGACAACCCTGCGGAACCTGTTCTACATCCCCCCACGCGGGTCCGAGCGACCCCCAGTCCTCTGCAGGACCCCCTCCTTCTGCTCAGATCAGTCTCCGCAGCTGGAGGGCCCAGCGTGCGGCCTCCCCGCCGCTCACAGTGGACAGTCTGGAGCTCGGCGCAACCTGGAGTCCTCAGCTCCAGCTGGAGCAGGGCTCCGAGGGGGAATCCTGACCCACTGGTGACTCAATTGTCCCCCCACTGCAGCTCACGCTCTCCTGGCCCCTGGCCTCCCCCCACCTGCAGGCTGGGGTTCCTGAGGGTTTCCTTCTGACTCCCCACCTCAGCTCACAGGAGCTCAGCACCCCTCTGAAGCCCCTCCCTCAGCCTGGACACCTTCAGTGCCTAGCTGTCCTCCTCCAGTCTTGGTCTCCTTTGCTGGGGGAGCTTTGGACCTCTTTCCTGTCCACTGCCACCTTCCTGGCAGGGTCACTCGGCCATCAGACCACAAGCTGGCCCCCGCCCCCCAGGCCCCAGCCAGCCCTCGCTCTGTCCACACTGCCTCCTCCCAGCTCAGCTGAGAGGAGCCTGTCCTTCCAGTCATTCGGGCCCAAAGCTCGGAGTCACCCTGACTCTCTCCAAGTCCATAGGTGGTCCTTCTGGAAATCTCCTAAGCACTACCCCTGAAAGAGCTCCAGAACCCAGCCCCTCTCCCCAGCCCACCTGGCCCTTCCTGCTGTCCTGGCCCGTGGAGTGGTGGCTGCCTCCTGGCCAGCCTCCCTCATGACCCCGTGGCCTCTCCTGACCACGTCAGAGGGGGCCCTGGGCACGCAGGCAGCGCCCGTCACCCCTCCTGAGACTCTCCAAGGCCTCAGAAGTCCTGGCCAACCCCGCCTCCTGCTTCACCCCTCGTGGCAGCTGCACCATCACCGGTGCTGTCCCTGTCTGTGCCTGCTCCTCCCTGCTTGAGGCCAGCACCTCAAAAGCAGCTGCTCTTAAACGCTCACCTCGGTCCCAGCACCAAGCCCTGCACGATGCACGCCCTCAGGTCCCCACTACACGCTGTTAACACCTCATGTTCCAAACAGGGAAACTGAAGCCCAGAGTGAGCACCATCCCCAGTCAGCGTCTGTGACACGAAGCGGGGACCTGCACTCAGGCTCTCCGCTTCCACGGCTATCCCCCGGCTCCCAGCCAGCTCAGAGACAGAAACCCCCAACAGAGAGAGTGACAGCCACAGACGGGGGGAGTGACGGGCCCAGTGCTGCTGTGCTCACTCGGACAATGCTGATTCTGCTGTGGGTGGCATCCAGGGTATCATAGAAGGCCTGTACTACGTCCTGGAACTCATCAGAGCTCTCAGCCAGACTCTCTAAGGCATCACCAGAGGGACTCTTCAGCCTCAGCTGCGGCGCTGGAACACGAAGAGAGGGGTGGTGGCCATGCCCGGGGCAACTGGCCCCTGGTGGCTGGCCCACCCACCCACCACTAGGCTGGGTCCACTCACAGGAGGGGCAGGAAGCCACCAAGGGAAAGGCTTGGCTCTGATCCTGGGGGCCAGCCATCAGGGCTGCAAAGTGACGGGCTGCACGAGCCGGCTGGGCCCCAAAGCCTCGGAGGACAGCACAGTCCCCCTGGAGGCCAATTCTCACACCATGGCACTTCTCCAGCCTGGCACGCAGCTCCGCAGGCAGCACTCGGCCCCTCGTGTCCACGGTCTCCTCCCGGAGGTGCTCCTCCAGGGCGGCCTCCAGGGCCTGGCTCAGCTCGTCCACATCCTGCTCGAAGGCCGAGTGCACCACCAGCTGGGCCGCCCCACCCGCCCCACTCCCCGGGGGGCCCCCCGCCTCCAGGGGAAGCTCCTCCAGCAGGGACAAGGCCAGGGCCCGCTGCAGCGCGGCCGCCTCCTCCTGCTCGCCTTCCGTGCGGCGGGGCTCCAGCGACCGGTGCAGGGCCAGCTGCAGCGCGGCCTCCTCCTCCAGCTGCCCCGGAGCCCCAGTAGTGGGGTCTGCAGGCTCCTCCCCCGAGCACTCCAAACTTGTGGCTTCCTTCTCGTCTGGGGAAGGCTCCCCCTCAGGCCTCTTCTCCTCCCCATCCAGGCCCTCCAGGGTGGCCAGCAGCTTGCGAACTTCCTCTGGGGGCAGGAGAGGCCCATGAGTTAGAGTGGGGTGTCCCAGCCAGGCTGAGGGGAAGGACGGGATGCCAGGAAATAGCGCAAGGTGGACAGGAGTCAGAGACTACATGGTCAGGGTGGGTAGGGTCATGTGGCAGGTAGGCTGAGGAGCAACGCAGAGGGTGAGGTCTGGAAGCGTCCCAGAAGGCAAGCAGGGGTCGCCAGGGAGCCTCACCTAGGCTCATGTTCTTCTGGTCACTGCCTGCAGGATCTGGGGCCAATGGGACATGGGTCTGGAGAGCCTCGGTGGGGTCCACCTGCAGAAAGAAGTCGGGGCCCACCAGGCTCATGCTACTGCCCACTCTCGGTGTGGGGGAGCGGAGGTGGGACTCCACCCGTACCTCTTCAGGACCTGTGTCCAAGGCAGCCCTGGCCAGCCGCTCTGTCCCCAAGACACACTGGAACTGGGCTTCCAGTCTCTGAAGGAGGCACTGCCCCTCTGGGCTCAGCAGAAAGCTGGCAGTGCCTGGGTGCCTCAGGCTCAGTGTATGGCAGCTGATGCTGCCCAGCAGACTGCGAAGAAACTCCTCTGCTGCCTGGCACGGGGCGAGGGCGCCACAGAGCTGCAGGGGCAGAGGGAAGTGCGTTGGTAGGGGCAGGGCACAGGAAAGGTGCCCAGAGCCCCCAGAGAGAGGAGGGCTGACAAGGAGGAGTCCCTAGGGCCATGTACCCGGAAGCCAGTCACATCCGACCCTTCGAGAGGGAAGAGGGCAACATCCCCCAGGCTTGTGAGAAGGTCTTCATGGTGGAGCTGCAGGAAGCGCAGTGCCCCTGGGTCCATTGACACAACTGCCTCTGCCACAGCCCCCTGCCCCACGGACCCCACTGGTCCCCGGGTCCCGGGCCCGTCCTGCTCCAGAGACCCCACGGGTCCCCAGGTCCCGGGCCCGTCCTGCTCCACATACCGCACGGGTCCCCGGGTCCCGGGCCCATCCTGCTCCGGAGACCCCACCGGTCCCAGGGTCCCGGGCCTGTCCTGCTCCAGAGACCCCCATCCCAGGCTCCAAGTGCCCTCTGATGGCCCTGGTGCCCCCACACAGTCTGTTTCGGCTCCAGTTCTTGGACCCTCCGGGGCTGTTGTCTGCCCTCCAGGCTCCAGAAGTATGTGCTCAGAGGCCTCAGGACACGGCTGGCCTGGGCAGTCCCCTTCAGCGGAGTTCTCAGGGAGCTCTTGGGGTTCCAGGATATCATAGTGGGGGACGAGGTGCAGCTTGGAGTCCTGCACCCAGTGGTCCCGCTGCAGCACCCTCTCAGCCGCTGGAGGGAGGGGGAGAGGTGAACAAGGAGGTCAGTGCTCTGCTACAGTGGCCAGGCAGGCGTGCCCAGGCAGCTCACTCACCCTGCCACTGCTGGAAGGTGACCACTGTGCCCAGGGTCCCTGGCAGGCTGCGCAGGCCCTCCAGTGGCCCCCCACCACTGCGCGGCTGGTTCTCCAGGTACAGTTCCAGCAGTAGCACGTCTGGAGGCGGTGTGCAGCCCACCACTCGCACTGCTCGTGCCTGGGGCATGGGGGCTACGGTCACTGCAGAGCCCTCTAGGCCCAGCGCTCGGGCCTCCTCCTCCAGGATTCCAATCTCTGTGGGGAAGGCAGGGGTCAGTGGGGCACCTCCCCACCTGCCCCCATGCAGGCCCGCCTCTCACCTGCCTCAGACAGTGGCGACGGCAGCTCGACCAAGGCGCAGTCGGGGCGAAGGCTGGCCAGGACGCGGCAGGACTGCTCTGGGAGCCCGGCTGCCCGCAGCAGAGCCCGCACGTGCTGCTCCAGGCGCGGGGCCGCGGCGCCGGGGGGCAGCCCTTGCAGCAGCAGACGCCCGGGGGCCCGGGGCGGCGCCGGTCGCAGGCTGAGTCGCACCTGGTGCAGCACGTGCTCCCCCTGCGCCAAGACTCTCGCGGCATCTGCAGCGAGGACAGGCGCGCATCGGGGCGAGCAGGTTCTCGGGGCGAGCAGGCCGCCCCTTCGGTAGCCCCCTCACCTGCAGGCTCCTGAAAGGTAAGGACGCCTCCACAGCCGAGTCTCCGCCAGCTCCGCACCGGGCCACCCCCGGAGCGCCGCCGGTTCTCGAAGTAGAGCGTGAGCAGTTCGTCTGGCACATCGGGGGTCAGTCCTCGGAGCTCCACCGCCACGGACGCCTCCGCCATTGCCACCTGGGGCCCAGCGCAAAGCAGGAAGAGCCCACGGCCCACCTCCCTTCCCAGCCCCCTCCCCCGCACCTCCTCCCTGGGCGCTCACAGAGGATCCCCGAGTCCACCTGCCCCTGGCCTGACCCCCTGCCTGGTTCCGTCCGGCGTTGCCGGGAGCCCTGCCTCACTCTCCGGGAAACAAAAGTGAAACTGTGACAGGGACCTGCGGAGGGAGGAGCCTGCCCGAGGCTGGGGACTGGGTGACCTCAGGCCGGTGCTTCTGAAACTTGTGCCTGAAGGCCCACCCGCCCTTGCCTCACCGCAGGCCCACCGCACCCGCCCTGCCCAAGCCCCTCCTGCCCGGTCCTCTGCTCAGAGTCCTCGGCCACTGACCAGGATGTGCTGGCTGGGCTCACCCCTCTGGACACTGGCACAGAGGTGGTGAGTGGTCTTTGGTGCTCCTCAGCTTCCACTGGCCTTTCCCTGCGGCCCCCAGAAACGACCAGTCACCACACACACACATACACACACACACCAAATCCCCCCACTCAGGGACCCCAGACTCAGGGACCTCAGCCTCTGGGTCACTCCTGCAGCAGGGCAGCGCTGCAGGCCTCACACATCCTGAGGGCTGAGGGTGCCTGCTCCCAGCCTTCGACCCACACGAGCTGGGCTCCAGCCAAGCCTCCTTCCCCTCCACGCAGTGACTGTCACTGCAGTGTGACCAAACCCACAGGGAGCACTGTGCAGAGGGCCTCACGCATCACTTCCCTTGCCCTCACTGTGCAGGGTAATGGGGCGCAGACGGGTTGCACAGCACCAGGCGTCACACCCAGGCCACGCCTACGAATCCCTGCCACCCGACGACCCATCCACAGTCCCTGGTCTCCATGTCCCCACCTCCCCTTAGGCCTCAGCCCACGCAGCCTGCACCCTACTCCTTCCAGGGTCCTGAACACACCCCCAGACCCCATGTTGCTCCGAGAGAAAGCCAGAGTTCCTTGGAGGGTCTGTGCATCTGTCTGGCCTGGCCCCAGTCCCCCGAGGCCTCACCCCTTTTGCCTCCTTGCCCAAGGGGCTCCAGGTTCCCAGCTGGTCCCTTCCTCCAGGACAGCAGGGCACCCCCACCTCAGCCCTGGCCCCAGCCCTCACCCCACCCCCAAGGTGGTCCCCAGAGAGCAGCCTGACCAGCCCTGCAGCCAGGTTTCCGTGTCTCGGGTAGGTGCTCCCGAATGACCCTTCCCGGACCCTCACAAGAACTGGGCTCCCCGTTCGCCTCTTGACGGCAGAGCTGACAGGACCTGTAAGCCCTTGAGGGGCCTCTGACTTGTGGGCCACCCGAGTCTATGCAAAGCCTCATCCTGTGAAGTTGTTCTTCATGAGGGCTCCTCAAAACACTCCAGCTGCTGGATGCACAAACCCTGCTCCACCTTTTTTCTTCTCCTCAAGTGTATCCCGTTCTAACATACTGAGTAACACATGTGACTCGAACCCGTGATACAGGCCCTGCCACAGGCGGTGTGGGTGGCAGCCGGGTCCTATGGGACCACAGCGTCCTGAACCCAGCGTCCCGCCTGCTGCATTTTCAACACTCAGCCTTTTAGCGGCCCTCACTGTCTCACGGAGATCTGAGAACGACAGTGTGGACAGGTGGTTTAGTCTCAGCAACCGACAGACTCCAAAGAAACAGGCAAAGCTAGCAGTGGCGAGTCAACTGGACCCACTGTCGTTGTGGCTGTGAGGTGCTGTCAAGTAGGCGACGACTCACAGCAACGCTGTGCACAACTGAACGTAACCCTGCCCGGTCCCACGCCACATCCACAATTGTTTTTACACTGAAGCCCACTGTTGCGGCCACTGTATCAGTCCATCTTGTTGAGGGTCTTCCTCTTTCTCGCTGACCCTCCACTCTGCCAAGCATGATGTCCTTCTCCACGGACTGATCCTTCCTGACAACATGTCTTAACACCTTTGCTTCCAAGGAGCACTCTGGTTGTCTTTCTTCCAGAAGAGACCTGTTTGTTCTTTTGGCGGTCCATGGTGCATTCAATATACTTCTCCAATACGACAGTTCAAAGGTGTCAATTCTTCTGTCTTCCTTATTCACTGTCCAGTTTCACATGCATATGATGTGATTGAAAATACTATGGTTGGCTGACTATAGAGAGAAAGATTAGATAGCGATTAGGGACAGGTGTCAGAGTCCTTGGATGGTGTAAACAGTGAATACGCCCAGCTGCTAACATAAAGGCTGAAATTCAGGTCCACCAGAAGTGCCTTGGAAGAAGGTCTGGCAGAAAAACATCCCCAACAACCCCATGGAGCTGTGTTCTAGTCTTGCATATATGGGCTTGTCATGATCTGAGGAGACTCAAGGGCAGCTAACACAGGTACCCACTTAAATGAAGCAAGTAAGTAAAACACTTAAAATCACTGGGCTCAGGTTGTGAGAATATGGAAACCCATGGGACTTTCTTCCACTTTTTTGTACTTTTGAATATTAATAAAAAGCTTAAAGAGTGTTTAAAAAATATATACCATGGTTGGGTCAGGCGCACCTTAATCTTCAGGGGACATCTTTACTTTTTAACACTTTGAAGAGGTCCCTTGCAGCAGATTTTCCCAATGCACTGTCTGGATTTCTTGACTGCTGCTTCCATGGGTGTTGATTGTCCACCCAAGCAAAAGGAAATCCTTGACCACCTTAATCCTTTCTCCATTTATAACAGTGTTGCTTCCCAGTCCAGTTGTGAGGACCTGCGTTCTCTTGATGTTGAGGTGCAACCTACACCGAAGGCTGGAGCCTTTGATCTTCATCACTGTTTCAAATCTTCTCCACTTCCAGCAAGCAGGGTGGTGTCATCTGCATAATGCAGGTTGTTACGGAGTCATTCTCCAATCCTGATGCCTCATTCTTCTTTATATAATCCAGCTTGTCGGATTATTTGCTTGGCATACAGATTGAAAAGATATGTTGAAAGGATACAACCCTGATGCACATCCCTCCTGCCTTTAAACCATGCAGTGTCCCCTTGTTCTGTTTGCACAACTCTCTCTGGATCCGTATACAGATTCCTCATGAACACAATTACCTGTTCTGGAATTCCCATTCTCTGCAATGTTAGCCATAATTTGTTATGATCCACACAGTCGAATGCCTTTGCAAAGTCAATGAAACGCAAGTAACTATCTTTCCGGTGTTCTCTGCTTTCAGCTTAGAGCCATCTGACACCAGCGATGACGTCCCTGGTTCCATGTCCTCTTCCGAATCCAGCTTGAATTTCCGGCAGCTGCTTATCAACACGCTGTTGCAGTTGCCTTCAGGTGATCTTGTGCATGGTATTAACCGTAACGTTTGGTAACTTCCGCTTTCAGTTGGATCACCTTTCTTGGGAACGGGCATAAATACAGATCTCTTCCAGTCGGCTGGCCAGGTGGCTGTCCTCCAAATTTCTTAGCGTAGACGAATGAGCACTTCCAATGCTGTATCCATTTGTCGAAATATCTCAGCTGATATTCCATCAATTCCCGGAGCCTTGTTTTCTGCCAGTGCCTTCAAGGCAGCTTCGACTTCTTCCTGCGGCTCAATCAGTTCGACATCTGCCTCTTCCTGAAGTGGTTGAATGTCGACCAGTTCTCTCTGGCTTGAAGACTCCGTGTAGTCCTTGTCTCGGCCTTCTTTTGATGCTCCCTGAGTCATTTAATACTTTCTCTGTAGAGTTCTTCACTGTTGCAACTCAAGGCCTGAATTTTTTCTTCAGTTCTTTCAGCCTGGGAAACGCAGAGGTGTTCCTCCCTTTTGGTTTTCTCTGTCCAAGTCTGTACCCACATCATTATGTTTTCTTTTGTCTTCTCGAGCAGCCCTTCATTCACCTCGTCATTGCTTCTTTTGGCTTTAGCTGCTTGACTCACATCGACCCTATAGGACAGAGTAGAACTGCCCCACAGGATTTCCAAGAAGGGACGACTGATAGACCTGAACCGCCACCCTTTTTGTGAGCAGCTGTAGCACTTAACCATGACGCCACTGGGTTTCTGACTGATCGAGTGGGGCGATCAAAGCGCGAAGTGTCTGGATCTGAGAGACGAATGGGCAGGGAGGAGGAGCGTGCTCTAATTCCGGAAAGAGACTGACTTGCATCTTGGGTACCCGGGGCCGAGCGCTGCGGGTCCGGCAGCCTCGGCAGCGTCCGCGCGGGAGGAGCCCCGGAGCCCGAGCCCCGCCCACGAGGGGCCGGCCCGCCCCCAGCCCCGCCCCCACGCCCGCTCGTCACACGCCCCGCCCCGTCACAAGGCCCCTGCGTCGCCCAGCCGGCCGCCGACCGGTGCAGGCGGAGCGGCCTGTCGACCGCCCGGCCGCCCAGTGGACGCGCGGCGCACCGGCCAGAGGCGCCCAGCGAGCGGTGAGCAGCGGCCCGCGCCCCACGTGTGAGTCCGGCCGCCGGAGCCCCGGGCCCGCCGCCGCCGCCGCCGCCGCCGCCCCCGCGCGGGCCCTACGCAGCCACCGGCGGGGCGGTGGGGACGGGGCGGTGGGGACGGGGCGGTGGGGGCGGGGCGGTGGGGGCGGGGAGCCGGCCGGCCGGGCGGAGGGTGACGCGCTGCGGAGGGCAGAGAACCGCGGCGGGCGCAGACCCGCGGCCCGGGCGCCTCCGCCCTGGGCCCGGCCGGTGGCTGCCGCCCGCCCTCCCCAAACCGGCTTTGTTCCTGCCCGCCCTCGGGTCCCTTCCAGCCCCCACACGTCCCCGCACCCCCTGCTCCTGCGCACCCCACGACAGGCGCCGGCAGCCGACCCTGGCCTGTCCCTCCCGCCGTTGACCTGTCCTCTTGGGGGTTGTCAGGCCTCTTCGTCACAGATGGCATGGGGATTTCCTGGGATAGAAACGCCACCGGCCCTTAAAGCGCTTACAGCCAGGCGCCAAGGGCAGGGTCGATGTTCCCCGCACCCAGCCCTGCGGGCCGCCCTCCACGGGATGGGGGGTGCACCCACAGCCCGGGAGAGGAGCCTCTGCTGCATGTCCGAAACGACCGCGACCTGCAGGGTGGAGTCCGGGGATAACGTCGTCCTGTCGAGTCCCCTCTCCGTGAGTGGGCTCGGAGAGCTCCTCTGACACCCAGGCCTGACGCCGGCCCCCCTCCGGTCTCCCAGCCGACTCCCTTGTGGGTGTTGTACAGCGGGTGTGAAGGTCCGCGACCTCCTCTCTCGCCTAACCCCTGGGCTCCGTGGCTGGGGGGTGGGCCCAGCGCACAGGCCCTCAGACTGCAGGGTGACCTCTCGTTTCTCTGTCTTCTTTAGGGGAGGCCACAGAACCTGAAGCCATGTCCCACGAAAAGAGTTTCCTGGTGTCTGGGGACAGCTACCCTCCCCCCAACCCTGGATACCCTGGGGGTCCCCAGCCCCCCATGCCTCCCTATGGGCAGCCTCCCTATCCTGGGACCCCCTACCCTCAGCCCGCCTTCCAGCCTGTGCCCTACGGTCAGCCAGGGTATCCCCAGGGCCCAGTCCCCTACCCCCAGGGTCCCTCTCCATACCCACTGGGCCCCTACCCCCAAGGGGGCTACCCACAAGGCCCCTACCCCCAAGGGGGCTACCCACAAGGGCCCTATCCCCAGAGTCCCTTCCCTCCAAACCCCTATGGACAGCCACAGGCCTTCGAGGACCCAGGCTGTGAGTGAGGGTGGGGCAGGGTGGGAGCAGCAGAGTGGGGCTGGTGGGGGCCTGTGGAGGCTGACCCTGTCCCCCTGCCCACAGCTCCTATCCAGGGAAACTACCACGAGGAGGGACCCCCCTCCTACTATGACAACCAGGACTTCTCCGTCACCAACTGGGATGACAAGAGCATCCGGCAGGCCTTCATCCGCAAGGTGGGGGGACCTGGGCTCCGGGAGGCCTGGGGCAGGTGGGCTCGCAGCCTCTCGCCTCGCGGGCATTCCCAGTCCTGACCCTGCGGCTATGGGTGGGCACAGGTGGGCGGGGTCAGGGTCTGAAGGTCTCCTCTCGTAGGTGTTCCTGGTCCTGACCTTGCAGCTGTCCGTGACCTTGTCCTCGGTGGCCGTGTTCACGTTTGTCGGGGGCGTGAAGGACTTCGTGCACGCCAATGTCTGGACCTACTACGTCTCCTATGCTGTCTTCTTCGTCTCCCTCGTTGTCCTCAGCTGCTGCGGGGACTTCCGGCGAAAGCACCCCTGGAACCTCATTGCATTGGTAACCGCGGACCCTGAGCCCCCCGGCTGGCCTTCCAGCCCGTAGTCCCCTTCCCTGGAGCCCCGTCACCCTGAGCCCTCTGTCCGCAGAGGGGCTCAGCGCCCTCTCCCCGCAGTCCATCCTGACTGTCAGCCTGTCCTACATGGTGGGCATGATCGCCAGCTTCTACGACACCGAGGCCGTTCTCATGGCCGTGGGCATCACCACGACGGTGTGCTTCACAGTGGTCATCTTCTCCATGCAGGTGAGGCCCCCGCCCTGGCGGGCCAGGGCACGTGGCCCCCGGTGCCTGCCCGGCCCTGTCACCCAGGCCCGTGTCCTGTGTCCCCGCAGACCCGCTACGACTTCACCTCGTGCATGGGGGTGCTCCTGGTGAGCGTGGTGGTGCTGTTGGTCTTCGCCCTGCTCTGCATCTTCGTGCGGAACCGCGTCCTGGAGATCGTGTACGCCTCGCTGGGCGCACTGCTCTTCACTTGCGTGAGTAGGGGGCGCCGGGGAGGCTGGGCCTGTGCCTGCAGGGCCAGGCCGACGTGACCGTGGCTGTGCTGTCGCCCCAGTTCCTGGCCGTGGATACCCAGCTGCTGCTGGGGAACAAGCAGCTGGCGCTGAGCCCCGAGGAGTACGTGTTCGCGGCGCTGAACCTGTACACGGACATCATCAACATCTTCCTCTACATCCTCGCCATCATTGGCCGCGCCAAGGAGTAGCTGCGCTGCTGGCTCGCCGCGCCCCCCACCCCGGGCCGGCCAGAACCCTGCCCCTGGCATGGCAGTGCCACCTGTACCTCCTCCTCTGTTCCTGGGCGTAGTCTGGGGCAGGGAGCACCCCCTCCGACCTGTATGTGTACACCGCAGATATTCCGTGTGGACCCACTGGGCCACGCATGGCCTCTGTAACCCTCCTGCCCTGAGCTAGGGTGGCGGGCAGGGCATCTCTGCCACCTCCTGCTCCTCTCTGTTGCATGAGCCCTGCCTGCCAGCCCCACCCCGGGTCTGGGGGCAACACTAAGTCCCAAGGAAGAGGGATTGAGCCAAGAGAAGAGGGTGCACGTCCCCCCTCTGTCCAAGCTCCTCAGCCTGGCATCATCTCCCCTCCCTCTCCCTCCTCCCTGGAGTGCCACTCTTTGGGGGTGGAGGGTGCAGGTCTGCACTCCTGCGCTGAGCCCCAAGGACAGAGGGGTGGGCATGTTTCGGGGGCACCTTCCTCTGTTCTGCCACCATTAAAGTTTCGATAAGTGGAAATGCTTCTGTCCCCAGCACTCAGTGTCTTCCCTACCTGGCCACTGGCTGTTGGTGAGGGTTGGGGGCCAGGGAGAGGGCTTAGGCACCCTTGGGAGATGAGGTATCTGCACTTAGCAGGTAGGCTGAGGTCTGGAGGAGGCAGCCAGCCATTAACCCTTTAAGTACATTTCCCTTTTAAGCTTCCTGTTCTGCTGACAGCGAGGACCCTGAGGCCCACAGCACACCGCCTGGCCACATGATAGGGAGGGTCTGGCTATGTTGCATACTGGTTCCGGGGACGGAGACAGGACAGGACAGGACAAAGAAGGTGGCCTGTGAGCCCCAGGCTCACCTCATGCTCCCTCTTTCCTGAGTGGGGATCCCACTGCCTCGCAGCGTCCAGACAGTCCCTGGTGGGCACCCTAGGTGTGCTCCAAGGCTGGGCTCACACAGAGGCCCCTCTGCCACTCGACTGTCCCCGCAAGAAACTTGCAGCCGGGAACCTGTGGTGGAGAGCTGGACAGGCCTGGCCAGGCGATCCCCAAACCAGGCCCGGGTCCCTGCGGGCCACACCAGGGCCCCAGACCAGCTGGTTCTGCGTTTCCCCGCAAGCCCACCCCGAGGTGCTGAGGTAGTGCTCCCGCAGGCCTACCCCCAGGTACCGAGGCAGTGCCCCCCGGGGGTCCTTACGCTGCCTGAGCCCACGCCCTGCCTGAGGGGCCGCTACCCTGAGCCCTCCGCTCCTAACCCCCCAGGTGGAGGCAGCAGCAGTAGCCTTAGCTCTGAACACCCACACGGAGGCCGGGGCCATCTCCCTGCCAGCCTGGCCCCTCCACCTGGGTGCCTGGTACCCAGCCCCCACCCAGGACCCAACATGAAGAGGACGACACTGCACCTCAGGCCACCCAGATGTGTGGGCTGTCCCCGACCCCAAACCTCTCCTGCATCTCTTACCTCACTAAACGGCATCCTGCCCCTGGAACCCCGGCAGGAAACAGGCCTGCATTTCCCTGAGGTGACTACATCTTGTCAGGCCCGCCCATTGCACCCAGTCCCTCTGCCCAACTCAGGCTCCTCGGGCCCGCCCCACGCCACCACCTCCACCCAGCTGAACGGGTCTCTGAAGCGCCGGGTCTCAGGCCACCCACCTGTGGAAGTCCCCAGTCTTCCACCCGGACATCTGCCTACAGCCTCAGCCCGGCCACCAGCCTGACCTGCAGGACATGTCTCACAAACAGACACTACTATTCTGGGCACCCTGGGCCCGCTGTGGTGACTGCCTGTCCTGGCACTGCAGGCTGGAGTCATACCTGACACACCTCCCTCCCTGGAGTCATGCTGCTGACACGCCTCCTTCACTGGAGACACTGCTGACACGCCTGCCCCCCGGTGTCACACTGCTGACATGCCTGCCCCCCGGAGCCACACTGCTGACACGCCTCCCCCCCCCCCGGAGCCACACTACACTGCTGACATGCCTCCCCCCCCCCCCCCGGAGTCACAGTGCTGACACGCCTCTCCCCTGGAGCCACACTGCTGACACGCCTTGCCCCCGGAGTCACACTGCTGACACACCTCCCCCCGGAGTCACACTGCTGACACGCCTGCCCCCCGGAGCCACACTACACTGCTGACACGCCTCCCTCCCACACCAAACACTGAGCACAGAGCACACTGAGCACCAGGCTGGCGAGTGCAGAACCACCCACTTCTGGCCCAATCCCTGGGGCAGGTGGCCTTCATTGTCCTGCCCCAGGGCACTCCAGACTGAGGGGAAGAAGGCGCTCCTTGGTACAGCTCCGACCCTGGCCTGTTGGGAACCCACGGAGCATGTGTATGGTTAAGAGAATGCATGAGGGTAACCCCAAGGGCAAGGACAGTCAGAGGCGAGTGCAGATGTGGCTAAGCTACGTCTTGGGGTGGCCATCTGTGAAGCAGGGTCTTCAGGCACAGGGCAGGGCAGCATGAGGCCGGGGGCTGAAGTGGAGGGCTTGCTGCTGGCCAGCCCAAGTCCCCAGGTCCTGATGGGCAGATAGGTCTGTAGAAGGCCACCATGTTGGCTTACAAAGCAGCAGGAGACCAGAGCAACTGTGGGGCCAACCAGCTTGAGTTGTCAGGTCAGAAGCCAGGCAGCCTCAGGCCACAGAGAGGCCACTCAAAGCCTGGGGTGCTGCTAGGCTGCATCACAGACGAGCCTCAAAGTTCGGTTTAGAACAAGTTTTACCCTGTGACTGTGATGGATCGAGACACACACCGGACTGCACCATAGTCAAGTCTGGACAAGGCAGGCTTGTCTCTCAAACCCCAACAGGAAGGTGGCCTCATCCCAGCCAGTCTGGGTGGCCGCAGCCCCTTTACAGTTAGGACTCCAGCCTTGCTTAGGTCAGCCTCCTCCCAGAGACGTGGATGACACCGGAGCATAGGGTGACCCTGCTTCCTGACAACACCCAGTCCTGAGCAAAGCCCAGGGCGCCCCAAACAAGCCCGAAGCCAACAGCGCACCTCCCACCCCGTGCAGGCTCCCCAGGTGCACAAGGGGTGCCTTCTGCTGCAGGGAGCAGATGTGGCTCCTGCTGCTCCAGGTGTCTGCCAACCTGCAGCTGGAGGGCACCGTCACGGCAGCCACAGCCCAGCCGGAGACGCTGATTCAGCTGGGTCCTAAGTAAATCCGGTCTTCTCCAGGGTTAGACGGGACTGGAAGACAGAAAAGCACACTCGCAAAGAGTGTGCTGCTTCACTCAAGTAGATAGTTGAAACCAAACGGGCAGCTCCAGCCCAGAGTCGAGCTGAGGGCTGGAGGGGACAGCAACTGACTGCACGGAGAGTGGGAATCTGGGGGAAAAGGAGGAGAGTGCTGTCACGTGGTAGGGAGAGCAGCTAGGGTCACACAATGCGCGCATAAATTTTTCTCAACTTTTAAAAAGTTAAAGCAAATCCAGTCTTTTAAGGGTTGGGCAACACAGACATCATGGAATAAAGTGTGAGAGGCTCTACCATGCCCCGCCTCCAGGGTGACAGCAGTGTCCCTGAGAGAGCCAGCTGGGGCGAGGCCGGGAACCGCTAACTCTTCTCACCAGGGCTGAAGATTTTCTAACACGGTGTCTAAGTCTCCCAGTGCGGCTACAACAGAAACACCACAGGTGGACAACTTTGGCAAAGAGAAGTTGATTCTCTCACAGTCTGCTAAACTCCAGGTCCAAACTCGGGGTGTCAGCTCCAGGAGAAGGCTTTCTGTGTCAGCTCTGGTGAAGTCCTTGTTGTCAGTCGTCTCGAGTTGAGGAGCTTCTCGGCGCAGTGACTCAGGGTCCCCAGGACACGCTGTTCCCCGGCTCGCAGTGCTCATGGTGTAAGGCCGCCACATCTCTGCTCAGTTGTTTTATGTCCCAGAAGAGATCCACTCAGAACACAATCTAATCTCATGGACTGAGTTTTGCCTCATTTATATAACTGCCGAAGGTCCCACATCATCAATACCATAGAGACTGGGCTTACAACACAGAGGAAAATCCCGTCAGATGGCCAAATGGTGGGCCGTCACACAAGATTAGGAATCATGGCCCAGCCAAGATGACACACATTTTTGGGGGGACACAATTCAATCCATGAAAACCAGTACAACACCAACCCACAGAGGAAACTCTACAAGCCCCACCTGGATAGGTCAGAAACCACACTTTCACAGTTTGTAGTAAGACTGATAAAAACTCAAAAAAAAAATTATTCTTCTTAAGTGTCCCTTAGGTAAAAGTTTACAGCTCAAGTCAGTGTCTCACACAGAAATTCACACTCCACTGCTACGTGACCTCAGCTGCCATCCCCGTGACATGACAGGACACCCCCTCCACCCTGGGTTTCCCACGTCCATGCAGTCAGCTCCTGTGTCTTTCTGCCTTCTCAGCTTGATTCCAGACAGAAACCGCCCGTTTAGTCTCATGTATCTACTTGAGGTAGTATCACACTCTTCAGCACCATCATTTTATGTCGTATAGTCCAGTCTTTGTCTGAAAAGCTGGCTTCCAGAATAGATTTAAAAAAAAAAGAAATTTTAAAGCAACCAGAAAAAAAATATTCACATTGCCTTAAAATAGAAACAAGCAAAAACGATGAAGCCAAGGGACAACAGATGGCTTCTTTAAAGGCTGGAAGGACGAACTGGCGAACTACAGGTACACATCCAGTGAGAATACCAGGTCTGACAATTACCCTCGCCAACTTAATCGTTGTAAGCGCTCCACCCCTCATTGTTGAATGGCACTGTGCTCACCTTAGAAGTCCTCCCCTTGGGAAGCTGTGCACCAACGCCAGCACCTAGTCTACCCTTCAAGGCAATTTTGGAACTCATTGTGGAATGGCCATTGCTCACGGTGACATGGTGGCAAGTTCACAAATTTAACCGTACAGTTGTCTGTGAGGGAGGTTTCAGCCAGTAAACAAATCACTGTATTGGAACACCCTCCCTACTCACCTGATGTGACTCCCAGTGACTTTTTTATTCACCCCCAAATAAAGGAAATACTGAAAGGAAGACCTTTTGATGACATGCAGGACATCAAGGGTAATATGATGACAGCTCTGATAGCCATTCCAGAAAAAGAGTTTTAAAATTTCTTTGAAGGGTGTAGTAGGCACTGGTATGGATGCATAGCTTCCCGAGGGGAGGACTTTTGAAGGTGACCACAGTGGTACCCAGCAATGAGGCATGTAGCACTTTTTCCAGGATGAGTTCGTGAACTTGTCAGATCTTGTATCCTTCAAAAATGAAGATGAACGAGAGGTTTTATCAAAAGAAAAATGAAAAAAGATAAAGGAATTCATAGCTACAAGGACTACACTAAATGAATAATAAAAAGTGTTTCTTAGCCCATAGAAGAATAACCTCAGATTCTTTCGAATTGCAGGAAGAAATGAAGGCATCAGAAAAAGTAACTAAAAATGTACTTTGCTCTGAGAGTTTAAAACATAACACTGTCTTGTGGCATTTATAAACTCCGTGAAAGCAAAACATCACAGCAGTCACACCAAAGCGGAGAGCTGAGCTGCACTGAGTTGCCTGCATTGTTTGGGATGAGAAAAGGAGTTAAATACCGAACAGAACCAAAATCTATGACCACTGAGTCAATTCTGATTCACAGAGACCCCACAGAACAGGGTAGAACTGTCCCCATACTCTTAACCGCCAAGCGGCCAGGGTTTCCAGGTAATAACAAAAGAATACACAAATACAAAGCTAAGTTGGGGGAGAGGGAAATCAAGTCATCTTAATAGATACAGAAGAAGCATTTGGTAGATTCCACTACACATTCAGGATAAGAACACTTTGCAAATTAGGAGTAGAAGAAAACTTCCTCAATCCAGTGAAGAACAGCTGTGTAAATTCTACAGCCAACATCACACTGAGAATGAACAAGTGGGCGCTCTCCTCCTGAGACTGAGGAGGAGATGGCAGCCAGGGCAGACAAGCACACCTTCTTTCCAATGTGTATGGAACATTCTCCAGGGGAGACCACACAGGAGGCCATAAAGAGAGCCCTAACAAAATCCAAAGCACTGAAATATTGCAAAGCGTCTTCTCAGATTTTACATAAAGCCTTCCCCTGGAGCAGACACCCTGAATATGGACTTGTAGCCTACCGGACTATGTAAGAATAAACCTTCCTTTGTTAAAGCCATCCATTCTGTGCTATTTCTGTTAGAGCAGCCCCAGCTGACTGTAACAGAATTCGCTACTGAGAGTGGGGTGTTGCTCTAGCAAATACCTAAAATGTGGGAGCCATTTTGGAACTGCAAATGGACAGAAGATTCAGAAGGAATGAAGAAGGCTCAGATGGTGAGAAACAGATGGCTGGTGGCGGCAGCAGCAGCGGCAGCAGCAAAACCAGAGGCAGCACTGGAGCCGACCCATGGAGTGAGAGAGCTGAGAGCCTGCACACAGAGTTTTCCCCATGGAACAGGGTGCCTGCGGGCACTTGACTCGGTGGAGCTGGCCTTGCTGACCCACAGAGCGAGAGAGCTGGTGCCTTTGGGCAGGATGCTTTCCAGCAAGAGTGGAGTGCCTCCGGGCACTTAAATCAGTGGAGCTACAGAGCTTTGGAACACTTGCCTGGCAGGGCAGATGTGGGCCTGAGGCCCGGGCCATGTGGCCACAGGAAGCTGAAGATGAAGAGACAAACACCGTGAGAAGCTGAGCTGCCTCAGTCTCAAAAGGTATGGCCACGACCTCACGGGTTTGAAAGGGTGGAACCATGGCGTCCTGTGTTCGTAAGGGTGGAATTGCCACTCAGCTGGGCTTAGGGTGCACCTAAAGCCATTGGGGTGGAGTTCCTGTCCATGTGGGCCTTGAAGGCAGAGTTGTAGCACGGGGCTGGAGGTTTCCACTCAACATCCAGAGAGTGTGGTCAATACCTAGAAGGCAGGGCTGCTGTGTAGAATGTCTCAGAAAATGTAAGAGTATTTCCAAAGCTTTGAGGGCTAATGTAATATGTTCTGTTGACTCACTTGTTGTCTGTTAATGCCTTCTTTCCCTGCAATTTCTCCTATTTACAATGGAATGTCTAACTTGTGCCTGTTCTGCCACTGTACCTTAACAAGCAGATAGCTTACCTTCTAGGTTTCACAGATGTAGAAGAGTTTTTGTATTTTGGACTTGGAACTGATTTAAGACTTCTGTCGTACGGGATGGACATGACTTTGCTATGGTGAGATGAATGTGTTACATGTTTCTGTGATGTGATTTTGGGGTTGCCAAAGGGCGGGATGTCATGGATCGAATTGTGTCCCCCCAAAAATATGTGTAGCTATGTGCCGGGGCCATGATTCCCTGTATTCTATGATTGTCCTCCATTTTGTGGTTTTCCTATGCTGCATGTTAAAGGACTAGGGTGGGACTGTAAATCCCTTTATAAGATCACCTCCCTGCTCCACTGTAAAGGGAGATTCCCTGGAGCATGGCTTGCCCCACCCTTAATCCTTTCAGCCTGCAAGAGATAAAAGGACAGAGAAGCAGGCAGAGAATTGGGAACCTCGCACCATCAAGAAAGCAGCACCGAGAGAAGAGCGCGTCCTTCAGACCCTGAGGCTCCTGCGCCAAGATGCTCCCTGGACAAAGACTGATGCAATACCGGACTTTCCTCCAGAGCTGACAAGGGGACAGCCTTCCCCTGGAGCGGACACCCTGAATATGGACTTGTAGCCTACTGGACTGTGTAAGAATAAACCTTCCTTTGTTAAAGCCACTCTGTGGTATTTCTGTTAGCGCAGCTCTAGCTGACTAAAACATCCATAAAAGTTGAAATCAATAGCATAAAAAGCAAGGAAAAAAACCCAAACACATGAAAACTGAACAACACCTTGCTCAAAAACTTCTGGGTTATAGAAGAAATCAAGGATGGAAGAATTTCAGACACAAATGAGAATAAAGAGCGAGATGGGTGTCTGCTGTCACCCCTTCTGCCGTTGTATTGGAGCTCCTGACCAGTGCACCGAGGCAAGGAAAGAAACGAAACAAAATCAAGAGTAACAAAAAAAACTCAAACCCATTGCCACTGAGTCGGTTCTGACTCACAGCAACCCTATAAGACAGAGAACTGCCCATACAGTTTTCTAGGAGTGCCCGGTGGATTTGAACTGCCCACTCTTTGGTGACAGCCGTGAGTCTTAACCAATAGGCCACCACAGTCTCCAAATCATGACTAGAAAGGAGGAAATGCATTTGTCATTCTCTACAGACATCCTGGCTGTGAAACACAGAATCCAAGCTCATTTACAGAGCTGCCATTTGAATTGATACGTAAATTTCACAGGTCTTTCAATATAAGGTCACTATAAAAGATCAATTGTATTTCTGCATACTACCAAAGAATAAATAAAACCACCAAACCCCATGGGGACAGGGCCCAGGCACACCACCACCCACGGGGACAGGGCTCAGACAAGGCACCACCCACGGGGACAGGGCCCAGCAAAGCACCACCCACGGGGACAGGGCCCAGCCCAGCACCACCCACGGGGACAGGGCCCAGCAAAGCACCACCCACGGGGACAGGGCCCAGGCACAGCACCACCCACGGGGACAGGGCCCAGCCCAGCACCACCCACGGGGACAGGGCCCAGCCCAGCACCACCCACGGGGACAGGGCTCAGGCACACCACCAGGCACACCACCACCCACAGGGATAGGGCTCAGGCACACCACCAGGCACACCACCACCCACAGGGATAGGGCTCAGGCAGACCACCAGGCACACCACCACCCATGGGAACAGGGCCCAGCCCAGCACCACCCACGGGGACAGGTTAGCAGCCCAGCTCTTAACCACTGAGCCGCCAGCACTCCTTAGAAAGCACACGGGAAACACAAACCGTCAGCAGCCCGTATGGCCAACACGGCATCTGGAGAGCAGCTCACTCAACAGCCAAAGGTACTCTCTTCTCAGGTGCACATGGAACCTTCGCTACAGCAAAACACAGGCAGGTCACACAGGGCATGTTCTGAAACCACAACAAAACCAAATCACAAGTCACTGACAGAAAGGGATCCAGAAAAAATCTATCCGCAAGTTAAACAATACACTTAGATAATCCAGGGGTTTAAAAAAACAACGAAATCACAAGGGAAGTTCGAAAATATTTTGAAGTGAATGATTACAAAAATACAACATATAAAAAAATCTGTGATGCAGTGGCTCAGCGCTGACCGCAGACCACCCAGTGACCCCAGTGTCACTGCAGCACAGCCCCAGCTGCGGGAAGGCGGGGACCCCAAGTGTCCACCAGCAGGTGAGTCCACCAGCAGCGTGTGTCCAGGCCTGCCATGGGGTACTACTCCGTCACAAAGAGAGGGGAGGTTCTCAGGAAGGCCGCCTCGCTGCTGACCTCTGGCTGGAGGAAGGGGCGTGGGTGGAGAGGAGGGGACAGGAGACTGTTGAGAGGATAGGACATGTCTGGAGCAGAGAGGAGGGGTGTGCTGTTACCGGGCAGGGAGAGCAGGGGGAGCTGCATGTAGGTCAGCATGCGAATCTATATGGGAATGTACACTTTCATTCAATCATAATAAAATTAAAACAAAAGGCTGCCTCGTGATGACCTTTGAAATACCACAGTGAGGGACATCAGTCTGGCACAGAAGGACAAACACTGTATGATACCAGTTCTATGAAGTACCTGCTGTTGTGAGGTCTCACTGAGTCGGTTGTGACTCACAGCGACCCTATGCACAACACGAAAAACACCGCCTGGCCTCTGCCAGCTCCCAAATTTTTATTCTTGAGCCCACTGTTGCAGTCACGGAAATATCTAGAATAAGCAAATATGCAGACACCAAAGCTGGTGATTAGCAGCAAGTGGAAGGGGAGGAGTTACAGGCCCTGGGCCACCGAGGGTCTGTCCGGGGTGACTAGAGGGACTAGAGCTGGGTGCTGCTAGTAGTGACTGAGCCTGGTAAACGTGATGTCACTGAACTGTACGTCTGTCACGGATTGGAGAGAATCCCCCCACGGATGTGTACAGCCATTTGGCTGGGCCATGATTCCCAGTATTGTGGGGTTGATCTTCATTTTGTGATTTTCTTATGTTGTAAATCGTGATCTCTGCCTGTGGTTAACAGGGTAAGACTGGATCACGTGAGAGGATGATGGCAGGACTGTGACACTCTTAGTCAGAGTCTCCCTGGAGTGTGGCCTGCACCACGTCTTACCTTACAGCAGACGAAGGGAAGGGGCAGCAAGCAGAGAGCTGGAGACCTGACACCACCGAGAAAGCAGCACTGGGAGTGCAGCGCGTCCTTCCGACTCGAGGTTCCTGTGCCGAGACGCTCCGCGAGCAAGAACTGGTGACACCCACGGACCTTCAGAGCCAACAGAGAGACAGTGTGCTCCCCTGGAGGTGACACCCTGACTTTGGACTTCCAGCCTACTGAGAAGAAACCTTTCCTTGTTGAAGCTGTCCACTTGGAGCACTTCTGTTAGAGCAGCACAGGATGACGAGGACAACATGTGACAAAGGTTGAAATAAAAAAAAAATGATAAGTCAACAACTAAAAAACCAGAACAAATGAATTTAACACAAAATTGAAGTTCAGCAATAAAAAAAAAGTCACATCACTACAAGTAGAAATTGAAAAATGCAAGCATACATGTGTGTATGTCGGCCTGGGTTCCTGGTACTGCGTGGTGTCCTTCCTGCGGCAGACCCTGCCTCTGAGACCTTAACGAGGGAGGACAGGCTGCAGGCGACTGGCGGGGCAGGACCGCATGGTGGGTCTGCACTGTGGCTTGGGGCGGCCTCTGCGGATATAAAGGAAAAGGGGCAAACTGAGATTTGGGGACCTCACACCACCAGGAAGCAGAGCCAGGAATGTGGCTGAGCTGAGTGTGTCCTTTGGAAAGGACCAGAGTCCCTGTGCCTCAGAAGCTTCCAGGTCAGGGGAAGACTGAGGACAAGGACCTTCCTCTAGGAGCTGACATCCTGAATCTGGACTTGCAGCTTAGTGGACTGTGACAAACAGTGTCTCTCTTGTTAAAACCAGCCGCTAGTGGCATTTCTGTGAGAGCGGCACTAGCTGACCAGAACAATATACGTCTATGTATGTGTGCGCGTAACAGTATTTTTTAAAAAAACATGAAATATTTAGGGATTCTTGGGGTGTTTCCAAGAGCCGCCCCTGGATGTGATGGCGTGCTAGGAGGTGCCAGCACACAGTGTCCTCGCGGGCACGGCTTACTGCAGCAAAGGGCACAGAGCAAGGTCAGCAAAGAGGGAAGGTGATGGGAGCACAGTCCGGAGGACAGAGGGTGCAAGCTGCCGAGAGGCGCCTCCCGTGGAGCCACACAGGACATGCCCAATCCCCCTGGCAACCAGCTGTGACACCAGGGGTGAAGTGTCCACCAGGGAAGCTCGTTAGACTCGATGTCCAGGCCTGGTCACTGAGAACTCTCTGTCTAGTACTCAGCAAGTCTTAGACCCCCACGAAAACCACAGACATTCAGCAGAAATGGCACCGCTGGCACCGTTTAGATGACAGTGAGCCACTGTCACCCACGCCCAGGCTCCCAGACAGCTGGCGGTGGCCACGCACACAAGCAGCTCTTTCTATGGCTAGCAGTCTCAGGCCTGCCTTGTTAACTCGTGTCTACCTAGAGATTAATTTGGAGGACCTATGCTATAGCTTCTTTTCAAAATTTACTCTGAAGCTGCATTGACCAGGACAGTGTAAAAACCAAAGCTTCAGGGACGAATCCAGCAACAGGGCTGAGAGCCTAGACGAGCCAAGGACTCCTCCACCTGGAGACCAGAAGGAGTAGATGGTGCCCGGCCACCACCACTGACCACTCTAACTGCAGCCACAATACGTGGATCGGGATAGAATGGGAAGAAAAACACAAAACAGGACTCCAATCTTTAAAAAGTGCTGATTTACTCGACCAGTTGAGAGCAGAGGATTCCCTGAGATGACAGCCCTGAGGTTCTCTGCAGGCTGTGAATCAAAACTACCCCAAGGTCACCTTTTAGCAAAATAACAGGTGGCACGCCAAATAGGGACCATGCTCTGTGAATACCAGGCTCCATCAAGAACCATCATCTATAGGAGGACCAAAAGGTCAACAGTTATGCTGAATCGAAGACTAGGCTGTAACGGGACAGGGACACCAGGTACCAGAAGGGGAACAATGGGAATGCAATTAAAGAGAACACTGGCATGTCACCAAAAACGTGCCTGATGTCACTGAACAACCGGCTCCAAAACCGTCAAATGGGAAGCTAATTTGTTGTGTGAACTTTCACTGAAAACACAACAAAATACTATTTAAAAAAGAAACAGAGGAAGAGCTCTACACGGAGCCTCTGAGCAGAAGAGGAGAGGGAGCTTGCAGGGGAGCCTGGAGATTCCACACCAGGGAATTTCACCTTACGCTGAGACAGTGGGAAACCACAACAGGTTTTTAACAGAGGAGTGGCCCAAGGAGAACGCTTTTAAAGGAAAACCGTCTTCAAAGGATTGCAAAGAAAGGTGTGAGGAGGCCTAGGACCAGGTTACATATGTGTTCTCCGAGCTGTGGGGGAAAAAGACAGTGTGAGGCTGGGATGAGGACAGACACACTGGTCAGTGGGACAGACTCGAGAATCTGGAAACAGACCAGGAAGGGGCCAGCGGATCTGCATGCAGATGGTCAGGTAACTCAGCGCAGGTACCAGAGTAACTCAACAGGAAAAGGCCAGTCCTTCTGGCGAGCAGTGCTAGACCTGGGGATCCACGCTGGAAAAAGCAACCCAACCTTCATCTCACATCATAAAACATTAATCTGAAATGGATGATACCTAAATGTGAAATCTAAGCCAAGCGAATTCTGGATAAAAACATGGGAAAATATCTTTAGAACCCAGAGTAGGCAAGGCTTTTACAAGGAAAAAAACACAAAGCATTAAACAAAAACAAACAAACCCTGAACTTTATCAAAATCAAAAGCTTCTAGACAGAGAGACCGACATGAGTGGATGTTTACATCGACTTGTGACCAGAAGAACCAGATGGTGCCTGGCCACCACCAGTGATAGACACGATGGAGCTCACAAAGTTGAGTCTCACTGGCACACTGAGATCTCCACTAAAAGACTGCAATTGATGGTCCAGGGGCCTCGGAGTTCTCCTGGGAGCAGGGCCCTGGCTCTGATGCTGCCCCTGTCTGTAAATCATAATGAAGGTCAACTTTTCAGACAGCAATGGATTGGACTTGGTGACACACAGTGACCATATTGTGCAGGCACTTTATGGTTCTAGCCATCTATAGGATGTTGTCCTGCTGACCTCATACTGGAGGAAGGGGAATGGGTGGAGAGGAGAAGATAGGAGACTGCTGGGAAGATAAGACATGCATGGAGCAGAGAGGAAGAGTGTGCTGTCACCGTGCAGGGAGAGCAGTGGAAGCTGCATGTAGGTCAGCATGCAAATTCATATGGGAATGTACATTTTCATTCAATCATAATAAAAAAAAGAAATCAAAAGCTTTTACTTGTCAAAAGACACTGCTGAGGAAATCCGAGACTTGGGGTCATTGCTGCGGCTATCCCCAGGTGCCGTCAAGCTGGTCCAACTCTGGTGCCACCCTCACGGTCACTGCTGTTGCAGCCACCATGCCCATCCATCTCACTGAAGGCCTTCCTCTTCGTCACTGATCTTCTCCTTTGCCAAGCATGACGTCCTTCTCCAGGCACTGGTCCCACCTAAGAACACATCCAAAGCACATGAGACAACATCTTACCACCCTGCTTCTAAGGAGCATTTTGACTGCACTTCTTCAAAGGCAGATTTGTTCACTCTTCAAGCAGTCCGTGGGATAGTCAATATTCTTCATCAAAGCTGTAATTCAAAGGCATCAACTCTGAGGTGTTCTTTATTTGCTGTTTGGCTTGCACACGCTTATGAGGCAACTGAAAACACCATGGTTTGGGTCAGGCACAGCTTAGTCCTTTAAGTGACATCTCTGCTTTCCACCGTTTTAAAAAGACCTTCTGCAGCAGATTTCCCGGTGCCGCACACGTCCTTTGATGTCCTGACGGCTGTTTCCAAGGCCGTGGACTGTGGATCCAAGTAAAATGGAATCCTTGACAATTTGAGTCTTTTCTCCATTTATCCTGATGTTGCTCAACGGTCCAGTTGTGAGGATCTTTGTTTTCTTTTGTTGATATGTGATCCATATTGAGGGTTGTGGTCTTTGATCTTCATCAGTAAGTGCTTCAAGTCCTCTTCAGTTGCAGCAAGCAGGGCTGTATCGTCTGCACATCACAGGCTGCTAGTGAGCCTCCCTCTAACACTGACACCACGTTCATCCTCATGTAGTCAGCCCAGCTTCTCAGAGTATTTGCTGAGGACAAAGACTGGATAAGGGCGGTGTAAGGGTGCAACTCTGACCTATAGCCTTCCTGAGTTTAAACCACACAGCATCCCCAAATGACTGCCTTTTAGTCTATGTTCAGGTTCAGCATGAGCACAATGAAATGCTCTGGAATTCTCATTCTTCTCAATGTTATCCATGATTTGTTATGATCCACACACAGTCGAACACATAGTAGAGAACCTTTACACAGTCAACAAAACACAGGTATGAGGTCTGACAAGTCTGCCAACTTAACTGTTCTAAGTGCTATGTACCTCATCACTAAGGCCACCTTCGAAGTGCTCCCCTCGGGAAGCCATCCATAGATGCCAGTGCCTAGTCCACCCTTCAGAGCATTTCTGGCACTCTTTCTGGAATGGCCAGTGCGCACAGTGACACAGAGGCAAGTTTGCAAACTTCATTATCTAGCTGTCTGTGAGGAAGTTTTTAGGCAGTAAACAAATAACTGTATTGGAGCACCCTCCCTGCTCACCTGATCTAGCCCCCAGTGACTTTTTGTTTACCTGAAGATAACAGAAACACTGAAAGGAAGACATTCTGGTGACATTCAGGACATCAAGAGTAATATGACGACAACTCTGATGGCCATTCCAGAAAAGGAATTCCAAAATTGCTTTGAAGGGCGGACTAGATGCTGGCGTTGGTGTCTAGCTTCTTAACATGAGAACTTCTGATATTCAGCAGTGGGGTATGTAGCTCTTTTTTAGAACGAGTTTGCAGACTTAACTGTCAGTCCTCGTAAACACCTTTCTGGTATTGCCTGTGACATCAGCAGTGACATCAGCAGTGACATCAGCTGTGACATCAGCAGTGACATCAGCAGTGACATCAGCAGTGACATCAGCAGTGACAGCCCTCATCTGGGTCCTCCGCTGAGTCTGGCTCTGATTCCCTGTCAATGCCCTGCTATAGCCATTTTTGAATTCTCTTCAGCACAATTTGATTTGCACGTGATAGTAACGACACGTGTGTTGATTTCGACGTCCTGCCGTGTCCTCTTTCTTGGAATGGACACAGACGTAGGTCCTCTCCCACCGACTGGCCAGTAGCTGTCTTTCAGTGCCGTACTGTCTCAGCTGGTGCTCCATCAGTTCCTGGAGCCCTGTTTCTCGCCAGTGCGTTCAGTCCGGCTTGGGTAGTTTCCTTCAAGAACTTCCATCAGTTGTCAATCCTATGCTGCCTCCTGAAACGGTTGAATGTCAACCAAGTCTTTTGGGTTGGCACCTTTACAAACTCTTAATTGGAAGACACTTGACCTAATGATTTTAAATAGATAAAAGATTTGCATGCATTTCATAAAAGATATAAGAATGGCCAATAAGTGCTTGCAAAGACTGTCAGCACCTTGAGCCATCCCAAACCCAAAACCCCTTGCAGTCAAGTCAATTCTGACTCCTAGAGAACCTGGGGGCAGAGGAGAACTGCCCCATAGAGTTTCCAAGGAGCACCTGGTGGATTCAAACTGCTGACCTTTCAGTGAGCAGCCATAGCTCTTAACCACTACACCATCCAGCTTTTCTCATCTGGGAAATGCAAATTAAAACCCCAAAGATCGACCACTCTGCACTCAGTCAATAGAAGACCGACAACGACACAGAGCAACCAGGACTCTCAGAACGCCAGTGGAGATGGCAAACGGAAAAGGAACCGACAGTTTCTTATAATGTTAAACATACGGGTGCCATGTGATCGAGCGACTCCTAGATAGTTACCTGAAAACATTTATGTTTATAGCTGCCTTATTCGTAAGAGACCCAAACAGGAAACAACCAGAACAAAGGTCCACCAGCAACAGGTAAACAAAGAGCGGGTATAGTCATATGATGGAATAATGCTGTTGTTACGAGCCAGACTCATTTTCAATTCATAGTGACCCCATATGACAGAAAAGAGCTGCCTCCTAGGGTACCCTGGGCCGTGACCCTCAGGGAAGTGACCCCCAGCCTGTGCCCCGCCCCAGATGTGCCGAGCTGTCCATAAGCAGCTGAGCACTGTTTTCACCAACAGCGCTCCAAAACAACTCACTAGTAATATACACACCACACGGATTCATCTCAAAAACACTGCTGAACAACTTTAAAAAGGCATAAAAGAGTACATAATATAGAATTATATTTAAATGTTATATGAAAATCACACCTCTATAAAGTTTGTTTAAAAAATAAACAGACGTGGACAAAGGGTTGGCAGACCTCTTTCCTCTTCTGCTTGAGGCTCTGACCTTCAGTAACCTTTCCAGCTGGGCGCACCTGCCAACCAGGTAAATGCCAAGTGGGTAACTAGACGATGCCACTTGAGGAGGAGTTACCTCAACTGGTAAACTGCCTGTGGACAGGAAGAAACTATAAATGAACTATGATTATCTCATAGGAAGCCATAACTTTAGCTTCGAGAGTGTGATGATTCCCAAAGGGCATGTCTCCTGTCCCTCGTGGAGACACTGGAGGCTAAGCCGACAGAACTTTCTAGAGGCACAGCATTTTAAAGCCAGCACGGCATCTGCCCCGCCCATGCGGGTCTCATCTCCTCGCGGGTGAGCTGCCACAGCTCTTCGTTCTGGCTTGTAGTGACCCTATGAGCACGTATAATGCGGCCGACCTCTGCACTGTCCCCACAAAGGTTGTCAAGCTTAAGTCCTTTGCTGCAGCAACTGCGTCAGCCTTCTCGCTGAGGGGCTTCCTCTTTCCCACTGGCCTTCTACTCCAGCGAGCATGACGTCCTTCTCCAGGAGCTGAGAGGACTGATAACACGTCCACGTACATGAGAAGCAGTCTCAGCATCCTGGCTTCTAAGGAACATTCTGGTTGTACTTCTTCTCAGACAGATTTGTTCATTCTTTCGGCAGTCCATAGCACCTTCAATATTCTTCACTGCAACTCGAAGGCATCAGCTCTTCTTCGTTCTTCCTTGGTCACCGTTCACCTTTTACACGCATATGAGGTGAGTGAAAACACCTTGGCTTGAGTCAGGGGCACCTTAGTCTTCAATGTGACACCTTTTTAACAATTTAAAAAGGTCTTTTCCCAGGTAGAGGAGAAGGAGCTAGGATAGGCAGGCCTGCAAAACAGATCTGGATTGTATAGTTTCACTTAATTGCAATAAAAAAAAAAAGGTCTTTTCCTCAGACACTCTTTCAGCTCAATAATGAAGTCACTCCTGAGGTTCACCCTTCAGCCAAAGACTGGATAGGCCATCAAACAAAGTGAGACTGAAGGGGCATGCCAGCCCATAGACAAGGACTAGAAGGCAGAAGGGGACAGGAAAGCCGGGAATAAGGAACCCAAGACTGAGAAGAGAGTGTCGACCTGTTGTGGGGCTGTTAACCAATGTCATAAAACAACATGTATACTAACTGCATACAAACTAGTTTGTTTTACAAACTTTCATCTAAAGTACAATTTAAAAAAAAAATCTAGAGAGAAACAGAATGTGATAAATGCTTCAGTAAAAATACACAGAGTAACCAAAACGAAATAAATGAAGGTCTTTTGCAGCAGATTTGTCCAATGACTGTATCATTAGACTTCTTGACTTCGGCTTTCATGCCTGTTGATTGTGGATTCAAGTGAAACGAAGCCCCTGACACCTTTGGTATCTTCTCCGTTTATCATGATGTCGCTCACCGGGCCTGCTGAGCAGATTTGTGTTCTCTTGATCTTGAGGTTGTAATCCACACTGAACCCTGTGGCCTTTGACCTTCATCAGTAAGTGCTTCAAGTCCTCTTCACTTTCAGCCAGCAGGGTTGTAGCGTGAGCATAACTCAGGTTATCATGCGTCCTCCTCCAGTCCTGACGTCCTGTTCTTCATCTAGCCCAGCTTCATCCAGTCCAGCACACAGACTGAATAGGTATGGTGAAGAGAGACAACCCCGGCACACACCCTTTCTGACTTTAAACCGCATGATAGCCCCACGTTCTGTTCCAATGACTGTCCTGAGCTTTTGCCTAGCGGTTCAAAGACAGAAAGCCCTAATGGCTACAGAAACTGTCCCCATGACTTTCAGCAGAAAGGAAATGCTTGGCGTGTCACTCTGGCCAGCTCTGCCTCCTGGCCTGTGGTCTTCCAAGCAGACTGGTGCCAAGTGTGGCCTCGCACATGGTCTCATGAGTCCGGATGCACACTGAAGACCCCCTGGTGGACCCTGCACCGGATATTTCACAGAAGAGTAAATGCAAACAGCCAGTAAACACACGCAGGATGTTTGGCCTTGTAGGTTATCAGGGGAATATAAATCCAGTACTCAATCAATGCCTGGCATAAACATATCATAAGTACTTGCTGAATGACCTGATGAGACTGATATTAATTCAAATGACAAAAAGAAGTCTGAGAACATCAAGTGCCGGAGAAGACACAGATCAGCATGACCACTTCACACATTGCTGGGAGGCATGCAAATTAGTACATTGCTTTGGAAAACCAATTTGACATTTTCTTGTAAAGCTGAAAACTCATACTCCTACAACCCAGAATTCTCTTCTCTAGGTATGTCCAAGGAAATTTGCTACATGTGTATGGCAGAGGCACATATGAGAGTGTCCACGGTGGCACAGCTCACATCAGGAGAAACCTACAGACAACCCGGATGCCCACAGACAAGACTACGGACACGCAAACCGCGGCGCTGCTACGGAACGGAAGCAGGTGAACAGTCAAAGTGAACGGCGACAGCCGTGTGAGCAGTACAGGGGACCGCGCGGCACTCCACCAAACAGAACCGAAAGTCCCAGAGACCACGCCTAGCAATGTCCTTTACGATTATTTGTTACTTGGTACCATCGAGTCAATTCTGACTCGGCAACAAACGTGCCAGAGTAGACTGTCCCAGGGGATTTCCTAAGTTGTAGTCTCCATGGGTATCTTGGAAGAAGTACAACCAGAGGGATCCCCGGAGCAAGGACAGTGAGACTACGCCTTACATACTTGGACATGTCATTAGGCGGGATCAGTCCCTGGAGAAGGACATCATGCTTGGCAAAGTGGAGGGCTGGTGGAAAGAGGAAGACCCTCACCAAGACGGACTGACACAGCCGCTGCAACAATGGGCTCAAACATATGACTGTGGGCATGGCAGAGGACCGGGTAGTGTTCTGTTCTGTGGTACACACGGCTGCTGTGAGTCAGCACTGACTCCACAGCACCTAACAGTCTTTGTGACATCAGGTCACAGATCTTTCTCCCATGGAGCTGCTGGGACAGCCTGACCTGCCAGCTTCTCTGCTGGTAGCCAGGCAGCTGCCCGCTGTGCCTTCACCTCCTGCACCGACATGTCACTGCTTTATCCACCTTCATTCACCAGCCTGTCCATCCATCTATTCATCTCTCCATCTACCTCTTTGATCTAGGTTTCAGAGAGGTGCATCTCGGTCTGCCACAACTGTGGACTGGTCAATTTCTCGTTGTATTTGTGTTAATTTTTGTGTTATAAACATTAGGGCCACAACGTTACACACACATACAAGTTCACAACTAATTTGTCTTCTTGATGAGTGGCTATTCTATCATTAACATTAACTCCCTCGCTATCTTGTAATGACAAATTCACAACTGTAGGAAATGCTGACACACCTCTCTCAGAGACAAAGAGACCGAGAAAACAGACTTGTAGACACATAAAGCAACTGCAGAGAGACACAGATGCAGACGCAGGCACATCTCCCCAACAAACAGAAACCGAAGTCTTTCAAGCGCTACACCTGCATGAAGTATTCATGAAAATTAATCATGTAACAATTTTTTTCAACCACTTCTGTCTTAGACTGGTTCCTGAGAGGAGCAAAACCAGTGAAGCGTACACATAAATATACAAAAAAATAAACCACTGCCGTCAAGAGAGTTTTGTTGTATAGTGACCGCAGTGTCCATACAGGACAGAGTGGAAGTGGAACAGCCCCATACAGTTTCCAAGGAGCGCCTGGTGGATTTGAACTGAAGAACTTTTGGTTAGCAGACACGGCACTTAACCACTATGCCACCAGGGTTTATAGAGAGAGATTTACTCCAAGGAAATAGCTCACGTAGTTATAGAGGCTGGCAAGTCCCAAATCCATCAGTCAGGCTCCGAGCTAGCAGGTTTTCACGACTCAGGTGGGTGGGTGACACGCAGGGGAACCAAACCCGCAGGACAAGTGGCACACTGCCAGCTCACCTTCCAAGACCCTGAGGTCAGAGGCTGACGGGCTGGACAAGGATGGAGAGGTGGTGTTTGCCAGAACACCCACAGGTACTGGATACAGCCCACACCCCGAGGGGGACTCCCCTTCTCAGTTGATTGGCTGCTCCCATCAGATCACAAGGTGGAGGCTGCTTGCATAACCTCTGCCACACCACCAGAGAGCCACAACTTCTAAATACTTTGTACCATGCTTACCTTTTTCTTCTAGTAATAAAATTAGAAATGAACAATATCAATATAATACAAATAAATTCATACACTCAAAAATAAAAACACTTTGTTAGCAATACCTCGGAAGTTGAGATGTTTCTCAGCAGATGCGTCTGCATTCAGTGGAGCGGACCCTGTATTGCGTGTGACCACCCTCCCTACACAGTGTGGCCCTGGGCACAGTGGTGAATAGCTTGGTGACTAACCAAAAGACTGGCAGTTCAGATCCAGCAGCTCCATTTGGGACACCCTACGAGGCAGTTCTTTTCTGTCCTGTAGGGTCACTGTGAACTGGAATCGACTCCACAGCAGTGGATTTGTTTTTTCAGTCCCGGGTAGGTGAGAGGGCTTAGTATTTCCGCCACAAACGCCAGTACCGCCCCCAGTCTCGTGACCGCGGGAGCCCTGAGGCCTAAGTTGCTCACTATCTGGCCTTGACCGTCTGCGGCCCTCAGCTCAGGGCACTGCCCCTCCAACCCGGGACAGGGACCCTCCCGCTTCCCGTCTCCTTGGCAAGGGGACTGCGCTGTTTACCAACGCTTGCTGGCCTCTCTGCTCAGGGGGCTAACCCTCACCGCAGCTCTCTCCCCCCTTCTGCCCCCTTCCCCGGGCACGCCCCCCACCGGCTGTGGCCCAGCCCTGCTCAGAGCCCCCAGCTAAGGGGTGCCCCACTCACAGCACACTTGCCTCTTGTCTCTTCCTTCAGGGTCTCTGCTCCCCGGACACTGTTGCTGCAGCCCCTTCCTCCCACCCGGGTGCAGCTCCTTCACTGCAGGGCTGGGAAGCCCCACAGGCCACGCTGTCCGGATCTAAGTCCTATCAGTTAGTAGAAGGGAACAGTGGTGGCCCCATGGTAGAATCCTGGAGACTGTCCACTTCCTGACACTGCACCTCATCTGGAGCCACTGCTTCTGTGTCACGTGACATGGGACAGGGTCTGACAGAGCCTCCCGACTGAGACAGACTAGGAAGGCCCAGGCCTCACCCCGGAAAACCAGGCAGCGAATCACTGGGTCACAGCGGTCCGGTCTGCAGCCAACCACGAGGGCAGGAAGGGCAGCATCTCATTCCGTCCGGCACAGAGCCAAATGGGTGGCAACAACGCCAACCAGGGAAGCCCCCGGCCCCCGGCCCCCGGCCCCCGGCCCCCCCCGGCCCCCGGCCCCCGGCCCCCGGCCCCCTGCCCCCGTCTGGGCCACTCTGGCCTCTCCACTGTCACCAGCGGAGCTGTGGCCTAGGTGGGAATTCAACCCCAAATGTTATAAGCCCGTTGGGTTTATTATTATAATTTAAAAACATGAATATAAAAGAAAAAATTATTGCTTTTACGATAACTAAGTGCTTTAAAAAACAAGAAAAAGTTGCTAAGAGCCCTTAAAAACAAACAGGAATAGATTATTCCTACATTCCTAAGACTTACTGAAAATTCAAGTCCTCATCATCCCACTTCCAAGCAGTAGACAAGTTACAGCTTGGAAATACCTGTAAATCTGTCCGTCTGTATGTGAGACATCTGTGAAAATGACTTCCTCACAGGTGGAAAATCACTGCGAGTTTCACTTTGTAAGTGAACATTCTCATGTTTCACAATTTTACAATTTGTCTGTGCAGCGCACTGAATTTCTTCATGTGGCCCTGCTAGCCACGGTCCTTGTAACTGCCACCCAAATGACTGAGGGGGACCATGCAAATGAGGTACCCACCAAGTTTAGCCTTAAAAGAGAGCCAATTCCAGAGCCGAAGGAGACCCCCACCACCACCAAGGAAGAAGAGCCGGGGGTTGGGGGAGAGCGTGGCCTCTGTCGAGAAGTTCCGGGACCCGTCAAAGCGGCCCATCGAGGTGGCGGCAGGGGTGGGCTGGAAACCGCGCAGGGGGCTTCCCAGGCCACAGAGCCAGAAGGCTGAGCGCCCGGCAGGAGGCACGCTGGAGGCGGAGAGGTTCTTGAGGCGCTCGGTGGAGCTAGGCCTGCCTCCCGTGGAGCTGGGCACCGACGGCCCAAGGCGCTGGTGGGGCAGGGCGCCCGGGCTCCTCCGGGCAGGGCCAGAGAGCAGGCCAAAGGCTGAGCGCCCGAGAGCGGTGTGCGGTGGCTGAGAGGGGGCTGTGCTGACGAAGAGATGCACCCCAAGGGCCCCTCAACCCAGACTGTCACCTGTGACCGCCCCAATAAATTCCCCAGAGTATTGTCTGTGAGCTCTGTGTGGCCACTGCAACCAATTATCAAGTCCACAGAGAAGTGGAGAGGGCCTTAGGAAGGACAGCGGCATCAAAGTCAGTCAAGATGGCAGAGAGCAGGGGTGTCTGGTCCCCACCTCATGCGAATCAGCCTTGGAGTGCTGACCTAGGTTCTCTTTCCTTCTGGTGAGGGTAGCAGAGGTCAGGTACCACCCCCACGCTGTTTTTACAGTGCATAAACTCGATGGCACTTGGCTTGGCTTGGCAAGCCTTGTTACCAGAAAAAGTAAAAGAAACAACAAAAAAGCTGCTAAGAGAATGGCCCTTGGCCCTGATGCTGCCCCTGTCCATAAATCATAAGGGAGGCCAACTCTTCAGACAGGAATGGTCTGGACTCGGCGACACAAAGTGACCAGATCATGTGTGCACTCTATGGCTCTATGCATCTATAGGATGTTATCCTGCTGACCTCTTACTGCAGGTGGGGGAGTGGGTGGAGAGGATGGGATAGGAGACTGTGGGGAGGATAAGACATGTATGTAGCAGAGAGGAAGAGTGTGCTGTCACCGGGCAGGGAGAGCAGTGGGAGCTGCATATAGGTGGGCATTCAAATCTATATAGGAAAGGACATTTTCATTCAATCATAATAAAAAAAAAAGTTGCTAGGAAAAGTTTCTGTTGCATTAAGGGTGGACGAGACTACTTTTTGACAAAAAAAATTAGAAAAAAATATATATGTATATATTTAAAAGGATTCCATACTCAGATTGCCTTGCTCTGCTTTAAAGACATCCCACTATAAACAGCAGATGACAAGAAACTCCAGGCGGCCTACCCACACACCACAGAAAACAGATGTGACCCCTCATCCGAATGTTGGTGACAACACGGACATGTCTGGGCCTAAGTAAAGTAGAAGATGGAGAATTACACAGCCTCTTCTGTGACAGGAGCACACAGGATTCTCAAAACCATCACACTGGGCAGAACCGTACAATAAAACCCAAAAGACTCAGGAGAAAAACTGGGCCGGGTGCCTGTCTTAGGTACCTAGTGCGATCCCAAGCGGATCGCTCCCAGCTGCAGAAACCGACACTCCCTAGCTTAGGAGACCAGAAGCCCACATCCAGGGCACCAGCTCCAGGGGCAGGTCTTCTCTCTGCTGACTCTCCTTCTGTCACCTGAGGGGCTGCCATTCCCTTGAAGGTCTCTCTGTGTGTTGGCATCGATCTCCCCCAGTCTAGGAGGTCCTCAGTGCAGGGACCTCAGGCCCAGAGGACACATTCTGCTCTTGGCTCTTCTGTCTTGGTGACAGGAGGTCTCTCTGCTCTGCTGTCTCTACTACCTCTCTTTTGAGATACATGGCATGCCTCAAGCAAGGACGTGTACCCCAGCCTAATCTCCACTAGCGCACCTGATCACGCCTCATTAACGTGACGGACAACTCACTTTCAAACGGATTTGTTGGTACAGCCTGTAGGTGCAGTGACTACAGGCCACGCCACGCAGTGATCGCAGCCCCATGTGCCAGTGAAGCGTCTGTGGCCTACCAAGAGCAAACTGGTCAGTTGATGGCCCTGGGGGGTGGGCCACGTCTTGAAACTGACAAGGACTCTGTGTATATATGCAGCCAACCCCACAGAAGTTTTTCTGACAGGAAGCAGACAGAAGCAGAAGGAAGAATGAAGAAACAGAGAGGAGGCAAGGGACTTCCTAAAAGAGCTGTAAGTGGGTCAAGGGCTGTGACTGCGAAGGCCCGGAAAGGGGCCCCGTGACAGCACTGATGGCAGGGAGGCCAAAGGCAGAGAGGTTCGTCCTGAGGGGCCAAGAGGTGGGTCTGTCCTAAGTGGGGAGAGCAGCTTGTCCTGAGGAGGGGACAGGAGGTCTGTCCCGAGCAGGGGAGAAGGCATCTGTCGTAAGCGGGGAAGAGGAGGCCTGTCCTGGGGATGGCTGTCCTGAGCAGGGAGAAGAGCCCTGCCCTGCAGGTGGATAGGAGGCCTACCCTGAGCAGGGGAGAAGAGGCCGTCGTCGTAAGGAGGGGAGGGGAAGCCTGTTCTGAGCAGGGGAGAGGAGGCCTGTCGTAAGGAGGGGAGAGGAAGCCTGTTCTGAGCAGGGGAGAGGCCTGTCCTTGCAGGGAGAAGAGGGCTGTCCTGTTGGAGCAGGTGAGCCCTGCACAGTGTGAAGGACTGTGCCCAGCAGAGAGAAGGGCCAGCCTGCTGGCACGGCTGAGAGGATCTACGAGGCCTGCTCTGCACTGAAGAAGCAAGGAAGGTGCTCTCTTCTGGGAAGCTGTTCTGACTTTGTCTGTAAGCCTCTTGATCCTGATCCCAAGCTGTACCCTATTACTTCCCTAACACGCCACTTCACTGTAAGTACAGTCTGCGAGTCAGGAAGCCAGCAGACCAGAGTGCTGTGAGGAGACGGCTGGTGTCTGAATGTCAACTTTAGAGATTAGAGGCTTGTCTGATCTCCTCCTTGGAGGGACCAGCTTTGGACTGCTAGTGATGGACACTGTCCCCCCAAAATCACACAGGTTCTGTTGCTACTGCTGCTGCCTTAACACGCTGAGGATAATACCCGAGTCCCCAGGACAGCCAACAGGACCCACTGGACCCCTGACTCAGCCCCGACTCCGCCCCTGGCCCATCCCACTCCCCCAGACAGCCTCCCTGACACCCTCAGCACTGCACTCAGAAGCCTCAGGGCCTCTCACGGGCTGTGCTGCTGTCCAGAGGTGTTGGCTGTGGGAATTATACACTCTTAGCATGACCACGGCCATTCTGAGCCACCGTAAGCTATTTATCACAACTCTAACCTTTTTTACTGGGGGACATAATATTAACATCTTGAGTCCTGTAACCTAGAAGTGACCAAGAGTACATCCAGATCAACGAGATAAATCACAGAAAACTGCTCCCTTTTAGATAAGAAATTAAACAGATCTGGATCCGACTCGACGGCCCTTGGCTGGACGCCTGTAACTTTTTAAGGTTACAGAGACGAACCCCCCCTACTACAAACTATGAACACTCTCATAAAGCTCAGTTCTGCGCTCTCAGCTGTGAGGACCGTGAGTCCCGCTGATCCCACTTTTTCATGTGAGTCTTTTTCCTTAATCTCGACATCGCCCCCACCTCTGACCATGCTCCTCAGCGAACTCTCCACACCCGACAGTTGGCCCCTACTGTCCTCGTTCCTTTTCTTCCCTTGTGGTCAGAGGAAGCACCTCGCTCCCACTGTTCTCCCTTCTCCTCATGGTGCCTGTCCCCACGGCCTGCCATCCATCTATCTGTGTGTCACCGCTGTCCCTGCTACAACACCAGCTCCAGACCCACCGGGCTTCTCCAGCTGCCCACAGGTGAAAGAAGGGGCTTGATGCCTGCTGCAGAGTGAGTAACCCAAGGACAGTCCCCGAGGGGGAAAGTGAGGCACAGAGAGTCACACGGAGGCAACAGGCAGCGCGCGGACTCCCTCACAGAGCCCACTGTCCTGTCCTGACCTGTGGACCCCCTCCAGGTGGAGGAAAGGCTGAGAGGCACCAGTGCACCCCATCATGCCCCAGCTCCCGGCCACATAAACAGTGGCCAGAGAGGGGGTAGAGGCACCGCTGTGTTTGGCTTGGCTGGCTGCGCTCCAGAACCACGAGGGCACCTGGCACCTAGAGGGCTTCCAGGGTCCACGGGCTGATGAAGAAATGTCATCAGGCCTTACTCTGCACTGACAGCTCCCGGTATTACATGATGTAAACCCTCACACAACAGTAAGAGGAAGGAACGTGGCTGTCCCCACCAGACACAGCAGCATAAGGGAGGAACCTGACTGTCCCCGCAGACAGATGAAGAGACCCATAGGGTCCGGGGGCTGCCCCAGCCCACCAGGAGACTGATGGGATGCTGGGCTTATAACTGGCCTGGGAGGCTGCTTCCTGACAGACAGCCAGTGTGATGGGGTAGGGTCCTTAAGGGCTGTCTGTGAGCTCAGCTCTGAAGGATCGACTGAGGCTGTAGCTGGCAGCTGCATGAGGTGGGGCAGGGAGAGGCAGACCCCCAGCTAGTGGCTAAGTATCAGGACCCCAACAGCCACAACCTTGAGGGTCCTCCCGGGCCCCTCCACTCACGCAACAGGCACAGCCTGGGGAGATGGGCAGTTTCCTGTGCTCAGGGCCTCTGCCTTCCCTCCCCCTCCAGACCCACCTGGGGGCAACTGGTTCCCAAGGAATCTAGGATGTGTCTGTCCTCAGACACACGGAGGCCACTTAACACTTTATGTGTCCTTACTGCTGACTGCTGACCCACCCCACGTCTTCTCCAGTTTCGGGGCTGATTCTCACGCATTACTGAGCACCCACCACATACATCCCGTGCAGGGCTCCAGGAAACAAAGCAGCGCTTGCAGTGGCCCCACCCTCCCCTAAGACATCCCTGGCTGTGTGGACAGAGGCCCCACAGAGGGGCGAGGGTGCAGTGGGAAGAGGGGGGAGCCATCAGCCTGCCCAGCGGTGCCCTGACCCTACAGCCAGAGTGGAGGACACCGCAGACACGGCCGTCCTGGTACCCTCCCCTGAAGGCTATCCTTGTTACAGTGGAGCCTGGCATATAGCAGACACCTAATAAATGTCACGGCTGCCCTTCTGCAGTGTGAGATTGAGGCAGAGGGAAGGAGGCCCCACCAGCAGCAGGCTGTGACCTAACACTGGTCAGCCCGAGCAGCAGGCAGGATAGAGGCCGCTTGCCAGGGCAGCATGGCACAGCCAGTCCTGGTGGACAGAGGGGAGAGAGGGCTGGATGCAGGCAGGAGGCTCCAGATGAGAGACCCTGAGAGTCATGCGTCCAGCTGCGTTTCCCAAAGAAGACATACAGAAGTCCTGACGCCGCAGCTGTGGAGGTGACCTTGTATAGGGAAATGGGGATTTTCTTTGCAGAGGTCATCAGTTCAGGAGGCCACACCAGAGCAGAGCGGCACCTTACGAAAGAGGACTCCTAGCCCATCGCCATGGAGTCAACCCGACTCACAGCAACCCCAAAGGACAGAGCAGAGCCCTTGGTAGGGCTTCTAAGGGGTGGCTGGTGAATTAGAACGGCTCCATCTTTTGTTTGCCAGCTGAGCTCTTAACTGCTGCGTTACCACAGCTCCCAGAAAAGGACAGACCCAGAAAAGAGACGCACACAGGGAAGCAGCACATGAGGCCCTGTGGACACAGCGAAGAACAGCACGAGACACCCAGGTGGCCAGGTACTGAGAAAGACAGGTGTGGGAGAGTGAGGGCCCACGGGCGCCTGAACTCAGACCAGGACCCCTGCAACTAGGAGACTTTTGTCCACGGGTCCCGTCCGTCAGCACTGCCCACTCTGGGCCCTGCGGCTCCAGGAGGGCAGGCACTGTCCTGCAGCAACCGTCTGCCCTGAAAGGCGGCTTTACAAGGAAGCTTGTTCCACCGGCCAAGAATCTAACGCCAAGAGGCTTCTGAGCAAAGTTCCCTCACAGCCTTGCCGGACAGGGACAATGTGCAGAGTCCAAAGAGGCAAATCCAGACGGGGACAAACTGTGCAGAAGCCACAGTCCAAGAACAGAGTGGGGCTCTGACTAAGCACCCACTTCCAGGAAGACACTCCAGGGGGTGTGCCTTGGATTCCAAATGAGCGTGCAACGAGAGACGCCAGCAGGATCTCAGCTGCACTGACGCCAGGAGGCGCTGGGTCCAGGCACCCCAGCAGGCCCAACCCCTGCAGTCAAGGGTCCCATGCTGCCCTGAAGCAACGTCACCGAGCAGCTCAGGCAGCTGGACCAAAGGCAGCTTACAGACCCCATGCCTCCCACACTGCAGACTCTCGCCCCCAAACACACAGCCCTGATGGATGTGGATAACTTTTGCAGTCTCCCTCTCCAAACTAGACTGCCCCAAACTCAAAACTCAAACCCAAGTCTGGATACCAGAAGACTCTTATGTTTGAACGATGTCACCCAAAATCAGTGGCAAGAAAACAGGGAGGTGACGATAGAACCAAAGAGGCCCAGGGAAGGGGTGCAAAGCAAGAAGCAAGAGGCCAAGGGGGCTGCCCCAGGGAGCCTGAGGTCTTCTGAGGACATCCTGCAGCTCCCAGCAGAGGCATGGTGGCGGGGTCCTCAGTCACGGCCAACCTGGGTGGCTACATCTGGCCCAGCGCCAAGCAGTGAGAAGACAAAGGGGAAGAGAAGGGAGACTCTGCCCCCACCTCTGGTGTCCCGGTGTCTCAGAAAAGCTGTGTGGCCCGCCACCTGCACCTCGCATGCCTTCTCGCCTAGGGCCTTGGGCTTAAGGAGTCCAGCACTGTCAACTTCCAAGACCGTGCACCTGGCATGTTGTCCAGGCTTCCTCTCCTCAGAGCCCGAGCAGTGTCTGCCCCACTGCCGGGCACCAGCCCACCCTGGCCTCGGCCCAGGCCACGCCGCCAGCCTCACCAGGCCCCTGGCCCTGTAGCACTCCCTGCCTACGCAGGCTCATCTTCCCTCGCAGCCTTTCCCTCCAGGCTCAGGGGGCCCAGACCCACTCTCTTCTTACTGAGCACTGACTCCTGGAAGGCTGTGTTCAGCCACCCGCTACTCAGTCGGTGACTGCAGGTCCCACAAGCTAGCGCTCCCCTGGGGCCCAGTGCGTCCGTGGCAGCCTCAGAGGCCTCTCCCTCTCAGCAAGTACAGTCACACCCGGCTCTGGGTGAACTTCCCATCCAACTGGCCCCTTCCTCTGTTGGGACGGTGTGACCTGCTGGCCCACCACCTACGCCTCCTCACACCCGCTGTCTCCTTCACTCATCAGCCAACCCCATCAGGGGGATGTGTCCACTCCACGCCCACTGTAAGAGGTTTTAAATGTAAAAGGTTTCATTTAGTTTAACTTGTGCCGTAAAAGGAGACCTGGGAAAGACAGAGAAAAAGTTTATTTGCGCCCCAGGCAGCTTTACAGAGTTCCCAGGAGGGAGTCTGCAAAATTGCGTGTTGGCTGGGGAGTCCGGGATTTATAAAGGGTGGAGGCAGACCTTGCTGAGGACAGTTACTTGCTGGTAAGTAACCAGTGGGGTTGTGGATGATTAGGAGCATCCGATCAGCATAAGGAGTGTCGTTTCAGTGGGGTGAGGTGAGGAGAGGGCTAGTAGACCCCATGGGAGGAAGCGGCCGTCAGTCTCATTAGGGACTCTCCAAGGGTGGTCGAGGCATTTCTGGGAATAGCTGGCTCGGGCCAGCTGGTGGGGGGGCGGGGCGTTGGGTTTCAGCCTAACACCCACTACACAGGTCTCAGGTCTGTCCCCTTCTCCCAGTGCGACATTTACCTCTGGATGACTACAGCGGCCACCCTCCTGTGCTCCCCATGATGGCCTTTCCCTCTGACGTCCCTCCCCGTGGAGGCCCTCAGGAGTTTCCTAAGGCTTCAGGATGAAGATCCGTGTCACCGCAAGCCACAGGCCTGGCCCCCACCCTGCACACATATCTGCTATCCTCCCTCTCTGGCCCCCCACGCACCCCTCCTCTTAGGCCCCCCAGAGGAACGTGCCCCGAGTGGCTACACAGACTGTCACCTTGCTGGAGAGCTCATCCATACTTCACCTTATGGGGTCAGCTATCACTTCTGCAGGGAAAGCCAGCTGTCTGCAGGGTCTAATCTAAGCACAACATTCCTACCCAAGTGGCTACTGGGGGAGTCCCTGCAGGCCTACCACACAGTAGGCCCTATCTGCCAGGGACAAGTCTGAGCAGCACTGAACCCCAGCTCCCGCCACACAGCCAGCTCTCACTGTGCACATCTGGAAGAGAAGGCACCCGGCAACAGGGAACAGAGACGGCAGAGACAGCAGCACTCCAAGGAGAAGGCAGGCAAAGGAACCAGGCTTACAGGGAGAGAACCGAATGGACTGCGGGAAGGTGACGCTGGGGTGCACCCCTGAGCAGAGAGTGTGAGTCGCCTGTTCTTTTAAGAAGGGCCATGCCTGGTCCAGGGGCTGCACTGTCACAGCAGCATCACAGACAGGGTGTCAGCAGCGGGGGGGCTGGCTCCCATTGTGAGGTGTGGGGGAATGTTCACCTCAGCCATCCCAGGCCAGGCTAGTTTCTCCCCTTGCGACCCCACCAGGACTCTGTCCTGCCCTGTCCCTGGAGTACCCAGCCTCCCAGGTCCTGGGGAGGCCTGAGAGCTACCACCCACAGAGCCCAAGGAAGTCATGAAGGCAGGGCCGCACCTCGCGCCAGGCCAGGCCCCCTGAGCTCTCTGAACAGACAGCCCAGCGAGCAAGGGGCTCAGTGAGGGGGTGCGTGGGGAGCGGAGGTCTGGAGCTCGTGGAACCAGAAGTGCCATGCAATCTTGCGGTCAGGAAGATTCAAGGGGCTGAGGGACAGAGATCTGGGACGGAAGGGCTGCTGCTGCCAGAGGATCTGGACCTAGAGGGACCTGAGCCATCAGACGTGGGCAAGCTGAGCTTCAGGGAGCCAGGCGCCTGAACAGAGGGGCCCGGAGCCAGCAGTGCAGGCTGAGCGAGACCCAGGCCTGGGGTCACAACACCCACAGGCAGGCATCCCAGCCAGAGCGGCCCCAGGCGGATGCCAAGAAGACCCACCAAGCAGGCCGCAGATGGAGGGAGAGGCGCACCTGGTCAGCAAGCAGGCGATGAGTTTTCGTTCCGTACTGGGCAAACATCCCAACCACCTGGCACACTGGCCTAGGCACATCACTGGACACTGAGGGTTCTTGGATTGAAGGCGCAGTCACTGCCCACACAGGCGGGTGAAAGGGACAGCAACAGAGAGGACAGCAGAGGCCGCGGTAAAGGGTCCAGCCGAGGGGGGGACCACAAGCTGAGACCTAGGGACCACAGGCAGCTTGGGGGGGCAGCCTCTTGAGAGTGACGGCTGGACAGAGAGAGACCTGACCGTCCGGGCAGAGGCCGGGCCGTGCACGGGCTGGAGGCCTGGCAGCTGGGCCTGGCCGCCTCTGACCTCACAATACTGGCCCACTGGGCTGGCCTTGCCAGCCCTGCATCTGCTTGGCCCGGGCCTTGCCCGGGGCTATGTCTCTGCTCAGCAATTACGAGGGGCTGCGGCATCAGATCGAGAGGCTGGTGCGCGAGAACGAGGAGCTAAAGAAGCTTGTGCGGCTCCTTCGGGAGAACCAGGCGCTCAAGTCGGCCATCACGACCCAGGCGGGCGGCCTGGGGGTCAGCGGGTTCAGCAGTGGGTTTGGAGAGGCGGCTGCCGGCCCGACGCCACGCCAGGGCACCTGTAAGAGGCTGTGAGCAGGAGAGCAGGGTGGGGGTGCACCTGGGCCAAAGAAGGGGGCTGAGGCGGGCTGGGGCTATGAGCACCCTGATGAAGGAACATGGGGAGGAGCAAGCTGACAGCTGACAGCTGACAGGCGGTGGCCCCACCAGGAGAGGGGCCAGCAAGGACAGCAAGGCAAAGTCAGACCCCCATTCCACTCACCTGCTGTGAGGTCTGCCCATATCGCAACCCTCAACTGAACTTCCACTTTCCAGCTCTGCCGGGCCCGGTATGTCGCTGACTCTTAGCCCTCCCACCCCTCCCTCCTCCTATCTTCCTTCCCCCACCCATCAGCCCCCATCCCTCACCCTTAGCCCTCCCCCCCGTAACTGTCCAGCTGGAGAAGGCCACAGGGACGGACAGTGCAGGCTGGGAGCTGGCAGAAAGGTCAGGACCGAGAGCTGGGTCTGTGCAGCACCTGCACGGCGGAGGTGTGCAGGGCAGGGTGGGCGGGAAGGACCGGCAGAGAAGGCAGCTGGCTGGAGAGGAGCACAGGAGTGGTGGTTAGGGCTGGAGCAGAGGGGCGGGGCCAGAGTGACAGCAAGGAGAAGGGAAGCTGTGAGCAGACTGGTTTGCCCCAAAGGCATCGAGCAGAGAACACCAGGGACCGTGAGGCTCTGTGAGGCACAGGCGGCCACAAGCGCCAGTGCTGAGATGGGGTGCTGGGGAAGCCAGCCAAGGAGGAGCAGGGAGAGGATGCTGAGGCTGTCCCGCACATCACCCTGACTGCTGACCTGTCCTCTCTGAGCAAGCATCTCCAAACACCCTCAGCAACTGCCCCGCGAAGGTCTCTGCCCCACACCCACCTCTCCTCCCTGCTGGGCCATGCTCTGTCCACAGTCAGGCTGGGGAGCTCCTCTCTGCTCTTCCCGGTCAGTGCCCAGCCAAGCCTCGACAGCTGGCAGTAGCCTCCTGTGTGCCACATCCTTCTCCACCTCCACACGGCACTGGGATGGACAGCCCCTTCTCCTCACCCTACCCTCTGAGCACACCCCATCCCACTCCACAGCTCAGCACCCAGCTCTCAGATCAAGCCCTGGCTCTCCATCCCCGGCCAGCCCAGTCCTTCTCGGGTGGCCCGCTCCCCTCTGAGAGGGCCTCTGCCTAGCAAGTGCCTGCAACTGATAAAAGAAAACCAAACCCATCGCCAGGGAGTCGATTCCAACTCATATCAACCCTATAGGACTGAACAGAACTGCCCCATAGAGTTTCTAAGCAGCACCTGGTAGATTAAAACTACCAGCCACTGGTCAGCAGTCTTAGCTCTTAACCACTAGGCTACCAGAGTTTTCACTGCAACCCAGTTGACTCCAAACAAGAAATGACAGAGCATCTGAGCCTTTCCACCAGGAAGCCCAAGCCCCGGTTCTGACATCACGGCCTCCTCTCCTCTTGTCCAGGCTGAAACCCTTTTTCCCTCACGGTGGACAGATGCCGCCATCGGGCTTCCCACTTATTGATCCCAAGTACAAACACATAGGTCTTTCCCCTTTTTAATGCTTATACTGCTGGGGACTTTAGGTAACAGATGAGGAACAAAAAGAATACACATCTAGAAGGGAAACAGTCAGAAATCTCAGTGTAAGAAACTCATCACCCCCACCTCATCCCATGCACTCATCCTGAGTGAATCCCTGCACAGTGCCTCCTTTTCTGGACACCTCAGTGGCGTCATTAGGGGAAACAAGGAGTACAGACTGCATCTGACGACACTGTCAGAGGAGAAGACACCAAAATGGGTGTCTATAAAAACCCCTCTATAGCTAGCTATAACAACAAATACATTTCTATAAGCCCAGCTCACATACATCACTGCACCTACAAGGCTAAAACTCTCGGCCAGTTGACTCCAAGACTTCTAACGCCCAGTGAGAACCGTCATATGACTCACTCGCAGTCAGCTTTGGGTCACGTGTTTTATCCGCATGTGCTACAAGCACGTACTGTTTTTGTTGCTACTGGTGGTTTTTAAAGTTGCTGATTTTGTCAAATTTTTCCAGGTTTAAACTACAATATTTTGGTAATTAATTTTGTGAACCTGTATCAATAACTGTTTTAGAATGAAGGGGTAATTAAAGGAGAAGAAGGCATATCCTCAGGGATTACGATTCATGAGCAACATTGGCACAAAAACAGGACTGTGCTCTTGCCCAGGGTCCCGCCAATGTTAGGGGTGCTCACAGAAGGAGGAAACGGAGCTTTGAGAGAAGAGGAGTTGTACTGGGGACATGCTGATACCCAGAGGACACCCGCATGGAGTATCTGTGGTGCAGCGGCCACATGAGCCTGCGGCCTAGAGAGGTCAGGGCTGAAGAAGTGGTTCAACAGCTAGCAATACACGAAGGCACGGAAAGGGCTAGACTGTCTGGGCAGCGGGCACAGGAAGGAGGAAAGAAGCCTGCAGGGCTGGTCCCAAGTGAGGACAGGCAGAGGAGGAGCACAGGACTTCAGGCTACAAAGGGAAGGAACTCAAGGGACAGCTTCAAAGGCTGCCAGAAGGTCAGGCAAGACTACTAAAAATGTCACCATCCCTAGGGTCGCCATGAGTCAGATCCGACTCGACGGCACTTGGCATCTGTAATGACCTTGGTTAGAGCGACTTCAACACCCAGAATGGTGGGAAAGGCAGACTGAGTGAGGCAAAGACTGAGCAGCAAGACGGTGATAAGAGACGTCGACATTAGTTCAGGAAGTTTGGCCACAAAGTGGAGGAGGGAGGGCAATGGCTGGAGGCAGGCAGGGAGGCGCGGGTTTGTTTCCCACACGGCAGCACCTGGGGTTAATTTACATATATGCAGGGGAAGGAGCTAGGAGAGACTGCAAACACACCAGAAAAACGGGTGCTGCGGAAGAGGGCCAGCGGGGAGGGACGAAAGGAAGGCCATCTCTTCCACTGTCCCACAAGGGAAGGAGGAAGGGAGACGCAGATGGGCGAGAACGCTGGCTGGCGGGAAGCCCAGCGAATCCCACATTCATGTTTTCCGTTTTCTCTGTCAAGACTCCATCCTGACAGTCATGCGAAGGTGGAGGAAGGTGGCAGAATGCCTGAACCTGAGTGGAAATGGCAGAAGGGGCTGACAGAGGAACACAAGAAGACTATCTGCTTATGGCCCAGACAGCAAGTGTACCCATGGATTTGTAGGGGCAAAAGCATCCATCCCGTGTTTTCTCCAGTGCATTTGGTAGCCCAGGGTCAGGCATACGGAAGGCAGGTAGGCGAGACGTGAGGCGGACTCAGCCAAAAGGGTCAGGGACATCATGGACTCCGCCGGTGGATTGGAGACAGAAGCCCGGAGGAAGGGTACCAGATGGACCGAGAGCAGAGGACAGAGCGCTGGGAAGCAAGGGTGGCCGGACTGCATCTCACAGACTTTGGAAATGTTGTCAGGAGCGGTCAGTCCCCAGAGAAGGACATCACATTTGGTAAAGCAGAGGTCAGTGAAAGACAGAAAGACCCTCAACAAGACAAAATAACACAGCGATCACAGCAGTGGGATTACGCCTGGCGGCGAGCAGCGCAGAGCAGCAGCGCTTCCCTCTGCTGTGCGTCAGGCCTCTGCGACTCGCAGTCACCCAGGCAGCCCCCGACGACTGTGACAACAGGGCACTAGAGACCTGGAGCAGCTTGGAGACCACACAGCCAGGAGGGACCTCCCAAAGGAAGCCAGGAGGTATAACTGCTGCAGGCTGGGCGCGGGGACAGCAGGGGACCCATACATGCCGCCCAGTTAACGTCACCAGGAAGAGACGAGAGCCAAGAGGTCCAGGCGCTGCCCCTGTCACGTGGCAGCTGGGAGGCAGAGCCCGGACAGATTAGGGCCAAGGGCCCCCTGTACCCGACGCAGGGGTGCCTCGGGGTTTCCGGAAGATGGACAACGGATGAGGGGTGCAGGGCTGTTAGGACAGCTGAGGAGAGAGGAAGTGGGAGCTGAATGACATGCCCAAGGTGCACTGATTGTGCGACAGCTGGCCTGTCCACAGAGGCCTTCCGCACCGGGACAGGTCTCAGGACAGTGGAGAGGGGGAGACAGTAAAAAGGGACAGGCAGTTAGCATGGTCGGTCAGGAGGGGACAGGTGCTTAGGAGAGGGTGGGTGGTCAGGACAGGACAGGACAGGCAGAGGGTCAGAACCGGGCCTTGCTCTTCCCACTCCTTTCACCGGGCCCCGGTTCTCCAGCCCCGCTGCTCCTCTTTGGGGGGCTGCCCACCCGCGCGGGCTTCTTCCTGGGCCCAGGGGGGCCTGCCTCCTTTTCACAGGAGGGTCTCTTACCGCTCCTTCCCGCCGCACGTGCCTACCCTCAGCCTTCGCTTCTCCCTGCCGCCCACCCCAGGCCCACCTTGCCCTCGGCGACCCCTCCTCAGGACCCCGCCTCAGGACTCGTCCCCTCACCCTGAGACTTCGCCACCCCCCTCAGGGCCCCGTCCTCCCCCTCAAGACTGTTCTCAGTCTTAGGTCTTGAACTCACGGGGGTCCCCTCTCAGCCCTCTTGGTCTTACCGTCACCTCACGTTTCCTCCCTTCGTAAGCCGTGTCCCCTCCCCTCAGGCCCTTCGCTCCTGCAGGGCCCTGCTTCACCCCCGCCCACCGCTTTGTCTCTTTCCCCAGCCCGCCACAGCGCAGCCCCTTCTGGAACCGCGCCAGCGGGCCGCTTTGCTCACCAGGCTCCCCTCAGCCGCTGCTCGAGCCCAGGGTCCCCCGTCGGAGCCTCAGCCCCCCGCCCAAGCGCTCCGCCCCGCCCCGGCACGCTCCGCCCCGCCCCGGACCCGCCCCGGACCCGCCCCGGACCCGCCCCGGCACGCTCCGCCCCGCCCCGCCCCGGCAAGCCCCGCCCTGGCCCCGCCCCGCCCCGCCCCCTGGCCCCGCACCGGCCCCCAGACCCCGCCCCAGGACTCGACCCGAAGCCTAGGTCACTCCTCTGTCCCCCCTCCGGTCTGCTCGCCGGGCGGACATCGGGCCGTCCCCCAGGCTTCTCTCCGGGCCCCTGAGCCCCCCGCCGGCGAACCTTGGGGGCTGTGAGCCAGCCCCGGTCTCCCCGCTCCTTACTGCCCGCCGGGCGCCGGAAAAGCGGGACCATGGCGGGCTCTCCGGCCGCCTCCGGGACTTGCGCGCGACAGGCAGGGACGTTGTCGGTCTGCGGGGGCTGCAGACCCGAGGGCAGTGGGGGTGGAAGCTGAATTCGGAGCCCAGTGCAGGCAGGCTGTAAGCAAGCGGCTGCGGGCTGTGAGAACGGGAGTCTCGGCGCTCCCGAGCTTGCAGGCCCGTGTGCTGGGGAGGTGTGGAGGTGGTGAACAGTTCTTCAGCAGACGTTACCAGGCTGTAAAGGGCACTTCTGAGGTCAGGACGTTTGATTCTCATCTTCACTTCAGTTGTCCCACTTGACAAACCTTCCTGGACCCTAAATAATTGTTAGGAGTAACATAAAGGTATAGACGCAGAGATTCTAAAGTTCTCACCAATGTTCTAGTACTGCGTTTAATTAAACCTGGGAAGATTTTTAACCCACAAGTCTAAATCATTTGTTAAGCTTAAAAAATTTGATCGTTTGTACATTTTAAGTGAGATCACAAGGCTGTGGGCCTCCCCCTCTTTCTTTCTAAGGAGCATTCTAGCTGTTCTTCTTCCAAAACAGATGTGTTCATTCTTTTGGCCGTCCACGGTACAGTCGGTATTCTTCACCAACACCATAATTCAAAGGCAACAATTCTTCTTCAGTCCTCTTTATTCGTTGCCCAGCTTTCACGGGCGTGCTGAAATTTTCTTGACGCAATTAAAAACACTAGGGCTTTGGTCAGGCACACGTCACTCCTCAAAATGACACCTCTCTTTTGAACATTTTAAAGAAGTCTTCTTCTACAGCAGATTTGCCCAGTGCAATACATCCTTTGATGTCTTGACTGATGCTTCTAGGAGCGTTGGTTGTGGATACCAAGTAAAATGAAATTCAACGGTTTCAATCTTTTCTCCATTTATCATAATGCTGCTTATTGGTTGAATTGTGAGGACTTTCGTTTCCCTTTTGTGGAGGTGTAATCCACACTGAAGGCTGTGTGGTCTTCACCAGTACGTGCTTCGTTCAGGTCCTCTTCACATTCAGCAAGCAGGCTTGTGTCGTCTGCTTGTTACAGGGTGTTAGTCTTCCAGCAAACCTGATGGCACTTTCTTCTTCATTGCGGTGACACCCTGCAGGCCGCATCCTCTTTTGAACCCGGCTTGAATTCCCAGAAGTTCCCCGTCAGCATGCTGCTGCAACCTCTTTTTAAATTATCCTCCGGAAAATTTTAGTTGTGTGTGATTTTGATGTTGCCCGGTGATTCCTGCATTCTGTCGAATCGTCTTTCTTTGGAATGGAAACAGATGTGGAACTCTTCCAGCCAGCTGGCCGGGCAGCTCTCCTCCAGACGGGTGAGCACTTCCAGCGCTGCATCCGTTTGTCACAACATCTCCGTTGATAGTCCACTGGTTGCTGCAGCCTTTGTGTTCCCCAGCACCGCCTCCTGTCAGTACCGCCTCCCGTCAGCACCGCCGCCTCCCGGCGTGGCTGGACCCTGACCCATCCTTTCTGGTGCGGTCACTGTAGGTCCCTTCCATTGTCTTTAGATGCTTCCTACCTCGTTCAATATCTTTGCCCATAGAATCCTTAAAATTTGCAACTCAAGTCTTGAATGTTTTCTTTCCAGCTTCAGAAATGCCATAAATGCCAAGCATTTTTCCTTTTGGTTTCCTGTCTCCGGGTCCTGGCACGGGTCATTGTCATGCTTTACTTCAGCTTCTTGACCCTCCCTTGGAGACCTTTCAGATGGCTCCGTAAAACTGCTTGGGGGCAGTGTCTGACCTCTTGCAGCCCCACAACAGGGAAGGAGACCGAAGAACAAGAACGCCAGAGCCAGGCTAGCTCCCTGAGGTGGAGGCCCCAGGAGACTCCTCTCCCTGGCTTCTTTACTAATTCTGACACAGTGCACTCTCCTGCTCTGCTGGGTTCAGGGTCCACTGCAATGGTCACAGAGACCTCACAAAGGCTGCTCACCATCAGGGGGCTTGTTAGGGAGCTAACAGCTACTCATTCGGGCTCGGGGTGTCTGCAGGTAGCTCTCCCTCAGGAAGGCCCCTCCTCGGCCCCACTTGCAGGCGGCCTCCTCCTGGCCCTAGGCCCCTCCCCAAAGGCCCTTAGCTTTTTAGCTCTCGGGCTGGGAAGCTCCCCAGCTGGTCCCCTCCCACCAGCACTCCTCCTCGGGGTCTCTCCTGCCAGCACTCCTCACTGCCTTCCGGGTTAGTTTGCTGCCCATCTTGGTCTCCTGCTTCCCGGAACTTCTCAGCGCAGGAATCCTGAGTCCACGGGACAGGCTCTCTGCTCCTGGCTGTTCTTCCCTGATGGTGGTAGGGTCCCCCTCTCTGCTCCGGAATCGGGTCTCTCTCTTAAGGCAAAACTGACCAGTCTCCCTCCCAGGGCCACAGTTGCCCTATCGCCCAGCCACGTGGGTGGCAGTTACAGGACTGTGGCTCTAAAGGCCACTCAAAAGTAACCAACTGCCCCCCAATCTCTTTCATTTCACCACTGCTTCCGTTTATGAACTCAACGTTCAAGAGCAAGTTTCAGAGTCTCTTCTGACACCCATTTTGTCTTTTCCTTCCTTCTGGATTTTTCAGTGAGCTGTTGTTTTCCTCGTGTATGATGTCCTTGATATCATCACACAACTCATCTGGTCTTCCATCATTAGTGTTTAATAAACTTTGCACATCAGCTATATTGGATATTTCATGATGTGCTGAATGATTCTTCTGTAGTTGGTTGTTTCCAGTTTTTAATGATTAACTGACATACAGAAGGGCAGGCCTTTCTGAGAATGTGTTTGTCCACGGACTCTGGAACCAGAAAAGGAAGTCTCCTCTCCTGCCCCAGTCCCTGCTCTGCCCACTCTTGGTGGTCACTCGTTCAGCCTCCCTGAGTCAACTGTGCCCTCGGGACACCAGTCTCAGATCTTACTCTTGTGGGAGAGAGAACAGCTTGAACCAGGGGCGGAGACATGCTAATTCGAGGGTCCAGTGAACTTTATTCTGAGACTTGTACAGGTACTAGCAAAGATTGGTTAGGAGGGGGGATATCAGTGTTTGGGGACAAGTCCATCAGAGTGCAGGTTCCCATCCAGTTTGTGGGTACACAGGACTATGCCTGGCTCCTGCAGAAGGAGAAGAGACCACCTTCTAGGAGACAAATGCTGACGTGTGGAGGGAAAAAGTGGAGGCAATCCTGTGACCCCCGCCTAGTGGCTGGTTCATTACTCCAGACTGAAAAGGTGTTGGAAAGGGTTCCCCCTAAAAGGAGGCTTATTTTGGAAGGTTGTTGGGAGCAGGGGAGGGTGTTAATCCAGGGAAAGAGGCTTTGGTTCAAGGCAAGACACATTTCGGAGGACGCACCTTGAGCTGGGCGGTCCTGAGAGATGCTCTGGTTGGAGAAACATGCCACTGGCTGAGGGGGAAAAGGAGTCATCTGCCCACTGACTGGGTGTCCTGTGGAGGGTGGGGTTCCGGTGGCATTGCTGCAGAGTTCAGACTCCGGGTGGCCTAGGTTTGGGCCTTTATCTATTTGTTGTGTGCAGAAGGGAGCTTGCCTTGAGAGAGTTGAGCCCGGGGCTGTTGGTCCTAAGATTTGGGTGGGGGTGTGGGGGAGGGACTGCGTGCAGCTGAGGAAGGTTTAGAACAGTAGGGTGGCTCGACTGGCCCAGGCAGTTGGGTGACTTTGTATGAGACTGTCTGCTCTGTTGAGAAAGGCGGACCCTTCATCTTTGATATATGTCAAGTGTACACGGTGGTCTGAGTCTATGTTTCTGTAGGGGCCAGAAGTGCAGGGTGAGTGTCTGCGGAGAGGGACAAACAGATGCAGCACCTTTGATATTAGCAGTGTGGTTCAGGAGAGGATGAGTGAAGGGTGTTAAAGCAGGTGGGGATACGTGTGGTGGCCTTGGCAGAGAGGGGGCCGGCGATGACACAGCAGGCAACTAGAAGGAGGGAGGCGAAGCTGTTTTTAATCATTGGGAGAGTTTCAGGATTTTCCAGTGGCTTGGGTAGAAGTGAGTTTAAGATTAGCTTGTAAAATGTTCCCACAGAGGGTGTGGGAGGGAAGGTGTGGGGTTCATTTTGTGGCTTAGGAGTCCCTCTAGGGTTAGAGGGGGATAAAAGTAGAAGTTTTGGGAGTTGAATATGTTTGTCCATGTTGGATGGATGTCGAATGAAGGTTGTCTGGAGCTTGCCAAGAAAGTCTCCGCCTAATAAGGGGGTGGAGCATTTGGGGAGCACTAGAAAGGTGTGGGAGAAAGTTAAGTGGTCTAACTGGCAAGTTGGGGGTGGGATTAAGAGGCTTTGATAAGATCCCATCCACACCAACAATGGAAATAGAGGAAGGGAGAAGCTTCCCCCCGAATCCAGACAGTACCAAATCAGTGGCCCCCGTATACGGTAGAAAGGAGATTTGCTTACTGGCAAACTGAAGGGCTGGAGGCAAACTCAGGGCTTCATCAATGAGATGTGGATGGCAGGGGTCTTAGAGCCCGGGCCTCCTCAGTCCTCCACTGGCCAGTCCAAGGAAATCTGGCAAGGTAAATACTGGCTTGGTCACTGTCTTTGAACGGGTGGCCCCAGACCCAGCAGTCCAAGGACACTTGTCCCTCCAGTGGCCTCAGACACCACAAGATTGACATGGCTTTGGTGGAGCTCCACGGTTTGGGCAGCATCAGACCCGGTGGCCTTCTTTCCTCCATTTGAAGCAAGAGCCCAGAGGCTGTGAAGAGCTACGTCGAGGTTCTTTTGTAAGCTGCTCTTTTTGTAAGTCGAGGTTTTTTTGTAAGTTTTTTGTAAGTTGCTGTTTTTCCTGAAAGGGCTGAGGCCAGCATTTGGTATTTTGCCTGTTTTTTCTGGACAGTTCCTTCCTCTCGGTTCTTAAAGACCCTAAAGGCCGGTTTTAAAAGATCTCTTTGGGGAGTCTGTGGACATCTTCATGCTTTTGGAGTTTTTTAATAGATGTCTGAGGTGGATTGGGAAATAAGGTGGGTATTTAAGTAGAGTTGTCACACCTCAGAAGTGGGACTTGGAGTAGTATACTTGATTAAACTGTCCATCAGTCTATTTAGGAAATCAGAAGGATTTTTATCTGCCTTCTAGGTGATTTAGAGCCACTTAGGGTCCACGCAGGGCACTGCTGTCACCCTGGGGGTGTGGCAGTTAGGGTCCTGGGTGTGAAGTGAATTGACAAAGGTCATGGTTGCCAACCAGATGATGGTCCTGCCGCATGAGGTTGTAAGACTGGGTTCGATATTGGAATTCTCTGTGAAAATGAGACGGGTCAGATGAAGAGGACCTGAGCCTCTTTTCAATTTGTGATAGGTCGGCCAGATGGAACGGAAGACGCACCTGGATGATGCCTTCGGCTCCGCTACCTCTTCGACACGTAGTATGGGTTTGAAAGGTTGTCCCCTAGACCTAGAGGTGAAAAGGGATTGGCAGAGAGGTTGGGAGCCGACCTCAAGTGGACGGCGGGTCGTGGAATGAACCAAGGGGGAGTGGGGTTGGCACAGAAGGAGAAAGCAGAGTTTCAGAAGAGGAGGAGAGTCAGAGCTGAAGGAGGAGGGGAGGTGTGAGGAAGGGGAAGGACGTGGTCGGGAGGATCGGAATCCCGTCCAGGAAGTGGTGGCTTGCAAGGATGGGGCTTTTTGTAAAGGAGAAGGATTTGGAAAACGGTGCAGGATTAGCAGAGAGGGGTGATGATGCAGGGAAACAGAGGCTTGGATACAAGGGGCTTCGGACCCCTTGCTGTGGAGAGTAGGGAATTTGTCTAAATCATGGAGGTCTCTTGTAAAAGAAAATCAATTGTTTGGGCTGTATTTGGCCCTGGAGTCCTAGGGTGCTTAAACTTTTTAGGCAGCACCCCAAGGGGGTGTCTTTAGGGAGCTTAGATTGGCTAGTCCCCGTAGTGCAGAGGGTGAGTAGGAGGAAGTGAGATGGGGAGGAGACTAGTCGAACCGGGTCCCCCTGCCTCACTGGGGACCAGGTTCTGGCGGGCCCAGCTCACTGCCCGGGCACCCCCAGAGAGCAGAAGATGGCGGGGCGAGGAACGAGTGTTCTGGCACCACAGGGGAAGGCTTCACCCCGCAGTGGGCTTCGCAGAGATGAGAGAAATAGAGACAGCATGGCTTCCCAGCAGGGGAAGCCTCCTCCTCCAAATCTCTGGTACAGAGGTGTCTCAGTGTGCTGTCAGTCTTTCGGAGTGCTGTGGCAAAGGCCCAAGGGAGGGGGGGACCCCGGAGCTGGTGGTCGCATTCACCCCTGCCCCCGGTTTCAGCACCAAAATGTTGGGGTGAGAATGATGTGAAACAGGGACAGAGACCCACCATGCCAAGGGTCCAGTGACGTTTATTCAAAAAGAAAGAGAACGGAGTCTGAGCCGAGGAGCGGCTCAACCCACTCGTGGTCAGTAAGGCAAGATGTTCGTAGTTTTAAGTTCCGGCGAGGTTGGGCGGCATGAGGGGAGTCATGATTTGATAAGGAAAGAATTAATTAAAAGAGAAGACAGGCAGCAAGAAATTCCATTAAGGGGATTTATGGTCTGATAGGGAAGAAGTGCTGATTAGAAGGGGAAGGGGGAAGGTTCATTTATGATCCCAGTTTGATGAGGGAAGAGCTTTGATTGGGGGGGGTGGCGGGCATAAAGTTCTGTTTGTGGTTAAGTTCCTCTGGGCTGTTTTTGGGTAATGGCAGGGGAAAGTGGCTTATGTTGAAACCTATCTAAAATCCAGGGACACCGCAGAAGATGGCCTATGCTAAGCCCCTCTGAAATCCAGGTTCAGAATTCCCTCAACTCTGTCTACCCTGAAACTCTCCTTCCAGCTGCTGACACCCCTGGGGGCCTGCTTCACCCCAGTACAGTAAGGGTTCCTCACTCCCTTTCCACAGGAATTCAGGTATCAGCTTGGCTTTGGGGAGATTAGACTGACTTTAGTAAGTGTTAAACTGAAAACACCAAACCAGCTGCTGGGGAGTCAGGGTCAACCCCAGAGCCCGCGCGTCAGACTTGATCTTCACCCCACTGATTCTCAGTGGCTGATTTGGGGGTCCTGTGCCTGGCCTTCCTTCTGAGTCACCTCGGGGCAGGTTCAAGCCACTGACCTTGTGAATGGTAGCCGAGCTCTCCACTGCTGCACCACACAGGGACTCCTTACCAGATGGCAGACTGGCTTCATTAGGTATGAAGCCGTCTATTAATTTTATCCAGATTCCTGTGTCCTCAGTCCTTTCACCCTGGGTCTAGTTTTTGGGCTCACCTCTCCCCCACTCCTTGGGGTTCATGTGGAGTATGCTTTCCAAGTGTTTGAGGTTTCTGTGAGTCACAAGTGACCCGACAGCAATGGCTTTTGTGCTGGTATTATCCTTTTGTGAATTCCAGCCTACCTAGGTGGTCATAAGGTCACCTTCTCTGTCCTCTTTAATGATTTTGTGTGGAATTCAACTTTGCTTGAAGTGCATACTGGGACCCATGTCTGCTGAGGGACCTCAGCATCCAGTCCTCAGTACCTTCTCAGCTCCTCCACTCCCCACATCCTCCACTGGCCGGTCACTCCACAGTGGTCACCTTCCCAGGCCAGATGCAGAGAGACAAAGCGTTTGCCACGCCGTCTTGCCTTGCTGGAGTCAGGGCTCCATTTATGCCTTGGCTTGCTGGCTGTGCCGGGACAGATGAGACACACTTCCCAAGACGTGCCTTCCTGATGTCACCCCAACCCCGGGCTCCTCTTGGAGGGACCAGAGACTGAGAAGGACAAATGACCCTCCCCCCGGACATCTCAGGTCCACCCCACCCTCTCAGCAGAAACGGCCGTTCTCCTTGCGTGCCTGGTCCTGGGCATTTGCTCTCATTCAAGTTCTTGCCCTCTGAGGGCTGCTTCTTTGGCCCACAAACATGATTGTCTCCTTGCTCTTAAGTAAAAAAATGTCCTTGGCATTATGTTGAGTGAAAGTAGTCAGCGACAAAAGGACAAATATTGTATGAGACTCCTACAATAAGAACTTAAAAACAGACTCATGCGTAGAAGAAAAGACTCTTAGACAGCTGCAAGGGTGAATGGGGTGGGGAGGGTTAGATTAGATAGTTGATAGAAACTTGATCGGGTGAAATCTGAGACAGCACACGTTAGAAAGAAGATCAATATTAACTGAACTTCAACATAACGTGATTATTCCTCCCATCTTAACCCAATATTGCAAGGACAGAGTAGCTGCGGCAGGGGCTGGGGACCGTGCTGTCAGGGGAGATCGAGGCCAACTGGCACAACTAGAGTTTTGCTAAGAGTTTTCTGCACCCCACATTGGTGAGTGGCGTCTGGGGTCTTAAAAGTTGCCAAGCTGCCATTTAAGGGTACGGCAAATTGTCCCAAGTCAGCAGGAAAGGAAGATCACCAAAGTCCACATGACATAGGGGTAAGAGAACCCAGAAGACAGAGTGACCCACATGAGTGGGTAACTAAATCGACTTAGGACTGGAAGCACCGGGCGGCACCTGACCACCACCAGTGATAGCCACGATGGAGCTCACAAAGTTGAATCTCACTGGCAACACAAGAATAAAAAGGGGTGCACCCTGAGATCTCCACTAAAAGACCGCAACTGATGGCCCACGGGTCCCAGAGTTCCCCTGGGAGCATGGCCTCTGGCCCTCATGCTGCCCCTGTCCACAAATCACAATGGACCATGTTTGCACCATCCCACCCACCTAGTCCTTGGGTGAGAGTTACAAGGCCGCAGAGAGAAAGGCCACACTAAATCGATCTATTACTCTGCAATTACGTAATTTAAATTTATTCATTTGAAGAAAAAAATTAGAACTGAGAAGGCAAAGGAATTGGCAGGACACCTTGCTACATGTGCAGGTGAGGACCAGCAGGGAGCTAAGCAACTTGTCATCCACCTCTGGGTGTCTGTCAGAATACTTCTGGGAGGTTCCAGAGACAGGCGGTGTGGACTAGGGCATTCAAGTCCACTGTCATTGAGTTGGGTCCGATGAGAGCCTCTGAAACATCCATTTCCAGGGAAAATCGAAAACAAGTATTTATGGAGCAGGACTACTTGTTGCTGCGGAAACTGGGATCAGTTTAAACACCCAGTGACTGGAAAAGGCCCCATGACCGCGGGCACACTCTCGGCTGCCGCAATACACACTACCAGAGGCTAGGGCCAGGTGCGGCGCAGTGCACGCCCAGAGCCAGGAGCCAGGTGCCACAGGCACCGACCGCCACCTGCCTGCGCACAGCCCGGAGTCAGGACTGAGCCCGGCGTTTGCCAGTGGTGGTCAGTGCATGGCACAAAGCCACGCCCATTCACTTGTGTCCCTTCAAAGGCAAGTTCTCTATTTGACAAGAGTTGAGTACTTGTGACAGAGAACATGTGGGTCACCAAGAGGCCAGAAATAGCTGCCATCTTGTATCTTACAATGAAACCCCTGGTTCAGTGCTGCCAAAAGGCCAGCAGCTCTAGTCCACCGGGCGCTCTGCAGCGTCTCTGGGGGCCGTCCTTCTGTCCTATAGTGTAGGGAAACTAAGGGGCAGTCCTTCTGTCCTATAGGGTAGGGAAACTCGGGGGCTGTCTTTCTGGGTCCTATAGGGTCGGGAGACTCGGGGGCAGTTCTTCTGTGTCCTGTAGGGTAGGGAAACTAAGGGCAGTCCTTCTGTGTCCTATAGGGTAGGGAAGCCATGGGGCAGTTCTATGGCATCCTACAGGGTAAGGAAACTCTAGGGGGCCGCTCTACAGTGTCCTATAGGGTTGATATGAGTTGGCAAGGGATATGGCCCTTTATAAAGATGGTCTCATGCCGCCTATGCTCTGCAGACACAGAGAAGGTCTTCAAGGCAAGGTGGAGTCTTACCTTGTGGTGATTGGACCAGTGCCTGTGTCTTCTCTTTGACCTCTCAGTGTTCCTGTTTCTCCCTATAATGAACATTACCACTTTTATTATAACTGAATTTCAAAGGGAAGGGTCCCAGATAGGCTGCACACCCACTGACCTTCCTCCCCTTCGCCTCCTCCTTGCTTCCCACCAGCTGCTGTGCTGTGAGGGGTGGTCCCCTTGATCCCAGCCAAACAGTAGTTGTGTGGGTTCAGTAGCACCTGAAGCCTACCGAGTGGGTGTCACGGGGGCTGCCCCTCTCATCTGCACTCTCCAGTCACCAACCACTGTCCCCCATGCCTGTTCTAGCTCTGGCCTCCCTGAGGGGCTTACCTTCCGGGTCAAGTTTCTCCCCCCAGGGACCTTGCTCAGGATGCCTAAGGCCACTCCTCTCTCCAGGGAACAGTGGGAACAAGTTAGGGGCCTGTGAGTCTTGACTGGGCAACACCCACCTTGGGGGGTACACCAAAGGCACCAGTGGTTCAGAGTAGTGGGCAGATTTGGGGGAGCATCCTTGTGGCTGGGAGAACAGGCAATCACGGATATGTGCCTGGGACTGAAGGATAATTTGAGCTGGAGGGGCCAAAGAGTCCACAGAGGGTGGAAAGAAGGGGCTGTCATCCAGAGGACAGAGGGAAGGGGTGCCCAGAGAGTCACAAAGGAAGGCAGTCCAGCAGAAAACAAGGGGAAGGGGGCTGGGAAACCCAAAGGATGGGGAGGAGGAGGCCAAAGGAGACCCCCTTGCACACAGGAGGGCTCATCATCCCGGCCCACCCAGAAGCCCGAGGGCACCTGTCTTGGACAGAACCCGTGCCTGCCTTCCGCCCTCCACGAGGGAGCCACCTGGGTCTCAGCACTCTCTCTGTCTCCACAGGTGTCCTTCTGCCCCCATCCTCAGCAGAAGCCAACCAGCCAGGCCTGGAAGATGCGGGGATGGTGGCCCTGGCTGACATGCTCAGCGGCCCACAGCCCAGCCCCACGACCGCCACCATCGTGAGCCCCCTGACAGGGCAGTTCAGCGCACTGCTGTCAGGCTCTGTGCCTGTGCCACAGAACAACCAGCTCAGCAGCCTCCTGGCTGGTCCGGTGGCCGGGCCTCCAGCTAGCACATTGGCCAGCACCCTGGGCCTGCCTTCAACAGGCCCCCTGACGAGCCCAATGGCAGTCCCCCCGGGGGGTACACTGACCAGCTCCCTGGGTCTGGCTTCCACCGGCCCCCTGACTCCCAGCAGCCCAATGGCAGTCCCCCCGGGGGGCACAGTGACCAGCTCCCTGGGTCTGATTTCCACCGGCCCCCTGACTCCCAGCAGCCCGATGGCAGTCCCCCCACAAGGCACACTGACCAGCTCCCTGGGTCTGATTTCCACCGGCCCCCTGACTCCCAGCAGCCCGATGGCAGTCCCCCCACAGGGCACACTGACCAGCTCCCTGGGTCTGATTTCCACCGGCCCCCTGACTCCCAGCAGCCCGATGGCAGTCCCCCCACAGGGTACACTGACCAGCTCCCTGGGCCTGCCTTCGACAGGCCCCCTGACTCCCAGCAACCCCCTGCTCACCCCGACGACAGTCCCTCTGGCCACACCACAGAACATGCTGGCCAACCCCATGGGCAGCCTGGTGCCTCTGGAGCCCACCAGGGTGCGGCTGTCAGAATCCACTCGGAGGGGCTCCTCTGGGCCCCGCTCCTCAGTCAGCTCGGCGCCTGCAGCCCCCACCAAAGGTGACAGGTGTGGGAAGGGAGGGGTGGGTAGGCACCCCAGGAAGGGACAGTGGGATAGGTTCCCCATCCATTCAGTCCTGACCCCACCCTCGCCCTGCATGTCCCTAGTCCTGATGTCTGCTGAGCACCCGCGGCTGTCCCAAGACCTTCAGGCCCACAGTATGACGTTTGTGGGGGCGCCCATCCAGACGTCCACCCCCGTCGGCCCCACCACTGCCTTCTCCTACGTCATCTCGGACTCCCAGTCGCAGCCCAGGGCCTCTCAGGGGCCTCTCAGTGGGCCTGCCCACACCCACTCCAGTGCCTACCCCACCACCCCTGCTCCTGTCCCCCAAGCTGCTGCTGTCAACTCCTCTTCCCCTAGTACCACCCAAGTCATCCAGGGAGACCCCCAGCCCCCGACTAGGCCTTCGCTCACCCCCAGCGCCCCAGCTCACACATCCACCTCTCCAATTTCTGCCAACGACACCCGGGGCTCTCGTGCCTCAGAGACATCTCGGAAAAGCATTGTGGACCTGGACCGGAAGCTGGCCCACCGCAAGGCCAGCAAGTTCTCTGACAGCCCCCGAGGTGAGTGGCCGTGGCTGCTGCTCCCCTGACCACACCCACAGATGGCTCTGCTCACAAGGCCCGTCTTGCCCCCAGAATCAAAGCAGCTGGCCTGGGAGCGGCTGGTGGGGGAGGTCGCCTTCCAGCTGGACCGCAGGATCCTGTCCAGTATCTTCCCGGAGCGTGTGCGTCTCTACGGCTTCACTGTCTCCAACATTCCAGAGAAGATCATCCAGGTCAGTGGCTGCCTGCAGAGGTGGGGTGTGCAGGTCCTTGGGGGGTCAGGGGTGGTCCTGCTGAGGCCAAGCGAGTTGGAATCTGAGGGTCCCTGAGATGTAAGAAGCACAGTTCCTGGCCACAAGAAGTCCCAGCTAGTGCTGCGGCAGGAGCAGTCTATGAGCCCCATGACCTCCCCACGGCAGGTGAGGGGAAGGGAAAACTCAGAGTACCTCAGCCAACTCTCCCCTTTGCCATCTTGGACGGCCTCAGGGGCCACACAGCCTCAGGACAGTCACTCCCAATCCACAGCCTTCCTCCTGGATCTGCACAGCCAAAGGCTTCTATCTGGCACTGTGGGTCCCTGCCAGGGTTCCTGAGGCTTCAAGGGGTGCAAGTCCCTGGGCCCCCAAGCAGCTGGCTGCCTCATCTCCAGGGAGCTCATTCCACTGTACTCCTGGGGCACCATCTACATCCCCTGCGCCCTTAGAGGTCCACAGAGGATGCTTGCCCTATGTTAGAGCACTGGGGTGCTAGGGGATGGGGCCATCAGAGCACCCCCTACAGACGGTGGGAGCGGGACACGGGGCAGAACCCCGTCTCGGAGACAGCCAGGGTGGCAGCGACCCGCAGCTCCTCTTGGAAAGCAGCCCATTTGTGTCCCCTGCCTGTTTTTTGCCTTCCAAAAGCAGACATGACCACAGCTGCCGGTCTGGGTTGGAGCCCCTTTGTGTGTGATCTAGAATGAGCCCTGACAGTGCCGTGCTCAGGCCCAGGGCTGCTCGACGAAAGGCCGGCAGGTGGAATCTGACCTGCTTTGGGTTCGGAGGGTGGACTGGCAGCCAGGCGAGAAGCGCCTCTTCGTTTCACGGAGATGTCCTTTGTTGGAGGGGCTTACTCTCTCGCCGTGGTCACCGTTGCCCATCCTGTCCTCCGTTGTTTACACTTTTCTCATCTTACTTAAGAAATCCTTCCCTTTCTGAACCAAAAACGCAGCCATCAAGTGCCCCATGGCAGGCCCTGCAGCGTTTCCAAGGAGTAGCTGGTGGATTCCAACTGCCGACCTTCTGGTTAGCAGCGAGCTTTTTCTTCTTTAGTGCTGTGACTTAACTAAAAGGTGACAATCCCAATCAATTTGCCACATAAAACCCTGAATTCACACCACTGTGCAACCCTAACTGCTCCCGCACCGCCACCCTGTGACAGCACTCTCCTCCCCTCCACCCTGCACTTCCCACATCCCTTCAGCCAACTCCTGTCCCCTCCACCCTCTCATCTGGCCTCCAGAGGGGGTACCCAGCCAGCTTCGCATGTGCCTTGAAGCCAAGAAGCACGTTATTTGCCAGCACCTCTCTGTGTCTTACAGTCCAGTCCCCACTTGGTCTGAAGACCTGGCCGCAGCTCTGGGCTAACAGAGTCCAGGGACCAGGTCCTCAGGGGACCCTGTAGTCTGATGGATTGTCAAGTGTGGTCTTTTAAAGAGAGTTCTAGTTCTGCACACCATTCTTCTCCTGCTACATCTGCGACTTCATACTATGTCGCCCGTCAGGGTGGTCACTGGTGGTGGCCGGGCGCCCTCTAGCTCTTCTGGTCTCGTGCTGATGAAGTCTCTGGATCATATGACCCCTTCTGTCTGCTGAGCTCGTATTTTCCTCGTGTCTTTGATGTCCTTCGTTCTCCTCTGCTCCAGGTGGATTGGGACCAATCTGCTTAGATGGCTGCTTGCTTGCTTTTAAAAAGATCCCAGGTGCTACTCACCGAAGTGGCATGCAGAATACATTCTTTTAAAAAAAAAAAAACTTAGCTATGCCAGTTAACCTGAACGGCCCCTGAAGCCGTGGTCCCCAGACCTCTGCCCCTGGCAGTGAGTTCCTAACCACTGTGCTCCCAGGCTTCTCCCACTCAAAAGGTTCTAAAAACACTCCATAATTTCTATCTTCCAAAGAATTCTGTATTTCCTTCTAGAGGTTTAAACTGTAGCTCTTATGCTGCCGTGGAATTAGTTCGTTCATTCACTGGACAATCGCTGTGACTGATGTTAGATGACAACCTGCTTCTCCTCATGCGTGCCTGGTCCTATCACAAGTGGCCGGCAGGACACAGGTGGCCCGCTCAGCTAGGAACGAGGATACTGAGTTACTATGGGGCAGCGTGGGGTGGCCCCATGGGATGGCACGGTCGTGGCCAGTAGACTGAGAAAGCGAGGAGGGCGACCAACGACAGAGGCAAAAGAACTGGGTGGCCAGGGCCCCACCAGTCGCAGCTGAGACCCTGCTTTGAGGGACAGAGCCAGCTCAGGTGACCGCCGTTCTCCCAGCTCCTCGTGGGCCCCCAGTGGCTGAGTCCACCCAGAAGCTGGAGGGCATGAGAGTCCCCAGGTGTGGTCCTGTGGGTCAGCCCCCAAAGCTCAGGACAGGCAGGTAAGGGCAGAGCAGGGCAGGGGCAAAGGGTAGCCCCCGAACCCCACTGCTCAGTAAGGCCCCAGGGCACTTCTACCGTCCTCTGTCTGGGCGACTCTGGTCTGCCGCACTGTCCCTACCACCAGAGGGTGCAGGGTGTCTCCCAAAGCCAGGCCTCCCACCTTGGCCATCCCAGGCGCTTCGGTCTCCCACGTGAATTCTACAGTTGGTTCATCAAGTTCCATAAGAACCCCAGTTTCTGTTGTGAGTAGCCATGCATTGGTCTCTAGATTAATCTGGGGAATGTGTGCCTCTTTGCAGCACTGACTATTTGTCAGCTTGTGCCACTCTCTTAATCCTCCCAGGAGGCCTCCGGTGGCCTCACTCTGGTTGGTGACCTGATGACATTCAGGGGTGCTACTGCCACGTCTCTGTCCAAATGCACCCTGCTCGCGGGTATCTAGAAAGCACAACCAGCGCTGCTGTTTTTGTCTCTGATGTCCGGTTGGTAAAGATCGCCATTAATTCTAAGTGTGTCTCTAGCAGTCCACAGAGAAATTAGACATTTTACTATAAAAAGAAGCTTTGGATGTTGTGTAGGAAAAAAAAAAAAAACAGTTCATGTAGAAGATTTTGAGAATGCCTCGCTCTCTGGTGCAGGAGCCGGCTGTGCAGAAGGCCTCCTGCGTGTCCCAGTGCTTGCTCTGACCTCTCAGGTGCTCTCCCCGTCACAGCACAACAGACCGCAGAATCAACCGTGACAGCCCTGGAGGCCACTGTCCTGGGGGAAGCAGGACAATTGCATTCATTTCCTAGGGCTGCCACAAAAAAGCCACCAATTGGGCGGACACAGATCAGCCCGTAACACCTGATGCTGTCCAAAGGTGGGTCACTTACTCCACGAGGACGGTATAGCTTTCTATCACAAGGTGGAAAGGTGTCGCGGAGTACCATCACTCAACGAGCATGCGTTGATTTTCTTCACTGAACTTTTCTGGATGACTTCGCAGACAGTCTCACCGCCTCTGAAGCCCAGCCACACAGGTTTGCTGAAGAGCATCCCCGGGCGGCGGCAGCAGCACATCAGCAGGAAACTGCTGGGAGTTCCGGCCAGATTCAGAAGAGGCCGTGGGGCCAGGGACCTCCCTGTTGATGTCAGGTGGATCCTGGCTGAAAGCAGAGACGACCAGCGAGATGCTTACCTGCACTTCAGTGACTATGCAAAGGCACTGGACTGTGTGGATCATAACAAATTGGGGATAACCATTGCAGAGAATGAGAATTCTAGAACACTTACTTGGACTCCTGAGGAATCTGTGCATGGATTGAGAAGTAGTCATTTGAACAGAACAAGGGGGCACTGCATGATTTAAAGATAGAAAAGGTGTGCGTTGGAGTTGTATCCTTTGACCATACTTATTCAGTCTGTATGCTGAGGAAATAATCCAAGAAACTAGACTATACAAAGAAGAATGGGGTGTTGGGATTGGAGGAAGACTCATTAGCAACTGCAGTATGCAGATGACACAACGCTGCTGCTGAAAGTGGATGTGAAACCCTTACTGATGAAGCTCCCAGAAATCTTGTTTTCCCTGCACAGGCCACCTCCTCAAGGCTCTCATGTCCACGTATGTGGTCACCCATGTGCCTCTGCTGATCAGAAACCCAGGTCAGGGGCACCCAGAGCTGCAAGGGAGTCTTAAAGGCCTCGTGCAGCTGAAGGCGGCCAGAGAGGTGGTGCCCACAGGCTGGAGGACCGACGGCGGCGTCTGCTGAGTGCAGGTTAACAGGTTTTCCCTGCTTCTCGTTGCTGAGTTTTTAACCCAAAGGTCAAATTTTGTAAAATGTTTTTCAGTCTCTTGTTGAGATGACGACATGTTGTCCCCCCCCAAACCTCCACTGCTTTTATCTTTTAATCTTTTCAAGTCCCACGAGAAGATCACATCAGTAGACCACAGCCCCACCGCCAGCACGCCCCATACTCGCAGAAGTCCCCGCACTCAGCCACGAGGAATTGTTTGAGGGAGCTGGAAGGCTCGGGATGCTTTTGCAGCCTTCCCTGCTTGTTCAAGGCCGCAACGAGGGACTGCTCCAGGACGCTAAGTTAGGTCCCTGGGTGGCACTTGCTGTTTGCTCTCCTCGCTAACCCAGAAGCTGACAGGGTGAGGCCACCCCACTGTGCCTGGCGACCTGCCTCTATGAAATTACAGCCACCGAGGGCCCCAGGTTTTGTGTTAAGTCCTCCGCAGGGACATTCCGGGCCCTGTTGCCCCTCTCTGAGTGTCGGGGGAACTCAGGCCGGGGGACAGAGCTAAGTTCACCAGGGGCAGAGCTAACAGCCACGGTCCCAACCTTTTGGCTCGAACGAGGTGACCTGCCCAGCCTCGCTGCACGGAAGCGAGGGACACGCAGCCGACACAAGGAAGGCCGAGAGGCTCCCACGCCGGCCGACTCGTCGGTCTGACACAACCACTCTCTCTGGTTGACTGTTTGGTGGCTGTCTGTCCTTTGACTGTTCGGACTCCGTTTCCTTGAGATTTACTGGTTATTTTTTGAGATTTACTTTGCTGTTGTACTTTCTCCAGACAAAGGTTCCCCCTCAGCATCTTTGTGTTTATGTGAGTGCCTGCAGAGTGAGGAGGGCCTCTAACCAGGAGGAGGTTCAGTAACGCCGGCACGACGTGGGCACCAGCCGGGGTGGACGCTGCTCCGAGGACTGTGGCTGGGGGAGGGCCTGCGAGAGACTGGGGCACCGGCAGGTCCAGTGTCTCCCACTGGTTCCAGGACACTGACGCGATTTCACCCCCACTAGCCAGGAGTCTGGAAACCCTGGTGGCACAGTGGGTTAAGTGCTATGTCTGCTAACCAAGGTGTGCAGTTCCAGTTCGTCAGGTACTCCTCGGAAACTCCATGGGGCGGTTCTACTCTGACCTATAAGGTCACTACGAGTCAGACCCGACTCGATGGCACTGGGTAGCCAGGTGTGCCCATGTGCCCTAAAGTGCCTGTGGAGTGACAAGCCTGCCCTGTGTCCCGCAGGCTGATGGGGGATGGCTGGTGCACCCCCAGGTCGAGACATCCATCAGCTGCATTGGATGTCCCCTTGAACCCACGTGTCCATTCGGGTTCACGTAGGAGCCAGTGTCTGAGGCATTTGGCTCTGGTCTCTCCTCATGTAGTTTTGTGTATGTACGCGTGTGTGCATGCGTGTGCGTTAAAACGTGCATCACAAATTTGCCATTTTAACTGGTTTTGAGCGTAGACCAGATGGCGCTGGGCACAGGAATGATACTGGTGAGTGTGCTTGGCCTCTTCTGTTTCTGGTCTTTGTTTCATCCCAGAGGCTCTGGGCTCCTTGAGCAGGAACAGTCCTCAATCCGCGGTGACGTCTGCTCTGCCCCCTGTCTCTGTGCGTTTGCCTGTTGGGGAGACCACATGATGTTTGCTTGTTTTCATCTGGCTTCTTTCACTACGCAGAATGTTTTCTTTTTTCATACATGAATGTAATTAGGCTTTTTTTTTATGATTGAGTGAAAATGTACATTCCCATAAAAATCTGCATGCCCACCTATGTGCAGCTCCCACTACTCTCCCTGCATGGTGACAGCACAGCTCTCTGCTCCAGACATGTCTTATCCTCCCAGTAATCTCCTCTCCCCTCCTCTCCACCCAGTCCCCCACTTCCAGTAAGAGGTCAGCAGGACAACATCCTATAGGCGTGTAGAACCATAAAGTGCACACATGATATGGTCACTCTGTGTCACCAAATCCAACCCATTCCTCTCTGAAGGGTTGACCTCCATTATAATTTATGGACAGGGGCAGCATCAGGGCCAGGGGCCAAGCTGCCAGGGGAACTCCGAGACCCCTGGACCATCAATTGCAGTCTTTTAGCGGAGATCTCAGGGTGCACCCCTTTTTATTCTTGTGTTGCCAGTGAGACTCAACTCTGTGAGCTCCATCACAGCTATCACTGGTGGTGGCTGGGCACCATCTGGTTCTTCCGGTCACGAGTCGATGCAGTCACCCACTCACGTGGGTCAATTTAGGCTTTTTATTTATTTTTTCATTGTGTTTTAAGTGAAAATTCGCAGTTCCAGTCAGTTTCTCACACAAACACACACTGCCGTGTGATCTTGGCTGCTCTCCCCACACTGTGACAGCACACTGCACCCCTCCACCGCAAATTTAACATGACCGTCCAGCCAGGGCCTGCCCCCTCTGCCCCCTCCGGACGCCATGGGCAGGAGCCGCCTGGTCAGCGCCCCGCGTCTGCCCGAGCAGCTGTGCGCCCCCACCAGCATCATCTGCTGTCTTCCCGTCCGGTCCAATCCAGGTCTGAGGAGTCAGCTTTGGGATGGTTTTGCTTGACAGCACAGTGTCCCCAAGGTTCATCCGCATGTCAGAGTTCCTTGTTCGGGCCGCAGTGTTCCCCAGGATGGGGTTCATGGACAGTGGGTCCCCACTTCCCACAGGGCTGGGGTGTAATGGGTGCTCTCACTCTGCTCAGTGCACGTGGCACTGCCGGCTGCAGGCTCAGATCGCCCACAAACGTGTTCTGAGTTCCCGGGGGTGGAGGATTAGAGGAGACAGCCCGGGTGCCATGGGGAGCCCGGAGATGGGGTGCAGGCAGCCATGGTGTGAGCACGGGGCACCAAACCCAGCGGCGGAGCCTCCCCCCTCCACAGCCTCGGTGAACACCAGCTGCGAAGGGGACCGGCAACTCCTCCCAAGGAGGTGACGCTCAGGAACTGGGGCCAGAGAACAGGGGAGCACATGCCCACCAGGGAGGGAACCAGGGCGGTGCCTGCACTGGGACAAGGTGGTGTGTGGGAGAGGCCACACCAGGGACCGCCCGTGGGCCAGTCCTGGCTCCCAGAGCTGAGCTGTGGGAAGCACAGTGTCGGCGGGGTGGGGAACCACCCATCCAGTGAGGACTTATGACCCTCAGGCACATTGCCCTGCGGGCAACCAGGAGAAGTGATCTGAAGGCCAGGGCCACCTGCACAGGTGACAGGCTGCATAATTTGAAGGGTTCAGTGTATACAATATGAAATTGGGGGGACCTTGTTCAAAACTTACTAAGAATTTAAGCCATGGCAGCAGAGGACTCCGCCAAGCAGGGGGCCCTCTGAGAGCAATCCGTGCGACTCCCTGGAGGTCCTCTGGGGAATGGCTAGAAGGGAAGACGTGGAGGTCACTGTCTGGCTGGGGGACACAGGCGGTGAGGAAGTGCTGGGGACCAATAGGCCAGGACTGGGAGTGGGCAGGGAAGGGGCGGTGGAGAGCCCCTTCCCCGAGCTCTGGGCCTGCAGCTGTCAGTCCAGTGAGGGGGCAAGGCCAGCCAGAAGACCTGGTGACGGAGCCCAGGCTGACTGACAAGGGGACCCCAAGAAGAGACTGAGGAGCACAGTGGACAGTAGGAGGTCAGAGATTCCAGGGGTGTCTCCTGGGCTAGGCGACCTGGGGGCGCAGTGAGTCCCCCCAGCACTCACTGTCTCTCCTTCACCTCTGGACTCCCAGCCACGATCCCTGCTGGGTTCCCTTGCCCTGAACTCAGCCCCAAATTCCTGGTGGTGGTAGACCACGGACAGGGAAGCAGCATCCCCGTCACCCCCTGGACCGAGGCTGCACTGGGCAGCAATGGGCACCTGGCCCTCCCGGTAGGTTGCCCCAGCACCTCCACCCCCTCAGTCCACGGGCCATGTCCCCGCAGGCCTCCATGAACCCCAGTGACCACAAGCTGGATGAGGAGCTGTGCCAGACACTCACACAGCGCTACGTGGCCATCATGAACCGGCTGCAGGGCCTGGGCTACAACGGGCGGGTGCACCCTGCGCTGACCGAGCAGCTGGTCAACACCTATGGCATCCTGCGCGAGCGGCCGGAGCTGGCTGCCTCCGAGGGCGGCTCCTACCCCGTGGACTTCCTGCAGCGCGTGCTGGCAGAGACCGTGCCGCCGGGCCTGCTTGCCGACGCGCTGCTGCTGCTCTCCTGTCTCAGCCAGCTGTCCCACGACGACGGCAAGCCCATGTTCATCTGGTGACGCTGGATGCGGTCAGCCCCCTCTGCCCCGTTCCCTGCATGCAGCCATTAAACTCCCATGGCCACTGGCTGCTGTGCCTGTGCCGGCGCGCTGGCGACACCGTTTCCTCTGGGGCACCCACCATTGCTCCCCGGCACCCCCCAGCCCTGCCGTGAGAGCCTCGAGACTCAGGGTCATCCCAAGGCTTCCTGCTGTCGCTGGGCGGTGGGCAGGCACAGCAGGCACCTGAGACCTGAAGGAGAAAAGCAGGGGCAAGGAGGAGCCGCTGCCCGTGGCTCTGTGCCCACCTGCAGCACCTGGTGGGGCACACGGAGCCGAGACCTTGGGGAGCAGCACAAGGACACGAGTGTAGGAGGCACTCCATGCCACTAGGCAGGGACAGGACTGGGGTCGGGGACCCAAAGGAGAAAGTAGAGGGAGGGGAGACAGCCCGGGGAGGGAGGACCCCTTACCAAGGTCTCTGAGGTCCCAGAAGAGGGGGCTGAAGCCCCAGCATCCCTGCAGACATGGGGTGGGTACTCAGCTGTGGGGAGGGGCTGCAGGGAGCACAGGAGGAGATGGTGGGGGCTGTAAGGTGGCCCACAGGCCAAGAGGGAGGGGGCCTTCTGCATGGTGCAGCCCGAGGAGGGATCGGATGGGTGGGGGTTACGTCCTGGGGGAGGCCCAGTCCCCAGAAGCTCCAGGCCGTCTGTCCTGTCCATGCCTAGACTGCCCGTGACTTTAGAGAAAACAGTCAGACGACTATACCTCTTGCTCAGCCTTTGTGACAGCTGGGACAGGCCCAAACTGCAGTACTGGCCTCAGAGCCTAGAGGCTCCCCTACCTGCCCGCCTCCAGTCTTCTGAAAGGCAGGCCTGACCCAAGCCTCCAGGCGTATTAAGAGCCACCTGTCCCCACACGGTGCTGGGGCTGGGCTGGTTTGCAGTCCACTGACAAAAGTGAGCCCAAGGCCAGACTCTGCTGCTGCTCCACTTTAGGCCTATTTCCAAGACAGGTGATCAAAAAAACGCAGAAATTATCAAAAATATCATTAACATCACATGCAAGTAAAATATTGCTGAAGATCATGCAGAGGCAGCTGCAGCAGTATCTGCAGAGAACGGCCAGAAATTCCAGTCAGATTTAGAAGAGTACGTGGAACCAGGGACATCACCGCTAATGTCAGATGGAGCCTGGTTGAAGGCAGAGAGTACCAGAAGGATGTGCGCTTCTGTCATACCAAATATGTGAGAGCCTTTGCTGTGCGGATCACAACAAATGACGGAGGACAGTTTGGAGGACGGGACCTCCAGGGGACCTGACTGTGGTCACCTGCTGCACTTAGACAAGAGGCAGCCATTCAAACAGAACTAGCGGACACGGCGTGATTTGAAACCAGGAAAGGGGTGGGTCGAGGTTGTATATGCTGAGTAAGTAATCCAAGAAGCTGGACAACACAAAGGAAAACACGGCACGGGACCGAAGGAAGGCTCATTAACAGTCTGCCTCGTGCAGACGACACAGCCCTGCTCCCAGAAAGCGCAGAGGACTTGAAGCACTTGCTGATGGAGGCCCAAGACCACAGCCTTCCGTGGGCTGCACCGTACCCTAGTCACCTGGTGCTACTCTAACAGAAATAATCACAAGCGGACAGCTTCCACAAAGAAAAGTCTGTTCTCACACAGTCCCGTAGGCTGGAAGTCTGCACTCAGGGGGTCTGCTCCGGGGGAGCGCACTCTCTCTCTGTCGGCTCTGGAGGAAGGGCCTTGTGTTGCATCTGTCTCTGGTTGGGGAGCATCTTGGTGCAAGAACCTCAGGTCGGAAGGGTGCGCTCCGGCCCCCGTGCTGCTTTCTTGACAGTGTGAGGTTCCTACTCTCTGCTTGCTACCCTCTCCTTTTACCTTGTAGGTTGAAAGGATAAAGGGTGGTGCAAGCCACATTCCGGGGAAACTCTCTTTGCGCTGGAGCAGGGAGGGGACCTTAGGAAGGGATTTACAGTTCCACCCTAATCCTCTGTAACATAATCCAGTTTGTTAACCACAGGTAGAGATGAGGATTTACAACCTAGGAAAATCACAGAATGGAGGGCAATCACAGAATACTGGGAATCATGGTCCAGACAAGTGGCTACACACATTTTGGGGTGTAGGGGGGAAAACAACTCAAACCACAACTCACCTCAACATAAAGGAAACAAAAGTCCTTACAACTGGACCAGTGAGCAACATCAGGACAAACGGAGAAAAGACTGAAGCTGTCAGGGATTTCGTTTTACGGGGTCCACAATCCACACCCCTGGAAGCAGCACCAGGAAATCAAAAGACGCGTTACAGTGAGCAAATTCGCTGCCGAAGAGTCGTTTAAAGCCGGGGGAGAAAAAAGGATGTCACTTAGAGAGTAAAGTACGCCTGACCCAAGCCATCGTATTTTCATTTGCCTCTTAGGCATGTGAAAGCTGGACATCGAATCAAGAAGACCTAGGAAGAACTGACGCCTGTGACTTACAGCGTCGGAGGAGACACTGATCAGATAGACCATGGACCCCAGAAGAACGGAAGAGCTCGTCTTAGGAGAAAGGAGGCCGGAAAGCAAGGATGGGAGACTTCCTCTCACATGCTTTGGACACGCCATCGCGGGGACCGGCCCCTGGAGAAGGACCCCACGCAGGTGGAGTAGACCGTGGGGCCTGGCAGGGCTTCTTTCTGCCGTCAGTCTGAAGCGACCCACCGGCACCTGACAGCAGGCCCCGGGCCCATCTGACCCAGAGTGTGGGTGTGATCCCGAACCACCGGGGCACACACGCAGAAGGTGCCCTCGCAACTGGCTGGCAGCAGGGAGGAAGAAATCAACAGTCCCCACCCTGTAACTATGGTTACAAGGTCACAACACTGAGGGCCACCTTTGGGTGGCTCTACTTGGTGCACGAGAGAGGCTGGCCGGAATACTCCCAGCCCAACCTCCCCTTTAAGGTGGTGCCTCTGAACTCAGACAGGAGACCCTGAAAGAAAGTGTGTTGGTGGCAGGGTGGACCCTACTGTCTGCGAAGTCACGTCAACACAGACTCGTGGGAGGAGGGGCAGCACTCCCACAAGGCCGCGCTCCGCGGGGCTCCCAGGGGCTCTGCGAGGGACTAGACGGGGTGAGGAGGGGCACGGCAGGGTGTGAGCCCTGCGAAAGGACTTCCGGAATGCACCCTGAGCCCGTGCCTCGGGACTCACGGCGCCTGGGCCCCACTCCCCGGCCGCGCCCCGGGGCCTTTCCACTGCCGTCTCCCCTGCAGCACCCACAGACACACTGACAAATCTGCTGGCTGGCACGCTAGAAACCGATGAGCCACCACGGTCCGCGAGGGCCACGCAGTCCCTGCCCTGGCTGGCCCTCTGCGCCCAGCGCTCTGCAGCTCTGACCTTTATCGCACCCATGCCACACGCCCTCCACGCCCTGGCCCTCGCACTGCTCTTCCCAGCCTACTTGGCCCTGGACCTGCTGCTGGGCTACTGGGTGCCGGCAACGTGTGCAGGCCATCTGGCGCGGCCCTACAAGGCGGCCGTCGCGGTGACAGTGCTCCTGCTGCTGCTGGTCAGCCTGCCCACGGAGCCGCGACGTCTGCTGCTTTGGCTGCCACTGCAGGATTGGCATCACCCTTCTGCTACCAGCCCTGGATGCCACCGGTGCACTGATCCGGTTTTCTCAGCACCAACCTTGTCAGCTGCCCCACGGGCTGGCACGCTTCAGCCACCTGCCGCATAGCCAGCGGAGCACTATACCATGGGTGCCACGCTGCTCACTGGCCTGCGGTCCTCACGCTACAGAGCCATGGACTGCAGCCCGCTGCCAGCTGGGAAGCAATGCAGGGTGCTAGCGGCCACCTTGCCCGTGGGCCAGGACTTCGTGTGCCTGAGGAGGCATTCAACCTGCGAGCCGCAGCCGTGGGCCAGCTGGCCCCCAGCCTGGGCCAGGTGCTGTGTAACATGGGAGCGCGCGGCATGAAGGCCAGGCTGCATCTCAAGCTGCTGGGCAGCTGGCTGCTGCGGCCGCCTTCCACTGCTTCTTAAAAGGGCGCGGCGAGGACACACTAGCCTCCGAAGGGCTGCTGTCGGCACAGGTACGGGACCCTGGATGGACTGCAGCATGCCTTGGGTGGGGGCGCACGTGGGGGTCAGATGGACAAGAGCAGCTGGGATGTCTGTTGTGCTGCAGGTGTACCCCCGCAACCCGGACGGGTACATCGTCGCTTCTGGCACTGGACCTCCTGCACGTAGAAGCAGTGAGACCCGCCTCCGCAACCCCACCCCCGTTGGTTGGCCACCCGCGGCCCAGGACCCAGCCAGGAGAGACAGACTCGGGGCTAAACCCTCTCCCCTCTCTTCCCAGAGAACAGGGCAGTGGGCTGCAAGCAGCTGGCCCTACTGCTGGACTAGGCTGAGAAGTCTGAGGTCAAAAGCTGCCAGGGTGGCGAGGCCATGGCCTTCAGCCTGCTTCCCGGGGAACTGAACTTAGACCACTGCTCCTGAGATGGGAGTGGCCTGGCTGCCTCGGAGCCCTGCCTCTCCCTGCAGGCCGAGCACTAGAGAGCAGAAGCACCAGCTCTGCTCAGGCGTTTCAGGATCCCTGCGCACCAGGTGTGGGGCAGGAGCAGCCCCGGGCCCTGGGATGACCTGGGAGCTCGGGAGGGACCTAAGGCCAGGTTCCTGTGGACACCACTCTGCCTGTCCTGCCCTGCAAGGACACAGCTGAGCACCCCTGTGCTCCACCACTCTGAGGCCAGCTCCTGGGAAACACTGCACAGCTGAGTGGCAGACCTGGGGCCAGTTAATGTCCAGTCCACCCGGCAGGGGAGGGCAGCTCCTGGTCTCGGTAATACATTCCCCTTCTCAGGGCCTGGGGCAGGAAGTGGGGTGCCACCTGTACCCCGCTGACTCTCCCAGCAGAAGGCACCTGAGCCCCAGACTGCACCCTGTACCGCACAGCACCTGGGGCACTGCTGAGCTTGGTGAGTGACAGCACAGAGGGGACAGGAGGACAAGCCTGCGACAGGGCCCCTCCTCAACCAGACTCTCGACCCAGGAGGTGGACAGGCGACGTTCAGCACCACCCTGGCTGGGCTAATGGACCACCTGGCTGCGGGCCTATGACTCCATGTGTCCCCACCCCCGTGGCCCTGCACCAGACACTGACGAGGACCCGTTGCATGGGAACAGAGACTAACACACCCCGGAAAGTGGGCAGCTTTGGGGATCTTTATTGTGGGCCTCACAGGGCCTCCTGGGCCCGGCGGTACTCGAACACGCTGCCGCGCTCTGGGAAAGCGCGGGCCTGTGGGGGCGACCCCTGTGGCGGGGCTGGGTCTTCAGGGTCTCCGTAGCCGCCCCCACCAGGCGTGTGAAGGCAGAACACGTCCTGTGAGGCAAAGGGGTGGCTCAGCGCCCGCCTCATTCAAGTCCGCTGCCACCAGCTGTGCCCGCCGCCCTGGGGCTACTGCAGCCACCACCCACCCACCCACCGGCCTGGACCTGGCCGGGGAGCGGCACCCTTTCATTTGGGGGCCAAACTGAAGCGGCCTCGGGCTATTTTTGTAACTGTCCACCTTCGGTGGTGTAGGGGGTCCAGCAGACGGCAGCCCTCACCCCGGGGTACACGGAGACCGACGTCTTTCCTCCCAAGTTCACGGTGCGGCCGTCCTTGCGGATCAGCAGGTTGAGGCCGCAGGCTCCCGGCTCCCCGCCTGCGGGGAGAGGCAGGTGCGGGTGGCCGGGGGGCTGGGTGGGGGCGCCAGGGGAGCCGAGGTCAGCGGGGTGGCAGCTCACCCTGGAGGCCGTAGGGCCGGAAGACGCGGCGCTCCGTCAGCACTGACAGCACGGCCTCCTCGCGGAAGAGCAGCTCGCGGACGACGCCGTCGCCGCCCCGGAAGCGGCCGCGGCCCCCGGAGCCCGGCCTCAGCTCAAAGCGGCGCAAGATCACGGGGTACCTGCGGCCGGCGGACCCAGAGCGTGGCGCCGGCGGGGAGGGGCTGAGTGCGACCCCGCCCCAGCCCGGCTCCGCCCGGCCCCGCCCCGGCGCCCTCACCGGCTCTCGAGGATCTCCGGGTCGGTGATGCGCGTGTTGGTCATGTGGCTGTGCACACCGCTGCGCCCGTGCCAGCCGGGGCCCGCGCCCGCGCCGCCCGCCACCGTCTCGTAGTAGCCCATGTGGGCATTGCCCAGGGTCACGTTGTTCATGCAGCCCTGGGGGACACGCAGCGGTGGTGGGCAGCCCCGACCCAGTGGTCCCCGCCCCCAGCCGCACCCCCCCCCAGAAGGCCAGGCCCCGCCCAGCCGCACCTGTGAGGCGGCGCAGGCTCCAAAGGCCCCCAGGATGACGTCCACCACGCGCTGGGAGGTGAGCACGTTGCCGCCGACCACAGCCGCTTCTGGGGACGGGTCCAGGATGGAGCCTCGGGGAATCACCACGCGCACTGGTGCCAGGCAGCCCTGTGGGACGCGGCTCTTAGGGGTGAGTGGGGCGGCCCTGTTCTCCGAAGTGGGGAGACACGACCCCTGGGGTCAGTCTGGTCCCACGCCTAGCCCCGTGCATAGGCTCCGCAGGCGACACTACCTGATTAAGCGGTATGTCCCGGCCCACCAGACAGCGCAGGCAGTAGATGAGCGCAGACAGCGTGATGGCCCGCGGAGCGTTGAGGTTGCCCCACACCTCGGGTCCAGTACCGCTGAAGTCAAACACCGCACTGCCCTGCGAGCAAGGGACAGTCAGCAGCTGGCGCCCACGTCCCAAGGCTTCGTGGGGGCGCCGTCTGTGGCCTGACCTGACCCAAATTGATCTGCACCCGGAGCCGGATGGGGGAGCCATCGTCCATGTGGTCCTCCGCAGACACCTCCAGGGGCAGGCCCCTGGCCTGCCTGGCAGTCCCGAAGGCTCGCAGCATGTCCCGCACCGCTAGCTCAGCATTTGCCTGGCACACAGAGCCCAGAGAGAGTGCCACCTCTAGGGAGGGCCAGGCAGCCCTGGAGGAGCGTCCCCAGCCTGCCTAGATGTGGCCTCGCCAGCCCGGCCCCCAGCCCGCCTGGGTGTGGCCCCGCCGGCCCCGCCCCCAGCCCACCTGGATGTGGCCCATGTAGGCCTGCACCACGTCCAGCCCGTACTGCCCGATGAGCTCCCCCACCAGCTGGATGCCCTTCTGGTTGGCTGCCACCTGGGCACGGAGGTCTGACAGGTTGTCATGGAGATTCCGGGTCCCACTGCACCCTGGGATCTTTCCAGGTGCCCTCAGTGCCTCAGTCACCGCTGGTAGGCAAGGGGTCACCACTGAGCCATCCCCAGGTCACCAGGTGCCTTGTTCCATGCCCCATATCCTGTCTGGGCATTCGGCACCCAGCCTAGTCTTTATGGCTCCCTGCTGCCCTCCCTGTGGCCCTCAGGCCTCCAGGCTCCACCTCCACCCTCTGCTAAGCCATCTGGCTCCCACCCCAACACTGGGTACCCCAGGCCTTGGCAAGCAGCTCCACCTCTGACCTGACTGGAGCCAGAGGGGCTGGAGGGAAGTGAGCTGGCCCCTCAGCACACTCCTCTCCTGCCCTCACTGGGCCTTCCCTACCCTCCAACTCCCCTTTCAGTCTTGTTTTGAAAATGGCATCAGTGTGGTTGTCTCCGCTGCCCTGCTCACCTCTCCACTCCCTGCAAGCTCCTTGGTGCTCCCTACAAAGGCTGTGGACAAGGTCTCCACCCCTGATAAGTAGTGCCCAGATCCCTGACCCCCAAGGACCACTGCTTCAGGAAAACCCAGGTTTGGGGCAGGTCCTCTCTAAGCCCCCTCCCCAATGAGTATGCATGTCCTCTTTCACACGTCTGCAAGTGTCTCTGTCCATGTCCAGCCCAGGAGACAGGACAGAGCACACTGGCCAAGACAGTGGTCAGCCTGAGTCACCCCACTGTGTCCTCAGTACCCAGACAGCCTGAGGCCTGGCTACCCCCACCGACTCAGGGATGGCCCCTTGGGCCCTGTGGCCTAGCTCAGTTCTCCCCACTGCCCCGGCCCCACTGTCTCTGAAGGCCCAGCTTCCCCAAAGCCTGCTGTGCCCACGAGGGCCAGGACCCCATCCACTAGCGGCCCAGTCCCAACTCCTCTTCTCTTCCCCAAGTCCCATCAAATACCCACTGCAGATGTCCCCAACTGCTGCCCTGTTCAAGGCTCAGCACCACCTCCTCACCCCACCCCACCATCTGCCCAGCCTCCCCTCTGCACAGCAGGCCAGGGTTGCCCACGGCACCTGGGCATTCCACACACGCCCCACTCCAACCCTTCACAGTGACTCCAAAGCCAGGGGCTAAGCCCAGGCCAGGCAGGCTCCCAGGGAGCCTGCAGCCCTCGGCCCCCGCCACTTCCTGCATTCCCCAGAGTGAGGCACAGGCTCCTGGAGCACTGCCCACCCTAAAACAGACTGCACCCCACTCAGACTCACCTTGTGGGGTCCCAGCCTGTCTTTTCCCTTCAAGGGCAGGCTAAGGCTGATGGGTGCCTCCCAGCACCCATCCACCTGGCCTTCCCACTCACCATCCTCCTGGAAGACGCCCCCCTGGACAAGTTTGAAAGACAGGAAGACAGCACCCTCCTGCTGCAGCATGGTGGAGTGAGGAGGCATGGAGCCCGGGGTGATGCCACCGATGTCTGCGTGGTGACCGCGGCTGGCCACGTAGAACACCGGCCGCGTCTGGCCTGGCCAGAACACCTGGGGTTGGGCAGCACAGTCAGCTGCAGCGTCGCCAGCAGCCGAGGGCCCCAGGGCGGTGGGCAGCCTCTCACCGGAGTGATGACGGTCAGGTCTGGCAGGTGGCTGCCCCCTGCACTGGGGTGGTTGCTCAGCAGCACGTCCCCGGGGTGCAGGTCAGTCCCCAAGTGCTGAATCTAAGCCAGAAGGCAGGCACAGAGCAGGGAGATGGGGGCAGGGGGGGAGGGAGACAGGACAGGGGACACTGGGCAGTGGTGGGTCACCAAACCTGGAACTGCACCGTCTCCTGCATGGCGCCCAGGTGCACGGGAATGTGCGGGGCATTGGAGACCAGTCCCCCGTCAGGCCCGAAGAGTGCGCAAGAGAAGTCCAGGCGCTCCTTGATGTTGGTGGAGATGGCTGTGCGCTGCAGGATACGGCCCATCTGTTCTGGGGGCACAGAGTGACCAGGCGCCGGCTGGCCCCACCCACCCACCCCAGGCTACCACCCCGGTGCACAAGGCATTGGGCATGGCCACCTGGAGGCAGACCCAGGATTCCTGGAGCCAGCCTGCCCCCAGGGTACCGGTACCACAGATCAGTCCCCACGCCACCTCGTCAAGCCCACTGTCACCAGGACATCCCCCAGAAGGCCCCGCAAGACCTCACCTAGAACCCAAGACCAGAGAAACCGGAGGGTGCCCAGACACCACAATGGGCCACTGTGACTGGGATCCTGGACAGAGCAGGAGAAAGACGGAGCGCAAACCCCAAATCCCACAAGACAGGTCAGACTTGCTGGTCTGACAGTGTCATGGAATGATCTGTGTCCACTCAGAAATGTGTAGCAGTTTGACCGAGCCATGGTTCCCTGTGTTGTGTGACATGCTGTAAACCCTGCCCCTACGAGGTTAATGAGGGAGGGGGTGGCTGCTGTGTTGGTGGGCAGGACTCAGTGTGGGCCTGTACTGGGCCTTGGGGCAGCCTCTTGGGACACCAAGAGGGGCAGACAGAGTGGGGGACGTCTTACCACCAGGAAAGGAGTGTCGGGAGCTGAGTGAATGCTTTGGAAAGGACCAGGGTCCCAGTCCAGGGGAAGACTGATGACAAGGACCTTCCTCCAGACCCATCAGAGAAAGCCTTCCCCTGGTGCTGATGCCCTGAATGTGGACATTCAGCCTACTGGACTGTGACAAAGTAAAGGTCTCTTTTTAAAGCCATCCACTTGTGGTATTTCTGTTACAGCAGCCTGAGCGACGGAGACGGAGGCAGACAGAGCCCCAGACTAGACCCTTTCTGACCAGGCACTGAAGCCCCAGAGACCAACGTGCAGCCCAACCGCAGAGAAGCCAGGAGCTGAACAGTAAATGTAGCAGGAATGAGCTCCTTACGGTAATCAACCACATAAGACGGGAAGGACGGCATTTCACCAAAGCAAAGAAGAGAAGAGGGAAGGGTAGAAAACCAGGCTCAAAGGAGATGGGGGACCCAGGGTGCGGACAGAGAGGCCACCAACACAGGGTACAGAGTGGAGCCAAGACCCCCAAATGCTCCACGTACAGACTCTTAGGCAGTGGTCTAGACTTCAGCTTGAGGCACAATAAAAATAACTTCCTAAAAAAGACCTCACCAGTGGTGCATCTAGGGGGCTGTTCTGGCCCTGGGGTGTGTCACCTCTGAGCAGCTCCTGCGAGGCCAGCATACAGCCCGATGCCCCTCCCCAGGCACGGTAATGTGTTAATGAAAAGATGACCAAGCTGGACTCATATTTTTGAGCTGATAGCACACCAAAGTTATCTAAAAGAGGGTTCTCAGGTGTCTGGACAGAGGCACAGTCTCGGTGCCTGCCACAGGTACCACTTTCTGCAGACAAGTGCCAGGTGAGAGACACCCAGGGCCCATACAGGACGCACCACACCTGCCATGCCGGCTGTACCTGCCATGCCATCACGCCCTAGTTACACTCTGGCCCAGATCAAACACCTGCCTAGGTGCGTCCACCACCTCCTTACCCTGCCTGGAACTTGTGGCAGAATTCAGGTCCAAGGCTCCAAACTGGGCCCCCAGGAAGCCCCTTCCGCCCCCACCCTGCACAGGGGAGCTCTGTGCCCCCTTCCCTGAAGTGTAAGGAGGGATAAACCAAAATTAAACCACTGCTACAGAGTCACTTCCAACTCAGTGACCCTATAGGACAGAGCAGAACCACCCCCAGGGTTTCCAGGACCCCAGTCTTTATGGAAGCTGACAGCCACATCATTCCCTCAAGGAGCACTGCTGGCTTTGAACCATAGACCTACAGGTCAGCAGCAAAGCACTTAACCACTGCACCACCAAGGCCCCTTGTAGGGAGGGTGACCGTCCCCAAATTGCAAGGCTGTTGGTCAAAGAACACTGCCCAGCCGGCCCAAGGCCACCCTAGGACCATCACACCTGGCCTGATCACCCTGGCTCCGCACACTCCTGCCATCCCAGCCCACGTGCCCACAGCCAGCACTGCCAGCTGCACCACCTGCACCCACCTCTGCTTGACATTCCAACACATCCCTCTCCATGTGCCTCATCTCCGGGAGAGGCTGGGCCCGCCCCGGGAGCCAGGCTGCTGTGGGGACACTCACCGGCAATGCGCAGGGCTGCGGTGGGGACACTCACCGGCGATGCTCATGAAGCGGTGTGAGAAGATGGACAGCTGGATGGGGTCGAGCTGGGTGCCCACTGTGCTGGTGGCCTCAGCCCCCACCAAAATCCGGATGTCCCCTGTGTCTGTCACCTCTGCCTGGCAGCCTGGCTCCACCAGGATGGTGCTGGGGCAGGTGCACAGAAGGGCTGTTAAGGCCAGGGTAGATCACTGCGCAAGTGTGGGACCCACAGCCCAAGGACAAGGGACACTCAACTCTGGGACCCCCAAGAGGACAGAGAGCTGCCCACCAGAGCTCCAGAGCTCACGGCCTCCATCCATGGCCCAGACACACAGCCTCCACCACGGCCCCCACCCGGCCCCCACCCAGCCAGGCCACAGCCCACCTGTTGCTGTCGATGATGAGGCAAGGCCCCTGAAGCTTGTGCGCACAGCCCAGCTCTGCCAGCAGGTACACGGGGGTCTCTTGGTAGCCCCCCTCAAAGTAGCACTGGGTCATCTGTGAAGAGTGTGGGGTGAGCACGGTGCCTGGGCATCCCACCTGGGGTCCACACCCATCCCCATGATCTGGACAGGGCCACTAACCTTGTCCACCCGGGGAGGCCCAGTCTGGGCTTTGGAGTTGTTCTCAAGGCGAAGGCCACTGCGGCCAATGCCCCTCACCCGCACGTCATCCACCACAACTGGTCTCTCAGGGATGATGAAACCAAACTCCCTCATGTACCTGCAGGACCACAGTGCCAAAGGAGGGTCAGGGTGGTAGCCAGGGACCCTGAGGCCACTCTGCTCCCCAGGACACAGAGCCCACATACCTCTCCACAAAGGCTGCCCCAAAGTCACCAGCACGGGGCGAGTGGGCAGTGGCTGGGTGTCGGTGGGTGGAGACCATCAGGGCACAGTCAGTGCCCTGGTAACGCAGGTGCAGGAAGCTCTCGGTGCTGATCTGGGACCTGTGGGCAGGTGGGCTGGCAGGGCACCCACGCAAAGGCCCCACCTCCTCCAGCCCCTCAAAGCAGCGACCTGTAAACATGTCTGGGGGCCCTTCAGCAAGCCTGGGCTCTGAAACCTGGGTACCATGCCCACCTGGGAAAGCCCTGGGCCCGCAAGGCATCCACACATTGGTCTTGCAGGCGGCTCAGCCTCTGGTCCAGCTGCACAAAGGTCTCAGGGGCATAGGACAGAGAGCAGGGCTCCTGGGCCTCGTGTACCACGTCGGCCAGGGCCAGCCCCAGAGCTGACAGCAACCCGCTGTGTCTACAAGGAGCAGAGAGACCACAATGACAGGCAGGTTCAGGTGCCTGCCCCAGGGCCAGCACCACATGCACCACGACCCCCGCCCCAGGGCCAGCGCCCACGTGCACCCCCACCCGCCCCGGGGCCAGCACCCACGTGCACCCCTCCATCACACCTGTGGATGTGGACGGTGTCCATGCCCAGAGCCCGGGCAATGGCACAGGCATGCTGCCCACCAGCACCCCCAAAGCAGGCCAGCACATGCACAGAGGGGTCATGGCCACGAGCCTGCAGGCCAAAAGGGGTCATTAGCCTCTCCTACCCTGCACCACCTGGCCCGCAGCCCCTCGTGAGTTAGACTGCCTCAGTCGGGCCAACTGTACCTGTGTGAGTGCGCGGATGGGCCGGCACATGGCCTCATTGGCCACACGCACAAACCCCATGGCCACCTCTTCCAGGCTCAGTGGAGAGGCAGGGCAGGGCCCATTGGCCAAGAAGCTGTTGACCTCTGTGGCCACAGCTTCCAGGGCCTTGCGGGAAGCCTCGGGGGACAGTGGTTGGTCCTCTCCAGGTCCAAAGATGCAGGGAAAGGAGGCGGGCAGCAGGCGACCCAGGACCAGGTTAGCATCCGTCACTGTCACTGGGCCCCCTGGAGGTGGGCACAGGGTGGGCTTGGGGGCTGGAGGTGGGGGCGAGCAGCAGGGCAGGGGCTGGACTAAAAGGTGGATGTGTGCAGGCCTGGGCAGCACCGGGAGGGCAAGTCTGGTGACACAGATGCCACCTCTTACCTTTTCGGTAGCAAGCAGGGCCAGGGTGAGCTCCGGCTGACTCGGGCCCGACCACAAAGAGGCCCGACCTAGGAGAAAGAGACTGGGATAGGAGTGGGGAGGGGGGGGGTTGGGCTCTGCCGGGTAGGGGGCTGACCTGAAAAAGAGGCGGGAGCCCCCACCAGCCGCAACGGTGTTGATGTCCAGTTGGGGGGCCTGGAGGGTGATGCCACCTGTACTGGCCTCAAAGACATGCTCAAACTCCCCAGCATAGCGGCTCACATCCGTGGATGTGCCTGGGGAGAGGGGTGGGGGACGTGTTCAAACTCCCCAGCACAGCGGCTCACATATGTGGATGTGCCTGGTGGGGGAGGGGGTGATCCGCAGCCCCGGGCCCCTGGAACTCTCGTACCTCCCATGTCAAAGCCAATGACAGGCTGGCCACCCTCGGCCTGGTAGGTGGTAGCTGAGTAGCCAACCACACCCCCCGCGGGGCCCGAGAGCACAGCTCGAGAGCCGCTGAAGGCGTCCATGGGTGCCAGTCCACCATCCGAGCGCATGAACAGCACCTGCACGTCCTGGGAGGATGGTCAGGTGGGCAGTGAGGGCCCGGGCAGCTGCAGGGGGCCGGCGGGGCAGGTGGGCAGTGACAGGCCAGGCCAGGCACAGCGCAGGCGGGCAAGTCTCACCTTAAGCTGGCCCTGGAAGCCGTGACGGAAGCCCTGCACGTAGCGCTGGATGGCGGGTGTGAGGTAGGCGTCAGCACAGGCTGTGTGCCCCCTCGGCACGATGCGCACCATAGGCATGGCCTCCGAGGACAGCGAGACGTGGGTGAAGCCCAGCTCCCGGGCCAGCGCGCCTACCTGCTGCTCGTGCTGGGCCCACCTAGGATGAGGGCCACGGCACTGTACCCACGGCCCGGTGCCCACTCACCGCCCCCCACCCCCTGCCGCCTGCTACCCTCGCTCACGTGTACGAGTGCATGAGCACCACGGCCAGGCTGTGGACACCCCGGGCCAGGAGCCCCTGCAGCTTCCCACGCAGGCCCTCCAGGTCCACGGGCTGCTGCACCTCCAACAGGTCCCCTGTGCGACCTGCCGGAAGCCCTGGCGGTTAGGGGCGGTCGTGACCCGTGGGACCTGCAGGAAGCCGCGGTGTGCAAGGCAGTCGTGGCCAGCGCCCACACCCGCCGCCTGAGGTTGGCCGGCCCCACCTTTGACAGGTGTGCCAGTGCCCAGCTCCCGACGGTGCAGCACCACACGCTCGTCGACCTCCAGCACCTCCTCGTACAGAACCTCCGGCATGGGCACAGCCTAGGGGCACACGGAGGCTCAGAGCTGGCCAGGCTTGGGGTCTGTGGCAGGGTCCTGGCAGACAGGGCAGTGCAGGCGTGGTAGTGTGTCCCAGCAGGCTGAGCATCAGGACCAGGAGACAGAAGGGCAGGCGGGCTCCGGGGAGATCTTCCCAAAAGGGACATCTGATTGACCCGCCCTACAAGAGTAGCTCCTTCCTAGAACCAGGGTGGGGGTGAGGGGATAGGATCTCCCCACACCCAAAATTCAAGAGAGGATGTGGTTGCTGACCAGAACAGGGTCTCTTGGTTTCAAGGGTCATCTCAGTCAATTAGCATAACAAAGGCTGTAAACGAAATGCTCTGCACCCCGTTTTGTGAGTCGCATCTGGGTTTTAAGAGCCAGCAAGCAGCCATTTAAGAAACACCTGGAGCAGAGAAGAAAGGACATCAAAGAGATAAGGAAAATATGAGCCCAAGAGACAGAAAGGACCCCATAGTCCAGAGACAGCATCAGCATGAGACCAGAAGAACTAGATAGTGCCCAGCCACCACTAATGACCATCCTGACAGGGGACACAGCAAAGAGTCCCTGATGGGGCAGGAGAAAAATGGAGTGCAGAGCTCAAATGCTATTAAAAAGACCAGACCTGAGTACACAATCCAGAAATTACACTATCCACTTGTGAAGAGTCGGTATTTGACAAAGGCCCAAAGGCTGTGAGCTGGAGAAATATCAGTCTCTATAACAGGGGGTGTTGGCAAAACTGGGTATCCATCTGCACAACACTGAACCAAGGCCCACACCTCACACCTTACACAAAAACTAACTCAAAACAGATCAAAGACCTAAATATCAAACCTGAAACAATAAAGATGATGGAAGAAAAAGATACGGACAACACTGGAAGTTCTAACACACAGCTTAGACAGACTACAAAATCTGACCAACAATACAAAAACAGCAGCGGAGAATATAAATACTACTAAAAAAAATCAAACACCCATGCTCATCCAAAGGCTTCATCAAGAGAGGAAAAGATTGCCTACTGTGAAAAAATATTCGGCAGTCACGTATCTGATCGATGTCTAATTTCCACAATCTACGAAGTTCTACAAAATATCAACAAGAAAAAGACAAATAACCCAATTAAGCAATGGGCAAAGGAGATGGACAGACACTTCTCCAAAGATGACAGCCAGCCAGCCAAAACACACATGAGGAAATGCTCACAATTATTAGCTATGAGAGAAATCCAAATCAGAACTGCAGTGAGATACCATCTCACCCCAACAAGCTTGGCAATAATCCAAAAAACACTAAATAACAAATGTTGGAGAGGCTGTGTCTAGATTGGAACTCTCCTACACTGCTGGTGGGATTGCAAAATGGTACAGCCTCTCTGGAAAGTAGTCTGGTGCTTTCTTAAAAAGCTAGAAACAGAAATACCACACGATCCAGCAATCCCACTGCTTGGAATGCATCCTAGATACATAAGGGCTGTCACACACAGAGACACATGCACACAAATGTTCACTGCAGCACTGTCCACAGTAGCAAAAAGACAGAATCCACCCAGGTGCCCGTCAACAGAAGAATGGATAAACAAACTACAGTACAGATACTCAATGGAACACGATGCACCGATAAAAAACAACAGTGGTCCTAGGAAGCATCTCATAAACTGGAATCAACTGGAAGTCATTATGCTGAGTGAAGTCAGTCAGCTGAAAAAGGTTGGTGTATGAGACCACTATTATAAGGACTTAAGAAGAGGCTTATGCACAGAAGAAAATATGCTTTGATGGCTACAAGGCCGGGGAGGGAGACAGAGGGTTATTTATAGACTAGTTAGCTGATAGGAATTGGGTTAGGTGAAGGGAGAGACAGCACACAGTAGAGAATAGGTCAGCATAACTGGACTACACTGTCACCTAAAAGGTCTTCCAAAAACAACCCATCATTTTAAAGGACACAAGACCAAGAAGAACTAGATGGTGCCCAGCCACCACCAAAGACAGCCCTATCAGGGAACACAGCGTAGAGTCCCTGATGGGACACATGAAAAATGTAGATCAAGAACTCTATTAAAAGATAGACTTGATGGCCCAACAGTCTGGAGGGTCCCCTAAGTACATGGCTCATGGACTTGCTGCTATCCCAGAGCTGAGACCAGTACTGAAGCCAACTCTTCAGACCAAGATTGGACTGGACGTGTGGACACTGAGTGATGCAAGTGATGTGTGTACTTTATGGTTTAATATACATGAAGCTGTCCAACTAGTCTCTTTTTAGAGGAGAGAGGAGAAGGTGGAAAGGAGGGGACAGGTTCCAGTTGAGTGGATACTGGAAGAGTGGAGGGGATGAGTGTGCTGTCACAGTGAGAGGAGAGCAGACAGAGGTGCAGAGGAGCTCGGGGTTTCGTATGGAAAATTAACTTGCCTTGTAAACTTTCAGATAAACACAATAAAAATTTTTTAAAAAAGAACACAGAAAAATAAAGAAAAAAAGACCAGACTCGATGGCCTGACAGACTGAAGGGTCCCTGGAAGACACGGCCCTGGATTCTCTGTTAGCACAGAGCTGACACTTTTCCCAAAGCCAACTCTTGAGACAAAGATAAGACTGGACTATAAGACCTAAAATGATGCTGGTGAACAGTGTGCTTCGTGGCCTAAGTAGGTCCATGAGGCTGACTGGGCAGCTCCTGTCAGAGACGAGATAGGAGGGCAGTGGGGGACAGGAGCTGGTTGAATGGACACGGGAAACACAGGGTTGAAAGGAGGAGTGTACTGTCACAGGGTATCATAGCAATGTGTGAGTTTTCACATGACCCATTACTTGGACTGTAAACTTTCACTTAAAGTGCAATGCCAGCCAAGCCAAGTGCCGTTGAGTCAGATCCGACTCATGGCGACCCTGGTGGTCTAGTGGGTTAAGTGCTACCACTGCTAACCACAAGATCGGCAGTTCAAATCCACCAGGCGCTCCTTGAATACTCTGGGGGTCGGTTCTACTCTGGCCCCTAGGGTCACCATGAGTAAAGTGCAATAAGAGACTAAAAAAAAAAAGAACAGAGCCTCATGTGTTCATTCTGAGGGCTTGAGGCAGGATCTGACCCGGAAGGACCAAGACTACCACTCTCCCCATCAGGTGGCGGCTCTGGGCGGACCCAGACCTTTCGTAAGATGGCCCTCCCATGGGTCACTGTGCTTCTGGGGACATGTAAGGGAGGGGGTCTCACCAGGTTAAAGAGCTCGTCACGAGCCTGGGTGCCAACATGCAACAGGTCTCGGAAGCCACGTGTCACCAGCAATGCCACCCGCTCCCCACGCCGCTCTAGCAGTGCATTGGTGGCCACTGTGGTGCCCATGCGGATGCTGGCAATGCGGCTGGTGTCCAGTGGCCGGTCCCGGGGCAACAGCACACCTCCCTCCTGGGGACAGAAGTCAGAGTTAGCCCTGAGGCCCAAAGCCCTTCCACCCACCCTTCCAAGCCTGGTCCACCTGCTCCAGGATCCGCCGGATGCCCTCAGTGGGTGCGTCTGCGTAGTTGGCAGGGTCCTCAGAAAGCAGCTTCAGGACCCGCACATGCCCACCTGGGCACTGGGCGAACACGTCGGTGAAAGTGCCCCCGCGGTCAATGGAGAAGTGGAAGCGCCCCTCCGGGCTGCCCATGGTGACAGAATTGAAGTCCAGAAGTGACTCCTCCGGCAGCAGCCCTGGGAGAACTGGACAGAGGAGGGGGTGGGCGGCCTGGGTCATCCACAGGTGCGAGAGACTCCGCCCCGCCAGGCGGTGCTGCGTGGGGAGGGGGCCGTATGGAGAGGATCAGACCCGAAAACCCACTGCCATCGCGTGGATTTCGACTCTCCAACTCCAGAAGGAGTGGCCCTGACCAGCACTGGGCAGGTCTGGGTGCACCGCGATGCCCGCGTTACCGAGTTCTCAGCGCCCCTGGACAGAAGTCCAGCTGCAGGGCAGGCCTTCCCGGAGTGGAGAGCCGCCACTAGACCTGGGGTCCCCGGGCTGGGGCGCTGGGCGCTTCGAGCAGGCGGACACTGGAAGGCGGAGGGGGCCGGCAGGTGGAGAGCCCCTGCCCAGGAGCCCGACCTTCACCGCCCCAGGCGGCGGGGCCGCGCGGACGACCGGGCGGAGCGTCGGTGGGCGCCCGGGGAGCGGTCGCTGAGACCACCGGAGGGTGCCCGGGAGGGCGGCAGGCTCCTCTGCCTCTGGCGGGCTCCCCCCCCCGACCCCCGACCCCCGACCCCCGACCCCCGGCCTGTCGCTGCGGGACTCCGGCGTCGCGCGGCCGCGCTGCGCTCGGGGAGGGGCCTGGGTGGCGGAAGCGGGTCCGCCCCCTCGCCGCGGGACCCGCGCCGCCCGCCCCGCGGGTTACGTCAGCCGGGCCGGTCCGAGCCGGCCCGCGCGCCGCCACCAGCCCGGGACGCCGCGCAGCTCCAGCCCCGCGGCCGGGCTCAAGGGCACCTTGGCGTCTAGGTGTCCGCGGAGCGAGCACCTCCCCGCCCCCCCTGCGTGCCGAAGGACAGTGGGGTGCCCTCGACCGGCAGGCCTGAAGGGGACAGGCGCGAGGGGGTACGCGGGCACGGGAACCCCCACTCGTGAGCATAGGCCTGTGGGCAGCGCGCCGTCCCCCACATGCGGCAGCGCGCCCGGGGATAGTGCCCTTGCCACACCTCGGCTACCCTGCGGAGAGCTGACCGTCTTGGCCGTAGGCACCCCACGTGTTCCCCTCCACGTACAGTGGGCAAGAGCCGCCCCAGAACCTCCCAGGACAAGCAGTGGGTGGGCAGGCTAGCTGACGGAGGGGCCCAGGAGGAGGGTGCCGCGGGCGCCACCGGCAGGGTCCTCGCCTCACGCCACCCACTCACTACCCTCCCTCGCGTTTCGTGGTGTTACCTCTGCCTACCCTGATTCCCCCTCACCCTTTCCTACCTCGCTGTTATCCCTGAAGCCTGGGGGGAGCCTTCTCGCTCCAGCTAAAATGCAGATTCGATCACGGGGGCGGGGCTGGAGGTGCGGCTGGAAGCCCTGAGGCCTCTGTGACACCGGAACAAACCCACAAGGCCCCCTGCTTTCCACCAGCGGCACGGAGTCCCCCGACTCTGCAGACCTTGCCTCACCTTTCTCTCTCCTGGTTGCCCTGCAGCCACGCAGAGGTCCCCAGACTTGCGAATGAGGAATCCTGGAAACCTGGCTTGGGTCAGCCCTTCTAAAGCAGGGGACATTGGCAGGTGCAGGCTGAGGCTAAATGGGGCCAGGACGAGCCCATGTGGGGGTCATACCAAGTCAGAGTGGGGGACCCAGCTCTGGGCATGAGCCTGCACAGCTGGACACGGCCTCAGAAGAGGTCCCAGAGGAGAAGCAGCAGTGAGGTCAGGGAGACCCCTCAGCCCAGGTCCTTGCCCCGTGGGCCTGGCAAAGATGCCCAGGCTCAGGGACCCCACTCGCCCTGCCCTGTGCCTGCGGCTGCCCTCCCCTAATCCTCCAGAACTGTTACCTTGCCTGGTGGCCTTGGGTGGCACTCTCCCCTCTGCGAAATGGTGGATTAAAGGATAGAGAAAGGAAACGACTGGCCCAGGTGAGCAGGGAGGTCAGGTGGGTGGGCTCAGAGCAGCACCGCCCGTCCGCGGCCCTTTCCCACAACCCTCAGCACAGCTCCGCTGTCCTCACTATTAGTGAGGATCCTCCCATCTCAGACAAACAGGGCCACCTAAAGAGAGCATGGGGGGGGCCCCCACCTGGGCCCTGCTCCGTGCTCCTGGCCAAGGTCGCTGGTTCTGAACCCAGCCCACTCTGCCCAAGGCTTTACCATGGCAGCCCCTCACTGCTCCCCGCCCACAGAAAACAAGCGCGCCTTACACAGGCCTGTCCCCACCTGTCTCTGGCAGCACCCGTGGGGCTCTGCTCCCCCAGGGAGGGGTCCATCCACCTTCCCCCTCGCTCTGTGCACCCCAACTCCACTAAGGCAAAAACAAAGGCAGTCTTGCAGGCTCAGTCTCCTCACTGCCCCTGCTGGATGCACCTGCGCCTTGGGCCCCCCCAGCTCCTGGCAGCCTCCTGCACCAGGATTTTGTCTCTCGGATCCTGGATGAGCATGGTTCTTTCTAGCTACACTCTCCTCCTTAGCAGTGTCACTCAGACTCTTGAGCAGGGGCCAGGGATGAAAGATGGTACCAGGCAGGCTGTCCGCAGGCCCCTTTCTCTCCCAGCCTAGGCCCAATCCACCAGGACTCTTACTGCACTTCCCAGATACATTGCGTTGAAGGGCTAACCAAATGGAGAGATGTTCTGTGTTCATACAGGTGGGAGACTCAATGCTGTAAGGATGTCAGTTCTTCCCAAGATCATCTGTAGATTCAGTGCAATCTCAGTCAGAGTCCCAGCAAGTCATTTTGTGGCTATCGACAAACTGTTCCTCAAGTTTAAATGGAAAGGTTAAGAACTGAGACAGACCGAGACGGTGCAGAAAAACAGAGCTGGAGGGCTGGCACTCCCTGACTTTAAAGCCAGCTGTAAGCCTACAGTGATGGAGCCAGTGCGGTGCGGGTGAGGCAAGAGACAGACAGACCAGTGGGCCAGAACAGGCAGCCCAGAAATGGAGCCAGGTAAGGAAGCCAAATGACCTTTGACAAAGGAACAAAGGCCATTCAGTGGACAAAGGGTCATCTGTCCAAGCACTGGTGCTGGAACAACGGGGCATCCACATAGCTAAAAAAAAAAAAAAAAGGATCTAGATGCAGAGCTCCCACCCTTCGCAAGAGCCAGCTCAAAATCCCAGGCCAAAGGCGCAGAGCTCTGCAGCTGCTTCAACCCAGCCCGGGAGGCAGTGGGGGTGACCTCGGGGGTGGGGATGACCTTCCAGATACACCACCCAAAGCACGGTCCCTAAAAGGAAAAGATGATATGCCAAATTTCATTAAAATGTCAACTTCCGTCATGTGAGAGACACAGTTAACAGAATGAGGAGACAAGCCACAGACTGGGAGAAAATATTTGTAAACCACATCTGATAAAGGACTTGTGTCCAAGATGCAAAGACCACTCAAGAACCTAACACCAAGAATGAGACTCGAGAATAAGAAAACAAACAACCTAATTAGCAAATGGGCAAAGGATCTAGATAGACACCTCACCAGAGGAGACACGCAGGTGGAAAATAGGACATGAGATAAAAGTTCCACATCATCTGTCAGTAACACCAACCGCAAGCCCATTGACTCACAGCCACCCTACAGGATGGAGTAGAACTGCCCCATGGAGCTTCCAGAGAGCGCCTGGTGCCTTTGACCTGCGACCTCGTAGCACTTAACCACTATGCCAGCAGGCTTCCCATGTGTTGACAGAGGATTGCAGATCACGCCAATGAGACGCCACTGCACAGCCATTCAAGTGGCTAAAATTCACAACAGACAACTCCAGGCAGCCCTCTCGCTCGTTGCTGGTGGGAAGGAAAACGGCACAGCCACCGTGGAAGACCGCCTGGCCACTTCCCCCGGAGACGGGCCGTTCTCACTCTGCTCCCGCGACTGAGCTGCTCGGTGTTGGGTCAAGTGAGACGGGGACGTGTGTCCACTGGGAAACCGGCACACAAGTGTTTCCAGCAGCCACACCCAGAACTACCCACACGTCTCAGCAGGCCAGTGGATCAACCGCGGTGCATCCTTACAGGGAAGAAGCCTCGGCGCTGAAAGAAATGAGCCATCAGCCACAGGACGACAGGAAGGGACCTTCAGTGCCCTCTGCCAGGGGAAAGGGGCCAGACTGAAAAAGCCACTTTCTGTGCGATTCTGATAGAGGGCATTCCAGAAAAGCCCACATTATGGGGAGGGGGAAAAGAGCAGTGGCTGTGGGGGCACAGGGAGGGGTGACTGGACCGCTGCCTGTCACGGCGGTGAAGCTGTCCCTGTGTACAGTGGAGACCCTGGATGTGACACTGTAATGGTGGAGATATACATAAAGTGTTTCTCACAGTCTGCAGAACTGAGCACAACACAAGCTCTGATGTAAACTATGGACTTTAGCTAATAATAATGTATGAAAAGACACATCCATCCATCCCCAGCATTTGGCTCCTCCAGAAGGTGGTAGGGCCCCACCGGTTGCTACCCACCCGGCCCAGCAGACTTCCACTGGGGCGGCCTCCCCCTCTGGGCACAGGGACCCCGCTGGGGCAGCCTCCCCCGCTGGGCCCAGGGACCCCGCTGGGGCGGCCTACCTCTCTCAGCATCCTTGAACTTGATGGTCCTGCGCCGCAGCAGCCGGGGACTGGTGGGCACGTCGGCCAGGAGGCTGGGGCCGCAGAAGCCCAGTCCACTGCTCCGGCTCCGGAGCGCCAGCTTCAGCTCCTGGTTCTCCTGGATAAGCTGCACCAGCCTCCGCAGCTCCTCATTCTCCTGGGCCAGCCGCTGGATCTCCTGCCGCAGGCCCTCGTAGCTGCTGAGGAGGGACATGCCGGGCAGCAGCTGGCCCGGGCAGTGGACCTGCCATTGTGAGGTCAGCAGCTACCTCTGCATGGTGCCTCGACTACATTCCGCATTCCAGGGCTTCAGGCTCCGGGCTCAGCCACCCCGACCACTCCACCTTTGACCACAGTCTGACGCCCAGCCCTGCCCCACAGGAGGTAGGGACGGAGGGCCTCCCAGAATGCCCGTGCTGTGGGGTAGAAGCCTCTTCCAACCCAGTGGGGGTGTGCTGCTGGGACGGGTGAGGGGCAGCATTCTCATCCACCCAGGAGGCCTCCCTCCCCGGGGCACCAGACCAAAGGAATCGAGACGGCCAACACCCTGGCTTTGGACTGTCAGCGTCCAAAACTTGGAGAATGAATTTCTAGTGTGTAAAGTGACCCGCTTGGTGGTACTTTGTTGTACCAGCCTGCGACTGGCAGCTACCCAGGTGCCTCAGAGGAAAGGCCTGTGTACTTCTGAAAAGTCAGACACTGAGAGCCCTGGGCAGTTCTGATGGCATGGGTCAGCCACAGGCGCCCCGTGAGGTGCAGCTCCACCCTGAGGCGCGTGGGCCGCCAGGTGAGGTAGACTTCTGCTCGGACAAACGTCAGATGAGCATTGACCCAACAGCAGCTGGTTTAAGACATGGAGGCACCCCCAACACCCACGTGGGGAGCAGAGGGGTGTGGCCCCCTGTCCTCGACCCTGGCACAGGGTGCGGAGGCTCTCCCGAATGATGGCTCTCCCGAGACTGGCAGCTCCACTGAGCGACTGACTGCTTGGAAGGGAATGTGTGGAAACTCACACCAGAACAGGCCCCTGAGAGCTACTGACCCCTGAGTGCCTTCGTCTCCACCTGCTTCTGTCACAAACTGCCACAAACACAGTGGCTTAAAACAAGAGAAAGCTTCTTCTCTTACAGCTCTGGAGGCCAAAGCCTGAACTGAGTCTGATGGGGCTACAGTTAAGGTGTCAGTACGGCTGTTTCCTTCCCAGGCACAGTGTCCTGTCTCTTCTAGCCTCTGGTGGCCCGCCAGGCCAATCTGTTGTCATGTTGCCTTCTCCTGTTGCCACATATCCTCAGCCACCCTCTCATAAGGATACTTAGGATCACATTTAGCACCCATGAAGTAGCCCAGGATCACCTCCTCCATCCAGGGCCGCTGTTGGGAAAGGACTGGGACCCAGCGCAGCCTTAGAATAGGTGTAGTGGCTGTCGCTGGCCCACTAACCCTGGTGCCATAGTCCTTTCAGAGGACCACAGTGCCCTGAAGGGGATGCTGTGACTAACTAGACTTGTGTCCCTGGGACGTGCCATTCCCCTAGCCCACCTAGTGTCCCCTGGGATGTGCCATTCCCCTAGCCCAGCTAGTGTCCCCTGGGACATGCCATTCCCCTAGCCCACCTAGTGTCCCCTGGGATGTGCCATTCCCCTAGCCCAGCTAGTGTCCCCTGGGACATGCCATTCCCCTAGCCCACCTAGTGTCCCCTGGGACGTGCCATTCCCCTAGCCCAGCTAGTGTTCCCTGGGACGTGCCATTCCCCTAGCCCACCTAGCCCATTCCACATGCTCTTTTACAGCGTTATGCTGACATTCCTCTTGTGGAGGAGTGGTGTCTATGTCCTCTCTCCTTTAGCAAGGGCAGAATTTAGGGGATGGCATTGACCCATGGAGTGTGGCAGGAGTGATGGTAGTTAATGTGGCTTCTGAGGCTAGGTCATAAAAACAGCACTGATATCACTTTGTCTCCTTGGGAGGCTCATCCTTGTATCCAGGCCTCCATGCTTCAAGGAAGCCTAAGCTACGTGGAGAGAGCACAGCCCCAGAGGAGGTTCCAGCCGACGGCCAGCACCAGTCAGCGAACATGCGAGGGGGAGCCGTCAGGGGAGCCCCAGCCCTCATTGCCAACTACCATGTGGATGATGCTAGGTGCCAACTGCCCACTGAGCCCAGGCAGCCCATGGACTGTGAAAGATCGTGTTTCCGTTATTTGAAGTCATTGGGGTTGGGCAAGTTTGTTATGCAGCGGTAGGTAAGCAGACTACGACACCTTTTTGGAAATGAGGGCATCTTCATTCTTGAAGAGAAGAAGTCCCATGACAGTAGTACGGGGATTGCTGTCACGGGAGGACCAGTGGCCTGAAGAGCACTGGGTCGGGGTGCAGACCCACCAGGACACCGCTGACAGCACCCGCTCACCCTTCAGACATGCCTGTCCCTTCTACTCTCAGTTGGTGCTGCACCCATGTCGGTTCCCCCTTCACTTTCCAACTTGCAGTGGGGGCCATGGCTCCTGAGTCCCTGCACAGGGCCGGGTGACACAGGGGGAAGTGCACTCCCAGTGGAGAACCTGGACCACTAGGAAAAGGGGGACAGGATGTTCCCTGACGAGGGTCTGTGCCCTGGACTAGCTGGGCCAACGAAATGCATTCCAAGTCAGAAAGAGAAAGGTTCATCAGGAAGTACGATGCTGATAGAGACCCAACAGCAATGCAGCCTGTGCGTGTGAAGTCTCAAAAGACAACTATTACATCAGAGCTTATATGTCATTTCTGCAAGGGTTACCTAATGCTTTTAAACATCTAGCCCACAGATTGTCACATGCATCACAGAACAACCACAAGAAATTCTTTATTAAACTAAAGACATGCACGGTAGACGCCTGCCTGGATTCTGATCTGGACATTTGGAACATGGCAAAGAAAAAGCTTACATAAAAATCGATCAACTAGAGAACAACAAAGATATGAGAGAAAAAGAGCCCAGGACACAGGAAGGACCCATATGAAGGAGAGACTGGATCAACATGAGACCAGAAGAACCATATGGTGCCCAGCCACCACCAAAGACATCCAGGACAGGGGACCAAATGTAGGGTTCCTGAGGCAACATGAGAAAAAGACGTGTGCAGCTCAAGAACTCCTCTAGAACTGACGGCCAAACAGCCTGGAGGGTCCCCTGGGAACATGGCCCCCGTACTTGCTGCTGGCCCTTACCAGAAACCAGTAACGAGGTCAACTCTTCAGACAAGAATGGGCAAGGCTCAGGGACACAGTGTGACAATATGGTGTGACACTTTATGGGGACTCGCATGTACTTTATGGCACCAGGGTTAGCAGGCCGGCCACAGCCTTGCGGCAACACCTCGTCTGAGGCCGCACTGGGTCACAGTCCTTTTTCCACAGCCATCCTGGATGGAGGAGGCGGTCCTGGGCTACCTCATGGGCGCTAACTGTGATCTTAAGTATCACTCTTTCGGAAAGAGAGCAGCTCAGGTAATGCAAGAGAAAATGTAAGATTACTTAAAAAGCATCCTTACAGTGTTGGTTATGTTAAGCTCTAGTCACCTGTTTTAAGAGGAGAAAACGCATTGTGAGGTGTTTGGGTCACAAGAGGCCCCTAGGCAAGAGGTCCCCTTCATTTCTCTTTCCTGTGGGCGCAACAGCAATTCCTGGAAGAGCAAACCCAGACAGCTGCGTCACTGGACTGCCCAAGGAGCCATGCTGGGATCCTCCAGGACGAGGACATACAAATCGAAGACTAAAGCAATGTTGGGCAGGATTATTTTAAAATCTCGTAACATTTACTTGTGATGGGGAAGAAGAGAGAAAGGAACTCTCGGTAGGTACACCTTCACCATGACCCTAATCCCGGGCACAACCCGTCCGTCGGGGGCGTGGCCAGAGCTCGTGCGGGCCCCGGCACCCAGTGGGTGCCAAGCGGCCAGTGAGGAACCCGTGGGAGCGTCTTTGGACATCTGGAGAGATTTCGTGAGGAACTCCTGAATGAAAAACCGAGGGACCCCAAGGCCTCTGTGTGGCTGTATGTTTGTATACGATTTGCCTGTAATTATGAGAGTATGTAGAAAATAAAGGAACCACGTATCAAGCTAAGGGAGCCGGGGCAAGCGGCGGCAACGTAAAAACCAAGCAAATGAAGAGAAAATTTAAACTGTCCTAAAAGGGACATGACTCTGTGTGTGCAATGTAAAATTATGTCTAAATGGTAAGATAGGCCAAGGACATCTGCTTGGAACAGTAAACGCTTCTATTCCAGCAACTCTTGGCTTCACACGGCGACCCTCGGAGGTGACGCCGCGACTCTCACAGAGAAGCAAAGTCGAGCCCGTTGGCGCCGGGGACTGAGCACGGCTGGGCGGCGGGTTGGGCATCAGGCGAGAGCGGGCGTCGTCGGCCCGCCGGCGTACCGAAGGGAGGGGGGGCCCGGAGCGGGAGGGCCCCGGAGACATCGGAACAGCCCCCATGGCGCGGGGGGCCCGAGGCACGCCGGAGGCTCCGGGACCGGCCGCGGGCACACGCTTCCGTCCCAGGCCAGCCCAGTCGTACTTCGCTGAAACCCGACAGGGATATAGGCGTGCCGGAACCGCTGTTCTCCGGCTCGTTGGAAGCGTCGGAAACGCTAGTCGACTGGGCCGGATGTGAAGGCGGGACTTCCTGAAATTCAAATTAGGAAGTCGGAAGTGGGGCGCAGGGCCGCCGGGAACTGTAGTTCTCCGCGAGTCGGGCTGCCCACTCCCCCTCCCCCAGCGGCATGGCGGGTCTGGAGCTGCTGTCGGATCAGGGCTACCGCGTGGACGGGCGGCGAGCCGGGGAGCTGCGCAAGATCCAGGCGCGGATGGGCGTGTTCGCGCAGGCCGATGGCTCGGCCTACATTGAGCAAGGGAACACAAAGGCGCTGGCGGTGGTCTACGGGCCGCATGAGGCGAGTGGGTGTGGAGCGGCAGGGCTCTCGGGTCGAGACGAGGAATCGGGTTGAGGCGGGAGCTGCGGGGCGCGAGCGCCGGGCGCCCCTCGGTCCACTGTGGATAAACGCTAAAGCCTTTGCAGGGGTGCGGCACCGTGGCCCCCCATTCTCCTCGGCCACTATCCGCTGTGCTGTCGTTGATTGTTTCTGCGGGTGCCGGGCACACCTCCACCGCCCCAACTTTGCACCAAGTCACGTGGCTTGCCCCTTCCCGGCTCTACGAAGTCACTGTCCGGATGATGGCCTACCGGACGCCTTTATCCCCAAGGCAAATCCTCTCCTCTGCAAACACACGCTGTTGTGCCTTACCCTGCCGTTCTGTGCCTGTCATCTCAAAACATCGCTTTTATCTTTCCCAAAGAGATGACATTTATGCTCGTCTCACCCAGTGGAACATAAACTGTACGAGGACACGGTTGGGCAGTCGTTTGTCTGCCTTGCCTCCAGCCCTGTAACGGTAACCACAGCATAGGCCCTCGAAAAACGTTTCCTTGGCCAGTGAGTCTGGGGTCCTGCTGGGCAGGGCCAGAAGTGTGGGAACAAGCAGGGCACGTTTGCAGAGCAGAAAGGAGGCTGGTGGAGGACACAGTGGAGCTGCCGTATAGTTTCAAGGAGCACCTGGTGGATTCAAACTGCCACTCTTTCCATCTGCACACATCAGCACATAACCCCTACACCACCAGGGTTTCCTGGTGGGGGAGAGGAGGGTTAATTTCTGGTGAGCTTGAGGGGTTTCCAGAGATTTGGGACCTTGCAGACCAGAGAAAGGGTTTGGGGTTTGCCTTACACGTGATGGGAAACCTTTGCAGTTACGCAGGACATGTGTGTAAATACCCCATGGCTGTCCTGTGGAGGATGGAAGGTGGTGGGACAAGGATGCAGACAGGGAGGCTGTTTGGGAGATGTGATGACAGAGGTAACCCCCTCCCTCGGGGAGAGGGAGTAGCCACCCTTGATGTGATGCTGGGGCAGGGGCTCACATGCCCTTGCTTTCCAGATCCGGGGTTCCCGGGCACGGGCCCTGCCTGATCGGGCACTGGTGAACTGCCAGTACAGCTCAGCGACCTTCAGCACAGGCGAGCGCAAGAGACGGCCACATGGGGACCGCAAGTCCTGTGAGATGGGCCTGCAGCTGCGCCAGACCTTCGAAGCAGCCATCCTCACGCAGCTGCACCCTCGCTCCCAGATCGACATCTACGTGCAGGTGAGCAGGCAGCAATCCTCGGCCTGTGGGCAGGGGTGGTGGCTAAGCGGCCCGGGGGACTGATGGCAGCCCTGGCTCCGTGCAGGTGCTACAGGCAGATGGCGGGACCTACGCAGCCTGCGTGAATGCAGCCACCCTGGCGGTGATGGACGCGGGAATACCCATGCAGGACTTTGTGTGCGCATGCTCAGCGGGCTTTGTGGACGGCACAGCCCTGGCCGACCTGAGCCATGTGGAGGAAGCAGCTGGTGGCCCCCAGCTTGCCCTGGCCCTGCTGCCGGCCTCTGGCCAGATCGCACTGCTGGAGATGGATGCCCGGCTGCATGAGGACCACCTGGAGCGGGTGCTGGAGGCCGCTGCCCGGGCTGCCCGCGATGTACACACCCTGTTGGACCGTGTGGTCCGGCAGCATGTGCAAGAGGCCTCTCTCTTGCTGGGGGACTGATGGCACAGCCACCACACACTGAATAAAGTCCTGCTCCTCTGCCTACCTGCGCCTTGCTGTGCTTCAGCCCCCTACCCTCCCTGCGGAGCTTCCAGGACCCACAGCCTGGCCTGGTGCTGGTTCCTGGGGTGACCAGGAATGGCCGCCATCAGTCAAATGTGTAGCTCTGCAGCCTGACCTGCTAACTTGGAAGTGGAAGATAGAGTTGGGGGGTAGGTTTCCTGGGTGGAAAGAGTTCCATGGCCAGGAGAGGCTGGGTCTGGCAGAAGGTGTCAGGCCACTGACTGGGGTTTGACTGCCCACCACATGCTCCCAGGTGCCCCGAGCATAGGGCCTGAAAGAAAGAACTAAGCAGTTGTAAGTACCAGCAAGGAGACGTCCTCTGGACCGTGGCTGGAGTGAATGTCCTTTGGGATCCCCAAGCACACCAGATGCCTGCTCTCACAGCTGAGCACGCAGCTCAGACACAGCACCACAGCCACTGCACCCGCTGTCAGCTGCGCTGTTATCAGCCTCCCTTCTGAAGGAACCCTGGCGGCGCAGTGGCCAACTGCGATGGCTGCTCACCGAAGAGTGGCCATTCGAATCTGCCAGGCACTCCTTGGAAACGCTATGAGACAGTTCTATTCTGTCCTGTAGGGTTCCTGTGAGCCAGAATCGATTCCACAGCAGTGCGTTTGGGACTTTTTCTTTCTGATGACTGGCTCCACCGCCTACCACCAACCATTCTGCGCCTGACCACCAGCCCCTGCAGCGGGCACCAGGGCTAACATCCCTCCCAGGGACCACGTACTCCCCAGTCACTCCGACCCGACAGTGTCCACACTTGCGAGCCTTCCGCCCGTCTGCCTTCTAACCCTACTCTGATTCTTCTGCCAGGAGGGGACAGCCTGTCTTCGCGCCTTCTTGCGGCCCTGTCCCTCCCCTGCCAGCTCAGCCTGCAGTCGGTAATCGTCACCGATCGCGCCAGGCCAGGCATTGCCCTCTGGAGCCGCGGCGGGCCGGGCCCGGGCCGCAGCCAACCTGAGGTCGCTTCCGGCTGACCTCGCGTTCCCTCGCCCAGGTCTGCCCCACGGCCCTAGCGCCGCCGACCCGCGCCCAGCAGTCTGCTATCTGGGCATGCGCCCCGGAGGCCGCCGGGGCCGGAAGTGGGGTGGCCGCCGGAAGTATGGGCGCGCTGGGCGCCTGAATGAGTGGGAGGCCGGGTTTGGCTGCCGCGGCCGCGGGCCATGGGCATCCTGTCGGATCCGGTGCGCCGGCGCGCACTAGCCCGCCTGATCTTGCGCCTCAATGCGCCGCTTTGGTGAGACGGGGGCGGACCCGGGAAGGCGGGGGAGCTGGCCGTGCCCCGCGCGTGTTCCCGTCCTGCCGCGCTCTGGGTGCCCGGTGTCCTGAGTGCCCGGTCCTTTGGGCCCGTCCCGTCGGCCACTGGCGTAGAGCATGAACCCCTAGGTCCCGCTGACGCTCCGCCATTGGCTCTATTTCCTCTCACCGCAGCGTGCTGAGCTATGTGGCGGGCCTCGCCTGGTTCCTGGCGCTGGCTTTCCCCCCGCTGACCCAGCGTACTTACATGTCGGAGAACGCCATGGGCTCCACTATGGTGGAGGAGCAGTTCTCGGGCGGAGACCGCGCCCGGAACTTCGCCCGAGACTTCGCTGCCTACCGCAGAAAGTCGGGGTGAGCGGACAGCCGTGGACACGGGAGAGCAGAGGTGGCCAAGGCCGGGGAGTCTTGCTCAGGGGCTTTGTGTCTCCAGGGCTCTGCCGGTGGCCTGGTTGGAGCGGACGATGCGGTCAGTGGGGCTGGAAGTGTACACGCAGAGCTTCTCCCGGAAATTGCCCTTTCCAGATGAGACCCACGAGCGCTATGTATTTGGGGGGCTGTGCTTGCTGTCACAAAGCACCTCGGTGGGGGGAGCGGGGAGCTGGGCAAGAAATCACTGAGATGGGGAGACCTGAGGCCGGGAAGCTTAATGGAGAGGTTTTCTGGTTCCAGGGAATCTCTTGGTGGGATTGTTTTAGAGCCAGAAGGAAGGAGCATCAGCCTCTTGTGAGGGTGCACACTGAACCTCTTTCCCTAATATGGACAGATGGTGGCAGGCACGAACGTGTATGGCATTCTGCGGGCCCCCCGTGCTGCCAGCACTGAGTCCCTGGTGCTCACCGTCCCCTGCTGCTCTGACTCCACCAACAGCCAGGCCGTTGGGCTACTGCTGGCGCTGGCTGCCCACTTCCGAGGTGAGGCTCGGGGCATCTGCCAGGGAGAGTCCAGTCACCAGCCCAGGCCCGACTGACCCTGCATCTGGCCTTCAGGGCAGATTTACTGGGCCAAGGACATCATCTTCTTGGTGACAGAGCATGATCTTCTGGGCACAGAGGCTTGGCTTGAGGCGTACCACGACGTCAACATCACTGGTAGGCGTCTGCAACCTGCCCTGGCCGTCTGCAGGCCCTGGCCTCACCAGCCCCTCACCGGCAACCCTTTTCCACCCCAACAGGCATGCAATCTTCGCCGCTGCAGGGTCGTGCCGGAGCCATCCAGGCGGCTGTGGCCCTGGAGCTGAGCAATGATGTGGTCACCAGCCTGGACGTGGCTGTGGAGGGGCTAAACGGGCAGCTGCCCAACCTCGACCTGCTCAACCTCTTCCAGACCTTCTGCCAGAAAGGGGGGCTGCTGTGCACATTGCAGGGCAAGGTGTTTTGGCTGCCCCCGGGGGGGCAGGGTCCAAGTGAGGCGCTGTCTGACCCTGTGTCCACCCCCTAAAGCTGCAGCCCCAGGACTGGGCCTCGCTGGACGCACCCCTCCAGGGCCTGCAGACGCTGCTGCTGGCGGTGCTGAGGCAGGCCTCCGGCCGCCCGCACGGCCCCCACGGCCTCTTCCTGCGCTACCGTGTGGAGGCCCTGACACTGCGTGGCATCAACAGCTTTCGCCAGCACAAGTATGATCTGGTGGCAGTGGGCAAGTAAGTGGCTCTGGCCCCTTTTTCCCTCCCACACCCGGGGCCTGGCTGGGGTGCCGGCTGTGTCCCCCAGGCCAGCCGTGACACTGCCCGCCAGCAGGGCCCTGGAAGGCATGTTCCGCAAGCTGAACCACCTGCTAGAGCGACTACACCAGTCCTTCTTTCTCTATCTGCTGTCGGGCCTCGCGCGCTTCGTCTCCATCGGCCTCTACATGCCAGCCGCCGGCTTCCTGCTGCTGGTGCCTGGCCTGAAGATATCCTGCCCCCAGCGGTCACACAGGTCTGCCCCCGGGCAGTCACGGGGGGTGCAGCGTGGGCTCCCTACCCCCAGGCTGGGGTAGGGGAGCTCCGTCCTACTTCTGTGAGGGTCCTTGACTGGTCCACGCTCTAGAACTGTGGATGCAGCTCCATGAGGCTGGAGCAGGCCCCGAGGAGGCCGGAGGGACGCCCGGACTCGTGCTGCCTGGCCCCACAGCGCAAGTGAGGGCACCCCACCCCCGGGATCGGAGTAGGCTTCTGGGGTCCTGACAGATGGTTCCTTGTGGGGGTGCACCATCCCATGGCCCTGGTCTCCACACAGTCCTGTGTCCTGCAGGGTGTGGGGCTGGCCTCGCTCCTGGCGCCCCTGTTGATCTCACAGGCCGTGGGCCTGGCCCTCTATATCCTGCCTGTGCTTAGCCAGCACGTTGCTGCCCAGCACTTCCCTGTGGCCGAGGCTGAAGCTGTTGTGCTGACGCTGCTGGCTATCTATGCGGCGGGCTTGGCTCTTCCACACAACGCCCACAGGTGAGGGCAGGATGGGGTGTCCTGGCATTCCAGGTGGCCCCCATGGGCTGCCTCTGAACCACCTGCCTTGCAGGGTGGTGAGTGCCCAGGCCCCAGACAGGGGCTGGATGGCTCTGAAGCTGGTGGCCCTCATCCACCTGGCCCTGCAGCTGGCCTGCATCGCCCTCGTCAACTTCTCGCTGGGCTTCCTGCTGGCAGCTACCATGGTGCCTGCCGCTGTACTTGCCGAGCCCCGTGGGCCCCGGTATGTGCCAGTCAGCCCCCTACCCAGTCCCCGTTCCTCTCCCGGTAGCCCTCTGTCCCAAGGCTTCGTCCTGATGTGCCCTCCACCCCTGCCTGCTCTGTGGAGCACTACCTGATCTTGCTCCCGTCGCCTCCAAGGGCCTTGCCCTAACTCCGCCTCCCCCTGCTCTCCAGCCCACTGTATGCTGCCCTGCTGCTGGTGACGAGCCCAGCAGCCGCTCTCCTGGGCAGCCTGTTCCTGTGGCAGGAGCTGCAGGAGGCGCCACTGTCCCTGGCCGAGGGCTGGCAGCTCTTCCTGGCAGCCCTGTCCCAAGGTGTGCTGGAGCACTACACCTACGGTTCTTTGCTCTTCCCAATACTGGCCCTGGGCCTCTATCCCTGCTGGCTCCTCTTTTGGAACGTGCTCTTCTGGAAGTGACTGATGTCTACTGCCCTGGCCCACAGGCTGTGGTGGAGCTCCTCAGACCCCCATCCCTCCAGGAAATAAAACAGGTGTTTTGTTTCAGGTGCTCTCTGGGCCCCTGACCTGTTATGTACATGGAACCCCAGGATAGTAGGGTACAACTCCCAGCCACATGGCACTGTCTGTAAGAGGTGATTGTCAGCTATGACTGTCACAGGCAGGACAGTGACCACCCCGACCCCTGACTTTGGTCTGGGCTATAGAAGGGGCACAGCCCAGACCCTTTGTCTCCATGGGTTGTAGCCTGGTGCTGAGGCACGGTAATGGTAATGGGGACAGGTGGGCATGGCCAGGGGACCTGCAGGACACCAGGTATAGCGTGCCCCCATGAGGTAGGCTGAGGAGCACTGAGAGCTAGAGTGTTGGGGGACCAGCAGGGATGTGGAAAGCCAACAAGAGCACCCCACTACCTGGAGCACCAGGAACACACATACAAGGGCACCAAAGACGGTAGGTGCTGGGGAAGTCTCATTTGGGGGCCCCAGGGTAGAGCCACTGTTGGCCTCTGAAGGAACAAGGTGACTGTCCTTCAGAGGAAATGGAAATGTAGTCTGACCTTCTGGTGTTCTCAAGGCTGTGTCAGACCTGGGTGGTTGTACTTGGTGGCCTTTTCCATAAAACAGCAAGGAAGTCGGGGGAGTGTAGTCTTGTATCCTCCAGTACAGATAGGGTGTCACGGGCGCAGGGCACTGGGGCCTATCCCCAACCTTGGCCAGAGGCCTGCTCTGCTCTTCAGTTTCTGTCCTCTAAGAAGGAGACCTTGGCTGGTGATGCTGGTCAACTCTGGCTTCCTGGGAATTGGGGTGGGCTCCCACAAGGTTGGGTGGGGTGGTTCTTAGAGACTGCTATGTAGAAATGGTGTGGCTGGTCAGTGGGGTTGGTATCACTGGGTGCCTGAGAGACAGCAGACCTAGAGAGGGAAGGTCACTTTGTGCACAGGAGCATCTCTGAGGGCCAGGGAGGCCCCGTGCCCTGTGGCACTGGAAGGATTTCTCCTCAGTGCTTTGGACAGCTGGTGTCTCCAGGGAGCCCTCCGTGGTGGGACATGTCAGTGGCCTGGGCAGCTTGTAATAGTGGGCCAGGCTGGTGTGGGTGGGCTGGGTCTAAGCATTGGCAGGGGACGGGATTGGGATTGGGTACTTTCGGAGGCAGAGAAGAAACAGGTGGCTTTGGCTCAGGTGTGGCGCAGGGTACAGGGACTCAGAGCAGTGCCACCTCCTTCCTTGCAGTTACAGGCTGTGGGAGCTCCTCCACGCGCTCCTCAGACCCTCAGCTCTGCCCACCTGGAGGAGCGAGGGCCCACTGCTGACTGAGCAGAGGCCTGCTCCCAGACTGCAGTACCTGAGACCGGACCCCACTCGGAGGCCATCAGTGGCCCAGGTGGACCTGGAGTCGTGGTCAGAATGTGCTGCAGGCACCCAACTGTCACTGCCCCTTGAGCCCCCACCCCCAACTTACCTGCCCCCTCCCTCCCCTACCTCTACCTTGTCACTTGGCTGGCTCCTCTCTCCCAGGTGGGTCTCAAGGTCCACACCTCGGCCTCCACTGACAAGGTGATGGCCTCTGCCCCCCAGGCACCCCTGAGTGTAACTCAGACCTGGTCATTCAGTCCTTGGTGTGAGGCCTGTGGCCTTCTGGATAAAGTGAAACCCCCCACACTGGTGTCCAGGACTGGCCCACCCCAACAGCTTCCCTGCTCTTCAGAACATTGTGACCCCAGAAGAAATCCCACACCGATGGAGCAGTTGCTCCCCACGACCTGCTTGGCTCACCAGGTGCCCTCTAGTCCGCTTGCTGGCCCACGGAACCAGTCTGTCTGGGCTGTCCTTAGGAAGAGCACGACACGCGGCCGTTTGTGCCTGGCTTCCCTCACACTGAGCGAGCATCCGTGTCCTTTGCGTTCCATGGGTCAGTGCTTTTTGTGACCGCCCGTTACATCGTCACACTTTCTGAACATGGCGCGTTTGAGCAGCTCGTCTGCTGATGAGCGCCGGGCGTTTCCCTTCGTGGCTGTGGCGAGTGATCCCACAGGGACGGTACATGTGCGAGTTCCTGTGTGGACGTTTCTCTCAGGTGCATCCTGGCACTGGAATTCGGGGGTCGCTAACTGACTCAACGGCACTTGGGCTTAAGTGAAGGCTTGCTGTGAGTTGGAGTTGATTTGGTGGCAGTGGGTTGCTTTTGGTAACCGTCACTTTGTGAAACTGAAAAACTTCCAAAGCAGCTGCACCGCCTGACGTTCCCACCAGCAACGGATGATGGTCCTAATTTCTCCATGTCATCAGCAACACTTTTTACTTCGTGATTTTTTTTTTTCTCAATCTAGCTGTGCCAGTGGGTGTGACTGTGAGGGTGCTGCTAAGGGACCAGGCCATGTTTGCTTTCATTGTACACAGGGTCGCTGGGAGGCACGGCTGCCTCCCCAGCACTTAGCAGCTGTGGTGTGATGTGCTGTCTGGTGGGGGTCTTGTCTGTGTTGCCATGACGATGTGATGCCAACCAGCTGTCCGTGAACTTGGCCCTGAGGGCCCTGGTGGGGCAGTAGTGACACGCCTGGCCACTAAGCTAAGGCTGGCAGTCAGAATCCAACAGCTGCTGCTTGGAAGCCCTACAGGAACTTCTCTGTCCTGTGGGGTTGCTGTGAGTTGGAATTAACAGCATTGGGTTAGGTTTTCCAGGTTTTTGGGCATTTGTATATCTGCAAACATATGTCTACTCCATTACTTGTAACAAACTTTAGTTTTAGAGCAGTCTTAGATTATCAGAAAAGTGTTGAAAGTGCATTATCCCACTTGGCTGACACTTTCAGGTTTTCCCTGTACCATCTTGCTGTCCTGTGGCACAGTTGTGACAACTGATGAAGCAGTATTGACCCACAAGTGTTAATGCCTGGTTTGCATTCGAGTTCCCTGTGCTGAAGAGTCCCGTGGACTTGAACAAATGCATCCTGGCATGTGTCCACAATTTCTGTATCACAGAGTAGTCTCACCGCCCCCAAAACGCCCTGTGTTCCCCTTGTTCTCCCTCTCCTCTGTCTCCCGGGCCCTCAGAAACCACTGGTGTCTTCACTGTCTGCATAGTTTTCTCATTGCTATCCATAAGGTTTTCACTGGCCAGTTTTTTCACAAGTAAATGACCAGGCCCCTCTGCCCACTTTTAGTCTGGCAGCTGCATGGAAACCATGCTGATACTTGAAATACCAGTGGCATAGCTCTCTGCATCACAGCAAGATGCAAGCCACCACAGTAGAACACACAGAGATGAGTGGTAGTGTGGCCTTAGTGACAGACACCATATAGGAAATCACATGGCAGGATTTTGCAAGACTAACAGCTCATTCATTAGAAATAGGGCAGTTGTGCGTATGGACCTCACCTGATGGGATACTTGGGAATCTAACGGATTACACCTGCAGAAGGAGACAACGGAGAAGCCCAGTATCATCAGTCAGAACAACTGGGACACACCATCAGTTGTTCATATGCAAGTTCAAGTTCAAACTGAAGAAAATTAAAACAAGTCCATGACAGACATAGTACAACCTTGAGCATATCCCACCTGAGTTTAGAGAGCATCTCAAGAATAGATTTGACGCAGTGAACACCAATGAGGGAGACCAGACAAGTTGTGGAATGACTTCAAGGGCACTGTCTTAGGTGTCTACTGCTGCTATAACACAAATACCACAGGTGGGTGTCTTTAACAAATTCATTGTCTCACACCTAAGAGGCTAAAGTCTAGGTTCAGGATGCTGGCTACCGGGGAAGGTCCTTGTCATCAATCTACCCTGGCTGAGGAGCTGCTCCGGGCAGGGGCCCTAGGTCCAGAGGAGGCCCTATTCTGGCTGCTGTTTGTTGGTGTGAGGTCACTATGTCTCTCGGCTCACTTGTCTGTTTTATATCTCAAAAGACGTTGACATAAGACAATCTTGTCGATTGAGTCCTGATTCATTAACTGCCTCTAATCCTCCCTCATTAACATCACTGAGGCAGAATTTACAACATACAGGAAAATCACATCAGGTGAGAAAATAGCATGATACTAGGAACCACGGCCTAAACAAGTTACACACTTTGGGAGAATATGGTTCAATCTATAACAGGTATTCATACACGAAGAAAGCAAAAAGATCTTTTTTAAATAAGGAAAGAAAGAACAAAATGGGTATCAGAAGAGACTCTGAAACTTGCTCTTGAACCTAGACTAGCTAGAGCAGAATAAAGAAATGATGACGTAAAATAGCTGAACAGAAGATTTCTAAGTGTACCTTGACAAAAGACTGATGAAATGTACAGACCTGGAGTTAGAAAACTAACAAAGAAGAACACATTCAGCATTTCTCAAGGTGAAAGAACTGACAAAAAATTCCAGGCCTCAAGTTGCAATATTAAAGGATTCTATGGGCAAAAACTTGAACAGCACAGGAAACATCAAAATAAGATGGAATACACAGTCGCTGTACCAAAAACTAATTGGTTGGCATTCAGCTATTTCAGGAAGTTGCATATAATCAAGGGCTGGCTGTACTGAAGGAAGCAGCCCAGCTGCGTGCACTGAAGGTATGTCAAAAACGAGGATCCCAGAATTGACTATCAATTGAGATGGTTCAACAAATGGGTGCAATGCTGGAAGCACTCACGTGTCTGTGCCAAGGAATTGAGAAGACAGCTACCTGACCAACCGGCTGGAAGAGACCCTGGTCACCACTGCTGTCAGGTGCTGCTGAATCAGTTCCCACGCAGAGGGATCTTGTGTACAACAGAATGAAAGGCTACCTGGCCCTGAGCCATCCCCACAACTGTGATGCTTGAGCCCATTGTTGCAGCCACTGTGTCAGTCCTTCTCACTGAGGGTCTTCTGTTACCTGAATGCTGTCCTTCTCCAGAGACTGACGCCTCCTGATAACATGTCCAAAGTATGTGAGACAAAGTCTCATCATCCTTGCTTCTGATGAGCATTCTGGCTATATTTCTTCCAAGACAGATTTGTTCATTCTGTTGGCAGTCCCTAGCATGTTTAGTATTCTTAGCCAATACTACAAATCAAAGCCATCAATTCTTCAGTCCTCCTTCTTCATTGGCCAGCTTTCACACACATGTGAGGCAACTGAAAGTGCCAAGGTTTGGGTCAGACAAACCTTCGTCCTCAAGGTGACATCTATGCTTTTTGACACTTTAATGAAGTCTTCTGCCGCAAATCTGCTCGATGCAGTGTGTCCTTTGATTTCCCCACTACTGCTCTCACAGATGTTAACTGTGCTGCCAAGTAAAACGAAGTCATGGAAAACTTTGATGTTTCCTCTCTTTATTGAGCTGTTGCTCATTGGACCAACCACTTGTCAGGATTTTTTCTTTATGTTGAGGTGTAATCTATTGTGAAGGTTATGGTCTTTGATCTTTATCAGTAAATGCTTCAAATCATCTTCAGTTTCAGCAGTTACAGTGTCATCTGCATAACGCAGATTGTTAATGTGTTGTGCTTTAATCCGGATGCCACCTTCTTCATACAGTCAAGCTTCTCAGATTTGTTCAGCATGCATATTGAATAGGTGTGGTGAAAGATACAACCCTGATACGCACCATTCCTGACTTTAAAACACATGGCATCCCCGTATTCTGTTAGAACTGCCTCTTGATCCATGTACAGGTTCTTCATGGGTACCATTAAGTGTTCTGGAATTCCCATTCTCCACAATGTTATCCATACTTTATTATGAACCACACAGTCTCATGCCTCTGCATTGTGAATAAAACACAGATAAATATAATTTTAGTATTCTCTGTTTTCAGCCAGAATCCACCTGACATCAGCTGTGATATCCCTGGGTCCACAAGCTCTTCTGTACCCAGCTTGAATTTCTGGTAGTTTCCCATTGATGTACTGCTGCAGGTGCTTTCGAATGATTTTCAACAAAACTTCACTTGTTTCTGATATTAATCAAATTGTTCAATAATTTCCACATTCTGTTGGATCACCTTTCTTTGGAATGGGCACAGATATGGATGTCTCCCAGTCAATTAGCCGGGTAGCTCTCTTCAAAATTTCTTGGTAATGCTAGTGAGCACTTCCAGTGCTACATCCCTTTGTTGAAACATCAGTCAATTCCTAGAGCCTTGTTTCTGTCATTCCTTCAGTGCAGATAGACTCCTTCCGTCAGCACCACTAGTTCTTGATCATACGCTACCTCCCGAAAGGTTGAACATCAACAAATTCTTTTTGTTATGACTGTGTATTCATTCCATCTTCTTTTGAAATTTCCTGCATCGTTTAATGTTTTCCCCACAGAATCCTTCCATATTACAATTCAAGGCTTGAATTTTTTCTTTAGTTCTTTCTGCTTAAGAAATGCAGAATATGTTCTTTCCTTTTCATTTTCTAACTCCAGGTCTTACAAATCTTCAATTCTTAATCATTTCTTTCATTTGCTTTAGCTACTCGATGTTCAAGAACAAGTTTCAGAGTGTTTTCTGGCATCCATTCTGGTCTTTTCTTTCCTATATTTTTAATGATTTCCTTGCTTTCTTCATGTATGGTGTCTTGATATCATTCTACAGCTTAGCTGGTCTTCAGTCATTAGTTTTCAATGCATCAAATCTATTCTTGAAATGGTCTCTACATTCAGGTGGGGGGATGCCCAAGGTCCTACTTTGGCTCTTGTGGACACATTCTCCTTTCCTTCAGCTTCAACTTGAACTTGCCCAGGAGCAGCTGATGATCTGTTCCACAGTCAGCCCCTGGGCTTTTTCTGACTGATGATATTGAGCTGTACCATTGTCTCTTTCCACAGAAGTAGTCAGTTGGATTCCATTTGGAGAGGTCTTGTGTTTGGTTGCCATTGACGTTGTTGAAAGAAAAGGTATATGCAATGAAGAAGTTGTCAGTCTTGCAAAATTCTAGCATGCAGTCTCTGGTATCATTTCTGTCACTGAAGCCATATCTTCCAACTACTGAGCCATCCTCTTTGTCCCTAACTTTTGCATTCAAATCACCAGGAATTGCCAGTGCCTCCTAATTGCATGTTTGATCAACTTCAGACTGCAGAAGTTGGTAAAAGTCTTTGATTTCTTCACCTTTGACCTTAGTCGTTAGTGCATTACTTTGAATAATCATATTAACTGGTTTTCGCTGTAGGTGGACAGATATTATCACACCACTGACAGGGTTGTACTTCAGGATAGATCTTGAAATGTCCTTTTTGACCACAAATGTAACACCACTCCTCTTCAAGTTGTCATTCTCAGCATATAGTCACAGTAGACTATGTGACTGCCAGACTCAACATGGCCAATACTGGTCCATCTCATCTCACTAACGCCTAAGCTATCAGTATGTATGTGTTCCGTTTCATTTTTGTTACCCGTTTCTCTAGGTTCATACTTCATACACTACACGTTCTGATTATTAATGGGTATTTGCAGCTGTTCCTTCTCATTTTGAGTCATGCCATAGCAGCAAACAAGGGTCCCAAAAGCTTCGCTCCATCCACATCACTGAGGTCGACTACGTGGAGGAGGCAGCTCTTCCCCAATTGTATTTTCAGTGGCTTCCAACCCGAGGGGTTCAACTTCTGGCACTGCATCAGACAGTGTTCCACTGCTATTCGTAACATTTTTATTGACTGTTTTCAGAAGGAAATTGTGGGTCCTTTTTCCTGTTTTGTATTAGTCTGGTCACCAAGGTGAAGCCTGTCCACCACAGGGGACCGTGCTGCCATTTGAGTCCTGGCTGCGTGGTTTCCAGCATCACAGCAACACAAAACTCCCACAGTATGATAAGCCAACAGATGCATGGGGACCCAATGCAATGAGTCATTGGGTTGGAGTGCTGCTTCTGTGGACATTAACTGTGGAAACTTGGCAACTTCAGTCTTTTCCCCAGTTATCCTGATGTGGCTTACAGGTCTAGTCGTGAGGACTTTTGTTTTCATTATGTTGAAGTGTAATCCATACTTGCCTGTGGTCTTTGATCTTCATCAGTAAGTGCTTCAAGTCCTCCTCACTTTCAGCAAGCAAGGTTGTATCATCTGCATAATGCAGGTTGTTAATGAGTTCTTCCTGAACCCTGATGCCCTATTTTTCATATAGCTTCTTGGATATATTTGCTCAGCATACAGAATGGACAAGTGTGGTGAAAGGATGCAGCCCTGATTCATATTCGTGCCCATTCCAAAGAAAGGTGATCCCGGGGAATGTGGAAGCTCTCGAACAATATCATTAATATCACACAGAAGTAAAATTTTACTGAAGATCATACAAAAGTGGTTGCAGCCAAGTATCGACAAGAGAGCGAACAGAATCTTAAGCTGGATTCAGAAGAGGACATGAAGCCAGGGATGTCACAGCTGATGTCAGATGGGTCCTGGCTGAAAGCAAAGAATACCAGAAAAATGTTTATTTACCTGTATTTTATTGACTCGCCAAAGACTTCTCTGTATGGATCGTAACAAATCACGCGTAACAGCGAAGAATGGGAGTGACAGAACTGTCGCCGCGGGACTGGAAACGGCGCTAAACGAAAGCACTCGGTACAGAAGACTTCAGTGATCGCGGGCTGTGGGTGTCCACCGGCGTTCGGGAGGGCGTTGTCCTAGCCTGGGAGACACGATATCCCGGCAAGGCCCCCGCCCAGCCGTCCTCTTCGCGGTCACGGGCGAGGCGCCCACAGGCGGCGCGCCCGGCCGGCTAGGTCGCAGCCAACGCCCGCCAGATGCCGGGAAGCTCCGCCCCTCCGCGGGCGCCCTGACTCTCGCGACCTTTAAGCTCGCGTCGCGCCGCAGGGGCCGACGGGAGCGGCGCCGCGCTGAGGAGGGCCAACATGGCGGCGGCGGCGGCTTGTGTGGGCCGGGCGGTGCTGGGTCCGCGGGGCGCGGGGCTCCCGGGCGCACGGGCCCGGGGGCTGCTCTGCGGCGCGCGGCCCGGACAGCTCCCGCTGCGGACGCCTCAGGTAAGCGTTCTGGCGGATCCTGCCTGGCGCGCGGCCGTGCAGCCCCCTGAAGGTCACGGCGGGGAGGTTCCGGGCGCGCGCCGGGGCAGCGGGGGAGCTGTGTCTGCAACCCTACCCGGCGATCCCGCCGTGCCCGCCGACCTTGGACGCTCCGGAGAGCGGGCGCCTCCGCCGCCCAGCAGCAGCAGGGGCGCCCGGCCCCGCGGTGGGGGGCGGCCGAGCGGGCTCTCTGCCGAGTCCGGCTGTGGACAGGTCTCGAGGGCGCGCGCCGGCCCTGCTCCCGCCCCCGCCCCCGCCCCCGCGCGTCCAGGATGAGCCCACTGCCCGAAGCGACCGCCACCAACTGCTCGTGACCTTGGCCGGCCGCAGCACCCCTTATCTCTCCGGTCTGAGCCCCGGCCGAGGCTCCCACACCACGCCCGACACTCGCTCCTCGGGAACGATCCCAGGGGAGGAGGGGCCAGCACGGTTGGAGTGGGCACCCAGGAGGTGCCCAGTTCTGAGGTGGAGGAGAGGGGCGAGGTGTTCGTGGGCGTGGAGAGTCAGATCCCCAGGTCGGGCTGGGCCGTCTTCTGGCAGGCGCTGAGCGGCACTCTTGCAGGCAGTGTCCTTGTCGTCGAAGTCCAGCCTGTCCCGGGGCCGGAAGGTGATGCTGTCGGCGCTGGGCGTGCTGGCGGCGGGGGGAGCCGGGCTGGCCGTGGCTCTGCACTCGGCTGTGGGTGCCGCCGACCTGGAGCTGCACCCGCCTGGCTATCCTTGGTCCCACCGCGGCCTGCTGTCCTCCCTGGACCACACCAGGTGTGTGGCGGTGGCGGGTGCTGGCTGCGGGGCGGGGCAGGAGGGGCCGGCGCCCTCACACCCCTCGCCCTGGCCCTATCTTCAGCGTCCGGAGGGGTTTCCAAGTCTACAAGCAGGTGTGCTCGTCCTGTCACAGCATGGACTTTGTGGCTTACCGCCACTTGGTGGGCGTGTGCTACACCGAGGAGGAAGCCAAGGCCCTGGCAGAGGAGGTGGGAGCTGGGTGCTGTGCCCGGGGCTGGGGATGGCCACTGCGGTGGGCAGCAGGGCTTTGATGGGACATCTTGCTGGCAGGTGGAGGTGCAGGATGGCCCCAATGAGGACGGGGAGATGTTCATGCGGCCGGGGAAGCTGTCCGACTATTTCCCCAAACCGTACCCCAACCCGGAGGCTGCCCGTGCTGCCAACAACGGGGCTTTGCCCCCAGACCTCAGTTACATTGTGCGAGCTAGGTGAGCTGGGTGCAGGGGCACCCACAAGGTGTGGCTGGGGAAGGCTGCAGGTGACGCCAGCAGGGCTGACGAGGCATGGTCTGGTCCCAGGCACAGTGGCGAGGACTACGTCTTTTCCCTGCTCACGGGCTACTGCGACCCTCCTGCTGGGGTGTCGCTGCGGGAAGGCCTCTACTTCAACCCCTACTTCCCCGGCCAGGCCATTGGCATGGCCCCCCCGATCTACAATGAGGTGCTGGAGTTTGATGACGGTGAGAGGCTCCCACCTCGGACGCCCGGGCGTCTTTAGGGGCCGAGGCCCAGCCCACTCCCCAGCTGGGGCCTGCTGCGGGGGGTGGTTCCTGGGCCGCCCTCAGCCCTGTCTCTGGCCTTGGTCCCTCCTTGCAGGGCCTCAGCAGGGGGCTGTCTTTATTCTGTGGGAGGGATGTGACCTGTGGCACCCTAGGTTGGGCACAGTCCTGAAGGGCAGCCCTCACCCACTTGTCCTTGGCCCAGGCACCCCCGCCACCATGTCCCAAGTGGCCAAGGATGTGTGCACTTTTCTCCGCTGGGCCTCCGAACCAGAGCACGACCACCGCAAGCACATGGGGCTTAAGGTGAGTGCGCTTGCTACGGCGCAGGGCCTCCAAGGGCTAGGAGCCGGCCAGCGTTCTGGCCACCTTCTCAAGCTGGCCTCGTCCCCAGATGCTGCTGATGATGGGCCTGCTGCTGCCGCTGGTGTATGCCATGAAGCGGCATAAGTGGTCAGTCCTGAAGAGCCGGAAGCTGGCGTACCGGCCGCCCAAGTGATCTGGTCGACGTCTGCTGCTGTCTCACTCGAATGGGCCCTTGGGCCCAGTCTCCACTTAGGGCCTGGTCAGGCCTCAGCTGGGCCACCCACCCAAATTCCTCTGCCTCTGGGACAAGCAGGGAGGGGGCAGCAGATCAGGCTCTTGCTCCCGTTCCTTCTCCACCCTCATTGTGGGAATAAATTAAGTTTCTCAACATACATTAGGAGTTGTTGTGTGACAGGAACACAGGCTTTCAGGGGAGTCTGGGACCAGGCCTCACCCCCAGAGCTTCCAGGCGGGTCTCCTGCATGTGTCCAGCACTGTCCTGGGCTCTCAGATGACTCGGAGTCCAGGAAGGACCAAGCCCATGTAGGACAGGGAGCAGAGAACTGGCTGTTCAGAGGTGGCCATTGGAGAGGCAGAGACAGCTGTCTGCCATTTAGGAAGCAGGGCAATGCCTGGGAGGTGTCCCCAGGCTCCTGGTGGGCATGCTGGAGGGAGGGTCTGTTGGCCTCGGGGGGTGCCTTCAGCAGTCTTCAGGGCCTCTGGTGGTGAATCCAGCCGGCTACCCCCCACCCATTGCGTGGAGGGGAGGGTGCCCGGGCTTGGCTTGTCTAAGCGGGAACCGCGGCCTGTTGGTCACTGATAAAGCACTACCGTGGCTGAGCACAGGGTGCAGCGGCGACTGAGGACAGCAGAAGCTGGGGGTGAGGGAGGAGCAGGTGGTAGTCCGCTGGAGGGGCTGAGGGCAGAGGAGGCGATGAGGAAGGTGGGGTGTATGTGTACCTCAGCTCCCTCTCCCAGCAAACAGCAAGGAGCAAGGCCAACAGGAGAGGGGGCCTGGGCCCGTGTCAGCAGCCAGAGGACTCCCCGCACAGTCTGCGAGGTGCTGGGACCTGGTCTAAGCCCACTCCAAGAGCTGCCTGGGCCCGCTGGGAGGCTCTCCAGTCTAGAGACCCCAGCCTGGGCCTCACCCCCTGCCCTGCGTTCCCAGGCCTCAGTTATGCTCTCCTCCTGCCTGCAGTCCTGCCCGCAAAGCACTGAAGACCACGCACTGGCTCAGAGTGTCTTTAATGTCTCTGCTTGTGGCCCCCCAGTGAGTCAGCACAGGTCCCCTGAGAGACCCGGGAGGGAGAGCCTGTCTTCTCTCCTTGCAACCTGCAGGGAGAGAGGGGTCGTGTCGGCTGGTTCCTTTGCACACTGCCCATGCTCTTTCCAGCCTCTGCCTCTGATCTCTGTAGTACCTGCTGGTTGGGGGCTGTCCGAAGGGGGTTCTCTGTGGAGGGCTTCTGGGTGCTACACATCTCACAAGCCGGCCGGCTCAGGGCGTTGAGGAAGGTGCAGGAAGGGCAAGACCAGCCGGGCTGCAGGGAGCACTGCAGTTGCTGGCCCTTCCCTTCTACGGCCCACCGCAACCCCCGTCCTGCCTGCCCCCTGCCCTGTCCTGTCCCTGGCTCACCTGCAGAGGGCTGGGGAGGCTCAAGTTGCCTGGCTGCGGGGCTCGAGGCGGCCCCATTGACTGGGGAAACAGGCAGCACGGCTCGCCATCCATCTTTCGGGGTCGTTGAGGGCCGCTTCCTGTGGCAGGCAGTGTGGGTGGGCATCAGGGCCGGCCCCAGATGCATCCCACCTGCCCACCCCAACCGTGGACGGACCTGGGGCTTCTCTGGCTGACAGCAGGTAGAGGAAGGCAGGGTCCCCGTCACGCTGCACCCCGTACGAGGCGAGGCTGCGCTCAGGTACACACAGGCACCGCCCGATGACCCAGCGCTGCACGGCTGGCGGGAAGCCAAACTCCGAGAACACCTGAGGCAGAGGTCAGCCAGGCAGCCGCGCCACAGCCCTGCCCCCACGGGCCCCCTAGAGGTGGTGCTCACCTGTTCCTGCAGAGCCCTGACGGTGCAGTGGGGATGGACCTGCACTGTGATGTGGGCAGAAGACGCGGCATCTTCGACTGTGACCTGCAGCCTGGGCCAGAATGTGGGTCAGGGAGACAGGCCAGGGAGACCTAGGGGTGGAAGCTCAGGAGTCCCAGGCAGGGCTTACCTGATGGGGCCAGGTGGGAAGCAGGCCTCCTGGAGTTGGATGTTGAGGGTCACCTGACACTGGGCCAGGATGGCTGCCACTTGAGCTGCACCTTTCTTGTCCCCACTTGCAATGGCCTGGGCCAGGCGCCCAGCCAGCTCTTCTGTGGAGATGAGAGCCACTGTCACGGACAGGCCCCGCTGCTCTCCGACCCCTCAGCCCCGGCCCTTACCTTTCTCCATCAAGTCTCTGGGGCTCCGGGGACGCTCTGCCTCAGGTTGGGGCACTGTGGGGATGGGGGCTTCAAGGAGACCGGGAGGGGAAAAGGGGCAGGTCTCTGGGTCTGGGTCTGGGAGGGAGCTGCTGCTGCCTAGGAGAGAAAACAGTGGGCTGCTGGACCCCGTGGTGGGTTCCCTGTGTCGGAGGCCACGCTCCCTCTGGCCTCTGTCTGCTCTTGGAGCTCAGCTTTCCAGGAGCTCCTCTGTTCTCTGCACTAGCCAAGGCCAGCGCCCACCTCTGCCTCTTTGCAGGGGTGCTGCCCTACCAGCCTCGGCCTTGTAGCTCTGCTCAGGCTGCTGCCTGGTGCGTCTTGATGCCAGTGCATACAGCTCATCCCTGGGCCAAGAGTCGTGCTGGATGCCTCTCCTGCCCAGTCTCACCCCTTCCCACCCTCTACAAGGACCAGGCCACCCCTCCTAGCCTGCAGGAATCCTCCCACTTCACAGCAAGAGCATAGTAGGCCCCAAACACTTCAGTGGCCTCGGGACCACCATCCCCTCTCCTGTCAGACGGTCAGTGGACAACGCACTCTGGCTGCCCCATTCCAGGTTCCCATCCACCCCGTTTCACAGCTGGGTGTATGGGCTCTCTCCCTTCCTTAGCACCCACCTACACAATAGGGAGAGCTCCCTGCCCAGCACTCAGACAGCTCAGATGGTGCCAAGGCCTGTTACCCACAAAGGCCTCTGTGAACAAAGTTACAAGCCTATGTGATGGTGGGCGGAGGCATCTCACCCATGACATATTTCTGGCCGTACTCTCCTTGATAATATTTTGCAACCTAATCAAACCTTTCTCAAAAATACTCTCTTATCTCCCGGCACAAGGATCAAAGAAGGGTTTTACAACCCCCTCAGCTTAATGAATTCTGACACAGCACGCCCAGCCTGGGAACACCGAGGCTGGCCCAGCTCTGCTGGCTTCCCCCAACTGCACTTCCCCCTCCACATGTGAAATGCAAGATTGCAGGAAGGCCCTGGGAAGCTCCCCAGGGATGACCCCACACACAGCCTTTTCACTCCCCACATCAGGAAGATAGATAGGCTTCCAAGTTTATTGTATTTAGTATGGCAAATAGACAAATACTAAAGAAATACCCTTCTTCGAACAGCTTAAGAGAGGCTTAGAGTGGGGGATGGTGGGCGATTACTGTCCCCACAGGAAGAGATAAGAAGGAACAAATAGAGACAGCTAGATTAACTTGTAAGATGAGTCTATTCCTTCTTGCACCTTTGACCTCAAAGATAGAGCTGATCAAGCTCAAAGTATAGCTTTATTTTCACTGTTGATTATAATCACAATATATTTGTCTTGGGCCATTACCTAAAAGGCCCTAATGATTAACATGAAAAAAGACCACAATGTTTCGGTTCTTTACTAGCTAAAAGAGTGGACCCTAAGAATTAACATGAGGAGAGACCGCGAGGTATCAACTCCTTACTAACCAACAGCTTATGTGGTCAAAGAGCAGTTACCTCATTGATTATAAAGAAAGACAGGCCTTGAGAGGCTGCTAGTCTCCAGATTCCTGGTTGCCTCAGTCTCATTCTTTCGCCGACAGTGCCAATCCCCCCCTGTGAACCCAGACCCTGCCATGACTGGCTCCCGACAAGGTAGAGGTGGTGTTCCCTGTGAGCAGGGCCCCCCAAGCACCAGCACATGCCAGCCTCAGCTCAGCCACAAGTGCCACGTGCAGGCTGCCCCAGGGCATCCCTACTTGCTGCTCTCAGCCATGTGGTTCATTCCATAACGTTCCAGTCTCACTCCAAACAACACCTCCTTGGCGAGGTTTCCCTGCCACCCTACTTTCAACAGTAGTCTGGCTCTAACCTTCTGATTCCCTCCACCATCCAACAGGGATTTTATTTATTTTGTATGTCTGTACCCCCTCCAAAGAGAAAAAACTGCAAGCTCCGGGTCAGCAAGAGGTGGAGGTTCTGCCCATTGCTGGCCGCAGGCCTGGAGGAAAGCCCAGCAGGAGCAGGAGCTGAAGGCACGTCCGGAGCAAAAGCCAGCAGCGAGCAGCGGACAGAAGCAGTGCTCCCCAGACTCAGCGCTGCCTGGGCTGATGCTTCGCATACTCCACCCCCTTGCAGGCTCTCATCTTCTCCCCACCATCTGCCTAATAGACCTGATGACCTTGGCTAACTTCTCATCTTGACCACTTCCGAGCCCCAGCTCTGGCCCAGATCCAGCTACGTCCCGGGATGTGTCTGGATCCCCCTGGTCCCTCCCGTCTTCTCGGCCTTGACTATTGGCTCTTCCATTTATACAGCCCTGAAATTCAGTCCGTTCCATCCCCTGACGTCTCCATAAGCATCCTCCTGTCCAGCCAGACCTGCGCTGCTCCTCATGCAACAGAACACTCTTGTCAGTCTCAAGCAGCGCAAACCGAAGGCATTGCTACCCCACGGGCACCTGCATGGTGCTCCTGAGAGCTTGTTCTCTCACCTCTCTGGTACTCCAGGTGCCTGCTCCTCCCTCCTTGGCGCCTTCCCCCACCAGCGCCCCCCTCCAGGACTGTCTCCCACCTGTGCATCTCGGCTTCAAGATACTGACCATTCTGTCCTTCAGCAGTGGCACCTCGGACCAGTGCTGCCCACCGCTGAGCTTCCTGAGGGTTGGGGAAGTGCAGGATGAGAGCCTCGGACCCTGATGGCGGCTGCAACTCATGCAGGCTGGGGCCTCGGACCGCGTAGGAAACTGACTCCAAAGGCCACTCCAAGTTGACCTGAAGAGGGATAGAAACCAGGCTCAGGGCTTCTCCCCAGCCCCCCCAGCCCCATGATAAGGAAAAGAACAAAAGATACCATTCATTGACCACCTACACCGCCCTCGTGGCACAGCGGTTCAGAGACCAGCAGCTAACCCAAAGATCGGCGGTTCAAATCCATCGTTTGCTCTCTGGAAACTCTATAGGACAGTTCCACTCTGTTCTCTAGGGTCGTTTTGGGTTGGAATCATTCGACGGCAACGGGCTTGGGTTTCGGTACCACGCACAATCTACAATCTGACCAAGCCCTCACGATACTCGTACGGAGGCAGATACCAGGCGTTGTACCCATTTCACAGACGAAAAAATGGAAGCAAAGAAAAGTAAAGGCTCAAGCGCATGAAGCTGGCAAGCGGAGAAGCCTAGCCTCTCCCTGAGCCCCGCCGGACCCAGCTCGACCCGTGTACGCCCCGCTGTCCCTACTCACCGCCCCGGGACTCGCGCTCAGCACCTCCAGCCGGAAGCGCCCGGGCCGCTCGGGGTCGGCGCTCAGCTGCAGCCTCCGCAGCTGCGCCTCGACGTCCGGCCCGGCGCCCAGCGGCCTGACGGCGGCATGCACCGCCAGGAGTACTGAGGCCGAGCCTGCTGCAGCCGCCGCCGCCGCCACCGCACCGCCCGCCGGCGGGGCCATCTCCGGTCCGGCTGGTCCCGGCCCTCCGAGCCCGCTTCCGTGGGTCGGGCCGCTGAGCGCCCCCTCCGGCTGGAAACCGTGACCGCGAGCCTAGGGTTCCGGGCGCGGCTGAAGCGGCGGGGAGCCGGGTTCTTGAAGCCTCCAGGCTGATCCGCTCGCCTTGCCCAAGGACGGTCAGGGCCGTTATTCGGCCCGAGCATCGTCAGAACAGTGTCCAGGACGGTCACGTTTGAGTTGGGCCTTGAGGCCCGTGTGCGGGGCCGAGTGCCTCGGACAAAACCATGGCCAGGAGTGGAAGGCGGTCGCCGTTTCCGTCCCTAAGTGGGCTGAGGCTGCGTCCCGGCCAAACGGGCAACATCCACGCTGCTGCAGGATGCAGGTGAACGCTGCTCCTCGCCGGGCGCCCCGCCCCTCGGGGTCGGAGGCGGAGCCTGGTCAGTCCGCCACATTTGCCACCGCGCGCCCCGCCCACAAGGCGTTTCGTCTTCGAGCGACGGCGCCCGGAGCCCGTCAGCCGCCGGGAGGCGGGGCAGGCGAGGCCCGGCCAATGAGCACCAGAGAGGGAGGGGGACTCGCACCGCCAAGCAGAATGACGGACAGGGGCGACGGCCAGTAGGAGTGGAAGACAAGAATGAGCAGCGGGAGACTCGCCCAATAAAAATCCCAGTTCTGGATCCCAGGGGCTGAAGAAGGCCATTCAGAGGAGTGGGGTAGGGCCTTGTGGACGCTTGTTGTTGTCCGGCCGAGGGAGGCGGAGGTCGCTCGCTTGCTCGCTCGTTCGCTAGGTCGCCAGGGCGATCTGTGGCGGTCGGCGAGCAGGTCGGTCGCAGTAGTCGGCTCTGTGCAGGGGGGCGAGGCTATGTCGCGGTGGCAGCCCGGATGGGCCGGCAAGGCCGGGAGTAACGGGACGTCGTCGCGGAGCTTCTTCCCCCGGATACAGTGCGGCCCGAGCGGAGGCCGCGTCGCCGCCCTCCGGTCCTGAGTCGCCCTCCCCTGCCCGGAGCCTGCACCCCTCTCTGGTACCGACGCCAACCAACGTGACCCGGCCCAGCTGAACCTAGTCCGGCCCACACAGGTAGGTGTCCGCCCTGCACCTGGCCGCTGTCTCCGGGCTCGAACTACAGTGCCCGGCAGGCCTGGCGCCAGTGCGCGTGCGCCCGACCGGGCCGCACTGCCACCTGGGACTTGTAGTCTTCTTTCTCCCACCCGTCCGGCCTGGGCTCAGCTTAGTGGCTCCTTTCTGGCCCCTTTGGGGGCCGTGGGGCTCCCTCTGACCCGGGGCATCGGAAGTAACCAGACGCTCTCGCAGAGAAGAGGAGCTTGTGGGTTTCCTCAAGCCCTTGCCAAGGAAGAGCACTTCGCCCAGGTGACCTGGGTGACGGTACTACCGGAGTCGGGTCCCTTCGCGGACTCAAGGGGCCCTCATGGTAGGCAGGGGTCTACGGTGGCGACGAGCGGAATGTGGAGAGGTGCAGCCAGCAGCCAGCAGCCCCAGGGGGAGCAGGACCCCTAGCCTCCCGCCTAGCCTGGCTCAGCTTTCCTGTGAGGTGCAGGAGGTGTGGCTGAACTGGGGCCCCACTTGCTACCGGCCTCAGGTAGCAGGGTCTGGGAACAGAGGGGTAGGGGCGGGCTGCTGTGAGGTCTGGGTAGGAGCCAGGTCAGCTCGTTTACTCCGTCTCTGCTTACTGGGGTGGATGAGTGGAGGCAGCACCACGGCCGGATGCCCGCGGCCGGGTGCCCGCGGCCGGGTGCCCGCGGCCGGGTGCCCGCGGCCGGGTGCCCGCGGCCGGATGCCCACGGCCGTCCTCGCACCCTTAGGGAGCCCTACACCCCGGAGCACAGAGCCCCCTCCCCGAGGAGCATGAAGCTGCTGGAGAACTCCAGCTTCGAGGCCATCAACTCACAGCTGACGGTGGAGACAGGAGATGCCCACATCATTGGCAGGTGCGGTGGGGCTCTGGGGACAGACGCCCCAGGGGTTACTCTGCCCTGCCCGCATCGGAGCTCGCATGGTGACATGATCCCTCCGCACCCCCAGGATCGAGAGCTACTCCTGTAAGATGGCAGGAGATGACAAGCACATGTTCAAGCAGTTTTGTCAGGAGGGCCGGCCCCACGTGCTGGAGGCGCTGTCCCCGCCGCAGACCTCAGGGCTCAGCCCCAGCAGGTGAGCCGGGGGCCAGGCCTGCCCACATTTGAGGGGACTGCAGAGCTCGCTGACTCAGGTCTCTGCGCAGGTTGAGCAAGAGCCAGGGCGGTGAGGATGAGGGTCCCCTCAGCGACAAGTGCAGCCGCAAGACGCTCTTCTACTTGATCGCGACGCTCAATGAGTCCTTCCGGCCTGACTACGACTTCAGCACGGCCCGCAGCCACGAGTTCAGCCGGGAGCCCAGCCTCAGCTGGGTGAGGGAGTGGGGACCACCCGAGACCCCGTGGCCACTCCCACCATACCCCCTGCCCTGGCGTCCCTGCCCGCCATCCTGACGACGGCCTGCCCTAGGTGGTGAACGCGGTCAACTGCAGTCTCTTCTCGGCTGTGCGCGAAGATTTCAAGGCCCTGAAGCCACAGCTGTGGAATGCGGTGGATGAGGAGATTTGCCTGACAGAATGTGACATCTACAGGTGGGCGGGTGTCCCTGCAGGGCTGCCTCAGGCCAGTGTGGCCCCGGGGCCTCATGCTATGTCCCGCACGCCCCCAGCTACAACCCGGACCTGGACTCGGACCCCTTCGGGGAGGATGGCAGCCTCTGGTCCTTCAACTACTTTTTCTACAACAAGCGCCTCAAGCGGATCGTCTTCTTCAGCTGCCGCTCCATCAGGTGGGTGGTACCGACTCCCTCCCCAGCTTGGCCTGGGCCCATGAATCCCCCACCCCACCCCCTGTGGCCGTCCCCCCGCCACCCCGACTTTCAGGGGCCTGCCACAGCCCTCCGTCGGAGTCCTTGAGACTAGTCCCCCACCTCCTTACAGTGGCTCCACCTACACCCACTCGGAGGCAGGCACTGAGCTGGACATGGAGCTGGGAGAGGAAGAGGAGGAGGAGGAGGAGGAGGAAGGCAGAGGCAGTGAGGGTCGGGTGGAGACCAGCGCCCTTGAGGACAGGTGTGTGATGGTGGCCCTGGCGGGGGTCCCTGGAGCCTGGGGTGGGTGGACCAGAGAGGGGGCCTTCTGCCTGCTCCTCAGGTTGTGACTCCTTAAAGCCTTCTGTGTGCCCCCTACTGTCCAGGGTCCAGGTGATCTGTATGTGACCAGGAAAAGAAGAGACCCCAGCTTTGTTTGGCTTCAAGTGATGCCTGGACCTCCTGCCCGAGGGGCCCAAGTGCCTCCCTCAGCTGCTGGCCACAGCCCTGCACTGCCAGGCCAGGCCAGCCCACCAGCCCTTTGGCTTCAGCCTGTGAATGTCCACTCACCCCACCGGTCCCCGCTGCCCACACCGCGGCTGGACTGGACAGCATAGTGCCCGCTGGGAAGAGCGACTTCCCTGCCCAAGCAAACTGCCACAGGGCAGGGAGAGCTGGACCACAGAGTTTATTTTTCTATTTTGTGAGGGGCGAGGTCTGGGTCTTCTTGACACTCCAGCCCCGAGACTCAGCAACAGGCCCCAGAGGTCATCAGCTCTGCGCTTGGGCCAGCCAGACCTGATGTCCACCTGTATCCCCCACTTCGCCTGTCAGGCCACGTGCACTGAGTGTCACTTTGCTGCAGCTCGTTTGTTTTCAATAAAAGTTTCTGTGACTTACCGTCTGATCTGGTTCTGAGCGGTCTGAGGAAGGGGTGGGGCATGTGCCGGGGGCGTGGCCGGCGGCACCCGGTATCCTAGCAACAGCCAGGGCCGACCAGAGGACCTAGGTCCTGGGGGAGCTGTTGGACTGCCGGAAACCGGCTGCCGAGATGGAGTCGCAGGTGTTCAACACACACAGTCCCTTTCCACTGGAGGGTGACAACCCGACTCTAGACGTGGACATCAATGACATCAATGACACCCCTGACCCGGGCGTCCTCAAGGAAAGGAATGGTGAGGGCCCCCCTGGCCTGGGCTCCCAGGAACCCCTTCATCCTGAAGGAGCCCCGGCCCCTAGGCAGCCCCCTGACCCAGCAGGGCCCTGTAGGCTGTTCTGCAGGCAGCCCGCCATCTCCAGGGCTGAGGGCACAGGGCCATGCGGTGACAGCGCTTCCGCTGTCCACACGCAGAGTCACAGCTATCAGAGACGACAGCCTTCCCTCCGAATTTTACCACTAGCCCGCAGTGGCTGAAGATGACGCCGGGCGCCCGTGCCCGCCACCTGTGGCTGCTCCTGCGCGCCGGCCTCCATGACGTGGTCGAAAAGGTGCAGTTGCAAAGCCTTCTTTCCGACCGGTGTCTCCCCAGGGGATCCCTAGTAGGATCCTACTGGCCCTGCCGACTTATCTTGGGCTCCTCAAGGCAGGAGCACACCCTGTCCCCTCCTTGATCCCCTCAAGCTCTGGCTTCCTCCCATTGGCCCCCGACCCACAGGAGAAGAGAGCTGAGCTGCGTGTGGAGCACCTGACACATGGGCTGGAGCCGTTGCGCCGCCTGGACGTGGCGGCCGGGCTGCAGTCGGTGGCGCAGGACCCGCTGGGCGGACGCCTGGTGGTGCTGGACAGCGCAGGCAGCTTGCACTTGCACAGAGAGGATGGCTGGGAGCTAGAGAAGCTGCCGGCCCCCGCCGGAATCACGGGACTGGTGGTTGTGCCGGGCCCGCTGGGCAAAGTGGGCCGCTTTGTAGGCTGGGGCCCCGCAGGGCTGTCTGTCCTGGGGTCCGACCTCCGCCTGCTGTGGCAGAGCAAGCCGGGAGTGAGCAAGGCAGGGGACTTTGAGCCCACCTGCTGCCTGCCGGTGCCTAACTTGGGGCTACTGGTGGTGGCCGAGGCGGGCGGTGGCCTGGAGCTCTGGAAGTTCCGCTCAGGAGGTCGCCTCCTGGTGCCCTGCGGGCCTCGCCTGCAGCCACCGCGGAGCGTCAGGGGCGCGCTCGTACGTTTGGGCCTCGGGGGCGCACCGCCCAGCCGCTTCCCCCGCTGCTTTGCGGCTTACGGCTCAGCGTTGCTCGCCATCGATCTGCAGAGCTGGGCGCTCGTGGATGTGCACCGTGACCTGCACAAAACGTGAGAAGGCCGCTGGGCAGGCGCTGCTGGCCCAGTAGCAGGGGTGGCGGCAGGGCCCAGGCGCCCACCCTGCTGCGGGGCCCAGCGTAAGCGGACGCGCTGAGTCTCCCTGGCCTCTGCCGCCCGCAGCATCATCACGGACCTGGCGTATTGCGAGGAGGTGAAGGCCATGGTGACGGCATCCCGGGACAGCACGGTGAAGGTGTGGGAGGCTGACTGGCAGATCCGGACAGTGTTCGTGGGCCACACAGGTGCGCTGTGCCCCGGTGGCTCATGAGTAGCTCTCCCCCGACCTCGGCACAGCCTCTGCCTCAGATTGTCCTTGGTTCCCCGGGATCCCCAGTGCCTCTGGCCGTGTTTCCCTGCGCTGACTGCTTCCCTGACTCCCTGGCGCGCCCTGCAGATCTGCTCTCTCCTGCAGGTCCGGTGACAGCTCTGGCCGTGCTCCCGAACACGGCCTTGGTACTGTCGGCCTCCCTGGACGGAACCTTGCGCACTTGGGACCTGCAGGCGGGGGCGCAGGTGGGCGAGGTGGCGCTGTGCAGTTGGGGCCTTGATTCGCCCTTGGGGCCAGTGAGCAGCCTGTTAGCTCCTGCAAGCCCCGGCTGGCCTGTGTTGTCGCTGAGCAGCGGCGGCGTAGAGCTGTGGCGCGTGCGCGAGCTCTATTCGCCGCTGGCGCAGCTGCCGGCGCCGGTGCTGTGCCTGCAGGTGGCGCCCGCTCTGCCCTCGCCTGCGGCCCTGCCGCTCCCCACGCGCCTGCTGTGTGCGTGCGCCGACGGGGCCGTTGTGCTGCTGTCTGCCGCCACTGGGCGCACGGTAAGTGCGCTGCTGCTCGGGCCAGAAGACTGCGCGGCCGCCGTGGCCTACTGCCTGCCGCGTGAGGCCGTGTGGCTGCTGACGCAAGCTGGGCACCTGGTGCGCGCCAACGCGGCACGCTGCCCCATGCAAGTCCTGCACCGTGTGCGCCCGCCGCCAGGCCCCGCCCCGCAGCCCTGCTGCCTGCACCTCTACAGCCACCTGGCTGACCCCGAGAGCGCGCGTGACTCATGGGAAGTGGTGCGCGAGCACGGGGGTGAGCTGCACCGTGATACCGCGTGGGCCCTGAAGGATAAGAACCGGTGCGTGGGCGCTGAAGCGTCAAGGGCCCGTCCAGTGGGCAGGGGTCTGGCCTGCGCCACAACGCTTTGCTGCTGCCCGTAGGTACCTGCCTGTAGTGGGACACACGGATGGCACACTGTCGGTGCTCGAGTTTTGCTCGTCGCGGACTGTCTTCCACACGCAGGCGCACAGCCCGGGCCCTGTCACTGCGATCGCATCCACCTGGAACATCACTGTGTCTTCCGGTTAGCTCCTCCCTAGCGCTGTGCAGTCACCTGCCTGGGGGACCTCCTCCGCCTCCAAGGCCTAGTCCTGCTTTCGGTGCCGGCAGGCGGAGACCTGACCGTGAAGATATGGCGTGTTTTCCCCTACACTGAGGAGAGCCTGAGCCTGCTGCGCACTGTCTCCTGCTGCCACCCAGTTGTGGCGCTCTGCGTGCTTGGCCAGCGTGTCACCGCGGGCTTCGAGGCCCCGGCCACCGCCACCTACGGCCTTGTGCAGTTAGGCCTGGATGATCACCAGCGCTGTGACCACCGGCCCCAGGACGATCCCACCGACCATATCACTGGTGAGGGCACCAGGCCGAGGTGAGACGCAGGCACCCGTACAGCTCCAGTTCCTGAGCTTCGCACCACTCCCACCCAGGCCTCTGCTGCTGTCCCACGCTCAAGCTGTATGCGTCCTCCAGCCTGGACTCCACCGTCCGCATCTGGACAGCCGAGAACCGCCTGCTGCGGTGGGCGGGGCCCGATCAACGGGGGCGGGGCGGGCCCCGGGGGCGTGGTTGGAATGATAGCGCGGGGCGGGGCCCGAGGGGCGGGGCTGGATCAGTGGAGGGGGCAGGGTCTGATCAATAGAGGCGGGGCTGGGGCAGAGGGAGGCGGGACAGAAGGTGTCCCGTGGCCTCTCCTACTCCTGCCGCCGCCAGAGTCCAGTAGCTGGGCTCAAGGGGAGACGGCCTACCAAATTCCTGCTCCTGCCTCCGAGTCTGCCCCGCAGAGCAGGGGCTGGACTCTGGCCTTGGGCACCTTCCAGGCTTCTGCAACTGAACGGTGCCCCCCAAGCCCTGACCTTCTGCAACAACAGTGGGGACTTGGTGCTGGCACTGGGCTCCCGCCTCTGCCTGGTGTCACACAGGCTCTACCTGCCCACTTCCTACCTCGTCAAGGTATGCAGTGCAGACAGGGTGAGGCTGCCTGGGGAAGACAGAGGTGCCTACGCCCAGGCTCCAGGCTCCTCAACCTTACTCAGAGATTCTGCCGGATGGCCACTGAAGTGGTGGACGACCCTCCGCTGCCGCTGACCAGCCAGGAGTTGCTGACCTCCGCCCAGCTGCAGAGGCTCGCCAGCCTGCACGGAATGGCCAGCCTCAGGTGGGCTGCAGGCTGCCCAGCCCCTGTCTGAGGCCCCGGGGCTCCGGGAGCCTCAGGGGTCGTTGCAGCCCGTGCAGTCGTGGCATGGCCCCTGCGGATGACTGTATCCCAGTAGGGGCCTGGCGATCCCAGGGACCCTGCTCGTCCCCTTGGTACCGCTGTCCGTGGGGCCACTGCACACCTCTTTGTCTGCAGTTCGGCCCTGTCAGTCGTCCATCAGCCGAAGGCAATGTCTCCGCAGCCAGTGCTCAAGGAGGTGAGGTGGGTCCCTTTCTGCCCTGGCCTCTCACCACCCCTGCCCCTTGCTGCCCCATCCCTGCTCCTCCCTGTCCCCATCGCCACCCCCATCCCTGTCCCTCACTGACTGCATCCCAGCCCTTCCCCACCCGGCTACCTCAAATTTTCTTGCCCAGTCTGGGGCCACCCCCTCGCAGTCCCCAGCCGGGCCTGGGATCGCTGTGCTCATCTGGGTAGCACAGGGCAAAGCTCAAGGACAAAGTGCCTGAGGGCTGTGCCCCCTTCCATGGTCCCAGGACCTCGAAGCCCTAGCTGCTCGGGATCGAGACCTACAGAGCCTGAGGAAGGGGTTGTTGGTCCCCGCAACCCGGGCCTCACCTTCCCCGCAGCAGCGCCAGGAAGCCTTCGACAACTACCTGCGTCTGATCTACGGGACCTGCTTGGTGGTGGGTGTGGAGACCCTAGGGCCCTTTCCTGGCCCAGGCCCCCCTCCCCGGGGCTGTCGCCCTCCCAGGAATTGCAGTCCTGGAGGGCATCCTTGCAGCAGAGTACAATAACCCACTCCATGGAGGGAGAGCTGGGGTGCCAGTCCCTGGCCTGCAGCTGTCCCCAACCCCCCATAGGCTGGGGCCTCCACAGAAGAGCAGACAGTGCCAGCAGCCCAGCCCCTGAAGGACCTGGGGAGCCTGTGTCAGCGACTAACCCGTACTCCCCGGGTTGCCTTGCCTGTCTGCCCTGCCTCCCAGAAGGAGCACACCAGGGCCTCACAGGTGAGGCCCCCACTGTCTCCACCCCTGCACTTCCCCCTCCACTCCTGCACTGCCCTCAAAACTGCCAGTCCACCCATGTCTCCTTCTCCCACCTCAGCTGCTGGCCCAGTCCTCACTCAGCTCCAACCTGGGCCTCAGCCTAGACCTGCAGCTGCAGTCAGAACGCCTCGAGAAGGGGACACAAGTGTCCCTGGAGCCACCAACCTCCCCAAAGCCAAAACTGGTGAGGCGGCCAGGCAGGCAGGTGGCCCTTGCCCAGGGCAGAGCTGCAACGGGGGCTGTGATCCTTGCTCAGCTCTGAGCCCTCACCCTACCCCCAGATCCTGCTGGAGAGGCACCCCAGGGAACCTCCTTCCAAACTAAAAGGCTTCTTTCCCGCCACTCTTGAACCGCTAAACCAGGTGAGAGTCTATCTCTCTAGATTCTCCCTAGAGTCATGGGTGGGGGCGGAGGGGGCGGGCAGGACACTGCTTTTGACCACGCAGTTTCCCTTTGTTGTGAATCTTTAAATCTGACCTGGGAGCTAGTCACCCCCACTTGCAGCCTACCTGCCAGGTGCAGCACAGAATCCCTGTTGCTGTGGGGCAGCCTGCCTCCCAGGCCGGTGCCTGGGCTGGGTGACAGTCCCTCCCGGAGTTTCCAACACTGGGCTGTGCCTGCGTACCAACTCTCCCCAGGAAGTGCCAGGTGTGGGTCAGCCTGTAGACTCTGCAGTTGACCCTGGGAGGCCATAGTCCCTGCCCTTCAGAGGAGCTGGCCCCATGCCTTCCCATCCTGACTCCCCCTGATGCCCAGTCAGACCTCAGCCCCTCCCCCTCCCCTGCTCAGGTGAGACCTCTAGCCATCACACTTTCTGCCCAAGTCCTTGCTTGCCCCCCTCCATACCCCCTCCCACCTCCCACCCCCACCTGTGGTCTTTAGACGTTTCTCCAGGGCTGGGACTGGAGTCCCAGAGGGACTATATGGGGTATCAGGGTCCCCAGGTCCCCCTTCCTGAGGCCTCACGGGGCCCTTCCTGCTGGTCTCTAAAGGGTCTGCCGTGTGCTGGGAGTCAGACCTGGAGGGCAGAGATCAGCTCTTCCGAGGCTGGGGTGACCCCAGCCAGCCTCCAGCCCTCACCCCAGTGTTGCTCTGCCCCTTGCCTGCAGTATTCCCAGCAGCCGGCCCTCAAGCCCGTCCTCTTCCCCGGTCTCGTGCCCAACTCGGTGGTGCTGCAGCGCCTGTGGCTGCCGACAGACCTGGGCAGCTACGGAACCCTTGCCCAGCTCTCCCCGGACAGCGACAGACCTGAGGCAAGGGGCCGGGCCGGGGCGGCTAGCGGCCAGGCTGTGTCTGTGCTGTTTTCACGTCACCGCAGGCTGTCTCCTTCTGCAGCCCAGACGAAGCTGGAATGACTTGCAGTGGTCAGGGGACACCAGGCACAGTGGCACATGGCAACAGAAGCTGATTGACTGGCTGTGGGGGAAGCCTGGGGAAGAAGAGGAGGAGGCAGAGGAAGAGGAGCTGGGCCCGCCGAGTCCACTCTCAGACGAGCTGCTCGAACCTTTTGTGCCAACGTCCGAGTGGCAGGTAAGTGCCCGGGTGGTGGCGGGAAGGCTGGGCTTTGTACCTCCTTGTCGGCCGCCTCCACTGGAGCTCCCCGTCCTTGACCCCGCAGCCCTGGCGTGCCGGCGGCAGCCACACAGTCACCAGCTTTCACGCGTTCCCCTCGTCCCTTCACCGGCGCTCTGCCTGGGAAGAGCACGTCGAGCGCCTGCCCAGGTTTCTGCGTTACTTCGTCGGCCAGAACTGGTTCAAAAAGCTCTTCCCCATCTTTACCCTGGAGGTGAAACACAGTCAGGAGACGTCTGGGAGGCAGAGGTAGGGAGAGCAGTGAAGAACACGCGCCCGGTGCACGGGGTGTGGATTTCAGTGGCTGGGTCCCGCAGGCATACCCCGAGGTGGGCACGGTGGAGGGCCTGGCCTCGCTGCTGGTGGACCTGCTGGAGAAGGCCTCCTGGGGGGACGGCATGTACATTCTGGACGCGTTGCTGAGACTACTGCCTGAAGTTAGCAGCCACCTCCGCAGCCGCCTTCAGGGCGTCCTCCTGGGCTTGCTTAACATGGACCAGCCGCCTAGCCTCCAGGTGCACCCCCAGCCCCACCACGCCCCACCACGCTGCACCGCGTGCCCCACCGCGCCCCCCACAGCCCCCACCGCCCCAGCTGCCGGCCTTCAGCACAGACCGCTCTCTGCTCGGCCTGCGTTCAGGACCTGGTGCAGAAGCAGTTCGTGATGCTGGCTCTGCGGCTGCTGCTGGCCTGCTCCCTGGAATCGCAGGACGTGGTTCTGGAGCTCCTGTCCTACTTCCTCTACTCGCCAGCTGACTGTCAGTGAGTCCCATGCCCACTCCTGCTTCACCCGCCCCCGGCCAGAGGCCTAGGCTCACCCTCCCCACCATCCCCTAGGCCCGAGCTCAAGAAGCTGCTCCGAGCCCTGGGCCTCCAGGACCCACAGGGCTTCCTGTTCAGGGAGATGACGACCTGGGTGCAGGGCTCTGAGCGGGACTCCAAGGCCTGGCTGCGCGATCGCTGCAGCCAGAAGCTGGAGGACATGAGGAAGAGCCTGCAGGTCAGTGGTGGGGAGGCGGAGGGGGCAGGCTGGGTGGGCGCCCCTGCTTGCCCGCCTTAAGCTCTCCTGCCGTCTGGGCAGGGGGCGGGCTGGGCAGCCTGGCAGGCTCCTGCACCTCGTCCTTCCTCCCACACCTCCCAAGCGCCTCTTGGGGCCTTCCTGAGACTCCTGTGCCATCTGCTTTGGGGTCTCGGGTTTGGGGCCAGGACAGCACCGAGAGGTCGCCTTGCTTGGGGAGACCAGCTGGTTACTCGAGCTGTAGCTCTGGCCGACAGGTCAAGGAGCCAGGCAGGCTTCCGCTATCGGCCACCTTTCCCACAGATGGAAATCTGGAGGCCATTTGCAAACAGGCTGTCTGTGGAGGGTTCCAGCGCCTCAGAGCCTTTGGAACTAAGCCCCCTCAAGGTGACCCTGTCTGAGGCCTCACAGGTCTCAGGGCCAGCCTCATATGTCTCAGACACGCCCTCGGTGAAGGTCTTGGACCTCCCAGCTCCGGAGTGGCAGGCTGAGCAGGCGCTGCCGCGCACGTGGAGGACCCGGAAGAGGCTCTCCGAGTCGCTGCAGGCGTTTGGTGCCCCGCCGAAGGCCTTGGCACGCTCCTCCGCGCCTGCCGCGCTGCAGAGTCTGCTGCTGCCCCTCGAGCAGACGGACTGGTCGCGCTCGCAGCTGCTCGACCTGGAGTGCATCGACGTGCTCAACTTCTTCTGTGAGCGGCAGCACCAGCAGCGAGGCAGCTCGCTGCCGGAGGAGGCTGAGCCCAAGGGCCAGAGATCATGCCTGTTGGTGCCGGCGCGGGTGACCGTGCCCAGCACCGTGGTGCGGCAGCCCCTGGAAAGCCGGTGCGCCTGGGGGTTGAGGTGACACTGGGAGGGGCTGGAGGAGCAGGGGAGCCTCCATGTCCAAACCCACCTCTTTATCCCCCAGGAACCAACCCGTACTCCGGCTTCAGGAGTCCAGGGTCCAGAGGCCTTGGGTGAACCTTAGGGGTGAGTGGACAGTGGTGTAGAGAGAGGCCCCTGGACCACCCCTGCCCGCAGGACCCATTGGTCGTGGGCTCCACCCTGCCCAACCTCACTGTCCCACCTGCCCCCAGGCCGGAGGCCGCTTTGGCTCTCTGCCCAGGAGCCCCTGCGGATGCTGAAGCTGCCGCTGCCACGCGTGGAGCCGCGGCCCTTCCCCCCAGACTGGCCCACTCCGGCCCGCCCGCTGGCCCCGCGGCCCCTGCAGCCTGCCCTGCAGCGCTACTTTCTGCCCGAAGACTCTTGCAGACCCTGATGGCTATGGCTGACCTGGGAGGGGAGGACACGTGCCTGGCCAAGGCCAGGGCTGGAATAAAGTACAGAGGCCACACCAAACTGGATGTGGCCTCAGTGTTTAGGAGCGCCTGGATTGGGCTGCTGTGTCCTGAACACAGTGGGGGGGCCATCACAGACAAGGCCAGAGCCCCAGCATGGGCTTGGGTGGGAGTGAGCTGAGGGGTGGTCAGCTCACGTAGGAGAGCCCTCTTTCTGGTGGGCTGGAGCCCGCACCGCTGGCTGGTGTTCAGCCAGTGTGTATGTTACTGGGTGCAGGCCCCAGGATGGTTCTCTGGGCCACGTGAGTGGCCAGGTATCAAGGGAGAAGGGGAGAGTCTGGGCGGCTCCAGGTGGGGGTGGGCAGGGGGGGTGGGTGTCATGGAGTCTTCTGACTGGGGTGAGGACAGGGTCCAGCCAGGACCTACGTCAGCAGCAATAAGGGGCCATAGGCACTGGACCGCCACTGCCCTGTGACCTTGTAGGGGCATCCTCACAAGTTCCACGGGGGCCCTATCTGTTTGGACTGCTTTTGGGAAGGTCCTGTTCCACTTTTTCTTTTTTTTTTAATTAAGTGAAAATTTACAATCCAAGTCAACTTGCCATATACAACCCCAAGCACCTGCCTTTCTGCAGCTCCATCAGCTCTCCATACCCGTGACAGCATGCTCTCCCTCTCTACTCTTACTTCCAGGATTTAGTCAACCGACTCTGGTTCTCTCCTCTCCACCTGCTCCGCTCCTCTCTAGAGAGAGACCAGTGGGGCGGCCCCATGTGTGAATTAAACTAGAGTACACACACGGCACTGTCATCCCTCTGCGTCCCCAGGTCCCGTCTGTTCTTTGTGGGAAGGTGTTCCACTTTTCAAAATTTTGTCCTGCTTTTTTTCTGTTGGAGTATGAGCATACAGTCTGTGTACTTTATGGCTTTGTACATTTATGAGAGGCCATCCTACCGGTTGGTCTCTTTCTAGATGGAAGAGAAGGGAGCGACAGATGCTTGTTGAGAGGATACTAGAAATACAGAGTGAAACTCAGGAGTGTGCTGTCACTGGGTGGGGAGAGCAGACGCAGCTGCGCTGCAGAGAGGCAGGCATGCAAAGTTGATGTGGATTGTATACTTCCACTTAATCGTACACAGAGACAAAATCAGTTGTGTTATCTGAGCAGTGATTTCTTTCCTATAAGTATTTTCAGTCTGCACTCCAGAAGTTTCTCCTTCATGATTTAGAATTCATCCCCCCAGCTGTTCCTCTGTCCCCCAGCTCCACAGAGGTACTTTCCTTGTGAGGCGCAGCTCAATGCAGGGCCAGGCAGGGGCCAGAACTGCTGCCCCAGAGGACCTGGATCCTAGAGGGCCTGGACCCAAGAAGGCCTGGACCCCAGAGGGCATAAACACCTGACATTAGAAAAAAGGAACCGTACTGAAACCAGAGAGATGGTCTGTTCCTACTGATATTTCGTTCTTCAAATTCTAGAAACAAGTTTTTTTTTATTTTTATTTAACATAACTGAGTGAAAATGTACATTCACATGTAAATTTACATGCCCCCCTATATGCAGCTTCCACTGCTCTCCCTGTCCAGTGACTGCACACTATTCCTCTCTGCTCCATACATGTCTCATACTCCCCACAGTCTCCTTTCCCCTCCTCTCCGTCCACTCCCCTTCCTCCAGCCAGAGGTCAGCAAGATGATATCCTATAGATGTATAGAACCATAAAGTGCTTCCAACATATGGTTACTCTGCATTGCCAAGTCCATTCCATTCCTGTCCAAAGAGTGGACCTTTGTTATAATTTATGGAAACGGGCAGCATCAGGGCCGGGGGCCATGCTCTCAGAGGAACCCCAAAACCTCTGGACCATCAATTGAGGTCTTTTAGTGGAGATCTCATGATGCACCTCTTTTTATTCTTGTGTTGCCAGTGAGGCTCCTCTCTGTGAGCTCCGTCATGGCTGTCACTGGTGGTGGCCGGGCACCATCCGGTTCTTCCGGTCCCAGGTCGATGTAGGCACCCACTCTTGTGGGTCTCTCTGTCTTCTCGGTTGTCTTTACCACATGTCATTTTGGCCCTCGGTGAGCATCCGTTCCTGCTGAGTTGGGACCATTTGCTGAGTCCTCGGATGGCAGCTTGGCAGCTTTTAAGACCCCAGATGCCACTCACCAATGTGGGGTGCAGAGAGCTCTCTTAGCAAAACGCTAGTTGTGTCAATTGGCCTGGAATTCACCTAAGAGCATGGTCCCCTGCCCCCCGCCCCAGCTACTCTATCCTTGCAGTATTGAGTTAAGATGGAAGGAGTATTCAAGTTATGCTGAAGTCCACTTAATGTTGTTCTTGTTCCTATTTGTGCTGTCATCGCTTTCTCCCAACTAGATTTCTAGTAACTACCTAAACTAAACCCTCCCCCCCTCACCCTACAATAGCTACTTTTGAAAACATAAACATGAGAAAGCAGGGAAGAAAATTAAACAGGTCACAAAAAAGAATTCACAAAGGAAATATTAACACATGCTGATACACAGTTATTTCTTTAAATTAAGAAATCTGTTCAACAATGAATCTGGGAAACATAAGATGGAGGTATCTGGAAGGCATTACTCTGAGTGAAATTAGTCAGTTGCAACAGGACAAATTGTGTATGAGACTACTCTTATAAGGACTCAGGAAATGAGTTAAACACAGAAGAAAACCATCACTGATGGTTACAAGGGGGAGGAAGAAGGGGGAGGGGTGTCATCAATTAGATAGCAGATAAGAAGGAGAGACAGTACACAGTAGAGAATTCAGCACTTACAACTGGCCTGAAGCAAAAGCTAAGGAGTTTCCTAAATAAATTTGTAACCAACCACTTCAAAGGACAGAGTAAGGGGGGGGGCTGGGGACCGTGGTTTCAGGGGACATGTGGGTCAACTGGCATAACAGTTTATTAAGAACGTGTTCTGCATCTCACTTTGGTGAGTAGTGTCTGGATCTTAAAAGCCAGCAAGTGGCCACTGATTTGTCTCACCCCATCAGCAGAACAAGAAAACAAAGGACATCAAAGACATAGGAAATTAGGAGCCCACGAGACAGGGCTCATAATCCGGAGACTCCGTCAGCATGAGACCAGAACTAAATGGTGCCTGACCACCACCAATGACTGCCCTGACAGGGAACCCAAAGAGTCCCTGATGTAGCAGGAGAAAGATGGGGTGCAGAACTCGAACTATTAAATAGATCAGACTTGATGGTACAACAGATTGGAGTGTCCCTGGAAGACATACCCCGCAGACTCTCTGTTGGCCCAGAACTGAAACCATGCCTGAAGCCAATTCTTCAGAGAGATTGGACTGGACTCTAAGACATAAAACAATCCTGCAAAGAGTGGGCTTCTTGGACTAAGCAGACCCATGAGGCTAACTGGGAAGCTCCTGTCCAGAGAGAGATGGGAGGACAGAGGGAGACAGGAGCTGGTTGAATGGACACAGGAAAGACAGGGTGGAAAGGAAGAGTGTACTGTCACAGGGTAGGGAGAGGAGCTCAGGCTACAAAGCAATGTGTGTGTGAATCTTTGTAGGACAAACTGCTGAACTATAAACTTTCGCTTAAAGCACAATAAAACATTTTTAAAGAAAACAAATGAGCACAGCAAATGGTCCCAACTCAGCAGGGACGAGTGCTCACCGAGGACCAAAATGACATGGGGTAAAGACAACCCAGAAGATAGAGAGGCCCAGGCAGTCTGCTCCTCAGGATGACCTCAAGCGGGACACGCTCAGGCCTCAGGAGACACACACACAAAAATGTTGGTGGGAGACTGGGGACGGGCCCTGTGTCCCTTGTCTGAGGAAGTGACAGATAAACGGTGGCAAAAGCACACAATAGAAGCAGTGCTGAAATGATGAGCCAGGGCCGCTGCAACAGTCTGCCTGAGCTGCGAAGCTGCTGCCCAGGCCCTTCTGCCTGACAGGACTCCATTCAGGGCGCAGGAAGACTGTCGCAATGGCCACTTAACAGTTCTCTGTTTGTTGTTGTTGTTTTGTTTGTTTGTTTTAAAAAAAAGTAACAAAGAAAAGCTGAATTACCCTCAAACACATAATTAGGTGGTATCACTCTGAAACAGGAATCTATCGGAAATTCACATTTAACGGAGGGGTGTCCTGTATTTTCTTTAGCAGTTTGAGATGCATAACTCACATATTACAAAATTCACCCACGTAAAGGGTGCAATTCAATAGTTTTTAATATATTCACAGCTGTACCATTACTACCACAATCTAATTTTAGAACACTTACATCACTCCGCACCCCTCACCGTCCAGGACAGGCAACCACTGACCTTCCTTCCCATCTATGGACTATTTTGGACAGTGAGAGAACACATTTATACAGTAGTGGTCTTCTGTGTCCAGCTTCTTTCCCCTTCCATACTACTCTCAAGGTCACCTTTGCTGTAGCCTGAATCTGAACAGGCCTGGAGCAGAGCCTGTTCACTGGCACCATAGCCGGGACCCGAGCCTGGTCACCATGTTGGAGCCTGGAACAGAGATTCTTCACTGTGCTGTAGGCTGGATCAGAGCCTGTTCGCCTGTGTGGCAGACTGGATCAGAGCTTCCTTCATGCTGACCACCAAATAACACCCCACTGGGGCCCCCGAGTGGCACAAACTATGAAGCAGTTGTCTACCAGCCCAAAGACATGCAGTTTAAAAAGTCCCGCAAGACAGGGCTGGCTGTCTGCTTCTGAAAGATCACAGACTTGAAAACCCCATGGAGCAGTTCTAATCTGGCACACCACGGTCACCGTGACTCAGAATCAACTGGACAAAACCAGTAACGTTCCTTTGTATCCACAGCCCGCATCTGTGTATCTGGTTAGTAATTGGACATCATGCTTGTTTTCACTTTTTGGATGTTAAATGAATACGCTGCTTTGAACACTTGTGTACAAGTTTTTGTCTGAATATCTGTTTTGAATTCTCGAGTGCCGAGGCCCATCACCCACAGAAGCGTCTGTAAGCAAAGTCTCATGCCTACGTGATGGCAGGCGGACGCATTTCACCCTTGGCATATTTTTTTGGCCTTGCTCTCCCTGATGATATTTTGCAACCTAATTAGCCAAAAAGCCAAGTGCCGTCGAGTCGGATCCGACTCATGGCGACCCTAGGGGCCAGAGTAGAACTTAAACTTTCCTCAAAAATATCCCCTTATCTCCCAGCACAAGGATCAAAGAAGATGCCTTCTAAGAAGGGTTTTACAACCCCCTTGGCTTCATGAATTCTGACACAGCACGCCTAACCCGGGAATACTGAGGCCGGCCCGGCTCCACTGGCTTCCCCCAACTGCCCTTCCCTTGCCACATATGAAATACAAGATTGAAGAAGGCCCTGGGAAGCTGCCTAGGGATGACCCCCCACACACACAGCCCTTAGAATATAGACATTCCACTCCCTACATCAGGAAGACAGATAGGCTTCCAAGTTTATTGTATTTGGTATGTCAAATAGACAAATACTAAAGAAATAGCCTTCTTAGAACAGCTTAAGAGAGGCTTAGAGTGGGGGACGCTTACTGTCCCCACAGGAAGAGATAAGAAAGAGCAAAGAAGGAACAAATAGAGACAGCCAGATGAGCCTATTCGTCCTGTACCTTTGACCTCGAGGCATAGATGGAGTTGATTGAGCTCAGGGTATAGCTTTATTTTCACTGTTGATTATAATCACAATATATCTGTCTTGGGCCATTACCTAAAAGGCCCTAATGATTAATATGAAAAAAGACCACAATGTATCAGTTCTTTGCTAGCCAACAGAGAGGGCCCTAATGATTAACATGAAAAGAGACCACGAGGTATCAATTCCTTACTAACCAACAGCTTATGTGGCCAAATACCAGGGTGAAATCACGTCACCTCACTGATTATATAAAAAATAACAGGCTGCCGATCTCCTGATTCCTGGTTGTCTCAGTCTCATCATTTCTTCTTTGCTGATGCCACCCATCCCTTCATGAATTCCAGACCCTGCCGAGGCTGGCTCCTGGCACTTGAGAACATACGAGGACTGCCAGTTAAGTTTGTGAACTCATCCTAGAAAAGGCGCTACCTACCTCCTTGCTGAGTATCACTGCCGTTACCTCCAAAGTGCTCCCCTTGGGAAGCCGTGCACACATGGCCAGTGCCTTGTCCCTCTTCAAAGCAACGTTGGAACTCCTTTTCCAAATGGCGGTCACAGCTGTCGTCATGTTACCCTTGATGTCCTGAATGTCATCAAAATGTCTTCCTCTCCATATTTCCTTTATCTTCGGTAATGAAGAAAGTCATTGGGAGCCAGATCAGGTGAGTAGGGAGGGTGTTCAAATGCAGTGATTTGTTTACTGGTTAAAAAGTCCCTCATAGACAACTAGACAACTAGGTTTGTGCACTTGCCACCATGCCACTGTGCACAATGACCATTCCAGAAAGAGTTCCAAAATTGCTTTGAAGGGTGGACCAGGTGCTGGCATCGGCACACTGATTCCCAAGGGGAGTACTTGGAAGATGCCTGTAGTGATACACAGTAACGATGTATGCAGCACTTAGAGCAATTAAGTTCATGGACTTAATTATCAGCCCTCGTACCCAAGGGTGGAACTGTTTGGTCCTCAGATTGTTTAATTTCTTGAGGAAATTACTGTCCCCAGTGGCTGTACCATCTCACGTCCCTACCAGCAGCGTCAGAGGGCTCCTGTCTTTCTGTACCCTCGCCAACACTCGCAACACCTGCCATGTTTAGTGTGACCAGTCCTGGGAGGTTGGCATCCATGTTTGTGACATCCAACTTCTGCAAATTTTGCAAAACCAAATGGTCATGTGAAAACTTTTCTAGGGCTGTTCTCAGAGCATTGGAAGGGACCCATGGAAGTGAGGGGCTTGGAAGCTTAAATTCTATTGCTAGTTGTTGTTGCTGGGTGCTGTTGAGTTGGTTTTGACTCACAGCAATCCTCCAAACAATGGGATGAGACACTGGCAGGTCCTGCACCACCTTGGTGATTGTTGTTATGCTTGAGTCCATTGCTGTGTCAATTCATCTCACGGAGGGTCTTCCGCCCTTTCACTGATTGTCTACGCTACCAAGCATGATGCTCCTCTCCAGGAAGTGGTCCCTCCTGACATGTCCAAAGTACACGAGACAGAGTCTCACCATCCTCACATCTAAGGAGCATCTTGGTTACACTTCTTCCGAGACACATTTGTTCACTCTTTTAGTAGGCAATGGTATAGTCAACGGAAATGCTGGTGGCACAGTGGTTAAGTGCTACGGCTGCTACCCAAAAGGTTGGCAGTTCAAACCCACCAGGGTCTCCTTGAAAACCACATGGGGAGGTTCCTGCAGGGTTGCTAGGAGTCGGCATCAAAGGCAAAGGGTTTGGTTTTGATACAGTCAATATTCTTTACCAACACAATTCAAAGGCATCAGTTCTTCTTCGGTCTTCCTCATTCACTGTCCAGCTTTCACACACATATGAATGACTGAAAACACCATGGGTTGGGTCAGGTGCATCTTACTCCTTAAACTGATGTCTTTACTTTTTAACAGTTTAAAGAAAGAAACCTTTTGCAGCAGATGTGTGCAGTGTGACATGTCCTTTGATTTCCTGACTGTTGCTTCCATGGGCATTGATTGTGGAGTCGAGTAAAATGAAATCCTTGACAACTTCAATCTTTTCTCTGCTTATCATGACATTGCTTATTGGTCCAATTGTGAGGATTTTTGTTTCATTTATGTTGAGGTGCAATCCATAAGTTGTGGTCTTTGATCTTCATCAATAAATTCTTCAAGTTATGTTCACTTTTAGCAAACAGGATTGTGTCATCTGCTTATTGCTGGTTGTTAATGAGTCTTCCTTCAATCCTGATGCCCAGTTCTTCATAGAGTTCAGCTTCTCAGATTATTTGCTCAGCATACAGATTAAGCACAGTGAAAGGATACAATCTTGATCCACACCTTTCCTGATTTTAAACCATGCAATGTCCCCTTGTTCTGTTCACACAACTGCTTCAGTGACTCAGTGCTCTGGAATTTCCATTCTTCACAATGTTATCCATAACTTAGTATAATCCAGGAGACAAATGTCTTTGCTTAGTCAATAAAATACAGATAAACAACTTTCTGGTATTCTCTGCTTTCAGCCAAGATTCCTCTGACATCAGCAACGATATACCTGGTCCTGCGTCCTCTTCTGAATCTGGCTTGCATTTCAATGTATCACTGCAACCCTTCTGAATGATCTACAGCATAATTTTACTTGTGATATTGTTTGATAATTTTTGCACTCTAACGGATCACGTTTCTTTGGAATGGGCAAATGCAGACCTCTCCCAGTCAGCTGGCCGGGTATGTCTCTTCCCCATCCACTGGCATGGAGTAAGCGCCTTCAGCGTTCCATTCACTTGTTGACCGTCTCAGCTGCTATTCCATCCATGCCCAGATCCTTGTTTTTCACCAGTGCCTTCAGTGTAGCTTTGACCTCTTCTTTCTATACTATCGGTTCTTGAGCTACCTCCTGAGATGGGCTCAGTGTCTACCGATTCTTTTTGTACTGTAACTCTTTGTGTTTTCCTTCTATTGTCTGTTGCTTCCTTGACGTTTACTGTTTTCCCCACCGGATCCTTTGGTGTTGCAGCTCGAAGCTCGAACTCTCTCTGGTTCTGTCAGCTTGAGGAATGCACAGCATGTTCTCCCCGTTTGATTGCTGAACTTCATGGCTTTGCACATTTCATGACAATTTGTCTTCATGAGCTGCTCTTTGAAAGTTCCATTCAGCTCATTTGCTTCATCATTTCTTCCATTCACTTGGCCACTCAGTGTTCAAAAGCGAATTTCAAAGTCTCTTCTGACATCTATTTTGGTATTTTCTTTGCTTCCTCTTTCTTTAATGACTTCTTCCTTTCTCCATATGTGATGTTCTCAATGTTCCTTCACAATCTATCTGGTCTTCAGTCATTAGTGTTTAACGAGGTGAATCCATCCTTGAGGTAGTCTCTAAATTTGAGTGGAATATACCCAAGGTCACATTTCCGTTCCTGCGGATGTGTTCTAATTTTCTTCATCCTCAACCAGACCTTGCATAGGAGCAACTGAAGGTCTGTTGCACAGTCAGCCTCTGGCTTTGTTCTGATGATAGAGATCTTTTCCGTTGTTTCATTCCACAGATATAGTCAATTTGATTCCTGTGTATTTCTTCTGGCAAGGTCTACATGTATAGATGCCATTTATGTTGTTGAAAAAAGGTATCTGCAATGAAGTTGTTGGTCCTGCAAAATTCTATCATGTCATCTCCAATACTGTTTCTATCAGCCAAGGCCGTATTTTTTAACTGCTGTTCCTTCTTCATTCCTGACTTTCAAATTCCAGTCACCAGTAGTTATCAGTCTATCCTGATTGCACGTTTAATCAATTGGAGACCGTACAGGTTGGTAACAATCTACAGGTCACCAATCTTTGGCATTAGTAGTTGGTGCATAAATCTGAACAATAGTCATGTTAACTGGTCTTTCTTGTGGGCACTGTCACTGTATCACTGACAGCACTGTCCTTCAGGACAGATCTTGAAGCATTCTTGTTGATGTGACTCTAATGCCAGTCCTCTTCTATTTGTCATTCCCAGCATAGTCTGCTGAGTCAGAGTTGACTCGATGGCCCTGGTTTTTTTGTTAGCACAGCATGCAACAGGACTGCTGGATTCCAGATGGTCAGCACCAGTCCACTCCATCTCCTTAACGCCTAGTATATCAAGGTTTATGCATTTCATTTCATTTTTTGATGACTTCCAGTTTTCCCAGATTCATACTTTATACATTCCACATTCCTATTATCAATGGATGTCTGCAGCTGTTTCTTGTCATTTTGAATTGTACCACATCACCAAATCGTCCTTAAAGCCTGACTCCATCCGTGTCATTAAGATCAACTCGACTTTAAGGAGGTAGCTCTTCCCCAGCTGTATGCCTCCTGAATGTCTTCCAACCCGAGGGGCTCACCTCCTAGCATGCCATCTGTCGTAGGCTCGGTCCTCTAGAGAAGCAAAAGCAGTAAAGCACATAAATTACAAATAGACGTATATAAAACAAACCACTCATGCAATTATAGAGGCTGGAATGCCTCAGATCTGTGGATCAGGATAGTGGCTTCTCCAGATTTATATAGCCGCAGGAGCTGGCCAACACAAGATCGACACATTGGAAAGCAGGGCTTTTGCTCACAGTGCGTGAATACCCACCAATCTCCAGAGTAGAAGGCAAGACCACAATCCCTTGATTCACGTAGCTGCAAGGGCTGGCAAACCCAAGCTCAGCAGGTCAGAGAGCAGGGCTCCACTCATAGGCTGGGAAGATCTGTGAATCCCATGACTGGCAGGTATGCTGCTGGCTCAAGTCCCAAGAACTGGAGGTCAGATAAGCAGGAGACATCGCAGGTCCCAAAGTGAGCAAAAAGCCAGAGCGTCTGCTTGTATGCAGATACAGACCACACTCCCAAGGAATCCCCCTTCAGCTGACTGGGCGCTCACAGCAGATCCCCTTATGAGCATGATCACATACACAGAGTATCACGCCCAGCCTAGACGATACACAATCTTAACCGTCACAACATCAAATAATGTTCCACTTCTACTCATAAAGTTTCTGCGGGTCAGTTCTTTAGAAGTGGACTGCCAGGTCCTTCTTCCTGGTCTGTCTTCATCTAGAAGCTGAGATGAAACCCGCCCACGACCAGGGACCCAGCTTGATGTGAAATTCTGGGGGCAGACTTTCCAACGTCACTGCAACACAAATCATCGCTGTAGCACAGACTGATGGATGGGGAGTACTCTGTGTCCTGCTGTCTTTCTGTCTGCATGTGGTGTAAACACACACAACACACACCACTCAACAAGCTCTACACATACAGTTCAGTGACACTGGTCACATTGCAGGTCGCACCACCTTTCCTGACAAACTTGCCCCATCACTGAGGTCACTGCCTTCCCAATCCTTTCATTTATCCTTTTAAATCGCTGCTGCCAGTTTGGTCTCATATACAGAATCCTTCAAAAGTGTTGGGTATTGTTACCTTGGAGGACAGAAACTGTGCAGTCACGGGGTGGGGCAGCTAGGAAGTCGTCAGCAGAGAAGGGACATCCTATGCAAAGCAGACAGCAAACGCAACAGCCCTGAGGCTGGAAAGACCTAGCGCCTGCTCTGGGAAGTTTCAGAGCTATCTGTACAGCCCTCTGTGTTCTGAGCCACCAGCCCAACACCTGTGGCGTAGGAGAGGTGCCAAAAAGAGGGAACGAAGAACTTCCTTTGCCCTTCCTCTCTCCCCTTCCCAGGTCTGTGTTTCCTCCAGAGGGTGTTTGATCCACCCATAGTAGCTGACCCAATGGAGGACAAGAAGGAATGAGTGGAGTCTCTCTCCGTGGCAGATCTCTAGATGTTCATGAGTCAGCAACCATTTTCTGCTAGGAACATGTTGCCAGGAGGTTCCAGCTATGCTGAGAAAATATGCCACCAGCAGGAGAATGTGATCTGGAATAACTGAGACGCAGGGATGAAAAGGAGAGCTGGAGGGTTGACTGCCCTGAGTTTAAGAGAACTCCTGGATCCAGCAATGCCTAAAGCCCCTCGGGATCTCATAGTTACGTGGGTGCATTACTAACTTTTCCGTCACTGAAAGCCACTTTGAATTAGGCTTCTGTCGCTAGCAACTGAAAAAGTCCTGACAAGTGCCCCCAAACAAACCTCTTGCAGATGCACCGAAGCTGTCTCCTCAGTGCCCACTCGGGGACCTGTTCTGCCCAGTTCCCTGAGAGTCTGGCATCAAGGGCTGCAACAGTTCAGAGGACAAGGGGAAGGCCTTCTTTCCGGGAGGGCCCGCGGGCCACGGCTACATTCAGTCACCCACTGACCGGAAGTGCTGCCACCTCTGTGGCAGAGGATGGCCTTGGGTGCACTCTAAGGCTCTCAAGTACCTCAGAGGCCACAGAGAGTCAACCACGGGTCAGCCAAGAGGAGGAAATACATTCGGACCTAGCACGGGTGGACCCCGAGCTTTCCCTGGCGCCTGCGGCGATGCGCCGGGCCGGACCACGCCGCCCTGGCGTGAGGGCTACGCGGGGCTGAAGGGAAGGCTCTGGACCTCCTAAGTCAGGACCCCGGGCTAGATCTGCACACACCGGCACGGCCTGGGGTGGCCCGGAGAATGCGGTAACTGTAGCGGCTCCCGGGCCAGCGCCAGCACCGACCAACATCCCGGGGCTGCGACAAGTACGACCCCGGCCCGCGAGCGCCGAGTCCCACAATTCTCCGGGTCCGCCCCGGGAGCGCAGCCCGCAGCCTCGGATTGGTCCTTACGGCGACCCGTCCTTGGTGGGCGGGGCCACAGCTCTCGCGACAACTGCGCGGGGTGTCGCCGGCGGCGCCCGGGTTCCGCAGGCTGGAGGCAATGCCGGCTGGAGCGGCGGGTGCCAGCGCGCCGGGGGCGGCGGAGGACGGGGGCGCGCCCGCAGGCCCGCGGGTCCCAGAGGCCGGCGGCGGGGCCGAGGCCGCGGAGCTGCTGCCCTTCTTGACGCCGGGGGCGCGCGCGGACGTGCAGGCTGAGGCTGCGCGGCACGTGCTGGCGCTGACCGGCTCCGCGCCTGGCCGAGCGCTGTTAGCTGGGCAGGCGGCGCTGCTGCGGGCGCTGGCCCAGCTGGCGGCGGCCCGGGCCCCGGCCCCGGCCTGTGATGCCGCCCGCGCGCTGGTGAACCTGGCGGCGGACCCGGGACTGCACGAACCGCTGTTGGCGGCGGACCCGGGACTGCCCGCCCGTCTCTTGGGCCGCGCCTTGGATCCACAGTGGCCCTGGGCGGACGAGGCGGCCGGCGCGCTAGCCAACCTCAGCCGCGAGCCGGCGCCGTGTGCCGCTTTGATGGCGGTGCTGGCGGCCCCGGAGTCTGGGGAGCCGGCCCTGGAGCGCCTGGTGCGCGCCCTGGGCACGCCCGGCTACAACTCCCATGCGCGTCTGCATTACCTGGGGCCTCTGCTCTCAAACCTCAGCCAGCGGCCAGCGGCGCGTGCCATCTTGCTGGACCCGGACAGGTGAAGCCCTTGGGCGGCCAACGGGGGGAATTGGCAGTGAGCCGGGCGACTCTGAGTGGCCCCTCTCTCCAGGTGCCTGATCCAGCGGCTGCTGCCTCTTACCGAGTACCCAGATTCCCCCGTGCGCAGGGGAGGAGTGGTGGGCACGCTGCGGAACTGCTGCTTCGATCATCGTGAGTGGTGCTGCGGGCGTTGCCGGGGTGGGGGCTGGACTCGGTGGCTGCCCCAGACACCGCCCGTCCTCGCTTGTTTAGGATACCATGAGTGGTTGCTTGGCTCTGAGGTGGACATTCTCCCCTTCTTGCTTCTGCCTCTGGCGGGGCCTGAGAACTTCTCTGAGGAGGAGATGGAGCGTGAGTGGCTTGGGTGCAGCCTCAGGGTGGGCCCGACAGAAGGGCAGTGGCCAGACTGTGAGTCGCGGTGACCCCCCCAGCAGCGAGGCGTATAAGGCAGGGCCCAATCGGGGCCACCCTTCTCCTCTCGCCTCTGCACTAGGGCTGCCAGTCGACCTGCAGTACCTTCCTCCAGAGAAGCAGCGAGAGCCAGATGCGGACATCCGCAAGATGCTCCTTGAGGCCATCATGCTGGTGAGCTGCCGGGGCCCTGCTGTGCTAATTGCCAGCCGTACGGCATGCACCCTCTGACCTCTGGGTGGCCCCCCGCTCTTGCATAGCTGACAGCTACGGCGACAGGTCGGCGGCAGGTGCGGGACCAGGGAACCTATCTGGTCCTTCGGGAGCTGCACAGCTGGGAGCCAGATCCCACTGTCCGAGTGACCTGTGAAAAGCTCATCCAGGTGGGTGCAGCGCTGGCGGGAGGCGGCCCCCGCAGCCCCTGGTGCTCACCTGCTCCCCCTGCCGGCAGGTCCTGATCGGGGATGAGCCTGAGCCCGGCATGGAAAACCTGCTGGAGGTGCAGGTTCCGGAAGACGTGGAGCGGCAGCTGCAGCGACTAGACCGCCAGGAGCGGGAGCAGTGTGAGCGGGAGCGGCAGACGCAGCAGCTGGCACCAGGGCCACCGTGGGAGGGACATGCGTCCGCCTGAGGCCTCTGCAGCAGCCTCCACCACCTCCAGGCCCACCTGTGCCTCCCCACAGGACTCCTGGACCCCTGCACCGAGGGCTGAGTCCTTCTGCGAGGCTGAGCTACAGTTTATGCACCAGGTTCAAGCTGGGGACTCTAGCCTTGCGGCCTGTGACGAGTGCCCAGTAAATACTGGGAGGACTGATGGCACCTTCTGGTCCTGTGCCCTGTCTCCTGGAAGAGCTCTGGGCTGGGATGGGAGGTCTGGGTCATCCAGCGGTGCTCTGACAGAAACCCGCAGGTGAATGGCTTTAACACAGAGAAGTGTGTTCTCACCGGTCAGTGGGCTGCAGGTCTGAATTCCTGGTCCTGGCCCCAGGGGAGGGCCCCTGGCCCCGTCTGTTGGCTCTGGCGGAGGGTCCTTGGGTTGTGTCAGTCTTCCCTTGGTCATGGAGTATCTCAGTGTGGGAACCTCGGGTTCAGAGAACACGTTCTACCCCAGCACTGCTTTCTTGGTGGCATGAGGTCCCCATCACTGTGCTTGCATCTCTACCCTTTATCTCTCGTAGGATAAAAGGTGTCGGCCGCACCCCAGGGAAGCTCCCTTAACATTGTGTCAGGGAGGTGACCTCAGTAAGGGTGTTAAAATCACCCCCCTATTCACTGTACCATAGTCCAATCTAGTCATACTAATCTCTAGTAGAGATTAGGATTTACGATATAGGAAAATCGTAAATTGGAAGACTGCTCCACAATACTGAGAATCTTGGCCCAGCCCAGTGGTTACACAGATGTTTTTGAGGGGACACAGTTCAATCCATGGCATGGTTGCTGGATGGGGATGATTAGTGGGGCCACTGGACAGTAAAACGCTGAAGCCCTGAGGGGTCAGCTGGCACCTCCTCACAGCGTGCTGCAGGGACTGAGCCCATCCTGGGCCCCCCAAGCTCTGCCTGCCTGAGGGGTTGAACTACTCGGTGAACCGCTAGTGGCTTTCTTGCTGTCCCGGCTCCTCCTGGATCCTGTCTTTCCGAGCCTGCAATGGCATGGCACTGCCTTTTCCCTAAAGCACTTGCTGGTACTCCTCTGTCACCTCTGCTTCCGTGTTGGACCTGTGCCCAGGGCCCTGCCTCTGGTGCCTGCCGGCTTCCATGTCCTGCTGTCTCAAAGCCTGAATCCGGGAGGTGATCTCAGTAGGGGTGTCACAGGCTCCCTCCCCTCTTCTAGGCTCTCACCCTGGTCAGCTCCCTCGGCCTCAGCTGCGTTTCAGAGTATCCCAGACTTTTACCCAGAGCCCCCGGCCTGCCTTGGCTGAACTTCTCTGGTGTGCATGTGGCCTTGTTCTGTGCCCAGGCATATCTCCAGCTGTCCTGTCCCTTTAAATTCCACGTGGGATCCAGAGGCCCCTTCTGTATTCCCCAGTCCCCTAGCCTCTGAGGCCCACAGCTGGGCTGTTGTGCTGCCCCCCCCCCCCAGCCACCTGTTGCCTTCCTGAACTAGACCTCAGCACCTTTTCTCACCCATGGGCTCTGGGGCACCCATACGCCAATGTCAGTGTAGCTTGTCTTTCCCGTGACGGGTCTTCCCAACATCCCCACTGCAAGTCCTTGCTGGCAAAGCTGGCTGGGAGGAGTGGGCAGCAGGTGGCTTGTACAGGTAAAGCTCTGACGCTCCAGGCCGGTGTGGTGGTCTGTGGTCTGCCTGCACCCTGAGGGGAGCTCCAGTGGAGGAGCAGGGTTCTGGTGTACACCCCAAGTCTGCCAACACTGACGCATCCACACTGTGGGCTCTGACGTCATAAATACTTCGTCTCAGCCTGCCATGCCCTCCCCTCCACCCCACACACCTCTCAGTTGAACAGGTAATTTCTTGACCTTTGGGTATGGCAGATGTTGGGTACAGCCACAGCAGCTGAATACCCATGAGCCCCAGTCCGGTGGCCCTCATGCATCCTTTCAGGTGGGCTCCTGGTGGCCTTGGGACTCTGAAAATAGGTGCCAGGTGAGGGGTGCACTCATGCCAGATGCTGGGCTGCTGGGGATGCCTCGGCCACAGCAGCCGCCCCAGGGCACCTGAGTCCGTGGAGGGCTCTGCATTGCCCATGGTCTCGGGGAACTTGCATGCCGTTTGATTCTCTGCAAAAGCAGTGGGGGGTCAGGAGGAGCACAGAAGGCTGGGCTCCACCAGGTCCCACAGCCCAGCCAACACCTGGCACAGCAGCCAGCACGTGGCAGGATACTGCGCAGCAGGCAGCATCCAGCCATGTGTGGCCACCTGCCGCAGCTGGAGCAGGCTGCGGGTCAGTTCCTGGCACTGCAGATAAGTCACAGCTGTGCCCTGCTACCTTGCCCACCACGCCAATACAGGGCAGCTTTGGAAGGTCATCTCAGTTGTCGGGACAGCCTTGGGGCCACCCTGTGCAGTCCCAGTGGAGATGGCGGCACACAGGCTGGCAGCTGTCCTGCTAGACTGGTGGCCTAGCCTGCGTTTGAGCCCAGTGGGCTGGGCTGCCAGGCTGGCATGGGAGGGGGCGCCATAGGTGCAGCGTATGGCGGGGCTGGTGCTCTTTGAAGGGCAGCTTCCGGGCCACCAGGGCACAGGGAACAGTGCCCCTGGGGGCACAGACTCCTCAGAGCAGGCCCCTGCCCAGGGTCTGGCCGTTGGGGCACCCCAGGGGGCACTTAGGCTCCACAGCTCCTCCCGTCCCCGCAGTACATCTTGCTCGTGAGGATCTTGGGCTGTGCAGGCCACCAAGGTGCAGGAAGTGCTTAGCAGCGTGTCCTTGAGCCCCAAGCAGCTGGCACTGACGACCAAGTCTGGGGAGGGGGTGGTGGTCGGGGTCAGGCTGCAGGGAGAGGGGCTCAGGCGGCTGTTCGGTTCCAGAAGAGTAGAGGGCCTGTGCAGGGATGTGGCGGTTGGGTGACACGGGGGTGGCTGGGGCAGGGCGGAGCTGGTGGGGAAGGAGGGGCGGGGCGCTGCTGAGGGTGGGCCTCCTGAGGGACTTGAAGGCTGCGTGGAGGGTGGGTGTCAGGCGGGGCTAAGGGCGACTGCTCACCAGTTAGCTGTAGGTGCTCCTGGTCGTCCAGCCGGACATTCTACATGTCAAGTCCCTGATTGGGAAGGGGAGGTGGGGCTGGGCCTCCTGACTGGTGGCCTCGCTGTCTGGGCAGGCCGACAGGCATGCTGGGGAGCACCCTCCCTGGTGTGCAATGCCTGCATTGCGGCTGTGTGCCCTGGTGCTGACCAGCTGCCAGAATAGCTTGCAGGCCGCCTCCTTTTCCAGCCCTGGGCAGCAGTGGGGTGTGACGTGGTGTTGATATGTTCCAGCACCAGGTAGGAGAGCTGGCTTTTGAGGTCTGTCTCCTACAGCTGTACCTGCTGGACACGCCTTCTGCTTCCATCACCTCAGGACAAGGCCTGGCGCTGGCCTGAGGGCCAAGCAGAGGTACCAGGAGGGGGAATGGTGCTGGGGGGCAGGGGTGGGGTGGGGAGGGGTGCAGGCTGCCTTTGGGCGTTGGCCCACCACGTTCAGGTGTTGAGAGAGAGATCTCACAGGGCAGGAACTTTCAGGAGGACTCCAGGGGGCCTGGGCCCTGGAGCTGATCTTGATGGCCCCACCTGCAGGGCAGTGCCATGGGCAGGCCAGCCTCTTGTCAGGGGGGAAGCAGGACCAACAAGGGGCTGGGCGGCTTCACCATGGTATGGAGCTTGCCTTGCAGGTCAGAGGACAGCTGGGCATGCTGTATTCTCTCGTGGGTGGCGAGGGCTGGGTGGGCCTTGGAGAAGGTGCTGGAGTTGATCTTGGAGGACGGCAAGTATTCCCTGTGCCGGGACTCCTGCACCTGCTCCATGAAGGCCTGACGCTTCAACTGAACCCTGCTGCCACCCCTCACTGGGGACAGAAACCTGCTGTTGAGGCATGGAGCCCAGCACACTACGGGGTCATGGCAGGGGTTGGCAGGGGCCAGCTGAGGCCTCACTTGTGCCAGAGGGACAGCAGGGGCTGGGTGGGCCTCGGGGACTCCAGGGCTAAGCAGGGACTGACCAGAGATGAGGACTTGGGCAGGCGGTGTGCCAGCGTGGGCCGGCTCTGGCTCTGGGAGAGCGGGGTCAGGTTCTGTGATGGAGGCTTCTGGAACTCCTCCTGCCCAGCATGTGCTGCTGTGGGCATGTTGTGCTGGACGCCCTGCCCTCTGTGTGGTGAAAGCCCACTTCAAGGGTAGGACCCCAGTGTAGCTTCAGTGGCCAGCCACAAAGGGCCTTTAAGAAACCTGGGGTGTTGGTGGGGAGGGGAAAAGAAAAGTAAAGCTTCTTCCTTAAACGTCCCAACTTAATGGCATGAGGAGAAAGAGAAAACCACCCACACCAGCCACACTTTTAAGCCATCCCCTCCCTCTGAGAGGGTGCCAGGGCAGCAGCAGGGGTTGAGGGCACTGCAATAGGGGCTGAGGCAGGAGAGGGCATAGGGAGGGGAGGGGGCTTCCTCTTCTTCCTCTCCTGGAGCCTGGAAGCTTCTGGTCCAAGCCAAGGCCCTGCTGCAAGAAGCCTTCCCTACCAGGTGGGCAGCCCTGAGCTCTCCACAGGCTTAGGTCACATGGCAAGCAAGAGCTCCAGGCCTGGGCCCACCTCACACACCTCGACCCGTGGAGAGAGGAGCCCACACTGCTCTTCTTCCAGCCCCGGAAGTCTTCTGTCAGCAGCGTTCCCATCAGCAGCAGCAGCAGCCTTTGCAGGCACCCTTCTGAGCAGTTGCGTTACCTGCGACCGCCCCGCACCACAGCGCTGCTTCCTGGTGCAGGACATACCTGGTGTATCTGCCCGTGCCACACTGCTCCCTCCAGGGCCTCAGACCTGAGCACCACCTGAGACACCTGTCTTCTGCTCTGAATTCAGAAGACACTGGTCACTGGCCTGGAGGGCAAGAGCCCCCTGGTGGGTAGGGCCTCCTGGGGTATGCCACCAGAGCCTGTCCCTTGGGAGCTTCTCTGTGAGTGCCTGTGGAACTGTCCTGCCCTGCACTGCAGTCAGGATGGATGTAGGCACACCCTCTGCAGTGAAGGCAACAGCAGCAGTGGGCTTCAGCTGCTGGACCATCAGCTTCTTGAGAGCAAGTCTTGTGTCAGATACTCCCTTGATCATCTGAGGATTGTGGCTGCTGGGCAAAACCCTACATGTGACCTTTGTGGCCTGAGCCTAGCAGGTCTCAAGGGGATGTCGCTGTCCCCAAGCAGACTCTCTGGAAGGAACTACAGCCAAAGACAGGCCCCTGCTGACCACACATGCTCTTTCCCGTGTCTGTACTCCTCGCCCAGGCCCCTTCATGTGGGGCTCTCCAGGCTCTCACTACAGGTCTTGCTGAAACTCCCACTGGGTGGGGGGCATTTTCCCCACCCTAACTCAGTACTTTTCCATGCCTACCCCCTTGCAGAAGTCTTTTGTTCAAAGTTCAAGGGGGAGGAAGATGGGTGGAAGGGGGAACTGGATGCTTTCCTCCAGGTACCCCTCTTGCTTATGCTTTTGCAGTAAGTCATTCAAGAGTTGGCTTCCACTTTGGTCCATTCTCTTAGTTACCCCAGCACCCAGCTGCTCAGTTCAGTACCTCTGTCTGAACTGTAACAGCTGTCTGGCAGATTGCCTGGAATACAGACTGCCTGGGAGTTAGGGAGAAAGAACCTACTGCAGGCATTTCAAGCAGAGTGGATTTGATAGAGGGACTGGTCTTGGAACCAAGACTTCACTCCGGGTGTTTCAAGCAGAAGGGATTTAACACGCGGGTCAGTTAGCTTCTGTGCCAGAAGAGCTGGAGAAGTATGGAGGAGAAGGTGAGGTCAGTCCAGGACACCGCCATTGTCAGAGCTGGGCAACCAAAGGGAATTGTGTGACCCAGCCAAGGGTGGTGGCCCCACCGAGCGCTGCTGGGGGCCTGTGTTCACCAATCACAGCCTGTCCTCACAGTTACAGGCCCCCGACGGTGGAGGCTGAGCTGAGGCGGCAGGCAGGACTCTGCAGAAAGGTCGACTGCTCTTGCCCTCCTTCCTCCTGAAAGTATTCTCTATCTTCACCCTAGGTCATCCATCCATCCGCCAGAGGCACAGAGTGCCTGTTCTCTTGGCTCTGTGCCGGGCACTTGGGCACAGAAAGCAGAAGGGGACCCCGGGCCTTTCCCTCACAGAGCTTACCCTGAGTCATGCTGAAGGGCGTTAACGGTGCGACAGAAGGCAAATGAGAGCCCAGAGTGGGTGCAGGACCTAGCATGTGCCCCAGGGGTGGAAGTCCAGCTGAAGCAGGAGGCAGCAGGGCTGGGGTGCTCCGTAAGCTCTGGGGGAGGTGTGGTACAGGGGAAGAGGCCGTGGGGGGCAGTGCAGGGTTCTGTGCAGCCTGTGTGTGCTCTAGAGGTCGATTGGGAAAGTGGGAAAGGCCTCTTGTCTCCCTGATGGCAATGTCCTGTTAGCCCCTCGGCCTGACTCTGCCTGCCTGTCTTCTGAGTCTGTTCCCCTGCTGGACACCAGTCTCTCTCTGTGGGCTTCTCCATCTGAACAGCAAAAACAGCCTCCAGCCTGCCCCTGTGGGAGAAGAGCGTCCTTGACCTCCTCACACCATTCTTTCATCTGCCCTCCCGCAGAGGTACACACCCAGTCCCCATGGCCAGCTGCTGACCCTACCCACAGCAAGCCAACTTGGCTTCCAGCCTTAGAGGCGTTTGCAGGCTGTAGATGGAGTGCTGCTGGCCACATCCTCCTTCTCTAATTGCTCTCTCCACTACCTCAGCTTCCAGAAAGCCACTCATTTCTTTCTCTCTGGTCTGTACATTCAGGTGACTCCAGCCGGGCATGTGCCCAGGACCATCCTCCGCCCCTCCTCTAGCAGCCCAGATGGCAGCTTTGGACTTCTGTAGAGAAGTCTGCCCGTCCGCCACTGCGCCCCTTCACAGGACGTGGTGAAAGCTGCCATTTCTCTTAGTAACTTGTTACATGTTCCTAGAAAGCCCGGTGGTGCAGTGGTTAAGGGATCACTGCTGACACCAATGCTGGCAGTTCAAATCCACACACTGCTCTTGGAAGTGCCGCAGGGTAGCTTCACTCCATCTACCCCGTCCTATAGTGTAGTTACTGTGAGTCGGAACTTACTCAGTGGCAACGGGTCTCAGTGTGTTTTGGTTTTTTTATTATTTGCCTCTCTAGATTCTAAGGTCTGGAATGCAGCTAACTTTTCATTTTGATTCCTGCATTGGTAGACTGAACGTGTACTTCCGTGCCTGTGCCTGAGTGTACCCTTGTGATTATCTGCCAGCCTGTGTGTGCACACGTGTCTGTGTGTGCATGCGTCTTGTGTGCGCACGCATGTGTCTCTGTGCACACACGTGCCTGTGTCCGCACTGTGGGCCAGTGTGTCTGTGTGTGTGCCTGCAGGTCTCTGTGTGCATATGCCTGTGTCTGTGGGCCTGTGTGTCTCAGTATGTCTGTGTATGTGCCTGTGTCTGAGTGCGTGCACCTGTATCCTCTGTGTACTGGGCCTGTGTGCTGAGGGTCTGCCGCCAGGGCCTGTGGGTGTCTGTTCGGTGGTGAGTGTGTGTGCTCCCGAGAGACACAGAGCATGACCGTGCCCCGGTGTGTGCGGACTCGCCCCGGTTACATCGCGGGTGGGCCAGGGGGCGGGTCCGGAGCTGTGTGTGCTCTGGATGGGAACACGGGGCTGACGCGGACAGCCGCCCAGCTGCAAAGCCTCCCTGAGACCTCTGTGGAGCATCGCTGAGAAGATGGGGGCGGCGGCGGCGCGGGCGTAGCGCCCGCCGAGCCCACGTCGGCCGCCCAGCGCCGGGGTTCCTGCTCCCGCGCCAACCGTCGGCTACCTGGGCCGCGGACAGCGGAACGGGCCGAGGTCCTGGGGAGCATGCGCGCTCCCGCCCGCCGGGTCTATGGGCGGGCGAGGGCGCAAGATGGACGTGCTCCTGGCCAATGACGGCAGGGACAGTGGGGGGGCGGGCCGATCCGCCCAGGCACAGGGCTGCGGTTGGCTGGGTGGTGGGCTTGTTAGCTCCGCCCACTCCTGTGCGCGGGCGGGCGGCCCTTGGGCGGTGGTGAAGACTCCCGAGGTAAACCGCGCGCGCCCCCTCGGCGGGCGGGCAGGAGCCCATGGGGGCCGGGTGGGGAGGCCGGGCTGTCCCCTCGGCCCGGTGGGCCAGGATCCGAGTCGGGTTCTTCCAAGGTCACCAGTGGAGCGCCAGTTGGGTCCTGGCGTCGTAGGCGCCGAGGCCGCCGCCCACCCGCTCAGGTACCGGGCCTCCTCTCCCAACCCGGAAGAGAGACCGGGGAGCCCTGCGGCCCACTATCCTGTCCCCCAACGGCGCAAGGTCTCAGGCCCGCCTCCTTGTCCCTCCCCGTGGAACGCAGGGTCCCCGACCCTTGCCCCTCCCGGGGCTCATACGGGGTCTGCGTCCCTGTCCCCCCCTGCTGTGCTAGTGGGGTCCCTGGCTTCCTATCTGTGGAAGCCGCGGACACTGAGAGTCCCAAAGCCCCGTCCCGGTGCGGGCGGGGCGAGCGCTGGAGCCCCTGCAGTCAAGTGGTGTCCAGGGTCTCGGGGTTGGGGGCACAGGTGGGGTCATACCGCTGCCGAGAGGGGGAGAGAGCTGGTGCGCCGAGCCGGCCGCCTGACCTGGCCGCGTCGGTCAGTCCGCAGTGCAGCTGGCTCGGCAGCTTCCGGGCTGGCTCGCGGCTGCACGGACTCCGTCGCCCGAGTCACAGTCTCCACCCAGATGAGGGCCCTGGAGCAGGCTGAGGGCTAGCGGGGCTGCAACAGCCAGCTTTGTCGGGGTGACCCTGGAGGCCACGGTGCTTTGCAGGGGATGGTGTTAGAGCTGAAGAGGTGAAGACGGGAGTGACTAGACTGGCCGGTGGGACGCTGGGGGGGCGGGGAGGCGCGAGAACCAGGGTGTTGCTGAGTGTAGGACGGTCTCACAAAGGAAGGTGTGGTGACCGACGTGGGTATGACTGAGGTGCCCTGCACTGGGTCCCGGGGGGCTGGAGACCAGTTTGGGATTACGGTCGTGGTGCACTTCTGCGGTGTCATGTCTGGGAGGCCCTGGGATGGTGTGTCACCAGGTTCTTTACTCTGCCACCTAGGTCTCTTGGGGCCTTGTTAGTGAGGAGGGGTCTCTAGCCCGTCGTGGTCTCAGTGGAATCAGCTGTACTTGATCAGGTGTCCTTGTTACCCTGAAATCCACTTCTGGCAGATGCAAGGCTGAGCCCCTGCCCTGGAAGGAATGCACCTCTTCTTCCCAACCTGTCACCCAGGAGCCTGTCCAAGCCAGCTCAGGTGAGGGTCAGGCTGCCACCCGCAGGCTTGTCATTGGCAGCTTCATACTTTGTGACCCACCTGCAGATCCTTGAATTACAGGTGCGCTTGCATTCCTCATGTCCACTCATGTGTCTTGATCTTTGTGGCACAGGCCTAGGTATGGCCAGAAAGGGCCACGTGGTTCATTCCCGTTCCTGCTCCGTGCTCAGAGCCCTCAGGGCTCTCTCCCTCAAAGCCAAAGATGCAGTCAGGTGTGGCCCAGGCTGAGACGCTGTCCTCAGACACTCCACGTGCCAGGTCCTTGTGGTAACTCTGGAAGCTGCTGCTTGTGCTAGCTGCTGTGCAGCTGTCTTCTGGGTGGGAAACTTCCTGTGAGCACACCTGCATGGACAGCCACACTAAGAAGTGACCGTTGGGTGCCTCCACTGTGATTGCTGGAAGGCAGTGGCTCAGCTCTGCAGCACCAAGACTCAGCTGGGACCTTTTAACCGGGGATACCTGGGTGCCCCGTCCCAGCAGCATTTCTTACCTAGTTGGTCTGACGTCTTGAACAAACTTCGGATAAATCTAGTGGGCAGCCAGCATCAAAGCATCTCTAAGCCGTAACTGTTGAGAGGTGGACTTCGGGTATTTGAAGGCCCTAAGTGGTGTAGTAATTCAGTGTCCCAACTACTGACCATTTGAATCTGCCAGGTGCCCCTCGGAAGCCGTGTGGGGCAGTTCTCTGTCCTGTAGGGTTGCTGTGAGCCAGAGCCCCCTGGACAGCCGTGGGCTTCAACCCTCTGGGAGAGCTGACCTCTAGGGGCCCCTATCTGATGGTGCCTGGGGAGGGGGTGTGGCTGCCTTCACAGAGGCACAGATACTTCCAGTCACCCACCCCAGGTGGTAGCCAGGCGCCCAATCCCAGGCTGGGAGGTTGATGTCGGCACTTGGAAAGGAGGTGTCTTACAACCCCAGGGTAGGGACACCCGTTCTCACTTCCTTTGGCCTGCCCCTCTAGGTCAGTTGAGTGCCTGATGCTGGTGTGGACCCCTGGGGGCTTCTGGCCTGCTCTGACTCTGCAGCCTTTCCCCTCCCCTGCACATGCTCCACCCTCCACACAGGCTCATGCTGCCACTCGTGAGGGGACCCTCCTAATGCCTGCAAGGGTCACATACAGCCTTGTCCATGAAGTACTGATGGACCTCCTCGGCCCCAGCACCTGTTTGTTAGTGGGTCTGGGGCACCTTTGTACAGAGCACACCTGTGAGTGGGTCTGGGGCACCTGGGCACAACTGCACTGTGTCTGGGGCAACTGAGCACACATGTAGTGTGTCTGGGGCACCTGAGCACACCTGTTAGTGTGTCTGGAGCAGCTGAGCCTACATGTAGTATGTGGGGGACACCTGAGCACATCAGTTAGTGTGTCTGGGATACCTGAACACAGCTGTACTGGGTCTGGGACATCTGAGCACACCTGTTACTGTGTCTGGGGCAGCTGAGCACACCTGTATTGGGTGTGGGACACCCGATCACACCTGTGAGTGTGTCTGGGGCACCCGAGCACACCTGTGAGTGGGTCTGGGGCACCCAAGCACACCCATACTGTGTCTGGGACACCCGATCACACCTGTGAGTGTGTCTGGGACACCTGAGCACACCTGTGAGTGTGTCTGGGACACCCGAGCACACCCATACTGTGTCTGGGACACCCGAGCACACCTGTGAGTGTGTCTGGGACACCCGAGCACACCCATACTGTGTCTGGGACACCCGAGCATACCTGTGAGTGGGTCTGGGACACCCGAGCACACCCATACTGTGTCTGGGGCACCCGATCACACCTGTGAGTGGGTCTGGGACACCTGAGCACACCTGTGAGTGGGTCTGGGACACCCGAGCACACCCGCAGTTTATGCACTGCTGTGTGGTGGTGCAGCTGTGCTGTACTTGTGTGTGCTTTCTGTGGGCTGAAAGCCCTTACAGGGAGGGTGTGGCCTGGGCTGATGCCCGGTGGCTTTAGGAGCTGTGGCTGAGCGCGTGTCAGGTGCAGACGGAGGAAGGAAGCTCAGTCTGCTCGCTGAGCAAGGGGCATGACGTGGCAGGGCATGCCGGCAGCCTCCCTGCCTGTGCCAGTGTTTGCTTTTCCTTCTCAAAGGGTCTCCTGTGCCTGTGCTAGCCAGGGCCACCGCGGGGTTGGAGGTGCGGTGTGGGAGCCAGCCTGGTGAGTCCTGCCCACTGCTAACTAGCCGCTGGCCAACTTGCGGTGTGTTGTTCAGGCCCTGTGAGGATTAACCTCAAGAGTGCCTCTGAGGACTTAGTGTGGGGGGCACAGTATGTGCTGCGCAGCAAGCTTTCTGCAGGAGCAGGAGACCCTACCCTGCTCCCACACCACCCGTTGCCTTCTGCTCAGGGTCAGTAAGGGGCTCCCAGGCTGTGCTGTATCTGTCCATGGTACTGTGACCGTTGGCACTGTCTGCCTGGTGGCTGGGGAGGTGAGGTACCAGCTGCACACACTTGATGTTTCTGTGACATGACAGGAGGCTTCACTGCTCTTCTGTGGCAGCACCTACCCTCCCGTCTGCATACCCACCTGCCTGTCTACCTGCTGCGTTTTAAAAAACTGTAAGCAAACTTGTGGGCTTCGCGTCTTCTCCAGCGGTGATGTGCATGAGTGTGTGCACTTGGGGGAGGAGACGGGTGTGGAGGTGGTCCTGCCCCCTCCAGTAGCCTCCCCATCCTGGCTTGTGGTGGGTGATGCTGAACTGCCTCCCGTGAGGCCCTGCGAGCTGTGCTCACGTCACAGCACCGAGGCTCTCCGGCGGGCCCTCCAATGGTGACCACAGCACTGTGACGTCTAGTGCTCAGTGACCACCTTCCTTGCACTGAACTTGTTGCTGGATACGGGTGGTGGTGTGGTACACAGGGGCTCCAGACCCTGGGCCTGGGCTTCATCCTCCGCTGTGGGCTCCCAGCTCAGGAGAGGCAAGCAGACCTGCCCTCCAGCTGTAGGCGCCTTGGCCGGTTTTCTGTTTGTCTGTTGGCCCCTAGACTAGCTCCTCAGGGTGTTATTACTGGAGGGGTTGCCTTTGGTCCTGCACACGGAGAGGTGGTTTGTCATACTTTGTCTTTTACGAGCTCTGTGTGGGGTGTCGGGGGGGGGTGATATGGGAGTGCATGTTTGTTTGTTTTTTTAATATGCTTTTTGAGATTTAAAAACCTGAAATTTTTATGTAGTAAAACTGAACAGTGTTTTAATTTCTGAATTTGTGTCCAGCTTAGAAAGTCTTCTGTTACTCTAAGACTATTAAATGTTTACCTATGTTTTCGACTAGGGTTTTTTAGTTTCCTTTTTACATTTAGCCCTTATGTCCATCTGAGATTTATTTTGGGATGAGGAGAGATGCAGGGAAGAAAGATTTTCTCTTAAGTGTCTATAAATAGCTGTTCCAGCGTTGTTTACAGAACTGTCTGACTTCATGATTCAAAAATCCCCCTTTTCTCCTGGGTTTGTTTCCTTCTCGGTGTTTATTTCTAGACTGGCTACTTTGTGTGCTTCATATTGTAGTAATATCACAATTTTAATAATTGTAGTTTTTAAATACATTTTGTGGCTGCTGTTAGGTGTCCTTGAGTCAGCTGCAACTCACCACGACCCATGTATAGCAGTGACACCCTGCCTGCCCAGTGCCATCCTGTGACCACGGGGATGCTGGGGTCTGTCGTTACAGTCATCTCTCTAAGGGTCTTTCTCTTTCTCCCTGATCCTTTACTTTACCAAGCATGATGTCCTTCTCCATGGACTGATCCTCCTGATAACATATTCAAAACATGTGAGACATACCATCCTCGTGATTGACAGCAGCATGGCTTGGGTTAGGCGCAGCTTAGTCTTCAGGGTGACAACTTTGCTTTTGAACACTTGAAAAAGCTCTTTTGCAGCAGATTTTCTCAGTGCAGTGTGTCTTATGGTTTCTTGACTGCTGCTTCTATGGGTATTGATTGTGGATCCAAGTAAACTGAAATCCTTGACAACTTCAATCTTTCCTCCATTTATCATGATGTTGCTTATTGGTCCAGTTGTGAGGATTTTGGAAGGCCTGGTGTCCTACAGATTAAGTGCTATCTCTGCTGACCAAAAAGAGGGCAGTTCAAATCTGCCAGGTGCTCCTTGGAAACTCTACGGAGCAGTTCTAGTCTGTCCTATAGGGTCACTATGAGTTGGAATCTACTTGGTGGCAGTACATTTGGTTTTGATTGGTTTTGTGAGAGGTTCTGTTTTATTTGTGTTGAAATGTAATCTGTACTGAAGGCTCTAGTCAAGTCCTATTTGCTATTAGCAAGTAGGGTTGTAGTGATGATTTACACAGTCAAATGCCTTTGTGTGGTCAGTAAAACCCAGGTGAACAGGGTCTTGCTATCACCCAGGATCAATCAGACACCAGCAGTGACATCCCATTCCATGGCCTCTTCTGAATCTGCCTGAAATTTACGGCAGCTCCCTGTTGATATGCAGCTGCTGCTGCTTTTCAATGATCTTCAACAAAATTTCATTTGATTGTGGTATTAGTGGCATTGTTTGATAATTTCTGCATTTGGTCTTGTCTAATTGCTCTGGCTGGAACTTCTAGCACAATGTTGAATAGGAGAGGTGAGAGTGGGCATCCTTGTCTAGTTCCTGATCTCAAGGGAAAGTCTTTCAGTCTCTCTCCATTCAGGATGATGTGGGCAATTGGCTTTGTATAAGTGGCTCTTATTGTGTTGAGGAATTTACCGTCTATGTCTATTTTGCCAAGAGCTTTTAGCATAAATGGGTGTTAGACTTTATCAAATGCCTTTTCTGCATCAATGGACAAAATCAGGTGATTCTTGTCTTTTGTGTTATTTATGTGGTTAATCACATTGATTGTTTTTCTGATGTTGAACCAGCCTTGCATCCCTGGTGTGAATCCCACTTGGTCAGGATGGATTATTTTCTTGATATGTTGTTGTATTCTATTGGCGAGAATTTTATTGAAGACTTTTGCATCTAGATTCATGAGTGATATCGGTCTGTAGTTCTCCTTCTTTGTTGAGTCTTTCCCTGGCTTTGGTATCAGTCTTATGCTGGCTTCATAGGATGAGTTTGGGAGTACTCCATCCCTTTCTATACTGTGAAATAGTCTCAATAGTATTGAAGATAACTTTTCTCTAAATGCTTGGTAGAATTCTGCAGTGAAGCCATCTGGGTGTGGGCTTTTTTTTGGTTGGCAGTGTTTTGATAACATTTTCAATCTCTTCCTTTGTGATGGGTTTATGAAGTTGTTCTGCTTCACATTTTGATAATTTGAGTAGGTGGTATGAGTCAAGGAATTTGTCCATTTCCTCTAGATTTTCAAATTTGTTAGAGTACAGTCTTTCGTAGTCTTCTGTTATGACATTTTTTTATTTCTGTTGGATCTGTGGTGACAACTCCCCTCTCATTTCTAATTTGGGTTATTTGTTTCCTTTCCTGCTTTTCTTTAGTAAGTTTAGCCAGTGGTTTGTCAATTTTGTGGATCTTTTCAAAAAACCAGCTTTTGGTCTTTTCAATTGTTTTCCTGTTCTCTAATTCATTTAGCTCTGTTCTAATCTTTATGATCTTGTTTCTTCTGGTGCCTGAGGGGTTCCTCTGTTGTTCTCTCTCTACTTGTTCAAGCTGTAGGTTTAGTTCCTTGATTTGGTTTCTTTCTTCCTTCCAGATGTGTGCATTTATGGAGATAAACAGGCCTCTGAGCACTGCTTTGGCTGTATCCCGTAGGTTCTGGTAGGAAGTGTTTTCGTTCTCATTGGAATCCACGAATTTCTTTATTTCATCCTTGATTTCATCTATAACCCATGTTTTTTTGAGCAAGATGTTGTTCAGTTTCCAAGAGTTCCACTTTCTATCTATGTTTTTTCTGCTATTGATTTCAACTTTTATGGCTTTATGATCTGAGAAGATGCTTTGTAGTAATTCAGTGGTATGGATTTTGTTGAGCATTACATTATGTCCTAACACATGGTCAGTTCTGGAGAATGTTCCATGTGCACTGGAGAAGAAGGTGTAGTTGTCTGATGATGGGTGGAAAGTTCTGTATATATCACTGAGGTTTAGTTGGTTAATTGTGGCAATGAGGTCTTCTGTATCTTTACTGAGCTTTTTTCTAGATGATCTATCCAGTATTGAGAGTGGAGTGTTGCAGTCTACCACTATTATTGTGGAGTCATCTAACTTTCTTTTGAGTGTAGTCAGTATTTCTTGGATGTAGTTAGGTGCTCTGATATTAGGTACATAAATATTTAATATAGTTAAGTCTTGCTTGTGTACTGAACCTTTCAGCAATAGTGTCCATCTTCGTCCATGATGGTGGATTTTACATTAAAATTGATTTTGTCTGAGATTAGAATTGCCACCCCTGCTCTTCTGTGTTCGTTGTTAGCTTGATATATATTCTTCCATCCTTTAATTTTCAGTTTGTTCCTGTCTTTAGGTGTCAAGTGAGTTTCTTGTAGACAACATATGGATGGGTCATTGCTGAGGGCCAGCCTCGGCAGGGTCTGGGATCACGAAGAGATGGGTGGCATTGGCGAAGAAAGAAATGAGACTGAGACAACCAGGAATCTGGAGATCAGCAGCCTGCTAGGGCCTGCCTTTCTTTATTTTTTATATAATCAATGAGGTGACATGATTTCACCCTGGTCTTTGGCCACGTAAGCTGTTGGCTAATGAGGAAGTGATACCTGGTGGTCTCTTTTCATGTTAATTGTTAGGGCCTTCTAGATAATGGCCCGAGACAGTGGTCTGTTTTCATGTTGATCATTAGGGCCCTCTAGGAAATGGCCCGAGGCAAGTATATTGTGGTGATAATTAACAGTGAAAACAAAGTTATGTCTTGAGCTTAATCAGCTCTATCCATGCCTCGAGGTCAAGGGTACAGAAAGAAGGGTAGATTCAACCAAAGCTCATTATCTGACTGTCTCTATTTGTTCCTCCTTTGTTCTTATTTTATCTCTTCCTGTGAGGACAGTAAGCGTCCACTGTCCCCCAGCCTTAAGCTGTTCTAAGAAGGATATGTCTTTAGTATTTACTCATTTGTCATACCACTTATAATAAACTTGGGAGTCTATCCATCTTCCTGATGTAGGGAGTGGGATGTCTATATCTAAGGGCTGTGTGGAGGGTCGTCCCTGGGAAGCTTCCCGGGGCCTTCCTGTATTCTTGTGTTTCACATGTGGAGGGGGAAGTGCAGCTAGGGGAAGCCAACGGAGCCAGGGCGGCCTCAGCATTCCCGGGCTGGGCATGCTGTGTCAGAATTCATTAAGCCGAGGGGGTTGTAAAACCCTTCTTAGAAGGCATCTTCTTTGATCCTTGCGCCGGGAGATAAGAGGGTATTTTTGAGGAAGGTTTAATTAGGATGCAAAATATCATCAGGGAAAGTACGGCCAATAAATATGTCAAGGGTGAGATGCGTCTGCTCACCATCACATAAGCGTGAGACTTTGCTGACAGACGCTTCTGTGGGTGACGGGCCTCGGCAGGTCATGTCTTTTGATCCAAGATGTCACTCAGTGTCTATTTACTGGAGCATTCAGTCCATTCACATTCAATGTAATTATTGATAGGTATGTGTTTACTGCTGCCATTGTGATATGTTTATTTTTGTGTTGATGTTTTCTCTGTTGTTCTTATTAGCTTGTTCTGGGACATTCTTTTTGTGAGTTGGTTTTTCACCTTTTTCAGAGCTGGTTTTGTAGTGGTTGAGACTCCCGTGTTACATTTCTTGAAATGGTATGATACATCTTTGTTGTGCTTTACAGCTGCCCCTGTGATCCCCCTTAATAAACTATATATAAACCCAATTTTAATTACTACCAGACTTGTCATCTTCCTCTCCATCTGGAAGGACCATAACGACTGTAGTACATCCCTCTTTTTAATATGATGGCACCATAGTTTTCATGATGATCGCTGGATTGCTTCTTTCCGTATTAAAGCTGTGATTGACTTTGGAGCCTTCCCTAACTGAGTAGAGTTTTGAGTAGTGTGTTGTTCTAAAATATAAAGTTAGTGGTTTCATTCTTCTAAACCAGAGCCGAGAACTTCTTTCAGTATTTCTTGTAGTTTTGGTTTGGGTTTTACAAAGTCTCTGAGTTTCTGTTTATCTGGGAATGTCTTAATTTCATTTTTGTATTTGAAAGATAGTTTTCCAGGACATATAATTCTTGGTTGGAAGTTTTTCTCCTTCAAGGCTTTTGAATGTGTCATGCCACTGTCTCCATGCCAGCATAGTTTCTGCTGAGAAATCTGAAGAGAACCTACAGGGTTTCCCTCTGAATGTTAGCTTTGCTTTGAGTCTTGCTGCCTTTAAGAGTTGCTGCTTATGTTTCATTTTGTTAAGCTTGATTATAATATGTCTTGGAGTCTTTCTTTTGAGATCTATATTGGGTGGCATACGATATACATCTGAGATGTCTATATTCTCTTCCTTCGTGATTTCTGGGAAGTTTTCTGTCAGCAGCTCGGCAACGATACTCTCTGTGTTCTCAGATGTCTTACCCTGTTCAGGTACTCCAATTAATTGAAGGTTGTTCCTCTTACTAGAGTCCCACATGCTTCTTAATGCTTCTTCATTTTTGTTTTTTCTTTTTTCTAATTTCTGCTCATAGATGCTGGTGTCAGTAGCTCTGTCTTCCAAGTGAGAAATTCTTTTTTCCATCTGTTCCATTCTGTTTTCTTGGCTTTGCATGGAAGTTTCTATGTCTTTGATTTTGGTCTTGATCTGTTGGATTTCAGAGTACTGGTGTTCCGTCAGATCGAACAGCTTGTTTAATTTCTCTTTTTGTTCTGCTACATTTTGTATAAGGTCTAGAAGGACTCTGTATATAATCATTTTTGTATTCACTTTCTGATGCTTTCATAAAAGTTTCTTCATCCAGAAAACTCCTTGGTTGCTTTGTTTGGGAGGCTTCTGAAGCCATGGGTGATTTCTTGTATGCCACAAGTGTCTGTTGCTTTTTGGGTCCCATGTGAGTAAGTAGAGGCTGGGAGAGATACTGTGAGGATGGACTGCAGATGTTTCTCTGGGCTGTCTTAAAATGTAAAGCAAAAGGTATCTGACTACTTCCCAAGCCAGTCAGGTTTTCAGGTGTAGAGGTTCCTCTTCCCAAAGTAAGCACCACTGTATCCAACCCCAGATGATACAAACTAGTTCAGAATACAGCAATGCTACTGCCCTGTTGGCTTCTGCTGACAGGGCCCAGCCTTAAGCGACACTGTGTAGAGTACTGCTTTTCTGGTAGAAAAGTGCTCTCCTGTGGGCAGGCTCTGGCTCCCAAGCTATGAGTTAGGTCCAGCTGTGGCCACTGTATCTAAGATGATGCCCTCCACACAGGCAGCAGATAGAGGGGCTAAAGGTGCTGAGAGGTAGTGATTCCTCTGCTTCTGTTGCAGGGTCACCACTGTAGGCAGCTCTGTGTAAAGTACTGCTTTTCTGTTGGAGAAGCGCTGTCCTGTTTACAGGCGCTGGCACCCAAGCTAAGAATTAGGTCCCGCTAAAGTCTCCATATCCGTCATGGCGTCCCGCACACTGACAGTGCAATTCCGTACAAACCCTGCTGTGGCAGAGATAAAAAGACAGGCCCAAAATGGCTAGATGAACAGAGTCCTAAGCCTGGCTCTCAAAATATGGGAATTTCGCCTGCCTATCCCCCCAGCAGCGCGTCTGAGTCTAGCCACTAGGCAAGACCCAGCTCCACCCACCAGCCAAGACAGAGAAAAAAAAGTCAAAATGGTGCGTTTACCTTCAGTCCGTGAGAGCTGGGGCTGGCCAGGAGCGGGAGTCAGTGAAAGAGAGGAGGTTTTTCGCTCAGTGGTATGAAGTCCCAATTAACAGCCCTGTGCTGTGTCCTGGGGCTGCTTAGGTGATTAGAAGGCTCCGTTTGATTATCAGTTCAGTCTTGGTTTCCAGAGGGATGTAGGGAAACGTGTGCTTAGTCCACTGTCTTGACTCTGCCCCCCAATTTCTGCATTTGGCTGGATCACCTTTCTTGAGACGAGGGGTAAATACATTTTAATATGGGAGAAATCCTCCATGTCATATCCTTTTCAAAATGTAATTGGTTATCTTTTTTCTAAATTCTGTTGTTGTTGAGAATACACACAGCAAAACCCGCACCATTAGTTTTCACAGACAGTGATAACTGATTGCGTTTCAAGCTGTGCAGCCATTCTCACCCTCTGCTTCTGAATTCCTCCTTCAGGAACAGAAACTTGCTGCACCTTGAGGTTCTTGTCTAACCTTTCGAGCAGCTGTGGGTACTTGGATCCCATGGAGAGTCCTATCAGAGCGCAGTGCTCAGGGCAGACCGTGGGCACTTGGGTCCCATGGAGAGTCCTAACAGTGTGGTGCCCAGGGCAGACTGTGGGCACTTGAGTCCCATGGAGAGTCCTAACAGTGCGGCACCCAGGGCAGATGTTTATCACTAGCTCAGCTAAACTGTTGTTTGTTTCTAAGATAACTTCAGGGGATATCTCAGGGCAATAGTTTAGAGAGTCTATTCAGCCTCCACGGCTCCAGAATATCTGGATTCCAGGAGTATTTGAAATTCTCTTCTGCATTTTCTCCCTCTTGATCAGGGTTCTTCTATCGAACATTCAGTGTGGTGCCTGGGGACCGTCCAGTTCTTCTGTTTTCATGAAGGCTGTCGGCCGCACATTCCATTTTCTCCTCTGTCTAACTCTTTCTTCCTCTGCTGTGCCGTGCCTGGTGGTCCTTCTTTTTTAAAAAAAATTGTGATTGAATGAAAATGTACATTCCCATATAAATCCACATGCTCACCTGTATGCAGCTTCCACTGTTCTTCCTGCTCAGTGACAGCACATCCCTCCTCTCTGCTCCATATATGTCCTATCCTCCCAACAGTCTTCTATCCCCTCCTCTTCACCCACTCCCCTTCCTCCACTAAGAGGTCAGTAGGATGACATCCTGTAGATGCATAGAACCATAAAGTTCCCACAAGATACGGTCACTCTACGTCCCTGATGGTTCTTGACTGAGTGCTAGACATTGCCTACTTGGTGGCTACTGAGTGTTTTTGTATTTTTCTAAGTATTCTTGAGCTTGCTGCTGTGACATGGTTGAGTTATTCAGGAATAGTTTGATCTTTTCATGTTTTTCTTGTAGGTTTTTTATGGGAGACCAGAGGAGCATTTAATTGAGGACAGATTCTCCTTCACTGCTGAGGTCAGTCTTTCTGAGTACTTGAACTGGTGCCCCCAGGAGTGTGGTATTTTCCACTCTGGCTGGTAGGGACAGTGCTGGTCCTGGCCCTTTGTAAGCTCCAGGATTGCTCCCATTAATCACCCCTCACCTTGGGTAGCTTCTTCCCCTCTTGGCACTTGTATTAATTTTCTGTCACCAAGTAGCACAGGTCAGTGGCTTGAGCCACCCGACCCCAAACCAGACCCACTGCCATCAAGTCGATTCAGACTCCGAACGACCCCGTGGAAGGGGGTGGGCCTGCTGCATGGGGCATTCAGGACTATGAGTCTGTATGGGGCAGACCACCACAGTTCTCTCTGACGAGACAGTGGGCAGGTCCAAACTGCCGGCCTTTCTGGTAGCAGCTGCGCTGCCCTTAGAGCTCCTGGCTCAAAACAGCTCGAGGTCGTGTGATCAGCTGTGCAAGTGCCAAGTCCAGCGTGTCTCACGGCAGGGCTGACATAAGCCCCTTTCCTGGAAGCTCCAGAGGGAATGCTTCTCCTTGTCGTGTTCAGCTTCCTGGGGGCCCTCTCCAGCACGCACTCTCGGCCCGGACCTTTCAGAACCAGCACCTTGTGCTGCCTCCTCCTGGCAGGAGCCATCTCTCACCCAGAAGGAATGCTTCTCCTTGCCGTGTCCAGCTTCCCGGGGGCCCTCTCCAGCACGCACTCTCAGCCTGGAGCTTTCAGAACCAGCACCTCATGCTGCCTTCTCCTCATAGGAGCCATCTCTCACCTAGCTGCCACTAGGTCTCCTCTTAATGATTTCTGTGATTAGACTGGACCCACCCACATAATCCAGGCCAATCCCCCATCTCATTGTCCTTGACTTTTCTCACATCTGCAAAGTATCTTGTGCCCTGTGAGGTGACATACAGGTGCTGGGAATTAGGACCTGCACCCTTTGGGGCTGATGTTCTGGCAGCGACGGGGCTGATGTTCTGGCAGCGACAGGGCTGACTGGCAGTCTGTTCCTTGGTGCTGGGCTCAGCTGTAGCTGCCTAGGGTAGGGTTCCCCGTATTCCCAATTCCCAGATGCTGTCTTCAGCTCAGCTGTGTCTGTGGGCCCACATGGCTCATCTCTCAGGGTCTCACCTCTCATGGGCTGGTGTTGCTTCCTCTCCTGATGCCTGGCATCCTGAGAACCTTGGTTTCGGGTAGTTTGTCTGATTTTTCCTTTTGGGGCTTTTACCGAACTAAAAGCAAGTCTCTGGTGCCTGTCACCACAGCCAGAAGTCAGAGATAGCAAAAGGTTCAAGCAATGCTTTATTAACAGACAAGCATATGAATCTGGGGCACAGTGAAAGTAATTTATCCAAGTCTGTCTCACTTGGGTTGCAATTCCAGCAGCTTTTATAGCCAGATTACAAAGGAACTTTCGTCTGGAAAATGTCAAACCTTGTCACAGGATAGAACAGGGAGTCACAGGATTCCTTTATGTCTTAGGCTGGGTTTGCTAGGGAAGCAAAACCAGTAACACGTGTAGGTACAAGAAAAGATTTATAATATATAGATAGATAGGTACAGATATAGGAAACAGCTCATGCGGTCACAGAAGCTGAATGTCCCAAGTCCTGGCACAAGCCTCACAGGGCCATGGAAGCTGATGAACCCGAAGTCAGCAGGTCAGAGACCAGAGTTCTAGATCACCGGTTGTGTAGGTCGGTGGATCCCAAGCTGGTGGCGAGACGGAGCAGCAGAGGCTGGTGCACCCAGGATTGGCAGGTCAGGGAACAAGACTCTCAGCTGCTAGTTCAAGTCCAGGAACCAGTCGCTGGACACAGAGAGCAGGAGTTCCTGGCTACATGAGCAGACCAGCGATAGTAGTGGAAGGTCAAGAGCTGAGCTGAGAGCTGAGGGGCGGGAAGCCACCACAGACCCCACCCTGCCACTTAACACAGCAGCCTATGGAGTAGCCAAGTTGACATAATCCTGACCACCACACTTTACGTCATATCGAACAACGTTGTTACCTCCCTGAAGGTCTGAAATAATTGACTTACTACTCTGGAGACGGAGAGAAATGTAAGCTTGCTGATTGGTTCAGGAGAGTGACAAGGGATGGGATGGAATCTAGGTGACCTTTCTTAAGTTGTGTTTCTGCTAATAAGGCTGGAGGGCAAATTTGGAAGCTGAGGTCTCAAGGTCTCTGCATTGGCTGTTTTAATTTTGTTCACTCTGGCTTGAACTGGACAAGGGAGGGTAGCTGTTTGTGCTTGTGTGAAGAGTGTCCTGGACAGGGTGGAGTCTGAGCTGGCTTACCCGTCCTGTACTTCTCAGGGGAGGGCAGCTGTGGAAGCGCAAATGTCGCCAGCCTCAGGTGGGCTCTTGATGGCAAGTGTTTGCCCTCAGACCAGGCCCGGGAGTGTGGAACCTTGGGGTCTGGCTCAAGTTGTATTCCTGGCTCTGAGAAGCATCTTCTGTGGGCTTTGTATGGAACCTTCCATCCTGTACCCCATAACCCTTCATGGTGTGACACATTTGCTGTCTTCTTGCTGTGCTGCAGAATTACGTGTTTTTATTTCTCGTTCGAGCTGTGACTCTGTGGCTGTCTCCAGGGAGGAAGAGGAAGTGCTGGCTGACACCTCCCTCTGTAGCCAGTTGTCTCCAGCTCCCAGAATCCCTCACAGTTACCGGCCTGCCCGTCTTCCCCTTGCTTGTCCTCTAGTGGTTTTGTGTGTTTGTTCTGCAGTGTGCCTCTTTTCTGTCATTTCCCTGGGGTCAGTGTGGGGCGGGTGAGTAGTGGTGACCACTCTGGTCTCTCACTTGGAGTTCTCTCTTATTTTGACCCCATTGCGTCCTGAGGGCCACATGGCCTCTTGCCACCCCACACGTGGCTATCCAGCTGGTGAGCATGTCCTGCTGGCCAGAACAGCTGTGGGCATCGTTCCTCGGTTTCCTGGGAGTGTAACAGGGAGGAGGGTGAGGTGGGAGGTAACGGATGGAGAAGAAGCCGGCGGTCTTGCCGGAGAGGAGGATTCAGGTGTAGCAGCCTTGGCGTCCATGCTGGGGCAGGAGGTGGTGCTTCGAGTCCCCGCGGGTGTGTTAGGACTGTGGGCCTGAGCACAGTGCCCCCTCCCTGAATGGAACTGCCCATGAGTGCCCTCACAGCACCCGCCCGCCACCTGAGGCCTGTGCTACTGATGCTGTGTCAGAACTTAGGGCTGCTCTGAGTTCGGGGCTGCGTTTGCAGCCTTGAGGAGGGGGAGGGGGTGTCCCTGTGGTGCTGAGACAGGAAGCCAGGTTCACCTTGGCCCCCCTCCTTTGCAGAGTGAAGAGGACAGTGCTTTAGGTGGCGGCAGCTGTGTTGCCTCTGGGCTCCACCGTGCTCCACGGTGACACTTGTGGACGACTCGTGTGGAGGCGTGCTGGATGTGGGGCTGGGCAGCAGTGCCTTTGGTCCTCTGAGTGACTCGTGGCAGAATGTGGCACTCTGCTTTCCCCCAGAGTGAGTTGGTTGACAGGCTGTGTCTTGCACACAAGTTGTAACTGCTGTGGACACAGGAGTCGCGTCTTACAGATGCCAGAGGGGACTGCACGCTTCTATGCTGGGCACGAGGAAACTGCAGCTGTGGACATGGCCGAGTCCTACATGAAGAGTGAGTTGTGGGGGTGGGCAAGACTCTGTCTTGAGGTACCCTGTCCTGGACTGAGGGTCAAGGCACTCCCAGCCCGTGTGACCTTGCGGGGCTGAGAGGGGGAGATGCCCTGCCTGGGAGAACCCAGCGGCAGTACCCGGCGGGGGTGGCCGTGGAGGTGCACTCCCCAGTCTGCTCAGCCTCCGGCCCGGAGCTGGGCCCGGGGGTCAGCATGTGCCCGAGGCTGACTGGGCTGTCCTCTCACAGGACTGTGCACCACCCTGCTGAACGCAGTGACTGACAGGGACCCGCAGGTGCAGGAGCAGATCTGCAGCGCCCTGTGCGCCCTGGGGGAGGCACGGCCGGAGGCGACGCTCTGCGCCTGTGCCGCGTACCTGCAGCAGCACGACAAGGTAGCTCGCCCTTGGTGGCCTTCCTGCTCGGGACAGCGGCGTGGTTGTGCGTGGCCCATGTGAGGGGTCTCTGCAGCCGGCCCTCGGGGCAGGGTGCCGTCAGAACCTGTCTTGGGTGGCGCAGGGAATGTCTTGTGCCCAGGGCGGGGGCCTGGGGAGGTGCTGCCCTGGGGCTAGGGGGAGTGAGCACGTCCTCTGGGCGCCCTCAGGTCTGACGGGGACCCCTGTTCTACATTCCTGGTTGACAGCGTGTCAGACTGCGAGTTCTGGGCCTGCAGGGTGACCCCAGGAGAGGTCACACCTGCAGACTGCCCAGAATCTCTGGGTCCCCTCCCACTTTGGTCAGCCGCTGGCTCTTGGGCTGTGCCTACTTGGAGAGCTGGTACGTGTCGAGCGCTTAGATATCTCTGCTCAGAGTGTGGGACTGCAGAAAGGGCCATGGAGCACCCTCTGGCCTGGGCCGCCCCAGCAGCTTCCCCAACACTGAGACCGTGGGATGTGTGGCCGCTTGCTGTCAATCCCACGCCCTGTGGTGCCAGGGAACATGGGCTTCAAGGCCTTTAGTTGCCACAGGAAGTGTCTTCACCCAGCATCCCCCTGGGCAGTGCCATTGTTTTGGTGATGAGCTCCCTTACCGTGCTGGCCGGGCCGGCCTGGGAAGAGGCAGGAAGACAAAGAGTAGCTGAATTTCTTTGCTGTTTTACATTTTCTGCTGGCTTCATTCTCAAATGTGACTGCCTGGTCCCTGCTCTATGACTTCTCTAGATAGAGAGTCGCTGCCTTGTGTGGGGGTTTAACTGCCTGCGTCCATGTGTGCGTATAGGGTTCTTAACAGTCATGTGGTGGCCCACGTAGTGTTGGCTGTGCTGGTGGCCTTGGGTGGCCTGGGCCTCGATACCCATCTGTGGAAGGCAGCAGCAGTAGCCTGTGTCTTCAGGCCTTGAGCCCCCTGGATCCATCCAAACAGAGTTTGTTCTAGGGTCACATAAGGGCCAGGATTGGTCCCAGAGTTATGTGGAGGCCTGGGTTGGCGCTAGAGTTACGTGAGGGCTCTCAGAGCCTGGCAACAAGAAACCCATTAACACTTGATGCTGTTGGAACTAGACTGAAGACTTCAGCTGAGACTTAGGTTTCCTGTGGGGTCTGATCAAGGTCTTAATGGGAGTGGCTGTGCTCGCCTACAGAAGACTTGAGGAGATGCTGGACCAAGCATATGCCAAGGACCACAGTCCTCACGGTCCTGTGGGCCTCAGGGTCATGGAGAACTGGGTTACTATGGAACCAGTGAGCTGAGGGCAGGAGGCCACTGGTCTTCAGTGTGGGAGGGCAGGGACCAGAGTCTGCCTCGCCTGACAGTGTCTGGCCCTTCTGGAGGGTGAGCCCCCGGTGACTGAGGTCCTGTCTGCACAAGTGCTCGGCCAGGCTGTGAGGGGCTTGGAAACGGGGCAGGTGAACCAGGCACTGCCTTCCTCCATGCTGGTCACAGAGGGAGGTGACTGTGTGTGAGGCGTAGTGGCCGACCTCGGGCCTCACAACGTCACCTCACGGTGTCTCCCCTCAGCCGGCCCACCCAGCCTCACGGCTTTCTCTCCTCAGCTGGCTCACCCATACCGTGCAATGATCCTGAAGGCCGTGGAGTCGGTCGTGTGCAGTCACATCAGCCAACTTGACAAGGATATGGCCAGGGCCGTCATCCAGCTGGCCTCCTGTGAGATGACCAAGGCCAAGGTGAGCCTGGGCCCCTGTTCGGACTCCCCAGCTGCCTGCCTGTGCCGAGGCCTGGGGAGCTGCGTCTGTCGCTCATGTATAGTTTTCAGGAGGGAACTGAAGCAGAGAGCAAAATATGTAACTCTCGTGACAGATGCTGGGTGTTGGTATCTGCTCAGGCTGAGGCCATGGGGGGTCACCTGCTGTGTGGGCGCTCGGGTGACACTAGGTGGTGGCACACTGCTCCTCTTGTGGGTGTGTGGGTTCTCAGTGGAGAGCCCTTGGGCAAATGGTCACCTGTGCAGGCAGCTCTGGACGGCAGGCTGGCTTGTCCTCTGTGGGGCATCTGGCTGTGCCTCCTGGGCGCTGTTGGGGTGAGTTTCCCCTGGCGCCCTGGGAGCAGGTGTCAGCTTAGACTCTGCTCTGTGGATGCAGGACCTGGTACCTGACTGGCAGCAGGCTGCGAGCAGTGTCCTGGTGGCTGTGGGCACACGGTTCATCAGTGCGGTGATGGAGGAGCTGCTGACCCGGCTGCAGCCTGGCCTCTTGCCCCATCACGTCGTGGTGCAGACACTCGCCAGCCTTGCAGCCTCCAACGGTAGGCGCTTGGGCCTCCCCTTCCACCGCAGCCTCGGGCTGTGAGCCCAGGTGCGCACACTGTGAGCCCCTTCCCCCAGGAGAATCGGGGGGGTGTGTGTGGAGGGCACGTGGGGCCTGGGTGTGGTGGGCTGACTTGGCATCTCCTGCAGTGTTTGGCATGGTGCCGTTCCTGCCCTCCATCCTGAGCACCATGCTGCCCATGTTGCCTATGGCCAAGCAGGACGCAATGCGGGTGGTGTTCTGCTCTGGTGAGACACCCGCTCGGCCCCGCCCCTCATCTCAGAGCCCCTTGTGGAGGCACCCTTGGTCTCGGCATCACCCTGGGAGTCATGAGGCTGGTGATGGGGGAGCCAAGTGGGGAGGGGAAACTCTGGCATCTGACCCCCGGCTCTGCCCAGCACCTTCTGGCCCTCCCCCTCGGGTTGCCCACCCAACAAGGGGCTGCCCACCCCACAAACACCAGCAGCCTCAGCGTCTGCTCCATCACTTGGAGGACTGAGGCTGGTCTACACTGGCTGTGCAGAGGGCCCTCCTGCCCGTACCCCTTGAGGACTGCACCCCTAGGCTGGGGCTCCCCAGTTCCCCTTTAGCCCTGCCTGTGCTTCCTGAGCGCACAGCCGACTCACCTTCCCTGGGTCGTCCCACACAGCACTGCAGCACTTCAGTGAAAGCACTCTGGAGTACCTGGCCAACCTGGACCAGGCCCCAGACCCCACGGTGAGGAAGGACACCTTCTCCTCTGACGTCTTCAGTGCCTACGACATGCTCTTTAACCACTGGCTGCAGAGTCGTGAGGCCAAGGTACACCCCTGCTGCATCAAGGACCCTGTGTTCAGCCTATCCCGATGCAGGCCATGTGTTCAGCTGGCGCTCTCTGCTTCGGGTGCCGGGCGTCTCCTCTGAGGGTAGGGTCCGGGGGGCTGCAGCACATGCTGTCCCTCCCAGGGCCCTGAACAATTTGGAACTCAGGAGGCAGGGCCTTTTGGGTGTCCTATCTGTGGTCCCCACACCTGTATGTTGTCTCACTTGAGTGTCCCTTCACCTGTGTGGTATCTCACCTTGCCAGTCACCACACCTTTGGGATGTCTCACCTATTGTTCTCCGTACCTATGCTGTGTCGTACCTGAGGGGCCCCACACCTGTACACTGTCCTGCCTGTGGATCCCCCTGTGGCTGTCGGGCAAGCACTGGGCTGTGCAGCCTGCCTTTCTTGTGAGCTTGTGCTCCTGGTGCTCGGTTGCCCGCCACTTCTCCTCCACCACCTGAGCCCGACAGGACTGGCTGGGAAGGGTCACAGCGTGGCAGCCTTGCCCTGCTCACACCACTGGGCGTCTCACACACAGGCTCCACCAGCCTGGCTGTGGTCTCCCCTCCTGCTGCGGTCACCTGTGGTCATTTGTTGGTCACCCAGGTGATTGCTGGCTGGTTACCCTGTGGTCACCTGGAGGTCCCCTTGTGATCACTCTGGTCACTCTGCAGCACAGTCACTTGTTGGTCACTCAGTGGTTGTCCTGTGGTCATTCGGTGGTCACCTTGTTACGTGATTGTCATCTGATGATCTCTCGGTCACCCTGAGTCACTGGACGGGGGGTCACTTCATGATCACTCAGTGGTCACCACATGGTCACTGCATAGTCGCTGTGTGGTCCTTTGATGATCAGCCTGGGATCACACTATGCTCTCACCCCAAAGTCATTCAAAGGCAAGCCTTTGATCATTTGGTAATCGCCCCACAGTCCCTCAGTGGTCACTTCATAGTCGTCACGTGGTCACTCAGTCGTCCCTTCTGATTACTTCATTGGTCAGTCTATGGTGGTTACCCTGTGACCACTCTGTGGGTATCTTATAGTCACCCAGCAAACACTCTGTGGTCACCCCACAATCACTTGTGGTCACCGAACACCCTGTGTGTCCCACACCTGCCTGTAGCTCCGGCTGGCTGTGGTGGAAGCCCTGGGGCCCATGAGCCACCTGCTGCCCAACGAGAGGCTGGAGGAGCAGCTGCCCAGGCTCATCCCGGGGGTGCTCGCCCTCTATAAGAAGCACGCCGAGACCTTCCATGTGTCCAAGGTATACCCACGGCCCGTGTCTGTGATGCACTGAGGGGGTGCATTTGGGGCCGGGCTTCGCCCTGGAGCGGTTCTAGGTGGGGTGTCTGCATTCCGGGAGGAGCGCAGCCCTGTGAGGACTCCTGGGCAGGGTGTCTGCCTTTGGGGAGGGGTGCAGTCCTGCGAGGGGTCATGGGTGGGGTGTCTGCATTTGGAAAGGGGCTCAGCCCAGTGTAGGGTTCTAGGCAGGGGTGCCTGCATTTAGGGACTCAGCCTGGTATGGGGGTCCTCGACGGGGGCTCTGTGTGTAGGAAGACTCAGTCTGGTGCAGGATGCTAGAAGGCCACATTGGGTTCCTATAAGCACACTGGCCAGGCAGGAGTCCAGATCTTACACCACCGCCCCCTGCCCGTCCCCTGTAGTCCTCTGACCTAGAAGGCTGCTTCGTGACCCCCTCAGCCTTTGCTGAGTTCAGTGGGGGAGGTAAGAGTCTCTCACTGGGCCCGAGGGGGTCTCAGCCCTCCAGTCTGCCACAGGAGCTGGTCTCTCCTGACGCCTGTCCTTCCTACTGGGCAGAGTCTAGCTCAGATCTTGGAGGCAGCTGTGAGTGTGGGCAGCCGCACCCTGGAAGTCCAGCTCGACGCCCTCCTGACCACCCTGCATGCCCAGGTAGGCTGTGCTACTTCTGGTGGGAGTGTCACCTGGGAGCAGCCGGGCCCGGGGCAAGTGGGCCAGCTGAGGGGGCTGGGTGGGCGTTCCTTACGAGCCAATTCCTCCTGTGCTCGTTGTGGCGGTGGCGCCCCAGCCTGGAGGGACAGGTAGAGAGAAGGGCTGCTGCCGGGGTCTCTGTGCACATGGGACCAGCCTCGTGTTGGGGTGTGTGCTTGTTTCGACAGAGCTAGGCTTCGCTCTGTGTGCCCCCAAGTCAGCCCATCAGTTCTGCCCTGTGCCCCGTTCCCTCTGCCAGCCTTCCTAGGTGGCCTCCCTGCAGCTCAGCACTCTGACTCTCACCTGCCCTGGGGTGACACCCAGCAGCAGGTGCCCTTAGTCCTTAGAGGAGGAGTGCTGTCTGGCTGAAAGTCCTTGATATAGAGAAAGTAGCAGGAAGGGGACAGCAGGTCGGGGGACAGCGAAGAAGCAAGGGTGGCTGGAGAGGGCCTACTTTCTCCCTGGCCTGGAGGGGTGCCCTCCAGTTTGTGGCGGGTGGCAACATGAAGTGGGTGCAGTGTCAAGGTGAGAGGTGTGAAGGCGAAGATGGAACGGGCTGGGGCATGCCGAGTGGGAGGAGTCTGGGGTGAAGGGGCGAGGAGTGGGGTGACTTCTCACAGGGCGAGGGCTGTGGTGCCTGGGCGCCTGGCAGGGCTCTACCCAGAGGTACTGGCCTGCAGTCCTGGTCACTCAGGTGGGGCCTAATGGCTTCTGCGTGTACAGGGTTGGGTAGGGGTCCCTAAGGAACTGAGAACACACAGAAGCCTGGGTGAGCTGTGAGCACCCAGGGTGGGCAGAGGGTGCATGTGAGCAGAAGCTGAGAAAGGTCTTCAAGTGTGAATGCTGCCCGAGATCAGAACCTATGCAGCTGAGATGGGCTGGGGCCTGGTGTGTGGCTCACAGGTGTCCCCAAGGGCAGGGGGCTGTGGGGATGAAGGTCTGGTTGGCCTTTCTGATGAGAAAGGAGGAGGGGTTAGATACCTAAATTGTATGAAGTGGAGGAGGAGAAGAGCAGGAGGCCGGAGACTGTGGGGGTGGGTAGCTCTCAAAGAGACTCCCTGGAGGAGCACAGATGTGTGTGGTGACTTCTTAGTGGCATTCCTGCTGTGGCCACTGGCCCTGCTGGCCCCACCCACACCTGCTGGGTCCTCATTGCGTCTAGGGATGCTCAGTTCTTGGCAGCGCAGGGGCTGTGCTGCCCGGATTCTTGGCCCTGGCACTGCCAGCTGCACCCTCAACCCTTGGTCTCTGCCAAGGGAAAGGGAAGGGCTATAACAGAGCCATAAAAAGTAATAAAAATGTCAAATGGATAGATTTCTAGAAAAACAGAAAATGTCCAAATTGGCAGAAGGAAGAGATCTTGAGTAAATCAATAAAGAAATTGAGATGACATTCCAGGACTGTCCCTCCTTAAACCCAGGACCCAGATGGCTCTGTGGTTGGAGTCTGCTGAGCTCACCCTTGCTTTGGGGATCAGAGAAAGACTCAGCTGCCTGGTTTGTTCAGTGAGGCCAGCCTTCACCCCAGACCCAGATCAGAGTCCTGTGAAAGTCTAAGGGTGTAGTTTTGAGTGTTGATGTCAGATTTCATAGAAAGAAATTGGTGACTGCATCGGGCAATGTTATTTTGAAACCCATGATCAAATAGATTTAGCCTGGGATCGCTAGCTGTGTTGAGCTTCGGAAAGCTACTAGCACACCTCATCACGGTCAGGGATAAGAGTCAGTTACCTGAGTTCAGTCCGTGCAGCAAAGCCCACAATGAAGCGCAGTGCCTGTTGGTCACTAGAGACTTCACAAAGTGGCACGAGAAAGGAATTTCTTGACTGTATGCAATTTATAGATCCATACCGTCAGCACACATCCTTGTTAACGAGAAATTTTGGATGCGGTACGTTAAAGATCAAGAGCAGCAACAACCTCGCTTGTTCCTTGGATGGAATTGCTGGCCAACACAATAAGGGAAGAAAAAGAAACAGGTGTGGGGTCTGTGAGAGGAGACCGACTGTCGCTGTTGGTCATCTCTCGCCCCACCCATCCACGTTCTATTCCCAGTTGTGTATTCGTAGCACATCTTCTTCTTTTTTTTTATTTATTTTATTTTATTTTTATTTAACATAACTGAGTGAAAATGTACATTCACATGTAAATTTACATGCCCCCCTATATGCAGCTTCCACTGCTCTCCCTGTCCGGTGACTGCACCCTATTCCTCTCTGCTCCATACATAGCACATCTTCTTTTAACATGTCTGTCCCCAGCTAAAACGCGCGCTGTGTCAGGTCAGGAGTTGGGTCTGCTGTTACTGCTGTGCGCATTCACCTGGAAAAGCACCTGCTGCTTAGTGAGCACTCAGTGAGTACTTGTTCTGTGGGTGACTGAGTCATCCATCTAGAAATCTGTGCAGAGACCCCTAAAGCTAGTCAGAAAGTTCAGCAGGGTCATCGGTGACAAGCCTGACCTATAAAGACCAGTAGCATCTTACTACACCAAAGACCAAGGCAAACCTGCTGCCACCGAGTCAGCTCTGACTCAACGGTGACCTTATAGGACAGAGTACAACTGCCCCCTGCCCCATAGAGTTTCCAAGGAGCGGCAGGCAGATTCCAGCTGCTGGGCTCTGGGTTAACAGACCTGGTAGCACTCAACCACTGTGTCACCAGGGTTTTCTTGGCGGTACCTGTGGTAACAAATAATGCCTTTGAATTACGGTGTCGGCAAGGACCACCTGAGAAGGGTCAGATCTGTCGCAGAAGTACAGCCTGCCTGCATCTTAGTAACGAGGATGGTGAGACTTTGTCTCTCATATTCGGGACATTTTATCAGGAGGAAACAATCCCCGGAGGACAGCGTGTGTGGTAAAGTAGAGGGTTGGTGGGGGAGAGGAGGACCCTCAGTGGCGTGGGCTGAACAGTGGCTGTCACAGTGGGCTCAGACACGGTGACGACGGCGACGGCTGCAGACTGGGCAGGGTTTTGTTCTGTTGTGCACAGTGCCACGGTGTGTCCTCATCAGCTGGTGCCGCTGTAACAGCAAGGCCACCCATGAATGGCTTTAAAAAGAGGAATTTTATTTTGTCACACAAATTCAGCGTGTCAGCTCCTTGGGAAGGCTTTCTTTGTGGCTCTGGAGGAAGGGCCTTGTCATCAGTCTTCTGCACTGGGAGCGTCTGAGGCGCTGGGACCCCGGGTCCTTTCCAAAGGACTCTCTCAGCTTCCAGCAGTGCTTCTGGGCTCTGTGGGGTCTCCCCTCTCTGTCTGCTTCCCTCTTCTTTGTATCTCGAGTGACCACCTCAAGACACAGTGCAGTCTTAGACGGAAAGTCCTAACCGCCAGTGTGATGGCTGCCCATCCTCCCTCACTAATGTCACTGACGTCACAGAGGCGCGGGGTTCACAGCTTCTGGGAGCGTCACGACCTAGTCAAACGGTGACACACATTTCGGAGGGGAACACAATTCAATCCCTGACACTATGACTCAAAACTAAGTTACCTTACAGCAAGAAGCCGTAACCAAGGAGGAGTATTTAAAACAAAACGAAAATCTACTGTTTATAATAGGCACAAAAATTCAGAAAGTCAAGCAGACCCTGAGTGACAAATGAGTTTCCTCTTGTGTCTTCAGCTTGAATTTGTACATCAGCCCTAACAGTCACATGTTGATCTTAGTATACAGTGTCCTTTCTGTGATTAAAACGTCAAAGAAACACTTCCAGATACACTGAAATTCTTTAACACGGCAGTACAGTGATGGTAATCATGTTTTGATACGCATTTCGGTGTAGCACCTGTTTGTTATCACGGACCATTGTATGTACCTCGGATTGTTAGTGTAATAAACTTTCTGAGGGTTGACTCCTTCCCACCTGTGGGTCGTATGTAGATTGGATTAACCTGGGATGGCCTCTGTCTGGGAATTAACCAAAAGGTCCAAAACCTCTGTGGAGAAGAGTTTACAACTCTAAATGCGTAATTTAGTTTTTAATACCTCAGATGCCACTCACCGATACGGGGTGCCCAAGACTCTTAGCAAAACACTTGTTATGCTAATTGACCTTGATGTCCCCTGAAAACATGGTCCCCAGGCCCCCATTCCTGTAACTCTATCCTTCAATGTGTAGAAAGCGTCACGAATTTGTGTGCCATCTGGCGCAGGGGCCATGCTAGTCTCTGTGTCGTTCTAGTCTTAGCGTGTGTGCTGTTGAGGTGAGCCCTGATCTGCGGCAGTTTTTATAGTCTGAACTGTGTGTGTAGGCTTTGTTCCTGCTTTGCCCTTTACCTTTTGACTTTTTTTTTTTTTTTTTGCCATGCAAATTTTTACCCATCTTCTGTGTTTAAGTTTTGCTGTACTTGGAGATTGACCAAGTCTCTCATTCTACTCCAATACTTTTTTATTAGTATTCTATTTTTTTGTGAAAGTCCCTTCCATTCAGCACTTTTTAGACATAATAATTGGTGATAATTGGTTTAAAAAGTCTTTATTTGGTTGTTGAAGTTGAGGATATATACAGCAAAACTTAGACCCGGAGCTCTCACTGGGCGTACAGAGACGCTGACAGCGCCCTCCGAGATGTGCCGCTGTTCTCACGTTCCTTTTCCCCGTTGTCCCCGTCTGTTTTCATTGTTAGATGCATATGAAATTTATTCTAAGGAAGGAATAAATGAGAATTAACCTTTTCCCCCAGTTGTTGAATTACCCAGACACGCCCCCTGAAAACAGCCGTTCACAGGACCTCGCGATCCCTGGGTCGGAGCCTGGGTCAGCTCAGCCAGGTGGTTCTGGCCCAGGGTCTCCCCTGAGGTGCTGTGGAAGGGTGCACCAGGGCTGTGTCATCTGACAGCTCCACTATGGGGAGGCCTTGGTCCCTCAGCGTGGTGTCATCCTCTCCAAAGGGCTGCTTGAGTGTCCCCAGAGCATGGCAGCCTGCTCCCCACGTAGGAAGTAAGGTGTGCGACGGAGGGCAAGGTGAAGGCTGCCACTCCTTTTGTGATCAGATTCAGTATTTACAGTGGAAAGGAAGGAGCTCGAGCCCGGAGTCTGGAGCAGACCCCTGGGCCAGTCCCCCTGCACTGTCTCCTTCCCACCGGTCCTGAGAACCGGTGGGGTCTGGCTTGAGGGGACATGGAGGTTCTGAGGGCTGTGCTCCCTGCTTGGTCTTATCTTGAACCATAAGATGGCTTTACTGCACAGTTACTTGCTTTAGTGAGCTTTACTGTGTCACTGGAGACTGAGGGTGGGAAGCCAGATGTCCCGTCCAGCTCACACCGGGTGAGAGTGGGAGGAGCCTCTGGGAGAGCCCCGGAGACAAGGTCGCTGCAGCCTGGTGCTAACTTGTTCCCACTGCAACAGCTGTTGATTTGATGTACCATTTCTTTTTAAGAACGTTTGCTTAGGGAAGCCGGTACCATCTTCTCTCTAACCAGGTTTCTCTTGGTGGTTTGTTCCTCTTGGGGGTTGGTGGCAGGGCAGGAGGTGGAGGAGCCAGAACTTTCCCGGAGGCTCTGGGGATGAGGATCCGGTGCGTGTGTGTGCGCATGCAAATGTGTGTGCATGGGGTGTGTGTGTGTGTGTGTGTGTGTGTGTGTGAGAGAGAGAGAGAGATCCGGTGTGTGTGTGTGCGCACGCAAATGTGTGTGCATGGTGTGTGTGTGTGTGTGTGTGTGTGTGTGTGTGTGTGTGTGAGAGAGAGAGAGAGAGAGAGAGATCCGGTGTGTGTGTGTGCGCACGCAAATGTGTGTGCATGGTGTGTGTGTGTGTGTGTCTCTGTGTGTCTGTGTGTGTGTGTGTGTCCGTGGCCAGCCATCTGTCTGTCCCCCTTATCACCACAAGGGGGCACGTGTGGACCCTAAAGCTGTCTGACGCTGTGGTGGAGGCCCCTAGCCATCTGTCCTTGGCCCAGATGGCTAGGGCCGAGCTCTTTACCGGCTTCCTTCCTGAGTAGTTGGGCCGTGGCCCCCCGCCGCCCCTCAGTGTCCTCTGCCCTCTGTCCCTGGAGCAGATTTGTGTGCCGGTGGAGTCATCCAGCCCGCTGGTGGTCAGCAACCAGAAGGAGGTGCTGCGTTGCTTCACAGTGCTGGGTGAGCCGGCGGGGGGGGTCGGGCTCTCCAGGCTCTGGCCACTCCAGCCGTAGGATGGTGCAGAGTCAGGACCGAGGAGGGGGCTGGGGACCCTGTGGCCGCCGTCCATCATAGATGAGAAGCTTTAGTGGGCCTCTGTGTGTGTGTCCTGCACACATACAAGAGCACCGAGTCTTGGGCTATAGAGTGCTCCCCACAGAGCCTGGTAATTCTAGGTCCCAGGGCTCCTGAGCACAGTAATTCCCAAACCTGTGTGCAAGGCCCTTCGTCCCCCCGGGTGATTCCAGGGGCCCTTTGGTCACCTTGTAACACAGGCTAGCCAATAATGTTGTGGGAGCCAGCAATATAGATCCCCGCCCTCGCTGGCCCCTTGGAGTCTTGCCCCCGTGGCTCTGTCTGAGGGGAGCAACAGACAGCTGCCCTGTTAGGCCCTGGTAGGGCTGGTAGAAGGCTGGCCCCTCAGGCCCACCGTCTTGCCGGGGGGAGGCTGGGCAGGGGCCTCACCTGGGTGAGGGTGCTATTGTGGGCTCCGGAGGGGTGCTGGTGATGGGGCCGAACAGACAGACAAGCTTCTAGCCTGCCTGAGAAGTGTATCCCCTGACGGTGGAGTCAGCAGACTGAATGTTTTTGCAGCCTGCTTCGCCCCTGACCGCCTGCTGTCCTTCCTGCTGCCCAAGCTGGACACCAGCAATGAGCGGATCCGTGTAGGCTCCCTGCAGGTGCTGAAACACATCATCAACTCAGCTGGTGAGTGCCCGCCGTGCCAGAGAAAGATGTTCTCCGTTGTCAAGGTGACCAGAATTCTTGGAGCAGTCTTCCCAAATGCCTCTTTTGCAAGATTTCAGGCTTTTTGAAAAGTTGCAGGACAGTGCCGTGGAGCCTGTGGCCTGCCTGACACCCCGAGGTCCAGAGCTGCGTTCCTCGGCAGACAGCTGTGCGCGGGGCGCCTGTGGGTCCTCCCTAGGGTGGGTGGGTGGGCAGGCAGCATGTGCGGCACAGCCACGTGGCGGGTGCTGTCTCTTCTCATGGCTTTCCCTGCTCCGAGAGCCAGGCAGGGTACACACGGACCTGCTTTCGTGCTGGACTCTTGGGGTCAGAGAAACATTTCCCGGGTTTTCTTCTTGCTCTTTCCATGACAGATGTTTCTGAAGAGTCTGGGTCACTTGCTGTATAGCATTTCCCTCCATCTGGATGTGTGATGTTCCCTGTGATTAGACCCAAGGGACCAGGGCCCTGCCTTGAAGGCTGATGCAGTAGGTGCCAGCAAGCTTGGTCAGCCTCCTGCCGAGCGTACGGGCACCATCTCTGTGCACTCCCTCTCTCAGAATTGCAAGCCTTGGCCGTACTGGGGGCTCAGAGAGAGCTCTACGTGTTAAACTGTTATGAAAGTTAATGGGGAGGTGTGACAGAGGCCCTCACGGCTGTGATACCTGGCGTGGCCCTCTGCAGAACAGAGTGGCCCCCCGTGAGGGTCTGGAACAACCTCTCAGGCTTGGCTGCAAGCTAGCAGCTGTGGGTGTCGGGCAGCGCTCCGGGCTGTGGATGTAAAGTGGGTGTCGGGCAGCTCTCTGGGCTGTGGGTGTAAAGTGGGTGTCAGGCAGCTCTCTGGGCTGTGGGTGTAAAGTGGGTGTCGGGCAGCTCTCTGGGCTGTGGGTGTAAAGTGGGTGTCGGGCAGCTCTCCAGGCTGTGGGTGTCAGGTGGGTGTCGGGCAGCTCTCCGGGCTTGGGTGTAAAGTGGGTGTCGGGAAGCTCTCCAGGCTGTGGGTGTCAGGTGGGTGTCGGGCAGCTCCCTGGGCTGTGGGTATCGGGCAGCAATACGGGCTATGGGTATAGAGTGGGTGTCGGGCAGCCCTCCAGGCTGTGGGTGTCAGGTGGGTGTCGGGCAGCTCTCCGGGCTGTGGGTGTCAGGTGGGTGTCGGGCAGCTCTCCGGGCTGTGGGTATAGAGTGGGTGTCGGGCAGCTCTCCGGGCTGTGGGTGTCAGGTGGGTGTTGGGCAGCGCTCTGGGCTGTGGGAGTGATGTAGAAGCAGCTTAGGAAGTGAAAAAGGACTTGGGAGGGTGGTGGCCGCAGTCTGGTGATGGTGCTGTGAAACACTGGTGCCCTCAGTGGGCCCAGCACTGCCCATGGTGGCCAGCCGGCCTCTGGGACCCTGCTGCTTTGGATGATGTCCCATCTGAGCCCAGGTTGGTGCTGCAGAGGATGTGGGACAGCTGGGTGGAACGGAGAGCACCCCATTCTCAAGCAGCATTTCAGCTGCCCCGGTGGGGACCCCATGAGGTGGCTGTGCAGTGCCCATGGAGTTGGGTTGAGCACTTGTGAAGTCCCGTGATGGCTGGTACATCTGGGCAGTGGTATGAAGATGAGGCCCTGGCCCTTGAGGGGCTGAAGGCCTCAGCTGAGTTTTGGTGGGGACTGAGCCATCCTGGGGGTCTCTTGTAGCTGCTCAGATGGAAGTTCGGAAGCTTTTCATCCTTTCTGCCATGCGGCTTCCCCTTCTGGACACCAACAGCAAGGTAACTACAACTGGACAACGTACAGGTCAGGTGCAAGAGTGCCTGCTGCTTTCTTGGGGACTCAGTACTCCTGCACCTCACTTTCAGTGCTGGTGACCAGGGTGACAGGACCAGAGGGTCCTCCTGCCCTCCTGGAGCCTCTCCAGCCTGTGCTGTCCATTGGGCCTGCATCCCCAGGAGGCCGTTGACCCCTTCCCAGCCAGCTCAGGTGTCCTGCACGTTCACCCTCGTTGTCCACTTGCTGCCACTGCTCACTCGGTGCAGCCCCTCAGCCCTGGGAGGCACTTGGGGGCATGACCTGGGGGCATGACCGAGCTGGGGTGCAGGGTGGTGGCTGCCGGGCCCTAGGCTGCCTGGTTGGTGAGAGAAGGCTGAGGTGGCAGTGTGGGAGGGACCGAGGAGGGTGCAGTGTGGGGTGCTGTCTGGAGGGGATCCAGTTCTTCTCACCCACCATGGGTGCCAGGTACTCAGACACCAGCTGGTCACTGAGGGGCAAGTGGGCGCTCAGGGTCACAGTGCACAGGACTATTTAGACAGCAGCTGCAGGTCTTCTCCCTAAAGGGTAAAAGGACCACAGGGTGATATGTGCCAGCCCCAAACGACGTCGGCATGTTTGCAGCTGATTCAGGGGCCCATGCATCGGGCTGGTGGGTGGGCAGGGCTGGGTGTCTGGGGGACAGAGGTTAGACATGGAGCCTCTGATGTGCTGCTTTGATGGGACTGGGGCTGATGTCCCATCAGAGGGGACAAGGAAGGATGTCGGTAGGAGGGCAAGAGTGTAGAGGAGGTAAGGGCAGAGCTACTTCCCCCCAGAGATCTGAGTGTGACCCTGAACTGGAAGGAACGCCTGTATAGCTGAGAGACTGTGAAGAAGGCAGGTGTGGGCGCATGTACAGGACTGGGTGTGGAGGTGTGAGCAGGGGTGCAGGTAGGAGTGCAGGTGTGAGCAGGGGTGCACTGCAGGTGCAGGTGTGTGCAGGGGCGCAGCGCAGGTGCAGGTGTGAGCAGGGGTGCAGGTGTGAACAGGGGCGCAGGTGCGAGCAGGGGTGCAGGTGTGAGCAGGGGTGCAGTGCAGGTGCAGTGGGTGAAGGGTGAGTTCATCTCCCAGCCAGGCCGCATGGACCCCATCTCGAGCCCTCTGCCTTACGCCCTTCTGCCTTCCACCCCCTTTGTCTGGCAGGTCAAGCGGGCAGTGGTGCAGGTGATCAGCGCCATGGCCCACCGTGGCTACCTGGAGCAGCCTGGAGGCCAGTCGATGATGGAATATATTGTGCAGCAGTGTGCGTTGCCCCCCGAGATGCAGGTGAGTCCACCTCGCCTGTCCCCAAGGGGCAGCTCCTTTGTCAGGCCGTGGGCACCTACTGCAGGGGCCTGGGCTGAGTGCCGAGTGCGTAGCTGTGAGTCGGGCTCTGTGCCCCAGCGGAGCCTGCTCCTTGTTGCTCCACACTCAGGATTGCGCAGGCGCGGGCAGGAGAGACACTTTGCTGTAGACAAGGTCACCAAGAAGTTGCTGACGCCAGCAAAGGACAGGTGTGCTGTCCTCACAGCACTGGTGTCTGTCACCAGGGTGCCCTCTGCACCCAGAACTGAGCAGTAGAGCTCGGGAAGCGTGTGTGTGGCTGTGGGCATGTTGTTGCCACTGTCAGCTGCCACTGAGGTGGCCTCCGGCCCCTGGCCGCCCTTGCCCAGTGGGACCTGATGCTGCCTAGTCGTGCAGGGCCTCCACGACTGTTGCACACAGGGCTGTTGGGACTCGGGAGTTCTCCCTGGCTGGCTTCTGGGGGCGGACCAGCAGGACCTTCCTCCCAGTCTGTCGTGTCTGGAAGCCCTGCTGACACCCGTCTGGTGTCACACCCATCCCGTGGGCCCCCAGTGGGGGGTGGCTGTCCACAGGGATCACACCTTGGTCTTCTGTGTGGAAGGCCAAAGTACACTCAGCACCTTCTGTGTGTACTTCAGAAAGCTTCCTTCTGTGAAAGACAAAGGGATGAAATACGCACTGTTCTCTCTGTGTGTTTTATCTCTCCACATTTCATAGAAGGAAGCTTTCTGAAGTAGGAAGTAAGAAATGTCTGATCTGGGGCTTTGTCCCAGGCCCTGGGGGGTGGAGTCCCCCTGCTCATGTGACCACTCCCTTTGGCCTGCCGAGGGTCCCCAGGCGTGAGAGTTCCTGGGGCTCTGTGTTGTCGCCAGCCCCTGCGCAGTGTGCTGTCTTCTCAGCCTTCCCAGCCCGTGCCGTCTCACTGTGGATTAGTGCTTGCTGCAAGTGAGGACGGGAAGCCGTCGGTGAGGAAGATCAGAGAGCGCGGCCTGCAGTGTGGATCGCACCTCCACGTCAAGGAAGCCCAAACCCGCACAGCAGGCCCAGTGACAGCATCGGTGGAGAGAGGATCGACGTTGTCAAGGAGGTCGTTTTACTTGGATCTGCAGTCGATGCGTATGAAAACACCAGTCAGGAAATGAAGTGACCTGTTACCCTGGGTCCCTCTGCAAAAGACCTCTTTAAAGTGTTTGGAAACAAAGATGTCACTTTGAGGACCACAGTGTGCCTGCTGTTTCCAGTGGGATCATGTTGTCATTGTCCTCAGGTGCCATTAAGTCGGTTTTGACTCACAGCAACCCTCTAACACTGCCTGGTCCTGCGCCATGTCCACAATTGTTTTCATGCTTAAGCCCGTCATTGCAGCCACTGTGTCAGTCCAGTGGACAGTAGATAAGGAAGACTGAAGAGGAATTGGTGTCTTTGAATTACGGCATTGTCACAAGGACTGAACATACTGGGGACTGCCAGAAGAAGGGACAGGTCTGTCTGTGGAGAAGTAGCACCAGAGTGCTCATGGGAAATGAGCATAGCGAGACTGCATCTCAGGTAGTTTGGGCGTGTTATCGGGGGAACCGGTCCCTGGGGAAGGACACTGTGCTTGGTGAAGTGTGCAGCAGTGAGACAGGAGGACCTTCATGAAGTGGGCTGACCTTATGGTCGCCCGGTGGGCTCTGAGCGGCGCAGAGGGAGGGCGGCACGGGGCCAGGCAGGATTTGATTCTACTGCTGTGAGTCATGCTCAACAACCAAAACAAAGGTCAGGGTCTTAGTCGCCTCGTGCAGCCGTCGCAGAAGTGACACAGGTGGATGGCTTTAACCAGGAAGTTTATTTCCCCTCAGTAAAGTAGGCTAAGAGTCAGCTCGAGGGAAAAGCTTTCTCTGCTGGCTCTGGAGGAAGGTCCTTGTTATCAGTTGGCCCCTGGACTGGGAGCTTCTGAGGCACAGGGACCTTGAGTCCAAGGGATGTGCTGTGCTCCTGGCACTGCTTTCTTGGTGGCCTGAGGTCCCTAACTCTCTACTGGCTTCTCTTTCCTTAATACCCCCAGAGATGGCCTCCAGGCACAGTCTTAGACAAACCCAACCACTGGTGTCCTACCTCAGGGACATCACAGAGGTGTGATTGACAACATGTGGGGACATCACATAGTGCTGGGAACGGGGTCTAGCCAAATTTCTACCCACATTTTGGGGGACACAATTCAATCCATGACATGTAGGTGTGGTTTATTACTCTTGTACCACATGGCTGGAATTGATCTGTTCTTACTCTCTTGGGAATTGTTATATTTCTTCCTGAAGTTTTGATCTGCACTTCTTTGTCGTGTCTGTTTGTGATGTCTCATTAGATGAGTTTGGTTTTTGACAGCTTATAAAGAATTATTTCTCCTTTAAATCTTTGGTAGAACTAGCCAGTGAAGCCAAGTAGGCCTAGAAGTGTCTTTGCCAGATAGTTTTTAATCATGAATTTAGTTTCTGTAGTAGACAGGACTATTGAGGTGTTCTGTTTTTCTTGGATAAGCTTGGGTGGTACACCTCAGCTGTGAACCCCAAGGCCACCTCTGTGTTTGGTGAGTTGCCTAGAAGGACTCCCGAGACTCTGAGGCAGCTGTACTCACAGCTGTAGTTCATTATTGTAGGGCCCACATCAGGTGGGTTCTGGGAGTGGATTCTTCTTCCCGCAGCAGCAGGCTGCAGAAGCCCAGTGCAGTGTGTCTGTCCAGGGATGCCTGTCAAAGACTGAGTCCAAGGTTCTTACTGGGGGCTGGTCAGGTAGGCTTTCTGGGACCCAAGTTCCAGACTCCCAGAAGGAAAGTAGGTGCTCAGGGCCTCAGGCAGCCGAAGCATCCTACTACTTAGGGAATGTTTCAGAAGACTTTCCGGGACTCCGGCCGTGGGCCAGTCCGCAAGCAAGGCTTTCTCAAGAACAGGCTGCTGCTAGCGTGATGTCCTGCCACGGTTTTCTCCTTTTGTTTAAGTTGAATCTGTGGGCATCAAAGTGAGATCGCTTCTCTAACCAATTACGAATTTAGGTTTTAAATAGTCTGTCGAGATAATTCTCTTTTTTTTCCTCCAACCCTGAGACTAGGCAAACTGATTCTAAAATGACCTGGGGAAAACAACAAGCAAAAATACCACTGTATTTATCACTTAATTCACCAATAGCAAGTTATTTCTAATATTTGATATGTTTCATGCTGATTGATAACATGCTTTTTTTGCAGAAATATTGTAAACTTAGCGCAGCTGCCTCTGAAGTGAAGATTCCATTAGGGGCTAAGGAATGGGACTCGCCTCTGGGGTGCACAGTAGCCCCCAGCCTGTGGCTGAAGCGTTGGCACAAACACCCGTGCACGTGTGTACACACTGGTGTTGATACTAGAGTTGGTACGCTTTCAAGAAAAGTGATCACCACCGAGCTGTTGGTATTTTCTATTATGGGTTTTCAGTTAAACATGGTTCTATGATTTTTGCAGTTTCAGTAATTTACTGATCCTTGAAATCAAGTGTAAAGGTCTTAGATTTTATCTCTTCATAGGCCGTCTGTCAGTTTTGGCAAAAACAACTGGGATTTTGAGAGGGTTGTGTTGAATCTGTAGATCAGGTTTGGGAGTGTCACGTCTTAGCAATATTAAGTCTGTTGATCAATGAACTTGAGGTGTCTCTCCATTCATCTGGGTCTTTCATTCCTTCGGAACCATTGTACAGTTTTCAGAGTATGAGTTTTGTACTGGCTTTGTGAGGTTGTTCCCTAAGGGTTGTGTTCTTTTGGATGCAGCTATTATTACTGTCCTAATTGTGGTGTTGACGTGTTCGTTGCAGTTGTCTTTCTCTTGTGCCGGGGACCAGCCTCGGCGGGGTCTGGGATTCGCAAAGGGATGGGTGGTGTTGGCAAAGGAGGAAATGATGAGACTGAGACAACCAGGAATCTGGAGATCGCCAGTCTGTCAGGATCTGCCTTTCTTTATTTTTATATAATCAGTGACATGATTTCACCCTGGTCTTTGGCCACGTAAGCTGTTGGTTAGTAAGGAATTGATACCTCGTGGTCTCTTTTCATGTTAATCACTAGGGTCCTCTCTGTTGGCTAGCAAAGAACTGATACATTGTGGCCTTTTTTCATGTTAATCATTAGGGCCTTTTAGGTAATGGCCCAAGACAAATATATTGTGATTATAATCAACAGTGAAAATAAAGCTATACCCTGAGCTCAATCAGTTCTATCCTCGAGGTTAGAGGTGCAGGAAGGAGGGATAGACTCATCTTAAAAGTTCATCTGACTGTCTGTATTTGTTCCTTCTTTGCTCTTTCTTATCTGTTCCTGTGGGGACAGTATGCACCCACCGTCCCCCACTCTAAGCCTCTCAAACTATTCTAAGAAGGGTATTTCTTTAGTATTTGTCTATTTGCCATAACAAACTTGGAAGCCTATCTGTCTTCCTGATGTAGGGAGTGGAAAGGCTGTGTGTGGGGTCGTCCCTGGGGAGCTTCCCAGGGCCTTCCTGCAATCTTGTGTTTCACATGTGGAGGGGGAAATGCAATTGGGGGAAGCCAGTGGAGCCCGGCCGGCCTCAGTATTCCCGGGCTGGGCATGCTGTGTTGGAATTCATTAAGCCGAGGGGGTGGTAAAACCCTTCTTTGATCCTTGTGCCGGGAGATAAGAGGGCATTTTTAAGGAAGGTTTGATTAGGTTGCAAAATATTATCAAAAAATATATCACGGGTGAGATGCCTCCGCCCGCCATCACATCGGCTTGTAACTTTGTTCACAGAGGCCTTTGTGGGTGACGGGCCTCGGCACTCCTGGTGGTGTGTGCTGTGGCCTAGCTGGGCTACCTCCTGTGTTAGTTGTAGGTTTTCAGTTGACTGTTTCAGATTTACTCTGTAGAACGTCATGTCGTCTGCATATAGAAATAGTTGCACTACTTCTCTCTCTTCTCTGGATGCTTTTGATTTCTTTTTTTGCCCTAACTGCCCTGGCCAGAGCCCCCAGTACAGTGCTGAATAAAAGTGGTCTGACCCAGGAGGCTCATGGACTGGGTTGTTATGGTGGTGCTGATGCTGGTGCTGGTGGTGCCCGTTCTGGGCACTTGCTGTTGCCCGGTCTCTGCTCTTGAGAGTTATTGTGAATTCCCTGGTGATTAACAAGGAGTTTGTAGGGAGCTGCTCGGAGACCCAGCTGACATTGTCCTGCTCGTCAGACTTCACCTGCTGGTTTCAACATGCCTGGTGATGCCGGGCCCCCGGTGATCTGTCTGCACTGACCCAGAGAGCGTTTTGTAGCTGCCTGTTCACACCCGTGCCCCTGGGTTCACACACTCATGCGTTCCTGTGTTCATGCACTCATGTTGGTATGTCTGTAACTCCCGTTTGTCTGTTCGTACAATCGCAGTTCATGTTTCCGTACATCACGCATTCCTGTGTTCATACGCTGCCATTCGTGTGCTCACCAACGTGTGTCCACCTGTTCCCACACTTACACGTTCACCTGTGAGTGCGTGAACATGTTCATGTGTCCATACACACGCATGTGCATAATTGACATGTTTATGGGTTCGCACACTCACCTGACACTACACCCAGGCGTCCACACGTCTGTCTGCAATAACTCCTATGTTCCCATATGCGTATGTGCCTACAGTTGCGTGTGTGCCTAACTTGGGGGTGCCTCCCTCATGCAGTCGTCTGTAACCCATTATTGTTGGTGGTTTTGCTGGTCCTGTTGTCCCAGAACTGGCCCATGGAAGTGCCTGAATGCTGGCTCCTGTGTCCTTTTGGCTTAATTATGGTAAAATATATGTATTGAAACATTTTCCATTTCAACCTTTTTTGCATGCACAACTTAGTGGTATGACTTATGGTCACCCTGACAGAAGCCCCCTGGAGTGATACCTCCCCCTCATCCTTTCCACAGTCCCACGCTTGTCAGCACAAAGAGTCCCCCGACCCATCCCAGCCCCCTGCCCTGCTGCTGTGCACCCCTTCCCACCCTGCTGCTGTGGGCCCTTTCTAGGGCATTGTAGTTGTCTAGTGTTGCCCTCACAGAAATACCACGAAGTGGAGGGCTTCAAAAAGAAGGATTTTATGTGTCACAGTTCGAAGAATTTAAAAGTCCGAATTTGGAGTGTGACCTCCAGGGGAAGGCTTTTTCTCCTGGCCCTGGAGAAAGGTCCTTGTGTCAGTCTTTCCCTGAACTGGGAGTTTCTGAAGTGCCGGAACCCTGGTCCTTTCCCAAGGATGCGCTCAGCTCGCGTTGATGCTGCTTTCTGTGTGATGGTGTGAGATCCCAGCCCTCAGCTTGCTTTCCTTTCCTTTTATCTCTTGTAGGATAAAAGGTGGTGCAAGCCACACTCCAGGGAAACTCGCTTTACAGTGGAGCAGGCTGGGGACCACAGGGAGGGGACCGTAGGAAGGGATGTACAACTCACCCTAATCCTCTCTAACACACGGCGTGGGAAGACCACAAAGTGGAGGGCAGTCATAAAGTACTGGGGATCGTGGCCCAGCCAAGTGGCCACACTCAGTTTTGGAGGGGGGACAGAGTTCGATCCATGACACGGGGATCTCCATCCACGTTGCTCCTGCGTACTCGCTGTTCTCTGCCGTCTCTGACGGCAGCGCTTGTCTCCTGCGTCTTTTAGGCTTCTGTGTTGTTGTTCTTTTTAAATCCCAGTTCTTCCACTGTGCAGGCTTCTGCAATCTCTTCTTCGAGGTTGGTAATTTCTTCCTCAACTATATCCACTTACTATTAATTCCCTGAATCAAATTATTTCAGCTGTTACAGTTGTCCACGTAATATTCCTGCAGTGTTTTTTTGCCCCTTCAGTTTATATGCTTCCACTTTCCCGTTTATGGCCTGTTCCCAGGGCTGAGTGCTGCTGCTTGGCCTGAGTGTCCTGCGACCTCGGAAACAAGGGTCCTCTCCGTGTTCTGTACTAGGTAGTTTGCATTTTCTCTCGGATTTCTTTCTTAACCCAAATGTATTTTTTAGGGTGTTTAAACACATTCATTTTTCCATTTGTGCGTTTGTGATTTTACTGCATCACACACATTGAATTTAATGAGGATGATTTCTGCTGTTGAGTGTTTGTTGAGATTTTCTTTTGGGCCTAATAGGTGGTTAGGTTTCAAAAGTTTTCTGTGTCTGTTTGGTATAAAGTTCTGTCTGTCTTAAAAAAGTGTTGTTCAAGGCATTGAGGCCCCAGTTTCTGTCTCTTGGTCTTTAGTTTCTAGGGGAGATGTGTTCAAAGCGTCCCACAGTCACTGTGGTTTTGTAGTTTCTCTGTGTGGTTCCATTTGCCTCATGGAATTCAGTATGACATGAGTCTCGTGCTGTGTGTGCTTCTGATGGCTCCTGCAACAAGTTCTTAGGAGGATGGTGACTTGTGACAGCAGAAAGTCACTGTCTCTTGGTTCTGGAGACCAGACTCTTGAGCTCAGGGCACTGGCAGGGCCACGCTGTCAGCTCTTGGGGTGCTCGTCGCTGTTGGCTTCTGGAGGTCCCTGGCCTCCTCTGGTTTGTAGCTACCCTGTGGCACGGCCAGCCGTCTGCTGTCTGTGTGTCTGTCTCTTCTCCTCTTTTCTGCCGACACCACTCAGTGGGAACAGCACACCCCACGCACCCGTGCGGCCGCGTGCTTCCCTGGTGGCCACGTCTTCAGAGGCCTGGTTTTCAAACAGAGCTGCGCTCCCAGGTACTAGGGTTCAGACCCAACCATCTTTCTTGGGGGACCCACTCAACATTACCCTTGCAGACGAACCTCCCACATTCAGGTATGGGGACCCCGTCTCCAAGGGCGAGGGGGCGACAGGTGCTGCAGGCAGTGGATGGCTGCTGCTGGGAACACAGTGGCTCTTCTGTGGCACTGGTCTCTGCGTCGTCCATGCCTCTTCCACGTGGGCAGGCGGAAGGCTTGGCGCCCCACTGCTGGCAGGAGCACTTTGCATCTGTCACTTTGGAGACATACTGAGCCAGCACCTGCCCTTGGGGTGACCACAGCGTGGGGTTTCTCCGAGGCTGGTAGGGGCCAGGCGGTGCCACGTGGCTGACCACCTGGTCCTGCTGGTGAATTGTCTAGCATGGCAGGTGGTGCTGTGGCCACCCACACATACTTTTGCCTCCAGCCCGAGAGGCAGGGCCTGGGTGGCGAAGACCTGCCTGCGGACAGCGTGCGTGCCGTCTGTATCAGCACTCTCTACCTCATCAGCACCACTGTGGACAGGATGAGCGACGTGAGTGCGTGGCCCTGCCGGCCCACTCCTGTCTGTGGGGCACCCCTGAGCAGGGGCCTCGGCACGGTGCCTTCACCAGCTTTGAGCCCTTGTCCAGGTGGGGTCCCACCTGCCATGTGACAGACCCCCTTCCCTTCCGATCCTAGCCAAGGTGACATGAAGGATGGCGATGGGCAGCCTTTGCTGGGCCCTCGTGGCTCCCCGCTCTTAGCAGGGGGAGCAGAGGGTCTGCCCAGCCCTTCCCGAGCCCGGAGCGGCACACGTGGGTCACACTGGCCTCCAGAGGGGTCTAGGCCCCCACATGCCTCCTGTGGTCGCTGCTGTTCTGGGGGTCTGCCCAAGGGGACCCCCCCACCCACAGACCAGGTGTTCTGCCCCAGGTGCTCTGGCCCTACCTGCTGGAATTCCTCCTGCCCGTGCGGTACACCGGAGCACTGACGCCGCTCTGCCGGAGCCTGGCCCACCTGGCCCTGAAGAGACAGGAGGCCGGGGCTGACGCCTTCCTCATCCCATATGAGACCAGCGGTGGGTGCTGCCCCCCCTCAGGCACTGGGGTCTGGGAGGCCAGGGTGCCACTTCCCCACATGACATGCCGTCACTGCTGTGGTTTCAGTGAACCTCCCGTCACCCTATGCCATAACCACCAGACTGCTGGTGAGTGCCACTGTCACTGTGGGCCCCAGGAAACTGGGTGGGCCTGGACTTGTGGGCATGAAGGCGGGTGGAGGGACGCAGGCTCCCCTGCCGCCTGGTACTCCTGGCCATCTCAGGGGAGCTGCACTTAGCCGTGCAGGCCCCTCAGCTAGCCCCTCCTCGTGGCCTCCCTGCAGGTCGTGTCTGCAGACCCCTACGTGGGAGACGGCCGCGGTGCGGCCTCCCTGCAGCTCCTGCACATACTTCACTGTCACATCCATCCCCTGCTGGGCCCCCGGTGGGAGACCACCATCCCCCAGCTGTTGCAGCACCTGGACGGTGAGGCCTTGTGGCACCACGGCGGGGCTGGGACCTAGTCCCCCAGAGGAGGGCAGGCTGTGTTCCTGGTGCAGTTGTGTTGGGGGCCTGCAGGGCAGGGAAGAAAGGGTGCTGGGTGCTGGCCTGCCGAGGCCCCATGTGCGTGCATGGTGGGCCGGTGTGGCCAGGCTCGGGGCAACAGGGTTTCTGCTTGTTTCAGAATGCACTGAGGAGACCCTGTCACGGAAGGAATGGGAGGAGAAACTCTTGATGGTAAGAGAGAAAGGGAAGGCAGGGGGCCTGTCCCCACACAGAGCCTGCAGACCCTGGTGGGGGACTGTTGCCCTCTGCTGGACGTGCTCAGTCCCCAGCAGCATGTCTTCTCACTCCCAGTTCCTGCGGGACACCCTGGCCGTCGTGCAGGACAACACGTGGGTCTGCCAGCTGAGCCTGGAGATGTGCAAGCAGCTGCCCTGCTACAGCGGAGCGCCCCAGGAGAAGGTACAGCTGGTATACCAGGCCCTGGTCCACAAGAGGTCAGCGGTCTGCAGCCTGTACCCACAGAAAGTGAACACGGGAGCCAGGACCTGACCAGGGCGGTTTGGCTCTAGCCAGCAAACAGTGAAGCCCCTGGCTGTGGCCACTGTAGCCTCCTGGTACCCCTACTGGACTGTGTGGGCACTGTCCCAGGGTGCTGTGATGGCTCAGCTGGTGTTCTCTCCAAGAACACTGCCCCATGGTCCCTCGCCCTGACGTAATGTCACTTGGTGCCTGGGTTCCCATGCCCCTGTACCCTGCACAGCCCCTTTAGGTTCAGCCAGGGTGCTGTTGGCACTTGGGCTGTGCTGAGCACCCCTCCACCCTGGAGTGAATGCCTCCATGCTCTGCTCTCTTCCAGAACTTCCTGTATAAGTGCATAGGGACCAGCTTGGGTGCTGCGTCCAGCAAGGAGGTGGTGAGGAAGCGCCTTCAGGAGCTGCTGGAGACGGCCAGTTACCAGGAGGAGGCAGAGCGCGAGGTACCTCTGGGCTGCTGTGTGCATCTGGATGCAGGGGGCCAGTGCGTGCACCTAGCTGCACACGCACACGTATATGTGTGCACATAAGCCCTGGACATGTGTGAGCATGCGTGCGTGGGTGTGAGTGTGTGTGTGAGCACATATGTGTGAGAGCATTGTGTGAGCATGTGTGCAAGAGCCTGTGAGCGTATATGCATGGGACTGCATGTGTGTGAGCATGCATGAGACAGCATGTGTGTGAGTATGCATGGGACAGCATGTGTGTGAGCATGTGTATGAGAATGCATTGTGTGAGCATGCATGCGAGTGTGTGCATGCATGTGAGCATGCATGACCATACACGTGTGAGCGTGTGAGCACATGAGAGAACTTGTGTGAGCATGTGTGAGAGAAAGCATGAGCATGCATGTGACCACACGTGAGCATATATGTGCAAGGGTGTGTGAGCACGTGAGAGAACTTGTGTGAGATAGCATGAGTGTGAGGATGCATGTGAGCATATTTGCGTGTGAGAGCCTTGTGTGAGCGTGTGTGTGAGAGCATGCGTGTGAACATACATGCGTAAGAGAGCATGTATGTGACTACCTGTGTGTGTACAGGCACACACAGACACATGTGCTCCTGGCACTGCTCTGGGGCCAGCCCAGGCCGTCCCTGCCTGTCTGACCTCCTGTTCTAGGCCTGACCTGCCTCTTCCCGAGACTGGGGCTTCATGCAGCACTAAGCCCCTCCTGGGAGCAAGCTCTGCCCTGGTTCAGGCCAGGCCCCCGGCTCCTCGCTGCAGACTCAGATGTGGAGTGCAGTGCTGTCCTTCCTGGCCCTCTCGTCCTTTGGCCAGCTGTCACCAGACCTGTGTGTGTTGGAGACCCCACCATGTAAGCCCCTCTGTGACCCACAGGGCCTGGCCTGCTGCTTTGGCATCTGTGCTGTTTCCCACCTGGACAGTGCTCTGGCCCAGCTGGAGGACTTCGTACGGTCCGATGTGCTCAGGAAGTCTGTGGGCATCTTGAGTCTTTTCAAGGTGTGGAGGATAGGGAGTGCAGGGGTGGGGTGAGTAGGGGGCGTGGGGGCCCGTCCCATCCAGTTCCATGCTCTATGTCCCTCTTACATCAGGGTAGGGTGTTGTGCCTGTTGGGGAAGCTCTGCTTTTCTCAGTGACCTGGTCCTGCCAGGCACTGAGACCCAGCCCAGCTGTGTGGTCTCCCTCTCAGCAGAGGAGGGCAGAAGGGCTGAGCCAAGTGAGAGGGGGAGCCTCAGGACTGCCCAGTCTGTGTGCTTGGCTCTGCTCTGCCCCTCAGTGGCCATGGCCACTGCTCAGAGTCCCAGGTGTGGCTAAGGGAGGGCTAGCAGATGCCTGGTGTGTCCCCTGGGTCTGCTCCCAGTTCCCTGTCCCTCTTGGCACCCAGGCCCAGCCCCGCTTCTCTCTGGCAGAGGGCTCACTCTCTGGTCTGGCCAGGCAGTCTCCCTGTGGTCAGCGGTGCTTTTTGCTATCACTGACCAACTCACTAGTTAGCACCCTGGCGCCCGTCTGCGCCGAGGGTCCTGGCGTGACTAGACCCGTGCTGCCCACCAACCCAGGAGCGCAGCGAGAGTGATGTGGAGAAAGTGAGGGGCGCGCTGATCCTGTGCTACGGGCACGTGGCCGCACGGGCCCCCCGCGAGCTGCTGCTGGCCCGGGTGGAGGCCGACATCCTGCGGGGCATGTTCCAGCACTTCAGCACCAAGGTGGGCCGGGCCCCACCCTGGGGGGCCCTTGTGGGGGGCCCCGCCAGGTGACTCCCCTGCTTTCTGTTGTTCAGGTTCTGGGGATAAAAGTAGAAACCAAGGTACAGTGCTCAGAGCCAAGCGTGGCTCTGCTTTTGGGCTCCCTGTCCTTCTCTGCTTGCTCTGGGGCTGCAGGGCAGCAGCCAGAGGGGTGCGCCGTCGCCCCTGGCCCCAGTCCCCAGGGACATTTTGCAGTGCCGCTGCCCTTACTTCCTCAGGAGCAGCCTCTCCCTTTGGGGTGGGGCGGAGTGGGGGCTGCTGCCTGAAGACCTGCCTCACGGCCACCATGCTGCTGCCCCCTCTGGCTCTGTCCCCAGCACTGTGGGTGGGCTGGCTGTCCCCTGCCAGGGCTGACCTCTGCTGGCCTCACTAATGAGTTTCTTACTTCTGAACTTTCTTTGGCACTAACCTGACAGCCACAGCCTTCCCCAGTGACCTGAGCCACGTGTTGGGGATGGGTCCTTCTCTTGAAGAACAGTCCCTCCTGGGTCTCCTGGGGTGGGTGGGAGTAAGAGAAACAGCCCCATGGCCTGCTGTGAGATGTCTCTGTTCTCCATGGCTCAGAGGGCTGCTGCTATCTCTGGACCCTGGGGTACCGCAGGCCAGCTCGTCACCAGCAGAAGAGCTGTCCCTGCTCCCCTGACCTCACAGGGCCTGTCGGCAGCCGGGAGGGGACATCCTTCTGCCCCCAACTGGGGGGAGGGGGAGGGGGATCTCTCTGTCTAGGGTGAGAGCCCGAGGCTGAGACCTAGACCCCCGAGTGAGCGCAGCGGAGCCAGAGCGTCCTACGTGGGTCTCTGTCCACACGTGGCCTTGGGCAAGCAGCTGGGGCTGGGCTACAGGGCTATGCGTGGACACCTTCTCAGGGTCTCTAGAGAAGAGGGGGACGGTTTCTGGGCTCTGTTTCTGCAGCTGGTGGTGGAGGCTTTTTGTCAGGGGGTGGGCCTCTGCAGCTCACTGTCTCCCCAGGATCCAGCCTTGAAGCTGTGTCTTGTCCGGAGCGTCTGCATGGTCAGCCAGGCCATCTGCAGCAGCGTGCAGGCCGGTGCCTTCCACTTCTCCCGGAAGGCGGAGCTCGTGGCACACATGGTGGTGAGTGTGAGCAGCCGGCGCCGGGCCTGGGGACAGGGTGGGGGGCCGGGCCCCAGGGCCTGAGCTCAGCTTGCCCTGTGTAGGAGTTCATCCGGACAGAGCCTCCGGACTCACTGCGGACAGCCCTGCGGAAGGAGGCCATGACAGCATGCAAGCTGCTGGTGTACCCTTTCCTCCATCGAGCGTGCACACGTGTGTGCCAGCCTGTGGGGAGGAGTGTTGGCACGTGTGTGTGTGCCAGTCTGTAGGAGGCATGTTGGCATGCATGTGTATGTTGTGTATGCCAGCATGTGTGGAGGTGTGTTGGCATATGTGTGCATATGTGTATGCCAGCCTATATGGAGGTATGTTGGCATGTGTGTGCACATGTGTCAACCTTTGTGGAGGGGTGCTGGCATGTGTGTACACCTGTGTGTGTCAACATGTGGGGAGGTGTTTTGGCCTATGTGTACACATATGTGTGCCAGCCTGTGTGGAGCTATGTTGGCATGTGTGTGTGCGTGTGTGCCAGCCTGTGTGAAGTTGTGTTGACATGTATGTGCATGTGTGTTAACCTATGGGCATGTGTGGGCATGTGTGTGTGCCAGCCTGTAGTGAGATGTGTGCACATGTATACACGTGCACTTTAGGGGATGGGGCACTGTCTTGAGCCTGGTATGCACGTTACCATGTCGGGTGCTGTGCTTACCCATTTGGGGGCTGGCCCCCTGGAGGATGATACCAGCTGCTGCCCTGGTGGCCCCTTGACTGGCCACTCAGCTCCTTGGAGCCACCGCTGGAAGAGCAGATGCGTGCAGATGTGATCCGTGGCTGTCTGCACAGCGTCATGGCGTTGCTGCCAGAGCCCAGTGGGGAGGATGCCAGTGACTGTGAGGTGTGTTTCGCTGCCATCCCCATGCTACAGGATGGGTCATCCAGGGGAGGTGGTGGCCTCATGTCCCTTTTCCAGGCTTTGTACCTGGACACAGTCCGCGCCCTGGAGCACCTCCTGATGAGCCTTCTGCACCGGAACCTGACCCCTCAGGGCCTGCAGACCATGGTGGAGGTACACAGCCCTTTGCCATGTGTCCTGTCCCGCCCTCAGCCAGCCCCTTGCGGCTTGGTGCAGCCTGCCTCTTCCTCAGCACCTGAGCCCGTGGATCAAGTCCCCTCGTGGCCATGAGCGGGAGCGTGCGCTGGGGGTCAGCGCCTGCCTGCTGCGCTACTTCATGGAGCACCTACATGTCAGTGTGAGTGTGGCTACCCTCTGCGGTCTGGCTGTAGCCTACCCTGCCCTCCACACCTGCACCTGTGAGCTGCCCAGCCCCTGTCCCTGGCCCGGAACCCTTTCTGGAAATTGTGGTCCACCCCATGCTGACTCGCTGGCGTCAGTGCAGACAGCTCTCGGGCTCAGTTACCGGGATGGGTTGTCCCGTGTGCCTCAAACCAGGGCCACAGGTGATGTCGGGTGGGCCTGACAGTAGCCGGCCACGGGGGCTCAAGGCAGAAGTGGCCACCAGGGCCAAGGCAGGGGCACGGGTGCCGGGGGTAGGGCTGGTGTAAGAATTACACTGTGTTATTTGCCCATCAGTGTTTGCTAAGAGCCATCACATAGTACTGTGCGTTTCTAGAGTTTTCTATTCTTCTTAGGGCGTCATTAGTCTCAGTGGTTGGCAGGGTGGTTTTTGGCACAGGCCTGGGCTTTTCCTGTGCGATGCTGGGCAGAGCAGTTCTCCAGCCAGGCAGCTGCGTCGTGGGATGTGGTGACGTGTCACCCACCTGTGGGCTGTCCTTTAGGTCCCTCCCAAGTAGTGTCCAGGTCCTTCCTGTCCCTCGGCTTCGGGGTCAGTGTCTGTGCGCAGAGCCGTGTCTGCCGTGCCGTGTTTCTTCCCTGTCTGACATGGCGCTGCCGGTGCTGTCGGTGGCAGTCCCGTTGTCTCCGGCGGCCCTCTGAGTTCACTCAGCCCTTGTGCTTTCGGAGTCGAGTCACGTCGTGTGTAGGTGCTGAGACTGCTGTGGTGTCACATCTTGGGTCCTCCTGCTGTCTGCAGCTGCCAGTGCAGGGACAAAGGTGGTGGCTGCAGCAGGCTTTGGGGTGCCCCTGCTCAGTCTGGCGCTTGATTTCAGGAGCTGTGTTTAACTTCTTATCACATTCCAGAAGCATACATGTGTCTGTACGTTGTAATGAGGATTCTGTCCGGAACAGAGATTGTGACCGTCTCCGGCGTCTGTCGGAATGGTCACCACCTTCTCCCCGCGGCGTTTTGTTTTTTTCAAACACGCCAAACCTTTAGTCCCTGTGTAGGCAGCTCTGCCTTCTGGCTTCCCTGTGGGTGCACCTCTTGTGGGCACCTCGACATCTATCCTGCACTTGCCCTGGCATGGCCTGCTCTTCACAGAGTTTATCCTGGCACTGGTGACACGCAGCCACCTTATGAAGACAGGAGTGGCTGGCCACCCTTGGCCCTCTGGTAGCCCCAGCCTTTCCCTCTTGATTTGAACCTCTCTCTTGTTGTTGCTGGCTTTTGGAACACAGACAACACCTGGCCATTTCCTCCTTGAAGGGGCTGGAGGAGGACAGGGTGGGCACTCTTGGGTGCTGCAGGGGACATGGGGTCAGGCAGGAAGGCTTCGGTAAGGGGTTGGCCATGTGTCACAGGGCCGCTGCCAGGAGGGTGGGAAGGGGCACCTGAGGTCATGGGAAGGCTTCAGAGGCAGGTGGGACCCTCCACAGGTGGGACCCTCCACAGCCCCACCCTGTGTCCTCCAGGCTGGGAGGGTCTGCTTTCTGGGGAGGGGACTTCCCAGGGTGTCAGAAGAGCCTGGTCTGCATTTCTCCCCAAGTCCTGGCCCCCCTCTGCTGCACTAGGGGGCTCCTTTTCGGTACCAGCCAGGCTTCTGCCTGTGACCTGCAGCCAGGTCCTCTTTCTCATTCTTGTCCGCAAGGTTAGGGGTAAAGATTTCTCTCTTTGAGGGATGCAAGCAGAGGATGTGGTTAGAGTTGAGGGGCAGGAGCCCATGTGGAGCATGGCATGTGAAATGTGGCAGTTCAGTTATGGCAGGGATGGCAGGGATGGCAGAGCGTGGGGCGTGGCATGGTGGGGCATGATGCCTTGGGCGTGGCATGGTAGGGTGGGGTGGGGTGTAGAGCCTAGGGTGTGGCATGGTAGGGCACGGAGTGGCAAGAAACCCTGGCAGTGGGGCATGCAACCTTGTTGAGGGGCTCCCCAAAGGAATTGCAGGGGGCAGGGAGCCCAGGGCTGAGTCTGGGCCATTGCCTGCCTCCGGCCTGCCTTTACTGGCATACACAGGTGGTCCCCACCAGTGGAGGGGTTGCAGTCTGGAGCCGCCTCCCACCAGCACCTACACAGCCCCGCTCCCCACCTTGGCCTCTGTCACCCCAGGCACTGGTGCCTTTCCACAACCTGGGCCTTCTCATCGGCCTCTTCTCCCCGCGCTGCGCCGACCCGTGGCCAGCCACCCGCCAGGAGGCTGTGGACTGTGTCTACTCCCTGCTCTACCTCCAGCTGGGTTATGACGGTGAGCCCCCGGCTGGCGCGGTCCACAGTGCCCCCAGGGCAGCAGGGCGGGACGTGACAGGCAGGCAGTTGGCCACCTTCTCAGCGCTGGCCCTCGTGCCTCTGTAGGCTTTGCCCGGGACTACCGAGACGACGTGGTGGAGCAGCTGCTTGCCCTCAAGGACAGGCTTGTGCACCCTGACCTCGCCGTGCTCCTCCACGTCTGCCATGGCGTCGCCCAGGTACCGTGGGCTCCACACCGGGGAGGGCACACCTGGCCGGTGTTAGCGTGTCTTCCTGAGACCACAGTGTCCCATGACCACACTGGGCCGCAGCTCAGGGATGCTCTGTGGAGGGCGGTGTGCACCTGGGGCTGCTGGCTCCTCGGAGGGTGCCACCTGTCTGTCCTTTCTGTCTGTGACCGGGCTGTCTGCTCCCAGATCGTTGGAAAACGCCTCCCACCAGATCAGCTCATCAGTCTCCTGCTCACCATGTTTGAAGGTCTGGGGGATCCCGACAAGAACTGCTCCCATGCAGCCACCGTCATGATCAACTGTCTGCTGAAGGAACGTGGCGCAGTTCTGCTGGAGAAGGCAGGTTACAAGGGAGCACCGAGGGGCGGGGACAGGAGGGCCACAGGGCTGGGACTGAGGTGGTGGGACAGCCAGGCTGAAGGAGCGGTGGCTCCTGTGGTAGGGGCAGGACTCCCACAGGCACAGGGCATCCACGAGGTTGGGGCTGTTGAGTCCCTGCAGAGCTGGGGCCCTTTGAATTGGGCAGCATGGGCTTCCCTCTGCCCCATCCTGTCCCTTGCTGAGATTTGATTTCAGCTAGGAGTCAGTCCCCTGTGCCCTGCCTGGTGGGGGTCTTGGGTCATCAGGGACCATGGTGGCCTGTCATGTACCCTGTACAGGTCCCTGAGATCATGAGTGTACTGCGCTCCAAGCTGCAGGAGGCCCAGGAGGAGCACATCTTGAAGGCCGCTCAGCACAGCGTGCATCTGCTGGCTTCCCAGCACCGAGCCGCTGTTGTGTCCAGCCTGCTGGGTAGCCCTTTGCCCTTTGACAGGTACTGCCCCCAGGTACTGTCGGTCTGCTGAATAATGACATGCAGCGCAGAGAGAAGAAGGATGAATGGGTGAGGCAGAGTGAACGGGTGAAGCACGGGGCACTTAGGGACAACTAGAGTGTCCTGCTGAGTGCTGACATGGTGGCTACCGGGCAGGCCTGACACTGGCTGTGAGCCTTCCTGCCCTGCTTCGAGGCCCTGAGGGCCTCCTGTGGACTAGTCACTCTCCAGTCTGATCACAGAGGTTAGAGTCGCACCACAGCAGCTGTGCTGAGGACCCGAGGGGAGAGCGAGGAGGAGAAACTGCTAGAAGGTGGCAGTCCTGGCAGGTGCTGGTGTGGCCGAGCTGGCTGCACACAGCACTTGGCGGGGTGCAATGAGCAACCACAGGGTCCCTGCACCCACCTCATGTCTGTGTGGGGTGGAGGCACCCCTCACTTGGCCCACGCTCTGGCATCTTGTAGCAGTGATGCCCAGGCAGGGGCTACACCTCCTCAGACTTCCACCTGGTGAGGAGTGGTGGCCAAGCCTGTTTGCCATTGGGTGGGGGTTCTGAGGCTGGGGGTTGCAGAGTGGGTGTGTGCAAGCTGGTGGCAGACAGCCAGGAAAGGTGCCTGGTCTCTGTTAGCGTGGAGTGACTCCCTGTGGAATCAAAGCACAGAGGTAGAAAGGCGAGCTTGTTGCGAGGGACACCAAGGGAATTTCACAGGAAACCCCCGTCAGGCCTTCTCGAGGGTGGCACAGGAAGTGTGGCCTGTGTGGCAGTTATGTAAGTAGGGTGTGTGGTGGGGTTCCCCTCATGCCATCTTACCAAGAACCAGGAAAAGTGTCAGCTTTGACAAGATATACTGTCACCTGAGATGAATGCCAAGATGTGTTGAATGGTTGAGTTGTTTGGTAAAGACTTGAAGCAACCATTGTGGAAATGCTTCAGGTAGCAGGCTGGACACAGCTGAGAACTTCAGAAGTCAGAGCACGGAAATAGCAGGACTGGAAAGACAGCAACACAGATTACAGCTGTGGGAGGGCCTCAGCCACAGAGCAGAAGGGGCTGAAGAAGCAATCAGTGAACTGGAAAGTAGAACAACAAGAAGTATGTAGTCTGAACAATAGAGAAAAAATGTGCCCAGAGCCTTGGGGACCCGTGGGCCAATGACAGAAGATCTAAGATGTTATCAGAGTCTCAGAAAGAGAAAAGGGAAGGTGTGACAGAAAAGGTACACATTTCCCAAAGGATGTACCCTACTGACTGAGAAAGCTGAGTGAGTCCCAAACAGGATCAACCTAGAGAGGTCTACAGCAAGACAGCTGTTTTAGTCAGCTGGTGTTGTTGTAACAGAAATACCACAGAGTGGATGGCTTTAACAAAGGAAGGTTCATTCTTATACAGTCCAGTAGGCTGTAAGTCCAAATTCAGGATGTCTGCTCCAGGGGAAGGCTTTCCCTCTGTCAGCTCTGGCGGAAAGTCCGGTTTTAGACCTCACAACCAGACTTCCAGACAGGGAAGAGACAGAAAAGTCTTGAAGCAGGGAAGAGAAACAAAACTTTATTGATAGAGGCAAACAGTACCGGTGATGGCGGATTCTTACCAGAACCCCCAGCAGCCAAAGGAAGAGGCCCATAGCTTTACAGTTCTGGAAAAAGCACTGTTACCTCAGTGACCTGTGCTGCTGAAAAGACCCCTCAAGGAAGATAGGGAGATCAGACACCACCTTGGCTGTTTTAACCCCAGACCTTGGCGTTTCCCATCTGTGTGGCCATGGTGGCTGGGGGCTGCCACCACCTCTGCTTGACACCAGGCCCTGCTCTGGCCCTTTCTTCATGGAAACCTTGGGCCAAGGTGGTTGTACGGAGGTCCTAGGGATCAGGTGTTCTTAAAGGTTCAGCCTACCCCATCCCAGGCTCTCTGTCACAGCTGCCCAGTAGGTGGTTAGGCCACTGTCCCTGCCTAGCCTTCCCTGAAGCTCACCCTGGCCTTTCAGCTGTGTGGCAGTGGACACTGGGGCCGTGTCTTCCTGGCACATTGCAGGGGGTGTCACCTGCAGCCCTGGCTTCTCTCTAGTCTCTTAGCTCCTGTTCCTCTGGCTGCTCCAGCCGAACTGCCTCTGCCCTCAGCCTACTTAATCCCCGTGCTCTCTGCCTGCAGACCTCGGGCCACCTCTGTACCCTGGCCCGTTGGCACACGGGGCTCCACACCCCCTGGGAGGCTAGCTCTGGACAGCAGTGTGAGCTTCCGGGACTCGGTGTGAGCGCAGCCCCTTGGCTCCTGCAGCTGTCATGTGACATTTTTTACCATGTGGGATTTTTTTTCCTTTGCTTTTGTTGGGCTGTGTTTCTGTGTGTTGTGAGGCTGTGCTGTCAAGCACTTCCACGCTTAGACTCTTTGTTCCCCTAGGTAGGTGATGTGATGCCCCTTTTCTGCTGGGATGTTGTTTGCGTCCTGTCCCCCGTGTGCCCTTCCAGCTAATTGGTGACTGTGGGTTCTGGAGACATTCCCTGAGCCGTGTCACCCCTGAGTTTTATCTTGTGCTTTCTACTGGTGCTACCTGGTCTCTCTGTTTTTAAATTTGGACTGACAGTTTTTTTTAAAAAAAAAAAAAACTATTTTATTGTGCTTTAAGTGGAAGCTCACAATCTAAACCAATCTGCCACATGAAACCCCACACACACCCCACTGTACACATCTGACTGCTCCCCCTGCCCTGTGACAGCACACTCCTCCTGCCTGTACTTCCTGCATCCTTTGATGGGATGGATGTGTTTTGTAGCATTTTTCTTGCTGATCTGTGAATTGGGAGATCCCTTGTGTTACAGAGTAGAACTGCCACACAGGGTTTTCTTGGCTGAAATCTCTTTGGAAGCAAATTTTGGGCTTGTTTTATCTGCAGAGCCCCTGGGTGGGTTGAAGCTGCCAACTGACAGCAGTGGGGCACAAACCATGTGTGCACCTGGGGGCTGCTGGAACTTGGCTGTTCCCACGCTGCGCACCCCCTGCACTGCTTTTTCCACACCACACTCCTCTTCCATTGCTTATCCTATGCCACGCTCTTCCTCCACTTCTTTTCCCATGCCATGCTTCTTCTCTGACACTTTTCCCACACTGTGTTCCACCTCTGTTGCTTTTCCCACACTGTGCACCACCTCTGCTGCTTTTCCCACACTGTGCTCTACCTCTGCTGCTTTTCCCACACTGTGCTCCACCTCTGCTGCTTTTCCCACACTGTGCTCCACCTCTGCTGCTTTTCCCACACTGTGCTCCACCTCTGCTGCTTTTCCCACACTGTGCTTCTCTGCGTCTTTGCTCGTCACAGCAGCCCTGTGTGTGAAGTCTGGCGCTCACGCACCCTCCAGGCCCCTGACTCCTTGCACTGTTCCTGGGTTGTCTCATGAGCTTGTCATCACTCTGTATTCAACGTCATGGCCTTTGCTGCATATCTGCCACTTGCTGTGCTCTCCTCTCACCTCAGCCCTTTCCCCATTGTGTGTGACTTCGGAGTCAGTGGCACATGTGTCTCTGGGCCTCAGTGCAGTGAGTTCCTGTCACCCTGATCAGGAGGGTATGCTTGTGCCCATCAGGTACTCGTGCCCCTCAGCCAAGCCCTGGGAGGCCACACCGTTTGGCTCTGGCACCAAGTGTTCAGTCGGCTAGCGCTGCTCTAACAGAGATTCCACAAAGTGGGTGGCTTTAACAGAGAAAAGGTTATTCTTACACAGTCCAGTGGGCTACAAGTCTGAATTCAGGGTGTCCGCTTTAAGGGAAGGCTTCAGCTGTGGAGGAAAGTGCTTGTGTGGCATCAGTCTTTGTGCAGGGAGCACCTTTGTGCAAGAACCTTGGGTCTGAAGGATGCGCTGTACTCCTGGTGCTGCTTTCTTGATGGTACAAAGTTCCCAATTCTCTGCTTGCTTCCCTTCCTTTTACCTCTTGTAGAGTAAAAGGGGTACAAGCCCCACTCCAGGGGACCTCCCATTATGTTAGAGCAGGGAGGGCACCTGAGGAAGGGACTTACCATCGCACCCTAATTCTCTAACAGCATCAGAAAAATCACAAAATGGAGGACAGTCATGAAATATCGGGAATCATGTCCCAGCCAGTGGCTACACACATTCTAGGCGGGACACAGTTGAATCCATGATACCAGGCCACACTTGCACTGCTTATACCTTCCCGTGACTGTGTGCGCTGTACAGTTTCGACACTGAAGTGGTCCCCAGAGCTGTGACGGATGCTGCTGCCGTGGACACTCCTGTCTGTTCTCTTGGTGGGTGGGTGCTTTCAGTTTCTTGTGCATGTGTTACGCCCTTCTGTAGGTCTGGGCTGCATTTGGCCTGCTGCCTGCTTTTGTGCAGCCTACCGTAGGGTTGCTATGAGTTGGAACTGACTCGATGGCAGTGGGTTTGGTTTTTGTCTTAAAAAAATAAACAAATATTTCATAACACTTGAAAATAGTGTGTAATTCAGACTTCAGTGTCTGTAGGTGAGTCTGGTTGAAATACAGCCACCCTGCTGTTGTGCGGTGCCCCCGCGGCTTCCGTGCTTCAGCATCAGACAGTGACGGACATCTCTGCGCAGTCCAGGGTGCTTGCTCAGGGCCCTGCCCTGGCTGCACGTTTCTGTAGTGCCAACAGACACATCCTCGGGTGGGTGCCACGCTCATGGGCTGCTGGTCACATCCTCACCAGCACATGGTGTTTCCCCGTCCTGGGTACATGCTTTTGTCTGCACATCTGCCACCGTGCCCGTGGGTCCAGGTCTCTCACTCTCCTCCTGCCTGCGGTGAGGGTGTGTGGCTGACAAACTCTTCACTTCTGTTTATCTGAAAGTGTCTTTATGTTGCTGTCGCTCTGGAACACTGTTGTTGCAGGGTTTAGAATTCTAGTTTGGCCAGTGTTTCTTTATAGCCCACGGAAGACGACATAAGTCTTTTTTGCTGGCCCCGTCGTTGTCCTTGTTGCTAACCTAGTTTCACTGGGGCCCATGCAGACATCATCATTTGTCCCGGGCCCTGCTGGCTACCTGAGTCGGAGTGTTGGTGTCCTCTGTCAGGTTTGGAAGGTTTCTAGCCTCTCCTCTCAGGGTGGGACTGTTGCTCCTCCAGTTGGACATGTGTTGGACTTTTTCATTCCATGACCCATGTCTCCTGTCTGTTCCTGAGTCTGCCATTCTGTCTCACCTCTGGGTTCTGGATCATTCCTCCTGGTCTCTCTTCCTGTGTGCGGTCTCTGCTGTGTTATCCAAGCTCGTGACAAGTGCATCCGTTGAGTGCATGGCATTTCTCATTTCTAAAAGAGCCGTTGGTTTTTGCTTCTTCCAATCTGCTGTACCCAGTAGTCAGATACCTGCCACTTTAAGTGCACAAAGCAGAGCTGGTCCTATGTCAGCACTGACATCTGCAGGGCACTGGGCCTGTCTCTTGACGGCATCTGTGTGATCTTTGTTTGGCCTGGTTCCCTTGTGTGCCTGGCTCCTGGCCATGGGCTGCTGACCGCTCTTGGACGGTAAGTTTTATATGCTCCCTAAGGCTGAGATGGACCCACTCCCTGCAGGGAAGGGCCCCTGGGAGCCTAACCTGGACCCTTCCTTCCATCCCCCTCAGGTGTCCACGTCTAGAGCCAAACCTTCCTCTCACCTGCTTTCCTTCTGCTCTGCTCTGCTCGGCCCCAGGGCAGCCTGTGGGCAGACCCCTGGGTCAGAGGAGGGTGGGTTCCCGTCTGTCAGGCATGTCTGAACAGCAGGGGGCCATGGGGGCACACTGCTCGGTGACTGTCCCCTGTCTGCTGCAGTCACACCTGCAGTCTTTGGCGGGCTCTGGCTGCAGACCCCAGCCTGACTGCCCCGGTGCTGGGGCTGCTGCTGGACAAGATGGACAAGGACGTCCCGTTCAAGGAGAGCCGGGCCTTCCTGCTAAGCAGCGCTCCTGACCGTGTGGCCACCCTGCTGCCCCTTGCGGTGAGTGTGCCTGGGCCCTTCCTCGGAGCCTGCCCCTCCCACGCGACGTCCCCGCAGCCCAGGAGGCTGCAGTGAGGGCTGGCTGTGGAGGCAGCGAGCCCCGCCCCCCATGGCCTGAGCTCACCGCCAGCACCTGGCCACCACCCCTGGGAATGCCCAGCTCGTCAGGCCTGTGCTCCGTAGCCAGGCCCAGAAAAGGCCTCTCAGGTGTCTGTTCCCGAGGGAGATCATTTTGCGTTTTATCCTGTGGAAAAAAATAAACCCAGCTTGGCCACTTTTTAAGCAGTAAAGCAGCTGTGAAAATTTCCTCCTCCCACCTCCCGAAGGGCCAAGCACAGATGGTCCGCGGCCTGTCCTGTGGTGTGGACACCGCCTCCCCCAGCTGGGTGGCTCCCACCCTCCCCTGACAAGCATAGCCTCCAGACGGGGTCTGCGGGCAGAGTGGGCCCTGGGGGTGGTGGGGCCCTGCCTCGGCTGTGGGAGAAGGCTGGGTGGCACCTCTGATGGGTCCCCTCAGGCCACGTGTGCGCTGTACGAGGTCCTGTCTGCCCCAGCCTCGGGGGCCGCGGTGCTCGGGCTTTACCCCGAGTTGTTTGTGGCACTCCTGCTGCGCGTCAGCTGCACTGTGGGCGTCCAGCTGCCCCGGAGCCTGCGGGCCGAGGAGAGGAGGAGCTCCGCAGCCTCCGCCAGAGCCCTAGAGCCCTGCAGGTAAGCGGGGCCTCAGCCGCCAGCCCCCAGTGGTGGCCACAAGTACAGGCATGTGTGTGCATGCTGTGTGCTGCGTGCATCTGTGTGACACACACTGGTATGCATCCATGGGATGTACTCATGCGTGGTAGGTGTGCATCTGTGGTGTGCACAGTGTATGTGCATGTGTGGTGGGTGTGCAGATGTGTAGTGTGTTCTTGTGCATGTGAGTGGCATGCTGTTGTATGCATGAGTGTGTGCACGTGTGGTAGGTGTGCATGTGTGTGGTGTGTTCTTGTGCATGTGAGTGGCATGTTTTTGTGCGTGCGTGCCATGTGTGCTGATGTGTGGGGCGTGCATATCCTTTCCGTGCTGGAGGTGAGGGTCTCCCCTCGGCTGTTTCCCAGGCCTTCCTCTCTGGCCTCCTGTGTCTTCTGTGGAAGTTAAGGCTGTGGGGACATCTAGGGTACCTCAAGGTGCTGTAGCCCTGACCTCGTGGGGCCTCCTGTCCTCTGGGTACTCCTGGCTGTCCTACAGCAGAGGACAGAGCCCAGCGGTGAGGCCCCGTAAAGGGTCCCATGGCCGGAAGCTCAGCCCCTCAGTTCAGGCTGGCTCTCTGTACCCCGGGAGCCCTGCATCAGAAGGAAGCCGCCGAGACCTGCACAGCTGGGCCTGTCCCCAGCTCCCAGATCTCCCAGCCCCTCAGCTCTCCTAACCTCCCAGCTCCAATCTTGTTGGGATTGGGGGGTGGCTCAGTGCGGTCTCTGCAAAGTGGGTGCTGGGTCGCAGACAGAAGCCACAGTACATGGTGCTGCCAGCTGAGAGCATGTGTGCCCTGCCCATCAGTCCTGGCCTCCATGGCCTCTCCCCATGTGTCCTTTGCTGGCCCTGCCCACCCTGGGGTTTGGCCTGGGGGCGCACTTCTAGTGTGGGGATGGGGCAGCTCCACTCAGGACCACCTGGGACCTTTCTCACCCTGCTGCTCCCTGCAGCCCAGGTGGGTAGTGGGAGCAGACTGGCACAGACGGAGCCTGCTCCATCTGCTGCAAGCACGGAGCACACCAGGCCCGTGTCCCCCCCCCCCCACTGCCCTTCCCTGGCCTGTGGGTGGAGAACGAGCTCTGAGGGCCTGGGCACCTGCCCACCACCACCACCACCAATTTCAGAGCCTACGTCTTGGCCCGGAGGTGGTTCACCACGACAGTGGGCCCTAAAAAGGCAGAGTCTGTGAAGACTCAGCGGGAGGTAGGCTGCCAAGGGAGGCCAGCACACTCTGAGCCCAGGTAGAGCTCCAGGACGGCGGCCCGCCCGCAGTCCGAGTGGGACGAGGAGCCTGCCAGCCCCCCAACTCCCCTGACTCCAGTGGCTCCCATGGCCGCCCAGGCCAGAACCAGTCTCTCTGGCTGGATCATGGGGCTCCTGGTCTTTCTGTCTGGGCAGAGAAGTTCCAGGAGTGAGACCAGCTGGCAGTTGGTGGGGGCTGTGGCAGTAGTTGCCACCAGCTGCACCCTGATGTCCCCATAGTCCTTGAGGGCTGTGCTGGCTGCGGCCCCGGCAGTGAGGATGCTGGTTTGCAGGGGAATGGCGGCGTCTGCCTCTGCTGTGCAAGCAGAAAGCCCGTGGGACCTCAGAGGTCCCCAACCATGCCAGTCACCCTATGCCCTCCCTGCCTTCCTCCCCAGATGCCCCTGTCACCCCAACCCACTGGCCTGCCTAAGGTACCAGCACACTTTGCCTCACACCCAAGGCAGCAGCCATCCAGCAGCCATCCAGCACCCATCCATGCCTGTGCCCTGGGTGCTGTTGTGTGTGGTTGCCAAGGGCGGGAGTCCCAGCGCAGCAGGGTGGACACTGCTCTCCCAGCCCCGCCCACAGGCTGCTGAGCTGAGAGCGGCTTCATCTGTGGAGGGGCTGATGCCGGATTCCAGACCGGCCCTGGAGAGGCTGCGGTATCGGACTCGTTTCCTGTGTGGAGGGCTCCCGGCCCCTCCTGCAGCAGAGACGGGGGGGGGCTTGTTGGCAGGGGCAGGAATTGGAGGGGCTCTGGGGAGTCTGGAGGCCCAGAGGAGTCACCTGGGAGAGGGCCCTTCAGCCCCTTGCTACCTGGACCCCAGGTCTGGCCATACAGGTCTCTTCCTCATCTGTCTGTGCGGTGGAGAGCCTGGTCTCTGAGAGGCAGGAAGAGACCTCATAGGGGTCCAGACTTGGGGAAGGGGTGGGCTGTGGCCCCGGGCTGGGCCACACCTGGGAAACAGTCTCCTGGGAGGAGAGCTGGGAGGCAGGTGTGTGCCTTGGCCAGCAGCCCTGAGGCAGCACGGCCACACCAGCTACCCGGGACGGCACCACAGCCATCGGGGCACTGAACATGAGTGCCACGCTGCTGCCCCTGTGGGCAGCGCAGTGCCCCCTGGGCTGCACTGTGTCACCTGAGCGTTGTGGCCCATGACCTGACCTTCCCAGCTGTCTCCCGAATTCAGCTCTGGATCCCTGAGGGCCTCAGCCAGCTGAGCTCGGGTGCACCAGGCCCAGGCAGCCTGCCGGGGTCTGCGTTTCTGTGAGGGAGTTTTTTTCAAACAAGGCTGGCTGAATGTAAGTGAAACTGCTGGCCAATACCCAGGAAGTCTTGGCTGTCCTTGTTCCCACCAGGTTTAGTATCTGGGGAGTGACCACCCTCTGTGGTGACCCTGCAACTTCTTCCTAGCCCCAACCCCCAATGCACTCTCCCGCAAGAGCTGCCTGATATGGGGGAGGCTGCTGGCCAAGCCCCATTTGTGTCCAGGCTGGGCACAGGGCACTGGGGGCGTGTGTGAACATGCATGGGGGGGCAGGGCTTAGGAAGGACTGAGCCAGGTGTCCCTGCAGCTCGGCGGTGGGCACACTGCAGGCCATGCTGCTGAGGGGTGGCAGCGAGGACGTGGTGCGGCACCTGGAGCTGGAGGGTGGCTGGGAGCTGCTGAGGACCTCCGATGGGCACGAGGAGGGTGTCACCCAGCTGGCCAGGTAAGCAGGCCCCTCGCCCATGTGCCTAGGTAGTGGCAGCCACCAGGAAGGCACAGGACCCAAGCTGAACTGCTTATGGACTGGTGGCGTCCCCCCTCAGCGCAGTGGCAGATGAGCCATGGCCCCAACATGGAATGTCTAGGGTGGGGAGAGATCAGACCCCTGCAGGCCCCTAGCAAGAGGGAGCCATGTCTGAGTAAAATCAGGGTGGTGGCTGGGGGCAGGGCTGACAGGCAGGAGTGAGGTGGGGTCTGGGGCACCGGGCCCTGAGGAAGCGTGGGTAGGCCTCCACCACCCCCACCCGCTGCAGGGCTATGGCGAAGCACGCAGGCCCCCGGCTGCCGCTGGTGATGAAGGCCCTGGTCCGGGTGCAGAGCAGCGCCTATGAGACCCAGCGGGTCACCTCCACGGCCTTCTTGGCAGAGGTGAGGCCCAGGGGGGCTGTCCCGAGAAGCACCCACTGGGGGAGGGTGCTGGTCCGCCTTGTCCACTCCTCACATGGCCTTGGCCAGACTTGTCCTTGTGTCCCTGTGACAAGGCTGCCAGGGCATTTAGGGTGATGCTGGTTGGGGGCTCCTGTGGGCAGGGGAGCCCCTGGGGCAGGGCCCATGGGGGTGATGGTGCCTCTGCCTCCAGCTGCTGAACAGCAATGTGGTCAACGACCTGATGCTTCTGGAGTCACTGCTGGACAACCTGGTGGCCCGGCAGAAGGACGTGTGCGCCAGCGTGCGGAGGCTGGTGCTCCGCGGGCTGGCCAACCTGGCCTCTGGCTCCCCCGACAAGGTGGGCCTGTCACCAGCTCTGCCAGGGCACCCAAAGAGGCCCAGGTGGAGGGGGGGTAGCAGGCATGCATGGCCCCGCTGGGGTCTGAGTGCACATGGCCTCTCAGGTTCGGGCCCACGGCCCCCAACTCCTGACAGCCCTGATGGGTGGGCTGGACGACGCAGATGACCTGCATGGACTCGTGGCCCTGGAAGCCATGGTGGGCCTAGCGCGGCTGCTGGATCTGGTGGAGCCGTGGGACCTGCGGGTGGTGCTGCTGCATGTGGCCATCCGCATCCGGCCCTTCTTTGACAGTGTAGGTGGGGCAGGGTGTTGGACAGCCTCTCCTCAGCCAGGTCAGCTTCTGCCCGTCCTCAGTGCCCAGGGGTGCCCTCCACCACCCCTCCCCACGCTTCCACCCCGCACCCACTACATGGCTGCCAGCAGAGCCTTCTAGAGGCCGGCCCCGCTGACCCTGGGCTGAGGGTCCCCTGTGGCCACTGTATCTGCATCCCGAGCCCCAAGCCCCGCTTCCCTTCTCAGGTGGGACAGCACCCACAGCGGGAGGGTAGAAGGGCCGGCTGGTCATGGCAGCCACCCAGGGTGGTGCCTTGCTCCCCCAGGAGAAGACCGAGTTCCGGCGGGCATCCATCAGCCTCTTCGGACACCTCAACAAGGCCTGCCACGGAGACTGCGAGGACGTCTTCCTGGAGCAGACAGTCAGCGCGCTGGCGCCCCTGCTGCTGCACCTTCGCGACCCACAGGCCGCTGTGGCCAGCGTGAGTGACGGGCAGGCTGGAGGGGAGAGGGGCGGCGGGGCGGCCGGTGCTCCGGCGGCGGGTGCTCAGCGCAGTGCCCCGCAGGCCTGCAGGTTTGCTCTGCGCATGTGTGGCCCCAACCTGGCCTGCGAGGAGCTGACGGCCGCCTTCCAGAAACACCTGCAGGACGGCCGCAGCCTGCACTTCGGCGAATTCCTCAACGCCACCTGCAAGCACCTGGTGGGGCGGGGCCTGGCGGGCCCGGGGGCGGGGCCTGGCGGGCCCGGGGCGGGGCGTCGCCGGGACGGACGCACTGACCACCGCCTCCGCAGATGCGCCACTTCCCCGACCTGCTGGGCCGCCTGGTGGGCACCAACCTGTTCTACTTCAAAAGTAGCTGGGAGGACGTGCGGGCCGCCGCCCCCATGCTGACAGGTGAGCGCCCCGGGGCGCCCCCGCACTGACCGCGGGAGCCTGCCGGCCTGACCTGTCCCACTCCGCTGCAGGCTTCCTGGTGCTGCACGCAGACCGCGAGCTCCGGCCTCAGGTGGACCTGGAGCAGCTGGTAGCCGGTGAGCCCGCCAGCACCCCGCCTCCCCTCACTGGCAGCACGTCCATTTGTGGGTTACCCCTTCTCCTCTGGTTCCCCCCGCCTTGGGGGTGGCCAAGGTCCCCAACCTGTCTGGCCTACTGGGCCCTGCTGACCCTGGGGGCAGCTGGGAGGTGTGGGGGGGATAAGTGATTTTCCTGGATTTCAAGGATTTTTTCCCTGTCACTGGTGACCTCATCGTCTCTAGTAATTCACGGAAACTTCATAATGGTTCCAAAAGAGCTTAAAAAACACTAAAAAAGGAAAAACTATCTTTCCGTTGGCTCCTGGGCTCTCCCGGCAGAGAGGCCAATTGGGAGGGTAGTGGGGCCCCACGCGCAGGCACAGGGCGTCAGGGCGGGCAGGCCAGGTGGGCACCCTCAGGACCCACGGCTCAGGCAGGGCTGGGGCCCTCTGTCCCCACCCAGCACTCCAGCTGCTGCTGAAGGACCCTGCACCCGTGGTGCGCATGAAGGCAGCTGAGACACTGGGCCGCCTGGTGAAGTTTGCCTGAAGCCCTGGCGGGACCCCAGCCCAGAGGATGGAGTGCCGGCTCTGCCAGGGACCACCCCCTGGTGGAGGGGGTGTTGGAGGCTCAGTGGGGTGGAGGACGGCGGTCCCCGTGTGTTCTCTCATTTCTCAATAAAGCCACGTGCCTCCCCAGCACTTCTGTGGCAGCTGATGGCCTCTCCTTTTGTGGGGCAGGGCCCCAAGAATCCCCATGGTAAGGTTCAGGACTGAGTGAGGGGACAGCACACAGGCAGCAGTCACAAAGAGCTGTATTGCCCCCCTGCCCCCCCCCCCGGGCACAGACCCAGGGTGCTAGGTGAAGAGGCGGACCGTGCCGTCAGCGCCTGAGGAGAAGAGCCAGGGCTGGGTGGGGTGGAAGGCCACGTCGAGCACACCCAGGTCTCGGGTCAGCACGTGGCCTTTGAGTACCTTCACGGGCACCAGCAGCGGGTTCTGCAGCAGGTCACTGCAGAGAAGACCCCGGCTCAGGGTTCAGGGACACAGGGGAAGGGGGCATGGGGGAGGGGCTGCCCTCGGTGAGGAAGGGACACTCACTTGTACACCATACCGTGGCAGACAATGACGCTGCCGTCGTCAGAGCCTGATGCAAAGAGCGGGTACCGGGGGTGGAAGGCCACAGCCCGCAGGGCCTTCCTGTGGTGCCTGGAGGGGGTGGAGCTGAGGCTCAGGGCCCGGGAGGGGGCTGCCCGCCCACCCCCGCCGCCACCCCACCCTCACCTCAGGACTTTGTAGGGCCGGGTGGAGAGATCCAGGTCAAACCAGACCAGCCTGCTGTCATAGCTACCACAGATGATGTTGTCCCCTAGAGGCGGGGCCTGGGCGTGAGTCCCAGCAGCCTCCCCTGGCCCTCCACCCCCAGCTCCCTGCCAGGCGGCCTCACCTGCTGGGTGCACAGCCAGGCTGGACACCCACTTGCAGTTGGGCATCAACTTCTTGGTGAGCTCCTGGCGCAGCAGGTGGTAGAGGCGGACGCTGCGCTGGGAAGCCACCAGCAGGAAGGGGCGGGAGGGGTGGAAGGCCACGCACTGCACCTGCCCGTGGCTGCGGCGGAAGGGGCTCTGGCTGCGGCGCCGGCTCAGCTGGTGGATCAGCACCTGCGTGTGGCCCGCGGTCGCCAGCACCACAGCCAGGTAGTCCCCACGCCCGTGCCAGGCCACCTGGGTCACGGGCTGTGGGCCAAGAAGTGAGGCGGTCTGAGCCAGCCGCCCCGCCCCGCCCTCCCCGCCCTCGAGACCCCGTCCCCCCTCCACCCCACGACCCCAACCCTCCCCTACCTTGCCGTGGCAGATGCGCAGCCTCAGGCCCCCCTGGTGCTCCTCCTCTGTGGCCTCCAGCCACTGGGTGGGCTGCAGGGCTGGCTCCTCAGGTGGGCTAAAGGCACTCAACAGCTGGTCACTGCCACTCACCACCAGCCGGTCACCCAGGGCTGGGTTCAGCAGCAGCACAGTGTCCTCCCTGGGGGCCACACATGCCATCAGCTCCTTCTGCCCCCTGGCTGAGGTTCCCCCCGCCCCGAGCCCCCACGCACACGGCCACAGCCACCAGGCAAATGACAGGATTGGGATTCCAGGCAATATCCTTCACCACGGCCCCCACGGGGACCGTTTTCATGCAGCGGGCCGTGGCCACTTCCCAGAGCCGCACTGAACCGTCGTCTGAACCTGGACATGGGTGAGAAGGCCCTCAGCGAGCAGCCCCCCACCACGTCTGTCCTCCCCCCACAGGGCTGCCTCCAACTCCAGGCCCACCTGAAGCCAGCCACTGGCCCCCTGGGGAGACGGTGAGGCAGCGGACCAGATCACTGTGGCCTCTGTACACCTGCAGGCCATAGGCAGGGATGAGGCCCCACGCAGCAGGACCCCCACCCCGCTGGGCACCAAGCAGTTCCTGGCCACACTCACCAGGGCCTGGCAGGTGGGGAAGGGCTGCAGGTCTCTTGGCCGAGGCAGTCTGGGGATGAGGTCCTCAGGGTCCACGTTCACCTAGGGGCAGGGAGGGCTCAAGAGCCAAACCTCCCCCACCCCCTAAGCCCACCCGCACTTCCGCCCCCCGCCCCGCCCATGTACCCGCATCTTGCGCTGTCGGGGACACAGGTAGAGGTCGAGGCAGCGCTCGAAGCGCTCCTGGATGAAGTGATCGTAGGCAGGCACAGCGCGGAGGCTCGGGAACCGGCACGGCAGGAAACGGAGCGCCCTCTCGCCAGGCTCCTGCTGTCCCCACGCCAGGCACTGTGGAAGTGGGAGGTGAGCCTGGGAGGCGGCCGTCCAGGCCCCGCCCTCGTGCCCACTTCAGGCCCAGACCCACCTCCTCCTCGCTGGGCAGGTACTCAGGTGGGGGGTTGTAGGACTCTGCGTGGCCAGGGAGGGCCAACTTGGGGGCAGGCACGTGCATCTTGTGACGCCCCAGGATGGCGCTGGGGTCCTCCTGGGCCCACAGGTCGTAGTAGCTGGGGGCTGGGTCAGCAGGCCGGCGAGGCTGAATCCAGCCCATCTTGATGGCGTGCACCATCCGAGAGACCTGGGCAGAGACGACGGCAGGACCCCACCTTAGGGCCGGGGGTCAGCCACACCCTAGGGTTGGGGGTCAGCACCGGGGGGCGGTCTGCACCCACCTTCTCCTTCTCTACCAGTGAGGGGATGAAGCTGCGCTTGTCAGCAGGACGGTTGGTCACCGGGTGGATCATGACGTCCCTGCTGAAGAAGTCTACAGCTGGCTGGGGAGAAGCATGGGTGGGTCAGGGCCCCGCCAGGTGTCCCTGCCCTAGAACTTGCCACCAGGCCACCTACCTCATAAGGGTCAAAGTCCACGTCCCCGAACTGGCCCCGCTGCAGCCGGCGCACCAGGGCCACCTGCTCATCCGTCAGCCGCACATCCCGGCCAGTTGCTCGGTCCTGCACAGTCCGCCTAGGGGCAGCCCACCGCCCTGTCAGTGGCCGCCAGTGCCCCGGCCTTCCCCCTCTTGCCCGGCACCCCAGGCCCGGCCGCACCAGTAGTCGGGGTCATCCATCTTGTCCAGAAACCGGTCGAGCTCATCGCGGGTGCGCAGGGGCTTGTAGATGCGCCGGCCGTCCAGGTCGTAGCCGACGTGGGGGAAGTCCGCGTACCACTCCAGGGGCACATTGCCCACCGTGTTGCGGATGTCCTGCAGCGGACGGGGGGTGGCCTGTGATAGCCTGACCCCGACCCCGCGCATGCCCTCCTGCCACCCCAGGTCTGACGTGGCGCGGCGGCCGGCGTGGCCCCCACCCGGCCTCGGAGGCGCCGGGGCCGCCCCTTCACATTTTCCACTGAAGGGGTGCCAGCCCCGCGCCGCCCCCGCCGCCAGATTCCTTGGCCAGGGTTCTGGGCAGCCACAGACGGGTGACCTCATCGACCGTGGGCTCCCTCCCCTGGTGGGGCCCTGAGGCATGGAGGTGGCAGCCACAGGGCAGGGACACCCGGCTGGAGGGGAGGCAGCTGCCGTGGGCCCTGCCCGGCTGGTGCGTTCAGCCTCATCTGCCAGTCCTGCTCCCAGCCCTCCCCAGGCACCCTGCCCCCCCCCGCCCCCCGCCCCCCCCCGCCCCCGCACTGCCCCCAGCAGGCTGAGCAGCTGCATTCCTGGACACACATTCCTGGTCGAAGCCCTGCCAGCCACCGCCACCTCACTCCACCCAGCTCGGGGACCGCTGCCCAGGCGGCCGCTTGCTGCAGCAGTAGCGACGTGGGGGTGGGGCCCGAAGAGACGGAACACAACTGGAAGCCCACGGACACTCCCCAACAAGGCAGGACCCCCAAGTCCCCTGCCCCTACCGACTACTGTCTCCTCAAGCCTACATCAGACTCCCAACTAGGAGAGGCGGGGAGCAGGGGGTCCTGGGTCTGTTCCCCAGAAGGCTGGCAGAACAGAACCTGTCCGTGTGGTTACATGGCCGTCTGCAACAGCAAGGCTCCCAGGGGGGCACTGGGCAGATCTTGGCTGTACCAGACCCAGGGACTGGTGCCAGGTGGGGCGAGAACGGGGGACAGACATTGCCTGTGCCCTGGGTGACCCCAAACCCTCACCTCCACAGCCTGACACAGAATGCCCCAGTGCATGTGGGACAAAGAGGATGGACTGGGTGCCAGCAGGCCACACCAGGGCACTGCGGAGAGAACTGCGTGGTCAGGCAGCACTGGGTCCCTCCGCTCAGCCTAGAGCAGAGCACAGAGCCTCCGGGGACCGGTACCACCCAGAGGGGGCCTCCCATTTCCTCTGCGTCCGACAGAGAGACAGAAAAAAACAGAGGGTGAGGAAGAGAGATGGACAGAAAGAGGAGAGAAAGGGATGCTCCAAAGATCTGCCCCCTAAGTGAGGCCCGGGAGGCTGCTCCGCGAGCCGCCAGGCTGGGGGCGGGGCCGGGGGCGGGGCCCGAGCGGCCGCGTATAAAGGCCGGGCCCCCAGCTTTAACTCCGGACGCACATGTGTGCGCAGCACCCCGCGCCGGTCCGGCCCGGCGCTGCGCAGACCCCGGCCCCGCACAGACCCCGGCCCCGGGTTGCCCGCGAGGCCCGTGGCGGCGGCGGCGGCGGCATGCGTGACGGCCGGCGACGCTGACGGCCGGGCCCCACGTCTTTCGCCATGCTGCGCGCGGCGCCCCCGGGCCGCTATCTGTGCCCTGAGGTCAGCATGCTGTCGGAGGACGAGGACAACGGCAGCGAGAGCTCTGGGTCGGACGAGAAGCCCTGCCGCCTGCACGCGGCTCGCTGCGGCCTCCAGGGTGCCCGGCGGCGGCCCGGGGGCCGGCGGTCGGGGGCGGGCCCAGGGCCCGGGGGGCGGCCGAGCCGGGAGCCCCGACAGCGGCACACAGCAAACGCTCGCGAGCGGGACCGCACCAACAGCGTGAACACGGCCTTCACAGCACTCCGCACGCTCATCCCGACCGAGCCCGCCGACCGCAAGCTCTCCAAGATCGAGACGCTGCGACTGGCGTCCAGTTATATCTCGCACCTGGGCAACGTCCTGCTGGTGGGCGAGGCCTGCGGCGACGGGCAGCCATGCCACTCGGGGCCTGCCTTCTACCACCCAGCTCGTGCAGGCAGCCCCCTGCCACCGCCGTCGCGGGACAGTGAGAACGCGCAGCCCAAGCAGATCTGTACCTTCTGCCTCAGCAACCAGAGAAAGCTGGTGAGCATGGGCAGCCGTGGCCTCCTCCAGCCCACATCCACCGGGCAGAGGGGCAAGACGCAGGGCACCTCTGCAAGAGTGGCCCAGACGCAGCCAGAAGCAGGCAGAGCCCCAACCGCACCTGTAACCCAAACCCAGCCTGACTTCAGGAGTCCCAGGCCCCTGGGTGGGAGTACCTGGGACAGCAAGGATGGGGTCCTCTCTGGGGCCCTCTCCCTGTAAGTGACCTGGACACAGGTTCCTGCCAGATGGGGGAGAGGGCAAGAGGTATCGACAGTCCGGAGGGGGCCACCCAGGAAAGGAAGGGTGGCTTCAAGCAGCTCTGCTGCCCACCTAGCCCCCCAGGAAGGGGACTCAGGGACAGTAGGAGGGGCCCTGGGGTCACTGCACAGCCAGGACTCTGAAGCCTGCCCGGGCCTGAGGCCTGACGGGCACCTGCTGACCCTCCCCTGGGGGTCCTTCTCCACAGCCGGGGACTCCGTGCCCCTAGGCACCATTCGTGGGGGGCTCCAGGCTCAGACATCAGGGGGCCCTCCCTCGGGCTGCCCAGGGGCTCGGGGGTGGGCAAGGGCCAGGTGGGGACGTGCTGCTGGGATGGCGTGGCCTGTGATTTACAGCCATGCTGTACTCGGTGGCACAGGAAAGGCAGGGTGAGTCGGGAGAAATACGGCCCGGCCTTCCCCAATCCCCATTTCCTCTCCAGACGGCACGGGCAGGAGCTCCTGGGGCCTGAACATCTGGGAAATTTAATTTTACAATTTCGGCTCTGCAGAGTGTACCCCCCTCACACACTGTAAGAGAAAGCTGGGGCAAGTTTGCAAATGGGGTGCCTCAGCGTCTGGCTCCCCGGAGAGCACCCAGTGGAGAGGGCTGCAGGGGCCCACAGAGCTGGGCTGGCCTGGGGGCCCTGGCCCCATTGCCCACCTGATGCTTCCCCACCCCTCTGCAGACCAAGGACCGGGACAGAAAGACGGCAGTGATTCGGAGCTAGAGGGTGACCAGCCCCTCGGAGGGAACCCGCTGGGGGAGAGCCAGGAGAGTCCCTGCGGACCCTCTGTGAGTGACCACCGGGCTGGGGCAAGGACAGAGGCGGCCAGGCCAGCCGAGCCCAGCCCAGACGGAGTGGGGCCAACAGACAGACGTGGAGAAGCAGCAGCAGTGGGACTCTGAGCCCCGGCCCTCACCCAGGCCGCCTGGAACTTTCCCCGCTGCTGTCCTACCTTGGTTTTCTTCTGAGTCATTGTGCTTTGATATGATAATATAAAGTCCGGAAATTCTGTATAATTAAAAACAAACTATCTTCCAGACACGGCGGTGCTGTGTACTCAGTTCCAGGCCACACTCCCCCCGCATCTCAGCCCAGAGGCCTGGCAGAGCAGGTGCCCATCCTGAGAAGGGTGTGGACGGCCCCCGAACCCGGAGACGGCCAGGCTGCCCGAGAGCCGCTGGGTCCCCTGTGCTGTGGGCAGCGGGCTGAGTGAGACTGGGGAGAGGGCCGCGGGGAGGGGAGAGAGCACAGCCCCCAGGCGCACACGCAGCCAGGAGAGGCAGTGCTGAGGGTGCGGCGGGCGGGGGCTCCGGTTTACTCCCTCCTCCCGTAGCTGGTCCGCAGTGGGAACGCAGGCAGGCTGGCATGCATGGCTCCCTTCAACTCCCACCCGACTCGGGAGGCTCGGAGCACGCTGCAGGCCGGGGGCTGCCCAGCCCAGAGCCCTCACGCCCGGGCAGGACATCTTTCTGGATGGCTCCCCATGTCCCTCAGGTCTGGCCTCGGTTAACCTTCAGTCAAAAGCCAGGCCTGGACACACCCTTCCTCACAGCTCGACACCCCTAGTCCAACATGTCAGAAGCAGGGAGGAGGGAAATGTCCCCAGAAGCATGCCCGGCATTCTGGACAGGGAGTAGCCCCCGACCCATCCCAAATGTTGCCTTCCTCACCCGCTTACCCTGCCCCCAGAGGGAACCCTCCACCCACCCCAACCTTCTCTGCACTGTCTGCCCAGGAAGAAGGCCCCAGGCAGCCCACCATTCCCCCCACCAGCCTCCCCCCAGACGCCTCACCCTCTCAAGGAAGGGGAGGAACCCCCCCAGTGTGCTAGGGACAGCTGGCTGGCCATTAAAACCCTGCAGGTGACAATTACAGCTGAGAGGCGTGAGCTCCACGGCGCACAGCAGAGAGGCAAGGGGGCTGGCAGCCCCTCCTAGTCACCCCCTCCAGCCCGGCGGCGAAGCCTGACTTCCGGGCGGGTGGGCGGCTGTGGTGTCACACAGGCACCAGGTGGGGCTGACTGCTGGGCTTAGGCAACTCCCCAGTTTCGGCCGGTGGCAGGGATGGTGGACCAGCTAGAGCCTCCCTCTAGCCCCCAGAGCAGGTTCAGAACACACACAGGGTGCCCCCAGCTAGACGCGTGTGCCCACCCCCTGCAGGCCCACTCCTCTGCTGGGACAGGGCTCCAGGGACGCGAGAGGCAGGAAGCAGTGGTGTAATTCTGGAGGAAATTCTCAAAGCCAGAGCCATTAAGGGCTGGGGGCTGTGTCCAATCTGATAGAAATACAACAGGACTAAAACCCTAACGGCTGGCTCCATTCGGAGAGAAACCCAACCCCAAATTTCCTCTCCCTAATCCTACAGGAGCCCACAGTGGGCGGAGGCGGGGTTGAGGGGACAGCCACGGTCACCGTGGAGGCCCCCGACTGCCATCCCAGAGAGCCAGGCAGGGGTGAGTGAGGGGTGCATCTGGGTGGAGGCAGGCACCCCACCCCAGGTTCCTCCTGGACCCCTCAGCACTCAGGCCAGCAGCACAAAGCCGCTGGGGTGATGAGAGGCAGGAGGAAGCCCCCCAACAGGGTCTGCACCCGCCTCCCCAGGAACCACCTGGGCCCACCCCCTCCCCCCAGCCACACCCAGCTCAGGACGTGCCCCTGCTGAGCACTAAAGAGGAAGCCAGCTAAGGGCCACCACGCACACGAGCTCTGGAGAGCAGAAGCCACTGAGGGCACCGAGTCTCACGCAGACACCACAGCCTTGGGTGGGTGGGGGCTCTGTAGTCCCCACATGCCAGTCACCCTTAGCCCCACCAGGGGAACATGCACTTCGGCCTGAGGACCTGGCCCAGCTATGCGGCTGGCAACACCAGAGGCGCATCGGACACTATGATGATGAGACCCTGACGTTCTGGAGACCTTTCCACCCGGCTGTCAGGGGACCAGGCCAGGCTTGGAGCAGACAAGGGCCAGGCCACAAGGATGTGCATACCTGGCTGGTCAACGCTCTGCCACAGCTGCCTAGCCCTGCGCGGCATCTGTCCCAGGCCCCAAGGTGGCTGCAGCTTTTCAGGAGAGGCGGGGGGCAGGGGCCAGGCCCAGAGTAGTCCCAGTAGCCACCGAGATGCCTGGCAGCCGGCAGGACAGGGAGAGAGGGGGGGGCGGGAGAGGACCCTCCGTCACCCTCCGCTGCTCCAGACCTGGGCCCAGACATGGGCAGGGCTGCCCCACAGCCCCAGTGTCCACATGGCTGTGAGCAGAGCTTGGGGCCCCAGGGGCAGGTGCCCCCTAACCTGGACAGCTGCTGCCCTGGGCACAGAGACTAGGCTGGCCACACTCAGGCCCTGGGCGCTCGTGCCCCAGAGCGGGGGCCACAGCCGCCCTGCAGCCTCTGGGCTGGGCTGCCAATGCTCAGGCCTCAACGCTCAGGCCTTAGCTGTCGGCTCCGTGTCCCCGGCTGGGAACAAGCTGCCGGCTGCACACACAATTCATCTGCGTCCGCCTGCGCCCAGGCCAGCACCCCCGCCCTGCTCGGCACCTGCCACTGCCAGGAGACACACGCGACCCGGGCGCATGAGCCCGGGACCCTGGCCCGGCAGGCGGCATTCAGGAGGGCCTCAGGCCAGACTCAGCCAAGGGCGTGGCCCACCCAGGACCTGCTCCCCCAGAGGACTGCCACGAGGAGGCGGCTGGGGGCGGGGGCACAGCCAGCCAGGGGTCCCACACCGCTCACTGCCGCAGGGCCCCCCCCCAACAGAACCGGACACAGGCCAGCGCTGGCCGGGGTGCCGGCTGGGATTTTTCCGCTGTCGGTGAGCTCCTTCCCCTCCCCCTCCCCAAAGTGGCTGCAGCTGTCAGGAGCACAGATTGGAAGCGCAGGTACGGCCTGGCCGGCTGCCCGCCCCCGGTGTCTGTCTGCGAGAGAGGAAGCCGGCCCACCTCTGGAATCCTTCACTCTCTCCTCGTTCCCGCTCCCCACCTGTCCCCCGGGAGCGCAGGGTCAGCCGCCCTCGCTGGTCCCGCTCTCCCTGCCCCTCTCCGATTACAATGCCGGCAGTGTTCCGCGCCCCCGCTGCACGCGGCCCCTCTGTCTCCCAGCCGCGCGGCCTTCCTGAGCCTCGCTCCTGCCCCTCCAGCGCCTCTTCATCTCCGTCAGGTGGCGCGGTTCACCTGCAGCACGCGGAAGCTGCCGGAGACCCGGCAGACTGACCGGAGAACACCAGGTCCGGCCCCCCGAGGCCAAAACCAGCCCCAGGGCTCTGGCCGGACAGTGCAGCAGGCCTGGGCCCCCGGCCCCTCTCCCCAGAGGTCCCCAACTCAGAGTCAGCTCACTGAGGAGCCCAACACCCCTCCTGCCACCCAGCCTGCCACTGCTCCTGCCTGCTGAGAGACTGTCCCCAGAACCCCACCATACTGCCCACAGCACCCTCCTGAGCCCCCCTGCAGCACCCCATCCACCGGCACAGCTCACCCTAAGCCACCTTCTCATCCCCACCTCCAAGCTCCCACCCAAGGTCTGGCCTCCTGCAAAACCTGCTGAGCGTCAGAGGCCTGTGTCAAGGCCCTTTCTCAGACATACAGAAATAGACACTTCATGTTCAGGGCGCCTCCAGCCCCACCTCCAGGTACCCCAAAGGCTCCCTCTGACGGAGCCCCCAGCCCTGAGTCTCACTCAACACTCAAGCCCACCCTCCTTGCACAGTGTGAAGCCCCAGACCCTCATCCCACCCCAGCACTAGGCTCCCCACCCCACTTTCCCCACAGGACTTACTGGGGTAACCCACCCACCCATGTTCCCCTGCCCCATGCCGGGGCCCCCAGGACCAGCACTTGCCCCTTCCTCACACTGACCCACACTTCCCAGTCACAGTGAGACACAAGTGTAAGGGCAGCTCTGAGACCAGCAGGCCTGGGAGTGCCCAGCCACCACGGCTCTGAGAACAGCGGGCCTGGGATGTCCCGGCAGGCGGGCAGCTCCACCCCGTTCCAGCTCACACTCCAGCGTATCCCCTAGCCCAGTGCAGAGTACGACGGGCAGAACCCCAGCACCAGCTCCATGTCCCCTGGCCCCCTGCTGGCCTGGACCCTCAGTGCCCTGCCTCAGAGGCCCAGGCAGGTGGCCTAGGCCCTCAGAGCTGAGCACAGGTCCCTCCGGGGGAGGGGGTAGTCCCACAGTGCGAGGACAGCCTCCCCATCGGGAGCTGCTGCCGGGGGCAGGAAGGACAGGCGGTTTCAGGCCCCAGAGGCAGCAGGGCCAAGCCAGGCATTTCACAAACACAGGGAGGGAGGCTGCACGGAGGCCCAGAAACCTGAACCACCGCCCGGCTGCCAGAGCTCCCCGGCTCCCGCCCGCTCGGCCGGCTCCCAGGCGCGGGCGGGCGGCCAGGCGCGGGCGGGGCGCAGGGGGGCCGCCAGCACGGAGGCAGCTGCCGTTCAGTAGCCGGGAGAAGCCATTAACGGCGTTTGGCCTGAGAGCAGAGGGGATGGCGGGCTCTGGAAGCAGACGGGCCAGCCGTCCCTGCGGGCTCCCCAGTCACAGCCCGGCCAGGCTGCGGGGCCTGGTAGCCAGGAAAGCCAGCCTGGCTGAGTTCATAGCCCCGTGACCCTAACCCTGACCCCACCCTGCTTCCGCCGCACACGCCCACAGGCTGTCCCAGGCCTCAGTTTCTCCCAGTCACTTGTGGCGGAGGAGGGGTTTCGGCTGGGAAGCCCGCCACCCCTCACCCCGCCCCTCGCCCCCAGCCCACCTCCCTGGGGGTCCCGGCAGAGGATGAGATCACGTCTGTGAAGCGCGCCACGGTGTGGGGGGGTGTGTGGTGGATGTGTGGGGGCGGGGGATGGACAGCGGGTGCGGGCCTGCTCCTGGGGGGCCGCCTCCAGCTCTACTGCAGTGGGACCCCTCCTGCAGCCCCTCCTGCACCTTCCCAGGGCTGGAGGAAGGCGGTTGGGGGACAGGGAGGAAGAAAAAAGGAGTCAAGTCTCTCCGTGAAGGCTGGTCAGTGTTAGTGCCAGGGGTCACCCAAAGGAAGGCCTCAGAGCCCCAGCTGGCCACAGCCCATGCCCCATCGACCTGCTCAGGCCCAGGGCAGGTAAGAAAAGAGGCTGGTGGAAGAGGCTGGCCGTGGGACCGCTCCCAGGACCTCCAGCTTCATTCCTTCCTGCTCTAGCTGAGCTCACTTCTTCCAGAGTAACTCATCACCGGGACCCCCAGCTACACCAAGGGCCGGGCCTTAGCTTGGTGGCCTCTGGCAGGGTGGGGCTGAGGCTGTGCAGGCCTGGCACCAACATGCTGCCCAGCCCGTCTGGGTCTCTAGGCCGCGGTGCCAGCGAGCGGGGTGAGGCCAGGAGAAGGCTCAAAAGAGGGTCCTGGCACTGGGGCTCCACTAGAACAGGCCCAACGCCCCCTCCCCAGCAGAAGCCCAGGCCTCCCGACAGGCACCATCTTGCAAGTTGGGCCCAGCTGTGGGTGCAGGGGCACACCCCAGCACGAGGCAGCCCATGACTAAGGCCTCCAAGGCCAGGCACTGGACTGGCGTGGAACAGGGGTCCCAAACCTGCGGGTGCGCGGGACTGCCTGCCAGTCCCGCATCCCTGGGTGTGCAGCCCACATGCTGGGAGGATGGGGAGAGGCCTGTGCCGCCTGCCCCCACTCTCAGGGACTTGGGGAGCAGCTGTGAGGCCCTGGCCTGGCTCCTGAAAGCTGAGCTCTGCCGCCCCCTCGAGCCATGCGGCAGGCTGTTCTGGCAGGAGCTGGAGCGGTGGGGGGGCACGGAGGCCAGGCGCGTCACTCAGGCCCCGCCATGTGGGATAGCCATCCAGGAGGAAGTGCCCCACCCCCACCTCGCCCTCGCCGGCGGGCCGCCCACCCGGCCCCCTGTAGCGCTGCCACAACCGCCCCAGGATTCCTTGGGAGCGCTGGGGACCCAACCCTCAACTCTGCCACACTCGCCACCATTAGTGACTTCTCACAGCCCCAACGATGAAAAAGCAGCCGACAGGATACGGCTGCCGACAGCCTGGCCCCGGGAGGGGGATGGGAGACGAGCGGGGCTGCGCTGCACCCCCTTGCCGCACGCCCGCTGCTCCCGGCCAGGAAACCAATTTATTTTGTTTTGTCTCTGTTCTCTGAATGCACAACAGAGCCCAGATTGGGCGGAAGGCCAGGCCTGCGCAGGCGCTGCCAAGAGCCGGAGGAGGGAGCCCACGCAGAGGGAGGCTCGTCCCCAGGGCCCAGCGGGGCCTCCCCAGGTAGGCAGGAAGGGCTCCAGAGGCTCCATCCCAGCAGACCCACACCACAGCCTCCCTTCCAGCCACCCTAGGCCCAGGAGCACCCAGCCCATGATCAGCATTGCTGTCCCCGGGCTCCAGCTCCTAGATGCAGCCTCAAGGACACTGCTGGTGGGCCAGTCACACCGCCAGGGCCTCCACATCACCCAGGGCACCGACCCACTCCACAGAACCAGTCACAGCGTCTGCTCATACCAGGGACCTCAGCCTACCCCGCAGATGAGAACATGGGCCTGCCAGACAACCCAAGGCACATGGGGCCAAACGTGGGGATGCAGTCTGGCCGGCACCCTCTCCAGGGTCCCAGCAGAGGCTAGCTGTGCAGGAAAAGCCACCCAGGCTCAGCGACACCCAGACAGGCCAGCACAATGGGAACATGCCCAGGACACACAGGCCCGGCCCAGAGCTGTAACCCACACCTTCCTGAGGGAGGGGCGACGACGCCCGATGCCAACACCACGCATCCCTGACCCCAGTCCCTCCTCCTGGAAGAGAGGACACTCAGTGAGGGCTGCTGAGGCCCACACACAGCCCAGGGCCCACCTGGCCTGAGCCAGGGCCCCAGGCGGAAGGCCCTGCCCTGGTAGGAGCCCACCTCCTCATCGGAGCTATCCTCCAGGTACTCGTCAGCTGTGGCCGGAGAGCTCACTGTGGCCTCTGTCTTCACGGAAGGAGCACCAGCCTGCGGACAGAGGGAACCGTCACAACGAGGGACAGAGGATGAAGGTCTGAGAGTGGAGCACTTGGGTTCCCACAGCCCTGCAGGGTGCTGCCACCCCTGCCCACAGTCAGGGCGCCTGCCACCCCCAGCCCTGAGCAGCTCCAGCCTGGCCAGAACAACTAGGCTCTGGAGGAGTCTCTTGCGGGAGGTCACTGCAGATCTGACACCGCAGGCCTCTGTCAGGCCCAGGACCCGCCACCATCCAAGCCCCAGGGACATAGCCAGGGCACACCTGCCCCCCAGTCTCACACGTGGGGCTGATCCCACCAGGATGCAAAGGGCACAGCCAGGTCACACCCTCCAGGAACGGCCCCCCTCCTGTTACCCCTCACACAAGCTGTAACGTGAACACCGGCTGCGCAGCCTTGGCCCAGCAGCCCCCGTGCTATCCCTTCTCTGGACTCAGACCCAGCAGGGAGGCCACAACATGTGCTTGTGCAGAGCAGCCTACATTTGCGCTGTCCTCATGTGGCTGAGACCCTCGCCCATGTCCCAGCCACAAAGGGCCACACTGGACACCTCTCTCCTGGGGCTCAGGATGGAGAGGCACCCCTGCACACACACACCCATGTGCACAGCAGCCCCCACTGGCCCAGTGGGGGCTGCCATGAACGCACGCACTCTGACCTGGAAAACCGATTCCCTGAGGTTCCTGGGCAGGATGAGGCTGATGGAAAAAGCAGCCAGCTCCCACCCCAAGCTGTGCAACGCCGGCTGGCACTGTCCCAGCCCAGAACAGCAGAACAGCCCCCTCCTAACCAGGGGTGCTGCTTGCTCTCCCTTCAGTACTCGGTGGCGTGGGGAGTTAAGTCTTTTTCCAGGAGAGACTCAGTTTCCACATCAGCCTCCCACGCTGCCCTGCTGGCCTTATTGTGCACGGGAGCTGCCAGAAGCCATCCTTGGGCCCTCAGGTGTGCAACCCTCATGGGGAAGTCACAGCTGTCACAGAGCCCCAGTGGTGGGCTATGGGGAGCAAGGAACAGTGCCCCACTCACCGCCATGCTGCAGGGAAAAAAAAATGGTACTCTATGCAATCTACACTGCTGGCTGGATCCTGTGGAGCAGGGAGAGGCGGCCCCTTGGACTTCGTGGCTCCAGGACCCACCTCCCAGGTGGCCCTCGGGGACCCTCCTCAGGGTCCTGCTGGAAGAGGCTGCAGTACCGGCAGCGTCCACCAGGGGGCAAACGCGCGGCCGCAGACGTGGAGCTGGGGGCCGCCTCCCACCTGACAGCCTTTCAGTTGGGCTGTTTAAAAAGCAAAACTTCAAAACTTATGAAAAAAAAATTCTATAAAAGGGTGCTGGCACCGAAAGCTAGGCAAATGCAGCTGTGACGGGAGCCGGTTTCCCGCCACAACCACTCAAAGGCTAGCTCAGTCCTGCTGGCAAACACTGACCACTGGAGGTTCTACGGGCAGGGACCCCACTCCAAGCCAGGGCAGAGGGCCAGTGGCCGGTGCCAGCTGCCAGAGGCTGGTCGGGACCTGACCCCACAGCGACTGCATGGACAGTATCCGCACCCTCCAGAGGAAGCTGGGCACTGACCATACTGGACTGTGGCCAGGCCCCCACAAGGTACTTACAGTGAAGACACCCAGCTGCTAACCCAGAGGCTGAAGCTTCGAGTCCATTCAGGGGCATGCTGAGAGAAAGGCCTGGTGATCTACCTCCAAACATCAGCCACAGAAAACCCTGCAGACCACACTTCTGCCTACAGTCAGCAACAACTTGGAGTCAAGTGTTTTTTTTCCTCTGGCTGAGCCATGGCTACCTGTATCATGACTAAACCAAGGGGCCTGGGTGACCAGATCATACAAGGCACGCTACAGGGCCTTGATACAGAGATCCAAGCATAGAACCGAGGCGGGACACGTGCTACGCCCACTGCTTCTGGGAAGGGGACTGGGCACCACGCCAGTCACACCCAGCTCAAGCTCCATGTGGCTCTGGGATCAACCTGCCCCGACCCTGCCCACTCAGGTCCACAGCTGACCCCTACCATCTGAGATACCCCAACACACCACCTGTTCTACAGGATCCAGTGACAGGAAAACAGCTGAAATCCTGACACGTGGACTTCGTCACTTACAAAGTGGGGAGACCTGTAAGGCACGTGTCCAGCTACCAGCTATTGATACGGACTGCACTATGTCCTGTACGCCACAAATGCTGTCAACTCTCACCTCTGTGAGCTGAAACCACCTCAGCAGCACAGGGTTTGGTTTGGGGAGGTAGGCCTGTGGTGGTAACCCCGTTGGGGAAATGAGTGGTCTTCGCCAACGACACAGGATTCCCTTACAGTGCGCTCTGAGACAACGTCTTGAGATACAAAAGAGAACAAGCAAGCAGAAGCAGAGATTCGGGAAGAGACGCCAAGAGACACGAAGGCTGCCCGGAGCACAGGTTCAGAGAGGGCAAGAACCTTCCACCAAGCCAACAGACAGAAAACCTCGCCCCACAGCCAGTGCCCTGAATTCAAGTTTCTAGCCTCCTAAACTCTGAGATAATAAACTGGTTAGAGCCCCCTACTCATGGTGTTTCTTCCACAGTAGCACGAGGTGACTGACACCGCCTACTGTGACGTCTCTGTCACCGCAGCACTAGGTGACTAAGAAATTCCTGCTCACACCCAGGGCCAAGGGCCCTGCAAGGGAACCCACACTTACTACTGAAGATACTGAGACATCATCAGAATTTTCTCCAGACAGCAAATACTGTACTTTTAAAGAGAGAGAAGCTGGCACACCCCATGTATCCCTGCCCAACCTGCGGGCACTGCTAGCCGCTGTGCGCACCAGGCTCGATGCGGGTCCCAAAGCATGTGCACAGAGGATGCGGGCTCGGCTCTGGTCCCGAGGCGTGTGTGCAGAGGACGTGGGCTCTGGCTCTATCCCCTCTTCCTCAGCGAACAAACCCCTCCGCACTGCCCCAGCCACAGCACTGCCCCTGCTGTTACAGGAGTGACCGGGCCAGATGGCCGTGTGAAGCATAAACCAGTTCCTAAAACAGGACTGACCAAGGCCTGACCGCCACATGAAGCATAAACCAGTTCCTGGAACACGAAAGGAGTCAGTTTGTACTCTGCTAAAGGCGGCTCTACACCGGCTTCCCTTAAAGCAAGAGGAGGGCTGAGCCCTGCTCACTGTCACAGCCAGCGGTCCACCTGGGACACCCTGGTCCCTGTGGGTCAGCTCAGCTCTGTGGCCGCGTCCCCAGCCCAGCTGCTTCACCTGCTCCCTGCAAGTGCCCCAGGCTGGCACATGAGCACCATACCAGCCCCTGCTTTGTGAAACCTGGCAGGATCAGGAGAGGGGGCCTTTGTCCCGCAGAGGTGACACAGTCTTTCCCCAATGACTGCCACCCACTGTGGCTGGAACCAGTGCTCTGGAGCTCCACCACTCTAGCTCCAGACAGGTGGCTGCACTCAGGGACACTGAGCAAGGGATGCCGTGGGGTTCCTGAAGAAGCTGTGGAGAAGGCAGGCACAACCTCTTGGTGAGCCCCAGGCCTGGTGGGTACTGCCTGTTCCTGGCTTCCTGGCCCCTGGAGCGGCCCACAGGAGTCCCCCACCTACCCACCTGTGACTGTTCCTCCGGGGTCTTCCCTGTCCCACGATGGCCTTCATCACGGCTAGTCTCACCCTCACTGTCATCCTCACTGCTGCCACTGCCAGAATCTTCGAGGCCGGAGAACACACTCTCTTCACTGTCAGAGAGTCCAGAGTCACTGGCATCGACGTGGCTGGGAGCAGGGCTGCAGAGAGAGGGCTGTTGGAAAGCAGAGTGTTGGAGCCACCCAGAGCCACCGAGCCGTAAGCCCCAGGCTGAACTGGGAGACACGACCACAGCAGCTGTAAGCCTCTGCCTCGAGCCAGGCCACCTCGCCGGCCCTGGCTGTCTCCCACCTCTGCAGACCCTACCACCACTGGCCCTTCGGTGGCTGGGTCAGCTCCCAGCACCTCACAAGACACAGAGACTTTCCAACAAAAACATCCACATCTTAGAGCTCAGTTCTCACAGCCTTTCCAAAATTGGTGTTCCACACCAGTCAAAACTCTCCAGACCTCACCCTGACCTTCAAGGCCCCAGAGCCACGAGCACCCAAGGAACACGGACAGCAGAAGGTTAGCGTCCACAGCGGGCTTTCACCACCTGAAGCCAAAGCCTTCTCATCGGTGAAACTGGAGCGGCCAATCAGCACACTGAAAGTACTAGACAGAGAGCCGTGGACACCATGCAGAATAGACTGGGGTGGCACAAGAGGCAGCCTGGAAGGGCCGTGACCATAGGACAAGGACACAAAGGTGCTTAGGAAGCAGCCTGAACACCAAACCCTAGAACCCACACTTCTTCAACACCCCACAGCCCTCTCAGCTCATCTGATGGTCTGTGTACCAGCTGCTTCTCACCTCCCCCAGTGTCCCCGCAGACGTGACCCCGTCCCACGCTGGCCTTCACCCGTGACCCTGCAGACGTGACCCTGCCACACGCTCCCGCTGTATCTCTAATGTTGTCACAGCTACACATCACAAGCACAGATGGCATGAACTGTCTTGGGAACAAGCGTAACAGGCTCTTGACAAGTATCTGGCCCAGGAGAGAGCTGTGGTAACAGGCAGAGCCAAGCAGTGCCCGCTGGTGGAGGGGAAGGGCAGCATCAGACACGGCACATGCCAGTCTCACAAAGAGAAGGGACAGCTTCCACCAGTCAGGCTAAGTGGCGCTGGCTGTGAGTGGACCAATTGGACGTACATCTGCACCCAGACTGGACAACACCCCCAACCTGACGGGATGACTTGGGACACAAACCATCCAAGGTAGTGGGTTCAGCTAAGACAGCACGTCCACTGCGGGGGGCTCTCCAGTGGACTGCCTGGTGGGCTCCAGCCACATGGCCTCCCTGAGAGCCTCTTCCCCTTGCTGAGACCTCGCTAACATGTTAGCCTAAAAATACACGTGAGTTCTGCATAAACAGGCATTCACTGGAGAAGCCCAAATGCTCTTTCTTTCAGTTTTTATGTATCTGATCTTGGTGACGGTACGGACAACAAAAATGCACCAACTCAACAGCGCAAACCAGTGACAGCGACTCCAGCTGAGCTGTGCGCCCTTTATCCTACCCGCCTTTCCTGAGCTGTTCTCCCCGTTAAGCCGCCCCGGAATTTCCCATCTAATTTTCTGGTTGGTGTCACACTTTCGTCCCACATGACTAGTACTGAAAAGAGCACTATACTCAAGGCAGATGTTTTTTTACTGGCTAAACTCAACTCTTGCTTGGTTTTAAAATGACACCACAGAATACTTTTTTTTATTTAAGGTTTACAGATTATCTGAGGTCAACAGTTTCAGGGCTTCATTTAGTCTCTATGGTCCAGAAAGTCTGGAATCCATGCAAATGTGACATTCTGTTCTGCACTTTCCTCTTCCTGATCAGGGTTCCTTCACGGAAGCCTTCATCACAGAGCTCAGCCAAACACCATCCAGTTCTTCAGCTCCCACACACAGAAGGCCGCTGTTCATGGGAGCAGTTAGCCTCACATTCCGAGGCTGCCTTCCATTTTGGAACCCAAACCAAACCCACTGCCATCGAGTCAATTCTGACTCATAGCGACCCTAGAGGACAGAGCAGAACTGCCCCCTACAGTTCCCAATGAGTGGCTGACAGATTCGAACTGCTGACCTTCTGGCTAGCAGACCCAGCACTAGCCCCCACCTACTGCAGACTCTTCTTTTCCTCTGTTGTTCCAGGAGAACAGAACTCAGCTGGGCCCTGGATGGCCAAATGCAAGCTTTTAAGATCCCCAGACGCTACACGTGGAACTAGGTCACAGTACAGCAGCACTAAACAATGACCTGAGGTGTCCCCTAACACCATGACTGAAGCCTCCGAATCAAGAAGGCAGGTCCCATGAGGTGCCCGAACACAAGCGGCCTCAAGGGCTACTACTACTCCTCTCGGACAAGTGTCCTAACGTTCCTCAGGACTGGATGATGCCCCGCCCTACACTGCCATCCCTGTCCCTTTTCACTCCTCCTTCATTCCAGCACCAGAAAACTACTCCAGATTCCAGACCACCGTAATGCAAGCTGTCCCCTCTGCCTGGAACCCTCCCTTGCTGCCGTCCCCAACAGAAGGCAAAGCCTGTCCCACGACGCCACTTCCAGATTCCTAGTTCCCTAAGAGACTCAGTCCTCACTCCCAGCTACAGCCCGATACACATTTCTGGGTAGCTCTCCTAGCTGTCTGCTGGCCAGATTTGTTTGAATAGCCATCAATGATATGCCCACACCAGAACACCCCCTGACAGAACCCCGGTACCTGCCCGGGGCACACCTGGAGCGGCCGCCTGTAAACAGCAGCCAGGGACAGGTGCCCTTTCCGTTGAAGGGAAACCCCGTTCCCGATCTTCATCCCCGAAGCCTTCGCCAACCCTGGCACCTGTTCTCCGTCCAACCACTGGGCATCACGTCGGCGCCACACGCACGGAGGATGGGCCCTACTGTAGCCTCGGGGCACTCCGCACGTGCAGCCGCGTGGGCTCGGCCTCGCCCGCCCGCCCGCGGCCCCAGCCCGCCACCCTGGCCCGCGGCCGCTGTCACCTCCTCCAGCTCCAGCTCCGGTCCCCGCCCGGACTCCGCAGGCCGCTTCCCTCGCCGGCACTGCGTCGCCGCCCCGCGGCCCACACCCCGGGCGCCCGCCATTCGCCACCGCGATCGGGCTCCGCTGGAACAGCGACTTCCGGCAGCGACCGGCGGCGTGTGCCCGAGGGGCGGGGCCAAGGGGGCCGGGGGGGGGGGGGCGGCCGCCCGGCCCCGCCCCGCCCCGCGCGCTGTGATTGGTGGGGGAGTCGGGAGGGGGCGCTGGGCCCATCCTGCGCAGGCGCGTGGCGGCAGGGAAGCGGCCCTGGCCCGGGAGCGCGCGCGCCGTGGGGACGCAGGCCGGCGGGCGGGGCCAGCGAGGGCGCGCCCGTCGCAAGATGGCGGCGGCCATGCTGGGCCCCGGGGCGGTGTGTGCGCAGCGGGAGCTGGCGGCGGCGCGGCTCGGGCGGCCGGCGCGGCGGCGGCGCTAGCCTGGTCTTCCGCGTCCGCTCTCGGTTGCTGCCTCTGCCTCGCCCTGCCGTGTGCGATATGGATCTGCCCGTGGGGCCCGGTGCCGCAGGGCCCAGCAACGTCCCGGCCTTTTTGACCAAGTTGTGGACCCTCGTCAGCGACCCAGACACCGACGCGCTCATCTGCTGGAGCCCGGTGAGGGGCCGCCGGCCTGCCGGAGGTCGGGGAGGGAGCCACTGGGGAGCGGCGGGAGGGCACGTGCGGCCCCGCCGTGGGAGGGCGGCCGCTCCGGAAGCGGCGCAGGCCGCCCGCGAGTCCCCCGCGGAGCCGGGAAGGCGGGTTCGGACTGGCTTCCCACTGCTCGCCCACCGTGGGCGGGCGGGGAGGACCGGGCCTCGGCCTCGGGGCGCGGAGGAAGGCGTTTTCCGGGGGCGCCGCCCCTCGCTTGGTCTCGCGGCCTGCAGGTTTCAAGTGCGCCCGGACGGGAGGGGGCATTCCAGGAGCCGGTCCTCTCTGAACCGTGTTTGGAGTGCTGGGGACAGTAGCTGGGCTCTTCTCGCAGCTCGACTTGGTGTCGGCGGTTTCCCGGCGGGTCAGGGGGCAGTGCCGCGGTCCCAGCCTCCTGCTGGCTTGGCCCGAGGTGGGAAGGGCGGGGATCTTCGCGTTCCTACGCCGACCGGCGGGCAAACCAGCAGGTGTAGGGTCCTCAGAGCCAACGCCCGGTCTCGCTGCGGTGGGCCCCGGGTGGCGACCCTGATCCTCTCCCGTGTTACCGGGGCGGTGGCGTTCCTCGGACACGGGCGACAGGGAGCTGCTCCAGTGGAGAGGAGAGGGGATGAAAGCAGGAGGAAACCGTCCTCAGCTCGAGCCCGTCTCCGCCGCGGCTCCGGTACCAGAAGTGGGTTACCGTAGAGCGAGGCGTCTCTCGGTGGCCAGCGTTCTGTTGCTCGGCAGCGGGCTTGTTTAGGCAGCCTGGCCCTGCAAGACACAACAGCTCAGGTTTGTAGAAGTGAATCTGTTCTTGTGTCGTCCTGGTTGTGGCAGTGTGTCCATCCGTCGGATTAGGGCCGGAGACCCAGCCCCGGGATGGGGCGTGACTGCTGGTCTGAAGGAAGGCCCTTTTGGAGACACCGAGACGGGATGGGGAGACCGTGCTTAGCCTCCCGAGCTCACGCGCCAGCTTCTCAGGCTGCCAGGTGCAGCCCCGTTGTGGCCGCGCGCTTGAACCCAGCTTCCGTAAGGCGACTGGACTCCTGGCCGCCGGCTATGTCGGGCGACAGCCGCACGCCAGGGCCTTCTCAGAGGCTGTTTTTCTGAAAGAGAGCGTCAGGCCTTTCTCCCGGGGTCCTCCTAGGGTTCCCCTGGGTGGGCTCTGGCCTCGGTCCTTCGGCTCGGCAGCTGGGTGTGTGCCGTCTGCGCCCCTCCTCCATCCGCTAGGGTGGGAAGTCTGGGCTGAGTCCTGCCTTATGCGACGGCACTTGGGGGCAGGGAGGGGGCCCGGACACTGTCTTGCCCTGCCTCGCAAAGCGCCTTGTGAGACGCCTTTGTGTCTGCACCCCCCGTCTCCCGTGTGGGCATCCCTTACCCCTTGCCCCGTCCTTTGCAGCGCGAGCCTTTCATGCCGGGCCCAGGTCCCTGGGAAGGGTGCAGGCTTCCTCGCCCTCTCCCTCCTGCTCCCGTTGCCCCTTCCTTCTAGACCCCCCTCTTCTGGCCAGAAGCATGCTCAGTGCAGGTCTCTCCCCGCCCTCCGCAGCTTACTGACTCTCGGCTCACGGCTCACGGAGAGGAGGGGGCGTAAGGGAGCCTCTGAGACATTCTGGACTTCATCTAGAGGGCTGGTCCCCCGCGCAGGAGCTGGCTTGTTGTTTCTGGGCAGGGCCAGGAGGTGCCCCTCGCGGGCCTGCAGGCCAGCACATTCCTCCAGGATCCTCTGCGCTCTGGGAAAGGCCTCTGGATGAAACGTTGAGCCTGGCTGGGCCTGGGCTTGTCAGCCGGCAGACACCAGTGTCGGCAGGACCCACAGCGAGGCCCTGATCTTGTGACATGGCCCCCTGTGATCCCATCAGCGGGGCAGGAGCCAGCGAAGGCCCAGCGTTCGGTTCTCCCTGGTCAGCATGCAGGCTGAGTGGGCCGCGGTCAGTGCAGGACATGATGGGGCTGGTGATGACAGTGAACCCTGAAACCCAGCCCTGGCATAGAGGGGGCTGAAGGCCAGCTGAGCCCAGGAAGTGGAGGACGTGCCCCTCCAGTGACCTGTGAGGGTGCCTGCCAAAGCCCTGCAGCCGCTTTCACCTCAGCCTCCGTCCTGCAGACTTAGCTGCCCGGGGCCCAGCCCTCGAAGGCCTAGGGGAGGCTGATGTGCGTGCCCCTTCTGAAAGCGGTCGCCTGCTGTGGAGAGATGGGGGCAGGTGCCGTACCCCCCTGCAACGGACAGGAGGGAGGCCTAGTGAGTGACAGACTCGCTGGTAAGGCTGATCTGCTTTTGGTCAGCCCCGAGAGCGGGCACTTCCTTAAATGTGCCCTGAGCAGGACAGGCCTGGGAGAACACCGGAGGCTGGGCATGCCGGGGCCCCCGGGGTGCGGGCCCACCCTGGGGTGCCCACGCTGGCAGTCCTCAGAACCTGGCCCAGGTGGCTGGGCTCAGTGTGGGCTTGGTCCTGTCGCTAGGTGGGAGGCGGACACCAGCCCCGGGTGAGTTCGTGAGGACGGCAGCATGAGGTCCATGGGCACACTCTCCCCTCCCCCCGGCAGCCCCCCAGCTTCAGGTGCGGTTCTGCTGGAGGGGAGCTCATTCCGCTCAGGGTCGGGACCCCTGGCCCTGAACTGTGGACATGGGCAGCCCCCCGCCCCGGCCCAGCGGCCTGTTCATAGACCCCGCCGGAGCTGGCCCTGGCCTGCCCATCCAGCGCATGCACAGAGGGCACCAGCTGCCGCCACTGGCGTCGATCGGAGGTGGGAGGGAGCCCGGGGCCACCTTACCCGGTGCGGGCTCTGGGGGAGAGCCCCGGCTTCCTCTCTGATCCCACAGTGGGCGTGGTAGTGACCGTTGGGGGGCTGTGCCACGCCGTGCATGCTGTGTGTCAGGACTAAAGAAGGCCTTCTCACTGCTGCCTCTGTCCACAGCTGTGCACGTGGGTGGCTGACTTCCCATCTTAGGGATGGGAAAGCTGAGTCACAAGGCCATGGAGACTAAGCCAAGTCAGAGTTCGAAAGGTCTGGAGTCTGCACTTTTACCCAGGGCCATTTGCTGCCTGCCCGGGCCCGGCACCCCGTAGTGTTTTGTGTGTTGAGGGCAGCAGGAGACCCGCCCCCCTTAACCCCATGCCACAGAGTGAAGCCTCTGTCCCCAACAGAGGGAGCCTGCACTGTTGTGGTCCATGGCACACCAAGCCACCAGATGATCAGCCAGTGTCTGTGTGTGGTCTTCACTGAGGACCAAGGGCAGACTGGGGGTGGTCCGCGTTGGCCTAGGAGTACTAGGAGAGCCCAGTGGGTGGCTCCAGGTCTGGAGAGACAAGGATGGGGAGGCTGCCTGGAGCACAGGCCCTTGCTAGCGGCAGGGCAGGGGCAGTTGCATGTCCACGTGTCTGGTGGCTCTGAGATGGGGTGCAGAGTGGCCAGAGTAGGGCACCGTGCTTGTGCTGCAGGAGAGCCAGTGACTGCTCTCCTCAGCAGAACCAGAGATCCCCTTAAGAGCAGGGCATGGGGTCTCCCCTCAGATAATGCCTTGGTCGTCTAGCGCTGTGACAACAGAAACACCCAAGTGGACGGCTTGAACAGAGAGTGGCTCCTTCTCACAGTCCAGTGGGTGACCAGGCTGAGTCCAGGCTGCCAGCTCCAGAGGAGCCCCTTTTCGTCAGTGCTGGAAGGGGCTCTGCGTGTCGCATCAGCTTCCTCCAGCCTGGGAGCGTCCCGTGCAGGAACCTCAGGGTCAGAGGGCGCACTCTGCTCCGGGCACTGCTTTCCTGGTGGGGTGAAGTCCCTGTGTCTCTCTGCTCACTCCTTTTATATCTCAAAAGAGATTGGCGTAAGACATTGTCCAGTTTGTGGACCTCATCTGTAAAACTGCCGCTAATCCATCTTGTTAAACGACAGTGATAGAATTTGCAAGACATAGGAAAATCTCATCAAATGACACAACACCAGAAATCATGGCTCACCTAAATTGATAGACACATTTTTGAAGGACACGATTCAATCCCTGATAGATGTCAAAGAGAGGGACAGGGTGGCCCAGCCTTGCTGCAGCCCAGCTCTGTAGCACCTGGACCCAGTAGAGAGGCAGGAACGGGTTCCCCTGTGGAGCCTCAGGGACCTGGTCTTGGGCTCCTGCCTCCACACGGGGAGACAGTAACTTGCGGTCTGAAGCCTCACTGTGTGGTCCTTTGTCACAGCGGCCCTAGGACACTGCTACCCTGCTTGGTCACTTCTTGCTGGTCTTTCATATCTCAAATCATAGCATTTCTTTCCTTGTGTCCAACAGAAGGAAGGAGCCCCTCTACACACTGCCTTGTTGGCCTCAGAGAAAGAAGGACCTTGAACTACTGAGGCCGTTGGATTAAACTTGGCCGTTGGTTCTCACTTGGGGGGGAGGCTCCCTTTAGTAGCAGAGCCTCTTGAGACTTACTGCTCTTTAGGGTGGGAACTTCTGACATGGTCAGTTTGGACTCAGAAGACACAGAGCCGTGGAGCGCGTCTTGGCTCTGGGGCACAGGTGGAGCGGGGCTGAGGTGGGCCCCTGCACAGATGTAACGCCTGGAGGCCGTTGTCAGCCTACGTGGCTGGGGCAGGGTGAGAGACCCTCAGTCATCCAAATGCCAGGGCAGGGGAGACCGCTGGAGCACAGGGTCCAAGGGGAGGCTCTCTGTCAGGAAAGATCTCCAAGCAACAATACACAGAACAGTACATGGTCATACGCATAGGTGTAGTGTTTACAGATAGACACAGTTGAGTAGAGGTGTGTGTGTAGACAGAAATGTCAGTTACACGTGTAGACGTGTGTGGCACACACATAGAAGACACAGCTACAGGTACTTCTCAGAGAGAAACCAAATACCCTGCAAGGACGGTCCTTTGCTTTTGAAGTCCTAGATTCTTAGTCTCACAAAACAAGAATTCTAGATGATTTGGTAGGAACTGTGTATTGAAGGAGGTGTCATGTAACTCCCACCCTTCAGATGTGACTTCTTTCCCAAGAGGACAGTGTGAAATGGAGGAGAGAGTGACCTTACAGCAGAGACACCTGATAAACATTGCCTCAGCCAGGTGGTCACCCTCAACAGCAGCAATGACAAATTGTGTCCACAGTACATACCCTTAGTGTGATGAAAGCGGCCAGCTCACACTCTGCATACTAATGAGGTGAACAGCATCTGGGGTCTTAAAAGTTTGCAAGCATTCATCTAAGGCATAACTGTTGGTCGGTACTCATCAGCAGCACAAGAGAAAGAAGAAAACCAACACCTCAGGAAAGAAACCAGTCTGCAGGGCTAAGAGCCTATACAAGGCACGCCTCCTCTCCCTTGAGACCAGAAGAACTAGATGGTGCCCGCCATTAGCGGTTTTACTAGAGCTGCGACAGATGGACCCAGATGTAATGGGAGAAGAAACATGAAACAGAACACAAATTCTGTTGTACTGGTTGAGACTGGAGGACTCTCTGAGACTGTTAAACCTTGAGTCAAAACTATCCCCTGAGGTCACCTTTTAGTGAAATGACAGATTGGTAAACTATTATTTAGGATATATGAGTACATGAGTACAGAGCTGCGTTAAAAAAACACCTGTATGAGACCGAAAGATGAACAGTGACCCCAATACGGAAATGAAAAGACTGGGGGGGGGGGCTCACTGGAAGCAGAGCAGCCAGAATGCAGGTAATGAGAATGTGGATTAATTCTCACTAACACTATAGGAAATATGCTGCAGAGGACCTCTTCAAAGTAGTTAAAAGTAAGGATGTCACCTTGAAGACTAAAATGCTCCTGACCCAAGCCATGGTATTTTCATTTGCATCATATGCATGCGAAAGCTGGACTGTGAACAAAGAAGACAGAAAAAGAATTGATGCTTTTGAATTGTGGTGTTGGAGAAGAATGCTGAGTGTCCCATGGACCACCAAAAGAACCAAGAGATCTGTTCTGGAAGAAGTCCAACCAGAGTGCTCCTTGGAAGCAAAGATGACAAGACTGCATCTTACATACTTTGGACATGTCAGGAAAGATCAGTCTTTGAAGAAAGACATCATGCTTGGCAGAGCGGAGGGTCAGCGAGAAAGAGGAAGACCCTCAACAAGATGGACTGACACAGTGGCCGCAACAGTGGGCTTAAGCATAAAAACAATTGTGGACATGGCACAAGACTGGGCAGTGTTTCATTCTGTTGTTCATAGGGTCACTGTGAGTCAGAACCAACTCAGCGGCACCTAGCAACAACAGCAACATTGTAGAAAGTGGAACTGTTGTCACTGAGCTTGTATGGAAATTGTCAAGTAGGAACCTAATTTGCTGTATAAATGTTTTCTGTATGTGGTTAAGTGAAAGCACAGAATCCAAACCAGTTCTGTGTGCCGGCCTGTCTGTGGCCTTTCTGCTGTCCCCGCCTCTGACAGCACACTCCTCCTTTTCATTCTGTACTTGTCGTGTTCTCTTAACGAGCTCCTGTCCCCTCCTCTCCACTGTCTTCTCTCGCATCTGGAAAGAGAGCAGGAGGACAGCCTCCAATAAATGCATAGAACCATACACCCAGTATGTGGTCACACTGGTGACTGAGTCCAATCCATTTTTGTCCAAAGAGTTGACCTCAGTAGTATTTTCTAGACAGGGGCAGCAGCAGAGCTAGAGGCCACGCTCCCAGGGGATCCCCAGGCCATCAGACCATCGGTTCTGGTCTTTTAGTTCTGAAGCTGCACCCCACAGGGACTCAGCATTGTGTGCCCCATCGCAGCCGTCCTTGGTGGTGGCTGGGCACCATCTGGTTCTTCTGGTCACGTGTTGATACAGTCTCCCGTTTACATGGGTCCCTCTGTCTCCTGGGCTCTTTTTACCTCGTGTCTTGGTGTTCTTGGTGATTATGTATTCTGCCTGAGTGGGGACCGTTTGGTGTACCTCAGATAGCAGCTTGCTGGCTTTTAAGACCCCAGATGCCACACACCAGTGTGGGGTGCAGAAGACTCTTTCTGGTTGTGTAATTTTTACAAAAAACAAAAATCATTGCTGTCAAGTCAATTCTGACTCCTGGTGACCCTACAGGACAGGTAGAACTGCTTTGTGAGAGCACCTAGTAGATTCGAACTGCCAACCCTTTGGTGAGCAGACATGATGACGCCAGCAGGGTTTCCAGTATTTACCAAAGACAAATAAAGGAGTATTTAAAAAAAAAAAAAAAAGAAGAAGAAGGAGTGACAGAAATCTGCACCTGGGTCCCTCTGCATCCTTGTCTGGATACTGGCTGGCTTGTGTGTAGGGTGGCACTCCATGAATCCAGGCCAGGGGTGTCTTCTAGGGAGATAACAGTTGCTAGAGACTACAAAGGGGCACCAAGACCAGAGCTTACCCAGGGCTGAGAGCTGCTCCAGTCCCCAGGGCCAAGGTAGAGGAGCCCCTCCAAGTGCACAGAGCATTCAGCAGACACCTCCAAGAGCTGCTGCTGGAAGTCGGGCTCCTGCCCAGTGGGTGGGTAACCCTCACTGCCTGGAAACAAGCTCCAGACAAACCTTGAAAGGAGCAAACCAGTGGACACAGAACTGAAATGTCTACGAGAGCAAAGTGTAACACTCTTCAAAGGAAGATAGCAAAATCCAGACACACAACATAATGTTCCTGAACCTACCCAGTCCAGACTCAGTCCAAACCTAGTAGATGAGCTAGTAAGCAGAACATTCTGAGCTAAAGCAAGGAGAAAATCTATGGTGATAGACTGGACGTGCTGGGATTAGCAAACAGAGACATGAAAACAGTCATCGTAAATGTGTTCTGTGTCCTCATGGTGTAATCAGAAACATCAAGACAGAGATGGAGGGTGTACAGGAAGCAAATGGAACCAACCACCCTGCTTGGGAACTCCATATGCTTTGTGTGGGAACTCCCTCTCACAAGAGGTGTCTCGTAACTCCTACCCCTCAAGTATGACTTCTTTCCCAAGAGGACAGTGTGAGATGGAGGGAAGAGTGACCTTACAGTAGAGACACCTGATAAACATTGCTTCAGCCGGGTGATCATTATCAGCACGGCAGTGACAAATTATCTCTGTAGTAGGTGTCCTTGACATGATCGGATGAAATGGCCTTACACTGTTAGGGCCCTCCTTTTGAAAAAACTCACATAACTCCTCTGATATGAGAAAAACATTAGGCAAATCCAAACTGAGAGACATTGTACAAAACACCTAACCAGCACCCCTCTGAAGCGTCACAGTCATCAGAAACTAAGTCGAGGAGACAGTTAAAGCCAGGGGGAGCCCAAGAATGTGTGATGATGGAGTGTTGAGTGTACCCTAGAACAGAAAAGGGACGTTAGGGGAAAACTAAGGAAATTTGAATAAATCATGGACATGATTTATCAATGTTGGTTCATTAGTTGTGACAGGTGTTAAATGTTAACAAGGGTGGGGGGCCTTCTGCACTATCTTCTCAACTTTTCTGGAAACCTGAAACTATTATGAGATGAAAATAGACTCAACATAATCCCAGTTAAACTCCCAGCAAGGTTGTTTGTAAATACTGATAAGCTGATCCTGCCATTAATAAGAAAGGAAAGGGACTAGCCAAAACAATCTCCTTCAAATTTGAAAGAGATGGACTCTGACCTCATCTTCTATAAAGCTACAGTATTCTGAACTGAGTGACACTGGCATAAATAAAAACACATAAATTGATGGAACAGGAGAGAGAGGCCAGAAATAGACTCATGTGTCTACGATCAGTTGATTTTTGTTACGGAAGTGCCAGTGTGATTCAATGGAGAAAAGTATGTCTTTTCAACAAATAGTGCTAGGATAGTTGGGTATCACATGCAAAAAAGTGAACCTTGCCTTTTCTGTCACACCATATGCAAAAATTAACCCCCTGAGTCTTTGGCCTAAAGATAAGCATTAAAACTATCAACTTCTGGAAGAAGATCTTTGTGATCTTGAAGTATGCCCAGAAAGCCCAAAGCATAAAAGAAAAAAAATGATGAAGTGGCCTTTGTCAAAGTTAAAAACTTCACCCCTGCAAAAGACACTGTTAAGAAAACAAAAATCAGGCTACACAGGAGAGAGAGGAGTGTAAGTCTGGAACTCTATTAGAAGGCCAGACTTGATGATCTGGCATCCTGGAGGGTCCCCCGAGAGCATGGCCCCTAGACTGGCTGCTGGCCCAGAGCTGAGACCAGTTCTGAAGCCAGCACTTCAGACAAAGACTGGACTGGACTGTGGGAAACGGGGAAACCCTGGTGGCATGGCAGGTTACGTGCTCTGTCTGCTTACCCAAAGGTTGGTGGTTCAGATCTGCCCGGAGCTCCTTGGAAAATTCTATGGGGCAGTTCTACCCTGACTTATAGGGTTGCTGTGAGTGAGACCCAACTCTACTGCAGTGGGTTTGTTTGTTTTGGTTTACAGGACATAGAGTGACAGCAGGTGATGTCTGTACTTCGTGGCTTAACATATGTGTGAGGCTGTCCAACTAGTTCCTGTTTAGAAGGGAGAGGAGCAGTTGGAGAGGAGGGGTCAGGTACTGCCACAGGATGAGGAGAGCAGACAGAGTGGCATAGAGGTGTGTGCTGGGATTTTATGTGGCAGAATGACTTGGATTGTAACTTTCACTTAATCACAATAAAAATAAAACGCAAAAACAAGCTACAGACTGCGTGAATGTTTCCAAACCATGTATCTGATGAGGGACCTGTAACTGAAGTATATACAGAACTCTTGTAACTCAGTAAGACAGCTCATTTAAAAAAATTAAAGAAGCCCGAAGATTTGAACAGACACCTAACCAAAAGAAAATATAGAATAGCAAATAAGCGCTGAGAAGATGCTCAGCATCGCTGGTCGTCAGGAAATGCAAGTTAAAGTGACAGTGATGTGCCACCACTCACAGCACAGAGTTGAACTGCCCGCCCGAGTTTCCAGGCAGCACCTGGCACAGTCATGCTGCCAGCCTTTGGGTCGGCAGCCAGAGCACTAAACCTCTGCCCAGCAGGGCTGCCACCACCCACTGGAAGGGCCCGTGGAAGGACCAACAGCCTAGGCGCTGATGAGGGTGGGGAGCCCTCAGGACTGGCACCTGTCGGGGGGGGTGCAGGAGGGTGCGTCCACTCACCCCACAGCCCAGCAGTCCTACCCGTAGGTTTCTGCAGATGAGTGAAAACATACATTGACACAGAGACTTGCACATGTGTGTTTATAGCAGTCTTATTCATAACTAGGCCAAATCGGAACAACCCAAATGTCCATCAGCTGGGGTGTCTCCGTGGTAGAGTCCTTTTCGGCCCGGCCAGTGAGTGCACTGCTGGCTCATGGAACGACATGGTTGAGTCCCAAATGTGTTAGGAACGAAGGAAGCCAAACACAGAGGCTACGTGCTGTGTGATCTGTTTGTAGGACACTCTGGAAAAGGCACAACCAAAAAGATGAAAATCGGGTTAATTTTGGCCTAGGGACAAGGGTAGACAGCTGACTGCAGGGACACCGGAGCACCTCTTAGGGTGACAGAAATTTACTTTCTCGTGTGTGATGATTAAAAAACCATGTATCTGTATGGAGCAGAGAGGAATAGTGTGCTGTCTCTGGGCAGGGAGAGCAGTGGAAGCTGCACGTAGGTGGGCATGCAAATTTTTATGGGAATGTGTATTTTCACTCAGTCACAATAAAAAAATAAAAAGATAAAATTTAAAAAAAATGTCTCAAAATTGAACTGTGTGTTTAAAATGGCAATTTTTATGTATGTAAATTATGTCTTTTTAAAGACGGAAGGAGAAAAATCTTTGATGGTTACCTGTGTAGAGATGCCTAGTCAGAAGGTTTGTGGCTCCACAAAGAGTTCCTGCTAGAGATGGAGAGCAGATGTTGTTAGGTGCCGCCCAGTCGATTCCGACTCAGGGCGACGTGTGTACAATGGAGCAAACCCTGCCTGGTCCTGCCCCGGCCTCGCGGTCGCTGCGCGTGAGTGCGCTGCTGTAGTGGCGGTGGCGGTGTGTCTCATAAAGGGTCTTCCTCTTTTTGCTGACCTTCTGCTTTTCCAAGCGTGATGTCGTCTCCAGGGACTGATGCCTCCTGATAACATAGCTGAAGTATGTGAGATGTAGTACACGGCACCTCTGTCCAAGGTTTAGGGAGGGCTAGAGCCCAGGAAGGAGCTGTCTTTTCCTTAGCTCGTTTTCTTCAATCTGAGAGGATCTCCATGCAAAAAAAGAAATCTCTAGACTCAGGTGACTTTGCTGGTGAATGCTGCCAAACATTTAAAGAAGAAATAACACCAGCTTCCTGATAACAAAACAGACAAGTGAAAAACCCCTCTTCAGTCACGTGATTCCAACCTATAGTCCCCCTGTAGGACAGAGCAGAGCTCCAGGGTCTCCGGGGAGCGCCTGGTGGACTTGAACTGCCCACCCGTTCAGTCAGCACCCGTAACCCTTAGCCAGTAGGCCACCTGGGCTTCCTCACTGGTACCTGCATTAGGCAAAATCAGTCAGAGAGGAGGGAAGCAAAATCACAGGCTGATATCCCCCATGGATGCAGAAATCTCCTATAAAATATTAGCAAATAAATTTCAGCCAAATAAAAATGAAGCCACACCAAACACGATCATCCCAGAAATACAAGGCTAATATGGCCGTCAAAATCAGTCAGTGTTAATCTACAGTGTTAACAATCCAAAGAAGAAAAATCACACTAATAACATAGTATTTGATGAAGAAAAAGATTTTGACAAAATTTGCAATGTATTCATGATTTAAAAAATCCTTGGGACATTAGGAATAGTGGAGAATACCCACTATCTGATTAGAAGAATCTATTAAAAACCTACAGCTAACATCGTAGTTGGTGGGGAAAGGCTATTTCCCCTCTAAGATCAGGAACAGGGCACAGTGTGTGTTGTCACCGCTCCTGTTCAGCATGGGACCCTGAGTCCTACCCACCCGACAACACAGGGAATGTGAATTAGATTAAAGACTTACAGATTGGAGGGGAAAATAAAACTGCACGAGACATGATTGTATGCACAGAAAGTCCCAGAGGCTCTACCAGAATACCTAAATAATGATTTTCACAGTCACTATTTGTGTATACTGACAGTGATAATAGTAAACCAAACTTCAAAACAATACCAAATACAATAGTTTAAAAATTAAAGTATAAATACAATATTCTAAATATATAGAATGCTGTTACGTAAATATACATACTTGGTAGTACATGTGTAATTGTGCATGTGTTTGTATGACACTCCACCACGTACCTGTTGGTTGTACCGTGGTAGCATGAGCACTGCTGTGAGGCTGGAAGCTGTGCCACCAGCATTTCACATGCCAGCAGGGTCCCCATGACAGACAGATTTCAGCACGGCTTCCAGACCCAGACAAGTGGGAAGAAGGACCTAGCAGTCTACTTCTGAAAAAACGGGCCAGCGAAGATCTGGCCAGCGGCCAGTTGTTGTCTGATGTCGTGTCAGAGGCGAGCCCCTTGAGTTGGAAGGCACCCACAGCATAACCAGAGAAGGACTCCTCCTCACAGTAGAGTCGACCCTGATGATGTAGATGGTGCCAAGCCTTCAGGAGCTTCGTGTGCTGATGGAGCGTAGCACAAAATGAGAAGAAATAGCTACGAACCTGTTAGTAATTCCAGTGAAGAATGTACAGAGTGTGAATCAAGAAAATTGGGAGTCGTCAAAAATGAAATGTATTAAGATGAGTGCATGAGACATTAATGCATTGAAATGGACTATGGTGTTGGACATTTGGAATTGGACAGTAGTGTGGAAGAACACTTCATGATCAGTCCTGAATGACAGCACTGTCAGTAATAGGATAATATCCACACACCGACAGGGAAGAGGAGTTAATGTGCCTGTTACTCAAATGTACCCACCAACCACTAATGCCAAGGATGAAGAAATGGAAGAACTTGGCAACTTCTCAGATTGATCCAACAGGCATTCAAGAGAGATGAGTAATTACTGGTAAATGAAATGGAGAAGTTTAAAACAAGAAAATGAATTGGTAGTTGGAAAATAAGACCTTGGTGATGGAAATGATGCTGGAGATCACATGATGGAGTTTTGCAAGACCAACAGCTTCTTAACTGCAACTTAACTGTTTTCAGCAATGTAAACAGCTGCTGTGTATGTGGACCTCCCCAGGTAGAATACACAGGAATCCAGTTGACTGAGTCTGTGGAAGAAGATGATGGAGAAGGTTGGTATCATCAGTCAGAACAAGACCAGGTGCCAACTGCAGAACAGACCATCAGATCGCTCCTGTCCAGGTTCAGGTTGAAGCTGAATAGATTTGATGCACTGGACACCAATTATTGAAGACTAGAGGAGTTGTTCATCATACATGAAGAAAGCAAAGTCATTAAAAAGAAAGCAGAGACCAGAACGAATGTCAGAAGAGACTCTGAAACTTGCTCTTGAATGTCGAGTAACTAAAGTAAAAAGAATAGTGAAGTAAAAGAGCTGAACAGAAGATTCAAAGAGCGGCTCGAGAAGACAAAGTAAAGTATTACAATGACATGTGCAAAGAGCTGGAGATACAAAACTGAAAGGGAAGATCTCATTCAGCATTTCTCAAGCTGAAAGAACGGAACAAAAAGATGAAGCCTCAAGTTGCAACACTGATGGATTCTGTGGGGAGAGTATTAAGTGATGCAGGGAGCTACAAAAGAACATGTAGGGGTACATGCAGTCACTCTACCACAAGGAATTAAATTGGTTGGCATTCACCGTTTCAGGAGGCAGTGTGCGATCAGAAACAGATGGTGTCGAAGGGCACTGGAGGCACTGGTGAAGAGCAAGGTTCCAGGAATTGACTGGATACCAGTGGAGATGCTTCCACAGGTGGATGTAGCATTGAAGGTGCTCGCTTGTTGATGGCGAGAAACGTGGAGGACAGCTACCTGGCCAGCCTGCTCAAAGAGATCCCTATTTGTGCCCATGCCAAAGAAAGGTAATGCAACAGGATACAGAAAGTATCCAGCAATATCATTACTGTTACACACAACTGATGTTTTGCTGAAAGTAATTCAGAAGCAGTTGCAGCAGTACAGAGACAAAAGGACTGCCAGAAATTCAGGCTGGTTCCAGAACAGGACATGAAACAAGGGATGTGATTGCTTATGTCAGATGATCTTGGCTAGAAATGGAAAATCATTACACACTTGAGCCTGCTGTTGCAGCCACGGTGTCCGTGTTGTCGAGGGTCTTCCTCTTTTCCAGTGACCGTCTCTATCAAGGCTGATGTCTTTCTCCAGAGACCAGTCCCTCCTAACAGCACCTCCCAAGTGTGTCAGAAATCTTTTCACCATCCTTGCTTCTAAGGAGCACTCTGGTTGTACTTTTTCTGAGACACATCTGTTCATTCTTTTGGTGGTCCATAGTATAGTCACTATTCTTCTCCAGCAGCACAATTCAGAGTCATCAGTTCTTCTGCCTTCCATGTTCATATGGTAAAGTATAGAGGGTCAGCAGAAAAGAAGACAACCCTTGATGCGACGGATCGACGCAGCGGCTACAACCATGCACTCAGAGTGAAGCCTGTGAGGATGGCGCAGGGCGGGGTGGCATCTCACTTGTCCATACGCAGGGTCGCTGGGAGGCGGCACCAACTCCATGACCCCCAGCAGCGCTGCATGAGGTTCTCATGTGCATGTGCAGGGTCGCTAGGGCAGAATTTAAAGGGCTGTGAAACACTTGGTATCCTGTGTTTGTTGGTTGGAAGACAGCATAGGAGAGATGTCAGTTGTGTGCAAATTAACCTGTAGGTTTCACGGGCAAGTGTGGTTTCTCTTGCTTCTTGCCTGCTTGCTATTCCGGATTCTGCCCTGGAGAGCCTTGCCCTGATAGGAGCTCCTGGGAATTGGAATGACATTGCATCTGGAGAGGATGAGAGGTATTAAGTGCATCATCAAATGACAGGCCAGAGAAAGGGGTGGAGCCCAGGTAGGTAGGTGTAGTGGCTGCACCTGGGCAAGATCTGCTGTGGACATCTAAGTGACACATTTTTTCCCTTGCTTTTCACTTTTTTGTTTTGCTTTGCTTTAAAACAACCTCATACAGAGAAAAAGTTGTAAGTATGTAAAGAGATTTTGACCTGAACCTTGTGAGAGGAGATGACTGACGTGAAGTCCCACCGCCCCAGAATACTTGCATAGACATTTCTGTGCACAGGCTGTCACAGTACCGCATCCCAGCCATGGACACAGGATACAAACATTCCCCGTCTGGCGCCCAGACCCCTCCCACGTCTCCACGTCACCCAGTGCTGACGCGCACTGCGGAGTGCCCACTTTGGAGTTCCATGCTGCGTTTGCATCTCTTCAGTCTCTGTCTGTTTGAAGGGCTCCCTTGTTCTTCCTTCGGCTTGTATGACCATGACACTTCGGAAAGTTGCGGTCAGTTGTTCTGTACCTTGTCCCTCAGTTTGGTTTGTCTGGTCGTTCCTCGCAGTTATTATGGTCAGGGCTATCAGATCAGCCCCAAACTCACGGTGACCCCGTAAACAACAGAATGAAGCAGCACCTTCTGGCCTCTGTGGTTTCTGATTGGAAGTTGGTAGCAGAGTGCTTGGTGGAGTGGAGGGTCAGCCCAGAAGAAGGTGACCCTCGGGGAGATGGACTGACACAGCAGCTGCAGCATTGGGCTCAAGCTAAAGACGATTGTGGGCACGGCGCAGGACTGGGCAGTTTTCGTTCTGTTGTGCACAGGGTCGCTGTGTGCGGGAACCGACGTGACGGCGCCTGACGACGATAACTGCTTACTGAGCTTGTGTGTGGTGGATTGGTTTTGTCATGGTGCTTTCAAAGGTCTCTGTCTTTGGCTTTTAACAATCTGTTGATGTGTCTGTGTGTGGATCTCTTAAAGTTTATCCTGCTTAGAGCTGGTTGAGCTTCCTGCATGTATAATGTTTTGCATCTAGTTTGGGAAGTTGTTAGCCATTTTTTCAGATATCTCCTGCACCCTTCCCCTCCTTTGCAGGACTCCCCTTATGCATACGTTGGTGTGCTTGATGGTGTCCTGCAAGTTTCTTGAGCTCTGTTTATTTTTCTTTTTTTCAAGTTGTTTTTGTCCCCTCAGAGTGGGTAATCTCAGTTGACCCACCTTTGAGGCCACTGATTTCTCCTGCTGGCTCAGATCTGCTCTTGAGCCCCTCTAGTAAATTTTTTCAGTTCTCCAATTGTACTTTTCAACTTTAGAATTTCTCTTTGTTTCTTTTTTATAATCTCTGCCTCTTCATTATTTCTGTTTTTTGAAACATCATTCTTACATTTTGCTTTAGTTTTCTGGCTTCCTTTAATACCTTGAACATGTCTGAAGTGGGTGCTTTTAAAGTCTTTATCTGACAATTCCAACATGAGTACTTCTCGGGGACAGTTTCTGGTGATGGTGTGCTTGTCCTTTGCGTGGCCCGTGCTTTCTTCTTGTTGTTGGTGGTTGCCTTGTGGCATGTCTTATGATTTTTGTCAGAAGCTGAACATTTTAAATAACAGTGTATGAACACTGGAAACAGACCCTCCTGACTTGTAGTTACTTGGTGAGGTTCCTGAGCTAATTCTGTTTTCTTTGTTGTGTGTGGCCTTTGAAGTCTCTTCTTGATTAGTTTGGTAGTTAGCCAATGAGTGGACAGAGGTTTCCTTGAATACCTGAAACCGGGTCTCCCAGTCTCTGCCCACGCTCTGTGTTAGGGTGCTCCTTCCGCACTCAATTGGGCACCTACCTTCCTTTGCTTTCCTTTCCTCCTGCAGAGGACCTCAAGGTCAACCCATGGTGAGAGCTCAGGATTATCTTGGGCCTCTCTAAAGCATGCAGCAGCCCTTTTCAAGTTTCTGGGCCTTGTGGATTCCTGCCTAGCCCATTATTTACCCTGTTATTCATTGCCTTAGGCAGTGACAGGATTTAAAATATTTGTTAGTATTTGCAGCAAACCCCCCTGGGAGAGAGGCTTTTTGCGCTGGGAAAGCTCAGGATCTGGTCCAGTCAAGACAGCCTTGCAAGTGGGTCTTCCAGAGAATGACCAGGCAGGTCAAATAACCAACATTTTTTGCCAATGGGCTTTGAAGGCACTCCAGCGCCAAGCTTTCCCCTTTGGTGGCTGCCGGACTGCTGGCACTCTCTGTAATGGCCAGCTGTTGTCAGCGGTTGGATGTTTATGGAAATAACATGCCCATTAAGCCAGAACTGTTTCTCTCCATTCACTGTTTCCATGTGTTCTATGTGTGGGCACGTTACTTGTCGCAAAGATGTCGCAGAGCTGGAGAGACGGGGCTGGGAATGGGACACGCTGACACACCGGCAAGGCTCACTGGTTGTCCTGAGACACAGCCATCTTTGTGGAAGAAATACTCCTTGGATTGCTGCAGACCTTTGGCTAATTTCTAGGGTTCTGAAAAATGTGACTGTGACCTATTTGTCAGTTTTCTGGTTGCCTTCACCAGGTTACTGTGGTGGCTCAGTGGTTAAGAGCTGCAGCTGCTAACTGAAATGTCAGCAGTTCAGAGCCACCAGGCAGGGTTTGGAAACCCTACAGGGCAGTTCTGCTCTGACGTGTTGGGTTTCTGTGAGTCACAATCAACTCTATGGCAGTGGTTTTAGGTTTGGGTTTTTTGTTGTTGTTCTTGTACCATTCCCACTGACCCCTGACATTTACTCCTGTATTTATTTTTTTTATATTCCTGCGTGTTAAGAAACAACATTCTGATTCTGCTCCGTGCCGTAAGGGTCGTTCTCATCCCTGCCTTTCACCGTCAGGGACCCCCACCTCCGGCGGTGAGAAACCTGGTCCCCTTGCCCTTAGCGGGTTTCCGTGTTTGTTGGAATCACTCGGAGGATCGCCAGGGTCCTGTCTGCCCTGACCTGTGCGTACAGGGCTCCCTGCTCTCTGGTCCTGCTCTGGCACCCACAGTGGGCTCCCTCTCCCCAGGCAGCATTTGACACCCTATCCTGGACCTGGTTACACCCGGACAGACCCCAACCTTGTCAGCTCCACTGGTGGCTTCTGGACTGAGGTCAGGAGAGGAGGGGAAGAAGGGGTAACATGCAGTTTCTGACAGTCTTCTCCCCTTCTCACAGATGAAGGGTGAGACCACATTTCTGAAGTCGAATCCGTCTTTCCTTAGTTGCTTCAGTTTGGGGTCTTCACTGTTCTTGGGGGAACATGCAGATTAAAGCCAAAAACTGACCCGAATGGAGGGTGCACTGAGTGCGTTCAGTGTTTAAGTGACGTAAACTTGGCATTTGGGGACATCCTGAGCCCCCCAAGTTAGGAAAGGACACTGGGACAGAGGGTTGCACACTGTGCAGGCCTGAGTCCCCAGCCTCCTGGCTGCCACCACCCAGGACGTGGGCAAGGCCGTGAGGCCCAGGTGGAGCGTGTCTGGCTGGGACTCCAGGGGTGCCCGCTGTCTTCCCCCACCCCAGGGTGGTGGGACTGTGGCCCCAGCCACCCGCAGCAGCACCGAGCACTCAAACAGTGGCCGACCCTGTCTCCCGACAGAGCGGGCACAGCTTCCACGTGTTTGACCAGGGCCGGTTCGCCAAGGAGGTGCTGCCCAAGTACTTCAAGCACAACAACATGGCCAGCTTCGTGCGCCAGCTCAACATGTGTGAGTGCCCCGCTTTCCGGGCGCCCCGGGGCCGGGGACTGCCGGGGCGGGGGGGCAGGGGGTCTCCTTCCTGGGGGGTGCTTATTGGCCAGGGCCACCAATCTCACCCTGCTCCTCCTTAACAACCTGAGCTGCTGGTGGGCCCACCACCCGCCTCTGACAGATCTCTGGTGCCTGAAAACACACAGTGGGAGCCAGGTCTCGTTTTCCAGGGGAGTCTGCTTCCCTTTGGCCTTGTGCAGTCATTCCAGACTCAGGAGGCCCTCAGCCTGGGACGAGGTCTGAGGCTGGGGTCCAGGCTGCCAAAGCTGGAACCGGTGGACACATGGGCAAGCCCTTCCCTGTGGGACCAAGCGGCATCCCGGCCCTCGCTTGCTGCGAGTAGGAGGCCTGCCCCTGGTTGTGACCACCAGGACCGTGTCCAGACACAGCCCCAAGCCTTGTTTGTCCTGGGCTTACTACGGCGGGACAGCACCTTCCCAGTGCACACTCTGCCTCTGGCCGCTCTGGCAGCTCATGGGGTCAAGGCTGTGACCCATTTCTTAGGCGAAGACAGGCTTAGAGGAGCCAAGCGTCCCGAGACTGTGCAGTCTGAGGTAGCGGGCAGGATTGTGCTGATGAGACAAGGGGGGTAAAGTGGGTGGGCTGCCAGCGGGGACAGTCTCCACACCCCATGCAGCCTTGCGGCCCTGGGTGGCCCTGCAGCAGCCCTCCCCACCCTGAGATGCAGGGACCCTACTGGCTGGGCTCGCCAGGCAGGACTGACTTGGGGTACACCCACTCTGTGGGGCGGGAATGGCGGAGGCTGGCAGGTGCTCTGCATGGCCACCTGGGAGACCTGGGACCAGCAGCAGAGCCCGTGGCCCTGGGCTCTCGGGGTCAGTGTGGTCCCAGCCTCAGGCCAGGCCCGTCTCTCACATGCAGATGGCTTCCGAAAGGTTGTCCACATTGAACAGGGTGGCTTGGTTAAGCCCGAGCGGGATGACACCGAGTTCCAGCACCCGTGCTTCCTGCGTGGCCAGGAGCAGCTCCTGGAAAGCATCAAGAGGAAAGTGACTAGTGTGAGTGGTGGCCTCCCAGAAGCTTTCTCTCCCGCTGGCTCCTTAGGCCCCCTGCAGTCCGTGAAGCGGAAGGAGCCACACGGAGCAGCGGCCTTGCTGCGCCCTTCTGTGCAGGCTGACACGAGGCCAGCCCCGTGCACTACAGACCCCCATGGTCAAGCCCATAGCCACCCCTCCTCACCCACCTTCATTTCCCTTGGGGTCAGCATCAGGCGGTAGCAGCTGGGGCCTGTCTTCCTGGCATGTCCTGGACAGGGGCAGCTGGCTGGCGGGACAGGCAGCCAAGGGCATCCGTGCTGCTCCCTCCTCTCCACAGCAGGGCACAGCTCAAACCCAGGCTCCATGCTGTGGGCCACCCCAGTGACCGTGGCCCCTTCTCTTTGGGACTCAGGTATCTACCCTCAAGAGTGAAGACATAAAGATTCACCAGGACAGTGTCACCAAGCTACTGAGTGACGTGCAGCTGATGAAGGGGAAGCAGGAGGGCATGGACTCCAAGCTGCTGGCCATGAAGCGGTAGGTCCCTTGGCCAGGCGGGGGGAGAGGTAGGGACCTGAAGGGCCCGTGCAGTCTCAGCCAGGGCCCCTGGCGAGGGCTCCTCCTCTGCCTGCCCCCCACCAAGAGATCCCAGCAAGATGCTCTCCCTAGCCAACCATCCAGCTGGTCCATTGGCCTCCTCCCCTTGAAGTGAGGTGCAGCCAGCAAGCCCCACCTATCCCGTCGGGTGCCTCCCCTCATGGCAGGTGGTTAGGATGGCAGCCAGACTCAGGCAGCACAAAGCCCCTGAAACCTGTCCCACAGCCTGCCAGGGGGCCTTTGGCCAGGGTCAGTGTGGGGCCTCACTGACCCCCGTGGCCTGCCGGCGGGGCTTTGGTCAGAGTCAGTGCGGAGCCTCGCTGACCCCCGTGGCCTGCCAGGGGGGCTTTGGTCAGAGTCAGTGCGGAGCCTTGCTGACCCCCGTGGCCTGCTGCGGGGGGCTTTGGTCAGGGTCATGCGGAGGCTTGCTGACCCCCGTGGCCTGCTGGGGGGGCTTTGGCCAAGATCAGTGCAAAGCCTCGCTGACCCTGAGTCCTTGCAGTGAGAATGAGGCCCTGTGGAGGGAGGTGGCCAGCCTGCGGCAGAAGCATGCCCAGCAGCAGAAAGTTGTTAACAAGGTGCGTGGTAGCCTGGTGGCCACAGGCAGGGGGAGTGGTGGGGAGCAAGTGGGCCAGACGGCCAGGTGACTGAGTCCTCTCTGCCTGCAGCTCATCCAGTTCCTGATCTCCCTGGTGCAGTCAAACCGGATTCTGGGGGTGAAGAGAAAGATGTAAGGGGCGGGGGTGCCCTTTCCCCGGCCGCGCCTGTGGCCCAGGCCCTCACTCGCCCCCGCCTCCCCGCAGCCCCCTGATGCTGAGTGACAGCGGCTCTGCGCACCCGGTGCCCAAGTACGGCCGGCAGTACTCGCTGGGGCACGTGCACAGCCCAGCCCCGTTTGCGGTCAGTGCCGGGCCTTGCTGGTGGGGCGGATACAGGGCCAGCGAGGCGGGCGGGAGGCTGGGCCTGCTCCAGGGTGCCCCTGCCAGCCAGCTTCCCTTGCAGGCCTCACCCCCTGCCTACAGCAGCGCCAGTCTCTTCTCCCCGGACCCCATGGCCAGCTCCGGCCCCATCATCTCTGACATCACAGAGTTGGCTCCGGCCAGCCCCTCAGCCCCCCCAGACGGGAGCATGGAAGAGAGGTGAGGGCCACGTAGTGGTTCTCAGCCCTCCCCTCCCTACCTAGGGCAGGAGTAGGGTGGGCTGGGACGGGGCCAGTGCCAGGAAGACCTGCTGAGGTCACCGGCCTGCCCTGAGCCCCCGCGCCCCTCCAGGCCCCTGTCGAGCAGCCCCCGGGTGCACGTCAAGGAGGAGCCGTCCAGCCCCCCTCAGAGCCCCCAGGTGGAGGAGGTGAGCCCCGGGCAGCCTTCCTCTGAGGTGGAGACGCCCCTGTCCCCAACCACTCTCATCGACTCCATCCTGCGGGAGAATGAGCCCACCACCGCCCCCTCGGCCACCCAGCCCGCACACATCGGAGATCGGAACCCCACACCCCTGCCCGCCTCCACCCCGGAGAAGTGCCTCAGTGTGGCCTGCCTGGACAAGTGAGTGGTCCCTACCCCGGCCACTCAGCCCCTGGGAGCAGGGGGAGGTGGCTCCAGCAGGATGTCCGGGACCTGGACACCTGCCCCGCCTCAGGCCACCCACAGGGCCCTCGGGTACAGGGCTGCTGGGTGGTGAGCAGCCTCGCTGGCCTCCGAGCTTGTAGCCGAGGTGGGTGCGGACACTAACAGGTCAGCCACGGTCCCCATGGTGCAGGAGCCGGGGTGTATGGCGGGCCACCCTGCGACGGGCTCATCCTCAGGTCCCCCTCCCCCCCGGGTCCTCGCCTTTGGTGTGCTGCCCAGTCCCAGCCTTAGAGCGCCCAGGAGATGGTGAGCGAGCCGGCCGCGCCCCGGCTGCCCGGGGCTGGGGGCACGAGGCTGGGGCAGGGCCGCCCGGCCCCCTGCAATCCGGGTTCTTGTGTTTGTATCTTGCAGTTGGGCTCGCGCTCCACAGATGTCTGGGGTCGCCCGCCTCCTCCCCCGCCCCTCCTCTCCGCATGGCCGAGCTCAGCCAGGGTTAGCGCTGCCCACCGTCCCTCGCCAGGGCCCGGCGTGGGCTCAGGTCCTCAGCCCTGCCCGGTGGCGGGCGGGCATCCCAGGCCCTCTGTCAAGGGAGTGGCCTTGGGTCTGCATCTGTGCTGACCCCTGGGCAGAAGCCAGCGACCTAAGTCAGTGCCATGCTGGGGACGGGCCCTCCAACCCGACGCCCTTGATTGACACCCAGGCTGCTGAGCTGGGGACGGTGCCCTGCTCTGCAGGGCTTGGGCTGTCACAGGGCCCAGGCAGGCCGGGCAACCCTGCACCCAGCACAGCCCTCCAACATCCCCCATTCCAGCGGTGTCCCAAGTGCAGAGACAGGGCCTTGTCTAGCCTGTCCCAGGAACAGAGCCACCAAGGGGCCTGCAGGCCTTGTGGTGACAGGCGGGTCCATCCCGTGCTGCCCTGTAGCCCTGCCTGGACAACACCAGTGCAGGGGCTCCCAGGGAGCCCACTGCCCGCCAGGGACTCCATCTGCCCGAGCCAGCAGGCAGCTGTGGCGAGGGTGGCTATGCTCTGAGGGCTGTCCAGGGTGCCTGGGCCACGCTTCACCCACCTCCTGCTCACCTGGGCCAGGAACGAGCTCAGTGACCACCTGGACGCCATGGACTCCAACCTGGACAACCTGCAGACCATGCTGACCAGCCACGGCTTCAGTGTGGACACCAGCGCCCTGATGGATGTGAGTGCCCGCCCACCCCACCCTATGCAGCCCTGCCCCAGGCACGGCCCTCACTCACTGCCCTTCTCCCACAGCTGTTCAACCCCTCGGTGACCGTGCCGGACATGAGCCTGCCCGACCTGGACAGCAGTTTGGCCAGCGTGTGTGGGGGCAGGGCTGGGGCAGTCGGGATAAGGGGTGGGGAGTGGGGCCGGGCAGCAAGAGCTCTCACTTGTGTCCTCCCTGTGGCCAGCAGATCCAGGAGCTCCTGTCCCCTCAGGAGCCCCCAAGGCCTTCTGAGGAAGAAAGCAGCCACCTGGACTCAGGTGAGTGCTCCCCCTGGCTGCCCCACCCCCACCCCAGCCCCTGGCACCACCCTGACCTGCAGCTGCCCTCACACAGGAAAGCAGCTGGTGCACTACACTGCACAGCCTCTGTTCTTGGTGGACCCTGGGCCGGTGGACGTGGGGGACAGCGACCTGCCTGTGCTCTTTGAGCTGGGGGAGGGCTCCTACTTTCCTGAAGGGGATGACTACGTGGAAGACCCCACCATCTCCCTGCTGGCAGGCTCTGAGCCCCCCAAAGCCAAGGACCCCACCGTCTCCTAGAGGTCTCAGGAGGGGTCAGGTGGGCCTCCTCCCCCCCGCCCCTCCCACAGCTCAGGGCTGGCCAAGGGGCAACGACCAGGGTCCCGGGGCAGAGAGAAGAGCTGCGGGGCGGCCTGGAAGCAGCCAGGTCACAGCCCCTCCCGGGGCCAGGGTGGCGCGTCCCAGGGCCTGCCCAGCCTGGTGCCTTCACTTCCAGCCCTGTGAGCCCCCTAGTCTGGGGGCTTCACAGCCACACTCTGGACTGTCTCTGCTGTTAATAGTCAAGAGTTGTATTTTGGATTTTTACTGAGAATTCCCCCTCCCTTCTGTAGAGATTTGCAGACACATGTGGACAAAGATCTATAAAAACATGCTCTAAGCTGCAGGCCTCCCATGTCTGTGTGCTCCCTCCGGCTCCACGGGGAGGTGGGTGCTGTGAGGGGGGATGGCACGGGAGGAGCTTTGGGGAGAGGTGGACGTCCGCCACACCCTGAGCCACCAGTTACCGGGCAGAGTGGGTTAGGGTTAGGGTGGGCTCTGTGGGAGCAGGGCAAGCAGAAGAGAGGTGGCCGGGTCTTGATCCCACCCAGTGGATGGCTCAGGTGCTGCCCTGCCCGCCAGGCCGAGCTCACTGAGGACAGCCAAGAGCTCTCCCCAACGTGATCCCCAGACACAGCCTGAGGCCGTAGCTGCCCAGAGGGCCCCCGGGGTCAGCAGGCAGCCTCTGCTTTGGGGTCAGCCAAGCACAAGGAGGGTAGCCAGGAGGGTGAGAGGTGATGCTCGCCTGAGTGGTCCAGAACAGAGGTGACCTACGGTCAGGCAGATGCTGGACGGGGCTGAGGTGGCCACATCAGGCTGCCCGCCACCTGCACACATCCAGCCCTCCCTTGGCCCTAGTCCACTGTGGAAGAGTAAGGGCATCTGGCCAAGGCCATCCCCGCCTCCCTCTGCCGCCTAGGTGACAGTCTTACATCTAGCTTGTGGGTGGCAGGACCTGGGGAACAAGATCCCCATCTGGGGGCCAGTCAGACTGCACAAGGCAGAAGGGCTGAGAGCCTGCTCCCAGAGGTGGAGGCAAGCCCCGTCCTGGGAGTTCCCCGGGTGCCAGTGGCCCTTGGCTCAGGATTTCTGTGGGGATCAGTCCTTCTGCTGAGACCCTGTCCATCAGTGATTTGGGAGTGGCCACAGAGAGTGTGTGTCTGCCTCAGCCCCGCTCCGGGACACTCAGGGAGCCCACCCCCAGCTCCCGGGAGAGTGCGCCTGCCCATCCCCTTTGAGGCAGGGAAGGGGGCTGTGTCGCCCTCTGCTGGCCACACACCTGCTCCTTACAGAGGTTCAGGGGCGCACATGGCACAGTCACCGCTGCCGGAATTCCAGCGGCCCATGCTCCCCTCCCGGAGCTTTTCCCCAGCAGGCGAGGGAGTCACCTGGACAGCTTTTTATTGACACACTCAGGGGCCATGGGTACCAATGCAGGGCAGTGCCCCACCGCACCCGCCCCCTGTCACAGTGGATCCCTGAGGACACGGAGGAGGGCAGCGCGCAGGCAGTTGCCCCTCTGGCCCTGGCTAGCCCCCTCCCTCTGCGGAGGTTCAGCGTGCGGCTCAGGTGCCCGTCACGGCGTCGTGGTGGAGCACATAGTAGTCGTGGACGTACATGAGCACGGCCACTGGCTGTCCAATGATGAGCGTCAGCCACACGGCAGCGTTCCCGTAGTTGCCCTGGAGAAAGCGGCTAGTGACCCAGGCCAGTGGGATCTGGGGGTGGGCCGGCAGAGTCAGAGTCAGGCTTCCATGCGGCCCGGGGATGGGGGTAAGGGGCGCTGAGAGGGGAACCGGTTGCTCACCTGAGCCATCATGCCGGTGAACGCCCAGAGACGGAACATGCGCAGAGGGACGCTCACCAGGTACTGTCGGGGGCGGGAGGGGGCGTGTTAGGGAGCATCACCCCATTTCTGCGAGGGCCGCGCAGAGGCCACCCAGACTGACCTCATGGAAGAAAGCCGAGGCGAGGAACACCGCTGTCTGTGCAGTCCACTTGTTGGCGCCCTTCCGGAGCATGGGCTTGTAGAAGTGCCTGCGGACAGCGGGGCCGGGGTGGGCTGGGAGCCTACGGCCACACGCACGTGCGCGCGCACCCCACACCAAAGGGTGCACACCAGCGTGCACTCAAGAGCGCGCACACCCGGCCCACCTGAGGCACCACTTGTGCACAGGGATATTCCAGTTCTGCCAAAAGTAGACGACTGACTCCGAGTTCCTGGAGGATGAGAAAACGGGAGTGCTGCCGTGTGCCCCCGGACCGCGCTGCCCCAGGCCCCGGCCAGCCCCGGACCACGCTAAAGCCACACACCACCAGTCCCGGTAGAACTCCCGGTCTCCAAACCGCAAGAGCTCCGCCACGGCGTTAAGGCAGGAGTGGAAGAGCCAGTAGAAGAAGATGAGCCAGATGAGGTGATTGGGGACCTGTGGAGAGAGAGCTGTCGGGTTCCAGAACTTCCCCCACCCACCCGGGCTCCCAGCAAGCCCGCTCACCGCCAGCTTCAGGAGGCGTTCAATAATGCGAGAGTAGTCCATGTCCTGTTGTGGGGACAGGAGTCAGCCAGCTGGCCACGGCCGGACCCCACCACCCGCCCCGGGAGGGCCCGTCCCACCCCTCACCTTAAAGGGCTTCATGGAGTTCTGGATGGTGGGGACCATCCACTGCAGAGCGGTGGCACAGCATCAGTCCGCGCCTCACGCCCGGCCCCGCCCCCACGCCCGGCCCCGCCCCCACGCCCGGCCCCGCCCCCACGCCCGGCCCCGCCCCCACGCCCGGCCCCGCCCCATACCTGCTGGATCAGCCCCACCTGGAGCTGCGTGAAGAACAGCTGAGGAAGAGAAGCACAGCAGCCAGCTGAGCCGCCGGCCGGCCGCCTCTGCGGCGCCCGCCCAACCTCCAGCAGCCCAGCCTCACCATCTCCAGGAGGCGCCGCAGCAGGAAGCGCTTCCGGATCCGGGGGGAGCGGGGAAAGTTGAGCTCGTAACACAGGGTAGGAGCGAAGAGAAAGTAGTACAGATCTACAGGGGGAAAAGGAGAGCTGGTAGCCGGAACCCACCTGCAGAGTCCTGGACCCTCGGGCTGCCCTCCCCAACCCCGCGTCTCAGGGTAACACGCCGTCGTCTCAACCCTGCCTCTCGGGGAAGGCTGCCCCTTGCTTGACCACCCTGCCTCGTCCTCCAGACCCCGCCTTCCCGGCCCCGCCTCCCTGAGGCCCTGTCCCGGTGTCCTGCCCTCGAACGCCAACCTCCCACAAGCCCCGCCCCCTTGGGCCCCGCCCCTGCGTCCTGCCCTCGAACGCCCCCCTCCCGTGGGCCACGCCTCTACCAGGCCCCGCCCTGTGCCCCGCCCACGAGCGTCCCGCCCCCCGTGGCCCCGCCTCCGGGCGCGCACCCGTGTAAGTCAGGTTGTCAGGGTAGCTCACGGGGCGCGGTACTGCAGCCTCGCTGGCCTTGTCTACAGGGGCCCCGAGCTGCGCCCTCGGGCTGGGCCTGGCCATGTGGGCCCCAGGCCCCGGCCTCCGGTCTCCAGCCTTGGCCCCAGCCCTGAGCTCACGGCACCACAGGTTCACGTCGCGGTAGGAGAAAAGCTTAAGGAAGAGGACCGTGTACACGTACAGCGCCAACACAGAGCCCACTGCAGATGAGAGATGGCTCGGTACACAGTCCTTCTCCCCTTACCCCACACCAGGAGCTCCGGCCCAGGAGAGGCGCCAGTGCCGGCTGGGTCTCTCTGGCAGACCCCCAGGGCAGGCCAGGACTGGGCGAGTGGGAGGGGGCGCACCTGGAGTGATGGACTCGACCAGGCAGGCCACTGACGCCGGCAGGCAGAGAATGGTGGCCAGGTTGGCCAGGTGCAGCAGCAGCCCCGCCCGCTCCGTCAGTGCCCCCTGTGGCAGGGAGGGGCAGGAGTTCAGCCCGGGCACCCAGTCGCCCGGGGCCCTCCGAGGGAAGGGGGCATGCAGTCCTCCCTGGAGCCACCACACTGGTGGGAACAGCTGGACAGGCAAGTGGGGACCACGGCAGGTGGGAGAAGGGTACAGCTTACCGCTGCCAAGCGCTTCTCAACCTGGAAGCTAGCCAGGGCAAAGACATTGGCCACTGGGGACAGAAACGCCAAGGGCAGGTTCAAGACCACCGTGTCCGACTGTCCCCACCCTGAGCCCCACCCTAGTGCCCAGCTCACCAATAACCAGGCACAGGGCGGGCCAGCTGTAGGGGTCCTTTAGGAACAGAGACACCACCTGGATGGGGTCCACCAGGATGCCGTACCTGGGGGAGGGCGGGGCCATGGAAGCAAGGGGCCACAGTAGGGGGACCTGCCCGGGCTGACGGAGGAAGAGAGGCTGGGAGGGACTCACTTAATAAGGTTCTCCAGAAAGAGGCGAGCATTGCTCAAGATCTGAAAGACAGAGAAGGCCGCCATCACAGACCCTCAGCCCCAGTTAAGCAGTACCCCCAGCATTTGTGGGGTAAAGCCAGGGACAGGGTGGCACAGCCCCAGTCCTGCAGGGGCCCCGGCTGGCCGGCCATTCACCTCGCCCCACATTAATGCTGGGGCAAGCGGAGGTCACTGTACCTGTGCCCCTATGAAGGGGCCCACCACAGAGGCAACAGCTCTAGCCGTGACACCCACAAGCCGCTCTGAAGCCCTCGTTGGCCCCTAAACTGGTGAGGGCACATAGCCCCCAAACCCAAGCCTGCAGTGCACTAGGGGACAGTTCTTCCTGGTGACCCGAGATGAGGAGTGAGAGGGTACACTGGACAGAGGTGGGACAGCATGGTTGGGGCAGGGCCTGCCCCCCTGGCGGTATGGTAGGAGGCGGCAGCAAAGGAGCCAGGCACCTGGGGAAAGTGGGGGGCTGCTGATGCCACATGCCAGGCCTCAGCTGTTACCTGGGGTACCCAGGTGTCTGGCCCCAAAGCAACATCACAGATCTGAGCCCTCTTCCACAGTAGATCCCAATTCCGTCCTGGGGCTAGACCGCTGTGAGCCCACCTGACTCCTACAGCCTCGCCCATGATAAGTACTGTGACAGGCAGCACTGGTGAGGGGTCACTGGGGGAGTGACCTCACTGGGGACCCATGGAAGGCAGCAAAAGACAGCCAACTGCAGGGCTGCTCTGCCAGACACACAGAGGGCCCACGGTCCCCACCCGGTAGTGGCCTGTTCTCTCAGAACGCACAGCAGGCCAGAGCCACAGTCGCCACCCTACAAGGCTCAGGCCATTAGGACAGCAGAAGCCCACCACCCAGAGTGCAGTCGTCCACAGGGACAAGGTATCCACCGGAGGGAAGGGCTCCAAGGCTGCCAGAGGACTGCCAGGGGACAGAGAGCTCCCTGGGGCTGGCAGCAGGCCCTCCCCTCGCCTCAACAGCCACCCTGAGGCCAGGATTGGCCTCTGAGGGTCAAGGACACATCACCATCCCCTGCTTTACCCCACCAGGCTGTGTGGTGGCCCCCGTCACAGCTCACTTAGACTGCAGGCAGGGTGGGGTGTACAGAGTCCCTTCCCCACAGCCACAGGTACTGCAGCCAAGGCAGGTGTCAGAGATGGGGTCAGGGCCACAGGCCAGGTCCGGCCAGAGCAGCTGTGCAGGGGCCCACAGAGCCCTCTCTCCGCCCCCAGAGCTCTGGATGGTAACTGCTCCCAGGGCAGGGAGGCCTGCTCCTGGCCCCACTGAAAGAGGCCGCCTACCCAGTGGGCCTTTCTCCGAGGCACCTTAGCACACGGACCACAGCGTAAGGAGGCAGGGGCTCCGGCCACCCCCCACTGCGGGTCTCCTGGAGCCAGGCTCGGGGCAGAGCTGACCCCAGTACGGCCTGGCCAAAGCCCAGGCTGCAGCAGCACTTCCAGCCCTCCTCTCAGCCCAGTGGTCACCCAGCCTGTCCCCTCCCCGTCCCTGTCCCAGGTCGGTCCATCTACAGGGGCCCACACCTGCCCACCCATAGGCCCAGCCCACAGCACAGAGGCTTGTGTCCCAGGGGCACTCCCCTACACTCGGGCAGGCCCCCAGCACCCAATCAGCAGCACCCCGCCCTCAGGGCTGCTGGGCTCCAGGGGAAGGCACGCCATGTGTTGGCCCACTGAACCTTCTAGTGGCAGGGCAGCTGCTGAGGCCTCCCTCAGCCAGTCCCCACACGCTCCTACAGCCAGCACCGCAGCTCCAAGGGGCCCAGGGCTGCCGGCACTGCCCGAAGCGCACTCACCAGCATCACCACACACCAGTTGAGGATGCCGCGGTAGTTGCTGAAGCCGCTGTCGGAGCTGAACAAGGACTCCTGCAGGCGGTGGCAGCTGGCAGGGCAGATGAGACACCCGGTCAGGGCTGTGGGCAGGGCAGACGGCTGGCCACCTGGGCCCTCGAGACTGCCCTGACCTCAGGCCCTGAGGACTTCTGCAGAGCTAGGGCAGGGCCACAGCACCTGCAGCTGCCACCATGCCCAGAAGCTCACCAGCAGGTACTGTCTGGGCTTGAGCCCTTCGTCCTGACCCTAAATGCCCACCCTGAATACTCTGCGCCATGCACCCGGTATCCCCTCCACTTACAGCCAGAAAATGCGAGAGAGGAGGGTCACTCAGCCTACAGCAGACAGAGCTTCAGGGACCACCCAGCCTTGTAGAGTGGCTCTCCCAGGCCAGGGTCCCCAGCACTGTATCCAGGGCCTCTGGCTACTGCCATGTCCCCACTACACAGTGGCACTGCAACCATAGTAAGAACCCACCCGGGGGTCTGCAGGACTCAGGCAGGTGCTGAGCTGTTCTTCCCAGCACCCTGCAGACACCACACCCAGCCACATTTCTGTCCCCTCACCAGCCACATCAGCTGTGCAGGGAAGGGACCCAGGCCTGAGCCCTGGCCCAACCAACACCTTGGTGGCACCTGGTGCTCTAACTCTGCCCTCTGACCCCTTGTTTTCCTCAAGGTGTTTTTGAAAACTCGTGGCAGGGCCCTGTTAACTCTGGGGTGGGTGCTGTGGTCCTCTAGGGGGAGGAGGCCGGGAGGCCAAACTCAACATTCCCTGTGTAGCCAGGGCTCCAGCTAAACTCCCCAACAAAGACTCCCACCTCATGGGACACAGGATCCCACTGGAGGTACAGGGCAGGGGTGCTGGCGAGGGGCTTGGTGCTCCAGAAGCACCTGCTGGAGATGAGCGCTGGGCTCCAGGAGGAGCTGCTCCCCAAAGCACTCACCCGGGCGGTTCGCAGGAGGCCGACCTTTGCTTCCCAGATCAAGCTCTGACACCTGCCTGGCCTACCCAGCCCCAGCTGGCCCCAGTGCACCTCTCCAGGCACCAGCTGAGGGCAGCTCCTCCAGGGTGCCTCCTTGACCCCCCAGACGTGTGTGCTCAGCCACAAAGTGGGGCCCTAACCTCTGCCGGGACCAGATGAGCAGCCCCTGAACCCAAACCCGCCCTCTGGAGCTGTTTTGCCAACTGCCCACTGGCCCTCATCCGGACTCCTACCCTGCTCAGGAGGCAGCGGTGGGTCTGTGCCTGACCACCAGCACCTCCAGGCCAGCAGGAGCGAGGTCCCCCTGTCCTGCCTCCCTGGACCTTCAGCTGTCCATCATCTTCCACCCTCACTGACCCCCCCCCCAAGTTCAATCCCATTCATGCTCACCAGAACTTTCCCAAAACCCCAACTGGCATTCTCAGGCTCACACAGCTGACACGTTCAAGGGCTATGTCACAAGTGGTGACCCCTGCCCCTAGGCCACCAGGCCCATGCAGGCTTTTTCCATGCAGTCTCACAAGTGACAGCAAACCTGACATCAGACAGTGTCATGAGAGCTTTTTCTGATCTCCCCTCTCTTAATAGCCCCTGTCTACCCCCTACGTAAGACCCCAAGGCAGATCTCCAATGCCTTCCCCACCCTGCCCATGGCTAGCTTCTGGGGAGGCCTCCTGGCTACCCCCACCCCCACCCCTAGAGGTCAGGGATCCCTGCCCAGGAGGAAGCCCACTTTCCACTTGGTCCGGGGAGCTTCATGGCCAGCTGCCACAGGGACAGAGGGAAGCAGGTGTGGATGCCAGCATGCCAGAGCTGTCACTGCTGCCTTCTCGGCCACCCTCCCCCAGACTCCACTTCATACAGGGTCTGGCCTGGAGGACTACCCTAGTGATGAAGCCCCAGAGCCCCCCAGCTCCCAGGCCACCAGCCGGCCCTGAGCCAACTTTTACCATCATCCCATTGGACCCCAGATCATAACTGTCCCATGTACACCAGGCCACACCGAGGCTTGTAAGGTTTGAAGCTTGCCCAGGTGTGGAGCCTAGACAGTCAGAGCCAAGGCCCAGCAGAGGTCAGCGGGCAGAGGTCAGTGGGCAGAGGTCAGCCTCCCTTTCAGCAGCTGCCCCTTGGGCACGTCCTCCCTGAAAGCATCTGGGCCACAGGCAGACTGAGAGGACTCCCTGGGACAAACACCCCAGAGTTCCTGCCTGGAGACCATGTCAGAGGGCCTGCGAGGGTCCCAGCAGTGAGGACAGTGCAGAGGGCCTAGAAGGACCACCCCCTCGGTTCCAGGCCGCCACCTCACTGCCCACAGCCAGGAGAAAGGATCTCACCCAAGAGAGCAGGAAGTCCGGGGGAGTGGCGAGGCCCAGCACACAGGAGTAAGGAGGAAGGCCCAGGGGGCAGAAGCCAGAGGGGTCAGAAGCCTGGTGTGGCCTGGCCACGCACAGGAGGACAGCCACCGCCAGGCCTGATGGACAAGCACTGGGAGCATGTCTGTCCCTGGACTGTCCGCAGGCCAGGCCAGCCTTGTCCTCCCCAGGGTCCCCCTCCTTGCCTCACCCAGCCCTAAACTGGTAGGAGCACAGAGGAGGCTTGCTGGCCATCCTCCTTCTCCCAGCGGTCAGCTCTGCGCAAAGCCAGGACCCCCATCCTACACGAAAGATCCCAATCCCATCCCCATGGGAGGTCACATGGGCTCTCCCTCTCCCTCCAGGAGAGAGCTTGGCTAGTTAGCAGAGGTGAGCCCTGGTACCCAGGAAGGAAGCCCCTCTGGGCAGAGCCAGATCTCCGGCCCCACCGTGCCTCCCGACCTTTGCTCACACTGCGCCCTGCTGCGTGCCTGCCTAGCTCGGGGAGACGGTCTTATCTCCAGATGGACCGCGAGCACTGCCATGACAGGGCAGTGCCCGCACCCTGCTTCCAGGGTGCATTCCTCAAGCCCCCGCCCCGGTGCCACATGAAGAAAGCCTCCGTCCTTCCTCAGAGAAGAAACCCTTGCCAACGGATTGACCAATCACCCACTTCCTCCTTGATAATCTCTGTCCCCTCACCTCCTCCCTAAACCAGAGCTCCAAGGGTCCCTAGGCGAGGGTGAAGGGATCACCGGGGCCAGCTTGGAGGAGAAAGCCAATGCCCAGGCTCGCACCCCCAGTGGCTATGTCCGTCATCAGCTAAACAGGACACCCACCTGTGGGATATACTCTCCAAAACCCTCTCCTGTACCACAGACACACAACAAGTCTTCCTACCTGGCCCAGCTCTGTCCTTGTGTCACCTAAGCCACTCCATAAAGTGTGTCCGAGACAGGCAAGGAAGAGACCCCTGTGAAGAAGGGTCTACAGGAACCAGAACCCCTTTTCTGCACTGCCCCTTACCCTGGGCAGAAACACACACAAGCCACGGCTTCGCGTCCACAGCCTCCTCTGGGAGCCTTCGCTACCCCCCAAGCACTCCTGCTACTTCCCATAAGGGACCCTACCCCAATCTCTCTCCTGCCAGACAGCCAGACAGAGGAGAATTCTGCTCGGCGCCGAACAAGCCACCAGGGTGGAAGAAGCATCCCCCCTCCACACACCTGAGGACGCACGGACGGGCAAGGGGGTGTGTCTGGAAGTGGGGCTGCCACCGGGCTCCCCTCAGCTCCGCGCCCCCGCCTGACCTTGGCAGGTCACCCTTCCTCGAGTCTCAGTTCCCTGCAGGGACCCCCAGGACTTGTGGTCCGAGAGAAGTCCGGGGTCAGGTTCTTGGACTCGGAGCACGCACGGCTTCTAGGCTCCTGGGGGACTGAGGAGGGTCATGGGAGACCGGACGCAGAGGGCAGTTCAGAAATTAGGGTCTAGCACACGGTTACCTCAGTTCCAGGTGGCTGCCCACCGCAGCGTCTCCGTCCTTGTCCGAATCCCAACCCGGAACCGTCGCGTCCCCCCCGGCGCCCACGTCGGGGTCCGCGGGCGCACCCCGCACCTCCTCTTCTTCCACCTGGCTCCAGTACCGCGGCCCAGTCCTCCGGCGCCGGGAGCTACCAGCGCTGCCGTGGTCCCCCATGGCCTCTCCGCTCGCCGCCGCGGCGAAGTGCCGCCGCCTGCCGAGCGCGAGCCCGCGCCCCGCCTCCACGCCGCCAACTGCCGCCGTCGCCCCCTGCCGGCCGCCGTAGCGCGCCCGCCCGCCGGCCAATCCGCGCGCGCCCGCCTGGCCCGTCCCACCGCGCTCCGCCCGCTCCCCGGCGTCCGCCCGCCTCCGGCCCGCGGCCCTCCTCTCCGGGAGCCTCTCACTGGCCGGCGACGGCGGCAAGTCCATTTGAGGGCCGCCGGCCGGGGGCGGGGTCAGGTGGGAGGCGGGGCCAGATGGAGGGGCAGGGGCAGGTGGCGGGGCGGGGCACTATGGGGGCGGGGTGGCGCGCAGCACCCTGGAAGTTGTAGTCCTCCCGCCGGGTCCGGCCGCAGGCCCACCCATCCGAAGGGCGTCCCTCGTTCCTTGTGGTTCAGGGGTCTCCTCCGAAGACGTCGAAGTCCTTCCCGACCCTGTTGTGCGGAGCAGGGTGCGCCGGCCTCGGCTTCCTTGCGCCGCCCGCACGCCTGTCCCGCTTGCCTGCCCGTTGTCCCAGTTCTAGAAACATCATTACCTTCCACCAGGAGAGTGCTTTAGTGATCTAGGTTATTAATGAGACGCCTCCTATGCCGCCACTCAGACGCCCAGGACTGCGAGTGACAGGTGACAATTCAGACTCGGGGGGCTTATGCAGAGGTGGTGTCGACTCGCCCCGCTTCCAGTGCGTGCGCGTACCTGCGGGACCGCCTCTCGCAGGGCCGCCGCGTAACACCAGCACCCCGCACGCGCACGCGTTTAACAGTGGGAAAGCCAATTTCTCCAGCTTGGGGAGACTGCGGGCCGGGTCAGAGGACTGCGCAGGGAAAGAGTACAGGCTCCGCATCACTCCGGAGGCTAGCCTGCATCCCACGAGGCTCACCAAGTCTCGCCACGCGGGCCCTGCGGGGAGTAGGGCAAAGGTTCGGAGGCGGCCTTGCGCCAGCCGTCCCAGGTAACTGCCCAAGTAACCGCAGCCGTCTTCCAGGCCCCCGGCGAGGACGCCTACTTGTCCCAAACTATGTGTGTACCTGTGTAAGAGTTTGGAAATTTCCTGGGAGCAGCCACCAGAGACAACAACGCGAACAGCGACTCTGTGACTCATTATGCCACCACTCCTGGAGGAGTGCACGGCAGGCGACCCGGGGCAGGCAAAGCGAGGCCTTCCTGAGTAAACCCGGTTTAGTGACCCAATATGACAGAGTAGAACTGCCCCATGAGGTTTCCAAGACCGTAAATCTTTATGGAAGCCGACTGCCGCCGCTTTCCCCCGCAGAGCAGAGCGGCTGATGGGTTCGAAAGGCCAAAGTTTGGGTTGGCAGCTGAGCTGATAACCTCTGTGTCACCAGGGCAACCCTCGGCGGGGTCAGGAGCCAGGCAGAGCTGGGCTTTCCCGACTATTGACCCCCAAAGGAGCGAGTCTGACCCGTAGTGTCAGCCACAGCACCCTAGACGGCGTGCGCGAGGACTGCCTCTGTCTCTTGTGCTCACCCATTTCGGGAGCCGACCCTAAGAAATCAGGGACCGCGGAGTATAGGGCCCAGGCCCCACCTGCCGATTGGCAGAGGAGGAGATTGACGGCTCAGTCTGCCAGTAGACTCGGGAGGCTGACCCCAGCGGCCGGGCGGGAGTGACAGGCTTACCCGCGCTAACGCCCCGGCCTCAAACCTCAAGCCGACAGGCAAGCAAGCGCCCGCAGGAGTGTGGCGACTGAAGGTCGGATCCGGCCAACGGGGAGGGCCGGCCCAGCTGGGGGCAGGGGAGCTGAGGGATGGAGGTGGGTCTGTGGGCGGGACGCGGGAGAGAAGGGGGTCTCTAGGGAAGAGGCCAGGGGCGCGCCTGGGGCCGGTTTCTGGCCGTTCTCCGGCAAGCAAGTAAAGAGGTCAGGACCTGACGTGCCCAGACGCCTCAATTGTCCCGGTCCAGGGTGAGATCTGGGCCCAGGGGGCCCAGGGAGAGGGAAAGCCTGGGTGAGGAGAGGTTGGGATCGAAGTGTGCGCGGTGAGACTCGTGTGAGGGTATCCGGAAGCCCGGCGGAGTCAATGCTGCAATGGCTTAGGGTTTAGGAAGGGCCTCGGGCTGAACCTAGGGCGGAGGGCTTCCAGCCGAGCAGACCTGCGAGGAGTGAGGTCGGCAGGGCAGAGTACACGGGGTGACCGCCAGTGCTGGTGTTGCCCGTTCTCTACTAAGGCAAGTTGTGTCCACGGGTGGGTGGGGGCCCTCTGAAGGTTTGCTTCAGGCCCTAGGGTAGCCGCCTCCACCCCTCCCGCAACCCTGTCACACGATGCAGCTGAAGTGTCAGCAGAGACTGCAGGCTGAGCATCCCTGTGGGAAAGGAGTGGGCTGCCGGAGCCACAGCGCGACTGGCCCTCATCCAGGCGGAGATCCAGGTGTAAGGTGAGGGCTAGGGTTTGTGGGCTGTTGCGGCAGGTTTACATCAAAGGCAGCTCTGTGCTTGTGACCTCACAAGCTGCTCCCTGGGGATCATATTCTTTATTTGTGAACAGGGTGGATGACGCCCCCATCCAGGGACAGCAAGAGGAGAAGTCACCCAGGGCCTGGTCCCCAGGGGGATGGGGGTGTGGGGTGGCTCGCTACTCCAGCCGTCAGTGGCTGTCCCAGTGTGAGCTCACCCTCCTCTACAGGCCACCACTCACACATGCCAGTCTGGGTGGCGTCGGTGGGTGGTAGGGCCTGGACACTAAGACCACTTTTGATACCAGGTGCGGCTCCACGCTGTGTGTCCGCTGCCCCCGCTGGTGCTCTCCAGAAAGAGCGGCTCTCCCACTGGAGGCCTCTGTGAGCATCAGGCCTGCAACTCCACTGCCGTCCACCTTGGGTGGGGTCTGGGGGACCTGATGCCTGTGGGGTCTGTTCCTTGCCCTGCCCAGGGGCTGATGGCTGTAGTGACCCTGATCCCACTGATGATCTAGTGTGACATTCTGCGGTGACGGAGTGCTTTTAGGTGGCCCTCCTAGCCATGGTCATGTAACTGCTGCCAAGTGATGGAGTGGAATATGAAAATAAAGTGGCTGTGGCCCACCTGAGGGGATGGGACAGCCTGCCAGTGCTGCAGATGAGGTGCATGCTGCCCTTATGGGGGTGGGGAGTGTACAGAGGAGGTGTGGGGGACCCTAACAGAGGGTTGGTCAGTTCTGTTGTGTCATCCCAGAAGCAGCAAGGAGGGACCTCACCACCACCAAGAAAAGGGTGCCTGGAGTGGTGTGTGTGTTCTGGGCCCAGGGTCCCTGGGCTAGGAGCTTCCTAGACCCAGGTGACAGACAGCTACAACTCCAGAGGTGGCACACAACAGTGAGAAACAGAGAGCCAGCAGCAGCAGACAACCAGGGGGGTGCGGCCCACTGGGCTGTGCCCTCAGTGCCCGGAAGTGGAGCACCTTCACCAGAGGCTCACTGAGGAGCAGAGGGCCTCCCAGCACTTCGTGGAACTACACTTGCTGACCCACAGAACTAGAGCCCAGGGCCTCCAGGACTCACTGGCAAAGTGGGTGCCTCTGAGCTGTGTAACACTTGCCTGAGCAGGGCAGAGATTGGGCTGGACGGAGGGGCCAAGAGACCACAGGCCAGTGGGGCCAGTCTGTGGGCATGGCTGAGAAACTGCTCTAACCAAAGAGCTGCATCCTGAATTGCTCCTGACCCTGAATTATATACCATCACTTCCTTAGTAAGCCCCATAATCACGGGGATTTTCTGAGTTCTGGACGACCATTGCAAAGAATCAACTAACAGAAGCAGAAGAGAGGTGTGGGTGGGTCAGCGGGGGTCAGAATCAGTCAAAAGATTGGAGACAGGAGGCATGTCTTATGTCCACTTCAAAGGTCAGCTTTGGGCTGGTTGTCTCCCTCATGAAGTCAGAGGTCAGATGTCCTTGGCATGCCACCTTTATGCCTTATGCACCCAAACACTTCAAGCCTCCCACTCAGCTCATGCCTGTTTACTGGTCACCAGGAGGTGTGCTGGCCTTTCCTGCCCAGCATAGCCCCCTGCCCCTCATTTCCGCAAACCAGCCCATCCTGCCCAGAACCTAAGGGCCATGGGTAACTGCAGAAGCCTCTCTGCCTGCTGGGCACCTCCTACAAGGAGCCAGCAGGGCCACCTGTCCATGATGCCTCCTCAGGCAGCAGGGGAGTATGGGGTCACAGTGTGGGCAGCAGGCTGCAGGGAAGGGCTGGACCTCACACTCTGTGACATTCCCAAATCCTCCAAAGGCTGCCCTGAGGGCTTGCAGGTGGTTCAGGCCCACCACTGGGCCAGTAAGGAGCAGGCAGATGGTCATTGTTGCAGGCCCTGCTGTGCCCTTATGGCCATCCCAGGGCTGTCCTGTCCTGGGCTCGACCTGATGTCTCTTAGCATTCCCAGTTCACCTGCCCCGGAGAGACAGGCCATGCCAAGTGCCCTGTATTTGGACCGTGCCCTGAAGCCAGCACTCTTGGAGGAAGAAGTGCCTCCTTGGGAAAGATGGCGAAGGACCCCAGGGCTAGATAAGCCCAACTCAGAACCAGCCATCATCCTACCTCGGATTGCCATTGGGGCCTGGAAGATGCCCCCATGCTACCCTCAAATGCCCCAGGGCCCAGCGCGGGCAGGTGCAGCCCTGCACACATCAGCCTGACACATCAGTTCTATCAAGAGTGGCATTTATTCTCTCGTGGAGGTGCGGCGCTCCGGGGAGCTGGTGCTATTGTGCTTAGGAAGGAGGTCTGTCCGTCCGTCCGTCTGTCCGGCCGGCCCGGCCCCAAATGGGGGCGGAAGAGGGGCGCGGCCCGAGTAAAAATCCCGGCCTGTCCCGGGTGGGAGTATGTACAAGGCGGCAGGGTGCAGGCAGGGGTGGGAGGCGGAGAGGGCCGGCGGCCGCCACCCCCACCAGAGGGCCCCTGCACCTCGGGCCCTACTCATAGGATTAGTACAAAATAGGTGCTACCTAGACGTTCCTTCTACCTGAATTCGCTAAGTCGGTTATTGTGCTGCTCAGTTACAGGGGTGGGAGGGGTCCCATGGCTTTCCACGGCGGTGGGGTGGGGGAAGGGGAGACCCTGGCCAGCCCACGGCCCTCCGGCCTTCTCCCTAGGTAGGTAGACAGGCGTGTGGGTGGGGCGGAGGCGCCTGTGTGTGCGTGGCATGCGGGAGTGCAGGCCCCCGTCGAGCTGTGTAGTAGGCACCGCGTCGGGGGCTCGGGGGTCTGGATATGGGCACCGCGGTCCGGGGCCCCAGTCCGCCCCTGCTGCGGGAGCGGCTGAGAAAAGGCCCGGAGATGGGAGGACGGGGACGCCGGCAGCTGGGCCGCGAGTCGGTCCCGCAGGAGCCGGAACACAGGCCTGCGCCACCAAGGACCCGAGGTGGTGGCAGAGGACGGGCGCTGTCGGGCCTGAGGGCCTGGACTCTCCACCCGCCGCACTCCCTGGCCACCCGCTCTCGTCTGGCGAGGTCGCGGTGGTCCCCTTGAGGACACGCCCACAGGCCGCCGCTATCCTCGAGGCGAGCCTGGCCCGGAGTGGGCGCCCAAGGACGGTCGGTGAGCCATGGGCAGGTGGCGAAGGGGTGTGGGCGCGACAGCCAGGCCAGAACCGACAGCCGCCTGAGCCGCCGTGGGGGCGGGAAGAAGGTCTGCGCGTCCGGCCCGCGCAGCGTCCCTGATCTGGGGCTGGGGCGGTGGGGGGATACCTGATTCTCAGTGACTAGAGGCGGCGGCAGCGCGGCATGCAGTGCGCGTTATTGCTCTAGAGTCGGCGGACTAACTAGGGGGGCAGCCCCGGGAGGGCACGGGGGTGGGGGCTGCATGCAGTGACGTCACGAGGCGGCGGCCAACGGGCGGGCCCTTGAGGCGGGGTCGCCGCCGAGGCTTTGGCATAGACGGGCGAGTTGGCAACCAAGTGGGGGCGGGGCGGGTCTTCTTCAAGCCCCGCCCCTGGAGGCGGAGCAGAGGTTCCTGGAGGCGGGTGGATGGGCGTGGTCTGGGGCACCGGGGGCAGGGCGCGGGCAGGGGTGGGGCTCCAAGAGGCGGAGCCAGAGGGGGCGGGACCGGGCTGGGGAGGCCCGCCCTGAAAGGCGGGGCCTGAAGCTCCAGGAGGCGGGGCCGGGGCGGGGCCGGTGGTTCCCGAACTTCCCGAAGCCCTGGCGTTGGTAGGGAGGATGGGGAGGCTCAGCACTCCCACTCACCCGAGTGCAATCCGTTCATAGACAAAACGTACAAATACCGAAAAAAGGAAACCCGATGCGCCCGCGACCCCCCGGGGGCTTTACCCGCAAAGCGAATGAGTACAGAGGTGTGTAGAGGGCAGCGCCCAGGCCTGCCTGCCGGCCCCACGGGTCCATCATCCAAAGCCCACTGCCCGGAGTGCGGGGTAGGGGTCCGGGGCAGGGCGGGAACGGGGTCTCAGGACGTCGGATAAGTCCATGCGATTCGATATGCGTCATTATTATTCGTGGTGGCGGACACAGCCTGGGAAGCTTGGCTGAAAGGACTGGGATTTGGCAAAGGGTGAGAGGCAAGAGTAGGAAGGCCACCCCAGAAAGGAGCCGAGGGAGAGGGCGCCGCCATCCGCCCCCTCCCCAACCCTCAATGCGTCTAAACCCCCGGGGTGGGCGAAGACCGCGGGGCAGCAACGCCTCTGCAGGCCCGCGCCTCCTCCTCCTCCCCCACCCCGGTGAACAGGCCGCCTGGACGTCGGGGCCCAGACCCGACCCTGGAAGGCCTGGGAGGGTGAGAAAGTCCTGAGTCTCTGCGACGCGATGCCGTGGCGCAGAGGAAGGAGGAGGAGGGCGCCTCTCCCTCACCTCGTCCGGTCTTCGGAGACCTAACTCGGAGCTGAGGTTCGGTAACGGGTCTCGTTAACCCTATTGCTGGGAGAAAGCCTGGGGCACCCTAGAGGGGAGGGAGGGGCTCGGGGTGGGTCTCCCCTCGGGACCCTATTGCTTGACAGGGACGACAAGGCCCCTGGCGGGCGGGGGGCCGGACCCCTCCCCCTATTGCTGTGAGGAGGGGCCCGCCCTCCGGCCGCTCGCCCCCCCCGGCGCCAGCAGAGACTTCCCTGGGGGGCCTGTATTGCTGAGAGCCTACCCGGCTGGCGAAGGCCCCGCCGCACTAGGCCTGCACCGGGCTGAGCGGCGGCGGCGCGGAGGGCGCGGGGGCTGCGGGACTGCCGCCGCCGCCGCCGCCCCCACCCTTGAAGCAGGCTGACTCGTAGTGCTTGTTGAGATAGGACTTGAGCGCGAAGCTCTTCTTGCAGCGTTTGCACTGGAAGTGCTTGAAGGCCGAGTGCGTCTGCATGTGCGCGCGCAGGTTGGAGCGGTCAGCGAAGGCCTTGCCGCAGTGCGCGCAACCGAAGGGCTTCTCGCCCGTGTGCGAACGCATATGGCCCTGGAGCAGCCAGGGCCGCGAGAAGGCCTTGCCGCACACGCCACACTTGTGGCGCAGGTCGTGCGTGAGCAGGTGCATGGCCATGGCCGGCATGGACACGTATACCTTGCCGCACGTCGGGCAGCGCCGCGCCAGCTGGCTGTCCAGGCTGCGGTGCGTCTGCTTGTGGCGGCTCAGGTTCGACGACGTGGCGTACGTCTTGCCGCACTCGCCGCAGGCATGCCGACCCCCCGCGCCGCCGACCCCTGGCCCCGCGCGCGCCTCCGGGCCCACCCCCGAGCGCGTGCCACCGCGGCCTCCGGGCCCCGCCCCCGAGCCGCGCGCACCCGCCCCGGCCCCACCGCCATCGCCGTCAGGGGCCGCCGCTGAGGCCGTAGAGGGGGCGGCGGCGGCGTGGACGTTGGCTGCCTTACGGCGCGAACGGCCGTCGGTGATGAAGAAGGCGTCGGCCGCATAGCCCTCGCTGACCGCCGCGTCACCGTTGATATAGCCGCCCGCGGCCGTGGCCAGCTCCGGGCGCGGGGTGGGCGGCGGTGCCGAGCCCGCGGCCGCCGGGCCCAACTCTCCCCGCACAGCCGCCGCGTACATGGGCTCCGGGGATGGCCCTTTAAGCAACGCCGCCTCGGCGTCGCCATCGTAGACGGACGCGGGCCCCGCGTAGTCGCTGAGGTATCCTGCAGGCCGAGGCAGACAGACAGACAGCGGGAGGGGAATGGCGCAGCGGGCAAGACACACACAGGTTGGGCGGCGGGAGACACGGGATCCGGGAGGCAAACATCGAGGAGGACAAAGAAGGGGCCGAGGAAGCGCGGGGTAGGGAGGATGGAGAAGTGGGTGGGGGGAGAGAGGAGATGAGACAGGGGCCGGCCCCGGCTCCGCCTCCGCCTGCCCCGCCCTCGCATGGGGGGGCAGAGGCGCATCTTTGGGCGCGGCTGCCCCCCCCTTTCGAGGAGTCTCAAGGTCAGGGGGGAAGGGCGGCGCTTCCCTCTGCCTCCTCCCTCTTCGTCCGCCCCTCCCCCTCGGGTTCTCCCCACTTCAGCAGTTTTTCACGATTATGCAACACACTGCAGACCCGCAGCGGCACAAAGCCAGGCCCGCGGGGCTCGGGGACCCCGAGCTCTGCCAGCCGGCGGGCCCGCCTGCTCTGCCCCTGCCCCTAGAACTTGCGCCCAGCATTGATGTTGCCGCTCTCTGGTTCACTAGGGCTGCCAACAAACCGTAGAGACTCCTACCCACACCCCACCCCCACCCCTCTGGCCCTCACTAGCACCGTGTCTGATGTCCCAAGTTCCCACTGCTAACTGGGCTTGACCGCTGTCTTCCGGGCTTCAGCGCCATCTCCCTCCATGCACTCTCCTTCTCTCCCACGCTCCGCCGGCATCCCCGCCCTGGGATCCTACCGCGTTCCCTTGCTGTCTTTCCCCCAAGCCCTAAGCCCTTGCAAGGAAGGGGACTTTCAAAGCTAGGGAGACTCTGCAGTGGGGACAGTGCCAGGGCCACCAGAGGACACCTCCCCAGAGACGAACCGTAGGCGGGGACCGTCATTCATGCCAGTAACTGCAGTCGTGCCCAAGGCACAAGATGGATGTAACAACCTCCAAGCCATAAACGCACACCCCTCGTGCTGCAGGCTCTGGCTCCTTCGGGCTTATGCCCCACCACCCAGCCTCGGTCACACCCTGAGAAGCCCTCACAGGGACAGCACACCCCAGCACACTCCATGGGGTCACACATGCAGCCACCCCAGCCTTTCAGTCAGGGTCGCCAGTCACATGGTCGCACAGCCGGCCTCAGTCACATGGTTCCATGTAGTGGCACACAGGCAGGCACACACTCACACAGGGTCACACACAAACACAGTCACATGGCCACACGCAGTCACATGAGCACACACAGGCTCACACACAGGCTCACACTCCTGCAGGTCACACTTGTTCTGTCACCCCGCGCTGCTGGCACTCCCAGCCCCCTCGCCTGCATGCTAACAGTTGTCCTTGAACTTGGGGCACCCTCACACAAAGAGCTCCCCCTGTCTCCAGCACGCAAGGCCCTCCTGGCCCAGCTCTCTGACCCTGCCTTCAGGGGAGACACTGCTGCTGCCTCTGCCGGCACCATCGGCTTGACAGGTGGGGATCCCTGCTGGACCCCATGCCTGCTACTCCCGGGAGCTCCCAGCGCTCCCTGGCTGGCCTTAGCAGGCATCCTGGGAGGACAGCCAAAGAAGAGACAAGCGTACTGCAGCGGCCCAGGTTCCCAGGTGTCAGGGGCCCTGTGCACACTAGATCCTGTCCTGTCAGCAGGTGTCCGTGAGCTATGTGTCCCGGCAAGGGGCAGGGTGTGGGCAGCCCCCGCTCCGGATCCCTGTTCCCCGCTGTCTCTCTATATCGACCACACTCCTTGATTCGCTTTGGCCCGATTCTGGGCTGCCTTTGCTTTTTCCCTTCCCCATCCCCCACCTCCATCCCTAGTCCTGGCTCTAGCCATCCCCTTCTGCTGGTTCTGGTTCCCGTGGGACGATGGACTGGACTCTACTCCCCCTATCGCCTTACTCTGCCCTCCACCCCTTCCAGCAATGCCCTGGCACCTCGACCCCAGCCTCAGCTAAGGCTGGGGGTCTGCCCATCTCGCACCTTTCTCGTGCAGTCGCACGCCGAGGTCGCTGCGGGTGCGCCCGTAGGAGCTCTCGAGGTCTGCCGATGAGAATGTGTCAAGTTTGACCTTCTTGACCAGGAAGGACCTGGGCATGGTTCCTGTGGGGCTCCGGCGCTGGGGGCCTGCGGAGCCGGGGCGCGGGGGGAGCTGCGGCCGCGGCGGGGCCTCGTCACCATCCGAGGAGTGGCGGAGGCAGCTCGGTCCCTTCTCCGGCCTTCAGATGCTGCCCCGAGAGTGCGTGCTCTGTTCTCCTCGCCCTGCGTCGCCTCCGGACCCCGCTTTTTCTCCTTCTCCTCTTCTCTTCTTGTCTATTCACTGTTGTCCTTCCTTCCTTCCTTCCTTCTTCCTTCCCTCCTTTGGTCCCGGCTTCCCAGCCCGCAGTGCCGCCCCTGGACAGGCGGGGGAGGAGGCTGGGGGGGCGGGGAGGGGGGAGCGCTCCGTCCCGGGCCCGGAGGCTGCGAGTGGGTGCAGGGCTTGTCCGGCTCCTCGGCCCCCTTCCCCTCCCCCCCGCCGCCGCGGCGGAGCCTCCGTCAGCGGCCCCCCATGACCCCGGGGGCGGCTATGCCGGGCGCGGAGAAGACGGCGGCGGCAGCTTCAGCACCGCGGCCAGCGCCAGCCCGGGCAGCACCGCGGACAGCGCCCGAGCGCGCTCAGCCGGCGAGGGGCGGGCCGCGGGGACTCGGCCGCGGGGCGGGGGTCCTCGGCAGGGGTCTCCCGGAGGCTGGCTTTATTGTTCTGCAGCCAGAGTGTGCGGCGGCGGCGGCGGCGGCGGCGGCGGCGGCGGCGGCAGCAGCGGCGGCGGGCGGGGGGCGGGGGTCCTGGGGGAGGGGTGCGCAGGGAGGGCGGGCCGAGGGAGGGGGAGGGCCGGGGCTCCGGGGGCGGAGTCGGCGCCGGACAGCTCGGGGCAGGCCTTCGGCTTTTAAAGCCCCGAGTCCTGCGGGGGGGGGGGGGACGGCAGGAGGGGGCGAGGCCGGCGGAAGTGGCTGCGCGGGCCGCCCGGCCCAACTCCCCCTGGAGGGGTTACAGGGAAGCAGGAGCCCCGCGTGGGGGGCTCCCCCAGCCGGCGCGGGCCAGACGCAAGTCCGGCAGCCTCGTCAGGCGTAGGGGACGCGGGAACCCGTGCGACCCGGACGTGGGGTCTTCGGGGGAGGGACGCGGGGCGGATCTGTAGGCACGGGGTCTGCGAGTGGGGGGCGGGGGGCGGGGGGCGGCGAGCGCTGAGGCAGCGAAACCGCAGCTCGGAATGCCGCAGTGTCTGCCCGACACCCAGTCACCCGGGCTGACCCCGTGCCTGCTGCGGGGTCCTCCCAGGCAACCCCCTCCCATGGGGGCCGGGAAGCGCAGCAAGCCGAGAGTGCGGGAACAGAGGCGTCACCACGACCCTGTTCCCGAAATTTGGCTTCATCGGCAGCTTTGCGCCCTTCCGCGCGGCTGCAGCTCCCCCCGGCGGCTCCGCAACCAGGCGTACAACCCTTCTCGCGGCCGCCCGCCCCAAGTTTGCGGCCCCCATGACGTCACGCCGGGCGGCCAATGGCTGGGCGCGGTGGGCTCCAGGCAGCACAATGGCCACGCGCGGGGACATATGTCCCCAATTAGGGGCCGGCGCCGCCATTGTCCCCTCGCTTGTCCCTGATCGGACGTTCGGCTTCTCACCACTCCATAGCGACCCAACCCAGCGACCCCACCCAGCCGGCTGTCGCTGGGACCCAGGTCGTGGGGCAGCTCTGGGCGGAGCCGCGCCAGCGGCGCGCCGTGACCTTGTGCGCGGGGACCCCGCGGACGCCGGAAGGGGGCGCCCTCGGGGGCGGGAGCTAGCTGCCGAGTTCCGAGTCCCCGCCGGCTCTGTCTAGGTGCGGGCTCCTGCTGCGCTCCAGGCGGGCGGGCGCCGGGGTGTGTGTGTGCGGGGGAGGGGGGCCGAGGGTAGGTGGAGCAGCATAGGCTACGGACCCGCTTTGTGCGGCGGGAAATCCATCTCGCGTGGCAGGCGCTTCCGAGGGGCGGAGCAGGGCGGGTAGTGGCGCCCCCTGATCGCCGAGACCGCGGTGGGGCCGGCGGGGCGGGGGTCTCCTCCGCCCCCTCCCAGGAGGGCTGGCCCAAGGCGCAGCCGGAAGCGCGGGGCTAATTAGCATTTTGATGGCTGGAATTAGGGGCTCATCTGTTCGAGGCCCAATTACCCGGCGGACCCTCGGGGAGCCTGCAGGACATGCCAGGCGAGGTCCCGTCATCCCTCTCTCGCCTGCCTCCTCCCGGGCTCTCTGTCCCCACCTGGTCTCTCTGCCCCTCGACTTCATCCGTCTGTCCCCCTCCCTCAGTCCTGTCGCTCTGTCCGCGTCTTCTTGTCCCTCTGGCCCCCAACTGTCCCTTTCCGTCCTTCATATCGCAGGAACCGGTCCTTTTGTCCCTCTCTCATCTCCGGTCCTATTCCTCTGACTCCCTTTCCTCGTCCCTCATTTCTTGATCTCTCCATCACCCGTCTCTGCCCATGTCCCTCTTGTCGATGTCCCCCTCCCTCCTGGCCTCAAACCCCCTTGACTGACGAGGCGTCAGAGAGCGGACACAGGTGTCCGGCGGTCGTGCACTCCCGAGGGGACCATTCCCGCGGCCTTTGCTCGCGCTTGGGTGGATCCCGCAACCCCTCGGGGCGCCCGGCGGGGAGTGGCAGCTGCGCTCAGGCCTCCGCCTGATGGACACTGCGTTCCTGGTGCGGAGCGCACATGCGGCCCAGGAGCAATTACTTGGGGCTCCCACCCCCGCCTCTTTCCAGGCATCCGGATTGCGCGCGCCTCCCGAGGTCACTGCCCTGCCTCCAGCCAACACTGGCTGGGAGGACAGGTGAGGATTCTCACGCTTTTTAAGTTTTAGCCTTTCACCACCGGAAACCCGATGGTGCAGAGTTAGGAGCTCCGGCTGCTCACCGAAAGGTCGTTAGCTCAAGTCCACCAGGCGCTGTATGGAAACTCTACGGGAGTTTCTCCTCTGGTCCTCTAGGGTAGCTGTGAGACAGAATTAATTCTACGGGAATGGGCGGCTTGGGCTCGGGCACCGGGGGACCCCCTCAGTGTGTCCGATGGAGAGCTGGAGGTGTGCGGAGAGCTGGGGTCTTTGTTGGAGAAGAGGCACCTCGTTGGCCTTCCAGCGAACCTGCTGTGTTTCCAGGGGCTACCCCTGCTCTCGGCCTCTCCACCCCACCTCCCCTACTCCTCTACCCCCCCACCCCCACCGTCCCTGCCGTTCCCACAGCTCAGTCCCTTAACGTGGTGGGGGAATTCTTTTTTATTTGATTTTTAATTTTTTTTTATTATGATTGCATGAAAATGTACAGTCCCGCATAAATTTGTATACTTGCTTACATGCAGCTCCCCGTGCTCTCCCTGCCCGGTGACAGCACACTCCTCCCTCCTACACGTCATATCCTCCTAACAGTCTCCTATCCCCTCCTCTCCACCCTCTCCCCCGACCCCAGTAAGAGGTCAGCAGGATGACATCCCGTAGATGCATGAAACCATAAAGTGCACACACAACATGGTCACTGTGTCACCAAGTCCAATCCATTCCTGTCCAAAGAGTTGACCTCCATTATGGTTTATGGACAGGGGCAGCATCAGGGCCAGGGGCCATGCTCCCAGGGGGACCCCAGGGCCCGTGGACCATCAATCGCAGTCTGTTATTGGAGATCTCAGGCTGCACCCCTTTTTATTCTCATGTAAGACTCAACCTTGTGAGCCCCATCACAGTTATTGCTGGTGGTGGCTGGGCACCATCCAGTTCTTCTGGTCACATGTTGATGTAGTCACCCACTCACGTGGGTCTCTCTGTCTTCTGGGTTCTCTTTCCCCCGTGTTGTTTTGGTCCTTGGCGATCATCTGTTCCTGCTGAGTTGGGACCATTTGGTATACCTCAGATGGCAGCTTGGCAGGTTTTAAGACCCCAGATACCACTCACTGGTGTGGGGTGCAGAAGACTCAGCAAAAAGCTAGTTATGCCAGTTGGCCTTGCGGTCCCCTGAGAGCATGATCCCCGGACCCATGTGGTGGGGGCATTAGATACAATATTGGTTCTGTCTTCTGTCTGTTGCTGGGTCTCCCATTCCAAATTCTGCAGCATTCCCACTGCTGTCCCCAGCGGCCCTGTCTCCAGCTGAGTGGACTGTGAGCCCATGGGTGTCTGGCTCCCAGCATTTCTCCTCTGGTAGCTCCAACCCAGAGGCAGTGGCCTCCTTCCAGCCTACCTTTCTTGTGAGCTGGTGGGCAGCCTAGCCACAAAGGATTCTGTTTTTTGGACACCCCCTTTCTTGACTGCTGAGACCCCACCCTCCCGGAAGCCCCCTCTGGCCTGATTTCTGGCACCCCTGGCAGTCCCTCAGCTTTCTCTTCTACTACAGGATGAGAGGATGAGAGTGTCACTCCCTTGCCAGAATCCAGACTCTTGGGGTCCTGGGTGTAGAGCAGGCTCCCCTCAAGGCTGTGCCCTCAGTGTCTATCCATGAAATGGGGCCAGCCCCTTCTGCACCAGCACTAGCCACCCTTCAAGGCCCCTAATGCCTGGAATCCTGCCCCTCTGGGCCACAGCAGGAACTGCCTTTCTTGGAGCTCCCTGAGACGGGGGACAGGCTGAGCTGGTATGTGTGGAGTGAACAGCTTGGGAGGCCTGGTTGAGTCTGGAGCTGTTTTTGCTTTCATTCCACACGGGCTGGGTGCTAACGACCCCAGGTCTCTAGTGCCCCCATTCCTGTGCAAGACAAAAGGGTGCTAACCGGAAAGAGGTGAGAGCAGGAGGGGCTGGGGGAGTGGGAACTGGAGATAAGCAGTGGAGGGGTAGGGAGCCTCCACAGAGAAGACTGCTGGGCAAAGGCCCTGAGGCCACCATGGGAGGTGTGTGAGCAAAGCCAGCTGTCACAAGGAGGAGGTGCCTGAGGGGACAGTAGTATCAGACTGAGACAGGAGAGGAGGAAGGGGTAGCTCCTGCTGGGCCAGGGCCCGTCATCGGGGCTGTGGGGTTCTGGCTCAATTCTAGCTGAGACAGGATTCAGGGGGAGTTGCTGTGAAGGAGGGACATCCTCTGACGTCAGCTGTCAAGTGTCCGAATCTCCGCTGATTGATGCTTGAGTTGCTTTCTCCTTTTGGCCTTTGCAAATACTGCTGCAGTCAGTGCTGGCGACAACCTCTTTTGAGTCCCAGAGGTTCCCGTCTCTCGGATACATAGCTAGGAGCAGAACTGCTGGGTCATGCACATGACGGCTCTATGTTTAACTTTTTGCAGAGCCAGCAAACTTTTTAAAGGCGGGGGCACCATTCTACAGGAGCTTGGTTTTTGATTTGTTCACTATGAGATGCTTGACCTCTTGCTGGAGATGTGGACTTGGTGGTTCTGGCGAGCGATCTGCTGGCTGCAGACTCTGGGGAGTCATCAGCATGTGGTCAGCACTTTCAGCCTGGCTCAGATGCCAAGTGGCACCACCAGGGGTCAGAAGCAAGGCAGGAGAAGAGGGGAGGGTCAGGACCGGTCCAACAGAGGAGCCCGCCAAGGGGCCTGGGAGGGAGTGGTCAGAGCAGGAGGAGGCATGAGGGGGTGTGGGGGCTGGGAACCTGAGGGGTCAGGGAGGAGGGGACCACAGGAGGGTCTGGGTGACTGTGACGGGACCTCTTGGAGTGATGTGTAGGAACAAAAGAAGTGGAACGAGGGGAGTCAGAGACAGCCAGTGTGGATGCCTCTGTAGAGAGGCTTTCCTTCAGAGACAAGGAGCAGCAGTCAGAAGTGAGGGGGTGCCCAGGGAGCATGTTTCTTAAAAATGGACAGGATCACAGCAAGTCTCTATGTCTCTGTGGAGCAGCCAGGTGGCCAGTGGGGCTGGAGGCAGCAAGCAATGGAGGGGGTACCTGGTGTGAGAGGGGGGTGGTGGATGACGCTGGACCTGCAGGCCTGTGTCTTCAGTGGCTGAGGGCAGGGTCTCTGGCCATATGACAGCTACAAGCACAGCTGTGCATCTAGGGGACAGGTGGGCAGCAGGGCCTGTGACTGGGTGCCAGGGTGGGGGCTGGAGTGGGGCATCCCAGGTGTTCTGCTTGGTTCTGTTTTTATAGCAGAGAGGAAAGCAAGCGCTGTAGCTGGAGGAGGAGGGACAAAGGGTGGCAGCACTCTCCCGGGCAATGTGTCAGGGTCTCCGGGTGGCACCACGGCCTGCGAGGGGAGAGAGCGTGAACTTAAAGGCAGGTGTAGGTTTTCTCCACCTGCCTTCAGCTGCCCAGATGCACTGAGGTAAGGAAAGGGGTTGGGTTATTCAGGTTTGGGGTTTTGCCAGGAGAACTACTGAGAGGGGCACTTGAGTCAACGGGGTGTCCAAGAAGCCAATGGTGGTGGCTGTGGACTGTACATGGAGTGGGGAGCAGTGGGGACAGGATGGGGACACTGGGGTGGGGGTCAGGCCTCGCCAGAGTGAGCTGAGGAGGTAGGTGATGGGCAGAGAAGGGGGTTGGAATCGAGATGAACAGTCATTGGTAAGATGGCGTCAGGGCAGAGTCGTGGAGTTGGGCCTGGTGGGGCAGAGGACAAGATCACTGGTGGGACAGAAGGGTTGAGGGTGCAAGGTGCTGGGGGTGGAAGGGGTAACCGGGAGGATATCAACACTACCAGGACTGGAGAGAGGAGCCCAGGGTGAGGGTGGAGCAAGGGTGACATCTGCACAGAAAGGGTGTTTGGTGCCGTCGTAGCTCAAGTGTCCCAGCTGGGACCTTTTGGGGGATGGTCTGCAGTCACCAGAGGCACGAGGAGGTAAAGAGCCACCTCTGGGCTAGGGCACTGAAGCATGGGAGAGAAAAAGCTGCCCCAGCGGGGAAAGCACCAGCTTTGGAGGGCACAGCCGGCTCCTGTAGGGGCTGTACCCTGAAAGGGTATCACCTGTTGTATAGAGGACATGGAGACAGGGCATGAAGGTGGCCAGGGCCTGAGTAGCTAGGTGAGGGGTGGTTATTCCAGCCCAGAGAGAACTTCTCCTTGCAGGGGACAGGGAGGCAGGGCTACCAGACACCTGAAATTCCCACACAGAAGAGGCCAAGGCAAGCAGCTTAATGGCAAAGGAGCAGGAAGTACATGTGCTAAAACCTGACAAAGGGTTAATGTGCTGAGTGCAAAGAGAACTTACTTCTGGAAAACAGAATCCTGAGACCACCAGGATGATCCGGGACACTAGCAGCGAAAGACCTCACGGGCCAACGAAGCCCAGGTCCAGGTTAACGTTTATGACAGAAAATACCACATCTACACCTAAACAGACACAACGCAAACTGCGAGCTCAGTGCGGTGCCCCAGGGGCGCCCCCCACCCCGGCGCCGGCTCACAGCTGGCCAGGGCACGTTCTTCTGGGAAGGGCCGCTTTTCTGTTCATACAGAAGCAGAGGCACAGGAAGTACAGCCAGGCTGGCAAGTGGGCAGTGAGGGGACGGCCACGCCTGGTTGGTCCAGCCAAGCTGCCACCAAACATGCCCCCTGCTTGCTTTGGGCAGAGCCACCCCTCAGCCTTCTGTGTCCAGGGTCTCCAGCTGGACATGGAGGAGCCAGCAGCCAGCAGGTGGCTGAGGTCCCATCTGCCTTCAGGGAGCCCAGCAGGCTGACCCACTCCGACCCTTGACCTTAGGCAAAGTTGCCCTTTTAATGTTTAATGTGTGCAGTGAGTGCACAGAACTTAGCAGGCCCACGGATTTCTGCAGATGCATGTGCGGGTGACCACAGCCCTCTCGGGACACATCCTGCACACCCCCTCTGGCCCGGGAATCACTGTGGCCGGAGCCACGGAGTGCTGACGGAGAAGAGGCTGCCACCAGAGGGCAGCAGTAGCCCCAGCTTTGCCCCTGGTTGGTGCCCCAGCACTGGAAGGAACGCGCGCACACACGCACACATACACACACACACACACACAGAGCCTCCTCCCTGGCACCTCCTCTATCCCTGCCCAAGGTCGTGGGAGCTACTGGCAGCCTCCTGTCTAGGGGCCACTTCAGCATCCCGCTTGCCTGGACCCCGTCCCTCTGAGGACTGCGTTTCCTTCACAACGTCCACCCCAGGCAACCCCGAGCTCAGAGGTGGGCCTTCTTCCTTGCCCGCACTGCATCTTCCATGTTCCACACCGACACTTGCAGCAAGGACTTCAGCCCTACTGCTGGGTGTCCAGGGTGCACGCCTAGGCTACCGAGAGCACTCAGCCCAAGCCATATCCTCCTAGGGTGGCCTGTGTCTACCGATGACTGAGGCCCAGGAAGGACCTCTGTCACAGGCTGTTCCAACTCCAGGGCTCCCGATGCATGCTTGTGGCCAGCGGGGCCAGCACCCAGCTCAGACTCTCCCGCTGCCCACCGTGCCCCTCCTCCCTCCTGCAGACGCAGTGAGAAATTGCAGCGTCTTTCCTGGAGAACCCCGTGCTGCTGCAAGTGGGGCCAGTGGCATGGACTGACTTTTATCCCCTCAAAATATCAACTTGGTGAGGCCACAATTCCCATATTCGAGACTGCACACCAGTTTTCCAGTTGATGATTTCTATGTGTGTTGTAAATTGTCACTATGGTGTAATAAAGTGGGTTGGGGGCAGTTATGTTGATGAGATAAACAAAATTAAATCATGTCTGAAGCCAGTCTCTTTGAGATACAAAAAAGGAAGAGAGCAGAGAGACATGGAGACCCAGCAGTATCGAGAAAGCCACGCTGGGAGCACATCGCGTCCTTCAGAAGTGAGGTTCCTGCCCTGAGATGCTCCCGGGCCAAGGGGTAAGACAGGACTGACAAGGACCCTCTTCCGGAGCCGAGAGAGAGAGAAAGCCTTCCCTGGGAGCTGGTGCCCTCAACTGCGACCTGCAGCCCACTTGCTGTGAGAGAATGAACTCTTTGTGAAAGCCACCCACTCATGGTATCTCTTTGTTGTGGCAGCATTAGGTGACCGAGACTGGCCAGTCGGGGCTTGGGGACTGGATGGTGCCTGATGCTGCCGAGGACCCACTGCAGTGTCTGGGGTGCTCAAAGTTGGAACTTTCGGTGTGACACACAGATCACCCCAGAGGGCAGAAACGCATACTGACGGCACCATCAGAAACCCGGTGCAGCCAGAGCCTCGGGCTCCCTCGCAGCCCACAGCCAGCCCGCCAGCACATCCTGTGCCCACGCCTTCGAGGAGTGACCAGGCACAAGTCCAGGCTGGTCAAGCTGTGCAGCCTGCCAGCACCCAAGGGGCTGGTGTGTACCCTCCAGACCTCTATCAATGCTGACCTGCAGTCAGGGGCCCCAGGCCCTGCTCAGCCACTGCTGTCACCCAGCCAGTATGTCCTTGGGATGCATCCCCCACACGCCACGTCTCCTCAGAGCACTCTGCTTTCTGACCTGCCCCAGACCCTCAGGTGCCGCTCTCTGGGCATGACCTCAAGTGTACTCCTGTGTGGAAGCCGGACTCCGCCGCTCTGGCCGTCCTGGGCTCCTGTCTTCTGGGGGAAAGGGACCTGCCCTTGTCCCTACAGTGACTCAGACGGCCAGGCCGGACACTAGAGAGAGCTGCGGTGTTATGCCCCCATGGAGGTGGCCAGCCCCTAGACCGGGTACCAGACCCCAGCCGTGGTTGCCGGCAGGGAGGGGTCCAGGGCTGTGGCCTGGGCACCCAGCCAGCTCCACGCCTGGCTGTTGCTCTGCTGTCACCATGTTGGGACTCTCAGTGTGCTCTGAACAGACTTTCACGTCACCATTTTGCACTGAGTCCTGCAAATCATGTGGCTGGTCCTGGTGCAGGGACACGTGGCTGACTGAGTCCCTGATGACTGGTCACCAGCCTGGCTCTGAGGCCATGCCCACCCGGGAGAGCCACTGTAACTATGCCAGGTGCCACCACCTCCCTGGACCCTGTGGCCTGCTGCCTTTCCTGCTCCCACAAGAGGTCCTGGCCCTCAGGCTGCCACAGGTGCAGGAGTGAGACTTGGGGAGCTCCCTGGGTGAAGGGATACAGGCAGGGGTGCCCAGTAGGTTCCTGGACACCAGAGTCCATGCCCCAGCAGGCCTTGTGCCCTGGCCTGTGGCTCTAGGCTGCCTACTCCCTAGGGCTCAGGCAGAAGCAACTTGGTCATTCAGGCACAAAGTCTGTCCAGGGCTCTGCCCCATTTCACTGGTGACTGGACAAGGAACAGGTCCCTGAGACAGCACAGTCCAATCAGATTCTGACTCCTGAGGTTCTACTCATTGGTCACATTTGTGAGGCCAGGTAGGCCCCATTCTGGCTGCCAGTTGCAAGGGGACAGCGTCACTATGGGAGCCTCTCGTGGCACAGTGGTTAACCAAAGTGCTAACCAAAAGGTTGGCAGCTCAGAGCCACCGCAGGAAACCCTATGGAGCAGTGCTACTCTGTCCTATGGGGTCGACTCAGCAGCAGTGGTTTTTGGGCTTTGGGGGGAAGCGGGAAACCCTGGTGGCACAGTGGTTAAGTGCTCTGTCTGCTCCCCAAAAGGTTGGCAGTTCCAATCCACAGGTGTTCCTTGGAAACTCTATGGGGCAGGTCTACTCGATCCTGTAGAGTCACTATGAGTTGGCATCGACTAGACAGCCGTGGGTTTGGCCTGTTTGGCTTGGGCAGGAGTCCAGGGTAGAAAGGAAGAGCTGGGCGCCAAGAGGGGCAGTGGATTTCGCCTGCATCCCATGAGACCACCCTCTAAGTCACGCCCTGGCCTTGACTCCCACACTACATTGGTATTCCAGTGGACTGGCTCCCCAAAGCCATGCACAGTGTGCACTGGGGGGAAGACCCTAGTGGACAGTCCTCCTCATCCCCATCCCCAGCAGAAAGAGACCCAGTCCTGGGTCCAGAGGGGAAAGGTGGCTTTACAGACGGGAAGGGACACTCTCCCTGTCAGCCCCAGGGCAGAGGGGAGGGGTGGCGGTAGGGTAAGGGATAGCGCGCGGCTGGAGCTATCACACATCCAGTTTGGCTTTGTCATACGTGCAGTCCTTCCGAAGGAAGACACCTGGGCTGCTGGTGACCCCCAGCGGCCAGTGGCGGATCACGTGCCGGTAGGATGTGGTCAAGTAGTCAAAGTAGTTAATGTTGAGCTTCCGGGCGATATGTCGGCCCAGGAATTCCATTTGCTGTGGGAGCAGCGGCTGTTGGCCCAGTCAGGAAACAGCTCTCAAGGTGTCACCCCCTGACCCGCCAGGACGAGGCCCTCAGCCCTGCCCAGCTAGTCCCTTGCCAAGGACTGCCGTGACCAAGCGGCGCCTGCACATTTCACTGACCGTCGACCGCTAAAGGGCCAGTTCTAAGATCCTGAACAGGGTTAAACATCCCTTTGACCCCGAGAGAGGGGAGGCTGCGTCCCGCGAGGGGCGTGTCAGGGCGGCGCAGTGGGACCCACCTCGTAGCGCTCCGACAGCTGCACCAGCACCAGCGGCTCCAGCTTGTGGCCGCACAGGACCAGCTGGAAGAAGCACCTGCCGTAGTCTGGCGGGGCGAGGGGGCCGGGGCGGGCTCAGCCCACGGGTGGCCGGAGAGGGGCCCCCTTCCCACGCCCCGCCCTGCTGCCCCGCTCATACTGTCGGAGCTGAGCGCCAGGCGCACGTAGATCAGGTGAAGGGGGCCCTGATAGACGGTGCGGCCCCGGATGGAGAAGTGGTACAGGCCGCGCGTGTGGTTCAGCACCAGGCGGCGCTGCGGCAGCGACGACACCATGAGCCACAGGCCCACGCCCACGCCGTATGCGGGGAAGCCCCAAGTTTCCTGGTCCTGCACCTGCGGGGTGCGGGGAGGCGGCCTGTGTGGCCCCCGAGGGCTGGGGGCGGAGCAGCTGGCTGGGCGGGGCTTCTGGGGCTATGGGGCGGGGCCCTGAGGGGTGGAGCACCTGGCTCAAAGGGGCGCTTTGGGCGGAGCTCCTGGGGGCGGGGACGGGGACGGGGGCGGGGCCCCAGGGCCCTGGGGGAGGGAGACCCTGGGGGAGGGATGCGCGGGTGGGGACCCAGAGGTGGACACTCAAGGGACAGTGATCCCGGGGGCGGGCTCTGGGTGGACGGGTACCCCGCAGCCGGGCCCGGTGGAAGGAGAGGAAGGCCGCAGGGTCGGCCCAGCAGCGCAGACCTTGCTCAAGAACCCGCAGCTGACCAGTGCGAGGCAAACGATGAAGAGCAGCGTCCCCTTCCACAGCGTGTCCAGGTAGTACTCCAGCACGAAGACTGGAGGTGGTGCGGCACGTCAGGATGGCCGGTCCCCCACCAGCCCCCGCGGGCGCTCGGTGCGGGATCGCATCTTGCTTGAAGTCTCTGTGCGTCACGGGACACCACCCCAGAGGCTCCTGGCTGGCCCGCCCCCACCTGGGGGGCTCCGGATCCCCCCACACTCAGGCCACCCCCCACCCCCCTCAGCCTGCTCTCGGTCCTCCCTCCCTGCGTGCACCGTTAGGCTCGGTCCGGGAGAACGGATAGAAGCTGTTGCTCTTGAGGCGCTTGGCCAGGTGGCGCTCGTTACAGAAGCATCCCAGCGCCCACAGCTGGAAGCGGTTCCCCCTGGAGGCGGTGGGCAGGCCGCTGATCCGGCCCTTGCGGACCTGGTCAGGCACAGGCCGTCAGCCAGGCCGCATCACCCGCGGCTGCCACCACCCACCGTTCACTGCCCGCGGTTGTGCTCATACGTGGGGGAGAAGCTTGTCCAGGGCTGTGGCTCTGGCAAGAGTACAAGGGCCACGGGCACGAGGCCAGACGACTGTCCAAGCCGGGCCACCTGTGGGTTCTAGAACCTCTGGTCTTGAAGTTCTAGAAGGGGCCTCTCTGTTGACCTCACTTCTCCACGTCCTGTTAGCAGACCTTGCCCATCCCCCGGCCCCAGCAGAGCGGCCTCCGACTCCTCACTTCAGCAGTGGGGTAGCTGACCTTGCATCCAGGCCTCAACTGCAGAGGCATCTATGAGCCACCCCAGATCCTAGGGCAGAGCAGGGCCTCCTGCTGGACCAGAGCCTCCTGCACCACAAACAGCCCACGTCAGTGTCCGCAACAGAGGGACACACACACACAGTCCTCAACGGTGGTCCAGTAGAGATGTCATGGCAAAGCAGCACTGGGCCCACCACCTACCCCTCACTACGCTGGCAACAAGATCTCGGTGGTTCCCTCACACATGCCCCCAGTTCCCCTCCAAAGATCACACCGAGTTCCTACAAATTTTTTATTGTAACAAAATATTCAAATATCCAAAACTGGTTAAAGGTGCAAGGTGGAGCTGGCTGCGGGGCCAGGGCCTGAAGCGGCCTAGCTGGGGGCCGGGGGGCCGGTGAGCAGCTGCTCCAGGCACCACTGGATCTCCTCAGGGCCCCGGTAGGCCCGCTTCAGGCCCCGGGGAAGGCAGCGGCAGGACTCCAGGTTGAGGTACATCAGGCCTGGGCAGCTGCTTAACACGGAGCTGTGGGGGTGGGACAGGGCCATGGAATTGATCCCTGCCTGCAGGCACTGGCCACAGCCTGCAGCCACCTGGGGCCAGGCTCCCAGCCTGTCCATCACCTCCAGCCCAGGACCCTTAGCACACCAGAACCTACAAGCACCATCAGAGGGCCAAGCCCCAGCAAGTGCCTGGCCAGTGTACACTCCCCCTTCTGACCCTACAGAGGAAATGGGACAGGTTGGACTCTCCACCCGGGCCCTAGGCAGGCAAGACGGCAAGCTCTGCTGGCTCCAAGCCCAGGGGGCTGCTGACCTGACAGTGCCAGCTGTCACCCTGGTGCCCCTGAGATTGAGGGAGCACAGGGCTGGGTGTGAGCCCCTGGGGGCGCCCGAGAAAACTGCCAGCGCCTGCTCCAGGTCCTTCTCGCTGAAGGCCTGGCCGCTCAGGTCCAGTTCGTGGAGGGTGCGGTGCCACTTCTGGGTCAGCAGGGGGCTGCCCTCCTTGGCCAGACACAGCCCGTCAGACATGCCACAGAGGCCCAGGTACAGGTGCTCCAGCTCTGCAGGTAGGAGGGGCAGCATGAGACTGCCTGAAAGGCCCCCACAGCCCACCTGCCTGGCCGCCCGCCCCCCAGGGAGCTGACCCTGACAGGGCAGGTGGTGCAAGCCGGCGGGCGTGATGCGGGCACAGCCCCGGAGGTCCAGGAGGCGCAGGTGTGGGGAGCTGTGTAGCAGGCGGCTCAAGACCTCGTTACTCACGAAGTTGCAGGTGGAGCTGGCCAGGCAGAGCTCTTCCAGGCTAGGGAAGCCGGGGCCCAGGGCCACCCCCCGGCCCAGGGGCTTGGGCAGCCACATCAAGTTCAGCAGCCGCAGCACCTGGGGGCGAGGCCCGGGATGCAGACCGGTGGGGGGGCGGCACGCACGGGAGGGGAGTGCCGGATACCTGCAGCTGGGGAGCAGCCACAGAACTTGGGGATGAACGAGGCCCACACTGTGGAGGGACAGGGAGTGGCGAGTAGGGGAGGAGGGCGTCGTCGAGTACCTGCAGCACCCGGGGCTGCAGACTGGCAGGGGGTGGCAGGTACCTGCAGCTGGGGGCAGCCTCTCTGCAAGGCCTCCACCGGCAACTGGAGGGGTGTGGTGTTGCGGTAGATACCGGTGCTCACCTCCAGGACCTGGAGCTGCGGGCAGCAGCCCCCCTGCAGGGCAGGGAGAACAGGGTGGTGACCTGGTGGGCCCAGGCTGAAGACCCGGTTCCTGGCAGCCCACCGCCAACCTACCAGCAGCGCACCCAAGATGGCCGAGGTGTGGGAGCTGTAGGTCAGGCACAGCCTGCGCATCCGGAGCCCCGCCTCCTCAAAGAAGCTTGCCAAAGCTGGGGACTCCACCTGGGGGCCAACCCAGAGCGCCTGTCACCTCAGCCCCACTTCTTCAGAGCCCCTGGGAAGACTGCACTCACCAAGGAATGCTGGAGATCCAGGCTGTGGAGCAGGGGGCAGGCTCTGGCCACCATGACCAAGGTGTCAGAGGTCAGCCCATGGCAGTCAGAAAGCTTGAGAAAGGTGAGTCGTGGAGAGGACTCGCTGACCAGCTGTGGAAGACAGAGGGCCGGCCAGCAGGAGGGAGGGCAGGTTTCGGGCCGCTGCTCTAACAGGCTTCACCCGACTCCTCTTCTGCCCGCACCTGAGTCCCTACCTCTGACACCACCCTGCCGGGCGCGGGGCACACGCCGCTGGAGAACAGGCCTCCTGGAGCACCTGACCCAACCCCGGAAGCACTTACTGACCCCCGAGGGCCAGGCGGGCTGCAGCCTCCCCGCTCACCTTCAACACGGGGTACAGCTGGCACTTCCAGTGGAGGAGGGTCAGCTTCTGGAGCTGGGAGAACCTGGGCCGACAGCAGAAGCAAAGCTGCCCCAGCGTCCTCCCACCCAACAACGCAGTGCTGGGTGGCAGGAGGGGATCCTCGGGCGTGCCCCGCTCCACACGGTGGAGAAAGAACCCAGAAAAGGGGGCACCCAGTTACCTATTGGGAATAAGCCACTCCAGGGAAGCAAGTAGCTTCTTTTCCGCCTTGGCTCCACCCTTGGTGGGTCGGCCGCCCAGAGGGGGGGACAGGGTCACCGTGCGCCAGAGCGTGGGCTGGGAGGCGGCCTCGCGCCAGCGGCGGCACACACGCGCAGCCCTGGGGAGAGACAGCTCTGCTGAGGGGGCTGGGCCCCCTCCTGGACGACGCCCGCCACCGGCTGCCGCTGTCGGGATTCCTACGAGTGCGGCAGATACCCCGGCTCACAGCCAGGCACCTGGACTCCGACTGAACCAGCCGGGGGACGGCCCCCACCGCTGGATGCCCGGGTACGGGAGTGCGCGCGCTCAGATCCCGTCGCTGTCTTTCCCCCACCCCGACGACACCTTCGGCGATCAACAGGTCAGCTCCGGGCGCGTCCGGAAAGCCGCGGTCCCGGAGACACGGGGTGTTGTGATACCTGCCGAGGAAGGGCATGGGTCCCTCGGACTCCACGAGCAGCCCGAAAATCTGCACCAGAATTTCCAAGGGGAGGCGGTCACCCCAGCCCGGGTCGTGCCCCTCTTGGGGCTCGGGCTCGGACGAGCGCTTGGGCTCGGGCTCGGGCTCGGGCCTGGGTTTGGCTTTGGCAGCGGCGGCGTGAGATCCCGGGAGTGGCTGGCGCTGCGTACGGCGGGCGATGCGCCGCTGTGCGTGGGCGCGCGCAGGACCTGGGCCGGGCAGCACCAGCAGCATGCTGTCCGACTGCAGCAGGTGGAAGCCGGAGCCGCTCGGCGCCAGCCGCTCCCACCACCAGTCCTCTGCCGAGCCGGCCGGCGCCCGGGCAGGCGGGGCGCTCCGAGGCCTGCGCCGGGCCCGCCGGGCCTCCCCGGGAGCCATGCCGGGAGCGGCGCTCGGCGAGAGGGGCGGACCTGGGGGCTCCGGGAGGGCGGCGCGCGGCGCGGCAAGGTCCCCGCGACAGCGGAGCTCCGGCGCCGCCGCGCAGCCTCCCAGTCCTCCTCTCGTCTGGCGTTGGGTCTCGTGGCGCTCGACTTCCGGGGCGGGACTTCCGGGGGAGGGCCGTGCCGGGGCGGGTCCACCGCAGACCGCCCGTACTCTCCGGGAGGCTCGGCGGTCCCTTCGAGCCAGCGCTCCGGCCCGGCGGCGTCTTCCGGACCTGGCCCTGGACCGGGACCGCGCCCCTCTCAGCGCTGCGGAAAGGCCGACGGCTGGGTCAAGAGCGCGCCGGGTCCTGGACCCGGAGGCGTAGGGACCGTGGCGAACCTGGCCGCTGCCCCGCTGCCCACGTGACGCCGGCGAAAGGACCGTACCCCGCCACTGCTCCGGGCAGAGCCGCCGCCGCAGCTGCCGTCCTCGTATTCTGCCTCGCCTTCGCCGTTGTGTGTGTCGCTGAATGCCACGGACTCACAGGTGGGCGCAGAAACCCTAGGGGTGTGCGTGGCGTCCGGGAAGTTCCGTTTTCCTGGGGTTCTGGTCCCGTGTCTCTTTCGGCGCAAGGGTGGCGGCGGCTGCTTTGGCAGCCCAGACCCCTGAGCAGGAGGCCAGGCTCTCCACCGTCCTCCGCTGGGGCTGTAACGCTTGCGGCGTGGCTTTCTTCTCCGCTTGTGGGCGTTACTGTGTCAAACCCTCGGCAGGCAGCGGCCTTGGCGCGTTGATCTCTCCCCTGTGCCCCGTAGTTCTGCTTGCGGTTGTCCGAGCTTTCCTCTGTCTCCAGTTACACGTGTGTTCCTTCAAGCTAGAAGAGACCTTCAGCGACCAGAAGAGGCCAAGGAGCTTCCCTCGTCACCAGTGGAAAAACGGGAGCTGGCTGCGACCTTTGCCCCACACAGGAGGGTCCAGCCCTGAGCTGCATGGCAGCGCCCCCGCTGGGCCACCTGGTGCTGGCCCACCTGCTGGTGGCCCTCTTTGGCATGGGCTCCTGGGCTGCCGTCAATGGGATCTGGGTGGAGCTGCCTCTGGTGGTGAAGGACCTCCCGGAGGGTGAGTGAGCCTGGCAGGGCAGCAGGGAGGTGCTCCGGAAGGCTGCTGCCCAGTCCCTGAACATCCGCTGTTCCCTGCAGGTTGGAGCCTCCCTTCATACCTGTCTGTGCTGGTGGCACTAGGGAACCTGGGCCTGTTGGTGGTGACCCTGTGGGGGCGGCTGGCCCCGGATAAGGGCGAGCGGGCTCCTATCAGGGCAGTGCAGGCTCTGAGTGTGCTGGGCATGGCCCTGCTGGCCTCCCTTTGGCACCGAGTATACCCTGTAGCAGAACAGCCTCACTCAGTGGCCTTCCTCGCACTGACCCTGCTGGTGGCACTGGCCAGCTGTGCCTCTAACGTCACCTTCCTGCCCTTCCTGAGCCACCTGCCGCCTCCCTTTCTGCGCTCCTTCTTCTTGGGCCAGGGCCTCAGTGCCCTGCTGCCCTGCATGCTGGCCCTGGCTCAGGGTGTTGGTCGCCTCGAGTGCCCACCAGCTACCTCCAACGGCACCCTGGGGCCTCCCCACTACTTCCCAGAGCGCTTCTCTGCCAGTACCTTCTTCTGGATGCTGACTGTCCTTCTGGTCATGTCAGCCGCTGCCTTCCAGGGTCTCCTGCTGTTGGTACCATCCCTGCCACCCACACCGCCACCATCCGTACCCACAGGGAGGCCAGGCTCTGGCCTTCGGGTGGGGGCCCCACAGGGTGGTCCTGAGGAGAGGGAGGCGGGGGAGGAGGAAGAGGTCCTGCCCCTGCAGGAGCCGCCAAGCCAGGCAGCAGGTGCTACCCCTGGTCCTGACCCCAAGGCCCAAAGGCTGCTGTCGGCCCGCAGTGCCTGTCTGCTGGGTCTGCTGACTGTCACCAATGCGCTGACCAATGGCGTACTGCCCGCTGTGCAGAGCTTCTCCTGTCTGCCCTATGGGCGCCTGGCCTACCACCTGGCTGTGGTGTTGGGCAGCGCTGCCAATCCCCTTGCCTGCTTCCTGGCCATGGGCGTGCTGTGCAGGTGCGGCCTGGCCCCACGGGGATGGACTGTGGGACTAGGGCAGGTCTTGGCCAGGCAAGCCCTGAGTTGCCACTCTCGCACAGGTCCCTGGCAGGTCTGGCCAGCCTCTGTCTGCTGGGTGTGTTCTTTGGGGCCTACCTGATGGCACTGGCAGTCCTGAGCCCCTGCCCACCCTTGGTGGGCACCTCTGCAGGCATGGGCCTTGTGGTAAGTGTCAGCCCATACTGAAGCAGGGAGGGTGGCAAGAAGGCAAGGGCGGTCCTGCTCAGGCTCCCGTTGTATCTCCCTCAGGTGGCGTCCTGGGTGCTGTGTCTGGGCGTGTTCTCCTATGTGAAGGTGAGCTCGAGCTCCCTGCTGCATGGTGGGGGCCGGCGGTCACTGCTGGCGGCCGGTGTGGCCATCCAGGCGGGCTCGGTGCTCGGTGCCGCTGCCATGTTCCCTCCCACCAGCATCTACCAAGTGTTCCGGAGCGGGAAGGACTGTGTGGACGTGTGTGGCTCCTGAGCTGGGCCGCCTGGGTCCTGGGCACCCACCTGGCTTCACCTCCTGGCTGCCTGAGCGCCTCAGTGCCCCTCACCCCGCGCCACATTCTGGACACCTGCACACTCCTCAGGGGACCCTCGCTCTCAGGCCAGGGTGGGAACCAAGGAGCAGGCGGGGTTGGGACAGGCCTGAGCTCTGGGCTTGTCTGCTGCCCCACACCAGGGACCCACTGTGGAATTAGCACAATAAAGCCTCAGGTTCCTGGAGGAGGGATTGTTATTCCTGCTGATACACCCCACCTTGTGCCCACACCTGGAGTAGTGGTCTCCCAGCCTTCCCACTTCCCAGGACCCTGGCCCAAGGCCCGTAACCGGGGTGGCACCCACCCCAGGTCCCTAGCCGCCCCAGGCTTCTACAGGCCCTGGTTCACTGCCCGAGCCCAGGGACACCCACTTCTCCTCGGGATCACCCACCAGAGACCTGTCTGGAGGTGGGAGGAGGCCAGGCCAAGGGTCAGTCTTCTGGAGAGTTTCTTGGGACTCCCCCCACCCCACCCTGCCGTGGGCTGTCTCCTTCTCGGGTGGTTCCGGGGACGAGCATGAGCCAGGACCAGACTCAGTCATTCAGTGTTGCCGTATGAGTTGGGGGCTTTAAGAAAGACGAATCTGCTCGCAGTCCAGGAGGCTGGAACCTAGGGTGCCAGCTCCCGGGCAAGCTGTTGGCTCTGTGGGGAGGTCTTTGTGACCAGTCTGTGCCGGGTCTGGGAACCCCTCAGGACAGGTAGCCCTTCTCCAGTGGATGCATGCCTCTTCTGAGTCTTCATTCCTGGTGGCATGAGCTGGCCAGAGAAAGAGACTCAAGATACAGCCTTGTCTCATAGATGGAGTCCTGTCTCATTAACGTCACTAAAAAAATCGAAACTTGTTTGCAGATCAGTTCCAACTCCTAGTGCATACAGGCTGGAGCAGCTGGGAGGTCCAGACGGCTGACCTTCCAGTGAGCAGCCGCAGTCCTTCCTCTGCACCACCAGGGCTCCTGTCACTGTCCCCGAGGTGGGACTGGCCACACGTGGGGAGGCACGTCAGTGCCAGTGTGATGAGCAGTCGTGACACTGGGCATGATGGCCTGGCTGAGTGGACACATGTTTCGGAGGGACACAGTCCATAACAATGGGGCTGTCTCAGCTGGGGTCTCTGCCTCACGTGGCTCCTCGCAGAGGATGCTGGCTCAGTTGTGACTTAGGTCAGCGTTTGGTGTGAGCTGTGGCGAGAGTGGCATGATGGGTCATACAGTGCCAACTGTCTGTCAGGATCCTCCTGTCTGACAGCGTCCCCCTCCCCAGGACCAGCACCCTGTAACTTCTGTAATCAAGCCTCCAGACACCCGAAGCCCTTTATTCAGGCAAACGCAGCTACCTTTTCTGTAGGCCGCTGTGAGGTGACCCCTGATCCCAGGCAGCCCGAGCCCTGCCTCCAGCTCTGGGGTCAGCAGTCAGGGCCTTTGAATGCTGGCGTTTGCCTGGGGCGGGGCCCCAGCTCTGCCCGCCGCTGTCCTGGGCGGGCAGACCGGGGCCACCTGGGGGAGGTGTGCTTCTGAACCGGGCAGGCTGGCTGGAGGGCCTGGGGCTGTGTGCAGTGGGCATGGGCAGAGTTGGGGCATTGCAGCCGCTCTTAGTCTCCCAGGAGGGTGGTAGGCCAGCCCTGGTTCTGATCAGTGAGGCTCCACAGACAGGGGAGGGGTCCCTGCAGCCCCAGATGTGGGGTGCTGGGTGGAGGGGGTGCTGAGGGAGGGCACACGGGGGGTTGCTTAGGGAGGCAGCTTCTGCCCTGGCTGCCGCGCCCCTCCGGGGTTCTGGTCTCCGGACGCCTGTCCTGAACATCAGGGCCTTCCTGCCTCTGGCTTGGCAGTGCGCTGGGCCCTGGAGGCCTCCTCTTCCTCCCTTGTCCCATCTGGGCTGGACTGGTGAGCAAGGGTGGCTTCCCAGGCAGGGCACTCCTGGGCCTTGACCACAGGATCCATGTGTGGGGCAGGCTGGCTCTGAGCTGACTCAGACACAGTGCCAAGTCCTGTGGGTGGCATTCCTCATCTCCAACCCACCCAGTGCCGTCGAGTCGGATCCGACTCATGGCAACCCCAGGGGCCTGAGTAGAACTCCTCATCTCAGGGTGCTCCATGTGCAGGGGGAGGGGTGGGATGGCTTGGCAAGACTTGAGTTTTCTTCTCCTGGGAAGGAGCCCCTGGGGGTGACTGAGGAGAGCCTGAGGGACGAGGACTAGTGCAGAGGCACTGGCACTCCAGGCAGTGGGTCTTCAGTTCTTCACTGTGCCCGCACCCACAACCTTTGGGGCCTGTTGTCCCCTGCCCGCTCTGGGAAGGGGTCCAGCAGACCCACCTTCCAGCATTCTTCCACCGAGCCCCTGTGGGTGCTGAGCAGACAGGTGTGTGTGGCCTGAGGAACACAGGGTCTGCTCTCCTGGAGAGAAAAGGCAGGTGACCTTGACCCTGGGCGTGGAGCTGGGACCGGATGGCTGCAGGGGCAGCGGGAGGACTGTGGGAGGAAGGTGCTGCTCTTTGAAGTCCCCACAGGCCTTCCTGTGGGTGCCTGGCAGGAAACAGGGCAGAGGTCACACTAACAACAGGAGAGACACAAGGAAAGCCAGGGCCTTGAAAGCGACCCTCAAGGCCAGGCCACCAGGGCCCAGGGAGCCCCCTCGAGGCAGGAGGGCCTACCACCCCAGCCCCTGGGAAACCGGAGAACCTGCTGGCGAGCCAGGGCTGAGTTCCTCACCTCTGGTGGGACAGTGGTGTGGCTAGTGGCCTCTGAGGCTCACGACCTACCCGCACGGCTTCTGGGAGCCGTGGAACTTGGGTAGGTAGAAGACCGCAGAGGGGAGGCTGTGGCAGAGAGAAGACCCGTGGTGCCTATCCTCCAGCAGGCAGCTCCCAGGCTGGGCAAGACCTGGCCCTGAAGCCATGCACTATCCTGACACAACGCAGAATCCTCTTGGCCTCATGAACCTGCCACAGGGAGCCTCCAGTCCAGCGTGCCCGTCTCACCCCTAGACTGAGCCCACAGGGTGAGGAAGTGTCAGCTGGCCAGCTGACTGAAGACAGAGGGCCTCTGTCTCTCTCCAGTCCCTGCTGTCAGCCCATGGGAGCACTGGGGTTTGCTTCCTGATGTGACTGCAGGGGTATGAATATCTGGTGAGGGGAACAGTCGCGTGCCCATATGTGCGCACGTGGGCTCTGAGGCCACGGCCTGGCCAGACAATGGTCTTTAAAGGGTTCCCCCGCCAGTGGCACTCAGAAGTTACCCCAGGCTCTCTGGTGCTGGAAAACAGCCATGTGGAGCTGCCGGTTCAGACCTCTCTGGTTATGTTGAGGGGGTGGGTCATTGACAATTCCAGAATCAGCCACCGTGGTCACCTCCATGTCCACCTTCCTGGGGCCTTTTTGGCTTCCCCATGGCAAGCTCTGGTCTCATTCTTCCCACCACACCTTCCAGGGCTCAGAGGCCACTAGGGTTTGGGGGAGGCTGCCAATCATGGGGCCTCCCCTCCACCAGTCGTGATGACTGAGCTGGGTGGCAGTGAGCCCTGTAGAGGTGACCAGAGTAAACCAGGAGATAGGTCTGTGGCTGCTGGGCTTCAGAGCTAACGACTTGGAGTCCACCAGAGAAAGGGTCTGCTCGGGGGCTAGCAGAGCTGAGACGTGGAGGGAGGCAGAGAGCATTTGGGGGTCACCTGAATCCCTCTGTCTGAAGGTAGACAACCTTGGCCTTGCCATTTATGTGGACCCCAAACTCCTTAATTGTCTAAGCAAGTGTGAGTTGGTTTCTGTGGTTCACATCTGAAAGGCTGTGGACACCACAGGCCTCTGTTTCCTCCTCAAAGCACTTGGGACAGCTCAGACCACTGGCTGACTTCTCTGGTTTGCATAAATTAATAACCTTAATAGAACCTTTGACACAAGTTTGTTTTATGTCTGTATGACTGTCACGGTGTTACATATTTGTGAGAATTATCCATTAACAGTTTTGAAAGTCTGTTCTTCAGGGAAATGAAAGTCAAAACCATGAGACACTGTTTCATTCCCACTAGGATGGTTAAAAGCAGACAATACCAGAAAGATGTTTAAGCTAAAAACAAAAAGCCAAACCCAGTGCTGTTGAGTTCATTCCTAGAGGACAGAGTAGACCTGCTTCATAGAGTTTCCATTGAGCCCCTGGTGGATTCAAACCGCCAACCTTTTGGTTAGCAGCTGTTTTAGTCAGCTGGTTCTTCTCTAACAAATACCACAAGTGGACGGCTTTAAGAAAGAAAAGTTTATTCTTACACAGTCAAGTAGGCTAAAAGTCTAAATTCAGGCTGTCCACTCCAGAGGAAGGCTTTCCCTCTCGTTGGCTCTGGAGAAAAGTCCGGTATTGCATCAGTCTTTGTCCAGGGAGCGTCTTGGCGGAGGAACCTCAGATCTGAAGGACGCCCTCTGCTCCCGGTGCTGCTTTCTTGATGGTGTGAAGTTCCCACTCTGCTTGTTTCCCTTTCCTTTTGTCTCTCGTAAGATGGAAGGATAAAAGGATGGTACGAGCCACACTCTGGGGAAACTCCCTTTACAGTGGAGCAGGGAGGGGACCTTAGGATTTACAGTCCCACCCTGATCCTCTAACACACAGCACAGGAAAATCACGAAATGGAGAGCAATCATACAATACTGGTAAATCATGACCCAGTTACATATTTTGGGGGGGACACCAATCTGTGAGAGCAGCTGTGGCACTTCACCACTACCTCACCTGGGTTTGCAACTGTTTTACTGACTGTGCAAAGGCATTAGACTGTGTGGATCATAAGAAATTATGGATAACTTTGCAAAGAGTGGGAATTGCAGAACACGCAGTTGAGCTCATGAGGAACCTGTGCTTAGACCAAGAAACAGTTGTTTTAGCAGAACAAGGGGACTCCATGTGGTCTAAAGTCAAGAAAGATGTGTGTCAGGCAGTTTTGGGAGACATCTAGACTAACTGGCATACTGGAGTTTTTTTCTGAAGAGGATGTTCAGCATACCACTTGGGTGAGGGGCAGCCTGAGTCTTAAAAGCTAATAAGCTGCCATCTAAGTGGCATCAATTGGTCCCAATCCACCTGGACCAGAAGTAAACAGAGGACATCAAGGACAGGAGGGAAATAAGAGCCCAGCAGACAGATGGTGTCCCATGATCCAGAGACTACTTTAGCACGGGTTTAGAAGAACTGGATGGTGCCCAGGTGCCACCAGTGACTGCCAGGATGCGGCGCACAGTATAGCGCCCCCGACGTAGCGGGAGAAACAAGAGAGCAGAACTAGAGCTCTACAAATGACCACACTCGGTGGTCTGCCAGTCTGGAAGGTACCTGAGGATGTGGCCCCGAGCCTCTCCATTAACCCCTGCCCACATCCAGCACCAAAGCCAGCTCTCCAGACAGAGGCTGAGCTGGACTGTGTAAGACACAGAGTGACGTGGAGTGATGCTGGTGATGAACAAACTTTGGAACTTACATGCACAGGGCAGTCTGAGCAGCTCACCGCTGAAGGTGAGACTACAGCGTGAGGGGGACAGGCTGTGTCAAGTGGACACAGGAAGTCAGCAAGATGTCAGGGTGAGGGGGACAGGCTCAGTCAAGTGGACACAGGAAGTCAGTGAGGTGATGGTGAGGGGTACAGGCTCAGTCAGACACAGAAAATTCAGGAATGAAGTATCTGCTGTCATGATGGGGGAGAGCGCTTAAAGCAGAACAGTGGTATGAGTTCTGGTGTTATATGGCTAACTGATACGGATTGTAAACTCTCTTAAAACAGGAAAAAAAAATTAAAAAAGATGTGTGTCAGGGTTGTATCCTTCACCATACTTAGTCTGTGTGCAGATGACAGATCTTTGCTGAGAGTGGGGTTGAAAGATGGATAAAGATCAAAGACCACAGATCACAGATCACAGGCGTCCGTTTGGATTACACCTAAACCTAACGAAACAGAAATCCTTACGACAGGGCCAATCAACAACATCACGATAAATGGAGAAAATATTGAAGTGGTCACAGATTTCATTTTACTTGGATCCACAATAAACACCCGTGGAAACAGCCATCAAGAGACCAAATGATACAGCACATTGGGCAAATCTGTTCCAAAAGATCTCTTTAAAGTTTTTAAAATCTAAGATGTCACTTTAAGGAATGTCTTAGGCTGGATTCTCTAGAGAAGCAAAACCAGTAAAGGACATAAATTTATGTATATAGGGGGCTGGAGGAGAAAGGGATAGAAATTTATATCAAGGAAACAGCTCACACTGTTGTAGAGGCGGGAGCATCCTAAGTGTGTGGATCAGGATAGAGGTTCCCCCGATTCACGCAGCTGCAAGAGTTGGCCAACTCAAGATCGGCTGGTCAGAGAACAGGCCTGTTGCTCGCAGGCTGTGAGAGTTGACAAATTCCAAGATCCGCAGGTAAGAGTGGAAGGACTCACATAGCTACAGGAGCTGACGAACTCAGGAGCAGCAGATGAATTGCTAGTTCAAGTCCCAAGGATTGGAGGCTAGATGAACAAGAAGCAGCTCCAGGGTCCAGAACAAGCCAAAAGCCTTGGCAAGGGGAGCAGGAGAGACTTAGATGGTGGAGGGCAGAAAGATGAAGGCTGAGAGGGCAGTGGGCTGCCACAGGCCCCGTCTCTGCCAGTATCACTCAGCAGATTCCATCATGGGGTGATTGCGTATCAAATTTAACAGGGAAGTGATTGCCATATTATACAACTGCCAAAACACTAGGAATCATGGCCCAGTCAAACTGACACACAATCTTAACCATCACAAGGACTAAGATGTGCCTGACCCACAACATGGGGTTTTAAATCACTTCACAAGTGTGTGAAAGCAGGACAAGAAATAAGGAAGACAGATGCCTTTGAACTATGGTGCTGGCAAAGAATACACCGTCGACGGCCAGAAGAAAGAACAAATGTGCCTGGGAAGAAGTGCAGCCAGAATGCTCATCGGAAGCAAGGATGGGAAGCTTTGTCTCACATATTTTGGACATGTCATTAGGAGGAGACCCTGGTGGTGTCGTGGCTGAGTATTACAGCTGCTTACCAAAAGGTTGGTGGTTCAAATCTGCCAGGGGCTCCTTGGAAACTCTGTGGGGCAGTTCTACTCTGTCCTGTAGGGTCACTATGAGTCGGAATCAACTCGATGGGAGTAGATTTGGTTTTGGTTTTATCAGGAGGGACCAGTCTCTGGAGAAGGACATCACCCTTGGTAGAGGGCCAGCTAAAAAGAAGACCCTCAATGAGCTGGATTAACACGGTGGCTGCAACAATGGACTCAAGTCTGACAACAGTTGTGAGGGTAACACAGGACAAGGCTGGGTTTGGTTCTGTTGTGCAGGGGTCTCTGTGGGTGGGAACCAACTCAACAGCACCTGGCAACAACAGGGTGGCTAGAAGCAAAATGTGAGAAAACAAGTATTGCAGAGGTTTTGGAGAAGTAAGAACCCTCGGGCACTGCTGGTAGGAAAGGAAAATGGTTCAGTCAGTTTGGAAAACAAAAGGAGAGCTCCCAAGCCAATCAGGCACACAGTTACCATATGACCTAGCAATTCTACCCCAGGTATATACCCAAGGAAAATGAAAAAGTGTAATAAACACTCCGCTAAATAAAGCAAGGGGATTTACTGCAGGTTAAATAGCCTGGATTGCTAAAAATCTCTGATTTTATGGAATAAATGCTTCCAAAATGGCGAACCCACACAGACCATTCAAAGGGTAATAAAAGAAGAACTTGAGGTGTACTATTTTTACTGGATGTTACAAACCTAGGTTAATATAAGGCAGGATAGAAGGTGGGGCCAAGATGGCAGAGTAGACGATTGGTTCCCGTGACCCCTTTAACAGCAAAGACCCCAAAGAACAAATGAATCCAGTACCTAAGACATCCTAGGAGCCCTGAACGTCAACGGGTAAGTTGAGAAATTGGACTGAACCGTGGGGAAGAGAGAGTAGCATCATAAGTACATAGGACTCCACAGATTTGACCTGCCAGAAACTGCCTCAGCCACCGCGTGGCTGTCAGAGCATGGAGGCTGGGGAGTCCTTTCCTCAGCAGGAATGATTGTCTGGACAGTCTGCTTAGGCCTCCAGAGTCAGTGGGGGACAGCAACAGATCATTGAAAGCTAGGTCTTTGGATGTAACCTGTGGTGATGAATCTTTTCTATGGGATGCACCTGTCTCACTTCTCCCAGCCCTCCCCTCTCCCTTCTCTGAACTGCACCTGGTGCTCGAGTCTGGTGCCATTAGCTGAGCTACAAGTAGGACTCCTCAAGCCCCCCTTGAGCCATTCTCTGAGAGTTAGAGGGCGAACAATTTAAGAAACTCAAGGGGACAGGGGGAAATCTGCTGACTACCCTGAGCTGAAAATAAGGGTGAAAGCTGTTTCTTCACTAGATTCAGACATGAGGAGATATGCAATCCTCACAGACACTTAGGGACCACTGTTAACCCCATGCCTATGACAATCCAGGATGGGAGGCGAGAGCCTGCACCACGAAACTTGGTGACCAACTACCTGGACACCTGTGCTGAATCTCTACAAGAAAAGTAAACTGTACATTTCAAAACAAGAAGCTAGAACACAGTTGTTGTGAGGTGCCGTTGAATCAGCTCTGACTCACAGCAACACTGTGCACAACAGAACGAAACACTGCCTGGTCCTGCACCATGCTCACAATTGTTTTTGTGCTTAAGCCTGTCATTGCAACCACTATATCAATCCCTCTCATCAATGGTCTTCCTCTTTTTTGCCGACCCTCGATTCTACCAAGCATGATGTTCTTCTCCAGGGACTGACCCTTCCTGACAACGTGTTCAAAGTATATAAGATGCAGTCTGTCTCACTGGCAACACAAGAATAAAAAGGGATGCACCTTGAGATCTCCACTAAAAGACCACAATTGATGGTCCAGCGGCTTCGGGGTTCCTCTGGGAGCATGGCCACTGGCCCTGATGCTGCCCTTGCCCATGCATCGTAATGAAGTCCCACTCTTTGGATAGCAAGGGATTGGACTTGGCGATGCAGAGTGACTATATACTGGGTGCACGTTATGGTTCTATGCATCTATAGGATATCATCCTGCTGACTCCTGACTGGAGGAAGGGGAGTGGGTGGAGAGGAGGGGAAAGGAGACTTTTGGGAGGATGAGACATGTATGGAGCAGAGAGGAATAGTGTTGTGTCACCAGGCAGGGAGAGCAGTGGAAGCTGAACACAGGTGGGCATGCAAATTTACATGGGAGTGTATATTTTCACTCAGTCATAAAAAAAAAAAAAAAAGATGCAGTCTTGCCATCTTTGCTCTCAAGCAGTACTCTGGTTTAACTTCCTCCAAGGTAGATCTGTTTGTTCTTTTGGCAGTCCATGGTACATTCAATATTTTTCTCCTAGGAATAAGGACCTGGCAGTCTACTTCTGAAAACAATTAGACAGTGAAAACCTTATGAATAGCAGAACACAATAGACAAACATAAATAACTACAGTTTGCTGATGGCTCAGAAACAACAGTTAAGTGAGCAGACCACAATCTCTTCAGAAAGCTCCCAAAAGAAAGAATCAGCTTTTCCAGAGAAAGAGAACTTCCTAGAATAATCAGAGGTAGCATATAAAAGATTAACATTTAGAACTCTTCAAGAGATGAGGAAGGAAATGACACAAAAGCAGCAGAGCTTAATTATAAATTGAACAATGTGCAAGAAAGCATACAGCAGCAAAAATTAGAAATTCAGAAAATTAGTAATAAAATTACGGAATTAGACAACTCAATAGAAAGTCAAAGGAGAAGAACTGAGGCAATGGAAGGCCAAATTAGTGAGACTGAAGACAAAGCACACAACAACAACATATTTGAGGAAAAATCAGATAAAAGAATGTTTAAAAAATCAAGAAACATTACAAATGATGTGAGACTCTATAAAGATGAATGATTGGATTACCAGAACAAGGAGGGGGATGGGAATAGTAGAAAATGCAGGGAGAATTGTTGAAGAATTGCAGACAGAGAACCTCCTTAAGTTTATGAAAGATGTGAAGATAGCTGTCCAAAGCACTCATTGAACTCTACATAAGGTAGATGCCAAAAGAAAGACACCAAGACCTATTGTAATCAAACTTTCCGAAACTATAGGTAGGGATACACTTTTAAAAGTGGCTAGGGATAAACAAAAAATAACCTACAAAGGAGAATCAATACAACTAAGCTCAGACTACTCAGCAGAGAAACCTTGCAAGCAAGAGGGCAATAGGATGACATACACAAAACCTTAAAAGAAAACAATTGCCGGTCAAGGATTACGCATCAAGCAAAATTGTGTCTTAAATGTGATGGTGAAATTAGGACATTTTCAGATAAACCAAAATTACAAGAAATACTAAAGGGAGTCCTCTGGTTAGAAAGTCAATAACATCAGGTGACAACCCAAGACCAGAACACAAAACAAGGTACCTGCATATCAACCCAAATAGGGGAATCACAAAAATGAATCATAGACAAAACAGTGAAAATACACAAACAGATGTCATTATGCAAACACTGCAACAAAAAAGAGGGGCCCCAAAGAAAACATAGTCATAGATCTGTCTGTCGAGGGGAAGTCAAGGGGACATAAAGAAATTAAAGACTGGTTTCAATTTAGAAAAATAAGGGTAAATATTAAGGTAACCACAAAGGAAACTATCAAACCTATGTATCAAAACTGAAAACATGAACGCTCAGCAAATACAAAACCATTAACTGAAGAAGGCTAAAAGAAAGCACATAAAGATTAAAAAAAAAAAAAACCCCAAAACTTAGCACAGAAAATTACATGGAAGAATTGTCTACAACACAAAAAAAGACATTGAAATAACAGTACTAAGCTCCTACCTATTAGTAATCACACTGAATGTAAATGGACTACCTGCACCAATAATTAAATGGAGAGTGGCAGATTGGATAAAAAACATGACCCATCTATATGCTGCCTACAGGAGATACTTAGACTGAAAGACATGAACGAACTACAACCCAAAGGGTAGAAAAAAATGTATCGGGCTAACAATATCCAAAAAAGAGCAGGAGTGGCAATATTAATCTCGGATGAAACAGACTTTAAAGTAAAATCTACTATATTGGATAAGGAAGGACCCAATATAACGATTAACGGATCAACACACTAGGAGGACATACCCGTACTAAATACCTATGCATCCAACTGCAGGGTTTCAAAATGCATGAAGAAATATTAATTGCACTGAAAACACAAATAGCCCCCAAATAATAGCAGACTACGACACACCACTTTTGGTGAAGGATAGAACACTTAGAAAAAGTTCAGTAAAGACGTGCAAAATAACAGTGCCAAAATCAACCAACTTGACCTCACAGACATATACAGAACACTGCACCCAGCAGCAGACAATACACCTTCTCCAAAGCACATGGAACATTCTTCCAAACTGACAATGTATTAGGCCACAAAAGAATCCTTCAGTGATAAAGAACAACGACGATCTTAGGAAACATAGCAGGGAGTCATCTAGAAGACATTAAAACCAAACAACACATTGCCATTGAGTCAATCCCAACTCCCAGCGGCCTTGTGTTATGCTGCCTGAAATTAGTAAGTTGCAAAAGGACAAATGCTGTGCGAGACCACTGTTATAAGGACTTACAAAAAGATTTAAGCACAGAAGGAAACAATCTTTGATGGTTGCAAGGGTGGGGAGGGAGAGACTCATAGGTTGGGTAGTAGATAGGAATGGGGTCAAGTGAAGGGAGTGACAGCACACGGTGGAAGGGCAATGAGCACAACTGGACTACACTGAAAACTAAAAGGTTTTCCAAATACAACTCAAAATTTTGAAGGATAGAACAGCAGAGACAGTGGTCTGGGGACCATGGTTTCAGGGGACGTCTAGTCCAATCGGCATAAGTTTTTGTTAAGAAAATGTTCTGCATATCACTTTGGTGAGTGGTGTCTGGGGGTCTTAAAAGCTAGGAAGCAGCTATCTAAGGAACATCAGTTGGTCCTGATCCACCTGGAGCAGAGGTGACTGAAGGACATCAAAGACATGAGGGAAACTTAACCCAGCAGACAGAAGGTGCCATATGATCCAGAGACATAAGGACTAGTAAAGAGAATTGCATGCTGTCTTTTCCAATGAGACTCTGGGGAATTTTTTTAGCTGGTGTCTTTTCTAATGTATACATTTGTGGGGTGTATCAGGCAAGTTGGGGAGTTTTGGTTTTTGACCATCAAAAGGTTTAATCTGTGAAAACACTTCTTAAAGTATTGGATTAAATATTAACAATGGTTAACAATATCAGAGGTGATATAGGTAGCATAAGAAGAGGAAGCTGTTTGAAGAATTCCTTTTCTTGTGTCTTATAACTGTTTCCGTACTCCTTTCTTGGAGTCAGTCTGTGGGTAGAATTCTACCGCAGCTCTGTCAGTTGGTTGTGTTCTGGTGGCTCATGTGTTGCTGTGATACTGGAAGCTGTGCCACCAGTATTTCGCATGCCAGTTACTCATCTGTAGTGGACGGGTTTCAGCAGAGTTTACAGACTAAGACAGACGGGAAGCAGGACCTGGCAGTCTACTTCTGAAAAAATTGGTCAGTAAAGATCTTATGAATAACAATGGAAGACTGATAAAGCGCCAGAAGACGAGACACTCAGGTTGGAAAGCACTCAGAGTATGACAGGGGAAGAGGTATTTCCTCAAAGTAAAGCTGACCTTTGGGGACCTTCATTGGCAGATGTGACATGACTTAAAATGACAAGGAACAGCTGCAAATATCCATTAATAATTGGAACATGAAATGTGTGAAGTATGAATTTAGGAAATAATAAAAAATGAAATGGAATGCATGATGATTGATAGCCTAGCATTAGGAAGCTGAAATGGACTGATATTGTCCATTCCAAGCTGGACAATCATGTAATTGACTGTGCTGGGAATGACAAATTGAAGCAGAATGGCATCACATTTACTATCAATAAGAACATTTCATGATCTACGCTAGAGTACAGCACTGTCAGTGATAGGGTAATATCCACACACCTACAAGGAAGACCAGCTAATATGACTATTAGTCAAATTTACATACCACCCAGTGATGCCAAAGATGATGAAATTTAAGACCTTTACCAACTTTTGCGGTCCGAACTGGATCACATACGCAATCAATACGTAACTATCAACATAGTTACCAATGATTGCAATGTGAAGGCTGGAAACAAAGAAGGTTTGTTGTTGTTGCTGTTAGGTGCCGTCGAGTCGGCTCCAACTCATAGCGACCCTGTGAACAGCAGAATGAAATACTGTCCGGTCTTGTGTTGTGTCCACAACTGTTTTTATGCTTAAGCCCATCGTTGCAGCCACTGTGTCAGTCTATCTTGTCAAGGGCCTTCGTCTTTTTCGCTGACTTTCCACTCTACCAAGCACGATGTCCTTCTCTGGGGACTGATCTTTCCTGACAACATCTCTGAAGTATGTAAGATGCGGTCTTGCCATTTTTGCTTCCAAAGAGCACTCTGGTTGTACTTCTTCCAGGATAGATCTGTTTGTTCTTTTGGCAGTCCATGGTACGTTCAGCCTTCTTCTCCTACACCACAATTCAAAGGAATCAATTCTTCTTCCATCTTCTGTATTCATTGTCCAGCTTTCACATGCATGTGATGCAAATGAAAATACCATGGCTTGGGTCAGGCACAGTCTTCAAGGTGACATCCTTACTTTTGAATATTTTGAAGAGGATCTTTGCAGCAGATTTTCCCAGTGCAATGTGTCTTTTGATCTCTTGACTGCTGCTTCTGTGGGTGTTGATTGTGGACCTGAATAAAATGAAATCCTCGACAACCTCAATCTGTCCTCCATTTATGACACTGTTGCTTACTGGTCCGGTTGTGAGGATTTTTGTTTTCCTGATGCTGAGGCGCAAAATATGGCCTTGGTGTTAGAAAGGATGCCACAGATTTCACGATAAAATTTTGAAGACCAACAATTTCTTTATTACAAATGCTTTTTTTTCACCAACATAAATTACAGCTATACACATAGAGCTCACTGGGTGCAGAACACAGGAATCAAACTGACTACATCTAGGGACAGAGGCAATAAAGAAGCTCAACACCATCAGTTAAAACAGAGACTAAGTGTGGAACAGACCATCAAATTGCTCATATGCAAGTTCAAGATGAAGCTGAAGAAAATTAAAACAAGTCCATGAGAACCAGAATACCACCTTGATTATATTCTGCCTAAATTGGGAAACCATCTCAAGAATGGATTTGATGGACTGACCACTAATGACCACAGAGCATACGAATTTTGCGATGATATCAAAGACAACACGCATACAGAAAGAAAAAGGTCATTAAAAAGACAGGAAAAAACCACCAAAGTGGATTTCAGAACTGACCCTGAAAGTTGCTCTTGAATACAGAGCAGCCAAAGTGAGTGAAAGAAACGGCGAAGTAATAGAGGTGGGCAGCAGATCTCAAAGGGAGCTTGGGAAGACACATATTCTAATGACATGTGCAAAATCCTAGAGTTAGAAAGCTGAAAGGGGGGAACATGCTTGGCATTTCTCAAGCTGAAAGAACTGCAGAAAAAATTCAAACCTGAAGCTGCAGTTCTCAAGGATTCCATGGGCAAAATATTGAAAGATGCAGGAAGCATCAGAAGAAGATACACTACACATTGTCACTTTATCAGTAAGAACTGGTCAACATGCAACCATTTCATGAGGGCAGTTATGATCAATAACTGGATGGTATTGAAGGCAGAAATACAAGCTACACTGAAGGCACTGGAATTGATGAAAGACCAAATGCGATGTTTCAACAAACAGATGCAGCACTGGAGATGTTCCCTCATCTCTGCCAAGAAATTTGGAGGATGGAAACTTGGACAGCCAAATGGAAGAGGTCCATATATGTGCCTGTCGCAAAGAAAGGTGATTCAACAAAATGAAGAAATCATTCAACAATACCACTCATGTCCCTGAGACCATAGCCCCAGATGCTGTGTTAACTCAGAACAAAAACCACTCTTCGGATAGAGATTTGACTGGACTACAGTTCAAGCAGTTCCACCAGGCCAAACAGGCAGCTCCTGTCTGGTGGTAAGTGGGCAAGTGGGAAGGGACAGGAATTGGTGGCGCGGACACAGGAGACCTGGCGTTGGAAAGGGAAGTGTGCTGTCACGTTACCAGGCGCACTGCTACTGTCACACGACAACATGTGCAGAAAAATTTTGTTTGAGCGATTCACGGGAGCTACAGGCTGTCACCTAAAGTACAATTTTTAAAAAATCATTAACACTATTTGCAAGTCAAATTTTTCTGAGGTCAAAAACAGTTGCACTAGTATACTGACAGAGAGCTGCTGGGATATCCAAGCTGGATTCAGAAGAGGACATGGAGCCAGGGGTATCATTGCTGATGTCAAAAGGATCTTGGCTGAAAGTAGGGAATACCAGAAAGATATTAACTTGCATTTCATTGACTATGCAAAGGCCTTCAACTGTGTGAATCACAACAAATTAGGATAACACTGGAAAGAATAGGAATTCCAGAACACTTGTGTTCACGTGTAACCTGGACGTAGACCAAGAGACAGTCAAAGAAGAAAGGGATACCGCGTAGTTTAAAATCAGGAAAGACTGCATGAAGGTTGTATTCTTTCACCATACCTATTTGATCTGTGTGCAAGAAGCTGGACAAATACAGAAGAATGCAGCATCAGGACAGGAGGAAGACTCATTAACAACCCTCAGTACACAGATGGCACAAGCTGGCTTGCTGAAGGCATAGAAGCACTTCAAGCACTTACTGAAGAGGGTAAAGGACCATAGCTTTCTGCTGGACCTACAAGCCACATCATGATAAAGAGAGAAAACGCTGCAATTGTCAAGGATTTCATTTTCTTGATTCACAAGCAATGCCCGTGGAAGCAGTAGTCAGAAAATCTAACGACGTATTGTTCTGGGCAAATCTGTTGCAAACCTCATTCAAGTCTTGAAAACCAAAGATATCTGTTTGAGGACTAGTGGCACCTGACCCAAGACATGATATTTTCAGTTGCCTCTTATGCATGGGAAAGCTGGAGAGTGAATAAGAAGACCAAAGAAGAATAGATGCATGTGAATTAATGATGTTGAAAAATACGAAATATACCACATGCTGCCAGAAGAACAAACAAATCTGTCTTGGAAGAAAGCTTCTTGGAAAGGCAGATGGTGAAACTTTATCTTATAATGTTCCCTGGAAATGTTTTCAGGAGGGACTAGTCACTGGAGGAGAACATCACGCTTGGTAAAGTACGAGTCAGTTCTGACTCATACACCGTGCACAACAAGCAGAAGGAAACACAGTTGTTACTGTGCTTGAGCCTGTTGTAGCCCCCGTGTTAATCCGTCTTCATTTTGGGTCTCCCTCTCTTTTGCTGACCCACTACCAAGCATAATAACATTCCACAAGGATCGATGCCTCCTGATAACAGGTTTGAAGACTATGAGACACAGTCTCATCGTCCTTGCTAGATTCTAGGAGCACTCTGGTTGTGCTTCCTCTGAGACAGACTTGTTTGTCCTTTGGCAGTCCGTCATCTATTCAGTATATTTTACCAACACCAGAGTTCAAAGGAATCAATTCTTTGTCCATCTTTGTTCATCCTTCAGCTTTTGCAGGCACATGAGGCAACTGGAAACACCACGGCTGTGGGTCAGGCGCGCTTTAGACTTCAGACAATAGCTGCTTTTTGTTTTGTTTTGTTTTTGTTTTTAACACTTTAAATAGGTCTTTTGCAGCAAAACAGTTTGATTTCTTTTTTTATTCTTATAATGATTTTACACTTATTTTTATTTCTTCCTTCCCCACCCCCCCAGGAAGCATGAAAGATAGTTTCTACATGTCAGCCTTGTCGTGAGTTTTCATAGGAGTGGTTTCTCACAACACCTGTCCCTCTGTGACTGACTCATTTCACTCAGCATAATGCCCTCCAGTTCGCTCCGTGTTACCAAATGACATCAAGTTCTGCCAGCACAGTCTGCTAAAAAAGACTCCTTTTACCATCTGATGGACTTTGGGCCCTCGTCAAAGATCAGGTGACCGTAGATGGGTGGATTTACATCTGGGTTCTCAATTCTGTTCCACTGGTCAATGTATCTGTTATTAGATTAGTCCCAGGTGTCTTTGTTTCTAAGGTGTGTCTCTTGTAAACAACAGATTATTGCTGTCATTTTGTAGTGCTTTGTTTTTCTTTTAATTGTACTTTCCACAAAGATGTATGGAACAAACCAGCTTGTCTTTAAATAGTACACATATTGGCTTATGACATCGGTTAATAGCCTCACAATGTGTCAGCACTCTCCTTTCTCAACGTTGCACTCCACATTACCAGCTTTCCTGTCCCCTCCGACTTGTAGTCCTTGCCGCTGGGCTGGCATTCCCCTTTGGTCTTGTTTTCTTTTATGGGCTGTTCAATCTCTGGCTGAAAGGTGAACTCAAGAGTGACTTTGTTACTGAGCTGAAATGGTGTTCAAGGGACATGCTCACAAGCTTTCTCCAGTCTGTGTCAGGCCAGCAAGTCTAATCTTTCTTTTCGAGTTAGAATTTTGTTTTACACTTTTCTCCACCTCAGTCTAGGACCCTGTGTTGTGATCCCGGTCAGAGCAGACGGTGGCTGGGAACCATCTAGTAGTACTGTGTTCTGTCTGCTGGAGATTCAGGGCATTAGTCCTTTGGGTTAGTCTCCCTTGTTTCTTTAGTTTTCATCATTCTTCCTTGCTCCCAAAGAGAGTAGTGGTGAGTTTTTGTTTTTTTTTTTGTGGTGTTGGCATTTTCTTTGTTCCTGTTACTTTCCTGTGCTGAATTCCTTTGGTCTTTGGATCTCTTTTGCTTTTGTTTTTATTGAGACTCTGTATTTCCTCTCCCACTTTGATGAGTAGGTTTATTAACTTTCAGTGGTTACTGTGAAAATTGCTCTTGTCTTCCTAGGCTTCAGGCAGACTACAGTTAGTTGGTAGTGCCTTGCCTTCGACTCCATTAGAAAGTTCTGTATCTGCATCGTTTATTTCCTCTTCTGTTGTTCTGATGGTGTAGTTGGCATTTACAGATTAACCTGTCCGGTTCCCTGTTGTAAATCTTTCTGTTCTGGATAGTCCTTGAGATTTCATTTCCTAAATTGTTATCTCGCTGGCACGATTTTGTGTCCTAGATTCTGGCTGTGGTCTGATATTGTTTGTTCTCAGACCAAAGGATTCTCTTTAATAATTCTTATAAGTCTGGTTTGGTTTCCACACATTCCTTTAATTTCTCTTTGTCTGGAAATGTCCTAATTTCACCATCGTAGTTAGATGAGAATTTTGCAGGATATGTTATTCTTGGCTGGCAATTTTTTTTTTCTTTTAAGTTTTATATGTATCATCTCATTGCCTTCTTGGCTGCATGGTTTCTGCTGAGTAATCAGAGCTTAGCCTTATTGTTTCTCTTGTGCACGCAACTTTTTGTGTTTTTTTTTGAGCTGCTCTCAAAATTGCTTCTGTCTTTAGTTTTAAACCCATGAGCTGATTCTGACTTATAGCAACCCTACAGATCAGAGTAGAATTGCCCCATACAGTTTCCAAGAAGCATCTGGTGGATTTGAACTGCCGACCTCTTGTTTGGCAAACATAGCACTTAACCATTATACCACCAGGGTTTCCTCTTTGGTTTCAGTGAGTGTAGTTATGATATGCCTTGGTGATTTTCTTTTAGGGTCAGTCTTATATGGGCTTTGTTGAGCTTCCTGAATGGTCAGTTTTTCAACCTTCATGATGTTAGGGAAGTTTACTGTCAGTAGTTCTTCAGTGATCCTCTCTGTGTTTTCTGTTTTCTCCTGTTCTGGAGCTCTGATCACTCTCAAAGTTTTGCTTTTGACTGTATCTCACATAATTCTCAGTGTTTCTTCATTCTTTTTTCTTGATTTTTCCTCAAACGGAGATGTAGCCAGTGTTCATGCTCAGTTGGGCTGATGCTATGTTCCATCATTTCAAACCTGCCCTTCAGCCTTTCTGTGAGACTATCCACTTCCGAAACCTTGTTGTTTGTCTTTTGGGTTTATGGTTGTTCTTTTTGCATGGTTTCTCATTGTGGATTCATTTTGGCATTTTGTGCCTTATTATTTTCATGAATTATTCCGTGAATTTGCCTGCATTTTCCATAAATTTGTCTGTTTTTTCCCTCTTTTTTGCCTGCTTTTTGCTTAAACTCTTGGATAGCTCTGAATATTAGAGATTTGAATTCCCTGACAGGTAATTCTAGTATCTTTTCTTCTACTAGAAAATCTTCTGGTGTTTTATTTTGGATGCCTACTGGAACATTCCTGTTGTGTTTTAAATATGTTTTGATATTGTCTACTGTCTTTGGGGCATTCAGTGGTGATTTTGTTTGTTTATTGATTGTATATCTGTTTGTTTTGTCCTGCTTTTTTGTTTTATTTGGTTATGTTGGAGCAGGCTGGCAGTGAGTTCTTTGTTGTTTGCTTGTCCGTAGTCATGCTATTTTCATCTCCTTGTCCAATAGGCAGGGCCAGTTGCTCAGCAATGGTAACAACAGCTAATTTTTAGCCTAAAGCTATCACAGAGAAATTAATGACTTGATCTCAACCCCATTCTCACTACCATATGTCTTAGGTTGGATTCCCTGGAAAAACAAAACTAATAAAATGTACCTACATATATATATTTGTATATTATATATGTATGTATGCATACACACCCACACACATACATATACATACACACATACAGGTAGATAGATCTATACCGGTGAAATAGCTCACATGGTTGAAGAGGTGTGAAAGTCCCAAGTCCGTAGGTCAGGCTGAAGGCTTCTTCTGACTCTTGTAGCCACAGGGGCTAGTGAACGCAAACACAGCAGGTTGTGGTCTAACAGACTGAGGCCCCCCCGCAGACATGGTCCCCAGACTCCCTATTAACCTACAACCGAAACCAATCTGGAAGCCAACTCCTCAGACAAAGACTGAACTAGGCTATACGATGAAAAATGATACTGATGAGGAGTGTGCTTCTTGGCCTCCACAGATACAGGGGACTGGCTGGACAGCTCCTGTCCGGAGGGGAGATGAGAAGGCAGAAACGGACAGGAGCTGGTTAAATGGCCAAGGGGAAGATGAGGTGGAGTGGAAGTGTGTGCTGTCGCGGGTGGGGAGAGCATTGAAGGTCACGTGCAAAGCATGTAAGTTTTTGTATGAGAAGCTGAAAGGAATCATAGACTCTTACTTAAAACACAATGAAAAAATTTTTTAAAAAATCTCGGCAGATCAGATGACAAGCCTACAGCTCGAAGACTGTAGAGGCTGACAGATCTCAGGGTCAGCAGGTAAGCTGCTGGCTCCAGTCCCTGAGGTTGGAGGTCAGGTGAGCAGGAGCCAGCAGCACAATCCAGACTGAGCAAAAGCCTGTGAGCCTTGCCAAAAACTGGATGCAGGCCAGACCCCATGGTAACACTTTTTCAACTACTTGGCTGTTTACCCCAGACTCCATCGTGGAGATGAACACGTTATATCATATCTCATGTTGGAGGTGATTATCTCATTATACAAGTGCCAAACCACATCGTAACTGCAAAACTACTGAGAATTATGACCTAGTGAAGTTGACACACAGTCTTAACAATCACAAGTATGTTTTAAACATGAACTTTAGATCTAGGGTCAGCAGCCCATTTGCTTGGTAACACAAGGCAGCTCATCCTTTGCCTGTCAACCATATAAACTAGTTAGTATAAATGAGGGAGTTAATGAGGATTTGACCAACAAAGGAATTAGCGGAAATACGCCTACTTACAAAACTCCTAATTTGCATGTGCAGGTGGGGGGAGGGGAGACAACAGAGAAAACAAACAGAAAGTCCAAAATTTTCCCCAGAACAGCTACTGGTTTTTTTCCTAAACTGTTAGACAGACAAAACAAGGTGAGCACACAGCACAATCCAAACTTGACTGTTGATTTTGGTTTCCCAGAGCCAACCAAATGTTGGGAAGACCATGAGATTCCTAGACAGAGGTCAAATCCAATCCTGAACTGACTTCTAAGTCTGTACGTTCAAACTCACACGTAAACACAAAGGAGACAGACGTCTAAGAAACAAACCCGACAATGAATCTCAGGAGGGGAACTCTATGCAGAGGAGCAGAAGGCGCAGACCCAGGACGGGTTACCTGCTATACTCTCCACTCTGCTTCGCAGATGGAGATCCCCAAGAGGGCCCAGTTTGGTACATTTAACCCCAAATACTCAGTGTCTTGGAAGTTACAATGCCATTTTTCCTTTGGGTCCCATCTGGGTCACCAGTTTTACGTCACAGAGTAATAAGTACTCTGTTAAAGTAAGGGAAAGAGATTTATTGAAGGTTGGGTAACAGTCTGGACTGGGAAAAACATCTAATTTTGCATAGTGAACAAATTCTTCCAAGGTGGCAAAGCTCCAGAGACCTTTTAAACAGTGAAAACCAAAGACCTGAGCTGCACTATTGTTATTAGACATTACAAACTGAGATTAAAGCAAGGTGGATTTCCTGAAAGTAGAGTGTCACAGATTGATTGGTATTTCCTAAAAAAAAATGTGTAAAAATTTGGGTTGGCCAGGATTCCAGGTATCGTGTAGTGTTCCTGCAGGTTGGAAATTCTGCCCCTATGGTGTTAACTGTCGCAGCCCAAGTTCCCCTTTGCCCGCAAAGGAGAGGACCGAGACACTGTTTCAGCAGGAGACGAGAAGCGGAACACTTTATTTCCTGTTACCACTGCTTTTATACCAAAGGGAGCGAGGCGCCGATAGGATGGGTACTGTCCAATGGGCGATGAGCTGGCTTAGTTGCTGGGCAGACACTGCCGTGGTGAGGGCTTAAGGCAGGGCGCGGTCCTTCCGGTCGGCGCCATTTTGGTGGCGCAGTCTCCATGAGCTCCCAACATCTCCCCCCTTTTGTTTTAGTAAGGGTAGGCGAGGCTGCCTGTCTTAGGTCATCCTCTGCGGAAGAACTCCTTACCCGTCATGGGGGTGGCACACAGCAAGGTGTGCTCCCTGTCTTAGGTTGGTAGTTTTCCCAGAGGAGGTTGCCCGTCATTGGCTACACCTCCCTCTGTTCAGGGGGTCGAGGCTAGGAGCGATCCAATAGAGACAGCCACACCTGAGCCGATGGATCGCGCTCGGCGGTGTGGGCAAATGCCTGAACAAGTAGACTATAACGGACGCTTTGTTGTCGGGACCGTCTTCTTATCCACAGAACAAGAAATAACACGCTTGCCAGCAAAGCAGCCCCCAAAAGACCGGTGCCCGCCCACTGCTGGAGGAAGCCGAGCGCACCCTTCAACCAATCACGCAACGAGGTCGCCATGGCAAGATCTACCCTGGTGGAATTAACCCGTACAATCTCTGTACGCAACTGGGTTAGGAGCAGTTCCATGCGCTGAGACCAATTGGTTTACAGTTGATGCGAAAGGAGGCGGGATAGGTTAGCAGCTCGGGAGATATTGTCGAAATGTACCGAGGTCACACACAGGGAGGGGAGGCGCCATGCGCACCCCAACTGGGTGATTTGAACCAGAGAATCCAATTGTTCTTGTACCAAGTCTATACGGTGATTCAGGATATGGATAGCCCCCAACACGTGGTCGCTCACAGCCGCCTGGGTCTGGAGAGCATTAGCAGTGTTTTGCGCCATGCTATTAACAACGGTGGCAGTTTCAATATTTTGGGTGAAGGCCACAGCGGCAGTAGCGGCTGCAGCTACGGAGGCTGTGACGGCGGCTACGATCGCCGCAGTGAGGCCGAAATCACGCTTGGATCTCCACAGTTCGGCTGGCGACGGGGATTTCACAGGCCAAGGGACATATCTCGGCAGTCTGGCGACTATCGCCGTCTGAAAGAGAGTAGCATTCCAACAAAGAGAGTAAAAGCAAGTGCTGTTGCGGCACTGAATAGAGCTTGTTTGGGAACCGTTGTGAAGCAGGAACATGAACGGGAGTTGAACACATACGGGAGTGGGGGGGAAGGTAAAAGGTGACACAGGAGTGGCCATCTGTTGTCAGGTCCGATAAGTTGCGGCATACCGTGAAGCAGAGCAGGCCTTTCAGGGTGACATTAAGGGGGCGCTGCTCTGGGCTAATACTTTCATCCATAGGAACGGCTGGAAGTTGCAGAGAGTAATTGGTGGTAAAGAAGCGGGGTAGGAGCGGAGATGTATGATGAACAGGGATTGGTAGGGGCAGGGTGTCTAGTAAACCCCAATACTCATCTGCCCCCTCCGTTGCTCCCAGGAGGGGGATCCACAGTATCAGCAGCAGTACTGACGGGTTGCGTAGCTGCGGATCCATCCTTGATAGTCCGAGTGAGGCGTTCCGGGACCCACAAAGGGCAGTCAGCGTCCTGTGGGAAGATACAGACTGCCCCTCGGGTGGCGGTTATGACGGGGGCAGGGCCCAACCATTTTCCCGAAATGGTATCCTTCCACATTGCCAAGCGGGATCGATGTGTCTCTGTCCCCGAATGGCGCTCTGCCGCCGACTGCCCCTCCCGATCGAGTGAAAGAAAATTTAATGTGAACAGGGCCAGGGCTAGTCTGTTCTGTGGGGAATGGCCCTCACCAATTCCCCCTTTTTGTTTTAGTAAGCAAGCCTTGAGAGTGTGATGTGCTCGTTCCACTATGCCCTGGCCTTGAGGATTGTAAGGGATGCCATGGGAGCAGTGGACACGCATGGCAGCTAGGAAAGCCATGAAGGCTTGGCTAGTGTAAGCAGGACCATTATCTGTTTTAAGAGTGGAAGGGGCTCCCCATGCTGCCCAAGCAGCAAGGCAATGGGAGATAACATGCCGGGCGGTTTCACCTGTATGGGCACTGGCAAAAATGATCCCAGAACAGGTGTCCACAGAGACATGCACGTATTTCAATCTGCCGAATTCAGCAATATGTGTGACATCCATCTGCCAGAGGTGACAGGGGCGAAGGCCCCTTGGATTGACCCCCATCGGCAAGGCCGGGAGATGTGGGGCACAAGCAGTACAGTTGCGGACGATGCCGCGCGCGGCCTCCCGAGAAATGTGAAAATGACTAGCAAGGGTTTTAGAATTAACGTGGAATTGTTTGTGGAATTGCAGAGCTTGCTCTAGGGCAGACAGGATAAGGGGAACACGGGTCAAACGGTCTGCAGCAGCATTACCTTCGGTAATGGGACCCGGAAGGGATTGGTGAGCTCTATGTTGAACAATAAAAAAGGGATGAGTGCGGGAATGAATGAGGTCCTGAATGTTACGGAAAACAGCTGCGGCGGGGGAGGCAGAGTTAATTAAGCCAGCTGCCTCCAGACAGAGCACTGCTTGCACTACATAGGCAGAGTCAGAGATTAAATTGAATGGGAGGTGAACTTGCTGGAACACCAACTCAACTGCCTTCAATTCTACAATTTGAGCTGAACAGTTAGGGAACAAGTGGGTCTGAGAGGACTGGCCAGGGATATGAATACTGCCTAGACCAGAGCTAGACCCATCAGTATAGATGGAGACGGCATTTGGGATTGGTTTATTGGAGGTTATCTTGGGGAAGATAACTGGGTGCCGAGAATAAAATTGTAAAAATGGGTCTTTTGGGTAGTGATTGTCTACGATTCCAGAGAAGGAGCATAGGAGGATGGCCCAGTCATCAGAGGTGGCGGCCAGGGTCTGGACTTGGGTCTTATCATATGGGACAATGAGCTGCGAGGGGCTGTGTCCCATGAATTGAATAGCTTCAGACAATCCAATAAAGCCCAGTCGGGCTACAGCGCCAGGGTACCATTCAATACTACGCTGCGGTGACAGGCGGGGATGGATCCAGCGGAGGGGCCACCCTGCCATAACACCCCGGTAGGTTGGCGCTGAGTTGGAATAATACATAATAAAAGAGGGAGGGCAGGGTCCCGACGGCTGAGCGAGGCTACGGAGAGGGTACTTTCCACCCGTTCCAGGGCCTCTCTTGCCTCAGGAGTCAACTCTCGAGGAGAGGACAGGTGGGGGTCGCCCTTAAGAATGTCATATAACGGGGAAAGTTCAAAGTTTGCGAGCGGTAAATAGGGCCGCACCCACTGAATATCTCCAAGGAGTTTTTGAAAGTCATTGAGTGTGTTGAGGCAATCTTTTCTAAGGGTGACCTTTTGAGGTTGAATAGCCTGAGGTGAAATTTTCGCCCCCAAGAAGTCTGCTTTATCTCCTCTCTGCACCTTCTCTGGGGCAAGGTGAAGCCCCGCACAGGCCATCGCTTCAGAAAGGGCCATGAAACATTGCTCCAAAGGAGCAATGGAAGCGGCGGTAAGGAGAATATCATCCATATAATGGATGCAAGTGACTTGGGGCCATTTCAGGAGCACTGGGTACAGGACCTTGTAAACGAACAGTTGACATAGTGTGGGGCTGTTGGCCATGCCCTGCGGCAGCACAACCCATTCATACCGCTGGTCTGGGGTGGTATGATTTACAGCCGGCAGGGTAAAAGCAAAATGTGATGAGTCATCTGGATGCAGTGGGATGGAGAAAAAGCAATCTTTAATATCCATCACTATGATCTTCCATCCTTTGGGGATGGCCGCTAAGCTGGGCAGGCCACGCTGAATGGGGCCCACGACCTCCATAACTGCATTGACAGCACGAAGGTCTTGTAATAGTCTCCATTTTCCTGATTTCTTCCTAATAACAAAAATTGGGGTATTCCAAGGGGAATTGGAGGGCTGCAAATGGCCCTTCATGACCTGTTCCTCAACCAGAACGCGAGCAGTTTCCAGCTTTTCTTTAGGAAGGGGCCACTGAGCCACCCACACCGGCTGTGTGGTAATCCACTTTATCTTTATCTGCTCAGTGGCCCCTACCGAAAACCCAGACCCTTTCTGCCTACAACACCCTGGGTCTCAATCGGCTCGGGTTTTCCCTGGAGGGTTTTTCCTAGACCCTTCCCTGGAGAATAACCAAATTTCTTCATAATCTGTTGGGCCACACTCTGGGCTGAGCCCGTATCTGTGTTTTCATTGGTGAGCCGGAGACCCAGGCAATTAAGGACCTCTCTCCCCCACAATGTGATGGGTGTATCGAGGACATATGGCTGAAAAATCCCATTATGTCCCTCAGCATCTGCCCAGTGTAATTGTTGAGCACTTTTTTGAGGGGTAGAGGCGTAGCCGAGGCCCCTTAGCAGGTCAGTTGAGGAGCTTAAAGGCCAGGCTGTAGGCCAATCCCTTAAGGAGATGACACTCACATCGGCCCCGGTGTCAAGCAATCCAGTCATACTGTGACCATTTACTTGAAGGCTGTAGACAGGACGCTTTCCCAATTCTAGCGATAGCATGGCCAATGTGTTTCCCGTAGATCCAAAGCCTTGGGTTCCCCGAGAACAAGAGTTGGCCGGAAACAGGGAATGGCAACTAGGGAGTACAAGTAATTGGGCTATCCGGTCCCCTGGACAGAGGGCAGCGATGCCTTTTGGGGAAGAAACCATAATTCTAATTATGCCAGTGTAGTCAGAGTCAATCACACCCGGGTGGATTACTAGCCCCTTCATGGTGGCACTGCTGCGACCCATGACGATCCCCACCGTATCTTGTGGGAGGGGACTGGACATGTCAGAAGGCAATGCCTGGACCCCCATCTCGGGGGTTAGTATGAGTCTGGTGGTGGTACGGAGGTCCAGTCCTGCACTTCCTGCTGTCGCTCTTCTAGGGGTGTGATGGGTAGGGGGTGTCCCTTCCTCGGTTTCTGGACTAGTTGAGCACCGCAAATTTGGGCGGGGCCCTGGTGCGGAGGGCCCCTCTGGGGGTTTTTTGGCCTGGCGCCTGGGCCACCAGGGGTGGGTAGGGGTCGCCCATCCTTGGTAGTTTTAGAATAGCAGTCTGAAGCAAGGTGGCGACCCCGTTCACAGCGGGGGCACAGTGGAGTGTCCGAGGAAGGGCTCCCCTCCCCGGGCGGTGGCTTGCGCCCCTTAAGGGGGCAGTTTCTTCGGAAGTGATCAGGTTGCCCACAATTAAAGCATCCCGAGGGTTTTTGAGGCCCCCGGGAGGGGACGGTAGATGAGGCTTGTATAGCCGCAACCACAGCGGCTGCCAACCCAGAGTTAGCAGGGTTGACATCTCGGCAGAGGCGGAGCCACACTTCTAAACCCTTATTCTTATGGGCTGTGATAATCTTCCTGCACTCCTCTGAGCATTGCTCAAAAACCAACTGCTTCAAGAAAACAGTGGTATTAGGGGATTCACCCATGACCTTTTGGACAGAGTCAGACATACGTGCTACGAAGTCGGAGAAGGTTTCTGTGGGTTTCTGAAAAATTTTTGTAAGCTGTCCAGCGCCTTCTCCCCTGTGAGGGAGGGCCTGCCAAGCTCTTATTGCTAACTTGCCTACCTGCTCATAAACCTGAGGGGGATATTCAGCTTGCTGGTTCACATATGGGCCATACCCCATCAGCATTTCAACCGTCCATTCAGGCTGACGAAGGACACTAGTGTTCTTCGCTGCTTGTTCAGTGGCATAATCATACATAAGAGACCTCCAGTCGAGGAATTGACCCGGAGACAGACAGGTACGGGCCAAGTTAGTCCAATCACTGGGCGTCAGGGCGGTCTCCGCCAGGGATCGTAACATACCCAGTACAAAAGGGGAACTGGCCCCATAGGCCCTTACACCATCTGCTAGGTTTTTGACTAATTTAAAGTCTAGAGGTTCGTGATGGCGATCTCCCTGATCGTCAATAAAAACCGGGAAGGCGGCGGCGTTAAAGCCTCGCCAGAAATTCTTCCCCAATAGGCTACGCCGCGGGGTGCTGCCATTGTCAGTATTGTTGGGGTTGTAGGGGGGGGGCAGAAGGCGAGGGGCAGGGAAGATTGAGCCTCAGGCCTGATAGTCCTTCCCCTAAACCTGAGGCAGGGTCCCCGTCCGGGGGTTTATCCTTAACCGGAGGGGTCTTTCCCTCAACTCCCCGTGAGCGGTTGCTCCTATCTCGCGGGTGATAATCTTCGGGGCCATTGTCTGTGCTGCTCCCAGACTCATCGCTGTCTGAGTTTTGAGGAGAGTCGCCTCTCCTCGAGGCCTCCTCCTGTACCTGTTCAAACGCATCCTGTCCCTGTGTCAATAGCCTTTCGAAGATTCCAGTCTCATCCTGCAAACAGGTTAACACCAGAATCCAGACGCTCATCACCCCAGGGGCGAGGCGGCCTTGAGCGTCCTCTCTAGTGAGGTCTCCCCCCAATTTATTCCAGGCGCCCAAGGTGAGGTGGCCCGAAACAAGGAACCACGGGGCCGCCTGTTCTACTGCTCTTAAGAAGGCCTCTATGGTTCTTGACTTTATCCCCACTCCCTTGCATTTAAACAAGCCTTTCAGGGAGTGTACCAATTTCTGGCTAGAAGGTTGATTCCCCATGTCTATGTGATTTCAGGCTATCTACAAGCCTCCGGTTAATACCGACCCGGTAAATACCGTCCCAGGCAACTGCCTGCTCACCTGTCCGGGCGTCCCCGCGGTGAGGGTCGCTTCAGGCCCCACGTTCGGGCGCCAGATGTCGCAGCCCAAGTTCCCCTTTGCCCGCAAAGGAGAGGACCGAGACACTGTTTCAGCAGGAGACGAGAAGCGGAACACTTTATTTCCTGTTACCACTGCTTTTATACCAAAGGGAGCGAGGCGCCGATAGGATGGGTACTGTCCAATGGGCGATGAGCTGGCTTAGTTGCTGGGCAGACACTGCCGTGGTGAGGGCTTAAGGCAGGGCGCGGTCCTTCCGGTCGGCGCCATTTTGGTGGCGCAGTCTCCATGAGCTCCCAACAGTTAACAAGGGTGGGTGGGCAGCACTTGGGTGGGTGGGCAGTAGTTGGGTGGGTGGGGCAGGACTCAATGTGTAAGGTTGTTTTGTGCCTGAAGGCAATCTCTTGAGACATAAAAGAAAGAGGCTAGCAGAGAGATTGGGGGACCTTATGCCACCAAGAAGCAGTGCTGGAAGTTGAGCGTGTCCTTTGGAAAGGACTGGGGTCCTTGTGCCTCAGAAACCCCTAGTCCAGGGGCAGACTGATGACAAAGACCTTCTTCCAGTGCCAGCAGAGACAACCTTCCCCGGGAGCTGACATGCTGAATTTGGATTTTTAGTGTACTGGACTGTGACAAAATAAAATTCCTCTTCTTAAAACTATCCACTTGGGGTATCTGTTAAAGTAGAACTAGTGGACTAAAACATGGGGCACGGAGGGGGACAGTCACAGGACATTTCTCTCAGAAACAGCTTACATAAGTGAATTTTTCCTTTATCAGCAGTTGTCTAGGAGACCTAGATAAGAGTCAGCTTCAAGGCCATCTTCCTGAGACACTGTTGCAGGAAGTCTTGATGGGACATGAGAAGCAGTTTACTGTTAGTCTTTCAGTTTAACCACAGAAAAGAGGAGAACTTTTTTTAGTTTACATATAGTCACAGGCTTTGAAGGATAAATCAAGGGTTTGGTTATATGGAAAGACAGGCAAGACAGAGCAGCCTCCAGACTCTAGAGGAGGCGTGTGACTTCAGTCCATTGCCTTGGTTTACGTGTTCCTATGCAGGTCACACAGAAACTTGTACAGGAATGCTCTTATCTGTGTGACTCATAACAGCTGAAAAGTGGAAACAGCCTGTATGTCCATCAGCTAACAAACAGACAAACAAAACGTGGTGGCCACATCCTGACAGAAACCCCCTTTCAACTGATTGGCTGCTTACAACAGAGTATTATTCAGCCGTGAACAAGAATGAAACACTGATACATACAACAATATGGATGAGTCTTGAAAAATATGTGATGTTTTCTCCACCATTCTGTGAGCCATTTCCTTAAAGTTAATCAATTTCACCCTCTTCCTTTAAAAGATGGTGGCATAGTGGTTAAAAGCTTGATGCCAAACAACAACAACAACCCAGTTTGATGCTATCCAGAAGGTCAACAGTTTGAATCCACCAGTTGCTCCTTGGAAACCCTCCAGGGAATTTCTACTGCATTGCTGCAGAATCTCTCTGAGTTGGAACCAACTCAGTGGAACATAACAAAAACAGCTCTCTCTCTATATACATACATGTACATGTATATATATGTACAATATATGGATATATCTATAAAATATGTGGATATGTAAGTAATAAATAGATGTCAGAAGTCAGGAGAGACTGAAATTTACTCTTAAAGGTTGAGTAGCTAAAGTGAATTCAAGAAATGATGAATTAAAGCGCTGAACAGAAGATTTCAAAGGGCAACTTCAGAAGACAAAGTGATGTATTTTAATGAAATATGCAAAGACCTAGAGTTAGGAGACTAAAAGGGAAGACCATGCTTGGCTCTTCTCAAGCTGAAATCTGTCTTGAATGAAGTAAAACCAGAATGCTCCTTAGAAGCGAGGATGGTGAGACTATGCCTCACATATTTTGAACATGGTATCAGGAGGGATCAATCACTGGAAAAAGACATCATGCTCAGTAAAGCAGAGGGGTCAGTGAAAAAGAAGAAGACCCTCAACAAGATGGATTGACGCAGAGGCTGCAACAATGTGCTCAAGCATGACAGCGACTGCTTGGTGTAGGACTGGGCATATTTCTGTTGTAAACAAGTTCCCCAGGAATTAGAACAACGCATATATAATCTGTCTATTTATCTACTCTGTTGCTATTGTTTCTCAGGAGAACCCTTACTGATACTTAAGAGAATTTTACAAGCAATTGTTTACTAACAAATTAGATAGCCCAGGTGAAATTTTAAAACTCAGTGAGAAATGGAAAATCTGAATTGACCTATAACAAATGAAAACATTGATCTAGTGGTTGAAAAACTTCCCAAAGTGAAGTCCGAGGCCAGATGACTTTATTAGTGAGTTCTAACAAACAAATGCAGAAAATTTTACACCACTGTTTCAAATATTCTGCCAAAAACTAGGGAGCCCTTCCAAACTCATTCCAACTATTCATATTATCCTTAAGAAAGCCAAAGCCAAGTGCCATCCAAAAGGAGAATGAAATACAATTTCCCTTTAGTTGGGAAGCCCAGCAACACACTTTCAGTTGCCTACCTCAGAACCACATCATTCTGCAGCTCAGTGTCATAATTTAGTCTAGAGGAAACCTGATCATCTTTCCCTTCCATAAGACATCACACTGGTCCATTACATTGATGACATTATGCTGATTGGTAAAGAAGAAGCGTTAACAACCCTGGACTTACTGGTAAAACATTTGCATGCTAAAGGGTGGGAAATTAATCCCACAAAAATTCAGGTGCCTTCCACCTCAGTGAAATTTCAAGGAGTCCAGTGGGGTGGGGCATGTCAACATATCCCTTCTGAAGTGAAAGAAAAGTTTCTGCACCTAGTTCCTCTCACAACTAAAGAGGAGGCAGTGCATTTCTCATTTAGGTGTGCTACTCCAGCCTTTTATCAAGTGACTCCGAAAGCTGCTAGTTTTGAGTAAGACCCTGAACAAGGGAAGGCTAGGCAACAGGTTCAGTCTGCTGTGCAAGCCCCTCTGCCACTTGGGCCACATGATCCAGCTGATCTGGTGGGGCTTTGGTGTCCGTGTTGGACAGAGATGCTCTTCAGAGTCTTTGGCAGGCCCAGATGGTGGATCACAGGGCAGATGCTTAGGATTTTGGAGCAAAACTTTGATCTCTTCTGCAGATAACTACTCTCATTTTGGGAGACAATTTTGGTTGATCTTCACAGCCTGCAAGTAAGAGTCCTTCTCCCTGACTTGCTGATCTTGGGGTTCACCAGCCTCTGCAGCCGTGTGAATCAGGAGAAGCTCTGTGGCCTTGCCCGCCATCTTGGGGCTCATCGACCTTCACGGTCTGTGACTGGGAGCCCTGCTCCCCAACAAGCTGGCCTCGAGTTTGCTGCTTCCACAGATGTGCGAATGGGAAAAGGCCTCTATCCTGATCCAAGACATGGGACATTTCAACCTCTACAGTCATGTTAGCTGTTCCCTTCATAAAATCTCTATGTGTATACACCTTAGTCATCCAATGCTGCTCTACCAGAAATACAAGCTGGCTTCAACAAAGAGAAATTTGTTTTCTTACAGAAAAGTGGGCCAGAAGTCCAAATTCAGGGCATCAGCTCCAGGGGAAGTCTTTCTCTGTTGGCTCTGGAGGAAGGTCCTTGCTGCCAGTGTTCCTCTGTCCTGGGAGCTTCTCAGATGCAGGGACCCCAGGTCCAAAGACATGCTCTGCTCCTGATACTGCTTCTTTCCTGATGGTGTGCTGTCCCCAGCTCTCTGCTTACTTTCTTCTATTTTCCAAGAGATTGTCTCAAGGCCAAATGCAATCTCAGAAACTGAGTCCTGCCCCACCAACACAAAGGTCACCCATTCTCCCTCATTAGCATCATAGAGGCAGGATTTACAGCATATAGGAAAATCACAAAATTCCAGGAATCATAGCGTAGCCAAATTGCTACACACACTTTTTTGGAGAGACACAATTCAATCTATGACAATACATACATACACTGTGCTAGTTTTGTTTCTCTAGAAAACCCAGTCAAAGACATGAGTCTAGAGGTCTTAGCTCCAAAGGGAGAAATGCTTCCACCTGCACACACATCACTGATTCCATTGAATTGGACACTAAAAATGTCACCTGGCCACTTGGGCTCCTTCTGCCTCTGGATCAACAGGCAAAGAAGGGAGTTACCATACTGGCTGATGTGATTGATCCTGATTATCAAGAGGAAATTGGATTGTTCTACACAATGGAGGCAAAGAAGACTATGTCCAGGGTATAGGCAATCCCTTATGGTACCTCAGTACTACCATGTCCTGTGATTAAGGTCAACAGAAAACCTCAGCAACCTAATTCCAACATTGCGGGGATGTGCATGTTTGGAAAGAATGTGAAATCCTGCTTACCTTAACCTTGCCTGTGTCTAGATAGGGACTTGTCTTGAGGATGGCAAAAGCCTGGCAAAAGCCCTTGAGACAAGTTAGTCTCGGTGGACTGGAAAAACAGGACGTGCTGAAAACAGCATTTACCGAGACTAGTTCAAGGACTTTCCCTTCCTCCCTCCCTGGGAATGCCTGTTCTTTTGAAGTAAGGAACACTGATAAGATGCCTTTTCTCACTTTCTCAGCAGAAGCCTGTTTACTTTGCTCAGTAAAAGCTGGTGGGTTAAACAAACTGGGGTCAGTTTCTACTCACAGGAGACTGTCCCTTTTCTGCCCACAGCAAACAAAAAGTTTGTTGTCAGTGTGATTTTTCAACCTCGACCTCTCACACACATCACACCCGTAAGTGGTGTCCCATTTCACACCTGTAAGTGGTGTCGCGTGTTGATCACACAAACAGGTGGTGTCCCGTGTGAATCACACCAACACAAGATGACTGCTAATAGACCAGACCCTTCAGGAATGAAGGCTTGGTCACTTCACCAGGCAAGTAACCACAAGCAGCTGAGGTGCTTGCTGAGGGCAAAGGGAATACTGAATGGGTGGTGGGAGAAGGTAGTTCTAAAGGCCAGTCACAGCCACATGAACAGCTGCAGAAACAAGGACCGTAATTGCTACGAGAATTTCTGTTATGTATTTGTGTGCATCAAGTACTTATTTTCTTCACTTACAGAACAGAAGCTGTGAACAGGGCTGTTGTGTTTTTTTTGTTCTTGTTGTTGTATGTGTGTTTGTTGCGTCATGTTGGTCTCAGGTATGAGTTTGTAATTGTCTTTATTAGAGATTATGTACGGTTTGAGGAGACATGTACAGGTGCCAAGTCGACAAGAAGTGGACCATGATGGTTAAGGTTGTGTGTCCACTCGGCTGGGCCATGATTCTCAGTGTTTTTCAGCGGTACAGTGTGATCACTTCCTTGCTGAGATTTGATATGTGGTCACCCCCATGGTGGGATCTGCTGTGAGTAGCACTGGTTGGCTTGGGGTCTGTGGTGGCTCACTGTCCCCTCAGCCTTCTTCTTTCTGCCCTCTGTTACCTGGTCCTTTCTGCCCTTCTTGTCAGAGTTTATGCATGTTCTGGATCCTGCAGCTGGCTCTTGCTCTTCTGACCTCCAGGTAAAGGGAACAAGGAAGCTTGAAAACAGAATGCCCAGAATGGAAATAATGAGCATGCTGATGTGTGATGAAAAGCATGATCAATGGTCACTGAGCATTATCTATAAACTGGAAACCAAACCCATTGCCATCCACTTGATTCTGACTCACAGCAACCCTACAGAACAGGGCAGAACTGCCCGCCTAAGATTTCCAGTGGTGCAAATCTTACAGAGGCAAGCTGGCCCATTTGTCCGCCTCGAGCAGCTGGAACTGCCGACTTTTCAGATAGCAGCCAAGAGCTTTAACCGCTGAGCGACCAAGGCTCACAAAATGTGTAAACCCACTGCTGTGGAGTCCTTCTGACACACAGCGACTGCAGGACAGAGCAGAACTTCCCCACGGGGTCTCCAAGGAGCAGCTGGTGGATCCAAACTGATGACCTTTTAGTTAACAGCTGAGCCCTTCACCACTGTAACACCTGATTCTAAAAACGTGTCTAACCCAAAATCCGTTGCCATGGAGTTGATTCGAACTCACGGTGACTCAGCAGGATGAAGTAGAACTGCCCCATAGAGCGTCCAAGGAGCACCCGGGGATTTGAACTGCCGATCTTTCGGTTAGTAGAGTAGCACTTAACCCCTGAGCCACCAGGGTGTCCTAAAACACGTATAGAGTCTGTTAAAGGGGAACCTAACTTTCTGTGAAAACTTTCACCAAAAATAGAATAAAATATATTTTAAAAAGAAAAAAGAAAAAAACCCTATGGAGCAGTTCTACTCTGTAAGGCGTGGGGTCGCCATGAATCAGAATCTGTTCAAAACCTTTTGTGGCTAGTGCGGGACCCGAGCCCGTGCTTTCCGGTGCGTGACGTCCCCTCTGGACCGGCTGGGCCGCCCGTGACCGCCAGGGGCGCTGCTCCCAACAGAGTAGGCTCCGGTTGGGGGCTGGGCCTCCAGGCCCCACCCACCGGGGCTGGGTCTCTAGGCCACGCCCACCTTGCCCCCCCCCCCCGGTTCGACGCGCCTGCGCACTCGTCAGCCGGCGTGCTCGCGGCGGCGCGGGGACTGCTGGTCCCGGCAACGAGAGCGATCGTGGAGCAAGCGGAGCGACGGGACCATGTGGCGACCGGTGAGAGCACGCCCCCGGCCGGCCGATTCCGACCCCCGCCCCCGTGTCTTGCAGGGTTCGGTTCCTGGGCCCCCTGTAGACCTGGAGAGCCTCTCGCGGCCCTGGAACCCCCGCCCCGCGCCCTGTCAGGGACCCTGGATCCTCGAGGCCCCGAGAGACCCTCCTGGGCTCCCCGGTGATCTCAGTGTCGTCAGAGATATACCCCTCCTGCCCCTCAGGACCCTGGCTGTTGTCAGAACCCATCAAGTACTTCGGAGCTCTTGGACACCCTCCTTTTGAGACCCCGGTCTGACCCAGACCTTGCCGGGACCCCAGCAGAGTGCGTGTCTCCTGGGGTCGCCCACGAGGTTCCCCATCCCTCCTCAGAAGCTGACCTCGTTCTGAATGTGAAGCCGGTCTCAGATGACCTTTCAGAAACGCCCCAGCTGTGCATCCCCTCTGCACCGCGTCCTCAGATAGGGCGACTGTCCTGTCTGCCCTGTGGCTTCTTGGCGGGTGAACACCTCTCTTCCCTTTTTCTGTCCCAGTCTCCACACGAGGCTGCCTCAGTTCCTTGACCAGCCCCCCCCTGCGTCGTCAACCAGCGACGTGAAAGCCCCTGCCCCGAGTTTCCTAGAGACCCCTCTCATCGTTCCCCTGAGGTGGCCCTGCTGACACCTGCCCCCGGTTCAGAGGCCACCCCTTCTGGACTCCTGCTCAGCTCAAGGCCGATTTCCACGGAAAAAACGCGGTTGGTTATCACTTAGTGACCCTGTCAGGCCATGTGGGTCTGCCGCTGAGGATTTCCACAGCAGACGATCGCTTCTTTCTCCTGAGGTGGCTGGTGGGCTGGCTGCGGAGTGCTCTAACCACTGCACCCCAGGGTGCCCATTTTCTCGTGTCCTGGCCATGGCACCCTGCTCAGCCCACCGCCCTGAGCACCCGCCTTTTGGGCCCTGAAGAGGGCGGCTGACTTCCTGGTTATGTCTCCCGGCTGGACCTACATTCGGGCTGCTGCCCGTCCAGCCCGGGCGACCCCGCTGTCAGCCCACGTCTCACCCTCGTGTCCTGGATGGTTGCCCTTGCCCGTGAGGTTTACATCTGAAGGGGCAGGAGAGGTCCCTCGGTGTTGCTCCACTGTAACGTGTGACTTGGAATTGTCAAACGTGTGTGTTTCTAGTGAGCCTTGTGGGTTAGACACTAAGAGAAGTGTGCTTCCCTGGCACCCTGGTGGCACAGAGGGTCAGCGCTATGGCTGCGTGCCAGAAGTCGCTAGTTCCAGCCCACTGGGCACTCCATGGGAAGCTCCGCTCTGTCAGCTCTCTGGCGCTGGGTCTGGGTGGGTTCTTGGCGGCTTGCAGTCGCCGGCTCTGCTTGGTGTGTGCTATGGGCTGAGATCACAAAGCCGTGTCAGCCTGCGGGTCAGGCGGAGACCCCAGGTTGACCTGTCAAGCTTCCTCCTGCATCTTGGGCCCCTGCACCCCCTGAGTGGAGGGGGCAGGGCCCGGCCCCTGGCTGGGAGCTGCTCAGGGTGGTGGTGCCGGGCCCACGTGACTTCGCGCGTCGTCTGTGGCACTCAGAGGCCTGTGTCTGCTTGTCCAGACTGGCAGCTGGGAGAAGGAAGGGGTGCGGTCCTTGGCAAGCGGGCGTGTAGGCCACCCGGTCAGAAGGCTAGTGACTGGGGGGTGTCCTCGCCGTCCTCTCCAGAGCTGCTGCCACCGAGCTGGGTGGCCCCTCTCTGGCTGCTGTGTGCTTACAGGAACGTGATGGTCCGCCTGGACTGCATCCCAGGAGGGCTTAAAGCCACATGACTACTTTGGGTTAGGGGGCTGTCCTGTGGGGTGGAGTGTCTCGGGGTAGTAGTCTGGGGAGGACTGGACGGTGCTGGGCCTGTGAAAAGACCCTGGCAGGTGGTACTGTCAGCATGAGGCTGCACTTCTGTGGGTGTCCTGTCGAGGGCCTCAGCACTCGGGGGTGCCGTCTCCCACCTGCCTCCAAGCCCTCTTCCTGTTGCTGTGGTGTCCTAGCTGAGAAGGGGTTGACCCAGACCCACATCGGGGTCTGGCTGGACCTGTGCTTCCCAGCCCTTTGTGTTAGTTCACTGAGCATTTGTGGGGTTCCCGTCTGAGTCCTCGAAGTACAGAGGCCTGTGGACCCTGCCCGAGGGCTCACAGTCTCCCCGGAGACAGTGTGAGCTCAGTGTGATAAGGACAGGTGAGGCCAGGGGAGGAGGCGGGCAGGGAGAGCACGGGCGGCAGCAGGGAGGCAGGTGCCTGGCGGGGGCTGTCAGGTGAAGGGGGCAGAGGAGGGGCTCTCCGTGAGCATGCAGGATCAGCACCTGCGCCCTGGCACTTGGCCTTAGGGCTCCGTTCAACTCCGCTCTCCCTGAATCCACTGGACTCCTCAGCCCACCTGCGCCACCACAACTTGGGCTGTGGTCCTTCCCACTGGTCATCCTTGATGACCCGCAGCGGGTACCTCCCCCCAGCACCCTTCCTTACCTGGGTCCTCTCCCTGCCTCCTGGCAGGGGCTGACAGCCCCAGACACTTCCTTGCCTGGCTCCAGCCTGTCTCGCCGTCTGCGCCTTTCGTGGGTGCAGGGCCCGTCCCGGTGCACGCCACGGTCTAAGCCTGCCTCCTCTCCTCAGATGTGCCCTTCACCCTGATGTGGTAAGGATGCCACCTGCACAGGGAACCCTCCAGCCCTCATGCCCTCCGCCAGGTGGCAGTCCTGTCCCACCACCACACTCTTCTGCCCGAGTTCCGGGGGGGCAGCAGCTGTGTGGTCATGACCTTGGGGCGTGTTGTGCAGGGGGGAAGCAGGGAGTCATCGAAGGGGCCTGGAGTCCCGAAGGCTGCATCCAGGGTGTGTGAGCAGGGCTGCGGTGGGGTGTGAGGAGGCAGCTTGGTTGGATTGGGGGCCTGGGGTGCTATTGCAGGCGTGTATGGACCCTGGGCTGGTGGCTAAGGTGCAGGGGTGGTCGGGATTCTGCCTGGCCCCAGCCATCTGTGGGTCCTGGTGCCCTGGGTGGCTGTCCAGGCTGGGCCTGGTGCCCAGTCTCTCTGTGGCCCTGGCACTGTGAGGCGGCGAGGGAGGCCGTGTGTTGGGGTGTCCTTCCGCCCAGAAAACCCACGGTCTGGAGGGCAGGCCCTGCATGCTGCCACCTCCCAGCCCATGATGTCTTCCTGGTCCCTGAGGTTTTCCTGGAGCATTGGCACTGGCTCTGTGTGTGTGGTCATGTGTGGCTGTGCGTGTGGCGATGTCTGTGGTTGTGTGTGTGGCCATGTTTGGTTGTGTATGTGGTTGTGTTGTGGTTGTGTGTGTGACCATATGTGTGGCTGTGTGTGGTCATGCGTGTGGCTCTATGGGTTCACGTGTGTGGCTGTGAGTGGCCATGTATGGTCATGTGTGTGGCCATGTGTGGCTGTGTGTGTGACCTTGCCCTGCAGAGACTTTTTTCCCTCTGTGCTTTTCTTGGGACAGTAGGTCAGGGACCGTGGCATTGTCTGTTTGTCCTTGGACCCATCCGTGGGGCCGGAACTGGAGAGGGAGGTGTTTTTTTGCGAGCAGTTTTTGTAACAGCAACATTGAAGGCTGAGCCATGGTCATGACTGTCTTTCTTTTCTTTTTTAAGAAAATTCGTTTTTGTTGTTGAAAACACATTCAGCAGAACACACAGCAGTCTAGTGGTTTCTCCACTGGCCGTGTGGTGACTTCAACTGCTGTCCGAATCAAGCAGCCTGTCCCACTCTCCTTTTCTGAGTTGCTGCTCCCTTGGAGACACAGATGGCACCCCTGCGGCCCCGTCACACACGCTGTCCCCCACAAGCCCCGTCTGAGCTTTGCAGTTGCTGTCACTGATTTGATCACTTGAAACAGGGACTTCGTAGCCCCGTCCTACTCTGGGCTGTTCTGCTGTCACCGTAAACCGAACTCAGTATCCCGCCTGCTGGCCCTGCTTTGCCTCGGGACCACTCAGAAACTCTGGTCTCCGGAGACTCGCATGTTCCTGACTGTTCATGTAATATTTGCCCTTTTGTGATCGACATTCGCTTAGTGTGTCTCTTGGCCCCACTGATGCTGTAGCGTGTATCGAGACTTCATCTCTTCCTGGCGAAGTGGCATGTCATTGGACACGTCCACCACCAGGCGCCCGTCCTCTCTGTCGGCGGCTGCTCGTGCTGTTTCCACCTTCTGCTACAGTGACTCCAGGCTGAAAAACCGGAGCCACCGTCGTTGAGTTGCTTCTGACTCACGGCAGTCCTACAGGCCAGGGTAGGATGCCCATGGGGTTTCTAAGACTGTAGGCCTTCCCCGGAGACTTGGGCCGCGTCCCTCTGCCACTGAGGGACACTTTCACACAGCAGCCAAGCACTTGACCGTGGTGGACCTCGCTGTGTGTGTCGGCATTTGAGTCTCTACTTTCCAGCAGGGGGGGACTCGCCGGGTCGTGTGGCGGTGGACTTTGTAGTTGTCGTTTTGGCTGGAGTTGTACTGTGAGTTTGGGGGGAAACTGCTGCCCCCTTTTCCACAGTGGCTGCACCTCTTTGCATCCCTACCATATCTCCCCAACATTTGTTATTTTCTGCTTTTTCATCTTGGCCATCGTGAGAGGAGTAACAGGGTGTCTCCCTGGGGTTTTGATTTGTATCTCTGATGGCTGATGATGCTGAGCATCCCCCCAAAACTTCCTTGTTAGACGGATTTACAGCTGGGGATTGGTGGTTGGGTCACTCCTGAGACTTCGTGGTTGGAGTGCGAGCGAGCTGGAGGCTGGTCCCCGGTGCGCATGAAAACTTTGGTCTGCTGTCACTGAAATGAGGCTCCACGTGATTTCGGCTGTCATATTTTTGCACAGGCAGTGTGCCTCTGGAAGTGACACGCCACACACACACTGTGAGAAACAGTGAGTTGAAGTCAGACATCCGTGGCCTCTGTTGTTGTTGGCGTGGCAGTAAGGTGGTGTCACGGTCCCCCGAGGCCTGCCGTCCCCAACCTGTTGGCTGTCCCGGCAGCAGCTCCCTGGGCCTCCCCACTGCAGCTTTAGTGAGCTACAATTCACTGCTTGCTCCCTGACTCACGGAACGCTGGCCTACGTAGGCGGTTTTCTACCTTACAGCTGGGCACCTTCTGTCTGGTGGTGTGGTTACACATTCTAACAGGGTCTCCTAGGGGTGAAAGTGGCCACCCCTTGATCACTTGTGACGGGTCACAGCAACAAGAAGTCGTAAGTAGGTCACAGGATATCACGGCCCCGGGGTCCTCAGGGGCAGGGCCGTGCTGGGCAGGGTCTTGTTCTGCCTGAAGGGGGTCTAGATGCCCTTGCTTCCTGCAGGGCCTGGTACACCTTCCACAAGGGCGTTTAGTGGGCTGTAGGCAGTCCACCGTGGGCAGTGCCTTAGCCTTGCCCCTTCTCGGGTGGTCCTGTCAGTGTCATCCGAGCTCTTGGGAGGTGATCTCTCTGTTCCCGAGTCGGGCGCGTGAGTGCGGCCAGGAGCCCAGAAGTGCCGTGTTCTCAGTGGGGTGTGCTGGCTGTATGGAGGTGGCATGGGGACCCGAGCTCCAAACCTGTGTGGAACTCAGTGCTGTCCATGTGGACAGCCTGCGTGGATATAGTGTTGGCCATGTGGACACTTACGGTGGCTGCCTGGGGGGGGGCCGTGTGGACATTGGTAATGGCTGCGTGGATGTCAGTGCTGGCTGCAGGGACATCGGGGCTGGCTGCGTGGACGTCGGGGCTGGCTGCGTGGACGTCGGGGCTGGCTGCGTGGACGTCGGGGCTGGCTGCGTGGAGGGCCCGCATGGATGCTGGTGTTGTGTGTGGAGCGTCCACATGGACATCAGTACTGGCAGGGGTGGCATGGTCACCGGGTATGTGGGTGCCACTCTTGATGTTGCTGCTTGCTCTCTTGCAGTCGTGGCTTTGCCACTCGCCCTCTGCCCTGCTGCTGAGCAGTTGGAAGCCCCAGCCGCCCCCCACCCTGCTCCTGGGGAAGAACATCAGGGCCCTGCAGGCGAGGTAAGGCTCACCTCTGACAGCATGGCACCCTTACCAGGCAGTGGGCACAGATGGGGTGGCCTCCCTGTCCCTGTGGGAGCAGTTCAGGGAGCCTGAGTCTTGCCCTCCTCCTGGCCCCTCCACACAGGGTAGGGAAGCCCCACGGGGCCCTGACCTTACTGGCATCTCTCTGAGGCAAGGGTCTTCCTGATGGTGCATGGCCCAAGCAGACAGCACGTGAGCTGAGCGGAGCTCGGGTGGCCGTGAACTCTAGGGGGAGTGGGCTGTGGCAGGGGTGGAGGAGGTAGGACTGCTGCGGGCAGCAGAGGGCATGGCAGGGACTCCAGGGAGGATCCAGCCAGGGCTTCCAAGCAGAAGGACTGGGCAGGGAGGGTGGGCAGGGCGTGACACTCGGGCCCCAGCGCCTGCTTGTTCTGGTTGATGTGGCCGTGGCCCCTCCTCCCAAACTGTGTCGGGAGCACTCAGTACCCAGGTGACAGTGCCTGTGTGCAGTGTGCATAGAGCTCCAGCTGTATACAGCAGGTACTGAGCTCCAGCTGTATACAGGAGATACTGAGCTCCAGCTGTGTGCAGTGTGCATCTGGAGCTTTAGCAGGAAGCTGGTCAGGCAGTAGCAGGGAAGAGGGACAGAGTCAGGGAATGACCAGGGCCTGGGTCTGTCTCCCTCCAGCACCAAGCGCCCCACTCCACTGTGGAAGAAGGTGATGTCCGCCACAGTGGTGGGGGTGCCCCTGCTCCTTGGCACCCGCTACCTCATGGCAGAAGCCCGGGAGAGGAGGAGGATGCGGCTCGTGCTGGATGGTGCTGGACGCTTCAGCAGGTCGGTGGCTGCCAGGCTGGGGTGGAAGTGTTGTGGCCTTGTCCTCCTGTGGGCTGCTTTGGCAAGCCCCAGCATGGCTGGGCCCACGGGTCCCGTGGCCTGTGGTCAGCTCAGGCGGAGCTGGAGGGAGCCCACATGGGGTTAGGTTGGAGAGTGGGCTCCACCGTGCCCTTGGCTCATGTCCCATCCCTCAGACCAGACCCCGCCTTTGTGGGAGGGTTTGCTCCCCCTCCACCTTGTCCCTGTGTCTTGCCTCCCCTGCCCCAGGCCCACGACGGAGGCTGAGCCGACCTGGCACAGACAGGAGGGCTGCTCTCACCTCTCTCCTGGCAGGCGTGTCCCAGCGAGGGCTTGCTGCCTGCGGGTGGTTTCGCAGGAGCCCTGTCATCTCCGCTATCTCCGGGGCAGGCTTCCAGACAGGTGCTTTCTGACAGAGGGCCTCGGTTCACCTTTGGCTCCTGGTTAGCCCCAGGACACCTACAGCCACAGGCCTGCTGCTCAAGCCCCTCGGAACCAGCTCCTGGCTCTGGGTTCAGCTTCTGAGGGCTGGAGCCCAGGTCACCTGACACCATGGCTCACCACAGGGTCTGTGGCTGCCTCATGCTAGACCCCAGTCACAAGTCTCTAGGCCCTGGGGCCTGTGTCCGTGCTGCTGTGTCCTGGCACTGGGGCTTCCGTAGGTCCAGGCTGACCTCCAGGGGAAGCCATTTAGGGCCATGGGGCCTTCCGTGTCCAAGGTGGGACTCATGTAGATTCCCTCTGCTCCTGTAGGCCATGTGGTACATAGGTAGACAGATGGCTGGGTGGGTGGATGGGTGGACAGGTGGACAGATGGGTGGATGGACAGATAGCTGGGTGTATGGGTGGTTGAACAGATTGACAGATGGGTGGACAGGTGGGGAGATAGGTGAGTGGACAGATGGACAGGTGGAGGGAAGGATGGATGTTTGAAGATTTCAAGCCCTGAGGATGAAACCAGTGGTTTGTCACCCCAAGTGCTGGGTTACTGGGTCTGCCTGGCACACCTTGTCCTGGGAGGCGTCCTGTGGTCTGTCCATCCCTCTGTACCAGCCCTGAGGCCCCGAGGCCCCAGCCTGGGGCTGTCTGTGTTGTTTGTGGTCCCTCCACTGTGGTCACCTGGAGAGGAAGGGAGGTGGGTGGCCCGGTGTGGCCGGTCCCAGCTGCACACCGCTGTCTGGCCCCAGAGTGCGCACTCTGCTGTCCGGATCTGTCTGTGCGCATCTGGTTGGCCTCGCTGTGTGCTGTCTCCTGACACTCAGAGCCCTGTGATGGCCTGACATGTGCCTCACTGCTCTCAAGCTGGGGTCGCAGGGAGGGAGGGAAGCGCTAAGCTGAGCTCTAACAGTCCATGGGCCGACAGTCCACACAGAGCCCTGGTTGGGCATGGGATGCAGAGCACTGGGATGGGGAGAGATGTGCAGGGGCCCAAGGTGGGCACAAGGCATGTGGCCAGTCAGGCAGGCACCCAGAGAAGGATCTGGAGGGGAAGGACAGCAAGGACTGTATTCACCTAAACACTCACTGCGAGTCAGAGCTGACTCGATGGCAGTGGCTGTGGTCTGGGTTTTGAAGTGCACGCAGACCAGCTTTGGGTTTGCGTGGTGTGTGCTGCGGTGCCTCGGACCGAGCGTCACAGACGGAGGCAGGTCTTCTCGCTGCGTCCTGTCCAGTGGTGTCTGGCAGGGTCCTGGCTGTGCAGCCTGTGGCACTCACGTCGCCGCAGCTCCTGTCTGGTATGTGTTGGTGGCCTGCTTCTCCTCGCACCTCCACCCCCGCTGCCAGTCTGTGTCGGCCCTTGCTGCAGGCGCTGGCGGCACACAGCAAAGTTGAAATAATTTTGCTGTCAGCCCCTGTGGCCTGCCGCCTCTGACATGTCACCCTCACTAGAGCAGGAGCCTGTGTCATGTGACATGTCACCATCATCCTTTCACTCGTCCCTGGCCTGGAAAACCAGGAGTTTGCCCTGAAATCTCCAGTTCTAACCTGGCACTGAGTTCTTTCTAGGTCTCCCTTGACATACCTGGAAGTCCCCTCTCCCACTGTCTGCCACGCTCTCACTTGACCAGTCACCAGGTGTCACTGTCCTACTGGCCTCTGCACAGGCGCCTCCTTGTCCTGCTGGGTTCCCGTCCCCAGGCCAGTCCCTGCCACCCCTTGGCATACTGGTGGGGTCCTCCTTGATTCACACCCTGAGTGCCTTGGGGCTGCCACCTCATGGCCTTCGGATGGAAGTATTCAGGAAGAATGAAAGGCTGAGGCTATGTTTAGCTTTTCTTTTTTTTTATTATGACTGAGTGAAAATGTACATTCCCGTATAAATTTACATGCCCACCTATATGCAGCTTCCACTGCTCTCCCTGCCCCGAGACAGCACACTATTCTTCTCTGCTCCATACATGTCTCATCCTCCCAACAGTCTGCTTTCCCCTCCTCTCCACCCACTCTCCTTCCTCCAGCCAGAGGTCAGCAGGATGATATCCTATAGATGCATACAACCATAAAGTGCATCCAATATGTGGTCACTCTGCATCACCAAGTCCAACCCCTTGCTGTCGGAACAGTGGACCTTCGTTATGATCCATGGGCAAGGGCAGCATCAGGGCCAGGGGCGATGCTCCCAGGGGAACCCCAAAGGTGCTGGACCATCAGTTGTGGTCTTTTAGGGAAGAATTCAGGATGCACCCCTTTGTATTCTTGTGTTACCAGTGAGACTCAACATTGTGAGCTCCATCGTGGCTATCACTGGTGGTGGCCAGAACCATCTGGTTCTTCCGGCCCCAAGTCGATGTAGGCACCCACTCATGTGGGTCTGTCTCTCTTCTGGATTGTCTTTACCCCATGTCATTTTGGTCCTGGGTGAGCATCCACTCCTGCTGAGTTGGGACCGTTTGCTGTGCCTTCAGATGGCAGCGTGGCAGCTTTTAAGACCCCAGACGCCACTGACCAATGTGGGGTGCAGAGAACCCTCTTAGCAAAACACTAATTGTGCCAATTGGCCTCGATTTCACCTAAGAGCCCCCCGCCTCAGCTGCTCTGTCCTTGCATTATTGGATTAAGATGGAAGGAGTACTCAAGTTATGTTGAAGTCCACTTAATATTGTTCTTGTTTCTAATGTGTGCTGTCACCAATTTCACCCAACCAAATTTCTACCCACTATCTAATCTAAACCCTCCCCCTCCTCCTCCCTCCCCTCCCTTGCAGCCTTCAAAGAGTCTTTTCTTCTATGCATAAGTCTGTTTTTGAGATTGTGTTGTAGGGGACTCATACAGTATTTGTCCTTTTGTCGCTGACTACTTTCACTCAACATAATGTCTTCCAGCTGAAACCAGGTTATGAGATGTTTCCTGGAATCATCAGTGTTCTTTATCATTGCATAGTGCCTCCATTGAGTATATATACCATAGTTTACCTATCCATTCCTCTGTTGTTGGGCATCTAGGTTGATTCCATCTTTTTGCTATTGTAGACTGTGCTGCTATAAACATTCTGGTGCATGTGTCTGTTGGTGTGAATGGCCTTGATTCTGTAGGATATATTCCAAGCAGTGGAATTACTGGATCAAATGGTAATCTATATCCATTTTTTTAAGGAAGCGTCAGATTGGTTTTTAGAGAGGCTGGACCATTTTGCAACCCCACCAACAGTGTAGGAGGGTTCCACTTTCTCCACAGCCTCTCCAGCATTTGTTGTTTTGTGTTTTTTGGATCATGGCCAACCTTGTTGGGGTGAGACGGTATCTCATTGTCGTCTTGATTTGAATTTCATTAATAACTAAAGATTGTGAACATGACCGCATGTATTTTTTGGCTGCCTGGATCTCCTCTTTAGAGAAATGTCTGTCCATCTCCTTTGCCCATTGCTTAATTGGATGATTTATCGTCTTCTCATTGATACTTTGTAGTACCTTATAGATTATGGAGATCAGGCGTCAGTCTGACATAGAGTTGCCAAATATTTTTTCCCATTCGGTAGGTGGCCTTTTAATTCTATTAATAAAGTCTTTGGATGAGCAAGAGTGTTTGATTCTTAATAGTTCCCATTTATCTATTTTCTCTTCTGTTGATTGTGGTTTGTTTGACAGATTTTGAAATCTGTCTACATTGTGTATTAAAACTTCCATTGTTGTTCCTACCTTTTCTTGGATGAGCTTTATCATTTTAGGTTTGATATTTAGCTCTTTTATCCAGTTGGAGTTGGTTTTTGCATAAAGTGTAAGATATGGATCTTGTTTCAATTTATTACAGATGGATATCGAATTTTGCCAGCACCATTTGTTGAAGATACTGTTTTTACCCCAGTTTAATGTCTTAGGGCCTTTGTCAAATATCAACTGTTCATAGGCAGATGGTGTCATCTCTGGGGTCTCAGTTCTGTTCCATTGATCTATCTGTCTGTTTTGACCACTGTGGCTGTGTAGTATGTTCTAAGGTCGGGTAATGAGAGGCCTCCCAGTGTGTTCTTCTTCTTTAGTAGTACCTTACTTATCCAGGGTTTCTTCCCTTTCCAAACAAAACTGGTGATTTGTTTCTCCATCTTGTTAAAAAATGACGCTGGAACTTGTATTGGGATTGCATTATATAAGTAGGTTTCTTTGAGTAAAGTAGACATTTTGACAATGTTAAGTCTTCCTATCCATGAGCAGGGTAGGTTTCTCCATTTATGTAAGTCTCTCTTAGTTTCTTGTAGCAAGGGCTTGTAGTTCTCTTTGTAGAGGTCTGTTATTTCTCTGCTTAGATTAATTCCAAGGTACTTTATCTTCTTAGGGGCTATCATAAATGGTATTGATTTGATGATTTCATCATTAACAGTCTCACTGTTGGTATAAAGAAATCCTACTGATTTACTTACGTTTATCTTGTATGCTGAGACTTTGCTGAACTCTTCTATCACTTTGAGTAGTTTACTTATAGATTCTTTGGGATTCTCTGCAAATACAATCATATCATCTGCAAACAGGGAGATTTTGACTTCTTCTTTGCCAATGCAGATGCCTTTTATTTCATGATCTTGTCTAATTGCTCTGGCTAGAACTTCTCATACAATGTTGAATAGGAGAGGTGAGAGTGGGCATCCTTGTCTAGTTCCTGTTCTCATGGGAAACTCCTTGCGTCTCTTGACATTCAGGATGACATAGGCAGTTGGCTTTGTACAAATGGCCTTTATTGCATTGAGGAATTTTCTGTCTGTGCCTATTTTGCTAAGAGTTTTTAGCATGAATGGGTGTTGCACTTTATCAAGTGCCTTTTCTGCATCAATGGACAAAATCAGGTGATTCTTGTCTTTTGTGATATTTGTGTGGTTGATCACATTAATTGTTTTTCTGATGTTGAAACAGCCTTGCATCCCTGGTATGAATCCCACTTGGTCATGATGGATTATTTTTTGGACATGTTGTTGTATTCTGTTGGCAAGAATTTTGTTCAAGATTTTTGCATCTAGATTCATGAATGATATCGGTCTGAAGTTCTCCTTTTTTGTTGGGTCTTTCCCTGGCTTTGGTATCAGGGTTATGCTGGCTTCATAGAAGGAGTTTGAGAGTACTCCATCCCTTTCTGTACTGTGAAATAGTCTCAGTAGTATTGGAGATAACTCTTCTCTAAAAGCTTGGTAGAATTCTGCAGTGAAGCCATCTGGGCCCGGGCTTTTTTTGGTTGGCAGTCTTTTGATGACTTTTTCACTGTCTTCCTTTGTGATGTGTTTATTAAGTTGTTCTGCTTCACATTGTGATAATTTGGGTAGGTGATATGAATCAATAAATTTGTCCATTTCCTCTAGGTTTTCAAATTTGTTAGAGTACAGTCTTTCATAGTCTTCTGTTAGGATACTTTTGATTTCTGTTGGATCTGTGGTGACAACTCCCCTCTCATTTCTAATTTGGGTTATTTGTTTCCTTTCCTGCTTTTCTTTAGTAAGTTTAGCCAGTGGTTTGTCAATTTTATTGATCTTTTCAAAAAACCAGCTTTTGGTCTTTTCAATTGTGTTTCTATTCTCTAATTCATTTAGTTCTTCTCTAATCTTTATGGTCTGTTTTCTTCTGTTGCCTGAGGGGTTCCTCTGTTCTCTGTACTTGTTCAAGCTGTAGGTTTAGTTCCTTGATTTGGTTTCTTTCTTCCTTCCAGGTGTGTGCATTTATGGAGACAGATGGACCTCTGAGCACTGCTTTGGCTGTATCCCATAGGTTCTGGTAGGAATTGTTTTCATTCTCATTGGAATCCATGAATTTCTTTATTTCCTCCTTGATTTCTTCTATAACCCATGGTTTTTTTGAGCAAGATGTTCTTCAGTTTCCAAGAGTTCCACTTTCTATCTATGTTTTTTCTGCTATTGATTTTGACTTTTATGGCTTTATGATCTGAGAAGATGCTTTGCTTAATTCAATGGTATGGATTTTGTTGAAGATTGCATTATGTCCTAATACATGGTCAATTCTGGAGAATGTTCCATGTGCACTGGAGAAGAAAGTGTAGTTATCTGCTGATGGGTAGAAAGTTCTGTATATGTCGATGAGGTTTAGTTAGTTAATTTTGGCAATGAGATCTTCTGTATCTTTACTGAGCTTTTTTCTAGATGATCTGTCCAGTATTGAGAGTGGAGTGTTGAAGTCTCCCACTATCATTGTGGAGTGATCTAACTCTTTTTTGAGTGTGGTCAGTGTTTCTTCGATGTATTTAGGTGCTCTGATATTAGGTGCATGAATATTTAATATAGTTACGTCTTACCTGTGTACTGAACCTTTCAGCAATAAATAGTGTTCATCTTTGTCCACGATGGTGGATTTGACATTAAAATTGATTTTGTCTGAGATCAGAATTGCCACCCCTGCTCTTCTTTGTTCATTGTCAGCTTGATATATATTCTTCCATTCTTTGATTTTCAGTTTGTTCCTATCTTTAGGTCTCAGGTGAGTTTCTTGTAGACAACATATGGATGGGTCATGTCTTTTGATGCAAGATGTCACTCGATGTCTCTTTACTGGAGCATTCAGTCTATTCACATTCAATGTAATTATTGACAGGTATGTGTTCAGTGCTACCATTGTGATATGTTTATTTTTGTGTTGATGTTCTCTCTGTTGTTCTTATTAGCTTGTTCTGGGACATTCTTTTTTGTGAGTTTATTTTTCACCCTTTTCAGAGCTGGTTTTGTGTTGAGACTCCTGTGTTACATTTCTTGATATGGTATGTTGCATCTTTGTTGTACTTTACGGCTGCACCTATGATCCCCCTTAATAAACTATATATAAACTCAATTTAATATGATGGCACCATAGTTTTCATGATAATCACTGGATTGTTTCTTTCAGTATTAAAGCTGTGATTGAGTTTGGAGTCTTCCCTAACTGAGTAGAATTCTGGATAATGTGTCATGCTAAAATATAAAGTTTGTGGTCTTGTTCTTCTAAGCCAAAGCCAAGAACTTCTTTCAGTATTTCCTGTAGTTTTGGTTTGGTTTTTACAAAGTCTCTGAACTTCTGTTTATCTGGGAATGTCTTCATTTCATTTTCATATTTGAAACATAGTTTTGCAGGATATATAATTCTTGGTTGGAAGTTCTTCTTCAAGACTTTGAATGTGTCATGTCACTATCTCCATGCCAGCATGGTTTCTGCTGAGAAATCTGATGAAAGCCTACAGGGTTTCCCTTTGAATGTTAGCTTTGCTTTGAGTCCTGCTGCCTTTAAGAGTTGCTGCTTATGTTTCATTTTGTTAAGCTTGATTATAATATGTCTTGGAGTCTTTCTTTTGAGATCTATATTGGGTGGCGTACGATATACATCTGGGATGTCTATATTCTCTTCCTTCATGATTTCTGGGAAGTTTTCTGTCAGCAGCTCAGCAGTGATACTCTGTGTGTTCTCAGGTGTATCATCCTGTTCAGGGACTCCAATTAATTGAAGGTTGTTCCTCTTAATAGAGTCCCACATGCTTCTTAATGCTTCTTCTTTTTTCTTGTTTCTTGTTTCTGATTTCTCCTCATAGATGCTGGCATCAGTAGCTCTGTCTTCCAAGTCAAAAATTGTCCTTTCCATTTGTTCCATTCTGTTTTCTTGGCTTTGAATGGAAGTTTCTATGTCTTTGATTTTGTTCTTGATCTATTGGATTTCAGAGTACTGGTGTTCCATCTGATCGAACAACTTGCTTAATTTTTCACTTTGTTCTGCTGCATTTTGTATAAGGTCTAGAAGGGCTCTGTATATAATCCTTTTGTATTCATCTTCTGATGATTTCAGAAAAGTTTCTTCATCCAGAAAACTCCTTGGTTGCTTTGATTGGGAGCCTTCTGAAGCCATGGGTGATTTCTTGTTTGACACAAGTGTCTGTTGCTTTTTGGGTTTCATGTAAGTAGAGGCTGGGAAAGATACTATGAGGATGGACTGCAGATGTTTCTCTAGGCTGTCTGAAAATATAAAGCAAAAGGTATCTGACCACTTCCCAAGTCAGTCAGGTTTTTGGGTGTGGAGGTCCCTCTTCCCAACTGGCAAAGTAAGCACCTCTATATCCAACTCCAGATGATAATGAACTAGTTCAAAATCCAGCAATGCTACTGCCCTGTTGGCCTCTGCTGACAGCGCCCAGCCTTAGGCGACACTGTGTAAACCAGAAAAGCGCTCACCTGTGGGCAGGCTCTGGCTCCCAAGCTAAGAATTAGGTCCAGCTGTGGTCACTGTATGTAAGAAGGCACCCTCCACACAGTCAGCGGATAGAGGGGCTAAAGGTGACGAGACATAGTGGGTCCTCAGCCTCTGTTGCCAGGCCCCCACCGTAGATGACACTGTGTAAACTACTGCTTTTCTGTTGGACAAGCGCTGTCCTGTTTGCCGGCGCTGGCTCCCAGGCTAAGAATTAGGTCCCGCTAAAATCTCCAATCCAACATGGCATCCGCACATAAGTGCCGTGTTTCTGTACAAACCACGCTGTGGCGAAGATAATAAAACAGGCCAAATTGGCTAGGTTTACAGAGTCTTAAGCCTGGCTCTCCAAATATGGCAATTTCACATACCTATCCCACCAGCAGTGCGTCTCAGACTAGCCACTAGCCACGACCCAGCTCTGCCCGCCAGCCAAGACAGAGAAAAAAAGAGTCACAATAGTGCATTACCTTCAGTCTGTGAGAGCCAGGGCTAGCCAGGAGTGGGAGTCAGCGAAAGAGAGGAGGTTTTTCCCTCAGTGGTATGAAGTCCAAATTAACAGCCCTGTGTCATGTCCCTGGGGCTCACTAGGTGACCAGAAGGCTCTGTTTGATTATCAATTCAGGTCTTGGTTTCCATAGGGATATAAGGAGACGTGTGCCTAGTCCGCCATCTTAACTCCACCTGTTTAGCTGTTTTTAAAATGATTATTTTTAGAGAAGTTTGGGGCCTGCAGAGAAATTATGCAGAAAGCCCAGAGGCCCTGAGGTGCGCAGCCTTCCCCCTGCACGGTCGCCTCTCTGATGAACACCTTGCATTCCTGTGGTGTGTCTGTCACAAGGTGGACATGCTGTTAATGGAAGCCCACGGGTCCCATCAGGGCTGTTGTACAGATGCATCGTGTCATGTGTCCACTGTCACAGCATCACACAGAAAGTGTCCACTGCTCTGAAAAGGCCCCTTAGCCTTCCTGTGAATCCCACTGCCCTGAACCCATGGTACCGTCCCCACACTGTCCTGGGAGCATGTGCTGCCCCGCGTCTTCTGAACACTCTGCTGGCTGGAGACCAGCCCCTGAAGCCACATTTAGAAAACTTAAATCCCTTTTCCTTCCCAAGTCAAAAGTCTGTGAGATTCTTTCCTATTTTATCACAAAAGTATTTTGTTTAATGTAAGTATAAAAATTGTTAATAGAAGTAAAACAACGTGCAGACGCCTCCTGAGGGTGGGAATCGGCGTCTGTCCATGTCTGTGCTGAGCATGCAACCTGGCTGCACTCGCCCAGCGGGCAGAGAGAAGCAGGCTCGGGCTGCCTACCCTGCCCTGGGGACCCCAGCCCTGGCCCAGGAGCCCTTTAGCTGTCACACAGGGAAGCAGTTACTGCACAGGACAGCCCCACACAGCTGCACATGGCCTCCGTGAGCCCTGACAGTGACAGACCCGTCGGTGTGTGTCAACAGCTTGCATTCAGCTAGGCAGAGCCCTCGGTTCCCAGTGGCCCATTATTAAGACTGGCTCCTGGGGCCGGCTTTGCACCAGTGGGGTGCTGTGAGCAGGGCACTGGGGGACTCGCCCTGGCACTCAGTGGACTGGCTCCTGGGGCCAGCTTTGGACTGGCAGGGGGCTGTGAGCAGGGGGACCAGGGGACCCTGGTGCTCAGTGGCCTCTGCCCGCAGGTCCTTGCGTGTCGGGCTGCAGATTTCCATGGATTACTGGTGGTGCACCAACGTCCTCCTCCGAGGTGTGGAAGAGGTGGGTCCCCTGTCCTGGATGTCACTGCAGCCACCAGTGACATGCTGCCCTGTGGGGGTGGGTGTCCAGGACCCAGGCTGGGACAGGGCAGTCTGCTGCCCCCACCCCACCCCTTCTCCACACCTGTGGCTAGAACAGCACGAGGTACGTGGAGGTGATGTCTGCGTGTCACCAGAGGGCAGCTGACGCCCTAGTGGCTGGGGCTGTCAGCAATGGGGGCCTCTACATCAAGCTGGGCCAGGGCCTGTGCTCCTTCAACCACCTGCTGCCCCCTGAGTACATCAGGACGCTGCGCGTGCTGGAGGACAAGGCCCTCACACAGGGCTTCTGGGAGGTGAGTGTGGGGCAGGCTGGCCGTGGCCCATGGTTGTAGCCCTTGGTGGCAGTGGCTGCACCGGTCCCCTCGTCCAGGTGGATGAGCTGTTCCTGGAAGATTTTCACGCGCCGGCACACGAGATCTTCCAGGAGTTTGACTATCAGCCAGTGGCCGCTGCAAGCCTGGCCCAGGTGCACAGGGCCAGACTGCACGATGGCACTGAGGTGGCCGTGAAGGTGCGTGGGGGTGCCCCCTAGAGAGGGCGCAGGGCCGTGGGGACCACACACCACATGACTTTGTGCACCTGCCCCCCTGCCAGGTGCAGTACCTCGACCTGCGGGACCGCTTTGATGGTGACATCTACACCCTGGAGGTGCTGCTCCGGCTCGTGGAGCTGATGCACCCCAGCTTTGGCTTCAGCTGGGTTCTCCAGGTAATGGGAGTGCCAGGCCAGCCTCCCCTAGGTGGTGGGGGCACCCGGTATAAGCCTGACCCTGTGCGGCCCTCAGGACCTGAAAGGGACGCTGGCACAGGAACTGGACTTCGAGAACGAGGGCCGCAATGCAGAGCGCTGTGCGCGGGACCTGCAGCACTTCCCCTACGTTGTGGTGCCACGCGTGCACTGGGACAAGACCAGCAAGGTGGGCGGGGCTGGCCCCTGGGGTTGGGGGTGTCGGGCCTGCTGAGCCAAAACCTTCTCTCCCCCAGCGTGTGCTGACTGCTGACTTTTGTGAGGGCTGCAAGGTCAACGATGTGGAGGCCATCAGGGCACAGGGCCTGTCACTGCAGGACGTGAGTAGGAGGGGAGGGCCGTGACACTGCAGGACGGGTGTGCAGCGGGGGGCTGAGCAGCCAGCCAGTGCCACCTGTCCCACCCCAGACAGCCCAGAAACTGATCGAGGCCTTTGCCGAGCAGATCTTCTACAGCGGCTTCATCCACTCCGACCCGCACCCGGGCAATGGTAGGTAGGCCCCTGGGGCGGTGCTGCGCGGGGCGGCGCTGAGCGAGGGTGGGGCTGAGCTGGCTGCCGCACCCACAGTTCTGGTGCGGAAAGGCCCTGACGGCAAGGCAGAGCTGGTGCTGCTGGACCACGGGCTTTACCAGTTCCTGGATGAGAAGTAAGTGGGGGTGGGCGGGGGTCCCTGCCCTGGCCACTCCAGGTGACCGTGCTGGCTTGCAGGGACCGCTCAGCACTGTGCCAGCTGTGGCGGGCCATTATTCTGCGGGACAGTGCATCAATGAAGGTGCATGCTGCAGCCCTCGGGGTGCAAGGTGAGGGGGCTGGGACACTGGGGGATGGGTGGGCAACAGAGCTGCAGTTCGCTCAGCCCACCCACCACCCCCAGACTACCTCCTCTTCTGTGAGATGCTGATGCAGCGGCCCGTGCACCTGGGCCAGCTGTGGCGCTCCCAGCTGCTGAGCCGTGAGGAGCTGGCCCACATGCAGGACAGGGCCCGCGAGCACTTCGAGGGCATCATGGCGGTCCTCAAGGCCCTGCCCCGGGCCATGCTGCTTGTGCTACGCAACGTCAACACCGTGCGCGCTATCAACACCACCCTGGGCACCCCTGTTGACCGCTACTTCCTCATGGCCAGAAGGTTGGTGGCTCCCAGCAGCATGAGGGGGCACTGGGGAACTGGGGGACACAGACTAATGGTGTGTCTCGGACAGTGCGGTCAAGGGCTGGAGTCGCCTGGTGGGTGCCACCTGTGGGGGCGTCTACCGCTTCCGCCTCCTGCGGCAGGTCAAGGTTTTCTGGGAGATGCTCAAGTTTGAAGTGGCCCTGCGGTAAGTGGGCAGCCGGGTGGGGTGGGACATGGCCCTGAGCCAGCTCCCTGCTGACCTGTGACCTGTCATCCCAGGCTGGAGATCATCCTGATGAGGTTCACAGCCCTGCTGGTCCGCACCCTGGCCCACCTGGGCCTTGTGACAGAGCTCGAGGGCCTCCACGAGTACCTAGAGACCTAGGCCACCTGCCCTGCAGGACAGGAAGACCTCTCACTGACGGCAGGGCTGCTGGCCTTCAGGACTGGCCCAATGGGTACTCAGACCCCGGCCCAGGGCACCTGCAGCCTGTCGGGGCGCCGTGGGGCTCAGCCTCAGCCTGGCTGAGAGCCCTGCAATGACCACACGCTTTTGTCAAATAAATCTTCTCAACAAGTCATTTTCTTGTGTGTTTTTTACAAAAAGGGTGGAGGAGAGTGGGGGTGGAGCAGCAACGGCAGTGGGGCTAGAAGTGGGCGGTGACGCGGTCTGTCTCCAGCAGGTCATCCAGGATCTGTGGGGACAGGTGTAGGCAGATGAGGCCTGCGGGGCTGGAGGGCGGGCAGGAACGGGGCGGGCCAGGCTGTCACTCACGACGTCGGGCGTGGTGCCGATCTTCTTGGCCAGCTCCCCGCGCTCCATGGTGCTGAGGTAGAGGTAGCGGTTGAGCAGCTCTCCATCCAGGACGTTGCGCACAGCATTCTGCAGGGTGCGTCGGTCCACGTGCAGCATCCTGGGGGCGCAGTGGGGGTCAGGGAGGCCCGCGGGGTGTGGGCCCGGAGGTGGTGGGGGCACTCACCGGAAGGCGCGGGGGTTGAGGCCGGCGTGGTGGGGCAGCATGGTGGCAAGCGCGTTCTGCAGCATTAGCAGGCGCCGGTAGGTCTTCTCCTGCATGGGCAGCAGGAGCCCGATGCCGCCATCCAGGGTGGCTGTGAGGACAGGCCCCTGAGTTCGCGCTGCCCTCTCCCCCCGGGGCACCCCAGCCCGCCGGCACTGACCAAACCACGTGATATGCTTGTTCTCCCATGCCACCGACTTCTTGCTGGGTCCCTCGGCAGCACCCCGGCACGGTGTCCTCCAGAAGGTGTTCACATGGGCACCCACATGGAAGTCAGCCCGGCGCAGCAGGCGCATCCCCCCAAAACTTTCCTTGGCTGGGCACAGAGACCGAGGTCACTGCCTGTCCTGCCACCAGCCCCACCCCCGGGGGAGGGCGCACCCACTCACCTTCTGGTAGGTACATGTACACCATGAGGTTCCGGTCCCGGTCAGAAACTGGGGTGAAGAGGCCGCGGAGAGTCACCCAGCCGCCCTGCGCAGCCTGGTCCCTGTGCTCCACCACCCCCGTCTGCTCACCCAGCCGCCCAGCGCAGCCTGGTCCCTGTGCCAACCGCCCCCGTCTGCTCACCCAGGAAGCCCAACTGGGCGTTGTCCACCATGAAGTCCACGCTGTACACTTCGAGGGGCTTGGCATCCTATAGAGAAGAAGGAGGGAGTCAGGTTGGCCAGGGCCAGTCCCGCCCGGGCACAGGGCCCCCAGCCCCCAGATACCCGAGACACGAGGCTCAGGGTCTTGCTCTCTTCTTGGTAGCGCAGCAGTGAGATGCTCTTCATGACGTCTGCCGCCAGGATGAAGTTTTTCACGCTGATCATCTGGTGGATGTAGAGCTGGGTGTCGATGAAGGCCATGCCCGTCAGCTCGCTGGCCCGCAGACTCCACAGGAAGATCTGAGGGAGGGGTGGCAGCACGGTGTCACAGGGGCAGAGGGCCCTCCTGGGGGAGCAGGGAGAGTTGGGGGAACTGACTCCTGGTTGGGGCACCACACCTTCTGGCCAATGGCTGATACCAGGTGGCCATTGCAGTGGCACAGGGCAGTCACTGGCCCCTTCTGCTCCTTCTCGTACAAAACTTTGAACTTATTCTTGGTGAGTGGCTGGCCAGGCTCAGGCACCACCTCAATCACGTCCATGATCAGGATCTAGGGGTGGGTACGAGGGCTGCGGCACGCGGGAGAAGCAGACAGGCTTCAGGACAGCCCTGCCCTGCCCGCCCCGTCTTACCCGCCCTCGACAGGTGACCTCTTCCCCCTGCATCAGGCAGGTACCGGCGGCCACGTAGCCCTTGAGGCCGGACACAGTCTCCTCGCTGCGCAGGGACACCGTCTTCATGCACGTCACGTGCTCCCACTCCTCCAGCTCTATCCTGGTGAGGCCTTGTCAGTGGGTGCCCGCCACAGCCCACCACGCCCCCACCTGCCCAGGCTGAGCCCCACCTGGCATTGGGGATGGCCTCCCAGCTGACTGGGGAGATGAGCTGAATGGAGAAGGCTTCCTGCTGGGGATGAATGTAGCGGTCATCTGTGGAGAGAGGGCAGCAGGGTAGCAGGAGGGCAGGGAGAGGACGGAGGGGCACCGGTCACAGAGGAGAGTCACAGCCACAGGGAGAGGGCAGAGGGGCAGCAGACTGGGGGCCCCGGGCTGTGGAAGGGAAAGACACACCCCTCTCGATGGTCTCAAACTCCTTCTCCTCGCCTGTCATGCGTGGGATGCGGGTGCAGGGCGCGCTGGTGCTGGTGGCCACAGCGTACACCTGGGGAGAAGCTGGCCGTCAGGAGCTAGGTGGGGGCTGAGCCAAGACACCCCCCGGGGAGCGGTCAGACCTTGGACTCCACATGGTAGGCCACATAGTGGGCTGTGCAACGCAGCGGGACCTTCCTGACAGGCCACGGGGCATCATAGGACAGGTATGCAGGCAGGACACTGATGCGCAGCTCACCCTGAGGATGGCAGTGACAGCAGGGAAGGTGGGCAGGCCAGGCCACTCCAGGGTGTCCTGACACCTGCCCTTAGGACTGCAGGTGTGGGGTCAGTACACCCAAGGGGCTGTGCTGGTGGGTGGCCAGAGCTGTGTGGACCTCATCTTGGGCCTCCGTCCACCCTGGCACGGAACCCCATGTCCGCCTTGTGCCCCAGGACCCCACCAGGTGCACCTCTGTGCCCCAAAGGTCCTCTGTGCCGTAATCTGCAGATCTTACCTTAGTCCCAGCACCCGGCCTAGGCCCTACCTGTCTGTTGAAATAGAGGAAGCCGTGAGGACAGTTGATGTTGTGGAAGGGGGCGAAGGAGTCGATGGGGCCGTCGATGCCCATGGGGTGCAGTCGCAGGGCCCCCCGGCCGGTCACCAGAAGCCAGTGGGGTGAGGGGCCACAGATGAACACCTGAGGAGCAGTACCATGAGGAGGTGGGCCCGCCCCCTCACCCACGCCCTAGCAGCCCGGGCCAGCACACCCTACCCCTGAGTAGCCATAAATGTCCTCGAAATAGCGGAAGCGGGCCACGCGGGCCCGGGCCCCTGTCCCTTCCTCCGCACCGCCGCCCTCTGCCTTCTTCTTCGATGGCTTCGGCCTCTTCTCCCGGAAGTTGATGTTGTGAGGGACCTGGGGGAGGCTGTGTGAGGGCCTGGCCCCCAGAGACCCCACAGACCGACCCATACCACTCCGCACCTCTAGCCTCCAGCACCTTCTTGAAGCGAACTTTGAGGTTGCCCTGGCCAAGCTGGGAGTCGTGGGAGAAGGCCTCATAGATGAGCAGCTCCTGGTCCACGTGCACCTGGTGGGGGACATGGGGTCGGTGGTGGTGTTGATAGGTGGCAGTGCAGGGCCACAGGGGGAAGTGGGGATCACCGTGGGACCATCAGTGGGGGGACCATCAGTGGGGAGACCATCAGTGGGTAGACAGGGGTAGGCGGCACAGGGCTGTAAGGGGTTGCTGTGGGGACGGCACCAGCCCCGGCCTCACCAGAAGGTAGGGCCGGCTCTGGCGGCTCCCTAATGCCACCAGCAACACCTCCTTGACAAGGGGCAGCTCGCCCTGCCGCGTGACCTCCTCCTTGCGAGTCTCGCCCTGTGTGGTGGGCTGTCCGAAGGAGCTGTCCACCAGCACACGCTGCCCCACAGGGAAGTTCTTCACCAGGAACACCAGGCGCCAGTCAGGAAGCTGGTAGATCTGAGGGTAGGTGGTAGTTGGCCAGAGCCAGGTGCAGGTGACGGGCCGGGCTGGGCTGTGTGGGCAGCAGGCCACCCACCTCCATGGCTCCGTTTTCCCGCACTAGCAGGCACCAATGGGTGGGCTCCGCACGGAAGGGCACAGGCTCTCGGTCGGCAGGGGGCTGGCTGCTCCTGCGGGCCTCTTCCTTGCTGGGGCTGAACAGGGAGCTGGAGTCCCCATACAACATCTCCTCCTCATCATCCACTGTGGGGCTGAGCCAGCAGTACATCACCGGGCTGCCGTGACACTGGGCCCCATGCCTGCCCCTGTCACCTGCTGTGTGTACCTGGTCTCCAAGCCCAGGCCCTCCGCCTCTGAGCCACTGCGGGCCCCCAGCTCATCACGGCTCCCAGCCAGACGACTCTCGGTGGTGAAGACACCACTGACATCACGATACACACACAGCGTGATCACCTTAGACTGCTGCAGGGAGATGGAGCTCTGAGCATGGCAGACCCAACCAGAGGGGACGGGGACGGAGGGGACGGAGACAGAGGATGAGGTGTAGAGTGGAGCGGGAACCACAGGACGAGGCACCAGGGAAGGCCTACGTGGTGCAGCGGGGGTTTGTGCAAGGCCAGACGGTGGTGGCGGCCCCCATACGAGTCACTCTTGAGCAGGAACATGGTCACTTGGCCCTCGGCACTCATGATGACCACATAAGGGTCGGCCACAGCACACTGCACGATGGGGGAGCCCAGGTCCACGGGAATGAAGTGCAGCTGGTTCACTGTGGGGCACAGACCGGGCCCACAAAGGGGGTTGGCTTGACCCAAGAACTCACCGCCCCCCTCCCTGGCCCTGTCCGCCCACCTCCTTCCAGCAGGCGGATGCCTAGCGGTGACACTTGTACAATGTAGCGGTTGTCCCCAATGTTGCCAGCAAAGACCGTAGGGCCCTGCGTGGCAAAGCCGCTGGTGTCCAGCTCCATGATCTCCTGCCCCGTCTGCAGGATCTGGCGACAGCAGGGCAATGAGAAACTTCTGCTCTCGGGGACCCCACACCCCGGGCCCAGTGCAGCGAGGACGTTCTGCTCTCTCGGGGACCCCACACCCCGGGCCCAGGGCAGCAAGGGCGGGCTGCTCTCTCGGGGACCCACATCCTGGGCCCAGGCCTGCCCTCACCATGGTGGAGTCCTCCCGACTCAGGATCAAGAAGCCGTGCCTCTTCCCCTCCTCTTCTGCTTCAGGGGTGCTGGGCTCTGGCTCTGGCCCGTCCCCCTTGGGAGTCTCATCCTATAAAAGTAGGAAGGGAGCAAGAATCCTGATCCAGCCCTACCCTGACCCCTTTCCCCTGCAGCTACCAGCCCGGGAGGCCTGGATCCTCTGAGTTTTGAGAAGAAGCTGGGTCCATGATGTGAGGGACCCCCCCAGGCAGGCCAGGCAGAGCAGTGGCGACTCTCTGCTGAGATACGCAGGCCACAGTGACTGTGCAGCGTGACTGTCTCTGCCGCTCTGAGCACCATGCTCCACAGGTCACCCTTCACACAGGTCGCGTCACAGCCCTGGCCCCACCTACTTCCTCCTTACGCACAGGAGCGATGACCGTCCACATGTCGTAGCATCCGGGCAGTTCAAAGGTCGTCACCACCTGGGGCCGGATGCTCTTCTGCCATTGGAAACAGGGTGAGCTCACTCCAGCGCCCCGTGCACTCGCCCGCACCCCAGCACCCCCACACACACCCAAAGCCTGAGGCCCCGTGCACCCCCCGTCCCCCTGCCCACCTGCAGCACTGACAGCGCCCCATTCTTCCCATAGCCAGAACAGACCACAATCTCCAGGTCCGGCTCAGGACTGTTCTGGAACTACACAAGAAGGCAGCCAGGGTGATGACGGTCCCTGCCTTCTCCACACAGTGGCCCCACCCAACCATCCCTGTGGGCACCTCTTCAGACAGGAAGGCGGGTTCACCCATGGTGGCATTGGCACAGGGTCCGATGTTGAGGATGCTGTCACACACCTGAGGGCACAGCAACAGTCAAGCAGGCCAGCTAGGAGGGTGCCTGGGTACCCCTAGGCCCCAGCCTTACCTCAAAGGAATAGGTGGCCAGCTGCGTGCCTGACTGGGCCTCGCTCCCGTACACTTCAATCTCATCCACTTCGTCCTGAGGCACCGACTTGCCCCCTGTGGCCCCAGGTACTCTCTGAGCCCACCTGCGCCACCTGGCCCCCACCCTCCGGCACCCTGGATCTTCCCAGGCCCCCTGCGCCTCACCTGACCAGCCCACTGCAGCGTCCACCCGCTTCTTCTTTGTAGGGGGTTCTTCCTGTGGGCGTGAGGGGCAGTGAGCCACCAGGGCCTGACCCCCGCCCGCACCCCGCCCGAGCTGCCCACCTTGTCGGTGCTCTCCCGAGTCGCATTGGCCGGTGGCTCCTGCAGCTTCTCCGTGTACTTGAGGAGCAGGGAGTTGCCCAGGCGAGAGCCCAGGAACAGGTACCCGGGCTCCATGGTGACCATCTGAGGGGGAACAGGAGGTGAGAGCCTGCAAGGGGCTCAGGACCCAGCCCCATTCCCCAGCTAGACCCCACTCACACTGGTGGTGAGGACGCTGGCGGCCGCCTTGTCGAAGTGGAAAGCACGGACGCCACGCATGCCATCAGTGACGAGAGTCAGCACGTAGCTGGAGATGCAGACACTGAGTGGGGGAGGGGTGGGGAGGGGAGGGGCTCCCGGGCAGAGGGGCATTGGGGTGGGGCACTCACATCTCCCCACCCTTTAGAGAGATGACCATCTTGTCATAGGAGATGAAGGCAGCCTGGGCACAGTCCAGGGTGATCCTCACACCCTCCTGCACACCTGTTGGGGAGCACTGGGAAGATGCCCCACAACCCAAGCCCTGGCCCCCTACCCCTGTCCACAGCCCTGCCTCTCCCCACCCCTGTCCACGGCCCTGCCCCTCCCCACCCCTGTCCACGGCCCTGCCCTCCCTACTCCTGTCCACGGCCCTGCCCCTCACCAACCCTGTCCACGGCCCTGTCTTCCCACCCCTGTCCACAGCCCTACTGCTCCCCACCCATCCATGTCCCTGCCCTCAACCCACAGCCCCGTGACCCTGGCTGTGACTGTGTCCACTCACGCAAGGGGAAGGCGGTGGTGCCCGTGGTGAGGCTATTGAGGGCCACACCATAGGGAGGAACGCTCTGGTTCAGATAGAGCAGGGAATTGACAGCAAATATGACCACTCCACCTGGAGAACACAGGAAGGGGACAGGACTGGGCAGCCTGTGTCCCCCTGGAGACCCCAAATCCACAGCCCCGGTCCACCTTGGGCAGTCCCGCAGCCCCACGCCCTCACCTATGGGCTTTGGCACAGCCAGAGCCTGGGTGCAGTCAAAGGGCAGGTTGGTGAGTGACCAGATGACGGGGTGGACCTTCTGGGCGATGTTCAGAGAGATGGCCACGATGGCGCACGTGTCCTGCCGCACGGCCACTCGCCTGAGGGCATAGGTCGGGTCAGCAGGGGCTGGGCTCGCGGGGCTCAGGGCCCTCACCGCCTCCGTGGACGCCTGCCACCCCCGCCCCAGTGTAGCCGCAGCCTCCTTTCCCCCACGGCTTCCTCGCGACACCCCCACCTCCCCCAGGCCCTCGACAGCCGCCCGCCCCGTCCCCTACAGCCTCGCCCCTGCCGCCTGCCCCCCACAGCCCCATCCCTGCCTCCCACCCCCTCCCCCTCACCCCGGCCACGTCTGGTTGGGCTCGAAGAGGATGAGCAGTGTGGGCTCGTAGTAGCCGTGCAGGAACCGCAGGTCAACAATGTTGAGCAGCTTCTCGTCCAGTGCCCTCACGTCGATGATGTAGCTGGGCAGGAAGCTGGACCTCTGCCTGGAGGGCGGGGCTTCAGCATGGGTGGCGCCACAGCCCCACCGAAGCAGGCACCCCAGGGGCACAGTACTTACCCCTCGCCCACAAGCCCCTCGTGCTCCTCTGCCAGGCTCTCCCTGCGGAAGGGTAGCACCACCAGCCGCGTGCCGTAGGTGAGCATGACGGCACAGCGCCCGTCAGGGTCCACTCGCACGCGGGGCGTGTGCACGTTCTGCACGAACCCATCCTGAGGGGTGGGGGGCGTCAGCCAGGCCACACGTGGGGCATTCCAGCCCCCGGGGACAATGTGGCTGGGAGTGGGATAGCTGGCCTGCGCCTACCCGCAGCTCAGGCTCCTCGAAATAGTGCAGGGACAGCGTCTTCAGGTCATGGGTCCCTGGGTCGTACTCCACCACTGACAGCTGGGGGCGGTGGGGAGGGTCAGGCCTGCGCCCTGCACGGCCACCACCCTGCTCCCCCTGCAGCCCCCCCCCCACCTTGGCATCCTGGAAGCTCAGGAGCAGGGCGTCCCTCTTGGCACCCGCCAGCTGCACGCTGGCCATGGACATGACATTTCCAAAGAAGGAGAAGGAGGCCACCAGCTCCAGCCTTTCCCGGTGCTCACGATGTGCTTTCCCCTCTGCAGGACAGGCCAGTGGGCATGGGCTCGGACCCCGCCCCCCACTGCAGCCAGCGCCGAGGCCGCGGTCACCCACTCACTCACCTGGGCTTCTGTCATTTTTGGTCAGCGCCTGCAAGAGAAAGCGAAGCAGAGTGTCCCACTGCTGGGCGCCAGGCCACCACCCCACGGGGCAGGGGTGGGCTGGGTGAGCACAGTGGAGAGGGGCAAGCCTGTATTGCTCAGGACATCCTGCCTGTGCCCCGGCAAGGTAGCGCATCACAGAACTCTCATCTTCCGTGAGCAAGGGTACCAAGTGTGACCACGCTGTGATGCAGAGGGCTGCCGGCTGTCACCTGGCAAGGTGCTTGGAAAGCAGGCTTCTAAACCCTATGGGGCAGTTCTCCTTTGTCCTGTGGGGTCACTGTGAGTCAGAACTGAAAGAGACAGGCTTTGGCAAAGACGGTGGTCCCCAGGTCTGCTTCAGTTACTACCATAAAAGGCTGCTAGTTCTCGACTAGTAAGCAATGAATTAAAACAGCAACAGACTGAACTGTCTCCCCCAACATGAATTGCTAACTTGGGTAGGCCCTAATTCCCATCACTGTGTGATTATCCACCACTGTGTCCCCAATGTTATACTCCTGTGTGTGTTGTAAATCCTATCTCCATGACGCCGAGGTGGTAGCATTCATGACAGTTTTATTAATGAGGGGAAATCTTGGTGGTGTAGTGGTTAAGTGCTACGGCTGCTCGTCAAAAGGTCAAAGGTTCAAATCCACCAGCCACTCCTTTCAGACTCTATGGGGCAGTCCCACTCTGTCCCATAGGCTCGCTATGAGTCGGAATTGACTTGACAGCAATGGGTTTATCTTGATGAGGCAAGATAACCTATAAGATTACGGTGTGTTTAAGTCAATCTCTTTTGAGATAGAGAAGTGAGCAGAGAGACAGGAGGACTTCATACCACCAAGAAACGAGAACCAGGAGAACAGTGCATCTTATAGACCTGGGGTTCCTGCACTCTGGGGAAGACTGATGACAAGAACCTTCTTTCAGAGCCCACAGAGGCAGAAAGCCTTCCCCTGGAGCTGATGCCCTGAATTTGGACATGTAAGGTACTAGCTTGTAAGACAATAAACTTCTTTGTGAAAGCCATCCACTTAGGTGTTTCTGTTAAAGCAGCACTAGGTAACTGAGACACAAACCTGTATTCATCATCCCTTCATGACAAAGGAAAAGTTTCAACAAACAATTAAGACGATACTGGTTTTAAAGCCACTCTGTGTCCCAGGGGAGCTCCAGCAAACGGCCACTTGGGAAACACTGCGCGTTGGCCCTATAGACACAGAGGGCATGCCCTGAGCCTAACGGCCGCCTGCCAGCAAACCAAGACAATTCCAGGTGTCACCTGCAAATTCTACCTAACCTTTAAGAAACAAAAACGTGCAGTAAAAAACAACCAAATTAACAAGCAAGATTAAAAACCAACGCACAACAGCAGCTTCAAACATCTGCACACACAGCTGTCTTGAGCAAGATGAGATCCTGCCTCTGCCAGGTTACCTCCAGGAACAGTTACCACAGAGTTATTAACCAGTCAGAACGGACAAAATCAATGTCATTCACCATGCCGTCAGAAGGGAGAGAGCCAACAAACAGGAAAAGCACTTGGTAACACTCAAGACCCATTCATGTACCTGCAAAACAACTCACAGCAAACATCACACTCAGGAAGAGTGTTCAAGCTATCTGTCATCGGGATGAGGCAAAGAACGCCTGCCCTCCCCACCTGAGGACGTGTCGCGGGCGTCCCAGCCAGTGAAGGAACAACGGGGAAGGAACAAATGCCATAAAGGGGGGAGACAGGGCTGCTCTTTGCAAGTGACCATATATACGACAATTAAAATCTACAAAAAAAAGTCTACAGTTGTGGATACAAGGTCAACATATAGAAATCAATGAATGGCATTTCTGCATACAAGTGAAAACTAGCATACGAAATCTTACAAGAGTTTTGAGACGGAAGCTGAACACCTGAACCCCACCCAGTAGAATGTACCCAAAGTGAAGCAGAGAGAGAACGGAGCGTGGGACATAGGCCTGCTGTCACCTGACGGGGCGCACACCGGAAGGAAGGGGAGAGCAGTGGGGATGGGCAGGAGGACTGACAGCAGCTGACAGGGTGGGGGACCTGCTCCAACCCCTCGCTCCCCGCCCCCGCGCTCTGCCCACAGGCCAACCCACGGGCTCCCAGAAGCTCAGCCACAGCCACCAACACCCCTCACCTCCTCCCCCTCTCCCTGTTCCCCACCTCCCTGATCGCTCTTCCAGCACGACCACTGAAGAGACCGTTTCAAACCTGCGCCAAACAGGTCCTCCTGCGGAAGACTGCCTCAGCTCCCCACTGTACTCAGAGTCCACCCATGCATGGGCCCTCCATACCCACCCCGTGACCTCTTCCCTTCTCACCCCCCAGCCCACTCCCACTCTGCTCCAGCCACAACGGCCACCTAACTGCACGCCTGCACGCTCCTGTCCTAAGACTTCTGCAGGCCCCTCTCCCTGGAATGCTCTTCCCCAGACACCACAAGCTCTCCCCTCACCGGCTCCAATCTCATGCCAATCCTGCCCCATGCACTGTCCTGAGCACCTGTCACGGTCCAGTCCTTGACTGCGCTGTTAAGTCTGTGGTCTGACACCCTGCAGGACGCAACTTCCGTGGCAGGCAGGCATCTGACTCACAACGACCCCGTAAGACCATGCAGAACTGGCCCACAGGGTTTCGAAGGCTGTGATCTTCATGGGAGCAGCTAGCAGCTTTCAGCTGCAGATAGGTCAGCAGCCGGGCGCTTCATCTGCACCACCGGGCTCCCTGCCTGGCTAAGAGCAGGTGCTCAGTAACTATCTGTTGGGACAAGAATGGACTGGACTCGGGGAGACAGTGTGACCATATAGTGTGTGCACTTCATGGTTCTATACATTTATAGGAGCCAGTCCCACTGGTCTCCAGATGGGAGAGAAGAGGGTGGAGAGGAGGAGACAGGTGCTTGTTGAGGAGCCACCAGACATACAGAATGGAAGTGTCCTGTCTCCGGGTGCAGAGAGCAGAGGGAACTGCAGACAAGCATGCAAAACCAATTTTGATTGTACACTTTCACTTAGTCACAAAAATCTGTTGGAAAGATGAATAAATTAATCTCAGTAGGTAGGCTTTCAACGCATTTGCTAACTGCCAGTTTGTTACACAAAATGCCTGGTCTCAGGAAAAATGGACCTTGACTGGTCACGTTAAAACACTGACTATTCGGAAGATGAGCCTGCAAACCACTCTCAGATTTTGGGACAGCAGGCCGAGAGCTCCCGTTTACTGGGGAGGGATTGTATTTATCAGGGTGATCACTTTCCCATTGTCACCTCCATTAAAGCCACACTGTCGCACACAGTAGTCTGGCAACACACACACTTCATGAAAAAACAAGCCCACGCGTCCTGTGTGTGGCAGGTGACCAGCAGGACTCATCCTGCTCGGCTGCCCCGTGACCTGCACGAACAGACCCTGCGTGGAACTCTTCGGGGACTCGTCAGTGCGTGGTGGGGGCCAGCCCGGAGCCCAGTCCGCCCTTTGACGCACCCCACCACGTGCAGTCTACAGCCCAGCCACAGCGGGCACACCCCAAGTGCCTCTGCTCTGTGCAGGGGTGCTCCAGCCGGGTCACCCCTTGGCCCCATCCTTCTGCCTGAGTCGCACCACTTGGGCAAGGAAACCACCCTGTGTTTCCTCCGCTGACAGTCACCCACGCTTTGCAGACGCTACTGCCACCGTCCGTCCCCACAGGAGGCACAGCCCTGTCCCTTCGGCTGGGAATGCTCCCCCCGGACCGAGAGCCCGAGGGCGCCCCCGGGGAGCGGCCGCCCGGGCAGCGGCTCCCGTCTCTGCCCTCCTTCGTCTCCTCCGCTACAGCCCACGGGGGTTTCTGTTGAGTGGACGCTCTCCTCCTGGAACGTGTGCAGGTCTCGTTCACCCCGGTATCCTCACTACCTGGCACACCGGAGACCTTAATAAACATTTACTTCAAAAAGGGAAGAAGCAAAGCCGAGGGCCTCTGCCGGCGCGGCGTCCCCGCCGGGGTCGGGCGCCAGGCTCCGACGGCAGCCGACGCAGGGCCGCACTCCGACCCCTCGGGCCGGGGAACCCGAGGCCAGGCGTCCGTCGCCCCTTCGGTGGCTGGGGACCGCCGTGAGCGCTTCCGAGGCGCCTACCTCGGCGTCGCGGTTGAGGCGGTACACGTAGAGCTGCGAGGTCCCGGCCACCACGAGGTTGCGCTCGCCGTTGCTGAAGAAGTTGCAGTACATGGAGAACTCCAGGCCGGTGGGCGGATGCGCCTGCTTGTACACGGCGTACATGGCGCCGAGCCCGGGCTGCGCTGGGCCGAGGGAAACCGGGTGAGCAGATGCACTGGCGCGGGACGCCCTCCCTGCCCGCCTTGCCGGCGCCCAACCACCGCCTCGCTCCCGCCAGCCCGCCCGGCCCTGCCAGCCAGCTCGCGGGGGGACGGAATGGCGGCGAACACCGCCCGGCCGGACCCAAACGCTGAACACCAAGGTTCCGGACACCAACGGTCCGGCTTCTGCGCCTGCGCAGGCCCGCCGCGGCGGGAGCGGCGGCAGGGAGGGCGGCGGCTTCTGGAGACCGGGCTCTGCGGTGGGGCCGCTCTGCGGTGCTTCTCCTCGGCCCCCGGAGCCCGGAGCCCCGCGCTCCCCGGAGATGGAGCGTCCGGCAGGCGAGAGCCGGGCGGGGAGCGGGTGCAGCGGCTCAGGCCCTAGCTCCCCGGGACCCAGTGGGGAGTCCCCTGCTGCCTGACCCTGGAGGGACCGTCCACAGGAGGACGCGGCTGCGGGACGAGGCGACTGTCTCTCGCTGGGCGAAGTAGGGGCGCCCAGACCCGTGCGGGGCGTCGCCGTGGCCGGGGCTGCTCGGAGACGGTGCCCGCGGCGGCGGGCTGCAGGCCGCCCGGAGTCCTTGGGGCACGCGGTCCTAAGCTCCCTCCTGCCTGGCCTTCCCCAGAGCAAGGCCACGAAGTCCGCCCTTCTCCCAGGACCCTGGGCCGCGACCACCGGGCTCCCAGAAAGCACTCGCCCCAGGGACCGGGCGCAGGACGTCTGTCTGTGGACTTGAAAACGGAATCGTGTGAAATCAAACAACTGGGGGACAATCTGGCAGCTCCAGACAGTCAAACAGACCCACATGGTTGCCATCGAGTCATTCCAGCTCGTAGTGACTCCGTAGAGCTTCCAGTTACGGGAACATTTACCCAGCCCACCGACGTCTCTTTAAGCCTCAGAGCTAGCAGCCAGGTACCCAGTACTGCAGGACTCCTTAGACTTAATAAACCACAGTAAACAGCTTACTGCCTTCTAATCGATTCTGAGTCGGACACCCTGTAGGTGTTCAAATCCCAGCAGGGTCACCCAGCGGGGGACAGGTCTCAGCTGAGCTTCCAGACTCAAGACTGAAAAACCCAGTGCCACTGAGTTGATTCTAACTCCTAGTGACCCTATCGGGCAGAGTGGAGCTGCTCCATAGAGTGTCCAAAGACAGACCACGAGAAAACCCCTGGCAGTCTATTCCTGAAAAGTCAGCCGGTGGGAACCTTGTGAACGGCAGGCGAACACTGCCTTATATGGTGGTGGAAGATGAGTCCCGCAGGCTGAAGTCACCCGAAGCTGGGGAAAGGTGGCCTCCTCAAGAGGCAACAACAGTGGGTTCCAGCATAACAGGGCTGACAGGATGGCATAGGGTCGGTACGAGTCAGAACCAACTGACAGCACCAAACAACAACAAAAACACGGATCAGAACCTCCCATGGGGTTTTCAAGGCTGTACAGCTTTTGGGAACACACTGCTGCATATGTCTCCCTTGCAGCGGCTTTTGGGTCAAAGGACACAGCAATTCCACGCCTACGTCTGGACTGAAGATTAATAGAAATCAGGAACTCAAGCAAATATATTTGCAGGCATGTTCATATGAACTTGATTCACAATAATTGAAAGATGGAAAAAACCTCGTGTTGACATACAAATGGATAAACAAAATGTGGGGTACACGTTAAGTACTAAATAAAAATCTAGCCAAAATATACTGAATGAAATGAGTCAGTTGAAAAAGGACAAATCTGTATGCTCCCAGTTACCTGAAATATGCACAGATTGTTAATGGCTACCAGGGTTGGGAGGGAGAGGAGACGGGGAGTTTTTGTTTGGAGGGCATTGAATTTATGCGAATGGAATGGAATGTTTGGGGTAAAGATGTGTATAAGGTGGCACAGTATGAAAAATGTCACCGACGCGATTAAGTTATAAATGCAGAAGTAGTTGTTTTGGCATGTATGTTTTTGTGACAGTTAAAAAGGAGAGCAATTGATGGTCATTTCGGCCAGCTGCAAAAACGTTCTGAAAATAGGAAATGAAAATGGACATCTTTGCCAGGTGCAACCCTCGCGAAAACAAGACCCTCCTCAGCGTTCTGACCGCAGGAACACCCTAGACAACAACTTGGCATTGAAGAATGTTTCTGAGTCACCATTCCCGACTACACTAGTTCCCAAGTGTACTTACAAAGCCAGTGACCGACAGACCCCGCTTTGTAAAACCCTCCGCTCAAGCAAAGACGTCCTTAAGACCCCATCCTTGTAACTTCCCTACTGGAAACCCCTGATGGCTTTAAAAAGTGCAGTCCTGCTGCCTGAGCAAGCGTGTCGCCCCTTTCAGTTTGGAGGTGCCTGGTTCTTGGACAGCTGCCGCTGCTTCTCTTCAAGTGCAGGGCACGTGGATTTCTCATCCAAACGTTTACGCGCACACTGTTATGTGACCCTGGTTTCTCTCCCTGAGATGGGACCGTGCACTCCGCCTGTCCGCCCTGTGTTTCCTGTGTCCCCTCAGCCAGCTCCTGTACCTTTCTGCCCTCTCATCTCGCCTCCGTTTGTTCTCCGGTGTCTGCTTGAGCTAAGAAGCACCCCCTTCACAAGTATCGTACGTCTCAGAGTCCAGTCTAGTCTTTTCTGAAGAGCCGGCTGCATAAACGGTTTTAGTTTGGGGGCTAACAGAGTCTGGGCCCATGTTCTCTGGGGTCCCTGTGGTCTCACTCAGACCACCAAGTCTGGTCTTTTGCTGGAATTTGAGTTCCGACAGGCAAAATACCCTCTAAGAGAAGGACCAGCTGGGACGGATGCTGACAGGCATCTCAGGCCTGCAGTGTTTGTCTGTACTCCACTCTCCACCTCTTGCTGGGGAGGGGGTGGCCCGAAACAGAGGCAGAGACACCCCAGTCCAAGGGCCCAGTGAAGTTTATTCGCAGAGAAAGAGAGTGGGGTCTGAACTGGGAGGGGCTCAGCCCACCTCTCTCTAGTGGGACAAGATTTTTATCAAGTTTCAGTGAGGTAGTGTGGGGTGAGGGGGGTAATGGTTTGATAAGGAAAGAAAGAGAAGAGGGGAGCAAGAAATTCTGGTGAGGGGTTTGTGGTCTGATAGGGAAGAGGTGTTGATTAGAAGGAAAAGAGCTAAGGTTTGTTTATGGTCAAGATTTTGATAAGCGCTTTCAGTCAGGGGGGTGGGGAAGACGGGCGTAAAGTGATTTATGGTTTTATGGTCGTACCAGCTGGGGCCTACCAGGCTGGTTTTGGTCACCCCTGTGGGGCGTGCCCACCGTGCTGGTTTCAGGCAGTGGCAGGTCTGATCACTGGATAAGACGACCTGCCTGAATTTCAGGGACGGCTTGCCCTCACCTCCGACCTGTATAACTGGAAGAACCAGACTCCTCTTTACAGAAGTGACCCTCACAGAAGGCAGACTGTTTCTTTCCATTCTCTGCACTCATCGCCCCCCAAGGGCGGATGTACAAACTCTCCTCAGCACAGTGCTAACACCTGAGGCGCACCACGTGGTGCTGCGACAAGCATGGGGAGAGGCTACAGGAGATCCTACAGGGTCTGGGTCCCACTGATGGAGGTCGCCCAGCCAGCCTGGCAGAGGTTCCCGGGGCCAAACCTGCATGGGGCTATAGCACTGAGGAAGGCAAGTCTAGCCTTCTACTCTATCAGGATTGCAGTATTTTCAGATTAAGGAATGGGGCTCCAAACCCAAAAAGCCTGAATAAAATTAGAGAGGTTATACAGGAATAAAGAAAGGATCCTTTAACCTTCCTTGAGAGTCACTGAGGCATTCTGCCAGCACCCTGGTATTAACCCGGAATGCCCCAGTAATGCTCCGGTGCAGAATACGAACTTCATCCCTCAGAGACCCCCCGATGTTAAAAAAAAATTACAGATACTTGAAAGGGATCTTGGGATGCCTACAGGACAGCTGCTTGGTGTACCTTCAAAGTTTTTAGTTCCCAGGACCAGACTGCTGAACAGAGAGAGAAACAAGTACAAAAGGCAGCACTGGGGGAAACCGCTGTTTCCCCACCTGGCAAACGGGATAGATGTGAAGATGGGAAGCGAGGGTCAGGGGCAACCCCTAAACAGACAACAGTGTTTCAAGGGCAGCTTTTGCAGGCAGATCAATGTGCAAATCAATGTACTGCAAAAAGCTGGGACATGGGAAGCCAGAACACCCCAAACACAGGCCCTGACAAGGCAAATTACGGGCACCCCAAGAGGGCCCTAACATTGGCGATTCAGACTGAAGGGGCTGGGGGTCGGAGAACACCTTCCCCATCTCCGTCCGAGAACTCCAAGTGACCATGAACATAGGAGGAAGGCCGCTGGACTTTATTGTTGAGATGGTGTGACCTTTTCAGTGTCGAATACAGCTAAGTCTCCTCTGAGTGCTGAGAGTGGGGTGCTGCCCTAACAAATACCTAAAATGTGGAAGCCATTTTGAAGCTATGAATGGATAGAAGATTCCGAAGGAACCGAGGAGAACTGAGCAGCAGAGGACCAGCGGCAGCAGCAGAACCAGAGGCAGACCTAGAGCCGACCCATGAAGCGAGAGAGCTCAATGCCTGTGCAGGAACGGGGTTCCTCCGGGCGTTGAGTCCGCAGAGATACCCTTGCTGACCCGCAGAGTGAGAGAGGTGAGTGCCTGTGTGCAGAAGGCCTCTCTAGCAGAGTGGAGTGCCGCCTAGCACTTGGATCAGTGGAAACACTGAGCTATGGCACACTTGCCCTGACAGAGCAGATGTGGGCCTAAGGTCCAGGCCACATGGCCATAGGAAGCAGAAGCTGAAGAGACAAACAGCATGAGAATCTGAGCTGCCTCAGTCTCAAAAGGTTTGACCGTGACCTCAGGGGTCCAAAAGAGTGGAGCCAGGGCTTTCTGTGTTGTAAGAGTGGAATTGCCACTCAGCTAGGCTTCGGGTGCCCCTAAAGCTGACAGGGCAGATTTACTGTCCAAGTGGGTATAGCAGGCGGAGTTGTAGAATAAGGCCGAGGGTCTCCACTCTGAATCCAGAGAGTTTGGCCAATACCTACAGTCTGGAGGTCAGGGCTAATTTGGAAACTGTCTCAGAAAGCAGAGATTATAGTCAAAGCTTTGAAGGCTAATGTAATGTGCTCTGCTGACTCAGTGGTTGGCTTGTTAGTGCCTTCTGTCCCTGCGGTTTATCTCTTCTGTAACGGAAAGTCTGACCTGTGGCTGTTCTGCCATTGTGCCTTTGGAAGCTGATACCTTGTGTTCTAGGTTTCACAGATACAGAGAAGTTTTTGCGTTTTGCTGTGACTGGATGAATGTCTTACATGTTTCAGAGATGTGATATTTGGGGTGTCAGAGGGTAGGATGTCATGGATTGAATGATGTCCCCCCCAAAACATGTATAGCCATGTGCCTGAGCCATGATTCCCAATATTGTATGATTGTCCTCCATTTTGTGGTTTTCCTATGCTGTATTTTCAAAGATTAGGGTGGGACTGCAAATCCCTTCACAGGATCACCTCCCTGCTCCACTGTAAAGAGAGTTTCCCTGGAGTATGGCTTGCCCCACCCTTAATCCTTGCATCCTACAAGAGATAAAGGGAAAGAGAAGCAAGCAGAGAACTGGGAACCTCACACCATCAAGAAAGCAGCACAAAGAGAAGAGCTTGTCCTTCAGACCTGAGGTTCCTGTGCCAAGAGGCTCCCTGGACAAAGACTGATGCAATATCGGAGCTTCCTCCAGAGACAACAAAGGAAAAGCCTTCCCTGGAGCGGACATCCTGAATTTGGACTTGGAGCGTACTAGACAGTGTAAGAATAAACTTTCCCTTGTTGAGGCCGTTCACTCTGTGGTCTTTCTGTTAGGCCTGCCCTAGCTGACCAAGACAAGCCCTAAAACATCAACTGATGTTCGAATCACCTTGTGGTGCAAACTTTCTTACAGCCAGTAAATTGTAACTTGAAAACTAAACTGCTTTATCATAAAGTTCTCTATATGCCTGAGTGTGCCGGGAGCCGGTCCCAACACTTTGTAGGGTCCCGCACGGAGGGAGGGAGAGGCGCGGCGGGAAATGAATCAAGGAGACAGAAAAGACTTTTCTGGTTTAAGGCAGCCCGACCCAGAGAGCAAGAGAGAGAGCTGTCTGTCTTTATTGTTTTTATAGTAAGAGTGACGTGAATTTTACCCTGCCCACTGACCACACAATCTATTGGCTAGTTCAAAACCAAAACCTCATGGTTGGCAAATTTGAAACCAAAATCCTCGTGGTCTTGAAGTGATGTAATTTTTTACCCTGCCACATGAGCTATTAGTTAACTGAAACCTGGTGATCCTTTTAACTGTCAAAGCTTTTTAGATAATGGCCTATGGATGCCTCGAGCTCAATCAGCCCTACTTATACCTCAAGGTTAAAAGGTTCACGAGGAAGGGTCTAAAGTTTATGATCTCTATTTGTTCCTACTTTGCTCTTTATCTCCTCCTGCAGGGATAGTAAACATCTACTGTCCCCCACCCTATGTTCTTCTCAAGCTGTTCTAAAGAGGATAATTCCTTTCACATGGGTGGGGATGTGCAGTTGGGGGAAGTCAGCAGGGGTTGGGCCGGCCTCGTTGCTCTCAAAGCTGGCTGTGTTAGAGATCATTCCTCTGAGCTCTTTTTCCTCAGAAAATTCCTGTACAGTTTTCCCGATATTATTTCATAGACCAAGGGGGTAGTAAAAAGGGGCCCCTCTCAGAAGGCATCTCCCCTGATCCTTGTGCCAGGAGAGGAGGGGGTATCTTTTTGAAGAAAATTTGATTAGGAAGCCAAATAATATCAAGGACAGTAGGCTAAAAAACATGTCACAGGTGAGATGCTTCAGCCCGTCATTTGCAGGAGCTCGTGACTTTGTCTACAAGGCTGATGGCGGACCTCCGCATGAGTGCCCAGTGTAGCTTCTCTGAAGGGACCTCCTCTCCAAGCTGGGGACACAAGTTGTTTTCAATCCCCTGACTCAACAGCAGTGCGTTTGAAGCACTGTCACAACTCTCTCCTCACGCGGCCTTTACGTTGCAAGCTGCTCTATTACATGACAAAACAACGCCATCCAGTAGAGGTGACAGTACTATTCCTCAGTGTGTGAAACAGCGGGTGAAGCTGGACAGCAGGCCAGCCAGGGTGAGCCAAGTCAGCGGCCCGAGTAAAGATTGTTCTGGAACCCAGGGCCCTCACAGTAAATCAAGAAGCCTTTTGAACTGGTTGTACGTGAAAAACAGGCAGTGGTCATGGGGGTCTTCACCAAAACTTTAGGGCCCGCAAAGTGACCCGTCACCTCCTTCTCAAAGCAGGCGGGTGCTGTGAGTCGTGGGTGGCCCCCGGCCTCCAGGCAGTCACTGCTACGTGTCATTGCTTCTGAGATGCCCAGAAGTGTGCTTTGGGATAGCAAGTAATAGTAAATACCCTGGGGCAGAAGGGAGGACTCTGGTTGACAGCCGGTCAGACGGGGAAATACCAAGCCATCCTATTAGACAATCCAAATGTAACCCTATGGGCGGTGACAACTTTGAATCCAGCCATGTTGCTGCCTGTGGCGGAGAGCACACCACGACATGACTGTTTAGAAATCATCGAAGAAGTCTATTCTAGCTGCCCTGATCTTTCTGACATTCCCCTTGATGACCCAGAAGTTGAAATACACACGGATAGTGTTGAAATGAGGAAGGGCCTGGTAAAAATTGGAGGTATTGAAGAAAGCCCCAGGAAACAACTTAATAGCAGAAAATACCATAGAATAATCTTACCTTTGTCTTACAAAACACTGTCACAAGACAAGCCTGGGGGCAACCTTGCAAGTGACAGCCTGCAAGTGACCCCTAGACCTTGACCACATTTTACAACTAATAGGAGTTAACCAATCAATGTAAAGGTCAGTTCACCCTCCCTACTTTGCAATCTCACGACTTAAATACTGGGCACTGAGGAAACTCCCCATCGCCCCCTGCTCTGTGTAGCTTGGGGTGCGTCCCTGGTGCACCAGTATTTTTCCTATTGGGCATATTTTTTAATAAAATTTAACCTTTAAAGTAACAGTGTCGCATCTTGAAAATCGAGGACCCTAACAATAGAAGCAGTTACGTGACGGGAGGGAAAAGAAGAGCTGGCTATGCGGTAGTTAGCGGCTCTGACTGACTTGTTGGAGGCTGGCCCTCCACCTCCAGATTCTTCAGCCCAACAGGCAGAGTTGACAGCCTGGGGAAGAGCCCTCCGCCTGGCTGCGGGGAAGAGTAAACGTCTACCCTGACGGTCGAGGTGCTCGTCTGGTCTGACATGCTCAGGGGGCCCTGTGGAGAGAACCAGGCCTCTGGAACACAGCAGATGGGGAGATAAAACACGTGCCTGACATTTGGGATCTCCTGCAGGCTGTAGGAGACCCTCCCGAAGTAGCAGTTATCTACTGCCCTGACCACCATTGGGCAAGACTCCCAAGGCCGTGGGACACAGGAAGGCAGATCTCCAGGCTAGGAAAGCCGCCCTCCAACAACTGAGCCCAGTTCCGCTTTTGCTCCCAGTTCTACTCTTGCCTCTCCGTAGCTTCCGGTACATGTTTATACTTCTCGAGATTTAGAAAGGGCTGAGCAATGGGGATTTTACCCCAACCCAAGCACTGGCTGGTTTGTTGGTTCAGACGGAAAAGTCCTGGTACCTGAAGGCCAGGTACGAGATGCAGCGTCTGCTCCACGACCGTGCTCACTGTGGTTGGGATGCCAGGACAGGACGGGTGCAGCAGGTGACAGCTGGACCGCATCTGTTAAAGGCGATTCCAAAAGTGACACAGGAGTGTCTCCCCTGTGCCCAGAATAATCCAGACAGTCCCACACCCCTCGGAACCAGAGACCCAGTTCCGTGGAACAGAGATGGGGTCCGTTTCCGTGGGACAGGTACGGGAGAAGATTGACAGGGGGCTTCCATGTAGTACCTCGAGCCCCAGGAAGCTTTCGGCACCTGCTGGTCTTTGCAGGCACACTCTGGATGGGTGGAGGCTTTCCCCTGGCACACTGGACCAGCCCGGGAAGGAAGCAAAGCTCCCCTAAAGGGTATTTTGCCAAGACTTGGACTCCTTCTAACTACCCAGAGTGATAGTGGTGGCATTCATCACCCGAGTAACCCACGAGGTAAGCAAAGCACTGGGAATAGTGTGGAGACTGCATTCTGCCTGGAGACCCCCGTCAACGGGAAAAACAGAAAAGATGAACCACAGCTTAAAGAAGACATTGGCTAAGCTCTGCCAGGAGACCCACTCAATGTGGATTCAGATACTGCCTGTTGCCCTGCTCCAGGTTGGGGTACTCCCACGGAGTGGGCTTAAATTAAGCCCTTATGAGAGAATACACGGGAGGCTGCTCTCGAAGCAGTGCGCTCTACCCACCTAGCGGCGGTCTCTAAAAAAGCTCTTACTGTTGTTAGTCAGTGTACTTCGTCTCGTCTCTTTCCCGGCTGACGGCCCCTGCACAGGTTCAAGTGTGGGGACCAAGTCTCACTGCAGGTGTAGAGACAGCAGCGTCCTGGAGACCGTCTGTCTCCGCAGTGGGAAGGTGCATACGAGGTCCTATCGACTACCCGCTCCTCTGTGGAGCCCACTGGGGTGGTGGCCTGGGCACACCACACCTGGGTTAGGGCTAGCCCTCCCTTACCACCTGGGCAAGAAGAAGAAGAAACAGACCAGGAGGCTCATCCCAGACGTTCCTTCACGCCAGTGGGGAGGCTTAAGTCCAAGTTCAAAAACATCTGATGCTTGTTTGTTTTTTCTTTCCCAGCATTTGTGAGAAGGGTCTGAGCTCATTTCACTTCAGAGAGAAGGAACTCTCATGTTGGGGACCAATGGGAGCCTGACACTTCCACCATTTCTGCCCTAACCCTGGTGGGACTGTTAAAGTGGGTGAGACAGACTTTAGGAAGAGAAAATATTGTGTTTGGGGGGAAGAAAAAATCCCCACATTTTCCATATTGCTGATACTATCCGGGGAAGTAATAGTATCTAGAATGATCTCTGATATCACTCCCCTTGATGAAGGCACTTATTTCTGTGTTAAATTTCATAAAGCAACCCCTCAAGATGTTGAGGTTCTGGTTACAGTCAAATCCCAACCTGACAGACAGGACTAGTCCTCTAATGACAATACCTGTGTCTCAAGCTGTCGCTGGAGGTAGACTTAAAAATTGTTGGATGGGTCACCCTCTGCCCGACTCAGGAGCTCCTGTTCTCTCCCTGGCTGCCCCGGAAATCAGTTATAACCACCCTCCTTACTGTATCAGTGCTTTTACAAAGGCAAAAGTTCCGATCTGAGTCTGGCTCATCGACCAATCTTGTTACAGAACCTTGTTTTACTACAGAACAGGATGACTACTGAGGACTGAAGACCCTTCAGTCGACCCCCAGGGGTGGGTGGGCACCCTGGTTGACAAGATTTCCAACTTTGTCTTTTGTGTGATCAGACCAAATTTAGTAGCCGTCTAATGCACCCTTCTGATTCACGCTTCCGTGTTCCCCAGTACACCTCCATTTTCCTGTAAACCCTGGTGGCAATAGTGGGTGAAGTGCTACGTCTCTTAACCCAAAGGTCCGGCGGTGCGAGTCTGCCAGGCACCCCCGGAAACTCTGTGGGGAAGTTCTGCTCTGACCTCTAGGGTCGCCGTGGTAGGAACCCGACTGGACGGCAGTTTATTTTTTCCTATTGTAAATAAGATGACATCCCTGGTTGATGCCCGTTGTCAGCAGGAAGTAGTTTGAGGAGGTCAGCGTCCCTCTTCCCAGGATTGAGAAGGTATCCACAGAAGGGGGCAGTTGACAGGAAGGCCTCTGGCCACCCTGCTACAAGCAGCAGTTAAAGCAGTCATGTTACAAGTACTAAGTCCTGAAAACTTGTTTCTCCCAGACCTGTCAGACCCCACCTTCTCCCAGCTGTCACAGAGCTATTGTTGTTCCTTCCCAGGAGTGTTCCTTCCTTGTTTCTCCCCTTTCAGCTATTCTCTAAGGCCACTGGACCGAATTACCAGGTAGTTTGGACTCTGATGATTATCAAGCTTCACAACTTTCTGAAGCCATGTAGATCCTCGCAAAGAATTCGGTTGAAGCATCAAAGGAATCGCTTGCATGGGCCCAGGTAAAATATCAGCTAGCGTCCGCTCCTCAGCCAACCTGTGTAACCTCCAGGCTTGGCCTGTGCATGCAGGCAAGCTTTGGAGAAACTGACGCCCCCTCGCCCCTTGTGTGTCAGCACACAGTAAATGTCCTCGTGAAATCACCGCACCTCCTGTCACTGTATTGGCTCTGTGGACAGGAGGCACAGATCCGCAATTGGCTCTGCCCCCTCAAACCAACTGGAGTCTCGCTCAGCCTTGAACTGGGCCCCCTACTTCCAGGTCTGCGCGACCCCCTCGCATAGGTCCCCTGGGGAAAGCCCTGTCCTGGGGGCTGGTGGTTTTCCCAGGCACGCACACCGCAAGCTCTCGGCCATCTCTGCATGTTTAGGAGGAGGGGCATGATGCCATCATGCCGTGGGGACCAGTGGCAGGCCAGCAAGCTCTCAGTGCCTGACCCTTCTTGCCCAATTTGCCTCAGAGGCCTGGCTGGTGAACGCTTCTCTGCGACCCCCGTCCAGCACGGGTGGACCCAGGATGCGTAACGTCAGTCGGACCTCTGGTTCTCCCGCTGGAGGGTCTGGGTGTTCGGTGAATGAGACACTGAGTACGATGTCCTTCTTAGGCTCCTACCCCTGTTGCTCTTTTCGACTCCCTTTCTCCTGCCTGGAATGTGTGTGTGATGGCTAGAGCTCTGGCAGCCCTTTTGGATTGTGAGGGGCAATATGGGGTGAACTGTGTGCACCAAAGGTATGTGTTGAATTCCTTTCCTGAGACCCGTCTCCCCACAGAGGCTGGTGGGCTTCAGGGCAGGACTCTCTTTATTGAAGCCGGGGACTGAGCAGGAGGGGGCCTTCCACTGGCCGTGGATCAGTAGGTGTGGCCGGCCCGGGACTGAAGTCAGAGGGCTCACAGGGTGATTCTGTCCTCGAATATGGACAGCAGTAGCAGGAAGGCCCAGCCGCTCAGCAGCCCCACGTTGTGCAGCAGAAACAGCAGCCAGGGCCGTGGGTCCCGCACCTGCAGCATGGCTGGGAGCTGGGGACAGATGGGTCCAGTCAGTGCCAGCTCAGCCCCCACCAGACCGTTACTCCCTGGCAGCCTATCCTGTTCGCCTCTCCCTCACCAGGTCACAGAGCCCCACGTAGAGGAAAAAGCCAGCCGCCACTGCCAGGATCCAGGCCTGGCTCTCCTCATCCACGCCGATGGCAAGTGCCACATACAGGCCGATGAAGGAGGTGAGCGAGGAGAGCACGTTCAGCAGCAGCGCCCGGGGCACCGACAGCCCAGCGTACAGTAGGGCCGCAAAGTCCCCTAGGGGCGTGAGGGGACACAGGCCACCATTTGCACCTCTTCCAGGTAGACCGGCTAGACAACCAACGCCGGCTGCAAATATCCGCAGCCCTCCCCAGGCCCAGCCCCACTGGGTGACATGGACCCGCAGCACCCCAGGTTATGTCCTCTTCCCGGCCGCAGGTACCCCACTGTGGGCACCCTCACTATGGGCATCCCCACTACACTTGGCCCCAGGATGAGGACACCCACCCCAACAGGTCCCGCCCTGTGGCTCTCACCCAGCTCGTGGGGCAGCTCGTGGCAGAGCACCGCCAGTGAGGTGGCCAGCCCGGTCTTCCAGGAGGACGCGAAGGCCGCACCCATGGCCAGCCCGTCGGCAAAGTTGTGCACTCCGTCTCCCAGGGTGATCGTGTAAGGCAGCAGCCGCAGCTCTGGAGGCAGGCGTGGCAAGCATGCTTCGGGACCCTCTGCTCAGGCACCCTGTGCCCCAGCCCGCGGTCCCACAGACCACCCTTGGACTGCGCACGTGCCCAAGGTCCCCAGACCTCCCTGAGTGCTTACCCGAGCTCAGTTTTGGGGGCTCCCGGCTCAGCTGGTCTGGGCTTTCCACTGTGACCTGGGGGTGTCCATGTGGATGAGGTGTGGACAGGGGACGTGGAGGAGGGGTGTGGGGCTGGGTCCCTAGTCAGCACCAGAGGCCAGGGAAGATGTTTTGGGGTGGTGCCCGAGTGCAAGAGGGGTGTGGGGCCAGTGGAGAGGGCTTGGTGTAGCACAGGGGAGTCAGCGTGGGCTCACCAGGTCTGCCTGAGAGCCCTCCTGGGGCTGGTTGGTTGGCTGGAGCTGGCTGGGCCTCAGCTGCAGGGACACGCTGTGGCTGTGGCCTCCACGGCTGCTGGACTTGCCCTTCTTCTGGTCCTGCGGGGACAGTGGCTCAGGCTCTCCACTCCCTACCCTGCCTGCCTGTCTTCCCGGGCCTGGGTGGTCGAGAAGCTGACCTCGGGGTCCTGGGGCATCAGCAGGTTGAAGAGGCTCTGACCCAGGTAGAAGGCATACAGGCCACCCAGCACAGCCAGGAGGTGCCAGGTGGCCTGGGAGCCGAGACCCTCCCCATCATGGCTGTGGTCATGGTCATGGTCGTGTAGCCCCAGCACCTGTAGAACAGTGTCCTGGTTCAGTCGGGAGTCTCAGGTGTCACCTCTTTCCGCTGCCTGTGAAGCAAGGGTCCCCAGGGAGAGTATGCCCGGGCGAGGTGGGGAGAAGAATCTTGTGAGGGACGGGGAGGCCTGACCTGGGGTGTCAGGTGCAGGAGGGCGTCCCCGGTGAGTGCGCCCACAGCCGTGCTGAGGAAGGTCTGGATGATGTAGTGGGTGGCCCTGGGGCAGCCTGGGCAGGCCAGCAGCGCGCCCAGCACCGACATCAGGCAGATGATCAGGTTGGCCAGGGAGCTATACAGGTACTCTGGAGCGGGGACAGGAGTGAAGGCCAACAGCCTTCCTCCAGTCCCCCACCCCAGCCCTGCCCCTGGGCCAGGCCCTGGAGCCAGGCCTCTGCTTGGGCTGACCCTTCGACTCAAAGCCCTCACCCTCTTCCTTCTTTCCCCGCCTGGCCTCTGCTCCTCCCACCCCTGCCCAGGACTCATCCCACCCCCAGCCCACCGCCCTCTGCCCACACGGCCAGCACCCTGAGCACAGCTGGGGCAGCACCTCTGGGGTGGCACTCACTTTCTGCCTGGCTGAGCTGGTCTTGGGCGGAGGTACTGGACTGGAGGCTGCAGGCCCCACTCAGCTGCTGCTGCACCAGGGCAGGGCTGAGCTGGGCCCAGGCCTCGGGGGCCACCCCCGTGTGCTCCGACAAGCCATATACAGCCATCACTTCCCCGGGGCTCAGGCACACCTTGGGGGAGGGCAGAGGGGTGTCAGGGGCCGGGCAGAGCTGCGCGTGGAGCCCATCTCCCTGGGACCCTGCCTGCAGAGTACTCACCGTGTCCCACACGCTGCCGCTGCTGTCGGAGGTGTTCAGGGCCCCAGGGTCCTGGTGCCTTTGGCTTCCTGTGGTCCCTCTGCCCAGGTCGCTGCAGCTGCTCAGATCACCGTTGTCCTGGGACCGCTGGGCCTCCACCTCTCCACCCAACCCCAGGCGCTGCATCAAGGTGGCCAGCTCTGGCAGGAAGACACAGCCGACAGCCACCGCACATCAGTGCCGGCCCAGCCGTGTCCTCCAGAAAAGCGACACTGCCTGCCCTGGGCCAGAGCTCACCAGACAGCGCGATGTTGAGGGCCTCGCTGGTGCGCTTGCGGAACACAAAGTCCACGAAGTACTGTGGGGCAGGCAGGGCCTGGAAGCAGGTGCCGTTTGCCGCGTGGTCCAGGAGGGCGGCCAGGGCTGGGCCAGGGCCACCGGGGCCGTCCTGGGATGCCTCCCACAGCAGCTGAGGCACATCCACACAGGCCTAGGGGAGATGGGGGCTCCTCCCTCAGGATCTGTCACTGCCCCAGAGGCCCTGACGAGCACCTGCCCTGAGGCCGTGCCTCTTCGGGGCCTCTTCCGCCCCCTCATCACCTCCTCCCACCTCAAACCTGTCCAGCCCTGTCACAGCCTGGGCCACTGTAGCCAGCTCTCCCAGCAGCCCACCCCCTCCACTGGCCCCACCCTCCAGTCCCCAGGCCTTCTCTGCCCACAGGCCAGGCGAGGGCCCGTCCCGGTGATGTCTGTGATGATGTTTCTCTATGCTTCTCACCTGGAGTTCCCAGAGCCCCCCGGGGTCCCAAGGCTCTGGGAGTTTCCAGCCAGGTGATCCCTGCCGTGGCGGGTCCCTCCCCTCCCTGGCCCTGCCCCACACTCACCTCTTCTGCAGCGCGCTGGGGGCACCCCTGGCTCTGAATCCTCTGGAGGAGCCTGCTCAGGCCCAGAGTCAGCGCGTTGGGGCTTTCGAGGGTGGCCAGGAGCTGGTCAGCACGGGCACCCCAGCGGCCGCCCTGGACATCTGCACAGGTGTCTTCAGGGTCGCTGAGATAGAGGGCCGCAGCCGCGCTGAGGCGGGCGATGTCCCCGGCATACAGGACAGACCCTGGAGGACGCCCTGGCTCCTCGGGGTGTCCCAGAGCCAGGACATCCTCCACAGACAGACACTGTGGGCAGAGGAGCAGGTGGGCTGGGCCCAGGGCCACGGAGGGCACCCCTCCTCACCTCCACTTCTCCCTACCACCCTGGAATGCAGGTGGGGGTCTTGGCGACGGGCTCATGCAGCCCAGGTTGCCTCCTCTGGAACCACAGCCAATCTGACAAGTGTGGTGAGGGGTTGGGGGCTTGGGTGTTAGGCAGGGGACCCTGGATTCCAGGGAGGACTTTGTGCCCAGCCACCTTCCTACCTCCCCTGCCTATCCTCTCTAGAACAGACCCTGTCGCTGGCCACCCGGGGACACCCACTGGAGTTTACCCTGGGCCCTTTGCAGCAGCCCAGGTGAGGTGGCTGGGGGAGGGACGGGTCCCTTGGGCTCCTACCTTTCCACAAGGTCTGGAGGTGCAGTGCACACGGGCTGCTAGCGTATTTAACAGGCCGCCCAGCGCCGGGCGGTCCAGAGTCCCTCGGCCCGAGGTGAGGATAGTCAGCAGACGGGTGGGTGCGGCTGCCGCTCCCACCACCACCAGTGCGGCCAGCAGCAGCCCCGAGCCAAGCCGGGCCAGGTAAGCCATGCGCGGCCCCTGGTCCCTGTGCTGTCGGAGGAGGCTGGTGTCTGCAGCTGCGACCACCAGGGCTGCTTGGGCCGCACTGAGGCTGAGCAGGCCCAAGACTCCTGCTAGGTCTCTTCTGTGGGACGCTGTGATTGGCTGCCAGCAGGGCCACAGATGAGCCTTTGCAGTAGCCGGTCCTCCCAAATGGTGCCACACCCCTTCCATTGTCACTGTAACTTCCCTAGTGGGAATTCCTGCAGTCCTGCCTGAGCAAGCGTGTCGCCCCTTTCAGTTTGGAGGTGCCTGGTTCTTGGACAGCTGCCGCTGCTTCTCTTCAAGTGCAGGGCACGTGGATTTCTCATCCAAACGTTTACGCGCACACTGTTATGTGACCCTGGTTTCTCTCCCTGAGATGGGACTGTGCACTCCGCCTGTCCGCCCTGTGTTTCCTGTGTCCCCTCAGCCAGCTCCTGTACCTTTCTGCCCTCTCATCTCGCCTCCGTTTGTTCTCCGGTGTCTGCTTGAGCTAAGAAGCACCCCCTTCACAAGTATCATTGTACGTCTCAGAGTCCAGTCTAGTCTTTTCTGAAGAGCCGGGTGCATAAATGGTTTTAGTTTGGGGGCTAACAGAGTCTGGGCCCATGTTCTCTGGGGTCCCTGTGGTCTCACTCAGACCACCAAGTCTGGTCTTTTGCTGGAATTTGAGTTCCGACAGGCAAAATACCCTCTAAGAGAAGGACCAGCTGGGACGGATGCTGACAGGCATCTCAGGCCTGCAGTGTTTGTCTGCACTCCACTCTCCACCTCTTGCTGGGGAGGGGGTGGCCCGAAACAGAGGCAGAGACACCCCAGTCCAAGGGCCCAGTGAAGTTTATTCGCAGAGAAAGAGAGTGGGGTCTGAACTGGGAGGGGCTCAGCCCACCTCTCTCTAGTGGGACAAGATTTTTATCAAGTTTCAGTGAGGTAGTGTGGGTGAGGGGGTTGATGGTTTGGTAAGGAAAGAAAGAAAAGAGGGGAGCAAGAAATTCTGGTGAGGGGTTTGTGGTCTGATAGGGAAGAGGTGTTGGTTAGAAGGAAAAGAGCTAAGGTTTGTTTATGGTCAAGATTTTGATAAGCGCTTTCAATGGGGGGGTGGGGAAGACGGGCGTAAAGTGATTTATGGTTTTATGGTCGTACCAGCTGGGGCCTACCAGGCTGGTTTTGGTCACCCCTGTGGGGCATGCCCACCGTGCTGGTTTCAGGCAATGGCAGGTCTGATCATTGGATAAGACGACCTGCCTGAATTTCAGGGACGGAGTGCCCTCACCTCCCACTTTGGTTTAAGGACCCAAAGGTGTTGCTGTCTTGTTAGCTGCTTCTTGCTGACAAGGGTTGTTGACGTGTCCTGGGGTCTGCGGGGAGTGTTGGGAGTTTGGGGAGTCTGGGGACCCTCTGGCATCTCCTAAAGAGGGAGGTCTCTTGGCTGTTTTTAGGCAAGCTTTGGTATGGATCCTGTGAGTCCATCAGAGGAGCCGAATCTGATTCACTTGTTGGTAGGTATAGGCTGGTATTCTTAATAGGACCACGAGTTTAACTTGAAATTTTGGTCTGGAAGAGATAAAGTGAATAAAGGTATTGAGGATTAGATGCTCAAAGAGTAACCAAAGAATTAATGAGAGAAATACCAGTGGCAATAATAGTGACATTAGCCAGCTGGATTTTTATAGGACATCTACGCCCAGGGTATGAGCTGGTTAGGGATCGGGATCTGAAGTATTTCCCTTTTTCGACAACAGCTGCTTCTCCCTTGGTTGACTTCCCCAGTACTGATTGTATCTCTGTTGGAAGGACACACTGCCGTGGAAGTGGGACTTTCTGCGCATGTCCCCAGAGTTTGTCGCACCTGAAAAACAGCTTTGCAGAAGTTTACACAATTGTTTGGGGAGTTACCTCAGTGTCCTAGGACACAGTTGATGCCATTTGTCTCTAGTTTTCGTCCCACCACAGAGGCCCTCGGGCACCCTGTCTTACTCCTGACTGTTGACTCAGAAGAGGCCCTACATTTCTCATGGGTTCTATTGTGTGATTCCGTACGGATTATTCTGCCTTTCCTCAACTCAAACTTTTTATGTAACCTGACTGAGAATTTCTTTTGGTATATGCCCTTCTGGTTCTTTAGTTTTTAACATATTAACCAACAGTTTAAGTAACTCTTAGTCCTTGTTTCTTACGTTTAGTGGAGTTTTTAAATGTATGTTGTTTTAGTCATCTAGTGTTGCTCTAACAGAAATGCCACAGAGTGGATGTCTTTAACAAAAGGAAGTTTATTCTTACGCAGTCCGCTAGGCTCCAAGTCCAAATTCAGGATGTCCGTTCCAGGGGAAGACTTTCCCCTTGTGGGCTCTGGAGGAAAGTCCGGTATTGCATCAGTCTTTGTCTGGAGAGCATCGTGGCGCAGGAACCTCAGGTCTGAAGGATGCGTTCTTCTACCAGGACTTCTTTCTTGATGACATGAAGTTCCCAATTCTCTGCTTCCCTCCCTTTCCCTTTATCTCTTGTAGGACGAAAGGATTAAGGGTGGTGCAAACCATACTCCAGGGAAACTCCCTTTACAGTGGAGCAGGGAGGTGATCCCATGAAGGGATTTACGGTCCCACCCTAATCTTTAACATACAGGAAAATCACAAAATGGAGGACAATCACAGAATACAGGGAATCATGGCCCAGGCAGAGGACTACATGTATTTTTGGAGGGACATAATTCAATCCACGACATATGTGTTCTCAGTTTAGTTAATAATCTTTGTCCCAGCAACCCTACAGCGCACTAAGTGGTGTATAGACAGGTGTATCTTACTAGCTGTGACTCCATCAGACACAAAAACAAACTTTTTACCTTGGATTTTTAGTCCAAGCCAGTAATCATACAGTCTCGCTTGGTGAGTGGACTCATTTAAGGTAAAGAAGATAGCTTTTCATGTCTAAGACATATGTAATCTCCTACCTTCCACGTCAAGTGTAACCCTTGGTTTCCCCATGGGGATGTCGGTGGTGTGGCCAAGAGCCAGGCAGGTCTCAGGGCTCTGTCCGTAGTCTGTTTCTTCAGACCCCTCTCCTGAGGGTCATTATAGGAAGACCTGTCTACCTGGGCTTGTGGGAAGTCAGTTAGGCATCCTGTTTTGGGGGGCTCAGGGCATTCCACTTTCCTGGCCTCATATTTTGACAGTACCTGTATTGATCAGAGTCAGTACTCGTCAGGCAGTGGAGTGGTCCAAGTCTTCATATTGGGGTCCAATTGGGTTACCTTGAGGTGGGCACTGGAGCCAAAAATTGGGCCTTCTTTTTCATTTATTTTTTTCCTGCCGCCAAATCTCTTGTTATTACACAGCTTGAAGGCCTCCTCTACCAATCAAAAGAGTGGCATCTGAGGTTCTCCTAGAAGGTCGTAAACGTCTGTACATAGGTGATCTTTCTGTTTTCCCTTACATCCACAAAATAGAATACACAGAGTAAAACAGCCAGACTTAGTCCATCTAGATCATCATTTAACTTAAGTAGCTTTAGGAACTAGCTTTCTTAAAGCTCACAGTTTAAAAGGGTATTAACTGAATGCCATTGGTTTTTAAGATCTCCAGCATCAGACAGTGAAATGTGAAGTAGAATAGAAACACCAACAGCATCAGGCCAATTTTCTGAAAGAACCAATGAAATTATGACCCTACAGTCTCTGAAAAAGGCATGAGGTGTTTGTCCATAAGTAGTATCAGTAACCATTTGTCATGTGTCTCAGCAGCAATTGCATTTTATAAAACCCCGGATTTCATGTTAATAAACCTGTTAAATTAATTTAGCTTATATTTAGAAAGTAGGACCTCAAAACATTAGCAATGTTTTTACATAAAACTCATAGTATATTCATTTACTAAGCCTTGTGCAGTTGTTCTGTTTCACCTATTTTCGACCAGCTGCAGTTTCTGAGGCTGTTAGCTCTGCACAGGAGCCTTAGATATCTCAAGTCATGGTCATTTTCATAAGTCTGAAATCTTTGTTGAGCTATTCTGGTTAAATGTTTTCAGGAAATTAGTAAATACTGTAGATGACAAAAACTCAATAACCAGTAATCATTACCCATATCTTTAAGGGACTTCCAACACTATACTTAACAATCTTGAAGTATAGTACCACACAGTGAGATTAAGTCTCAAGTGTTTATGTAGCAAAAATAAATTTATAAGCAAAAGATTTGAATTTTCCAGTCAAAGCACTGGCTTTGATGATGTCAGATTAAATAATATAGTCAAGTTGGCAATTGAAACCAAATCAAACCCATTGTTGTGGTATTGATTTGGGTTTATAGCAACCCCATAAACAGAGTAAAACTGTGCTATGGAGTCTCTAAGGAGTGCCTGGCAGACTTAAACTGCCCACCATCTGGTTAGTGGTGGTGTCTCCCAACTACTGTGCCACTGCAGTTTCTCCAGTTATCAACAGATTACTTGATATGCATTTGTTAAAAAGTATTAAGAGGAAATAATCAATACAAATTTTAACCCAGTGAGAGTCAGACACCTTTTTCCATTCCAATTGGTATCAAAGCCTTTTGGCTCTTGTCTCTCAGAAAAACACTATCATTGGCTTTTGCTTTTTGTCCATCTCTAAACCTCATGGCTTGGTTTTTGACTCAAGAATTTTATCCTAATGAGAGATCAAATCTTTGCCTTTAAGGGAGATTATGTAAGGAAAAAATTAACTGTGTACTCAGAAATCAGAGAAAATTGTTATTCAGCAGTCACAAAGCCAGTTCTTTTTAACATTAAGCTTCTTTAAAAATCTCATAAATGAAACTGGTAAACTTTTGTCAGGCAATGAAAACTTTTGACCATGCCAAGTAAGTATTTTAATAAACCTCTATAGTACAATCCCTTAAACAGCAAAAAAGAAAAACAAAACAAAACAAAAAAAACACCCTCATTAAGATTTATATAAGATGTATATTTTTCCTTGTCGCTGAAAAAGCAAACAGTATATAAATTTAGCTTATATCAGATAGCTTATTAAGCTAGTTACCCTAAAGTCCAGTGCTGAAATAAAGCTTCCTTAAACATTCTAGGTCTTTAGTGAGAAGTCTTTTTTGGATTTACCCAGTTTACGATCATGAAAGTAAAGCAGTAATCCTTATCTGGTTTTCATCTTAAAAAGAAGGTGTCCACCTAATTATAATTTATTTTCTTTTTTTTTCCCAAAAGCTTCCCTGGGGCTATGACCTGAGGCTAATTTCTGTACTTCCCTCAACTTATTTCTGGAGGGCAAAAGATCATTAATTTTCCTTCTACTGTTTTGAAATTGTTGCTCTCTCCTTAAGATGAAGTTATCCCTTTAACTAAGGGCTGTACAATCAGGTTTTTCAGCTCAGTGACAGTACATCTGAATCTATTGGAAATTAGGCTTCTTTATCAACCTTAATTTAGTTGAAGCAAGACTCCGACATACTAAACAAGTTTCAAAAGGGGAAGAAATATCTTAAAATCAGATACATTGGCAAACACAAGTCATGAGACCCTTGATAGGCTGACTGTTTTACAAGAGCAGACATTGAATAAGAAAACACTGGGGGCAAAAACAATTCTGAGGTTGAATTGGTCAAAATGTGTAGCCCTAAGCAAAACATTAAGCACGGAGTCTACAGGAATCAAGACACTTTTTCACCAAAAATTATAAATCTGGAGTCCCTACGGACAGCCTATGTAAGTGCAGCAATACAATGACATTTCCAAAACCCCGCAAAGGCAAACGTAAAATCACACCGCAAATACATTTATCTGGTCAAATACACACTGGAGGCCTCCTACTGTCACACACACACAGCTTCACTTTACACAGCCCATTTCTTTCTTAGTTTAAGTGAGCTCAGCAAGGACTTCCCTGAATTTTGACAAAAGAGCTCTAATTGTAGGATGGTAGAATGATTTTATGGATCCATTCAATTGCTAGCTTTCTCTGAAGTCTAGTTGGTACCTTGGCCAGGCCAATTACATTACAGTAAAACTTCATTTGATATTTAGTCACAGGTGGGTGCCCATATCAAAACCAGACAGACAGAATGCACCCCATGAGGTTTTTATTAGGACTTTATTTCCCATGTTATAGAGTATACGGATACAGAGAAACCTTTCTCAGTTGGGACAGATGTTACTCTATTACCAGACAGATAGTAGGTACTGAGACAGACAGAAGTTCAAGCCCTGATGAGAACTCGAGTTCTCTGTGGAACCAGAGTGAAGTGCTTGAACCTTTTTTAATTGGTGAATTGACACTGGGCATGGATGGGTGGTTTTCATAGGCTCCGAAGGAAAAGACCATTGGCAATGCTGCTCAGAGCATTCAGAAGCCACACCTCTGCACCTACCTGTCCAGGTGGACAAGGGTGACTTCTCCAAATTCCCTCTGTCCTCGGTTGAGCTCAAGAGGAGAGGAGGCTGAAGAGTCTACTTTTTAAACTAGTGGGACAGCAGAGGTCCAGGAAGTGGGAAGTGTTATGGTTGGAACAGTGTGTACCTCACTTTGTGCTGAGTTTGTCTTGCAGGTGGCAGACACTTTGCTCGTCTGTAGCGTGTACCCTCTTATACTGTCATGGGAGCCTTCCAGTGGCAGACACCCTTTGGTGGTTAAATGTCTGACCTGTGCCCCCAAATTATTTTATAGACCTTATCCTCAGCCTTTGAATGGAGCAGATTGGTACATTCACCCATCCAAGCCAGAGTTACTGGAGTGGTATGAACAGCCCCCCTGTCTGTGGGCAGTCACTGCTACCTGTAATTTGCTCCAAGAAGCAGCAAAGTTTACTCTGGTGTAACAAGTAATGGTAAACATCCATCATGTAGTCCGACCCCTCCTGGAGCAGAAGGGAGGATTCTGGTTGACAGCAGGACAGACGGGGAAATATCAAGCCATCCTATTAGACAATCTAAATGTAACCCAGTGGGCGGTGACAACTTTAAATCCAGCCATGTTGCTGCCTGTGGCGGAGAGCACACCACAACATGACTGTTTAGAAATCATCAAAGAAGTCTATTCTAGCTGCCCTGACCTTTCTGACATTCCCCTTGATGACCCAGAAGCTGAAATACACACGGATAGAAGCAGTTACGTGACGGGAGGGAAAAGAAGAGCTGGCTATGCGGTAGTTAGTGACTCTGACTGAGTTGTTGGGGGCTGGCCCTCCACCTCCAGATTCTTCAGACCAAAAGGCAGCGTTGACAGCCTGGGGAAGAGCCCTCCTCCTGGCTGCAGGGAAGAGTAAACGTCTACCCTGACGGTCGAGGTGCTCGTCTGGTCTGACATGCTCAGGGGGCCCTGTGGAGAGAACCAGGCCTCTGGAACACAGCAGATGGGGAGATAAAACACGTGCCTGAAATTTGGGATCTCCTGCAGGCTGTAGGAGACCCTCCCGAAGTAGCAGTTATCTACTGCCCTGGCCACCATTGGGCAAGACTCCCAAGGCCGTGGGACACAGGAAGGCAGATCTCCAGGCTAGGAAAGCCGCCCTCCAACAACTGAGCCCAGTTCCGCTTTTGCTCCCAGTTCTACTCTTGCCTCTCCGTAGCTTCCGGTACATGTTTATACTTCTCGAGACTTAGAAAGGGCTGAGCAATGGGGATTTTACCCCAACCCAAGCACTGGCTGGTTTGTTGGTTCAGACGGAAAAGTCCTGGTACCTGAAGGCCAGGTACGAGATGCAGCGTCTGCTCCACGACCGTGCTCACTGTAGTTGGGATGCCAGGACAGGACGGGTGCAGCAGGTGACAGCTGGACCGCATCTGTTAAAGGCGATTCCAAAAGTGACACAGGAGTGTCTCCCCTGTGCCCAGAATAATCCAGACAGTCCCACACCCCTCGGAACCAGAGACCCAGTTCCGTGGAACAGAGATGGGGTCCGTTTCCGTGGGACAGATACGGGAGAAGATTGACAGGGGGCTTCCATGTAGTACCTCGAGCCCCAGGAAGCTTTCGGCACCTGCTGGTCTTTGCAGGCACACTCTGGATGGGTGGAGGCTTTCCCCTGGCACACTGGACCAGCCCGGGAAGGAAGCAAAGCTCCCCTAAAGGGTATTTTGCCAAGACTTGGACTCCTTCTAACTACCCAGAGTGATAGTGGTGGCATTCATCACCCGAGTAACCCACGAGGTAAGCAAAGCACTGGGAATAGTGTGGAGACTGCATTCTGCCTGGAGACCCCCGTCAACGGGAAAAACAGAAAAGATGAACCACAGCTTAAAGAAGACATTGGCTAAGCTCTGCCAGGAGACCCACTCAGTGTGGATTCAGATACTGCCTGTTGCCCTGCTCCAGGCTGGGGTACTCCCACGAAGTGGACTTAAATTAAGCCCTTATGAGAGAATACACGGGAGGCTGCTCTCGAAGCAGTGCGCTCTACCCACCTAGCGGCGGTCTCTGAGAAAGCTCTCAGTGCTGTTAATCGGTGTACTTGTCTCGCCTGTCTTTCCCGGCTGACGCCCCCTGCACAGGTTCAAGTGTGGGGACCAAGTCTCACTGCAGGTGTAGAGACAGCAGCGTCCTGGAGACCGTCTGTCTCCGCAGTGGGAAGGTGCATACGAGGTCCTATCGACTACCCGCTCCTCTGTGGAGCCCACTGGGGTGGTGGCCTGGGCACACCACACCTGGGTTAGGGATAGCCCTCCCTTACCACCTGGGCAAGAAGAAGAAGAAACAGACCAGGAGGCTCATCCCAGACGTTCCTTCACGCCAGTGGGGAGGCTTAAGTCCAAGTTCAAAAACATCTGATGCTTGTTTGTTTTTTCTTTCCCAGCATTTGTGAGAAGGGTCTGAGCTCATTTCACTTCAGAGAGAAGGAACTCTCATGTTGGGGACCAATGGGAGCCTGACACTTCCACCATTTCTGCCCTAACCCTGGTGGGACTGTTAAAGTGGGTGAGACAGACTTTAGGAAGAGAAAATATTGTGTTTGGGGGGAAGAAAAAATCCCCACATTTTCCATATTGCTGATACTATCCGGGGAAGTAATAGTATCTAGAATGATCTCTGATATCACTCCCCTTTATGAAGGCACTTATTTCTGTGTTAAATTTCATAAAGCAACCCCTCAAGATGTTGAGGTTCTGAGGGGACAAAAGGTTCAGGTTGCAGTCAAATCCCAACCTGACAGACAGGACTAGTCTTCTAATGACAATACCTGTATCTCAAGCTGTTGCTGGAGGTAGACTTTAAAATTGTTGGATGGGTCACCCTCTGCCTGACTCAGGAGCTCCTGTTCTCTCCCTGGCTGCCCCGTTACAACCACACCCCTGACTGTATCAGTGCTCTTGCAAAGCCAAAATTTCCGGTCCGAGCCCAGTGAAGTGAGGATATGCATATGCGTATGTGTATCTACATATACATACGTATACACGTGTATGTGTGTATATATATTCATTAGAATATATAGTAGAGTGGAGTCTTGTCATAAACATAAGTTAAAATTGGCTAAGCTATTAAACACAAAAGGTCTGTGCTTCAGCTAAGTAAGGTGGTGAGAAACTACAAAGTCACAGTGAAGAAAGAAAAGTTAGGAAATACAAAGTCATGGTTGAGAAGGAAAAGGGAGAAAAACAAGTGCCAGACATGGCCACAGATGGTGAGAGAGATGGTAAAGACCATAACCAATCAGAAAGAAGTTAACAACTGGAGGTACCAAACGAGAAGACTTATGGACTGACCAATAACAACCAGAACCAAACAAACAACTTGTATTAAAACCCAGCACTCTGGACATGGGGCGCAGCAGTCCCCTCCAGGAATCTGTGTCTGCAGTCTGCCGCCCTGACCCCGGTTTGCCTCATCCTTGAAGGCCCGGGGGTGTGGTCTCCCTCTGGGAGTCTATGCCCGGTCTGTTACTGTGCCTCATCTTCAAGGGCCTGGCAGCCAACATCCTGCGAGCCCGCATCTGCTGGTTGTTGTGCTGTCACCTGACTGGGGAGCCTCATCCGCTAGCCATCAAAGGTTGGTTCGAGTGGCCGTGACCGTTTTCCCGTTGCTGCCTGAGATTCCTGTGCTGTCCCTGTTGGCAGATCTGCCTCCGAGAGGCGTTATCATTCTGCCGACTACTAATTGACTAATCGATCTGCTTATCCAGTGACTGTGACAAGTCTTCCCTTAGTGTCTGAGCCTGGTGTTGTGTTCCTGCCTGCTTAACTTCTGAGACATCCTGTCATCATAAAATTCTACTTCCAGTTCTCCTGATGTCAGAACAGTGAGAGCACAGTCAATCCTTAAATTTTGTTAGAGTAAAACTCGCTTTTAGAGAAGTGAGTGTGCTGATGTGCTAGTGTTACGACTTGATTGCTGCAGTCCCTGTCCCCCTCCGGAGGGACCTGTGCGGTCTTAATTCACTAAATGACAGTCTAGAACTAGTGTGAATGTAAGTAGGACTTCTTAAGTTATGTAAACAGCAGTGCTTTATGTCCTGGTGATAGCACCTCCCTTCCCCCTGCTTAACTGTAAATATGTGGTTTGATTAAATAAAGCTCATCACTGACCCCAAGCCTTGTTAGTTACCGGTTTTCCTCTTGTGACCATCGACAGTTTCTGGGTGTTCATGACACCTGGTTAATTAGTATCCTATTACACTACCTAGTTTTACTGTCTAGACTAGGTGATAGGATGACTACTTAGCTGGAGACTCCTCAGTAGACCCCCGGGGGGTGGGCGGCGACCCCAGCTGACAAGATTTCCAACTTTGTCTTTTATGTGATCAGACGAAATATAGCGCTCATCTAATGCACACTTCTGATTCACGCTTCCTCGTTCCCCAGTACACCTCCCTTTTCCTGTAAACCCTGGTGGCAACTGTGGGTCAGGCGCCCCTGGAAACTCTGTGGGGAAGTTCTGCTCTGACCTCTATGATCACCGTCAGTAGGTAACCGACTGGACGGCAGTTGTTTTTTTTTTCCTACTGTAAGTAAGATGACATCCCTGGTTGATGCCCCTTACCAGCAGGAAGTGGTTAGAGGAGGTCAGCGTCCCTCTTCCCAGGATTGAGAAGGTATCCACAGAAGGGGGTAGTTGACAGGAAGGCCTCTGGCCACCCTGCTACAAGCAGCAGTTAAAGCAGTCGTGTTACAAGTACTGAGTCCTGAAAACTTGTTTCTCCCAGACCTGTCAGACCCCACCTTCTCCCAGCTGTCACACAGCTATTGTTGTTCCTTCCCAGGAGTGTTCCTTCCTTGTTTCTCCCCTTTCAGCTATTCTCTAAGGCCACTGGACCGAATTACCAGGTAGTTTGGACTCTGATGATTATCAAGCTTCACGACTTTCTGAAGCCATGTAGATCCTCGCAAAGAATTCGGTTGAAGCATCAAAGGAATCGCTTGCATGGGCCCAGGTAAAATATCAGCTAGCGTCCGCTCCTCAGCCAACCTGTGTAACCTCCAGGCTTGGCCTGTGCATGCAGGCAAGCTTTGGAGAAACTGACGCCCCCTCGCCCCTTGTGTGTCAGCACGCAGTAAATGTCCTCGTGAAATCACCGCACCTCCTGTCACTGTATTGGCTCTGTGGACAGGAGGCACAGATCCGCAATTGGCTCTGCCCCCTCAAACCAACTGGAGTCTCGCTCAGCCTTGAACTGGGCCCCCTACTTCCAGGTCTGCGCGACCCCCTCGCATAGGTCCCCTGGGGAAAGCCCTGTCCTGGGGGCTGGTGGTTTTCCAAGGCACGCACGTCGCAAGCTCTCGGCCATCTCTGCATGTTCAGGAGGAGGGGCATGATGCCATCATGCCCTGGGGACCGGTGGCAGGCCAGCAAGCTCTCAGTGCCTGACCCTTCTTGCCCAATTTGCCTCAGAGGCCTGGCTGGTGAACGCTTCTCTGCGACCCCCGTCCAGCACGGGTGGACCCAGGACGCGTAACATCAGTCAGACCTCTGGTTCTCCCGCTGGAGGGTCTGGGTGTTCGGTGAATGAGACACTGAGTACGATGTCCTTCTTAGGCTCCTACCCCTGTTGCTCTTTTCGACTCCCTTTCTCCTGCCTGGAATGTGTGTGTGATGGCTAGAGCTCTGGCAGCCCTTTTGGATTGTGAGGGGCAATATGGGGTGAACTGTGTGCACCAAAGGTATGTGTTGAATTCCTTTCCTGAGACCCGTCTCCCCACAGAGGCTGGTGGGCTTCAGGGCAGGACTCTCTTTATTGAAGCCGGGGACTGAGCAGGAGGGGGCCTTCCACTGGCCGTGGATCAGTAGGTGTGGCCGGCCCGGGACTGAAGTCAGAGGGCTCACAGGGTGATTCTGTCCTCGAATATGGACAGCAGTAGCAGGAAGGCCCAGCCGCTCAGCAGCCCCACGTTGTGCAGCAGAAACAGCAGCCAGGGCCGTGGGTCCCGCACCTGCAGCATGGCTGGGAGCTGGGGACAGATGGGTCCAGTCAGTGCCAGCTCAGCCCCCACCAGACCGTTACTCCCTGGCAGCCTATCCTGTTCGCCTCTCCCTCACCAGGTCACAGAGCCCCACGTAGAGGAAAAAGCCAGCCGCCACTGCCAGGATCCAGGCCTGGCTCTCCTCATCCACGCCGATGGCAAGTGCCACATACAGGCCGATGAAGGAGGTGAGCGAGGAGAGCACGTTCAGCAGCAGCGCCCGGGGCACCGACAGCCCAGCGTACAGTAGGGCCGCAAAGTCCCCTAGGGGCGTGAGGGGACACAGGCCGCCATTTGCACCTCTTCCAGGTAGACCGGCTAGACAACCAACGCCGGCTGCAAATATCCGCAGCCCTCCCCAGGCCCAGCCCCACTGGGTGATATGGATCCGCAGCACCCCAGGTTATGTCCTCTTCCCGGCCGCAGGTACCCCACTGTGGGCATCCCCACTATGGGCATCCCCACTACACTTGGCCCCAGGATGAGGACACCCACCCCAACAGGTCCCGCCCTGTGGCTCTCACCCAGCTCGTGGGGCAGCTCGTGGCAGAGCACCGCCAGTGAGGTGGCCAGCCCGGTCTTCCAGGAGGACGCGAAGGCCGCACCCATGGCCAGCCCGTCGGCGAAGTTGTGCACTCCGTCTCCCAGGGTGATCATGTAAGGCAGCAGCCGCAGCTCTGGAGGCAGGCGTGGCAAGCATGCTTCGGGACCCTCTGCTCAGGCACCCTGTGCCCCAGCCCGCGGTCCCACAGACCACCCTTGGACTGCGCACGTGCCCAAGGTCCCCAGACCTCCCTGAGTGCTTACCCGAGCTCAGTTTTGGGGGCTCCCGGCTCAGCTGGTCTGGGCTTTCCACTGTGACCTGGGGGTGTCCATGTGGATGAGGTGTGGACAGGGGACGTGGAGGAGGGGTGTGGGGCTGGGTCCCTAGTCAGCACCAGAGGCCAGGGAAGATGTTTTGGGGTGGTGCCCGAGTGCAAGAGGGGTGTGGGGCCAGTGGAGAGGGCTTGGTGTAGCACAGGGGAGTCAGCGTGGGCTCACCAGGTCTGCCTGAGAGCCCTCCTGGGGCTGGTTGGTTGGCTGGAGCTGGCTGGGCCTCAGCTGCAGGGACACGCTGTGGCTGTGGCCTCCACGGCTGCTGGACTTGCCCTTCTTCTGGTCCTGCGGGGACAGTGGCTCAGGCTCTCCACTCCCTACCCTGCCTGCCTGTCTTCCCGGGCCTGGGTGGTCGAGAAGCTGACCTCGGGGTCCTGGGGCATCAGCAGGTTGAAGAGGCTCTCACACAGGAAGAAGGCATACAGGCCACCCAGCACAGCCAGGAGATGCCAGGTGGCCTGGGAGCCGAGACCCTCCCCATCGTGGCTGTGGTCATGGTCATGGTCATGTAGCCCCAGCACCTGTAGAACAGTGTCCTGGTTCAGACGGGAGTCTCAGGTGTCACCTCTTTCCGCTGCCTGTGAAGCGAGGGTCCCCAGGGAGAGTATGCCCGGGCGAGGTGGGGAGAAGAATCTTGTGAGGGACGGGGAGGCCTGACCTGGGGTGTCAGGTGCAGGAGGGCGTCCCCGGTGAGTGCGCCCACAGCCATGCTGAGGAAGGTCTGGATGATGTAGTGGGTGGCCCTGGGGCAGACTGGGCAGGCCAGCAGCGCGCCCAGCACCGACATCAGGCAGATGATCAGGTTGGCCAGGGAGCTATACAGGTACTCTGGAGCGGGGACAGGAGTGAAGGCCAACAGCCTTCCTCCAGTCCCCCACCCCAGCCCTGCCCCAGGGCCAGGCCCTGGAGCCAGGCCTCTGCTTGGGCTGACCCTTCGACTCAAAGCCCTCACCCTCTTCCTTCTTTCCCCGCCTGGCCTCTGCTCCTCCCACCCCTGCCCAGGACTCGTCCCACCCCTAGCCCAGCGCCCTCTGCCCACACGGCCAGCACCCTGAGCACAGCTGGGGCAGCACCTCTGGGGTGGCACTCACTTTCTGCCTGGCTGAGCTGGTCTTGGGCGGAGGTACTGGACTGGAGGCTGCAGGCCCCACTCAGCTGCTGCTGCACCAGGGCAGGGCTGAGCTGGGCCCAGGCCTCGGGGGCCACCCCCGTGTGCTCTGACAAGCCATATACAGCCATCACTTCCCCGGGGCTCAGGCACACCTTGGGGGAGGACAGAGGGGTGTCAGGGGCCGGGCAGAGGTGCGCGTGGAGCCCGTCTCCCCAGGACCCTGCCTGCAGAGTACTCACCGTGTCCCACACGCTGCCGCTGCTGTCGGAGGTGTTCAGGGCCCCAGGGTCCTGGTGCCTTTGGCTTCCTGTGGCCCCTCTGCCCAGGTCGCTGCGGCTGCTCAGATCACCGTTGTCCTGGGACCGCTGGGCCTCCACCTCTCCACCCAACCCCAGGCGCTGCATCAAGGTGGCCAGCTCTGGCAGGAAGACACAGCCGCCAGCCACCGCACATCAGTGCCGGCCCAGCCGCGTCCTCCAGAAAAGCGACACTGCCTGCCCTGGGCCAGAGCTCACCAGATAGCGTGATGTTGGGGGCCTCGCTGGTGCGCTGGCGGAACACAAAGTCCACGAAGTACTGTGGGGCAGGCAGGGCCTGGAAGCAGGTGCCGTTTGCCGCGTGGTCCAGGAGGGCGGCCAGGGCTGGTCCAGGGCCACCAGGGCCGTCCTGGGATGCCTCCCGCAGCAGCTGAGGCACATCCACACAGGCCTGGGGAGATGGGGGCTCCTCCCTCAGGGTCTATCACTGCCCCAGAGGCCCTGACGGGCACCTGCCCTGAGGCCGTGCCTCTTCGGGGCCTCTTCCGCCCCCTCATCACCTCCTCCCACCTCAACCCTGTCCAGCCCTGTCACAGCCTGGTCCACTGTGGCCAGCTCTCCCAGCAGCCCACTCCCTCCACTGGTCCACCCTCCAGTCCCCAGGCCTTCTCTGCCCATGGGCCAGCCGAGGGCACCTCCCGGTGATGTCTGTGATGATGTTTCTCTATGCTTCTCACCTGGAGCTCCCAGATCCCCCCGGGGTCCCAAGGCTCTAGGAGTTTCCAGCCAGGTGATCCCTGTCGTGGCAAGTCCTTCCCCTCCCTGGCCCTGCCCCACACTCACCTCTTCTGCAGCGCGCTGGGGGCCCCCCTGGCTCTGAATCCTCTGGAGGAGCCTGCTCAGGCCCAGAGTCAGCGCGTTGGGGCTTTCGAGGGTGGCCAGGAGCTGGTCAGCACGGGCACCCCAGCGGCCGCCCTGGACATCTGCACAGGTGTCTTCAGGGTCGCTGAGATAGAGGGCCGCAGCCGCGCTGAGGCGGGCGATGTCCCCGGCATACAGGACAGACCCTGGAGGACGCCCTGGCTCCTCGGGCTGTCCCAGAGCCAGGACATCCTCTACGGACAGACACTGTGGGCAGAGGAGCAGGTGGGCTGGGCCCAGGGCCACGGAGGGCACCCCCCCTCACCTCTACTTCTCCCTACCACCCTGGAATGCAGGTGGGGTCTTGGCGATGGGTCCATGTAACCCAGGTTGCCTCCTCTGGAACCACAGCCAATGTGACAAGTGTAGTGAGGGGTTGGGGGCTAAGGGGTTAGGCAGGGGACCCTGGATTCCACGGAGGACTTTGTGCCCAGCCACCTTCCTACCTCCCCTGCCTATCCTCTCCAGAACAGACCCTGTCACTGGCCACCTGGAGCCACCCCGTGGAGTTTACCCTGGGCCCTTTGCAGCAGCCCAGGTGAGGTGGCTGGGGGAGGGACGGGTCCCTTGGGCTCCTACCTTTCCACACGGCCCGGAGGTGCAGTGCACACGGGCCGCTAGCGTATTTAACAGGCCGCCCAGCGCCGGGCGGTCCAGAGTTCCTCGGCCCGAGGTGAGGATAGTCAGCAGACGGGTGGGTGGGGCTGCCGCTCCCACCACCACCAGTGCGGCCAGCAGCAGCCCCGAGCCAAGCCGGGCCAGGTAAGCCATGCGCAGCCCCTGGTCCCTGTGCTGTCGGAGGAGGCTGGTGTCTGCAGCTGCGACCACCAGGGCTGCTTGGGCTGCACTGAGGCTGAGCAGGCCCAAGACTCCTGCTAGGTCTCTTCTGTGGGACGCTGTGATTGGCTGCCAGCAGGGCCACAGATGAGCCTTTCCAGTGGCAGGTCCTCCCAGATGGTGTTAGGATCTTGGGCCGCACCCCTTCTCTTGGAGGGGTGGCCTGGGCCTCTGAAAGGGCTTGGGGGTATCCCATCTACAGTTGATTTTTCTCTGGGCCTACCCTCAGCTGAGAGCCTGGGGACAGAGGTGTGCCCCCAGTGGCCCCACATGGACCAGAGTCACAGCCTAGTCCCACTGGCATTCTCAACCCCAGAGCCCACTCTTGCCAGCAAACTGTTCTGGCCGTGCTACTCTGAATCTTTGGGGCCTTGGTTGGGGGTGGGAGGTGGGGAGTCTCCTTGAACAAGAAGGGAGAGAATAGATGAGCTCCTGGTGGAGGCGGGCCTCCCCTTCCAGTCCTCCAGGCGAATTCTCCAGGAGACTCTAAAACAAATAGGAAGGAATGTGGCCCCCCTCCACACTCCTGGGGAGCTTTTGTCGGCCAGGCCCCTTGTGAGACCAGGGTGAGGTCCCTGGGACCCTGGGGCCTGCCCAGGGAGGGCTGGCCCCGACCTGCCTCTCCTGGCTTTGGCCTTTGCACCCCTGTAGCCTTATCTCTGGTGGCCCAATTCTGCTTAGTCAGTGGTCTAGGGGGTGGGGCAGACCCTGGGGCACCAACCCCACAGACTGAGGGAGTCTGTCCTGGTTCCTGCGGCATCAGGAATGCCTGGCCGCCTCACCCACCCATCAGTCATTGAACAGCAGATAAGCCACCCCGCTGCCTCCTGCCTTGCTCAGCCCAACCCTGACCCTAAACCCTGACCCCCTTGTCAGGAGCTGGGCATGTGCAGGGAGGCCTTGGAGTTCCCCGGGGGGGAACCATGGAGGACTCTGTCCACTGGCCTTGTGCTGGTGACGAGGTGGGGCAGCTGCAGGCAAGGTGACTGCTTGGAAGGAACTGAGAACGCTGGCTCTTGTCTGGCACGTGGGAAGTGTCCTAGCTCTGGGGCCTCTCCAGGAGACATGTGTGTGCGCATGTGTAACACAACCCACTTGCTCACTTGGTAGCCCTTCTGACCTAAGAACACAGACAGTATGACATCCTGAGAGGAGCTGAGGGGAGGCAGGAGAGGGACTGGGTTAAGAGGATGCCCTGAGCTGGTGACCTGGAACCGGTGGCCCCCGTCAGCGTGGTAGGAAGGAGGGAAGGAGGCAGGCGGCCTCACGCCCAGACCACTGGGCCAGGCCAGCCTCCTGAGCTGCCCGTGGCCACCCCACGCTGCGGGCTTAGTGCACAGCTCCCAGCCCGGGTTCCAGTTGGTCCTCGTAGGCCTCCCCAAGCCCCACTCGCCTCCCCTCCACCAGCGTCCCTCCCTGTGGTCACCCAGGGCTTTGAGCCAGGCCCTCCTCTGGGCCCCTGGACCATCCATCATGCACCCCATGGTTGTATCATCCCGCACTGTGCTCGTTAAGGGGCTAACGGTTATATCAACCTACCTGACCCCACTCCATCACACCTCCCTGTCTGGGGACTCCTGTTGTCCCTGTTGTCCCCCTGGCCCCTCCACCCTTCTGAGGCTCCTTTTCAGAGTCTCCCTCACCACTGCCTGTTCTCCTAGCCCTGGAGGTGCCCTGGGGCCTTCTGTGCACAGCCTGGCAGCAGAGATGTCATCCACCCGTGTGGGAGGACGCACCCGGCCTCACAGGACCTCTTTCTGGGACAGCAGCCTCATGCCCAGGCACGTGCTGGACAGCTGCCTTGACCCCAGCCCACAGGAGGCCCACCCCTCTCCACCTCCCGCACCGCACCCGTCATAAATCCTACAGGGGATTGGCCCCGCCCGCCCCGTGACAGCCTCTGGGTGAAGGGTGAGTGCAGGCTGCCCCAGGCCAGCCACCCCACGGCCTTGGCCCTCCTCACCCGCAGCCTCTGGAACAGGATGCCCCGCAGGCTGACACCACCCCACCTGTCAGACCGAGTAATTTCAGGTTCCTTTGAGAAAGGAAAGGCTCCAGGGGCACTGCAGGCACCAAACAGGACAGTTCACCTCAGAACTACCGTGTGCACTTGTGTGATTTGTTGTGTGGTGTACTGCGTCTCCCCCAGAGCAGGACACTATCACTCAGAACAGCCCTAGTGCTTGAGTGGAACCGCCAGCCCTGCACCACGGCCATCAAGCTCTAGGGCCTCTTGGCATGAGCAGGGGGCACACTGGGCCTGCCAGTTGCCCACTGGGCTTCACCACGCCTGCAGGGGAGACCTCCAGACTCTGGGTGGCTGCAGCCACCTTGCCTCGCCGGGAGTGTGGGCCCTCGTGTGCTTCCCTGTCCACTGTGAGGGGCTAGTGGCCTGTCACGAAGCCCTAAGGACTGACAATGGCTGGAGGCTTTGGCAGGGGTGTGGACAGCAGTGTTGTGGGCCCAGCAACTCAGCCCCGCTCCCAAAGGTGCCCTCAGCCAGGCAGCGGTGTGCCCCACAGCCTTCTCCACCACTGGATTCCAGGCCCACATGGTCTACGCGCTGCGCAAGCCCCCTCACCAACACGGAGGCCACCCCCAAGCCGAGCCAGCTGCCCTGGAATTGGCACTGGGCCCTCCCTGACCCAAAGGGCTGTGTGAGGGGCACAGGGGCAGTGACAGAGCTAGCCCCCACACTGGCTGGGGGGCACACAAAGCCAAAGTGCTTGTAGCCCCTTCTCCAGGAGGTGGGTGTGGGGACCGAGCCCCCCAGGCCGAGAGAGCAGCAGACACACTTGAGTGGAAAGAGGTCAGGCAGCATCTTTATTGCAGTGAGGGTGGGAGGGGGCCAACAGGCCAAGGCTTCCCAAGTGTGGGGACCACGGACAGACCCCACAGGAGAGAAGACTGCTGGCTGGCCACCGGGCTTCAGGCGTGCAGGAAGCGGTTGAAGGCGTTGTAGGCCGACTCCAGGTCAAAGAGCATCTGCCGCACCTGGGAGTCGTCCAGCTCATCGGAGGCTGACATGCCGCTCAGGGTCTGGAGCCTGGGGGCAGCGTGGAGTGTGGGTGTGGTGGAAGGTGGGGAGCCAGAGAGCCGCCTCAGCAGCCTGTGGGCGGTGGGGAGCGTGCCTGTGTGCGGGGAGAGTGCCAGGGGCGGGGAGCCCTGCAGGGCAGCCACCCCGCAAGGACATGGCTCACCACTGGCTGACCGTCTGGCGGCCCTCAAAGTCCGCGGGCAGGTGGCTCATGCGGTGCATGGTCTCCATCAGCTCCCGCAGGTCTGGTTGGATCTGCGGACAGCGCCCAGACGCTCACCTCCCACAGGCCCGGGCCCCCCGTGGCAGGCCCGGCCCCAAGCCCACGGGAGACTGACCTCATCCATGGCTCGGATCTCCAGGCGCAGCTTGTCCATCACGGTGATGAAGAGCTGGGGGGACGTGTGCGTTAGCCCATGGCCGTCCATTGTTTGGCTGGGCCTGAGCTGCAGCCGTCCTCCTGGCTTCTCTCCTCCTAGGCCGCCTCGCAGAATCTCAGCCAGGGGCTCCCCAGGCCCCACACCTCCCGAAGGCACCCGGGGCACCTGAGCCCCTGCAGGCACAGGGTGCTGTGTGTGCCCGGGTGTTCCAGCCCCCACGGGGCACAGTGCAGTGCCTCCCAGGAATGGGTCCTCTGTCCCGTCACGTGCTCTCAGGGGTCTCGGGAGCTGCCAGGAGACCTTGCCCCCAGGAGACACTCTGCCCACTCTAACTCACAGCTCACTGCAGCTAAATGGTGCCCCTGCCCCCAGTGAGTCAGGGTTCCAGACAGTCAGGAGCCTGTGTGTGTGCACCCTCCAACCCTGGCCAGACCCCGGCCCACCGAGACCACGTCCGCGATGCAGCGGTTCAGGTTGCCCTTGTCGTCCTTGATGGTGATGGGCCGGTCCTCCTTGATCCTCTCCATGGCCAGCGGGCAGTCCAGCTGCGACAGAGACAGTGTGGGCACCTGGCCTCAAGGAGACGGTACCCCGCGCAGACGGCCCCACTCCGACAGCACCCCACACACCTCGGGGACCCAGGGCAGACAACTCACGCGGAACTTGCGACAGAACTCGTCGATGGAGCTGACCTCGGAGCCCTGGACCTGCCGGAAGGCAGCCTTGTACTGGACGAGGAGCCGAGAGCAGGCAGCCGTGTACCTGGGGGCGCGGCTGCATCAGCACATGCCTGCTCTGCTGGACCCCTAGCCAGGCCCCTGGCCATCCAGACACACAGACAGTTCTCCCAGGAAGAAAGGGGCTCGGCAGGCGGGTCAGAGAGGTACAGAGCCCCCACCCCAGGACACAGGGAGCCCCAGGCTCTCATGTCCAATGAAAAAGCTCCGGAGGGCAGGACAGGAGGATGTGCCGCAAACCCAGGTGGCCCGCGGGGCCTGGCCCTTTGCCCTGAGTGTGCTGTCCATCCCTCGGCCTGGCTGTCCTCGACAGCCCACCCCCGCACCAGACAGACAGGGCACACTGGCTACACGGTAGGCCCCCAGCGGCTGCCTGAGACCCTGAGGGGTCCCCAGTGGGTAGTATGCCTCTTTCCTGGGGTTGTTTACCACAGCTGCCAGGCTGAGGGCAGAGTTCAGTGAGATGCCTCGCTCTGGCATGATAGAGTGGGACTCTGTATGAGGTAACGGTGGCCCACCACAGGAACCATTCACTTTGCCACACCACTGGGCTTCAAACAAGCCACCTCAGAGATGGGAAAAAAAGGACCCCACCACCATCAAAAGAACAGCCAGGAACCAGCATGCCCTCTGGACTCAGGATTCCCTGTGCTGAGAAGCTCCTGGAGGCAGGAGATCAGGAGGGAGGAAAAAGTGTAACCCTGGTGACAGTGACACTGACAGGTGACAGCTCGCAGCAGAAGAAGGCAAGAGAGCTGAGCACCTCTGGACAGAGGCTGACGAGGGCCAGGAAAAGGCCTGTCTGAGGAGAGGCTGCTCTGATCGAAGAACGGCACCCTAAGTGTTCCCGGGCCTGAATTAAAACGTATTACTTCCTCAATAAACCCCATAATCAAAAGCATAGTCTGTGGGTGGGTCTCACATGGAGGCTGCACCTGATGACTGAGCCCAGTGGAGCAGTCGGGTGCCGTGGGGCCCGAATTAGGACGCCGGTGCAGGGACGAGGGCGGGTCTGACCTCTGCTCACAGAAACCATGCCCCTGCCATCCTCGTGGAGCCCGGGGCCAGGTGCTGCCCTTGTACTGCCCACATGGGGCAGAGGGACAGCGCCTGGCATTGCTGCTCCCGCTCCCACCAGCCACCCAGGCCCAAAGGGCAGGAACAGGCCTCCGAATACGGGCACAGGGGACGCTGGGCACCAGCCGCAGGCCACAGGCTCACTCGTTGGGGGTGACACAGTCCTTGATGTACGCCTTCTCCAGGGCCTGCATCGTCTTCACGACTGCAAAGAGCTCCGCCATGTTGTCGTACCTGTGGGCACGAGGCCTGTCAGACCCCACGGGGAGTGCGGACGAGCAGACGCTCCTCTGCCTGCCTGCCTAGCCTGGCCTGACCACTGTGCTCCCTAGCCCTCGAGGCGGGAGAGCAGAGCAGCTGCTCCCAGAAGGTGGGCAGGTGGGTGGTGCGACGGGCTGGACTCACTTCTCACGCTCCCGGGCATTCTTATACAGCTTCACTTCCTGTGGAGAGCGAGGGGTGCGTTGTTGGCCCAGCGCCACGGGAGGGGCCGCAGGCCGTGGTCACGGGGCACTGGGGACCCTGAGGACAGGGCTGCGTGACTGGTCACAGGGCTCTCACCTCATATAGCTCGGGCTTGTTCCCAGGAGCTGCAAGACAGCAGGTAGAGCTGACAGGTGGCCATGGAGGCACCCGGCACACAGGCCCCCTCCGCCCTATTCCCCTCCAGGCCCCTTCATGGGTGCTGCCCCATGCCACGTACTCCAGAGGTTCAGGGGGCTGGGAGATGAGGGTTTGAGTCTCAGCCCCCCACCAGCTTTCAGGAGGACAGGCAGGCGAGGCGGCCCGGGGGCTGGGAGGCCATGTGCCAAGCCCAGCTCCCCACACACTGGCTGTTCCTCAGCTCCTGGCCTACACAAGAGCACAGCAGCTGGCATGTGACATGCTACAGTGGGGTTCACACAACCCTGGCCAGCTACGCCTACACCATCCCCAGGCTTTGTGACCTGGAACACTGGCAGAGCTGAAGGCCCATCTCTGTGCCTGAAGCCCTAGACACCAGAGGCCACATGAGAACTGGGGTTGACCCTCCATGACCTTGCAGTCCCACTGGCCCTGCAGCAGGCACCTGCAGCTTGGCTCACTCACCTCCCGGGCCCGGGGTAGCTGGGATGCCGTGGAACATCCTGGAGGCTTGGACAGTGCACAGAAATGTCAGTGTTGACACTGAACAGGAGACACCTGTCCCCTGGGGCACTGATGGGAGGCACCCAGGCCAAAGCCAAGGGACAGCGGATCAGGCAGGAGGCTCACAGCAGTTCCAAGAGGGGGACCTCAAAGTGGGCTGTGCACCCTAGAGAAAGAAATGGGGGCCCCGAGTGGGTCCTCTTAGTCCAAGGTGTGGCCCCTGGGGCTGGTGCAGCAGCAGAGGTGACTTCACGACCCACCGAAGAATCTGCAGTTGGGGTGAAAGCTAGGAAGCAGTCAAGATGGGCGCCTCTGCTTTCAGCCTGAGGGTGCCACAATGGCTGTCCCAGATTGAACTGTGTCCCCCCCCTCCCGAAATCAGTGCAGTAAGCTGGCTGAGCCAGGAGTCCCTGTGCTCTGCGCCTGCCCTCTGTTCTATGATTTTCCGATGCTGTCAATGTGGCTAACACATGGGACAATGATGTTAAACAAGGGCTAGGGTGGCACTGCTACACCTCGCTAAGGGAGTTTCCCTGGAGCGTGGCTTGCACCCCCCTTTATCCTATCATTGCACCGGAGACAAGGAGAGAAGTGGGAACCTCACATCATCAAGAAAGCAGGGCAGATCGCGTCCTTCAGGCCTGGGGTCCCTGGGCCAAGATGCCCTCTGAACAAAGGCTGACGCAACACGAGAGCTTGGACTGAGTTTGGACTTGTAGCCTGTCAGACTGTGTAAGAATAAATTTTGCTTTCTGGAAGCATTCTCGTTTAGGGGTTTCTGCTGGAGCAGCCCCCGCTGGCTACGATGATGGCACAGTGAGCCCTGACAGCCGGACCAAGGAGGAGCAGGTCAGGGAAGCAGGCACAGGCCAGGGGCATCCTGCTTTGGGCCTTTGGTTTGAGGAAGCTGGAGCCCAGGGAGAGGCCCACAGGCTGTCATCGAGGGGTGTGCAGCATGAAAACATCTTTTAATGTTGTGGGAGAGCACAGTCGTACCCTAACGTGCCCACCAGCAACAGAGAACCATCCCCTCTGTCAGAGGTGCTGGAGGCGGCCTTCCATTCTGACTGAAGACAACCAGAGGAGATACTGGGTGGAATCCAGAAGTGGGGGAGGAAGCCTGGCTACAGAAGGTGGAAAGAACCACAAAGGGGTGCCATCTGGTCACCAGGAGTGGCTGCAGGCAAACAAGCAGACCTCACCTAGCAGCCGCTGGGCCAGGAGGGGCGGCTCTAGGGAAAGCTCAAGGCCCGGGTGTGGTCATTAAGGATGCTCAGCAGCTGGAACCCATCAGCCTCCCTGGAAACACCACGGGGCAGTTCCACTCCGCCAAAATCGACCTGAGGGCATCTGGCAGGCTGTGGTGGGGACCGCCGCTGGGGCAAGGTGATGACAAGGCTATCTGCAGCTGGAGCTCGAGGGGTTGAACGGATGTGTTGCCTGGGACGCTTAGGCCCCCGCTCTAGGCTATAGTGGGTGTCCACGCTGAGGCGCTGGGACTGAAGGAGGGCTCCTCCACTGCCCAGCAGAGGCCCGGAAACCCGCGGGGCCAGGAGTCGGGGCTCCAGACGCCTTACGGCAGGCGAGGGGCGTGGGGCAGCTCCTCTGAAGCCGGGAAGCCAGGTGCAAGCCACGAGCCCCTCAGTCGGAAGTTCCCAGACTCTGGGACTGAGGAAGGCAAGTGCACCCTGCAGCGGCGCTAACAGACAGACCTCACGAGACAAGGGGGACGGAGCAGGGAAAACTCAGGGTGGCACGAGGGGCGCAGTCCCCATCGGGAAGCACGTCAGGGACGCCAAGACCCCAGGACGTGGAGAGCAAACCCCAGGATGCGCCGGGCGGCCGACGAGGGCCCCGGCCGGAGCCGCCCGCTCCCGCCCGGCCTGCCCCCCGGCCCCGGTACCTCGCGGCTCCGCAGGTCCGGGCGATGGCGCCAGGGGCGGGGCGCGCCCGATCGACCGCCCGGCGCTCGCCTGCCGAGCCTGCGCCTGCGCCGCCCGGGCCCCGCCCGCCGCCCCGCTCGGCGCTCGCCCGCCAGGCCTGAGCCCGGGGCCCGGCCACACCCCGGCGGGGGGCGCCCGCAGGGGCGGAGGCGGCCGGGCGGCGGCGCTGGAGTCTCCGGGAGAGCAAGGGTCAGCCCCGGGGAGCCACGTCCCCAGCGTGTTCAGAGTCTCCATAGGGCGCCCCGGGGCCGCGCGCCGCCAGCCCCACCCGCCCCACTGGAGGCAGCCAAGGCGAAGGCAGCAGGCTCATTTATTTAGGGCGGACAGGGTGCACATCGGGGCGCGTCTGTGGGCCGGTGGGTGAGGGACGCCGGCGTCAGAGGCGCCTGAAGAAGAGCTTGGCGCCCCGGTCCAGCGTGCACATGCCGGGGCCCAGCTGACTGGCTAGTGCTCGGTGGCGTAGCCTGTCCCGGTCCTCGGGGGCCAGACTAAAGCTGCAGAGTTGCAGCTCCTGCAGGTGCGCGGTCATTTTGTCCCAGAGGCCCAGGCCCAGGGGGCCCTGAACAGCGCAGCCTGCGACGGGGCAAGAGCAGGCCTCAGGGAGCTGCTTCTAGCAGGACCTGGGGTCTCGAAGTGTCCTGCCACAGGTCCCAAGCCCACACTCCCCCGGGGCCCCAAGGGCTGGATGGCGTCCCCAGGAAGCATGGATTCCACTGCACAGCCGTTAACTGGGCAGCAGGGGAGCTGGCTCACGTGAACGCTGGGTCCAGTCTCTCTCTGACAATGCCTCCCTCTCTATCTCTATAAAACATGCCTGCCCCTGAACCTGTGAACTGTGGGTTAAGACTGGCTCAGGAGGACAAGGTTTGATTCTGACAGGCCAGGCAGCCGCCAGCAGGCTCGGTACCCTGGGAGCTGGGTGAAGGTGCAGATGCCAGGGGCCCAGGGGCCTGGGAGTTACCCCCAGCACAGCGCAGGTTTCCCACCAGCATGCTCTCAGGGGTTGTCTTACTGGAATTCAGCCTGGCCTTGGGCGAAGGCTCAGGAGGAACCCAGGGACTCCCATGTGTATACATGTCCCTGGCCCCTTGGCCTGGAAGGTGGGGGCTCCCTGCTGGGCTGCCGGGCTTACCAGACAGCTCGGGGTCACTGCTCTGGCATGCTTGGGATGAGAACAAGCTACAGCTGACCATGAGTGGGCGAGAGCGGCCCCTCCAGGAGGCAGAGGGCACTCGATGGCACCCTAACCACTGTGAACTGTACAAGGGGTCCCACTCACCACTGCCCAGAGGCTGAGCCCACTCCCTGGAGTTGACCTGTTCACCCTGCCCAGTGGTTTTAAAAGCCCGGCCCCTGCCTCCATCCCAGGGGGAGGGGTCCATCACACCCCTGCCGCGTCACCCTCTCTCCCCCTGCCCGCTGGGCCTGAGCAGGCATCCACGGTGGGGAGTGGGGGGGCCCAGGTCCTTACCTGACAGGCTGAGGAAACTAAGGCCAGAAAGACGCTGCTGCAGGGCAGAGAGGAGCTTCTCCAGGGCAGCACGGCCGACCTCGGGATTGGCAGACAGGTCCAGTGAGGTGAGCGAGGGGCAGAGGGGGAGACATCTGAGGGGACCACAGGGGAGAGGCAGGAGTCAGCTTCCTGGGACAGGGGCCCCACCCCACGGCCAGGGAAGGCAGCCACCCCGTGAGCTCCAACAGCACTGCTGGGTGTCAGGACTGAGGTGGTCAGTCCTGGGGCTCCTGCTGGTACCCCACCAGAGCCAACGGTGGCAAGAGGAGATGTCACCAAAGAAGAGTGACGGGGGTGTTGCACCACATGCCCCAAACCTGGGGGAAGGGCACCCTCAGAGGACGGAGTGGCAGGGACTCCACGAAGGGGCTCACACCACCTCTGTAGCCTTCCTCTGTCTGACCAACTGTACCCAGACCCCTCCCTCAGGACGGCGGGCAGAGGGACCGTATCACCTGCTCAGGTCTCTCACAGCCTTGTCATCCAGGTGATTTCCAGACAGCGTAAGGGATGACAGCACACACCCCTCCTAGACACAGCAGCAGTCAGGGTGGCTAGGGTGCTTGGGCCAGGGAAGAATGTCCCCCCAAAGCCACTGCAGTGACCCCTCCTCAGAAACAGGGTACAGAGGAAGCCTGATCCCCCACGTACACGGAGTACACCCCCTCAGCCTGCAGTTCAGGGACCTGGGGCTGCCTGCCTGGAGTGGGAGTTAGGGGAAGCAGCTTTGAACGCTGGCTTCCTCTTTCCAAGCCTCTAACCTGCACCCACAGCTCACTGCTGGTGGCTAGATCTGGAATCTGGGCCGAGGCGAAGCCCTCCTCGCCTTCTGTGAGGCCACCTCGCACCTTGGTCAGGTACTCTGCCACAGGTCCCACGAGCTCCGCGTCGTTCTTGCTGACCACCACGGCGTCTAGCTCCAGGTGCAGGAGGGCACGGAAAGGCAGGCTCGGCAGGGCCTGGGCCAGAGCCTGGGCCCCCAGCGGGTTGTAGGACAGGGAGAGCGTCTTCAGGCACTCAGCATCTGCAAGGGCAGAGCCTCTGTCAGGCTGCACTGCAACCCTGCTCAAGAGCCCCTGCGGGAGAAGCTGCCACTCCTCCCTGAGGCAGGGGACAGAGGCTCAGAGACTAGGAGGGCTAGGCTGCGAAGCGTAGCCTCTCCACCATCTCGGCGGGGTCTCCTTCACCCCAGGCCAGGGTGTCTGTGTAGGGGCAGAAAGGGGCTGACATTTTGTGTGGTGAAGCCGACCCTACAAGACAGAGTAGAACTGCCCTATGGGGTCTGCAAGGAGTGGCCAGTAGTCACACTTGTCCCTTTGGTCTGAGGTCAGCTGCTAACAGTGTCACAGGACATCAGAGTGTGTGCGCTCCAACGTGGCTGAAGCCTGTTTGGGTGAGGCTGCCCCTAGCTCCCAGGGCGCTCTGGACCACTGCTCTCTGCTCACGACGGGGCTGCCTTAGGGAGAGAGTCAGAGCTGGGGAGCACAGAGGGCTAAGTGCCTGGGTCTCACCCTGGGGGACACTCGGCCCAGGTCAGCAAGAGCCAAATGCTGCCCCACCTCCAGCCCCCTGCCCACACCACACATCCATCTGCCTGGGCCTCTGAGCCTCAGCAGAAACCCTGGGGGAGCAATGGTTAGTGCTGCAGCAGTTCCCAGGGCAGCAGTCCAAGCCCACTGGGTGCCCCACAGAGACTCTGGGGCTGTTCGGCTCTGTCCTGCAGGGCCGCTATCAGTCAGCTGGGCAGCAGTGGGTTTTGCTGGTCTTCGAGGAAACTGGAACCCAGTCCTCCAGCCAGGGAGTGGACATGCCTGTCAGCTAACCTCGGAAAGCACCACCCAGGGGTGCCTGGTGGCTCAGGAAAACGCTGGGGCCCAGGCCACAGGCCCGGAGGCGCAGGGTGCTGAGGGAGGGGCAGGCGCAGAGGATGGAGGCCAGGGCTGGGCCACAGCTGTCTCCGAGGGGGTTCATGCTGAGGTCCAGCTCCTCCAAGCTCTGTGGGAGACACACAGGCTGCTGCTGGGCTCCCAGGGCCCGCGGGCCAGTTCCTGTCCCCCAGAGAGCCTGCCTGCCTGTGGCCCAGGACCATGAATCCCCCAGGCCTCCCCAAGGCCCTACCTGAGAGGTGGCCTGATCTCGGAGGCCAGAGGCCAGCTGCTGAAGGCCGGCTGGGCCCAGGTGGTTGGAGGAGAGGTCGAGCAGAGCCAGGCTGGGCATGGTGCCCAGGGCTGCCTGCAGCTCGGCTGCACACCCGTCCCCCAGCCGGTTCCCAGCCAGCCGGAGCTCCCGCAGCGCTGTGTGCAGCTTAAGGGCCCGCAGCAGTGGGGTAAGCTGAGCTGGATGCAGGGCCAGAGAGCAGGCGCCAAAGGTGGGGTCTGAGCCCTGAAGCTCCATGGCCTGCAGCACCTGTGGGTGCTCCACTGTGGAAGACAGCGTCACCAGGACAAGCCGGGCAGTGCCCTTCTGCCCTGAGTCCTGGGTGCGACCAGGCAGCCCCTCCTCACCAACCATGGCACCTGCTGACCTCACTAGGCTGACCCTCTACCAGCTGGCCCCCAATACTGCTCAGTGCTCAAGGCGAGCTCCCTTGTGGGTCTCAGCTCAGGCCAAACTCCTATGTGGCTTCTGGTGGCCCTGCCATGACTCCCTCTAGGCCAAACCCGGGAGCTCAGCACTGTCTTCACCAATCTGCCAGCCCTGGCGCTCACAGAGGGTGCAACACCCACTGGGCACAGCCTGCGGGAGGGAGGAGAGGCCCACCTAACTGCAGTAGGGAAGACCTGGATGGGTTGCAGGGAGGGCGGCCCTGCGGTGCTCGGGTCCCGCCTGGCCTCCACCCCATGGCAATGGCTCTTGTGCCCTCACCTTGCCCCAGGCTCCGGCAGGCTCTGTGGTAGCGGTCGGCCAGTGGGGGCAGGTCCCATGACGTCACCTGAGCCAGCACCTGGAAGACACAGTCAGTGAGGCCCCTGTGGTGCCAGGGCCTGGCCCCCTGGGTCACCCCGCTCACCTCCTCGCCACTCTGCAGCACATCGGGGATGGCATCCTGTGGGGCCAGCAGGGCCCCCTCCTTTCGCAGTGTCAGCTGTGGCAGCAGCCCACAGGTCTGGTGGTAGCGCTGGGCGGCCTGCTCGGCCAGCCAGGCCACAGAGTGGGCCTCGGTGCTGCGGGGCAGGTGACACCAAGCCTAGACTCGGTGGAGATGCCAGGCTCCCAGATGCAGCCTACTTGAGGTCCACGGCTCCCCCTCTGCCCCTCCTGGGCCACCTGGCCTTCACGGCCCTGCTTGGGACACGCCAGGCTTCTGCCTGTAGCTCAGCACACCCCTGGCTCTCCTGGGCTTTTCCAAATGGCCACCAGGCCTTCTGGGACCACCAGGGACTTTGCCAGCATATGCTTGTATGCCTGCTGAGGCCTGTAGCTCCACTCCACCCACCCGGGACCTTGCCAAGTCTTGTCACACACCCCTGGCCACCTGCAGCAGTACAGGGGAGGTACACTATTGCCTTACCTATGTGGGACAGGGATGAGGAAGAGACTATCCTCCACTCGGACTCGAACCCGGATAGGTGGAGGCAAGGCCAGGCCCTGGTGGGCAGGGCAGGGCAGGGAAAAGATGCAGGTCGGGAGATAGCCCCCCACTGTACCTCAGTGCTCCCTGCTACCCCCACTGGCCCTGCCAGGGAACACTCTGCTCCACTTAGCACATGCCCACCAAGGACTGGCCTGCCAAGAGGCTCACCTGGTCAAGACTTGAGGCCTTGGGAGTGCCAGGGCTCCCTGGGGACTCTGTGGCTGCAGTGGCCTCTGCATCGGCCTTGACTGCCACACACCAACCCTTAGGGTAGCTTGGGATCAGACGGCTCTGCCGGGTCTGATGTCTGGTGGGACGCTCACGGCCAGCTGAGCCCAAGGCGTCGTATTTGGTCCTGTCCTCGTTGCCAGAGAGGTGGGGTGGGTGACTGTCCCTCTGGGGCAGGGGTGAGTCCTCTTCCAGCCAGTCTTCATCCAGGAACTCTTCCTCAGGCACCAGGGCTGCCCGGGGGGCTGGGGCCTCACTCAGGCCCCAAGGCTGGCTAGGCCCCAGGTGGCGGCTCTGAGCACTACCCACACCCCGGATGGCGGCCTGGTAGGCTGCTCGGCTGGCGTTAGCCTCCACTGCCTCTCTGTCCCCAGCAAAGGTAGCTGTCTGGGCCAGGGCCTGCTGGGCAGATGCCGAGGGCCGAGGCCGCTTCTGGGCCGGCTGGAGAGGACCCTCACCGTCCTCGCTGTCTGAGCTGCGGCTACTGGCCAGGCTGAGCCGGCCCCTCCAAGGCCCGGCCACAGCAGGTGCTGCCCGCCTGGAGGAGGGCCGGGTGCAGGCCTGGGAGGCCTCTGGAGGCCTTGGGCAGGGGCTCAAGGGAGGAGAGGTCTCAGGGTCAAACAGGGGGGTACTTGGAAAGGCCTGGGGTGCCTGGGAGCCCTGGGGATCTGTGGGGAGGAAACGACCCAGGTAAGACAAGGGGGCCAGGCATCGTCCCCACCATGTCCGCTGCAGCTTTCCCTCAGGGCGTCCCTGGACACTGTCCCCAGGATTGGCACGTGTGTCAGCTTGCCTCGGCCTGCAGCGACTGTCTGGAGCAGCCTCTCCATGGCACAGGCCTTCTGCCATGTCTCTTGGTCGAGGTCCCTGCTGTACAGCCGCACCCACTGTTGTAGCGTCTCCAAGGGGCTGTGGCCCTGGGGGTTACCGCAGGCCCTGAGCGAGCTGGCTCAGCAGCCCGTCCCCTGTGGCTCTGCCTTACCCACCTGCCCCTCTCACCTTGGCGGTTTGTAGGGTGACAGACGCGCCACGCTTGATGAGCAGCTCGGCCACCTCGAAGTGGCCACAGGTGAGGGCATCATGCAACGGGGTGATGCCCTCACAGCCCGGGCCACCTGGGTCGTCTACTGTGGCCCCGTGGTCCAGCAGGAAACGGACAATCTCTGCGGGCCAGTGGAGGGATGTGAGTCTAGCACCTTCTCCCCTCCGCTCCCCTGGGTCCCCACCCATTCTCCACAGAGCCCACCTGGCTCACACTCACCTAAGTGCCCATGGTTGCAGGCCTCGTGCAGGGGTGTCCAGCCACAGTAGTCCCGAGGGTTGACTGGGTGGCCCTGGGCCAGGGACAAGCAGCCGGTTAGGGAGGGCTCCAGGCTGCTAGTAGCTGGAGGCAGCCTAGAGGGAACAGGGTGGGAGAGTCCCCAGGGTGGGACAGGCTGGGCATGGGAGGCCAGGGAGCTAGGAAAAGCTTAGGGTTTCCCAGCTAGGCCAGGAGAGGCCATAAGGGTCTGGATGCCCACCTGCTTCACCAAGCCCTGGACACGGCGCAGCTGGCCTTCAATGCAGGCTCGGTGCAGTGGGGTCTCTCCCACGTCGTTCCGCCTGTTCCACTGCAGGGCGGACAGGGCAGGGTGTGAAGGGGGCTGGAAGGGCCAGAATGCCCCAGGGCAGGGGTGGCCACAGGGTCCTCACCTTGTTTCCCTTTCGCTGGCCCAGGCAGCCCCGCAGCTCACCCTCCTCTGGAGCCTCATTCTCTGGAAGAGCCAAGCCCAACCAGCCTATGAACCTGAGAAACACCCCACAGGGGCTCTCCAAGCAGGGGGCTCCAGTGGACTCCGGGTGGGGCCCCAAGCCCAGGGTGGTGACCCTGCCCTGCTGCTGTCCCCTCTTTCTCTGCCCCTACCAAGCCCCCTGCTTTGCCCTGGACTGCAGGGTGGGACACCCCACTGTGAACACCACTCATTCTCATGCTGCCCCATCCCGTGTCCCCTCCCAGGAGCTCGAACACATCCCACCCCCACCTGCTCCCACGACAGCATGCCAATCCCAATCCTCAGGGCACCTGCTGTTCCCTTTTGGTCCTCCTGCTGTCTCTGAGTCTCTCTGTCTCCATCTCAGCTGTTTTTACCCTGCCTGCTTCCTGAGTGGCATTCCTGAGAGCTCCCATCCTCAATCCTCCAGCCGTGGAGGGAGTGCACGCCGTGCACCCAGCAGTAGCCCACCTTCCTCCTCATGAGCCTGAACTCCCCTGGCCCCCTGACCTGGGGGCCACAGCGCCCGCACTTTCTGATGTCAGTCACAGCTCCCCAGGCTCAGGAAAGGACCCCGTAGCTCCAGCTGGGAGCCAGTACACCCCCCCACTGCTCTCTCATCCGCTCTCTCATCCCCTCTGCCAGGCAACCAGGCCTAACTCCTCACACCCCCTCCTACAGCTGACCTCCGCAGCCCCGGACAGGGGCCTGCACTACGTCTCAGGGTTTTCTGGAACATGCTCACCCACATTCCCAAAGGCGCTCGTGATGCACTTGGCCAGTCATACCATCGGTCCCACCTCTGGCAGCACTGTCCCTGGCCTCTGGCCCTGTCGCCCCCCTCGCTCTGGCCAACACGCTCCTTGGGCTGTCTCTCCCACAAGGATTCTGGGCCTACCCCAGGCTCCAAGCAAACAAGCAGCCCATACACTGGCGAGCAGTACCCCTCTGCCTCTGCCCACCTCCATGGGATGCTGCTGTCCTCCTCACGTGAACGGTTTACCCAGAGGCCTCACAGCAGCTCCACCCAGCTAGTACAGTGCCAGGACGACACATGCCCTCACCGCTCTCCGAGAGCTCCATCTCGCTGTCCTCCAGAGCCTCACTGTCCTCCTCTTCCTCCTCTTCCTCCTCCCCATCGCCAGCCACACACAGCTCTTGAAGTCGGGCCTCGGTGCCAGGGGCCTCCTGGGGCTGCAGCCTCAGCTGCACTGTGTGGAGGTGCTGCAGGATGCGCCTCTGGGGTGCAGATGGGGTGGGCTGGCTCAGGGGAGCAGAGGTGACTCAGGCAAGGGTGGGGCTGCTGGCCAGCCCATGGTGGGGAGAGGTGGGCGACGCAGGCCAGGGGGTCAGCTGGGCTGCAAGGGAAGCCTGGCTTTGCAGGAGCCTGCTGTGTGGGTGGGAGGGTCACCCACCTGTAGCCAGGGCTGCTGGGCTTCCTGTGCACAGCTGAGTGCCTTCTGGTAGCAGGGAGCCAGCAGCTCATAGGGACCCCCAGCCTCCTCTCGGGACACTGCAATGTTGTACCAGGTCTTTGCTTCCTGGAACAAAGGGAGGAGGGAGACGAGTGTCAGGGCCCTAACCCCCAGTGCAAGGTCTGGCAGCACAGCCCTTGGGACAGCAGGAGGTCTGCCCGGCGGGGAGGCAACGTGCGCACCTCCAGGGCGTTTCCACTGCGCAGCTTCAGCTCCTCCTCATAGTGCTGCACCGCCCGGCCAGGCTCCTTCATGTCACCCCAGGTGGTGGCCAGGGACACGTGGATGACAGCCAGCTCGGGCCCCGGCCGGCCCAGCAGCTCTGCAAAGTGCAGCTGGGGAGCCAGCACCAGCGGGTCACTGGTAGGGTCACCATCCCCTGCCAGCCAGGGCCTTGCCATCTCTCTCTTCCTCCTGGGCACCTTGTCCCAGCTGGGACCACCACCCTCTCTCCAGGAGCACCCCACCATAGCTGGACCATCACCTGCTTTTGGTAGGCCTCTGCAGCCTTGGGGTAGTCGCCCGCCTTGGAGAACAGGTCCCCCAGCTGTTCACAAATGCCCACGGCACTTTCAGGGTCCCTGCCTTGGGTTTCCTCCAGCTGCTGCTGCAGCTGGACCACCTTCAAGACTGCGGGAAGAACCTTGTGCCAAGGGCAGCAGAGCACGGGACCCTGCTCCTGACACTGTCCCTTGTTGGCTGCATACCTGAAGGCAGGCCACCAATCCCTCTGGTAAAATGTGACCACGAGAGAACCCACCCTGCAGAATTACTGAACTAAGCAACTGGGAGTGACACCCGGCTTGGGGGAGAGCTGGCTGTTGTCACCTACTGTGAACCCCCAAGGTCATGAATGCCTCTGAACTACTCGGCCCATGGGTCCCCATCCCACAGAAGGAAAAGGGGTCATCTCTAGCTATCAGTGAAAAAACTGGTGTTATGGACTCAGCTGTGCTCCTGAAAGAGACCTGCCGAAATCCCAACCCTGTACCTGTTCAGAGATGGGAATTTTCAAAACACTGCCAGTTACTTAATGGACATGAGAGTACACGTCAGTCACCTGTTAGGATGAGCCCTAACCCTATATGGGGGTGCTCTCAAAAACAGAAAACGAAGATAGGACAGTCATGTGACACAGTCATTAGACCAGGAGTGCCTATTGCCACTAGAAACTGGTGGAAAGGCCCGAAAGAGAGTATCCCTTAAAGCTCAGAAGTGAGACAGTGCAGTTCTGTGGTTTCAAGCCCCGATCCCCTTGGTACTCTGCACAGCAGTCCTAGGATACTAACCTGGCCACTGTGCAAGTGACCAGCCAGCCAGTCTCCTCCCACCTCTCCAACACATCATGCCTTGGGCTCAAGAAGAGCAGGGGTCTCTTTCTTGTTGGGTAGGGGTGGGAGCCTACCACTGTTACTGCCAAAGGCCCCAGAACAGAAGGTGCTGTCTCCCGAAGACGTGCCCAGTCACCCTGCTAGGGATAGGAAGCCCTCCTAGCTCCCCACCTCGTCCCACGGGGCTCCTGCATGCTGAGTCCCCCCTTCTAGTCTCACCATACTTGAGGCTGCTGCAGACCACCTGCCTCTGCAGAGGCTTCTGGGAGCCCAGCCTGTAAGCCTTCTTCAGGGCACGTTTGGCGGCTAAGAAATCCCCCAGGTCTTGGAGGATCTGATGGGTAACGAAAGACAGTGAGCCTTCAGTCTCACCCAGAAGCCTGCCCCACCAGGACCCCCGAGCTGCCCGTGCACCTGTGAGATGGTCATGCAGCACTCACTCTCCATGAAGCCCCTTTGCAGTGTGCGGGCGCATTCCCGGGCACCCTCCAGGCAGCGCATGGCCTTAGAGTGCTGCCCCCTGTGCCAGTGGATGGTGCCTAGATTGTAGCGGGCACGGAAGAGGTCCTCGTAGAGGTGGTTTTGCCTGCCGGGGGTTGGGGGACGGGGCACAAGCCCTGACGATTCCCAGGACACTCTTGCTTGTAACAAGAGCAGAGATCTGGCACCTCTGAAGCCTCAGGTGGTCAACAGCGAGCAGTGAACGCTCAGTAATGTACGAGCATTGACACCACCACCATGCTGGAGCCCAGCTCTGGGAAGCCCAGATCAGGGGCTTCTCCGCCTGTTCCCCTGCCCTGCCAAATCCAGCCAGACTGCCCTCAGGGTAGGTCGAGGGAGCCACCACCCACGCCTGCTTCCCCAGGGTCAGGGAGCAGGGCCAGCAGGGGTCTTACTCAGCAAGAAAGATGCTCTTCTTGAAGTAGTTGCTGCATAGGGCCGGCTGCTGCAGGCTGTCGAAGGTGAGGCCCAGGTTTAGGTAGAGTCGGGTTCTCATCTCCATCAGCTCTCGGTGGGCCACAGCTCCTGTGAGGTGCACCCCTAGATGGTCAATTTCCTTGTCCCCAGTCAGGGCCTCCAGCCTCACCCCACCCCCAATGTGGGCATCAAGGGCCCAACTGCAAAGTGAAGGTGAAGGGTGAGAGCAGGAGTGGCACAGGCAGCACCCTCCCTCAGGAGAGCACACAGGGAGGTCCCTGTGGGTGGACAGCTATGCTGGGGGCAGGTGGGGCAGCAGCTTTCTTGGCCTCCAGTCATTGGTGGGTAAGGGCCAGGTCCCTAGAGGACACCTACCCTCTAGCTTCTCATCCACAATTGCCAAACTCTTCTCAAAGGCAGCCTGGGCCTGCAGCAGGGTGTCCCTTGACTGGCTGTGGTCATAAATGTCCAGGTATGTGCGGCCGATGGTGGCCCAAGCCCTCTGCAACTCAACATGGTTGGACAGGCAGTGGGCCAGCTCCAGGTAGCGGTGCTGGTGCTAGGGCAGGAAAGGTGTGACGGTCAAGCCTCCGAGCAGCCAGGGTTCTGTCTTCCAGCAGTCTTACGATGTTTCAAATACTTCCCCATTGAATTCCAACATGCGATCACCCCCACGATGGGATCCCGAGTGGTACTGGCTGGGGTAGGGCCTATGGTAGCCCACTGCCTCCAGCCTTCATCTCTTTCCCCTTCACTGCCTATGTCCCTCCTGCTCTCCTTGTCAAGACTTCTGGCCTTTTGTGGATCCTGCGGCTGCCTCTTCTTTGTCTGACCTCTGGTTCTTGGCACTTGAGCTAGCACTTACCTGCTGTTCGTGGGACTCCTCCACCATCACAACTTGTGACCAAGAGCCCTGCTAATCTGAGGTTCACCCAGTCCCTGCAGCTACATGAACCAGGAGAAACCGCTACCCTGCCACACAGATGTGGGATGTTCCAGCCTCTACAGCAGCGTGAGTGGTTTCCTTGACATCCCCCTCTCTCCGGATACACGAGCTTACATGCATCACTATGCTTCTCTAGAGAACCTAGCCTGAGACAAAGGGGAATCATTGCTGTGGACCAACCTTACGCAAGCCAGCCTGACCTTCCTGGGGGCGCTCCCTCCCCTCTAAGATCCCTGCAGAGCAGATAAAGGCCAGGCCTCGCCTCTCCCATCTCGCTCTTTGCCAAGGGCTGTCTGTGGTCACAAGCTGCTTCGACACTCCAACCAGCTCGTGGCATCACAAGGGAGAAGCAAACATCTGCATCAGAAATGCCAAGAGCTGGGCTCCCACAAGGAGCCCTGGTGGTGTACAGAGGAAGTGCTGGGTCTGCTCACCAAAAGGTTTGCAGTTTAAATCCACCAGGTGTTCCTTCCAAACTCTGTGGAGTACTTCTACTCTGTCCTGTAGGGTCGCAACAAAGTTTTGGGGTGGCACAAGGAGCCCTGCCTGGTGGCACAGGGGTTAAGAGCTACATCTGCTGATCAAAAGGCCAGCAGTTCAAATCCACCAGCCACTCCTTGTAAACTCTGAGGCAGCTCTATTCTGTTCCATTGAGTTGCTGTGTGTTGGAATCAACTTGACAGCAACAGCTGCTGTTTGTTCGTGGTGCTGCAGCAGCCCTGCTCCCCTGCTCCCAGCAGCCAGGGCGGCCTTGTTTGGACAGTGGATTCTGGTCCTCCTGGCATCTGACCCACAAATGCAGCTGAGCTGACCCATTTCTTAACGGTTTCTGGGCAGAGAACCCGGGGCTCCAGGCTAGCCGACCAGTCAATCAAAGAGCTGCCCTCTATTGGAGACCGTGCCTCCGACCTCCGACAGGAACTCCAAGAAGTGCAGGCCGACCCCAGGCTGAGGCGTGTCTCCTCTGAGAGCGCTCCCCACCCCCAGCCCCACCTCCGCTCTCCACACCTCTAGGGCAGCTGAATACTCCTCCATCTCGGCCAACCGCTCCCCGATCTTGCGGTGGGCCACCGCGCAGCCCAGGGCATCGTCGGCGCTCTCCAGGAGCTGCAGCTCCCGTTGGTGCTCTTCTAGGGCCTCCGCGTAGCGGCCTGGGCGGCAGGGCAGAGAAGGCTTCAGGCTCAGCCCGGCCGGCAGCCGGGTGTGCAAAGCCGGTACCAGTGCGCCGCCCTCCTTGGACCGGGCCGGCTCCCTGGACCGTGCCGACGGGCAGCACTCACCATGGCTGGCCAGGAGCTCCCCCAACTGGTGGCAGGAGGCGGCCTCCTCCCGCAGCTGCCCGCTCCGCTGGGCCTTGGCTTTGGCCTTGTTCAGCTCTGCAGAAAAGAGGGCAGGGAACACGTGCAGGATGAGCGGGACCCGCTCCGTCCTAGAGCCGTCGGCGCCGGATGGGTTCGAGTCTCGCTCCCCGGCGCTCCCGGCTCCCGAGGGACTCACGCCGAATTTCGCGTTCCAGGTTCATGCTGCAGTCTGGCCGCCGCCGCGCCGCCGACATCCGGACTTCCCGCGCTCCCGCGGCCCCGCCCCGACCCCGCGCAGGCCCAGCTCCGCCTCCCAGCTCCCACCGCCCCTGCCCCGCCCCCAGCTCCCGGGACCTCTCCGCCAGCCCCATGCGCAAGCTCAGCCCCGCCCCTTAACTCCTGCGGCCCCTCCCACAGCCCCGCGCGCAGGCCTGGTCTCATCCGGAGCTTGGGCGGCTTCGCTTCCAGTCCCGTGCGCAGGCTCAGTCCCATTTCTTGGTGTTGGCGTTGGCGTCGGAGGCGTGGGACGGATGGAGGGGCGCACAGCCGCGGAGCATTTTGGGAGTGGTAGTCCGGACGGCTCAGGAGCCGGGGGCCAGCGCCTGTGGGGCAAGACGGGGGACGCGGGCGCTTCCCAGGACTCGAAAAGCCGCTCCCGCCATACCTGAGCACTCTGGCCCAGCCTGAAGTCTCCCGGGCCCAAGGACTACCTGGTGCAGACTGCAGACTCCATTCCTCCTAGTAGGTGGCGGAGACACAGGCCGGGAGTGCGGGACGCCAGGCTGACCCGGAGTCGGCCCAGCCCAGGCGGGGGGGTCTCCGGAGTCCCCTGACTGTCCCCGTTCTTGGGTTGCCTATCGATCCCTCCAACCAGCTCCCCATCTTGGACAAAAGGTGTGCAATGGGCAGAGACATAAGGCGCGGCAGCCCTTCACGCAGCCCAAACCCTCCGCCTGGAGGCGCGGTCCCCTGGCGTCAGCCCTAAAGCTGCCAGCCAGCCGACTAGAGTCCACTGTCCCCTTAGTGTTCTGTTACGCTGCCCCCTGAAATTCAATTAAAAGGCAAAACAAGAACCTTCGTAGACACAGAGTTTAAAAAAAGAAACCTAACGCTCCAATAAAGAGGATGTAAAAGTGACTTATACTAAGCTCCATTTGAATATCAGGGTACATGAACGTGAGTTTAGATGCACCCCTTTCCCGGAACCCAGGACCAGCCTGGCTGCTGACAGGCACAGCCATCCTATTGGAGGCTCGAACTCTCATGCTGGGGGAGAGGGACATGATTTCTAAAATGAACGGTAAATGCCTGCCACTTGCATTCCCAGAAAACCCCAGTTAGAACTGCAGAAATGCTTTCTGTAGGGGGGTGATCAGGTTAGGATTCAGACTCGGGAGCTGTGAACTACACACCCCACCTGCGTAACACCTGTTAAGATGGACGTGCGGCCCTCAGGTGGACTAGGGGTGACCCAGGCTCCAAACTTCTGAATGTCTGTGCTGTGCCCCAGTTCCACAAAGACCAAGTCTTCCAGCGGCAGCAGCTCTTACTCCAGGCCTCCTCCTGGAGCCCATCCCTGAGCTGCCTGGTGCCACAGAAGTTGGGTGCACAGTTCCCACTGAGATCCAGGAACAGGTGTCTCCCACAACGGAAAAAAGGCCCAACAGATGAGCAGAAAGGGCCAATGGCATCTCAAAGTGGGCTCCTGGGACAGTTACGACAGAAGAGCATGGCCTCCAGGTGCAGCACAGGGGCCCATGGGCAGGGTCATGCAGGCGGAGGCTACTGCTAGAGGGGCACTTGATCCAGGCAGTCCTCTTCTTGGGCAGGAGAGGCTTTGCCCAGCCTGCATGTGGAAGGGAGTAGAGGGAGACCCACACTACTCTCCTGCCAACTGAAAGCACAGTTCTGACATCAAGGCAGCCACTCAGAGGGCAGTGTGTGTAAGGCCTGAGGCAGAGAACAACGCAAGGCTGCACCAACACAAGTTGGCCCAATGAGGTGCCTGCGGGACAGGACTGCTCAGATGAAGAAGCAGAGGGGAGGCCCCAACCACTCCACCTCACGTCCCCACTGACGAGTGATGTGTAGTGAAGTGGGAACGCCAGGAGCCAGGAGCCAGGAGCCAGGTAAAGCCAGTGGCTCCAGGTTGGCCGGTGGCAGGAGCTTTGGACCCCTGGCAGTGGAGTGCCCACCCATAGGGCTAGCTTTTCTTAAGGAAACACAGACAGGATGTGGTTTGGAATACTTTTTTAAACTACAGTTACATACACAAAACATCCAGAAACGCAGACCACCAAAGTGACACATGAATGAATCCCTGCCAACAGGGGTAAAAACACCTCTGGCTTGCTCTTTAAAAAATTATTTTTATTATTTTTGTAAATTTCTCACTTTGGGCAAACTGAGGGGTGCGTTGCTCATGGGGGAAGGGCTACCCTCTCCCTCTCCTCTTGAGGCACCCCGATCCTTGGGGATGAAGGGCAGTGAGGGGCAGGTTGGGACGCTGAGATGAAGCAGGTCATGGGACAACACGGACATGACGTTCGCCAGTAAGTCCGTCACCCACAGTGGCGGTGTGGCCAGTCGCTCTGGGTGCCCCCACTTCCGGTGGTGGCGAGGGGCACGTTATAATCTTACAGGGTGCCTGGCTGAGCAGGCTGTAAGGCTCAGCTTTGCGTGAACTTGTGGGGAGGGCACCGCGATGCCCCTGCAGACACACACCCCCATTCCCACGGGGCCTGGCCCTGACCTCAGACACTGCCTGCTCACCTAGCTGCACACCTCGCACCAGGCCCTTCCTGTCCATAGGGCCGCCGGTCCCAGAGACTGCTCAGCCAGTCTCAGACCCCCCTCCTCCAGGCAGGCCTTGATCCTCAGCCCTGAAAACAGCCACATATATTCACCTGTGGTCCCTAGCCCTCCCAGGGAGCAAGCCCCCCAGGCCACTGTCCCAGCCTGGCTATGCCCAGCAAAGCCAACTACTGGATATACCTGCCACCCTCGCCTACCCCAGGACACCACCAGGCTGACCTCTCTGCCTAAACCTTCTGACAGGCATCCACACACATGTGGGCAGGAGCAATCCCCCAACATCATGACGGCAGAATCCAGAAACACTCTTGAGACAATGAGATAGGGTGGCATGGTCCCAACCGAACACACGGCCCCGAGGGCCAGCATGCCACCCATACAACCCCAACAGACACTGTTGACCCTGAGTGCTGTCCTCTGCCCTGAGGGCCAGCCCAATAGCCAGACAGTGCTCGGCAGGCAGCCCAGTCAGTGGGACTCACATAAGGAGCTCTAGACCGGCTTGCAGCCCTGAGCCGCAAGGAGGGTCTCCCTCTGCTGCAGCAGCTCGGAAATCTAGCGCATCTTCTCTGCCTCAGGGTGCAAGGCGACGTTACCCTTGCTGCTCGGCTGTGGATGGAGCCCCAGCAGGTGTCTCAGCAACAGCTCTGAGAAACTGCCCCAGACAATGAGGGGCCAATGGCACCCACAAACAGTCCCCCCCAACTAGAGACCACATTGGGCACGCCTACCCAGACAGCCCAGGACCTGGGCTCACTGCCCTGCCCTGGGCTCCTCCCTCCACCAGGCGCCCCTCTGGCTGTCCATGTTCGGTGGGCTGCCTGCCAGGCCCAGATGTCCTGCTCAGACTCTCCTCTGCAGGGGCAGCCAGGCCAGGCCAGCTGTGCTGCACCTGTGAGCAGGGGCCGTCCCAGGCAGGGACCCCAGGTCACTGCTGCAGGCCTCATCCAGGCAGGCATGGGGCAAAGGAACCCCGGTTCTTTGGTATCGAAGCAACACAAAGCTACGGCAGTACAGCCACTTCTCCTAAGCAACAGGAGGCTTTATGCTCCCCCGGGACCCGGGTCCCAGGGGAGACAAGGACACCAGTCAGTCACTCCAACACAGGCTCCTTCTGCCCTGGCCCCTGCACACACCCACCCCAAGGGGACCAGCTAGCTGCCTCCACATAGGCAGGGACCAGCCTCCACCAGCTGAGAGGCCCTGGACTGCAACCTCTCCGACGGGTCCTCGCCCGTCCAAGCCCACTTCATTGCCTATGGTCCCCAGAGCTCACTCCACAGCCCAGAGCTCAGGGACACTGGGCCTTGGGGCTATAGAAAATACATTTTCTTGCTAACCTGCATAACTTATAGAAGAACCTGTGAAGAGTTTAATTTTCTCCTAGGAAGAGACAGAATTTCACCCTGCATTCCGAAAATGTCTGCTGAGCCCTGGTGGCCAGCACAGGCAGCCCTGGTCAGTCCCCTCCAGAGTGGTGGGCCGCCCAGCTCTCCTGCTGCTTGCGCCCTGTGACAGGGTGGGGTAGTATCTCGAGTCTCTTGGGGAGCACGCAGGGTGCGCGTGATGGGTGGGGCAGGCGGGCTCCTGTCGTGTCCTAGTGCTCTTGGGCCTCAGGTCACACCAGAGCCGCTGTCCACTCGTGGCCACACCTTCCCCTCCAACAAAACAGAAAGTAGGAAGCAAGGGAGCCTTTTTAATTGCAACCAAATATGCCTTCTGAAGTCAGCAAGGACCTGCGACAACCCAGCGCTGAGCAGAGCCACGGGAGCAGAGCCCGGCTGCTGGCGCTGCACCTGCCCTGCGACCCTCCAGGGCTCACACGTCTCCTCGGCCGCCCACAAGCGGGACGGAGGCCTGGCTGCTGCAAGTCCCACATGCATGCAGACTTTTCCCGATGTGTTCTGGTTCGTGCTTTCCTGCTTTTGCTGAAATGGCCGGGTATGAAGTGCGCCGAGCCGTGTGGTGGCCGGGCTGCGGCGGCTGAACGCCTGCGGCTACTTCTGGATCTGGAATAGGAAGAGCCGCAGGTTCATGTTCTTGGCGGCCAGCAGCTTGTTGCACTCCACTGAGTCAGCGATGGGCAGCGGGACGTAGTCGGTCTCATTGCTCTCATTGGTGAAGACAAAGTGGTAGATGACAGGGTTGATCTTCACGTCGTCATAAGGGCCCTTGAGCAGCAGGAAGGAACACTCCAAGGGCGCGTTGACCTTGCTCTTGAGGATCAGCTGGAAGGACAGTGTACGCTTGCACGACAGGTTGGGATTGCGCTCCGAGTCGTTCACCCGTGCCTTCAGGACCCACGTCTGGCTCAGCACCGTGAACCGGGGCGTCTCATAGTAGAGGCGTGTGATGAAGTCGTCCGTGCGGTATGGTCGGAACTGGACCTCTGCAGAGACAGACAGGGCAGGGGTGGCAGTCAGTGTGGGCAGGGCAGACAGGAAAAACACTTACCAGAGGACATTCACCGTGCTCTACGGCCAACTGGCAAAGAAACAGGCATGGACACACGCCCTGGGGGAGGCAACTGCCGACAGTCACGGGCACTGGTCTGGAGGCTGTCAGAGGCGAGTGCCCAGGGCCAGGGACCCCTGACAACATGGTCCCCTTGCCCCAGGCCTAGCCCAGGCAGGGAAGAGGCTTCTGCCCAGGGGCAGGGCAGGGCAGGGCAAGCAGACACACAGACAGGGTGCAGTTCTGAGAACAAGTGCACTTTATTGGTTCTGATACAGAGCTGCCAGCAAAGCTGGTGGGCAGATGCCCGGCACCCACCCTGCCTGCACAGTAAAAGCTGCATCAGGGCCAGCCTCTTGCTAGGGTATGGGGTTCCGTCCACTGTCCTGCAGGGTCCATGAGGCAATGGCAGCCCTTGCCTTCTGCACAGTCCTCTCAGCTCCACCCGCAGCCCATGGCTGCCAAGTCCATGGCAGAGGGGCCAGTGCCCAGGTGGCCAGTCCTTCCTGTACAGACAGGGACTCCAGCCCCACCAGTCACATGCCTAGCCACCCAGACCCCACGAGGCCTGGACTGCCTGGGCCACAGCACCCACCTGGGGCCGTGGCCTCTGCTGCTGTCTTAAGGCCATGTGGGCCCACCCAGGCACACACGATCCACACCCAACAGGCTGGCCTATGCAGTGTGACATGACCAGCTATTGGGTGCTCGTGACCACCCATGCTGTGAGCCGGCCACTGGCATGGTGAACAGCGGAGGTCGGTGTTCCTGTGGAGGCTGGCGTCAGCAGGTGCTCCGAGCTCCTCTCTGGTGGGCTTGTCCTGAGCCCTGCCCCCAGCACATCCAAAGGCAGACGGAGGCCTGGAAGCCCATGAGGCTGAGCCCGCCCAGCCACTGGCCCGGCTGTGGCATCCACTCTGTTCTGCAGTTCAGGCCAGCACCCTCAGTTCCTTCTGGCAAGCCCAGTCAGCTCTGTGTTAGCCTCAGGGGCCTGGCCCTGCAGAGCCCGCCCAGGTGAGCGTCTTCTTGCCTGGCGTCTGGACCTCCTGCAGACATGCCTGTCTTCGGGTCAGGCAGCCCCCATCTCAATCTGAGTAGTCCCTTGCAGCAAGGATGCCCCCCGCTGAGCGATGACCAGTTGAGAGGATGGCAGGGGCCTGTGAGAGCCACACAGCGGCACCCTGGGGCCCCAGCCCACCCTCTGCTGTCTGCTGTCTCTGGCTGTCCTCTGCCCAGGGCATCCCCAGAGCACGGCCTGTGCCCTCGCAGGGGCTCCACCCACTGCCTGCAAGCAGCCCTTGCCCACGTGACACGTGGCGGGCAGTGGGGCGCCTCACCTGTGTAGCCAATCTTCTCGAAGCTGAGCAAGCTGAAGATGCCGTTGTAGAGCTGCATCTCCTTGCGACGGCCCTGGTCCATCTCGTCCAGGATCTCCATCAGCTCGTTGCCCGTCTTGGTAGGGTGGGCGCATGCAGCCTCGTGTGCTGTCAGCTCATGAAAGGGGCCGTGCCACGGACAGCCAATGCGCTTGTACTTGCACTGGGTGACCCTACAGAGGGTGGCATGGCAGGGTGAGGACCTGCACTCTCCCAGCGATGGGCCCTGCCTGCTCACATGCACCAGCCCTTGAAGGACAGTCACGGTGTGCGCATGCCTGACAGAGGCCGGTAGCAGACGTATAGACAGTATCACTGGGGCCCCAGCTGCAGGGTGACCCCATTTGGTGTTAAGTGATGCTGATGGCAGGCTTGTATGGCTGCACCCCAAGTTTGTTTCTGAGCAGCAGTGTAACTGTGTGTCTAGCCAAACGGGGGCTGCTGGCTATGGGAACAAGTTGACATTTCCCCATGGTGGGGCTGGGGCCAGGAAGGGCCCTCCAACAGCCTCTCAGTGCTGTGTTGTAGGCTAGGTGCCAGAGTGGCCACCGAGGCTAGCCTGCAGCCACAGGACCTTAGACAGTCTGGTGAGCAGACCCAGACCCTCCCCACCCGGGTCCTCACACTGAGCCCTGGTGGCAGCCAAGGTGGCCCATGGTCCCCAAAGCTGGGGCAGTGAGGGCCGCCAGGCCCACGGCACCAGGGGTACCTGTCCTGGCACTCCTCCTTCTGGTGCCTCTCCAGCAGTGAGCGGGGAAACTGACGGAGGCAGAAGCCACACTCAGATGGCAGCTCGCTCACGGCCTTCTCCACAGCCAGGTTCCGGCAGCAGAGGCTCTTGCTGATCTCACAACGGCAGTTGGGGCACGTGGCCTGTTCCTCCTTCAGCCGGGCATCTGCTAGTAGGTGGATAAAACAGCCCGCGCACATCAAGTGACCGTTAGTACACTGCGAAGAAGGAAAGGGAGATGATGCTCACAGACCTGGCGCCACCAGGCACGCGCCTGCTGCGTGGCTCCGGCCAGGCCGCCATCCTCTGAGGACTGCCGGCAGCGAAGCAGGGCGATGGCAGGTACATCGGGCTCTCTTCCTGGGGCCCCGTGAAGAACAGCCAACTCTTCTCCCCAGGAGATGTGGCATCTCAAAGCGTGGCCTCCATCACTGGCTGAGATCAGGGCTCTTCAAGGGGACCGGCCCCGCAGGAGGCGGTCAGTTTGCCCACACCAGAGCTTGGGACCTGGCCCATCCCCAGTCTCTTGCAAGCCCCTGACAAGACTCATGGGAGTGCCCAGCCGGAAAGCCACACGCAGCCGCCACCATCAAGCATAGGGGTGGACGCTGCTCACCACAGGCCCAGGCAAGCATGTCTGCTCCTTGGCCTTCAGAAAAGCCACCTGCACTAGGGACTGCCAGTAGCAGCTCCTAAGGGCCCTGGTCTCTGACTCCACCACCTCCCTTATGAGGTCAGTCACCTGCAGGGCTGGTGTGATGCCAGGTGTACCAGCAGCCAAAGACAATGTCTTTGGTGCAGGAGCAGGGACCGCAGGGCTGGTGCTGCTGGGCTGGCACAGGCCATGTGAAGTTGGGTGGTGGGAACCAGTCCCCCTTGCGGCTCACGCAGGACCTGCTTCTGGATCTGCAGGGCTGAAGGCAGATCTTGAGGTCCTGTCCATGTGGATGGCAAGCAGCTGCTATGCCAGGACTCCCTTAGGGCCCACATCCTTTGAGAGCTCGATGCAGCACAGCAGGAGGGAGACGTGACTGCACAGTCTGCCCTCGGTGTGCCTGCTGCCCTCCTGGTGTCTCTTGCAGGGCCACAGGCTGCAAGGACACTGTGGAGGCTGAGTGGAGCCTTGTGTCCTGGGCCTGAGTCCTATGCACCCCAAGCAGCTGAGGCCAAGGCCTGACTCACAGAACTCAATCAAACCAACTCAATCCTGAAGTTCTGAATTAGGCCCAAACTTGAGATGTGCCCAGCAAGGAAGGAAGCAGGCCCAATTTAGCTCAAGAAACGGGTACTGCAGCAGCCAGTGTACGAAGTCAGGGTTCAGCCTGTTGGAGGAACAGATAGGGACAACCGGCTGACCCATTCTCCCTAGGGTCAACAGAGAAACCACAGGTGTGAGGACCGCAGCAGACGGGCAGACAGCTGAAGAGCAGGCTGCAGAGGTCACTGACCGGCACCCAGACCACGTTGGTCAGGGGCCCACTGCAGCAAGACCCAGGCAGGCCATCAGCCTGGGGCAGGGGCGCTCTGTCCAAGGACCCCCTAGTGACCACCACCCTGCTCCCCGAGAGTGGACATCTAACCTCCATCCACCTGGGAAGACTGTGTGCCTGCGGCTGCTGCCATCACAGGGCCCCACCCTCACCTTGACCTCTGTGGTGGTCCTGGACTGCAGTGGGGAGCAGGAAGGAGGGGGGGCTGGACAGCCAGGCACCAAGGACCAGGCAGGGGCCTATTCTGGCCCCACAGAGGTGGGGGGTGAAAGCAGTGGAGGGCTAGGGGGCAGGGCAGAGTGAGAGAAACTGGAGTCGGGAGCCCCCCCTGTGAGAGGTTGGCACAAAAGAGCTCAGGGAGGCTCCCAACAGGCCCACACTGGCATCACTCCGAGACCCTGTGCCCTCCCAGGAACTGCAGCTCTGCACATGTCTCTTGGATGAGGGGCTGCAGGCTGCTCCAGGGTCAGCCCAGGTACTCCAAGCACCCAGGCCTGCCTGACTGCTGAAAGTAACTCAGGACTGAGTTCTGGCCCTGCTGGGGTCCTCAGCCACAAGCCCTGACGTGGTCGCAGGCTCCAAAGGAGAGGACAGACCTGGAGGGCCGTTCCTCAGACCCTGGTGGGCAGTGACCTCAAGCTCCTAGGCCCAATCCTGGGACTCAGCTCCCAACCAGGACCCCTCTTGCCCATCACACCCACCATACTGCTCCTCTCCTCCAGGAGCCTCTGGATTCCAGCACAAGTTCAGTTCATTCAGTGGCTGATCTGAGCTGGCCACCAGGCTGCTCTCCAGGCTGGGCACACCACAGGCAGGTAGGATGCTGATTCTGGGTGGTCTGCCCTGCCAGGCTTCCAGAGGGAGTCTGTGATCTCTGGGAGGGATGGATTCACTGCCCCTGCAACCCTGACAGCCTGTCAGAGTGCCATGAGCTGGCACGATGTTCAGGAGTGCCACTGGCTCAGCCGAAGGACAAGCCACCCCAGGGAGGTCAGGCTGGTGGATACCAGGCTAGCGGCCTGCCCAGCTGACAGTCATACCAGGTCCATTGATGCAAGGTAGTCAACGAGCTCCAAAGCCCCTGTCTACCACTGGGCCTAGCAACCTCCTGACTGCGTGCAGCCCAGCAACAGGGTGGCCACTGCCCAAGCTCTCACCAGAGGGCTGGGCTGGGCCTCCATGTGTTCCCACTGCCTAGTTAGGGGCTGGGCACAGCAACACTGCACCAGCCAGCAGCACAGCTCACTGTTACCTGCTAGGGCCTGGCTGCTGTTTCCCACCACACAGCCCTACAAGAGCCCCTGCACAGCTCTTACAAGTACCCCTCGGCCCAAAAGACCAGGGCAGAAGGGCTGGCCCTAAGACTGAGCATTGCTGGCCACCCAGCCCAGTTTTACCAGTAGTGTGTCCTCAGGCTGGTCCCTGTCCCCCCACCGCCTCCCCTGGGCCTCAGCTTACTGATCTGTAGGCAGCGAGGGCAGGCTGCCCTCAGAGCATGCTGAGGAGGCGAGAAGGGACAGCACACGTCACTAGGCACACAGCAAATATAAACAGATGCCACTATCACCATTGTCCTACAGGCCCCCTTTCCACCTCGGAAGGGACACTAGGCATGGCACTGTGATTTCAGCAGAAGCTCACCCCTCTTGGCCCCAACAAGGAGGCCCCTGGCCGACTGGTGCAGAAACAAAGCCTGAGGCCCTCTGTACCACAGCATCCTCGGACTGTGAGGGGCACCAACCAGGCTGAGTGGGATGGTGATCTTGGCTTTAGGATACTACCAGCTCACCGTCCCTATGCCAAGGGTCTCTCTGTCAGCTTCTCTCAGGAGAGAGGAGCACTGGATGGTCCACTGGGACCAAGGGGGACAGTCCTGACCTCCTAGGCCTTGGAGGATGGTCTTCTTCCCAGCTCCCAGGGTCTGAGTGGCCCTGTGGCCAGCAGGCACAACTTGTATGCCTGGGAGGTGCAAGGTCCCTGCAAATCCTAGGGTATCCACGTCCTGCTCTTTTCTACTTAGTCATCCATGAATCTGCTGGCCTCTTCTTCCCTATGACACCAATCTCAGCAGCAGTGTCCAGCTTGGCCCCAAACACTTGTCCTTCCTTCTACTGCTGCTCAAGTGTCACGTCTGGAGACCCCTCCCCCTTAGCCTCCTCTCAATCAGAAACCCATCTCACTACCCTGGGGACCCTGTGGCTTCCTGGTCTTCTGCTACAGCACCACCTGGAGAGCAGGCCCGGCAGCACAGCCCTCGCTGCTCCCATAGTTACCACTTCTGCCTGCCCAGGGTCTTCCGACTCCCGCCTGTCCTCTGCCTGGGCAGTTACTGGACACCTACGCAAATGTCCTCAAACGCCTTCCCGCCATCTTCTTCACCTCCAAGGAGACACCTGCTGTAGCCCTATGATGCCACCACCCCCGCACAAGTCCTAGACAGATGCCTCCAAGGGCCCTGGCCACCTGGGGGAAGGGTGCCCCCGGCAGGCCCGAGCGGCCTCACAGGACTCCTGAAGCAACAGTCAGGAAGGCTAGGTGGGGCAGGGGCACGGACATTGCTGAGCCCCCATTGCCTGCACCCACTCTGTGAGGGGCCGGGGCAGCCCAGCCAGGAGGTTCTCTGTCCATGTCCCTGCCTGATGCCTCAGTTTCTGGCAGGCCTGGTGGCCGGAGCACCCCGACTCTGCCTGAGGAGCCTGGCCTGCCACTCAGCGCATCTTCACTGTCGGGCAAGTAACCAGTCCGCAGGCCGGACCGTACACTGCACTCCAGCAAGGAGTGCAGCAGGACATGACTGGCTCCTACGACTGGCCCCTACAGGCAGACGGTGGCAGTGGCCCTGTTCAGTTGGGAGGGACAAACTCTGGGGGAGAAATGGTCGGCTCCCAGCAGTGGGTGGGAGTCTGCCAGACAGCAGGCAGACAGATGGGAGGGCTCACTGGGCACAGGAGCAAGGGCTAACCCTGCGAGGGTGGGAGGCGTGCAGTCCCTTCTTCCACACAGATGACAGGGCTCAGGGCCACCAAGGACCGGGCTGGCAGAGTGAGACTGAGAAGACACCAAGGATCAGGTGCCTCTCTGTCCATGGCAAAGAGGTGGTGGGTCACTCAGCCTGGGCTGTGCCTATAACCAGCGATGCAACGCTGCCCATCTGCCTGGCAGGCTGGGCATCCAGCGGCCCCTGGCAGCGTCCTTGCTGTGCCTCCAGCCTTCCTGTCCCCACCTGCATGTTGCCCAGGACTCTAGGAGGTGGCTGTGTACCTCATCAGGCTAGTTAGTCACAACTAGCACACCCATCACCCACACCAAGGATATCAAAGCTGACACTCCTGCTCTAACTACTGGCGCAGTGCTGGCCATAGCAGGGAGTTGCCCGTGCCGGCACTGATGTGACATCCAAGGAGGTCCCTGACCTGCCCACCCACACAGACAGGCACTCATGCCACACTGGGCAGTCCTGGCAGCACAGAGTGGGGCTGGAGAGCACATCTCAGATTACCACATCCAGCTCAGCACTCCAGCTCAGCACGGCCACCTGCTCCTCCCCTCACCCCAGAGCTGGGCACACCACCCAGTCCCAGCTTCTGGCCACTTGGGCCAGCACCCATGGCACACAGTGTGGCTGGGGAGCCCCGAGTTGTGTCCTCCTGGCTTCAGGCAAGACTCTGCCTACAGAAGACAACACACCGCCTGCCCAAGACCTCACCAGATAGCTGCCCATCAGCAGGGCTCAGCCACAGACCCAGTGGAGACGAAGGCAGAGCCAGCCAGGGGACCTGACACCTCCCAAGGCAGTCTGCGTGGCCCACGCCATCGCAGACGGTACCCCCGGGAAGCAGACCCAGCTATGAGGCCGACCAGGGCTTCTAGGACCATCCCAACCCGCTCCTCAACATCCCCTTCAGAAAATGAGGACAGGAAATGTGACTGTCCACAGCACACCACCCACAGCAGAGCCAGAACAGAAGAGGTCCCCCTGAGCTGCACCCCGTTCCCCAGCACAGTACCACTGTACATCCCCACCCCAGCAGGTAACACATCATGTCTGTCTGCAGCCAGCGAGGCCTCAGGGGGTCTTCAGCGGGGGCTTCAGTCAGCTGGAGAGGGGAGGCTGCCCGAGAGGGGGGTGGCAGGGCAAGTGGGGAGCCGAGCCCGCAGCTGGACGTCTGTGCCTGTAGCCCTCCCCACAGCCGGGTCCCAGAAGCAGAGGTGAGCCCTTGAGGTCACCAGGGAGACAGCCCCAGTGTCTCACTCCCACCAGAGCCCGCCAGGAAGGAGACCAGCTCCCAGCACAGTGCAGGTCTAGCCGGTTTGAACCAGCCAGCTCAGAGGCTGGGTCCCCTCAGTTCCAGCCACAGCTGTGAAAGAGCAGACAAACAGCCGGCAAGATGTGGTCCATCTTCCCGGTGGGGCTCCAGTTCCAGCCACTCACAGAATGGGGAGATGAGAGAGGTCCTGAATTCCCGACACTCCCACCACGGTCTCGGCTCCCTGGGCACTCACTTGAGGTCTGAGTGAGGAGACTTTCCACCAGGGACAACTAATTACAAGGTTGTGGAAAAGGGTAGAGCGCACGCAGGTCCTGAGGTTGGGCGGTGACGGCTGCTCTGGGAACTGGCAGCTGTCAGAAACGCTCCCCTGACTGGCCCTGGGCCAGCGGGCCACAGGGTTCCTGAGCCAGGGCCTCTAGCCTGGAGCCTTCTGACGCCCACGAGGGTGGGGTGAGAGCCAGTGCCCTCTCCCCAGACAGCCCAACCTACTTGCCTTCCAGCCCCCTTTCTCCCCCCACTGTCCGGGCACACAGGTCCTCCCAACCTCCCAACAGGACCGAGAGACCCGGAGGTCCAGCGTGGGGGAAGAGGCAGTGCAGCCCAGACTCCCACGAGAGGCACTGGCTACCAAAGCAGCCCACTGATCAGGCTCCCCCCAGCCTGATGAGTGAAACGAGGGACAAGCCTGGCCAGCCTCCCTGGGCTCCCTGAAGTTCCAAGAAAGCCAATGGAAAACCAAAGAACAAACAGCTTCACTTGTTCCTCTTCACTGGGGCCCTGGGGAGAGATCGGAAGTGGGGGCTGAGGAGCACAGGAAGGAATGGGCTTCATCGGCTCAAAGGTCTGCTCTGCTGCTACTCAGGACAGGCAGTCAGGGGACACGCGCCTGAGACCCACCTGGGCCGCTCCCCCATCGGATTCCTTAGGCTGCTGAGGAAGGAGGGCCAACTACCTGGAGTACCTGCGAAGGGCTGGGAGGCCCTACAGCTGGGCACAGAAGGTCCAGAAGACGTGAGGACAAAGGCTGGAGAAGGCGCCCCAAACTGTGGTCTTGATGCCGGTGGCTCACCCAGCCCAGGCTGAGCAAAAGGACCAGGAGAGGGAAAACCAATGGTCCTTTCTCTTCCCAATGTCCTTTTAACAGGAAACGGCCCAAACCACCAGAAGCCTCCCATGAGGGGCACAGATGGGAATACACAAAAACAGGGTACAACAGAAAAAGGGGTAGATTTGGGGGTGTGGCTTCCAAAAGAAGAAAAATCCTGTAGATGAAGAACTGAACCCCGACCTAGCTAGGGTCAGCCTGAGACGCCGAGAAGAAGACGCTGAGGAGGATCAGAAACAAGGTTATGTGCAGAAGATCCGTGGGTCTAGGTAGCCGACAAAAGACTCAGACTTATACCGGGAGACGTGGTGACCAGAGCACGGAAAAGGCGGTGCAGAGCAGAAAACGACCGAGTCTGCAGAATAGCAGCTTCCCCGCGACGGAGTCCCGCCGGACAGGGCTCCCTAACGGCGGGCTCCGGGGCCAGGGGCCGGGCCTCCGGCCGATGCGGCGCCTGGAGGCGGCCGCAGCGGGGACTCGAGCCCAGGCCGGGTCGGGGTCGGGCCGGCGGCCCTACCTGGTAAACGGAGGCCTTGGGCAGGTCCAGGCAGACGGTGCAGCACAGTACAGAGTAGAGCCGCTCCTCCAGCTTTCCACTGCCGGCCGCCGCCGCCGCCGCCGCCGCCGCCTCGGCCGCCTCGGCCGCCCTCAGCCGCTTCTTGGGCGGCGCGTCGGGGTCGCCGGCCGCCTCCTGCAGCTGCCGGGAGCCAGCCAGGCCCGCCTCGTCCGGGAGCCCCGGCCCCGCCGCCTCGCCCAGCGCCGCCGCCGCCGCCGGCCCCGCGGCCGCCCCGGCCCCGGCTCCAACCCCGGCTGGCACGGCGCCGGCGGGCCCCGAGGTCGGGCCACCCCCGCCGGCCTCCTCAGCGCCGGACATCGCGGCGCGGCCGGCCGGCCCGGCGGGCGGCTGCCGGCCCGCTCCCGCGGCTGAAATTGAGGGGGCCGCGCGCTCTCGCCGCCCTCTCGACGCCGCCGCCGCGACCCCGCAGCTCCCGCTCCCGCCGCCGCCTCACAGGGCCCGGCCCGTGCGTAGCCCCGCAGCCGCCGCCACTGCCGCCGCCACCGACCCCGGCGTGGCCGCCATCTTTGTTTTCGCTGCACGGGGGGGCCCCGTTCCGCCCCCTCCATCCTCCCGATCACGTGAGTGAGCACGGGGCCAATGGGAGATCCGCTGAGCCCTAGAGGCTGCAGAGGCCAGAGCCAATAGACGCGTGAGGTCGCCTAAGGGCCCGCCCCTGCAGGTGATGGGCAGGAAGGAGGCCGCCCCGCAGCGGCGCCGGAGGGGCGCGCACCTGGGGCCGGAAAGCTTTGGCGGTGGGCGACTGCTGCGCTCAACCCCAGGCTAGCTGGACAGAGGGCAGCCCCGGGCCTCGTACTTCAGGGTGTGCTGCACTTGTGTCCCCAAGACTCAGGCTGCCGCGGGGGGTCGGGGTGTTCTGGCTTGGCTCGCTAGGTTGGATAGGCCCGAGAGGGCAAACTCGCCAGGCACCCCTTTCCATCTTGTGCTGGACCGGAAGTGCTTCCGAGGGACGCCCGCAGAGGCACCGGCCCTGGGGAACCCACTGTTCTCGCCCTGGAGTGGGGAGCTGAAGAAGGGTCTACGTAGGAAAGCGAGGGTTCAGGGCAACTGAGGTTGGCCGCACAGGCCGCGGAGAAGCCGGAGGGCAAACAGACGGAGGTCGAGTCAGCTTGGGGAGGAGATGTGAGTGTATGGGAACAGCTGTGGTACAGGCCACTCCTTCCCCCGCCGGAGCAAGCCGGCGGCCCGTGAAGGTCACTGCCCCAGAGGGCCACCTGCCAGGCTGTGCAAGGCTATCTGGAGGTCCCACCGTGTCCCGGGACTAGATCCTCTCAGCCCGGAGATCCTACTGACGGTTGTCTATAGGAGGCCAGCATGGTTTCACAGCACCCGCCTGCCTTTTGCTCAGGAGAACCGGCTGCAGCCCTGGGCCTTAGGTAGCTCACTGGAGTTCCCCTCAGTCCCGTCAAGAATGGGCAGATTCCACATTCCTGTTGGAACCCTAAGATTTATTGCAGACCAAGCCTCACTCGGGACCTACAGCCACATCCAATCCCAAAACAACCCCAAACGTGCCTCAGTGGCCATGACTAGTCTAGCAAGCCTTTTCTTGTGGGCAGGCTCTGTTCCCTAACCAGTGTCAGAAAGAGGCCCCAGGAGCAGGTGGTGGGAAGGAGGGGTTGCAGCCTGGGTGCAGCACTGCTCTGGGGCCCCACAGTCACTCCCACTGCAGGTGCTGCGTATGCAGGGCCTGGCGGTAGAACCAGCTGCCCGCGGCCAGAGCCCAGCGGCAGACATCGTCCTTGGGTACCAGCAACAGTCTGTCCTCTTCCAGCCGACTCAAGAGACCGGCGGCCCCCAGCATCGCACCCCCCCACATCCCATAGGTGTTAGCTGTGAAAACTGCCACTATAAGAATGGTCACGGAAACCACCAACACCACCGCCTGACCAGCCACAGATCGGCCTTCGGTGCCGAGGTGGTCGCCAGCCATGGCCAGCACCATGCCTCCTCCCAGGAGCAGGTTGGCAGAGGAGCGGTCCCCATTCACCCAGTGGAAATCGAAGGCCAAGAGAGGCAGGCTGATGACAGTGGCCACCCAGGCCCCAGTAAGACCGTCTTCATCTGTGCCCAGCCCTGAGGACAGCATGGTGGCAGCAGCCAAAGCCTGGAGCAGGAAGCCAGCAGCAGCCCCTCGACTCGCCTGTGAACATGGGGAAGGGAAGAGACATGAGGAAGTCAGCCACCTCCAAGCGGGAAAGGTCTGGGGTTCTAGCCCGGCCCCCGGACTTATTTCCCACCACCGCTCCCTAATTCCAGGCTAGTGGTATATAGGTTCACAGGTTTAGGGTGGGAGTCAGGAGCCCAGAGGGGGCGAAAGCCTACGGAGCATCTGACCCTTTTCTGTCGTACTCACCTGGGCAGTGCGCACAGCTGCATGCAGAGACACCATTCCAAGCACCAGGTGGGAGAGAGCTGTACTCCACTCTTCCCCCGAGTTGGGGGGGGTCATGGCGGTAATCTTTGAGGAGTTGCCAGGTAGGAGATTCTCAACTGTGGAGAGCAGAAAAGTGCAGAAGCCAGCGACCTGCAGCCCAGGGGCCGCTCTCCAGGACTCCCAGGATCTACAGCCCCGTGTCTAGGTCTTGGCGTAAGGTGTTGGGATAGGTTCGTCCGTAACTTTGCGCCGGGGCCCTCCAGCCACCGGGACAACTCGGCAGAGAGTCTAATTAGACAGGAAAAAAAGTGGGGGAGAAAACACGAGATCTAAGCTGAAGAGGCGTGACCCTGGGGTTTCCGGAGACCCAGGGTAGAAGCCTGAGGCTGGGGGAGGAGAGCGCTAAGGGGTGGCGGGGTCGCGGCGGCCTCCGCCTGATGCCTGCACTCGGGGAAGCGGGGAGGCCGGCTGCGGGCAGTCCTCGGAACCCGAGCTTCTGGGGCGTCAGGCGGTGTCGCGCGGCTTCTGAGCCTCAGACGCAGCAACGAGCGGGAGACTGGGCCTCTTGCCGAGCGGCTCGCCGCACCTACGGCGCCACGCTCACGCACCGGCCTCCAGGAGGTCCGGGGAGCGCGCACACACCGGCGTCACCAACGAGAGGAGCGGAGGCTAGAGTGTCCGGGCGGGGGCGGGGCCGGAGGCGGGGCGGGGGCGGGGGCAGGCGGGCTGAGAAGGGCACGGAGAAGGGGTCACTGTGCCAGGAGAAATGTGGGTTGCTGGGTGAAAGGTTAGGGTGAGCTGATCAAACAATCTCAGAAGCTGCGCTGTATGAAGAAGACAAGCCAGCATGAGAGTCGGCGGGAGACTCACCAACAACCTGAGATACGCAAACAACACAGCCTTGCTTGCTAAACGAAAGCAGAGGAGACTTCAAGCCGTTACTGACCAAGACTGATGACTACAGCCTTCATGACGGTGAAACCTCAACACAAAGAATATGAAAATCCTCACAACTAGACCGATAGCCACCATCATGATTAACAGAGAAAATATTGAAGTTGTGAGGAATGCCATTTCACTTGAATCCACAATCAAAGCAGCCTGCAAGAAATCAACAGACAGGCTGCACTGGGCAAGTCAGCTGCAAAAGACCTCTTTAAAGTGGTAGAAAGCAACAGTGTCACTTTTCAGAATTAAAGAATACTTGACCCATGCCCTGGTGTTTTCAATAGCCTCATGTGGGTATGAAAGCTGGGCAATGAATAAGCCAAAGCCAAGTGCTATCGAGTCAGATCCGACTCGTGGTGATGAATAAAGAGGACGGAAAAAGAACTGATGCCTTTGAATCACGGTGTTGGTGAAGAACGTTGAACATGATAACATAGACTGCCAGAAGAGCAAGCAAATCTGTCTCAGAAGTGCAGCCAGAATGCTCCTTAGAAGCAACGATGGCGAGACTTCTTCTCGCATACTTTGCACATCTTATCAGGAGGGACCAGCCCCTGGAGGACATCCTGCTTGGTCTAGTAGAAGGTCAGTGAAAAAAGAGGAAGACCCTAAAAGAGATAAACTGACACAGGGGCAGCAACAATGAGCTCAACCATAGCGATTGTGAGAATGGCATGGGACTGGGCAGTGTTTCCTTCTGTTGCACACAGGGTCTCCATGAGTAGATTACAGGGCACCTGACAGCGGCACCCGAAGGGAGTGCGGGCTGCGAGGAGAGATGTGGGTAAGGAGGAGCCACAGAAAGAGGAGGGCTATGGGGTGGGGCTGTGGGGAGGGGCGGGAGGATTAGGTGGGGCTGTGAATTGGAGAGCTGTAGGGAGAGAAAGGGTGTGGGGTGGGACTGTGGGGAGAGGGGGGCTAGAGGCAGGGCTGTAGGAAGGCGGAGTGGGGGGGCAAAAGGGGTGTGGCGAGGGGGCGGGGTCTGTGGGCGGAGCTGTGGGGCTGTGGGAGGAGGGATGGTGCTGTGAGGGGAGGCGGGGTGTTGGGTAGGTGAGGAGTAATGTGGTGAGAGGCGGAGTCTGGGGCCGGGCAGAGGAGAGAGGAGGGGTCTGGGGCGGAGCTGTGGGGAGAGGAAGGGTGTGGAGTGGGGCTATGGGGAGGGGCGGGCTCTCGGGCCAGGCGAAGGAGAGGGGCCTGGGATGGGGCTGGGAAGAAAGGAGATGGTAAGGTGTCCGTCGACGGAAAACAAAACAAAAATCCAAACCCACTGTCGTCGAGTCGATTCCTATTCCTAGCGACTCTATAGGGCAGAGTAGAACTGCTCCATTGAGTTTCCGAGGAGCGGCTGGTGGATTTTAACTAGCGACTTTTTGGTTAGCAGCTTAAGGGGAAGTGTCTGCGAAGGCTGGGGTGGGGATTCCTAGAGCAGCCGCCAGGGCATGGGCTGTGGGAGGTGGTACCTCTGGGCGAAGCTGGGGGGGGGGTGAGGGAGGCGGGTCTTGGGCGGGGCTAGGGCAGGGGGCGGGTCTGAGAGGAGGGGTCTGGAACTGGGCAGGAGTTAGCCCTCGGGATGGAACCAGCAGGGGGAGGGAGGGGGGTAGCGCACCTGTCAGCAGAGCAGTGGGGGTCTCCGCGGAGGGAGCGATTCCGAAAGGAGGGTACACGGCACAAGGCCATGGGCGCTGTCAGCCCAAGGTCTCCGCGAAGTCAGGTTAGGGGGTGTGCGGTGGGGTTGTGAGGAGGATGGACCCTCGGGGTGCGGCTCCCGTCACCGTTTCCAGGCGCTCTCCCCGCGCCCCTCTGGTGCACGAGAGCGGGCCTTGGGGGCGGCCGACCGGCCGAGCATGCGCACCGCGCTGCGGCTGGCGGGAGCGGATCGCAAGCGGGGCGGCGTGAAGGGGGCCGTCTGCCGCCCCGCGCTCCCATGTACGCCTTCTATTCGTTGCTTATCTACATCTTCTACAGTCTTTTTCGCAGGGATGGAAGGAACACGGCGGCCGCGGACCCCGGGGACGCCATCCAGGTGAGCGGGGGCCAGCACTGTGCCTCGCTGGGGAAACAGACAGGGTCCGCAGACACACAGCCCACGTCCTCGGGCGCTGTCGCTGCGGATTGGGGGCCATGATGAGAACTCCGTCTCTGCTCCGTCGCAACCCGTCCTGGCCAATCTCCTGAGGGAGCCTTGGAGGCTTCCTGCCCCCTCCTCAGGGACTTCTGTGCTTCCCCGCCAGAGTGCCCACTGCCAAGCCAAAGGCCGCCACAGCACCGGCCAGCCCCCGCAGCAGCTGTGGACCGAGCTGATCGGCCTGTCCGGTAGGTGCTCCGCGGGTGGGAGCGCTGTGCCTGAGGGGTCATGCAGGGAGGAGCGCTGTGACCTCATTGGGAGGGAGGTGCCCGGCAGGTGACAGATAGAGGCCAGGCCTCCAGCGCCCGACGTGGAGTGCCTCCCGCTCTCACTCCCTGGCCCCGCAGGCTGCTCCGAGTCCAAGGATGGGCAGGGAGAAGCAGCCGAGGGGCGCCAGGCGGAGGTCTCTCTGGAAGAAGCGCTCGCACGCCTTGCTGAGGTCCTCTCTGTCCACCTGGGGGCGGAAGAGGGCTGCGGGGACCCTCCGGACCTAGGCAAGGTGAGCAGGGCCACGTCTCTGTGCCCACTTTGCTCTCCGTTGCCCGACCCTGTTCTGCCCCTGAGAGCGACGTTATTTACCGTGCGCCCCCTCATGCCGGTAACACTCATCCTTTAAAAGACCGACAGCTCTTCGGGGAGGTTTTTTTTATTTCCTATGAACCACTCTGGAAACTCTGGTGGCACAGTCGTTAAACGCTACATCTGCTCACCAAAAGGTTGGCAATTTAAATCCACCAGGATCTCCTTGGAAACTAAGGAGTAGCTCTACTCTGGCCTACAGGGTTGCTGTGAGTCGCAATCCATTCAATGGCCGTGGGTTTGGGGTTTTTATGAGCCACCCCTCTGTTCTGGCTTCCAGATCTGCCGGCTCTCTGCAGTCCTGCTGCCCCTAGCCTTGGCCTGTTCCCCCACAGTGTGCTTGCTTGGTTTTATCTCCTACAGCCAGCTGAGGCCTCTGCACTGTTGACAGTGACCAGTCAGCTGTTGGCCCTCCTGGCGTGGATTTGGGGCCCCAAAGGAAGGCAAGCTTTATTCCAGGAGAGTCAGCCAGCTGCAGGAGTACCGCCTCCCACTGCAGATGGTATGTCTGGAGTGCTGAGTTGGAGTGAATTCTGTGGACAGAGCCAAGCAACACAGACCTGGGCAGCTTAGAGTCCAGGGTCCTGAGCCATGCTTCCTGGGTGCCCCTCCCTCAGGACAGAGACCTTCTCATTCCTAACTGGATCCACCCCTTCCCAGGACCCCTCTCCCAAGAAGAAGGCCCTTCCCACCCCGCTGTGGTATCAGGGGAGGCACCGAGGGACGAGGCCCAGGTGCAGCAACACCCCCAGTTGGAGGAGGAACAGAGGGCTTGGCATCGGCTGGAGCAGCTCATCCTGGGACAGGTAAGAGGCCAGGAGCCGGTGGGGTTGGGGCTGGGGGCCCAAGGAAGTGTTCCCCTCTGTCCTCTCCTGCCTGTCTACCCAGCTGGAAGAGCTGAAGCAGCAGCTAGAGCAGCAAGAGGAGGAGCTCGGTCGTCTGCGCCTGGGAGTGGTGAGGCTATTGGGGTGCCAGAGGGGAGCATGAGGGGCTGCTTCAGACCAGGTACTGAGGGGGTCCCTCTCCCAGGGGGCGACGGACTCAGAGAAGAGGATTCAGTGCCTGAGTCTGGAGAACGAGGCCCTAAAACAGAGCCTGAGCCTGATGCGGGAACTCCTGCTGCGCTGGGGGCCCAGCCCCCACTCCAGGGACCCGCAGGTACCCTGTGCCTCAGCTGCCGCTGCTGTCCAGACTGCCCCAGAGCCTTGTGCTTTGTCGGCGGGGAGTCTGTTAACCACTCAGTACCTTGGCTGTAGGCCCCAGCTGAGCCCTGGGACAGCTGTCCAGGTGCTCGTGGGGGAGCCTCCTCCTGCCAAGACCCCACTGAGTACCTGACCCCTGGAGAACAAAGGGACTTGGAGGATGCATCCCGTCTGCAGTTGGTGGGGGGGCAGGGGAGCTCACAGCTGCTTGGCATGCCCTTCAAACCTCCCAGGTTTGGGAAGAGGGACCACTGGAATGCCTGCCCGTGAGTTCTTTGCCAGCTTCACAGCCCACCTGGGTCTTTTCCCGGACGGCAGGGAGAAGCAGAGGCCCTGGTGGAGCTCCAGAGCCGGCTTCAGCAGGCCCAGGACACCATGGAAGCCCTCCGAGTTCAGGTGGGCACACCAAAGGAATGGGAAGAGAGGGCGTGAGGGCAGAGGGCAGGGGGAGGGAGGAGGACAGAGAGAGCCAGGGCCTGATGAGGGCCTGATTCCTCAATGACAGGTGTGGGGTTGGGTGGGGCAGCTGGGGGTCCAGGAGATGCAGCTGCAGGGCCTCCGGGGGGCCCTCCGCCAGCTTCAGCAGGAGACAGAGCAGAACTGCAGGCAGGAGCTGCAGCAGGTCCACGGGCAACTGGCAGGTAAGGGCTGGGAGGTCATCAGGGGCAGGGAGGCCCTGGGCCTGGGCTTCCCCTCCCACAGCCTCTCCCCACCAGGACTCCGAGCACGCATGGCCAGCCTGCGTCAGGGCTGTGGGGACCTCCGAGGACTGGTCAGCACCTTCACCCAGAGCTGTCAGGGCTCGCTGAGTGAGGCCCAAGGCCAGGTCAGACCCTGCCCCTCCTGGCACCCGTCTCTGGGAAGTCCCTTCCCTGTCCCCTTCTGGGGACCTGCCCAGCCTTCTCACTCCCCCGTGGTGGGAGAAGAGTTGTTGCTTGTACTAAAGGAAGTTCTGGGGCGGCTTCTGTGGAGCCCGGGCCTGCAGTCTGGGCTTCAGTTTCCTCATGGGCGGCTGGGGTGTTAGGCTGATTATGAAGCTCAGAGGCGGGTGGGTATAAATCCCTTGGATGAGGACCTTTCAGACTTCATCTCATACCCAGGTCTCATGCCACTGAAAGTCACAGGAGGCTGTTGTGGTCAGTCAGCACTGTCCCCTGTCCTGCCCTCACCAGCCCTACCCCAGTTCCTTCAGCTGCCAGGAGCATTCTTTACACATCTCTGACCCCCTAGGTGTCCTGGGCCTTGGGGGCACTGTCAGCTGAAGGCACTGGGACCCAGCTCCCTAAGGAGCAGCAGAGGCCCACAACAGGGTGCCCAGAGCGGCTGCTGGAGCTCAAGGGTAAGGCAGACTTGGGGGACGGAGGAGGGCGGGGAGCGGGGGGCCTCTCTGAGCTTCAGGGCTGACCTCTGCTCTAGGGAATATCCGCGTGCTGTGCCGGCTGAGGCCAGGGACACCCTGTGGCCTGGTAAGCACAGTGCCTGGCCCTGGCGGCGTCGTCACCACCTGCTATCGAGGGCGCCAGCGCCGCTTCCATCTGGACTGGGTCTTCCCTCCCGACGCCAGCCAGGAGGAGGTGACTCTGTACCCTGTCTTCGTCCTGACCTTTCCCTCACGGTCCCCCAGGGTCCAGGGAAGCCTCAGTCTCCTCTTCTCTGCCTAACATTGTGGGGTGGTGTGGGCTGGGTGCCCGTAGGGCAGGGAAGAAAGGGGGCAGCAGGCCTGGAAGCAGGACAGGCAGTCCAGTTGGGTGTGTCCTTCTTTTGGGGTTCTCCCTGTCTGCCTCCTCCATGGAGCTCTGCAGCCCCAGAGGAAACGAACTTCTTGGTTTCAGCAGGAAGGTTGACATCTCAGACATGAGTGACTGCATGCTTTTCTGTGGTGACAATCACTCCTCATGTAGAACTTGCTACAGAAGTTGGCTCGGACCCCACGGGCAATGTCTTGGTGCATCATTCTCTTGGGCATCTCCAGCCCCTTCCGAGGGCCTGCAGTCCACCTGGCTGTTCAGGCAGGGACACCCCTGAGCTCTGCCTCATTCTTTGGCCAAGGCTGGTCAGGGTCAGTGTGCAGGCAGGCCTGGAGCTTCTGTGCACTTGGGTTGTCCGGGACCACTCTGTTGCCAGACTCAAGTGGGAAAGCAGGGGTGCTAGAGCTGGCCAGACAAACGTGGGCTTAAAGACTAGCGTACTGCCAGAAGTACACCGTCTGTCTGACAAACCTTGCCTCTACAGTTTTCTGTGGATGAGGAGGAGGCTCGGAGTAGGTTGGGACTCGGTGGTACTGGCAGGGACTCAGACCAGGGGCCTCGTGGCCTCTGTGGCTTTCACGCCTCCCAGCCTGGGGCCAAAAGCCACGACAGCCAGCAGGTGCTCCCTCCACACCTCCTCAGGTCTCTCAGGTGCCCCGTCCCCACCTCCCTGGGCCTCATGGGTGCCCCATGCCCACCTCCCAGGTTCTGACAGATGTCCTCCCCTCCCGGGTCTCACAGGTGCCCCCTCACCACCTCTCCAGGTCTTACAGGTGTCCCTCCACCACCCTAGGTTGTCACAGGTGCGTCTTTCCCACCTCCCCCGGTCTCACAGGTGCCCCCCCACCTCCCTGGGCTCCCTAATTCTCGTTTCCTATGCACTTTCTGTCTCTCTTATGCACCCCCTAGTCTCTGCAGCCCTGCACAGTCCCCAGAGCTCCACTGCCCGCTGGGTAGTCTTTCTGGACAGAGGACTCCGCTCAGTGTGCCCAGACCAAAGACCCAGAGTATGCTCTTCCACCTGTCACCTCTCATGCCTCCTTCCTCCGTGGAATCTTTGTGGTCACACTGGCCAGCCCTTCCAGAAGAGCTAGGGAGCCCACAGAGTTCGTGGTCTTTCCACTTGCTGGCAGGATGAAAGTCCCAGTCCCATTTCCCAACAGCTTCCTCTGTGCTCCCGCTGCCCAGGCTCCAGCTGTCCGGGCTGGCTATATCCGAGGGCCCACCCTTTAGGCTTCTCTGCATGCACATTCTCTAGCTGGGGACAGGTGGTTGGGAACAGGTGCTGCTGCAGCCTTACTTCACAGATGGAAAGCTGCCAGGAAGGATACCCAGTTTGAATGGGCAGTCACACCCAACATCCAGGCTCCTGGGCCTGGCATCCTGCTGTGTGGGCCCCAGTGATCCTCAGGACGCCAGTCCTTCCTGCGGGCTGTGCCCTCTGCCAGTCAAGTCCCTTCACTCTCCTCGCAAAGCCTTACTTTGGTGCCAGACTCTAGGCAAATGCCACCTTCTGTATGGAGCTTCCTGAATTGGGGGTATCTACTGTCTCGTTGTGCCCCTCTAAAGCCTTTGTCTCACAGCCTGCTGCTCCAGCAGCCCCAGGATTGCCCTTCCACCAGTCCTGCATGGGAGACCCCCAGGAGGTATTCAACACACACCTCCTGCCCCTCCGCCCAGGTCTTCCGGGAGCTGCAGCCGGCCGTGCTCTCCTGCCTCCGAGGTTACAGTGTCTGTATCTTCACCTACGGTCAGACAGGGACTGGGAAGACCTACAGCATGGAGGTAGGAATGCCCCCAATTGGAGGGAAGAGGCCTAGGGGGCGGTGGCCATGAGGCTGGGTGGAATGTGAGCCCAGATGTGGCACCTTGCCCTGCTCCAGGGTCCACCTGAGGACCCCGGCATAGCCCCTAGAGCACTGCAGTCCTTGTTCCAGGAGATGGGGGCCGGAGGGCAGCACCGAGTGACGCTCAGCATGGTGGAGATCTACAACGAGGCCGTCAGGTTAGGCGGCAGGGCCAGCGTCCCCAGCCGTCCTCCCCCCGAGGTCTCCTGGCAGCCACAGCTCGTCTGGGGTTGGAAGCAATCCTTGCCCCCTTTCTCCCCAGGGACCTCCTGGCCCCCGGGCCTCCACAGCGCCTGGCTGTGAGGCAGGGCCCAGCAGGCCAGGGGGGCATTCAGGTGGCTGGCCTTACCCACTGGGATGTGCCCAACCTGGAGACGCTGCACCAAGTAAGGCACCGCCCCCCCGAAGGGAGGACCCTGCATGGGCCCTCACATGGTCAGTCCTCTCCTGGGCCCTGCTGGGTCAGCGCTCTCCCAGACCCTGTGTGGTCAGCCTTTTCACTCCGCCCTTCAGATGCTGAACCTGGGGAGGAGCAACCGGGCCACTGCAGCCACAGCCATGAACCAGCGCAGCTCCCGCTCCCACGCCCTGGTGACGCTGACACTGCGTGTGGCCTCCCCACCGCTGGGTCCCAGCACTGCAGGTATCACTGCATGCTGGTGCCCTGCCAGGGCCCATGTCTCCCCGGACGGACCGCCCCCAAGTCTAGCTTCACTCGCCCCTGCAGGCACGCTGCACCTGGTGGACTTGGCGGGGTCTGAGCGCGCCTGGAAGGCGGGGTCGATGGGCGCACCCCAGGGGGACAAGGACCGGGCTCGGAGGCTGCGGGAAGCCCGGACTATCAACCGCTCGCTGCTGGCCCTGGGCGGCGTCATGGCCGCGCTGCGCGCCCGCCGGCCTCACGTGCCCTTCCGTGACTCACAGCTCACCCGCCTGCTGCAGCCGGCGCTCGGGCCCGGTGCCACCGCGGTGCTGCTGCTGCAGGTGGGCGGCCGGGCCGCGGGGGCTGGGGGCACGTTTGCAGGGCCTCTGCCTGCTGGGCACCGCCACTTCAGGGCCCACCCACTAGCGCAGCTTCCTCACAGATCTCCACGCGGCTGGAGGACCTCGGGGAAACCGTCTGCTCACTGGAATTCGCCCAGCGGGCGGGCCAAGTGGGGCTGGGGCCGGCCCGGCGCTGCAGAGCCTCTCGCTCCAGGACGCCCTCCTCCTTCAGCACCGACACCCAGCTCACCGAGACCCCCTGCACTCCCTCACTGTCCCCCAGTAGCCCTCAGAGCCCAGGCCCCGACAGCGGCTCTGGTTTGGCCCTCGAACTCCCAGAGGGCCTGTCTGCAGCTGTGCCCAAGGGGCATGAGGTCAGGCCTCTGCCGGCAGAGGCTGTAGGGACATCCCCACACCCTGTCTTGTGTGAGCTCTGGGAGTCCGCGGCCCCTCAGACTCCCAGAGCCTCCCCTGCCCCCCACAAGGAGTGTTAAGCCTGGAGAGATGGTGCCCCACCCCAGCAGGCCCAGGCCCTCAGCTCGGCCTTACCGCCCTTTGCTGTTATCAGGACACACAGCAGGGGACCCCAGAGCCACAGAAGACTGGCCCCACCAAGTGGTGGCCCAAGTCACCATCCCTGCCCCCCCAACCAGACATGGCTGTTAAAATGCTGTAAGTTCCTTTATTGTTATCTCCCCCCACCAGGACCACATAGGGCCCAATGTTCATTTGCTCCCCCTTCCCACAAAAGGTGCTACCTCCTTCTCAGACAGCTGAAGGAGGACTAACAGGCTGGAAGCTGCCTCTGAGCTGTCCCTCCCCCAGCCCAGAGCCACAGAGAGCCAGAGACAGATGTTGATGGATGGACGGACGGACTGACCGAGGGCTGAGAAGATGGAACAGGAAGGGCTGGCTACCCCAGGCAGAACTCCACTGCCTCCAGCCTTGCATCTTGGGGGCGGGGAAAGGCATGACTGACCAGGCAAGGTCGGGGCCCAGCCTGGCAGCCACCCTTCTGTGGAGTCATCCAATAAACACGGTGGGGTCTCAGCTCAGCGGGCGCTGATGATGTGAAGCGGCAGGTACCCTTTCCAAGGGCGGGGCAGGAGGGGGGCAGCGCCTGTCCCTCCCACTGCCCAAGTCTCACAGGCGGTACCAGGAGAACAGCCAGCCAGGGGCTGGGGCAGTCAGGTCCCGAGGGTGGCTGACCCACACGTCATAGATGCTTTTGTTGGGAGGCACGCCCTGGAAGAGGGTGTCCAGATCCCAGAGCAGCCCTGGGGGCCCTTGGGCTTCAGGGCCCACCCGCCAGCAGGCAGGGCTGGCTGCAGGTGGGCACTGGAGGCAAGCTGTGGGCGGCAGGCGGGGTAGGGGCATTACCACATTGGGGGTGTAGATGGGCGAGTAGGAGGTGGGCAGCTGCCCCCCAAATGGGGCTCTGGGAACCCCACTGGGCAGTCCCCGGGTGTCTGGAGTGCCCCGGAGCAGATGGAGTGGCCAGGGCCTGGGCTCTGGAGAGAGGCTCGAGGGCCTGGTAGTTACTCCCTGGGACGCCCCCCCCTCGCCATTCACGGGCCCTGAGGGTGGGCAGACAGACCAGAGAGGCCTCTCGGAGTAGAGCAGGGGTGGGGTGGGCACACCTTCCCACTGCCCCGGGTACCCCACATCGGCTGGAGCTGGCCTTTTCTTTAGAGGCAGCTGGGGCCAGGGCGGCCCCTCCCCAGAGTCTCCTAGCAGGGACTTGATGCTGAAGCCCTCGCTGAGTGCCGGCAGGGGGCCAGGCGGCTGATAGGGCTGGCCATGTAAGACGTAGGGGCCTAAGTCCTTGGCGAAGGCTCCTCGGGCGCCTCTGCCCTGCCAGCGCCGGCACAGGGCCGTGTTCTGCAGCCGCAGCGCCTCGGCCGGGATCAGGCTGACGTCCACTGCCCAGAAGTTGCCCTTGGCCTGCGGCTTCGAAGGGTCTTTGGGCACCTGAAGGGAGGGCAGGCTTGGGTGGGACTGCCTGATGCTGGCTGCTCAGGACTCCCATGCCTGCCCAAACCCTCACCCAGTCCCACCTTTCGGAAACATGGATTGGAGGAGAGGTTGTGGCGGATGGAATCCTTCCAGCCCTCGTAGTCATCCCTGAAGAAGGGGAACACGGCCCGGACCTGACGGATGATCTGAAACCACAAGGGCACCCTGTGGGCCAGCCGGGGAGGACCAGTACCTTGTCCCGTCCCTAGAGCCAGGCCGGAGGCACTCTCCTTGTGAGGACCCTGCTGAAGCCCCTCAGCTCCCCCACTCTGCCCAGGCCAGGTACTGGGTGGGGTGGGGTGGAGGCTGGAGCTCGGGCTAGGCAGTGGGTGGGGAACAGGTCTGGGGGAGGAGGAGAAGCCCTGCCCCAGTGTGGGGGTTACTGGGGTGTCTGAGGAAAGGTCTGCCCACGGAGTGTGGGTGTGCCGGGTGGGGCTGTCCTCTCACCTGAGCCAGCTTCAGTCTGCGTGAGGGTGCAGCCTGGATCACCAAGGCGATCATAGCCAAGTAGGTGTAGGGGGGCTTGTCATGCCGCAGATACCTCTTCTTCCTCCTCTTGGGGGGCTGAGTGGCGGACTCCATCCCTGGGGGACCTGAGCAAGGGTCTCTGCAGGGCCCCATGCAGGTGAGGAAGGCCGCTTGGGCTAGGGCCCAGACTGGTGGAGGGGCACAGGGTCCTGGGCCTGTGTGGTGAGGCAAGGCTGGGCCTGGGGCCTGGTGGGGGCGGGCGGGCCAGCCCTTTATCATTCGGATGGAAGGGGGAGGGGAGGGAGAGAGGCAGGCCGCTGTGGGGGAGGGGAGGCTGCCACAATTAGCAAGTTTCGGTTAATCTAGAAGGGAAGGGTGGGGAAGATTCTAGTGGGGACTTTGAGGCTTCAGCCCCCGCCTCTGGGCAGTGATCTTGTCAGTGGAAGGAGGAGCCCTTTGAAGGGGCATATGGCCCGAGGTTCCCGTGTCCCACTCCTGGACAGTGTTCTCAGGCACCCATTAGCAGATGGGGAGGTGATCTGCCCAGCCTGGCAGCCAGAGGACATACCTGTTGGCCTTCCCTTCTCAGCCCACTTTGCCCATCAGAGAAGGGTTAGGAGGCCTTATTGGAGTTCAAGGCCAAGAAGTAGGGCCAGGGCTCCAGAGACCAGGGCAGTGACATGAGCCGTCCATCATGGAGGGCTTTTAGAGTCTCGGGGTGATGCAGTGGTTAGTGTACTTGGCTGAAAAATCAGAGATTCAAGTCCACCCAGAGCAAACTTAGAAAGCCTGGCTGTCCACTTCTGGGGAGTCAGCCAGTGAAAACCCTGCAGATCACAGTTCTGCTGTGGCACAGAACTGACCTGATGGCAACTCTCTGGGCCAGAGGAGGAAAGCAAGCGGCCCTAGGGTGTGTTGCGGGGCTCTGGGTGGGCTCTGCTGGGGTCCTGGGAGCCACACTCCTCCCTTCCTGATGGAGCCTGGCAACTGGTGGCTCTCTTTCTTGGCCACTGGGGGCCTCACTGGGTCCTGGGTGAGCTGGCTCTGGCTGGAAGCGGCACGTGTCTCCCTGCTTCTCCTTTTCCAGGTCCAGGTACTCTGGAGGTTGCTCTGGGGAAGTCATGCTTGGGAAGTCTTGCCCTTGGGAGGGTATGTGTGGAGAGCTCTCCTTGTTGTAGGGGTTTACTAGGTACCTGTCAGGGCCAGGCCTTGAGAAAATGGCCCAGTGGGTCATAGGCCTTGTCCAGGAGGGGCCTGAAAGGACCACTTGGCGTTCTCTTGAGTGCAAGAGTATGGGTCTTTGTTTGTGGGTGCTGAGGAAGGGCTTCCCAGCCACCTACAGGGCCCAGAGACTTGGTCTGGAGAGAAGAAGATGCTGGCCAGTCAGGTCAGGTGGCCTGGGAGGAGGAGACTGTGGAGAGAAAGGCCTGAGGGGCAGCACCCAGGCCCAGGGGAGGAGCTTCAAGCAGGACCTGACCCAAGGGTGTTGTTGCAGAAAGATGCTTCTTGTAGCAGCCCTACTGCAGATCCTCCTCCACTCACACCACACTCTTCTGTCTCCTCACCTTCTTATCCCTGGCCATCTGATCTTTGATTCAGTCGAGGCCTGTGCTCTAAAGCCAGCCACATCTAGGTGAGTCTGCCCAAGAGGGTACCAGGTCCAAGGCACTGGCTGGGGCTGGTACCAAGCCCCAGAGGGACAGGAGGGTCCCTGGATGTGAAGCGAGGCTGCAGGGACAGCACCTTAACATCTGTGGCCCCAAGGCAGGGTAGAAGTGGCAGGGTTAAGGATGTTACGGGGTGGTAAGAGGTTTAGATGTTCTGTGTAGGAATGATCCTGGGGATTCGCCTCTGCCCATATAGCAACTCTCCCCCCAAAAAGAAAAAAGGACAATCCCATTGCCAGCGAGTCGACTACACCTCACAGTGACCATCTAGGACAGAGCAGAACTACCCCGTGGGGTTTCCAAGGAACTGTCGGCCTCTTGGTTATCCCCAACGACTGCACTGCAGGGCTCCGTGCGTGGTCTGGGTGGCACTGTGACATCTGCAGTATACACAGCGGCCACCCAACAGGTGTTGAAGAAGCGTGGAAGAGAAAGCCCCCACAGTGTTCACAGCCCACCCAGTCTGGGGTAGTACCCTCCACAAACCAAACCGGGCCTTCAGCCCTCACCTGGCTTCCTCTGGGCGGCCTGCCCTCACCACCTTTCAGGGCTCTGGCTGGTGAGGCCCTGTGTCTTACCTGGCTGTCACTAACCACCTCCCAAAGGTCAGCCTGCCCCACTCCAGCATAGAGGACCTTCTCTCACTCCTCCCCAGGATGAAGCCCAGCTCCTTGATCTGTGGCTCTCAGGCCCCTCCTGTCCTGACGCTGCCATCTCTTGGATCACGAGGTCCCCAGCCTTCCTAAACCACGCCCCAGTGGCATTCCCTTCAGCCAGCGAGCATGCTGTTCCCTCCCGCTGCGAAGCCTCTGCTTCGTCGTCAACTCCTACTCAACTCCTACTCCTTCAGAGCCCCAGTGACTTTCTGAGCCTCCCTCCTCCTCTCCCCACTGCTTCTCAGGGCGGTGAAGAACCTGGGGGCCCAGGGGATAAGTGCTCGGTCTGCCAACCAAAAGGTCAGCAGTCCAAGTCCATCAGACGCTCCGTGGAAACCCTATGGGGCAGTTCTACCGTATCTCACAGGGTCGCCATCGACTGGACCGCAGTGGGTTTGGGTTTGGTCTCATAGACTTGGACGTGTTTTGAAGAGAGATCTGGCCCTGGAGACGGGCTTCACACTTGGTGCAGCAAAGGCTCAACCAAAAAGAGGTAGACCCTTAGTGAGAGGGATAGACAAAGTGGCTACAGCGACGGCGTGAAGCACGGAGGCACCGGAGGAGGGCGCCGGCCGGGCAGCGCTACCGTTCCCCTTGCCCGGCGCACCAGCGCTTCTAAGAACCGAGCGCACCAAGCACCGCCTCAGGCCCCGCCCCCGCCCCGCCCCACCCCGCCCCCTGCCCCCACGGGGCTCCACAGCTTCCGGTTCTGGGCCACTCCGCCGGAAGTGTAGCGTTGTCATGGCGAGGGCCGAAAAGCGTCTCCGTCGCTCCTTCCTAGTGCACCTGCGCGTAGGAACCGAGCTCACCAAGCACCGCCTCAGGCCCCACCCCCAAGGATGGGCCACGCCCCCTGCTCCCACGGGACGTCACGGCTTCCGGTTCTGAGCCGCTCCCGGCCGGAAGTGTAGCGTTGCTATGGCGAGGACCGGGCGCCGGGCCCGCCCCCGCGGCGCCCGGAGGAGCGCGGTGCTGACTGGCGTCGACCGATCGAGGCTCTGCGCTAGGCGGAAAGTAAGGCTCGGATTTCCGGGGCCTGTGGCGAGAGAGGAGACCGGGCCCTCGGGGGACAGGAGGCCGGGTCCAGGGCAGAGGGGAAGATGGGAAACCGGGAGAGGAGTCCGGGTGGGGTGACAGGAGGCCGGGCCCGCATGGACAGGAGGCTAGGTCCCTGGGGGAGGGGAGACCGGGCCGTGGGCGACGGGAGCCCGGCGTGTGGGGGCGGGCCAACGGGACGTCGGGCCCGAGGGTTGGTCGGGGCGGTACAGAGAAAGGAAGAACGTGGGGAGGCGGATAAAGCTGGATGTCTGTGAGAGAGAGGGGGAGGAAGGCTAAAGGGGGCCCCGTGGGGGCGTGAGGGAGGGTCTGCACTCAGAGCGGGGAGCCCGGTGGGGGCGTCGGGGGAAGGTCTGCACTCAGAGCGGGCCGGGGCAGTCGGGCCAGCAGGGCGACTTGGGCGCCGCTGGGTGAGGCCCGGGGTGGCGAGTGCTAAGGGTCAGGAGGGGCGCCAGCAGTGGCAGCCACCTGTTGGCCAGGCAGGCATCACTGAGTGACCTCTGTTTTCTGAGGGGGCGGTAAAGGCCCGCAAAGCTCCAGTGATTTGCTCTGGCTTTGTGTGCGCGCGGCGTTAGGCCAAGGGGAGAAACGGGGTCCCTTCTGGAGCAAGGTACTTGGCCTTTCAGATTTTCAGTGAGCTGGGGAGTGGGGACCACAGCCCCTCACGGTTGGGTCAGCGCGTGCAGGTGCAGGAGGGGCGCTCCCCGCCTCGGACGGACTGAGGACGGAGGGGTTCATTTCCGTGGGTGCAGAGGGCGGAGGAGCAGCGGACCATCCGGGCTTAGGGAAGCTCTTCTGTGTCGGAGCAGCCGTGCACCCTACAGGGCTTTCAGTGCCTGTGGTCCCTCTGGAATAGGTTTACAAAGCTCTCTCCTGGGGAAGTTCTGTGGAGAGTCAAGTCGCTGATCTCTGCTGTGGAGCCATCCAGGGAGCCCCCCCGGGAGCAGCATGTCTTCCTGTTTTTCTGAGATGCTCAGCTTGAGTTGGGACATAGCGCTTGTCAAACCCAGTATGGCCCGGCAGTGAGCCTTCCTGAGTGCTGTTGCCTTTCCAGGTGTTCCCCCAGCAGGGTTGGGGGTCCCCCAGGGAAAGTGTCTTGCCTGCAGTTCACTAGCTGCTGCCCCCCCCCCCCCAGCTGCTTTCAGGACCACAGAGCTGCCGCTGAGTGGGTGGGCACGGTTTGTACTTGACTCAGGGCCATTGAGTGCTAGAACACGTCTTGTCTCTGGGTCTGGGTGGGCAGCTGCCCTTGGGGCTGAGCACTATGCTTATCTTGTGAGAGATTTGTGAGGTTGAGGGGCCAGTCCGTCCTGTTCGGAGCTGGGGTCAGGAGGCCTTAGGAGGTCCTGCCTTCCCTTTCCTGAAGGCTCCTAGGCTGGGGTTCTTCCCTGTTGGCTGAGACCTCCCTCTTGGGCGCCTGTATTTCTGGAATCAGACTTTGGGGTCTGTTCTAGAAATTCCCACATCTCCAGTCTGTATCTCCGCGTCTCCTCTGTGTGCAGCTCAGGAGCCTCGGGTGCACTGCAGTGCCCTGGCAGGTCCTGTTGGCTTTGTTTTCGTAGCCTCAGCTGGAGTAATTTACCTGACATGCACTTGGAGGCTTTCCTCCCAGAGTGGCAGAACGGAAGGGAAGGGAAGAGGAAAGGAGCAGGGCAGCCATCTCTGTGTCCGGGCACTGTGGCCGTGGTCAGGCCTGAGCAAGGTGGACCAGGAGGCACAGGGAAACTCTAGGAGTCCAGTTTCACAGAGACTAAAGGAAGAGTGCTGATCTCCGATGAAGAAAGAGGCTAGGGTCCAGCACTGGGGATGGCACCAAGGCAAGCGTGGCAAGCTCCAGAGCGGACACTGTGTGCTGTGAGGCAGGGTCCAGAGTGGACGTTACGAGGTCTGACAATTAATTTCCTGAACTCGTTCTAGCAGTGCTGCACCCCTCATGGCTGAACATCCCTGCAGTCACCTGGCACGTCCTCTCGTTGGGAAGCTGTACACCATCACCAGTCCATAGTCCACCCTTCCGGGCCATTTTGGAGCTCTTTTTCTGGAATGGTCATTTCAGAACTGTTGTCGTATTACCCTTGATGTCCTGAATGTCATCAAAATGTCTTTCTTTCAGTGTTTCCTTTATCATGGGGTAAAGAAAAAAGTCACTGGGGCCACATTAGGTGAATAGGGAGGGGGTTCTAATAGTTATTGGCTTACTGGCTACAATCTCTCTCACAGACAACTAGACAGTTATGTTTGCGAACTTGCCACCATGCCACTGTGTGCAATGGCTATTCCAGGAAAAGTTCCAAAATTGCTTTGAAGGGTGGACTAGGCGGTGGTGTCAGTGCGTAGCTTCCCAAGGGGAGGGATTCAAAGGTAACCATAGTGGTGTTTAGTAATGAGGTCTGTAGCACTTAGAATAGTTAAGTTCGTGGACTTAACTGTGGGACCCTGTACGTACTGTGTAAGGTGAGGTCTATGGTGGACCGCGTGCACTGTGCAAAGTGATGCCTAGACACTGTGTGCTGTGAGGTGAGGTCAGGTCAGGAGGGACACTGTACTGCATGAGGTGAGATCTGGCTTGGATGCTGAGTGCTCTGTAACCCACCGTCAGGAGTGGACCCTGTCTGCTGTGAGCTGAGGTCCAGAGTGGACACTGTGCTGTGAGGTGAGCTCTCAAGTGGGTACTCGTTGCATACTGTGTCCTTTCGCACAACTGCAGACTGGTCTGCCTGCTGGTAGAGGAGCCCATGGGCCAGGAGGTGGAGGTGGACTGGCAGGTCTGTTAGGAAATTTTGATGTGAGGTACGAGGTGTGTAGTCCTGGTGTCGTGCTGTATAAGTTCACCCTCCTTCCTGTGCCCCAGAACCTCCTCTTGCAGAATGGGTGACAGTTCTAATGCAGGGGCTGCCACCCTGGAGCCTGCTGGGCTCGATTGCAGAGTGTCTTTGGTGAGCAGCTCTTCTGCTGTGGGCTGGGTTGGGTGTCCTTCTCGGTGCTGGCAAGGCCTGCAAGCCTGTCCCCCGACGTGGCTTGCTGCTAAAAGACCTTTTTTGTGGTCCCTGAGGTTTGAATTTCATGGTATTTTCACAACTCACAAAACATGGCTGTCTTGATTTGGCCCAACAGTTTAAAAGTCTAGAACTGCCCCCAATTTCTGGGCCAGGTTTGGCCCACAGGCCATAGCCTGGGGGATACGGCGCCAGACCCCAGAAGCCCTCTGTGTGTCGAGCCATTGAGTCCTCACGGGAGTCTCACGGGAACGGCACCACGAGCACCTGCTTATAGATGAGGAAAACGAGGCCAGACAGGTCAAGTTTCCCAGAGTCCAGGTCGCAAATTCGGGCTCTTAGCTCTGAGATACACGGAACTTGATGCTGGGGTACAGAGAGGAGGGTGATGCGGTGGGATACTGGAAAGGGAAGTGGGGCCCCAACACACAAGTTTTATAGCCTGGCATAGAACCTTTGCATTTCATGCTTTTTTTTTTTTACAACAACCTTTATTGAGATGTAATTTACACACAATAAAATGTACCTATTTTAAGTTTAATGGGTTTGGGCAGATTTACACATTCTTGTGAATGCCACTGTAACCAGAATGTAGAAGAACATTTCTGTCACCCCCCAAAGTTCCCTCACTGCCCTTGGTCATCACGACCCCCGGCCCCAGGCATCGTTACTGTGCTGTGGATCCAATCTCCCCGTTGAAGAATTGCACAAGAACAGAATCTGAGAGAGTAAGCTCTTCTGTTTCAGACGTCTTTCTCCAGGTGTCATGTTTGGAGATTCCTGTGGGGTATAGCAGTAGTGTGTCCCTTTTTCAGTATTGGGTGGTTTGGTGTCTGGTGTATGGATGTGCCATGATTTTATCTGCTCCTGTGGATGGACATCTAGGTTCTCAGCTTTTGGCTCTCGTGACTAAAACTGCTGTGAACACCGTCTGTCCCCGTCTTTGTGGGGGCATGTTTTTATTTCTCTTGGGTAAATACCGAGCAGTAGGGTCAAGGGATTGCAGTGTGTGCTTAGCTGTGTAAGAAAGTACTGAAACGGTTTTCAGTATGGTTCTGGTTCTCCACGTCCTCTTTAAGCTGATATTGCCATTCTTGTAAGATTCAGCTGTTCTCAGCTCCATGGCAGTGGGTTTGGTTTGGTTTTTCATGAGTGTATCCTGGGGAAAGATGTGGCAGTCTCTGCTTTTGTAAGGATTTACAGCTTTGGACATCCTGTGGGGAGTTCAGCTCTGTCTTGTAGGGCTGCTGTGTGTTGTAATTGATTTGTTGGCAGTAGGTGTGTCAGTGTGTACTATATCTCACTGTGGTTTTAATTTCTATTTCCCAATAATGAATGGTGTGGAGTGTTTTGCCCATGTGGTGCTTGGCCATATTTATATCTCCATTTTGACATGTCTGTTCAAATCTGTTAGCCAGTTTTAAAAACGGGTGGTTTATCTCATTAAGTTCTAAGCATTTTTTTAATATTCAAGATGTTAGTGCTTTACAGATCTACATGTGTTACAGTTGTTTTTCCCCACTCAATGCCTTGCCTGTTAATTTTCTTAACGGTGTCTTGAAGAACAGATTTTTTTACTTGGATGCAGTTTACCTTTATTTTTTTTGGCGTTGTGTTTTGTGCTTGCCATTATGTATGACTAGGAGTCAAGTTTCATCTTTTTCCACAGGGATGCCCATTTTCCAGTACCAGTTTTGAAAAACACCATTCTTTCCCTGCTGTGTTACCTTTGCACTTTGTTGAGATCAGTAGTGGGTGCAGGGCCTCTCTTTCTGGATTATCTGTTCTGTTCGTTGATCTCATGCTCATGTTCCACAGGTTTGATGACTGTAGCTTTATACTAAGTCTTGAGGTCAGGGAGTGTACATTCTCTAACTTTGTTCTTCTTTTTCAAATCATCTTGGCTATTCTAGGTCTTACCGATTTTAGGAAAAGAAACTTTAGAGTCGGCTGTGTGTCTCTCCATAACGGCCTGCTGCGGTTCTGATTGTGACTGACACTGCATTGATTTGGGGCAGGGTCGGCATGTTAACAACGCTGAATGTTCAGATCTGTGAGCCTGCTCTGTCTCTCCATTTACTTAGTGCTCTGTATTAGTTATCTATTGCTGTGTGACAAAGTACTTCAAGACTTAGTGACTTAAAGTGATACGTGTGTGTTACCTCACAGTTGCTGTGGGTCACAAATTGGATGACGACTTAGCTGGTCATCCCAACTCCAAGTCATCTGTGGTTGCAGTCCTGATGTCAGCAAGGGCTGTGGTCACCTGGAGGAGTCAGCTGGGGCTGGAGGACCTGCCTCCAGGAGGGCTTACCTGTAGGGTTGTTGGCCGAGGCTTTAGTGCCTTGAACAAGGAATTTTCCACCTACTGCTCACGGTCCTCCCAGCTCAGAAGCTGGTTTGGCCCAGACTGTGTTGGCTAGGAAAGTAACCAGGGCACTGCCTTGCAATCTGTGTCCTCCTCTGGAGGTGTACAACGGCATTTCTGAGGTTTTTTTTTCCATTTGTTAGTGTCAAAGAATTTATGGGCATACATTAAACCACCGTTTTTCTTTTTTTTTAAATGGGTGTTCTTTTTAGGAGCAATTTTAGATTTACCAAACAATTGTGTAGAGAGTGCATAAGCATTCTGTGTTCCGCTCTGCGCCCTACGTGCTGTTTCTAGTGTTACTAACTCTGTTTCCCATGGTGTATCTGCTACAGTTGATGAACCAGTATTGTATATTAGGGTTCACTCTGCATTGGACAGCCTTATGGTTTTTGACAAATGCAAAATGTACAGGTCCGCTGTGTTTACCTACTAACAGTCGTGGGTCAGTGTCTTAGTCATCTAGTGTTGCCATAACAGAAATTCCACAGGGGGATGGCTTTAAAAAGAGAGATTTTATTTTGTCACAGTCTGGTAGGCTAAAAGTCCAAATTCAGGGTGTCAGCTGCAGCGGAAGGCTTTCTGTGCTGGCTCTGGAGGAAGGTCCATGTCGTTGTTCCTCCCCTGGGCTGGGAATTTCTGAGGCACAGGGACCCTGGTCCTTCCCAAAGGACACGCTCTGCTCCTGGCAGTACTTTCTGGTGGTATGAGGTCCTCAAGGCTCTGCTTGCTTCCCTTTCCTTTGTATCGCAAGAGACTACCTCAAGACACAGCCATACGCCCTGAGTCTTGCCCCACCAATACAACTGCCTGCCGTCCTCCCTCATAGACATCCCAGAGACAGGGTTCACAGCACACAGGAACGTCACGCAGCACCAGGAATCATGGCCCAGCCAGATGGCTACGCAAACTTCTACACACGTTTTTGGGGAAACACAGTTCAGTCCATGACATCATGAACATGATGGACTGTCTCTCTGTTTTATTCAGCTCTTCTTTGATTTCTTTCATCAAAATTTTGTAGTTTTCAAATGTAGGTCTTATACATATTTTGTTTAATATGTAAATTATGTGCACACGAGCGTACCCCTACCTCTGTATTTATTTATTGGTGCTAATGTCAGCAGTGTTGTATTTTTATTTCAAATTCTGTTTGTTCGTTGCTGGTACATAGCATGCAACTGACCATTTGTGATGTTATATCCTGCAGCCTGCAGTGACTGCTTATTGGTTTTCAGGAGTTCATTTGTTGATTTTGTTGGATTATCTACACAGAAAATGACATAATCTGCGAACAAAGGATGTTTTGTTTCTTTCTAGTCTGTATACCTTTTGTTTCTTTTACTTGTGTATTTTCATTAACCAGGACTTCAGATATGATGCTGATGGGGGTGCTGGCGGGGGACATCCTTTTCTTGATTCCTGATCTCAGTGCGAAGGCAGCTGGTGTCTCACCGTTGTGATGTTAGCTGTTTTTTAGATAAAATGCAACAAGAACTCTTGTATTCCTAGTTTGTTAAGAGTTTTTACTGTGAGGGTGTGGGGTTACAGTAAATGCTTTTTCCGCATCTGTTAGTATGATCATTAGATTTTTCTTCTTTAGCCTGTTGATATAATGAATGATATTAATTCATTTGTGATGTTGAACTAAGCTTGTATACATTAGATAAATCCCACTTGATTATGGTAGATATATTTTTTCTTATAGGTTGCTAGATCTGATTTGGTGCTATTTTGTGTAACAAAGGACTTCTAGAACTATTCATAAGGGGAAACGGACCTGTAGTTCTCTTAATTTGTCATGTCTTTGGTTTGAATCCGGGTAATGTTGGCATCAAAATGAACTGGAATGTGTTTCTTCGTCTTCTATTTTCAGAAAGGTTTTTGTAGGATTGATATTATTTCTTTCTGAAATGTGTGATAGAATTTATCAGTGAAGCCATCTGGGCTTGGAGTTTTAGTTGTGGGAAACTTTTTAATTAAAAATTCAATTTCTGTAATAGATATAAGGCTACTCATGTATTTTATTTATTTTTGAGTCTATTTTGACACTTCATTTCCTTCAGAAAATTTGCCTACTTTATCTAAATCAAAGGTCAGCAGTTTTGTTCTATGAAGGGTCAAGCAGTAAGTATTCTAGGCTTTCCAGGCTGTATGGACTCAGGCACAGCTGTCAATTCTGCTGTCACAGCACAGAGCAGCCACAGAGAATATATGTACAAATGAGTATGACTGTACTCCAGTAAAACTTTTTTTACAGAAACACATGGTGGGCTGTAGTTTGCCAACTTGTAAGCTAACTTGTTCCATTTACTGTGTATGTGGATTAAGAGACAGACATACAAACAGAAAAAGGAGACACTGCACAGTTTAAAGTCAGGAAAGGGTTGTGTTAGGGTTGTATCCTTTCACCACACCTTTTCAGTCTGTGTGTCAAGCCAATAATTCAAGAAACTGGACTATATGAAGAAGAATGAGGCATCAGGATTGGAAGAAGACTCATTAACAACCTGTATTATGCAGATGACACAGCCTTGCTTGCTGAAAGTGACGAGGATTTGAAATACTGATGAAGATCAAGAACCGCAGCCTTCAGTATGGATTGCACTTCAACATGAAGAACAGTCAAATCCTCACAACTGGACCAGTAAGCAGTGTCATGACAAATGGAGAGAGGTTTGAAGTTGTCAAGGATTTCATTTTACTTGGTTCCACAAGCAGCAGTCAAGAAATTGAAAGATTCATTGCGTTGGGAAAGTCTGCTGCCAGAGACTTCTGTAACATATTGAAAATAAAGATGTCATTTTGAAGACTAAAGTGTGCCTGACCCAAGCCATGGTATTTTCAGTTGCATCATATGCGTGTAAAAGCTGGACAATGAATAAAGAAGACAGAAGAAGAATTAATGCTTTCGAATTGTGGTGTTGGAGAAAAATACTGAATATACCATGGACTGATGGAAGAATCAACAGATCTGTTCTGGAAGAAGTTCCACCAGAGTGCTTCTTGGAAGCAAAGCCAGCGAGACTGCATCTTACATACTTTGGGTGTGTTGTCAGGAAAGATCAGTCCCTGGAGAAGGACATCATGCTTGGTAGAGTGGAGGGTCAGCAAAAAAGAGGAAGACCCTCAAAGAGATAAATTTACACAGTGGTTCCAACAATGGGCTTAAGAATAAAAGTGATGGTGGACATGATGCAGGACTGGGCAGTGTTGGGTTCTGTTGTGCACAGGGGCGCTGTGAATAGGGACTGACTCGACGGCCTCTAACGACAGCCTTCCAGTTTTTATTCTTTTAGTGTTTGTAGAATTAGTAGTGATGTTCCCTTTCTCATTAGTGATTTTGTAATTTTTGTCTTCTCCTCTTTCTGATCAGCCTAGTGATCAGCCAACCATCTTACGGTTTCAGTTTTTCTCTGTCATTTCTAGTTTATTAATTTCTGCCCATTATTTATCTCTACTTAGGGTTTAGTTTTTTTCTATCTTTGTTTTTTTAGCTTCTTAAGTTGGAAGTTTAGGTCGTTGAGTTGAGCTTTCTTATATAAGTATCTAAAAGAAATATCCTCTAAGTACTGCTTTAACTGCATTCTAAATGTTTTGTATATTTTTATTCATTTTAAAATATGTTCTAATTTCCACTTTGATTTTTTACTTTAAGCTATAGGTTTTTTAAATGTGTTTAATTTCCACATGTTTGGAAATTTTTCTAGATGTCTTTCTGTTGTTGTTCTTTTGTTAGGTGCCTTTGAGTTGGCTCCGACTCATAGCGACCCTGTGAACAAGAGATCGAAACACTGTCCGGTCTTGAGCCGTGTCCGCAGTCGTTTTTATGCTTAATCCCGTTGTTGTGGCCACTGTGTCAGTCCATCTCGTTGAGGGTCTTCCTCTTTTTTGCTGACCCTCCACTTTACCAAGCATGATGTCCTTCTCCAGGGACTGATCTCTTCTGACAACACGCCCAAAGTATGTAGGATGCAGTCTTGCCACCTTTGCTTCCGAGGAACACTCTGGTGGGACTTCTTCCAGAACACATCTGTTGGTTCTTTTGGCAGTCCATAGGACATTCCACATTCTTCTCCAACACTACAGTTCAAAGGCATGAATTCTCCTTCTGTCTTCTTTGTTTACTGTCCAGTTTTCACATGCATGTGATACAGTTGAAAATACTGTGGCTTGGATCAGGCATGCCTTAGTCTAAATCAAGGGGACAGCTTTACCTTTCAATACTTTAAAGGGGTCCTTGGCAGCAGAGTTTCCCAATGCAATGCATCTTTTGATTTCTTGACTGCAGCTTCCATGGGTGTTGATTATGGACCCAAGTAAAATGACATTCTTGACAACCTCCATCCTTTCTCCATTTATGATGATATTGCTTACTGGTCCAGTTGTGAGGATTTTTGTTTTCTTGATGTTGAGGTGCAAGCCATACTGAAGGCTATAGTCATTGATCTTCATCATTAAGTTTTTCAGATCTTCTTCACTTTCAACAAGTAAGGTGCTGTCGTCTGTGTGACACAGGATGTTAATGAGCTGTTCCTCCAATCCTGATGCTTTGTTGTTCTTCCTAGAATTCGTCTTCTTGGCTTATTTGCTTGTCATACAGATTGAAAGGGTGTGGTAGAAAGATACAATCTTGGTGTACAGCTTTCCTGACTTTAAACCATGCAGTGTCACCTTGTTCTGTTTGCACTACTGCCTCTTGATCCATATGCAGATTCCTTAAGAGCACAATTCAGTGTTCTGGAATTCCCATTCTCTGCTTTCAGCCGAGATCCATCTGACATTAGCAGTGATATCCCCGGTTCCACCTCCTCTTCTGAATCCAGCTGGAATTTCTGGCAGTTGCTTGTCAGTGTATTGTCTCAGTCGCTTTTGAATGATCTTAGGCAAATTTTACTTGTGTGTGATAGTGACGGTGTTGTTTGGTAATTTTTGCATTTGGTTGGGTGACCTTTCTTTAGAATTGGCATAAATATGGATCTCTTCCAGTCAGTTGGCCAGGTGGCTGCCCTCCACATTTCTTGGCGTAGATGAGTGAGCACTTCAGTGCTGCATCTGTCTGTAGAAGAATATCAACAAAATATCTGGAAAACATTTCAATATTTCATCCTTTCTGTTACTGATTCCTAATTTAATGCCACCATGGTCAGTGAACACACTCTGTATGTTTTGTTAGTACTTTTACATTTTTTGACTCTTGTATTGTGTCCCAGTATATGGTTTATCTTAGTGAATTAATTATTATATATTTAAAATTTTTTATTATGGAAATTTCCAAACATTTACACAAGTAGCCAGAATAATACAGTAATTTCTATGTATTCATCATTAACTTCAGTGATCTCATGATCACTTTTTCACCTCATGTTGTTTTGAAGCAAATTCTGGATATCGTATAAACTCTATGAATACTTTTGTGTATACTTCTAAAAGTGATGTTTGCAAAAATACATCATTTTAATATCATTATTATATGTTTAAAAAAATTACAATTCCTGACTATAATCAGGGGACCCTTAGAGGCTGATAATCAGAAGGTTGGCAGTGTGGATTCACCAGGTGCTCCTTGGGAACCTTGTGGGGCACTTGTACCCTGTCCTCTAGGGCTGCTGTGAGTCAGAATTGACTTGGAAGCAGCAGGTTTGGTTTTGGGTTTGTAGTATAGTCAAGTGTTTACATTTATAGTTGTCTCCTAGTGTTGTATTTGTTTACAGTGAGTTTGAATCTGAATTCGGGTAAGTGCACACATAGCAAGTCCCTCTGAAGCGTCTTAAAACATGTACCTTCCCCAACCATCCTTTTTTTGTCCTACTTGGTTTATTTATTGAAGTCACTGGGCCGCTTGTTTTGCAGTTTCCCACGCTGTGAATTTTTCTGATTGCATCCGTGGTGTCATTCGTTACATTCACTGTCCTGTGCGTTTTCTCTAAATTGGTAGTCGAATCCAGGTTTGATCAGATTCACGTTGAGTTTTTTTTTCAGGAAGTGACAAAATGCCTAAGAGCTTGTCTGCTAATCAAAAGGTCAGCAGTTTGAATCCACCAGCTTTTTCTTGGAAATTCTAGGGGGCAGTTCTGCTCTGTTCTGTAGGGTTGCTATCAGGAATCAACTCATTGGCAACAGGTTTTGTTTTATTTTACGAAAAACATATTACATTGGGCAAACATGCTGCAGAAGACCTCTTGGAAGTGTTCAAAGCAAAGATGTCACTTTGAGGACTGAGATGCACTTGACTCTGTTGTGTATAGGGTAACTGTGCTTCTTCACAGAAGACAGCTGTTCAATCATGAGGCATGTTATATCTAGCTGTGTCTCTTTTTTTTTATTATGACAGTGAAAATGCACATTCTTGTGTAAATTTACATGCCCACCTATATGCAGTTTCCACTGCTCTCCCTGCCCAGTGACAGCACACTATTCCACTCTGCTCTATACGTGTCTCATCCTCCCAGCAGTCTCCTTTCCCCTCCTCTCCACCCACTCTCCTTCCTCCAGCCAGAGGTCAGCAGGATGACATCCTATAGATGTATAGAATCATAAAGTGCATCTAATATATGGTCACTCTGCATCACCAAGTCCCATCCATTCATGTCCGAAGAGTGGAACTTCATTATGATTTATGGGCAAGGGCAGCATCAAGGCCAGGGGCCATGCTCCCAGAGGAACCCCAAAACCGCTGGACCATCAATTGCGGTCTTTTAGTGGAGATCTCAGGGTGCACTCCTTTTTATTCTTGTGTTGCCAGTGAGACTGAACTTAGTGAGCTCCATTGTGGCCATCATTGGTGGTGGCTGGGCACCATCCGGTTCTTCTGGTCCCAAGTTGATGTAGGCACCCACCCATGTGGGTCTCTCTATCTTCATTTTGGTCCTCGGTGAGCATCTGTTCGTGCTGAGTTGGGACCATTTGCTGTGCCCTCGGATGGCAGCTTGACAGCTTTTAAGACCCCAGACGCCAATCATGAATGTGGGGTGCAAAATGCTAGTTGTGCCAATTGGCCTCCATTTCGCCTAAGAGCATGGTCCCCTGCCCCCTGCCCCAGCCACTCTGTCCTTGCAATATTGGGTTAAAATGGAAGGAGTATTCAAGTTATGCTGAAGTCCACTTAATATTGTTCTTGTTTCTAACGTGTACTGTCACAGATTTCACCCAACCAGATTTCTACCAACTATCTAAACCCTTCCCCCCGGCCCTGCCTTGCAGCTGTCAAAGAGTCTTCTCTTCTGTACACAAGTCTGTTTTTGAGATCTTATCATAGGGGTCTCATACAGTATTTGTCCTTTTGTTGCTGACTACTTTCACTCCACATACTGTCTTCCAGTTGAAACCAGGTTAGAAGATATTTTGTGGAATCATCATTATTCTTTATCATTGCCTAGTGCTCCACTGAGAATATATACCATAGTTTACCTATCCATTCCTCTGTTGTTGGGCATCTGGGTTGATTCCATCTTTTAGCTATTGTGGACTGTGCTGCGATAAACATTCTTGTGCATGTGTCCGTTGGTGTGAAAGGCCTTGACTCTGTAGGATATATTCCAAGTAGTGGAATTACTGGGTCGAATGGTATATCTATATCCATTTTTTTAAGGAAGCGCCAGATTGGTTTCCAAATAGGCTGGACTTTTTTTTTTTTATTTAATATGACTGAGTGAAAATGTACATTCCCGTATAAATTTACATGCCCACCTATATGCAGCTTCCACTGCTCTCCCTGTCCAGTGACAGCACACTATTCCTCTCTGCTCCATACATGTCTCATCCTCCCAACAGTCTCCTTTCCCCTGCTCTCCACCCACTCTCCTTCCTCCAGCCAGAGGTCAGCAGGATGATATCCTGTAGATGTATATAGAACCATAAAGTGCATCCATTATATAGGCACTCTGCATCCCCGAGTCCAATCCATTCGTGTCTGAAGAGTGGACCTTCGTTATGATTTATGGGCAAGGGCAGCATCAGGGCCAGGGGCCATGCTCCCAGGGGAACCCCGAAACTGCTGGACCATCAATTGAGGTCTTTCAGTGGAGATCTCAGGATGCATCCCTTTTTATTCTTGTGTTGCCAGTGAGACCCAACTTTGTGAGCTCCATCGCAGCTATCACTGGTGGTGGCCGGGCACGATCCGGTTCTTCTGGTCCCAAGTCGTTGTAGGCACCCACTCATGTGCGTCTCTCTATCTTCTGGGTTGTCTTTACCCCATGTCATTTTGGTCCTTGATAAGCATCCATTCCTGCTGAGTTGGGACCATTTGCTGTGCCCTCGGATGGCAGCTTGGCAGCCTTTAAGACCCCAGATGCCACTCACCAATGTGGGGTGCAGAGAGCCCTCCTAGCAAAATGCTAGTTGTACCAGTTGGCCTCAATGTCGCCTAAGAGCGTGGTTCCCTGCCCCCTGCCCCGAGGCTGGACAGTTTTGCAACACCACCAACAGTGTAGAAGAGTTCCACCTTCTCCACAGCCTCTCCAGCATTTGTTGTTTTGTGTTTTTTGGATCATCGCCAACCTTGTTGGGGTGAGATGGTATCTCGTTGTAGTCTTGATTTGAATTTTGTTAATAACTAAAGATCGTGAACATGACTGCATGTGTTTTTTGGCTGCCTGGATCTCTTCTTTAGAGAAATGTCTGTCCCTCTCCTTTGCGCATTGCTTAATTGGATGATTTATCTTCTTCTTGATATTTTGTAGTATCTTATAGATTATGGTGATCAGGCATCGGTCTGACATAGAGTTGCCAGATATTTTTTCCCGTTCTGTAGGTGTCCTTTTAATTCTATTAATAAAGTTTTGGATGAGCAGAAGTGTTTGATTCTTAATAGTTCTGATTTATCTGTTTTCTCTTCTGTTGATTGTGGTTTGTTTGACAGATTTTGAAGTCTGTCTACATTGTGTATTAAAACTTCCATTGTTGTTCCTACCTTTTCTTGGATGAGCTTTATCGTTTTAGGTTTGATATTTAGCTCTTTTATCCAATTGGAGTTGGTTTTTGTATAAGATGTAAGATATGGATCTTGTTTCAATTTATTGCGGATCAATATCCAATTTTGCCAGCACCATTTGTTGAAGATACTGTTTTTACCTCAGTTTAACATTTTAGGGCCTTTGTTGAATATCAACTGTTCATAGGCAGATGGTGTCATGTCTGGGGTCTCAGTTCTGTTCCATTGATCTGTCTGTTCTTCTACCAGTACCAGGCTGTTTTGACCACTGTGACAGTAGTTGGGGAATGAGAGGCCTCCCAGTGTGTTCTTCTTCTTTAGTAGTGCCTTACTTATCCGGGGCTTCTTCCCTTTCCAAACAAAATTGGTGATTTGTTTCTCCATCTCATTAAAAAATGACGCTGGAACTTGTATTGGGATTGCATTATATAATTAGATTGCTTTGGGTAAAATAGACATTTTGACAGTGTTAAGTCTTCCTATCCATGAGCAGGGTAGGTTTCTCCATTTATGTAAGTCTCTCTCAGTTTCTTGTAGTAAGGGCATGTAGTTCTCTTTGTAAAGGTCTGTTGTTTCTCTGGTTAGATTAATTCCTAGGTGTTTTATCTTCTTAGGGGCTATAGTAAATGGTATTGATATGATGATTTCTTCCTTAACAGTCTCGTTGTTGTTATAAAGAAATCCCACAGATTTACTGATGTTTATCTTGTATCCTGAGATTTTGCTGAAGTCTTCCATCAGTTTGAGTAGTTTACTTATAGATTCTTTGGGATTCTCTGCATATACAATCATATCATCTGCAGACAGGGAGATTTTGACTTCTTCTTTGCCGATGGAGATGCTCTTTATTTCTTGGTCTTGTCTAACTGCTCTGGCGAGAACTTCTCATACAGTGTTGAATAGGAGAGGTGAGAGTGGGCATCCTTGTCTAGTTCCTGTTCTCAAGGGAAAGTCTTTCAGTCTCTCTCCATTCAGAATGACGTGGGCAATTGGCTTTGTATAAATGGCCCTTATTGTGTTGAGGAATTTGCCGTCTATGCCTATTTTGCTAAGAGTTTTTTTAGCATGAATGGGTGTTGGACTTTATCAAATACCTTTTCTGCATCAATGGACAAAATCAGGTGATTCTTGTCCTTTGTGTTATTTATGTGATTAATCACATTAATTGTTTTTCTGATGTTGAACCAGCCTTGCATCCCTGCTATGAATCCAACTTGGTGATGATGGATTACTTTTTTGATATATTGTTGTATTCTATTGGCAAGAATTTTGTTGAAGATTTTTGCATATAGATTCATGAGTGATATCGGTCTGTAGTTCTCCTTTTTGGTTGGGTCTTTCCCTGGCTTTGGTATCAGGGTTATGCTGGCTTCATAGAATGAGTTTGGGAGTATTCCATCCCTTTCTGTACTGTGAAATAGTCTCACTAGTATTGGTGATAACTCTTCTCTAAAAGCTTGGTAAAATTCTGGGGTGAAGCCATCTCAGCCCAGGCTTTTTTTTTGGTTGGCAGTGTTTTGATGACATTTTCAATCTCTTCCTTTGTGATGGGTTTATTAAGTTGTTCTGCTTCACGTTGTGATAATTTGGGTAGGTGATATGAATCAAGGAATTTGTCCATTTCCTCTACATTTTCAAGTTTGTTAGAGTACAGTCTTTCATAGTCTTCTGTTAGGATACTTTTGATTTCTGTTGGATCTGTTGTGACAACTCCCCTCTCATTTCTAATTTGGGTTATTTGTTTCCTTTCCTGCTTTTCTTTAGTAAGTTTAGCCAGTGGTTTGTCAGTTTTGTTGATCTTTTAAAAAAAACAGCTTTTGGTGTTTTTAATTTTTTCAATTGTTTTTCTGTTCTTTAATTCGTTTAGCTCTGCTCTAATCTTTATGATCTGGTTTCTTCTGGTGCCTGAGGGGTTCCTCTGTTGTTCTCTTTCTGCTTGTTCAAGCTGTAGGGTTAGTTCCTTGATTTGGTTTCTTTCTTCCTTCCAGATGTGTGCATTTATGGAGATAAACAGACCTCTGAGCACTACTTTGGCTGTATCCCATAGGTTCTGGTAGGAAGTGTTTTCATTCTCATTGGAATCCATGAATTTCTTTATTTCCTCCCTGATTTCTTCTGTAACCCAAGGTTTTTTTGAGCAAGATGTTCTTCAGTTTCCAAGAGTTCCACTTTGTGTCTGTGTTTTTTCTGCTATTGATTTCATGACTTTATGATCTGAGGAGATGCTTTGCAGTAATTCAGTGGTATGGATTTTGCTGAGAATTGCATTATGTCCTAACACATGATGAGTTCTGGAGAATATTCCATGTGCACTGGAGAAGAAGGTGTAGTTGTCTACTGATGGGTAGAAAGTTCTGTATATATCGATCAGGTTTAGTTGGTTAATTGTGGCAATGAGGTCTTCTGTATCTTTACTGAGTTTTTTGCTAGATCATCTGTCCAGTATTGAATGTGGAGTGTTGAAGTGTCCCACTATCATTGTGGAGTGATCTAACTCTTTATTGAGTGTGGTCAGTGTTTCTTTGACGTATTTAGTTTCTCTGATGTTAGGTGCATAAATATTCAATATAGTTAAGTCTTGCCTGTGTACTGAACCTTTCAGCAATAAATAGTGTCCATCTTTGTCCACGATGGTGGATTTGACATTAAAATTGATTTTGTCTGAGATCAGAATTGCCACCCCTGCTCTTCTTTGTTCATTGTCAGCTTGATAAATATTCTTCCATCCTTTAATTTTCAATTTGTTCCTATCTTTAGGTCTCAGGTGAGTTTCTTGTAGACAACATATGGATGGGTGATGTCTTTTTACTGGAGCATTCAGTCCATTCACATTCAGTGTAATTATTGATAGGTATGTGTTCACTGCTGCCATTGTGATATGTTTATTTTTGTGTTGATGTTTTCTGTGTTGTTCTTATTAGTCTGTTTTGGGACATTCTTTTTTGTGAGTTGATTTTTCACCTTTTTCAGAGCTGTTTTTGCAGTCGTCTATAGACTCCTGTATTACATTTCTTGAAATGGTATGATACGTCTTTGTTGTGCTTTACAGCTGCCCCTATGATCCCCCTTAATAAAGTATATATAAACCCAATTTTAATTACTACCAGTTTTGTCATCTTCCTTTCCATCTGGAAGGACTATAACGACTGTAGTAAATCCCTCTTTTTAATATGATGGCACCATAATTTTTATGATAATCACTGGATTGCTTCTTTCAGTATTAAAGCTGTGATTGACTTTGGAGTCTTCCCCAACTGAGTAGAGTTCTGAGTAATGTGTTGTTCTAAAATATAAAGTTAGTGGTTTTGTTCTAAGCCAAAGCCTGGAACTTCTTTCAGTATTTCTTGTAGTTTTGGTTTGCTTTTTACAAAGTCTGTGAGATTCTGTTTATCTGGGAATGTCTTAATTTCATTTTCGTATTTGAAAGATAGTTTTGCAGGATATATAATTCTTGGTTGGAAGTTCTTCTCCTTCAAGGCTTTGAATGTGTCATGCCACCATCTCTGTGCCAGCATGGTTTCTGCTGAAAAATCTGATGAGAGCCTACAGGGTTTCCCTCTGAATGTTAGCTGCCGGGAGCCAGCCCCGACATCTTTTTGGGTGCCTCACGGAGGGAGGGAAAGGCATTGGCGAGGAAATGAATTGAGAGAGACAGGAAAGAGTTTTGGAGAACGGCAGCCCGTAAAGGTCTGTCTGTCTTTATTTTTTATAGATGAGGTGATGTGATTTTCACCCTATTTTTTCCATCATATAAGCTATTGGCTGACAAGAAACTAACCCCTCATTGTTGGCTAACAAGAAACTTACCCCTCGTGGTCTTCTTTTTCTAGTTAATTGTCAAGGCTTTTTGGATAATGGCCTGAGGTAGGTATCTGTGGTGATAACTGTCAGTGAAAACAAAGTTAACAGTGAAAACAAAGTTATGCTTTGAACTTAATGGTTCTATTCGTACCTCAAGGTGAAAGGCACAGAAGGGTAGACTACTCAAAGCTTCATTACTTGACTGTCTCTATTTGTTTCTATAAGTTTTTATTTTATCTCTTCCTGTGCAGATAGTGTCTGCCGTCCCCCAACCCAACCCAGCTGTTCTAAGAAAGATGTTTCTTTAGTGTTTATTCATTTGTCATACCAATTATAATGAAATTGGAAGTTTATCTATCTTTCTGTTGTAGGGAGTGGGATGCTTGTGTAGGTTTGTGGGCTGTGTGGAGAATTGTCCTTGGGAAGCCTTTCAAGGGTTTTTCTGTAAACCTGTGTTTCACATGTGGGAAAGGGGGGGAGACGCAGTTGAGGGAAGCCAGTGGAGCTGGGCAGGCCTCTGTGCTTTCAGGCATGTTGTATTGAAATTCATTCCTCTGAGCTCTTTTCCGTAGAAGTTTCTGGTCAAATTTTTCCAATATAATTTCATAAGCTGAGGGGGTTGTAAAGCCCCTCTTAGAAGGCATCTTCCTTGATCCTTGTGCCAGGAGAGGACGGGGTACTTTTTGAGGAAAATTTAATTAGGAAGCAAAATATTATCAGGGACAGTAGGCCAAAAACATGTCACAGGTGAGATGTCTCCGCCTGTCATTACAGAAGCTTGTGACTCTGTTCACAGGGGCTTTTGTGGATAACAGACCTCAACAGTTAGCTTTGCTTTGAGTCTTGCTGCCTTTAAGAGTTGCTGCTTATGTTTCATTTTGTTAAGCTTGGTTATAATATGTCTTGGAGTCTTGGTTTTAGTCAGCTAGGGCTGCTCTAACAGAAATACCACAGAGTGGATGGCTTTAACAAAGAAAGATTTATTCTTACACAGTCCGGTAGGTTGCAAGTCCATATTCAGGGTGTCCGTTCCAGGGAAAGACTTTCCCCTTGACGGCTCTGGAGGAAAGTCCGGTATTGCATCAGTCATTGTCCAGGGAGCGTCCTGACGCAAGAACCTCTGGTCTGAAGGACGTGCTCTGCTCCCGGTGCTGCTTGCTTGATGGTAGCGAGGTTCTGAAATCGTCCTTAGTTCCTTTTCCTTTTATTCCTTGCAAGCTAAAAGCATTAAGGGTGGGGCAAGCCATACTCCAGGGAAACTTCCCCCATAGCAGGAATTCACAGCCCCACCCTAATCCTTTAACCTACAGGTTAGCAAAACCACACAATGGAGGACATTTCCAAGATACTGGGAACCATATCCCAGCCACATGGCTGCACACATTTTTGGGGGGACACAATTCAAACCATGACATCCCACCCTTTGACAACCCAAAAATCACATCACAAAACATTTAACACATTCATCTCACCATAGCAAAATTATGTCCATCCATATAACAGAAGTCTTAAATCAGTTCCAAGTCCAAAATACAAAAACTCTTCTACATCTGTGAAACTTAGAAGGCATTAACAGGCAACAGGCAAGTCAACAGAACACATTACATTAGCCCTCAAAGCTTTGGAAATACTCTTACATTTTCTGAGACATTCTACACAACAGCAATGCTCTCCAGACTCTAGGTATCGGCTACACTCTCAGGTTTCTGAGTGGAGACCTCCAGCCCCGTGCTACAACTCTGCCTTCAAGGCCCACTTGGACAGAAACTCTGTCCCATTGGCTTTAGGAGCACCCTAAGCCCAACTGAGTGGCAATTCCACCCTTACGAACACAGCACGCCGTGGTTCCACCCTTTCAAACCCCTGAGGTCATGGCCATACCTCTTGAGACTGAGGCAGCTCAGCTTCTCATGCTATGTCTCTTCAGCTTCAGCTTCCTATGGCCGCATGGCCCGGGCCTCAGGCCCACATCTGCCCTGCCGGGCAAGTGTTCCAAAGCTCCGTAGCTCCACTGGTTTAAGTGCCCGGAGGCACCCCACTCTTGCTGGAAAGCGTCCTGCCCAAAGGCACTCAACTCTCTCACTCCGTGGGTCAGCAAGGCCAGCTCCACCGATTCAAGTGCCCAGAGGCACCCCGTTCCGCGAGGAAAACTCTGCGCAGGCACTGACCTCTCTTGCTCCACGGGTCGGCTCCAGTGCTGCCTCTGGTTCTGCTGCTGTCGCTGCCGCTGCTGCCGGTCCTCTGTTGTTTCTCACCATCTGCGCCTTCTTCGTTCCTTCTGAATCTTCTATCCATTCGCAGTTTCAAAGTGGCTTCCACATTTTAGGTATTTGCTAGAGCAGCACCCCACTCCCACGGTACCAATTCTGTTTTAGTCAGCTAGGGCTGCTCTAACAGAAATACCACAGAGTGGATGGCTTTAACAAAGAAAGATTTATTCTTACACAGTCTGGTAGGTTGCAAGTCCATATTCAGGGTGTCCGTTCCAGGGAAAGACTTTCCCCTTGACGGCTCTGGAGGAAAGTCCGGTATTGCATCAGTCATTGTCCAGGGAGCGTCCTCACGCAAGAACCTCTGGTCTGAAGGACGCGCTCTGCTCCCGGTGCTGCTTGCTTGATGGTAGCGAGGTTCTCAAATCGTCCTTGGTTCCTTTTCCTTTTATTCCTTGCAAGCTAAAAGCATTAAGGGTGGGGCAAGCCATACTCCAGGGAAACTTCCCCCATAGCAGGAATTCACAGCCCCACCCTAATCCTTTAACCTACAGGTTAGCAAAACCACACAATGGAGGACATTTCCAAGATACTGGGAACCATATCCCAGCCACATGGCTGCACACATTTTTGGGGGGACACAATTCAAACCATGACAGCTTGGTTATAATATGTCTTGGAGTCTTTCTTTTGAGATCTATATTGGGTGGCTTACGATATGCATCTGAGATGTCTATGTTCTCTTCCTTCATAATTTTTGGGAAGTTTTCTGACAGCAGCTCAGCAACAATACTCTCTGTGTTCTCAGGTCTCTTCCTGTTCAGGGACTCCAATTAAACAAAGATTGTTCCTCTTAATAGAGTCCCACGTGCTTCTTAATGCTTCTTCATTTTTCTTGTTTCTTTTTTCTGATTTCTGCTCATAGATGCCGGTGTCAGCAACTCTGTCTTCCAAGTCAGAAATTCTTTTTTCCATCTGTTCCATTCTGTTTTCTTGGCTTTGCATGGAAGTTTCTATGTCTTTGATTTTGGTCTTGATCTGTTGGATTCAGAGTACTGGTGTTCCATCAGATCAAACAGCTTGCTTAATTTTTCATTTTGTTCTGCTGCGTTTTATATAAGGTCTAGAAGGGTTCTGTATATAATCATTTTGTGTTCCCTTTCTGATGATTTCATAAAAGTTTCTTCATCTGGAAAACTCCTTGGTTGTTTTGTTTGGGAGCCTTCTGAAGTCATGGGTGATTTCTTGTGTGCCACAAGTGTCTATTGCTTTTTGGGTCCCATGTGAGTAAGTAGAGGCTGAAAGAGATACTGTGAGGATGGACTGCAGATGTTTCTCTAGGCTGTCTTAAAATGTAAAGCAAAAGGTATCTGACCACTTCCCAAGTCAGTCAGGTTTTCAGGTTTAGAGGTCCCTCTTCCCAACTGGCAAAGGAAGCACCTCTATATCCGACCCCAGATGATACAAACTAGTTCAGAATACAGCAGTACTACTGCCCTGTTAGCCTCTGCTGACAGGGCCCAGCCTTAGGCGACACTGTGTAAACTACTGCTTTTCTGGTAGAAAAGCGCTCTCCTGTGGGCAGGCTCTGGCTCCCAAGCTAAGAAATAGGTCCAGCTGCGGCCACCGTATCCAAGATGGCGCCCTCCACACGGTCAGCAGATAGAGGGGCTAAAGGTGCCGAGAGTTAGTGATTCGTCTACTTCTGTTGCTGGGCCCCCAATGTAGGTGGCACTGTGTAAATTACTGCTTTTGTGTCGGAGAAGCGCTGTCCTGTTTGCAGGCTCTGGCTCCCAGGCTAAGAATTAGGTCCCACTAAAATCTCCATATCCGTCATGGCGTCCCGCACACTGACAGTGTGGTTCTGTACAAACCACACTGTGGCCGTGATAAAAAGACAGGCCCAAAGTGGCTAGATGAACAGAGTCCTAAACCTGGCTCTCAAAATATGGAAATTTTGCCTGCCTATCCTACTAGCATTGCATCTGAGTCTAGCCTCTAGTCAAGACCCAGCTCTGCCCACTGGCCAAGACAGGAAAAAAAAAGTCAAAATGGTGCATTTACCTTCAGTCCGTGAGAGCCAGTGCTAGCCAGGAGCAGGAGTCAGCGAAAGAGAGGAGGATATTTGCTCAGTAGTATAAGTCCAAATTAACAGCCCTGTGCCTTGTCCTGGAGGCTCACTAGGTGACCAGAAGGCCCCGTTTGATTATGAATTCACATCTTGGTTTCCAGAGGGATATAGGGAGATGTGTGCTTAGTCCACCATCTTGACTCCACCCCCTGTGTCTCTCTTTTTTAAAAATATTCATTTATTGTGATTGAGTGAAAGTCTACAAACCAGTTTAAATTTGCAGGCTTGCCATGTGCAGCTCCTAGTGCTCTGCTTGTCTAGTGACAGCACATTCCTTCTTTCTGTTCTGTACATGTCATTTCCTCTTAACAATCTCCTGTCCCCTTTTCCCCATCCTCTCTGCTCCCCTCTAGTAAGTGGCCAGTAGTATGACATCCTATAGGTCTATAGAGCCATGAAGTACACACACAATGTGTGTGTGTGACAATGTGGTCACTCTGTGTCACTGAGTCCAATCCATTCCTGTCCAAGGAGTTGACCTCAGTAGTGGTTTATGAACAGGGGCAGCATCAGGTCTAGGAGCCATGCTCCCAGGGGAACTCAAAGGCTTTGGACCATTGATTGCAGTCTTCTAGTGGAGTTCTCAGGGTGCACCCCTTTTTATTCTTGTGTTGCCGCTGAGACTCAACTTTGTGAGCCCCATCGTGGCTGTCACTGGTGATGGCCGGGAACCATCTGGTTCTTCTGGTCTCATGTCAATGTGGTCATCCACTCACGTGGGTCTTTCTGTCTTCTGGGTTCTCTTTCCCCCATGTCGGTTTGGTCCTTGGTGATCATCTGTTCCTCCTGAGTTGAGACCTTTTGGTGTACCTCAGATGGCAGCTTGCTAGCTTTTAAGACCCCAGAAGCCACTCACCAGTATGGGGAGAAAAGACTGTCTTAGCAATATACTAGTTATGGCAGTTGTTCTCGATATCCCCCGAGGGCATGGTTTCTGGACCCCTGCCCCTGTTACTCTGCCCTTGCAATATTGGGTTAAGATTGGAAGAGTATTCATGTTATGTTGAAGTCCAGTTAAATTGATCTTCTTTCTAATGTGTGCTGTCATGGTTTCACCCAACCAAGTTTCTATCAACTATCTAACCTATATGTAGCCTTCTCCCTTCCTCCCTCCCCTCTTTTGCAGCTGTCAAAGAGTCTTCTTCTGTACATGAGTCTGTTTTTAAGTCCTTATATAGGGATCTCATTTGTCTTTGTATTTGTCTTTGTGCCACTGACTACTTTCACTCAACATAATGTCTTCCAGTTGAAACCAAGTTATGAGATGCTTCCTAAAGTCATCATTGTTCCTTATCATTGCACAGTGTTCCACTGAATGTGTGTGCCATAGTTTATTTACCCATTCATCCATTGTTGGGCATCAGGGTTGATTTCATCTCTTTGCTATTGTGGACTGTAGTGCAGTAAACATTCATGTGCATGTATCTATTCGTGTGACTGCTCTTACCTCTGTAGGATATATTCCCAGCAGTGGGATTACTGGGTCAAATGGTATATCTATTTCCAGCTTTTTAAGGAAGCGCCAGATTGCTTTCCAAAGAGGTTGTACCATTTTGCATTCCCACCAGCAGTGTAGGAGAGTTCCAATTTCTCCACAGCCTCTCCAGCATTTGTTGTTTTGTGTTGTTTGGATCATGGCCAACCTCGCTGTGGTGAGATGATATCTCATTATAGTTTTGATTTGAATTTCGTTAATAGCTAATGATCATGAGCATTTCCACGTGTGTCTTTTGGCTGCCTGGATATCTTCTTTAGAGAAGTATCTGTCCATCTCCTTCGTGCATCGTTTAATTGGATTAGCTGTCTCTCTTTTTGTGATTAATGAATATTTCTCCTTGTCACTTGTTTGATATAGCTGTGTGGTAAAGGCAGCTGTTTTGGCTGGGTGCTCTAGAGAAGCAAAACCAGTAAATCATATATATATGTGTGTATATGTATATGTGTGCAGAGAGAGAGAGAGCGAGCACAAGCGAGAGCAAGCGATATATTTGTATCAAGGAAACAACTCATGAGATTGCAGGCTGGAAATCCCAGATCTGTGAATCAGGACAGTGACTTCCTCTGATTCATGTAGCTGCAGGGGCTGGAGAACCCAAGATCAGTCGGTTGGAGAGGATTGACAAGTCCCGAGATCAGCAGGTAAGCTGCTAGCTCAGGTCCCAAGAACATGAGATGAGATGAACAAGAGACAACTGCAGGATCCATTTGGGGCAAAAGCCAGAATATCCACTTATATTTGGATGCAGGCCACATACCCTTTCAACTGATTGGCTACTCAGCACATCTTGTCATGGGAGTGATCGTGTGCAAACACTGAGAATCACGTCCCACCCAAGCGGATACACAGCCTTAACCATCACAACAACACTGAGGTTCACTTCTTCCTCTTATTGTACAGTTTTTACAATGAGAGTATTTCTTAGCAGGGATGTATTTCTTTGGTGCCTTGAATGTATTTGATAGGTTTCAGTCCTGGTGCTCTGTGCCCCACTGTGGGCCCGAAGGGTTCCCTGGTGTGGCCCTCTTGCTCTGTGCTGTGACAGGAAATTCCATGAGCTAGCTCTTTCTGCATGGAGGTTTTTGAAGGAATGGGGACGTTGGAGGTGATCTTCTGTGCTCTAGGAGTGTCCCTTGTTGGTCTTTGTGACCCTTTTGTGGACAGAGCCAGGGAGTGCTCATTTACTTTAAATTAAAATATATTGGGGGTCTACATTGGTATTTCCAGTTCAAATTTGGGATGATGGGGGTTTTACGTAGCCTCTGTGATCTTGCATTCGTACCTTCTTTGTCCCACTCTGAGAAGACGGCTGTTCCATGACCTGGGGTAGTAGTTAGGGTGTGGCAGAGTCATGGTCTTCCTGTGCCGTGTGTATACCAGAAACGGTCCAGGCTGGGAGCACCAGCTCTGCCCCCCTGTGACGCAGTGACTGAGACAGGTCTGAGTTGTTCCACCACAGGGTGTCCTCCCTTCCCATCCCGCAGTGTCCCTGTGGGGGCAGGCTGGGTTGGACCCCCACATGTACAAGGTGGCCCACTTGCACCCCTTCCTCCCTCTTTCTGCGTCCTGGCAGGCGCTGCTGGACTTCGCTTCCACGCTGCCACTTGACTGAGTTACATCCTCCTGTCACTGTAGCTGATGGTGCTGTGACACGTCTGTGGCTGGGTCCTCAAAGCTGGGAACCATGTCATTCTCAGTGCCTGCAGAGGTAGTAGCTACACCACTGGCCTTTCCTCTTCTGTGGCCAGTGTCCCAACTCATGTGCCTCTAGGAGAGTGACATTCTTGCTTTTTTAGGATCCAGGATCCTTTTTTAATCACCTTCATCATATCCTCACGTTTTCCTGAACGCTGTCAGCCTGTGTGTTGTATCCCTTTCTTTTTTCCTCCCTGAGACTGCCCAAGGAGAGTTGTCTCTCCTGATCTGGTGGCTCTCAGACTCCTGTCCTCCGTCTGAGCTCTTGTCACCCTCCCTGTGTACAGCCACACCGCAGCTTCCTGGGTGCCTGTCCTCTGCCTGTCCTCACACCCTCCACTACAATGGCCACCACCACTTCAGGAGAGGGGGGCGGACTTCAAGTCCTTGAGTTTGAAGATGTTGATTTCAGTCCTCACACCTGAATCATGGTTTACCTGGGTCTAGAACTCAGAGTTTACAGCAGTTGTCTGTACAAGATGAAGGCATTGCACCCTTGTTTTCCAGAATTTCAAGTTGCAGGTGAGAAGTTCAGAGCCATTCTAATACATTTTTGTAGATGCCTTTTCCTGTGGAGCAACTGAGAATTTTCCTTTTGTTCTTAGACTTCTAGAACTTCATAAGGACTTGTCTCACCACCAGTTGCCATGGAGTCAGATGAATTGTCTAGGTGGGGGGTTTGGTATCCTCCCTCCCTTCCTTTCCTCACTTGTACTAGATTCTTAGTGGCCTCTTTCAGCTCTGAGAAGTCATGCCCTTTAGTTTTGGGAAATTCTCTACTTTTTTTGGATATTTTCTGAGACCCTTCGTGCCCCACACCTTTTTGGTGTTCTCTCTTTTTGGAACTTTTGCTAGTCTGGCAGTAGTCCAAGTGTGTCTATTTGTGTTTCTCGTAATTTTCCATCACCTGTCGTTTTGTTCTGCCTTTCAAAGATTGCCTCAGCATTGGATTTCAACCCACTGGTTTGCCTGGTTTTTTTTTTTAGGTTCCCTATTTAATTCTTCTTCGTCTTCTTTTTTTAAAGAGACCTATTTAACTTCCAAGAATGTGTCCTTAGTTTTAACTGCCTCTTCCATTGCACCGAGTTCTTTTTGTGTGAGTACACTTTGTTTGAGTTTGCTGATTGCTTCCTTCTTTGTTCTATTTCTCTGACGATCTCTGCCCTTCTTTTTCTTTTTTGATATTTTATTGTCCTTTAAGTAAAAGTTTAAATCCAAATCAGTATGCCTACACTACCCCAAACACACACTACTGCTCCGCTCTAACTGCTCTCCTGCCTAGGCCCTATGACGGCATACTCCTCCTCTCTACCCTATGCTTCCTGCGTCCACTCAGCCAGCTCCTGTCCCCTCCACTGTCTCGTCCCATCTCTGGACAGAAGCTGCTCAGCCAAGAAGCGTATTCTTCACCGTTAGTTCCTTCTTTTGGTTGACTTTTTCCCCTTAAATTTTATTTATTTTGCTGTTGTTGAGAATATACAGCAAAACATACTCCAGCGCAGTGGTTTTTACTTGTACAGTTTCATGACACTGATGACCCTCTCTGAGTTGGGCATCTGTTCTCACCCTCCTGTCTAGGCTGTCCCTCCCTCATCAGCAGCTAGTCTTAAAAGTGTAATGCTCCAGGCAGACAGTTTTTACTAGTTAAACTAAACCACTGTTTGGTTTTAAGAAGACTTCAGGGGATATTTTTGGGTTAAGGTTTACAGACTGTCTCAGGGCAGAAGTTTCAGGGGTTCTTCTGCTCTCCGTCCCTCCAGAAAGTCTAGCTGTTGTTGTTGTTGGGCGCCATCGAGTCAGTTCCAGCTCTCAGCGACCCTGTCAACAGCAGAAGGAAGCCCTGCCCGGCCTCGAGCCGTGTCCAGAGTTGTTTTATGCTGACACCCGCTGTTGCGGCCACTGTCAGTCCATCTCATGGAGGGTCTTCCTGTTTTTCGCTGACCCTTCCCTCTACCCAGCTTGATGTCCTTCTCCAGGGACTAATCCTTCCGGACAACTGACAATGCGTCCAAAGTATATGAGATGTGATCTAGACTCTGTGAGAATATAAAGTTCTATTCTACATTCCCCTTCTTTTGATCAGGATTCTTCTATAGACTCTTTGATCAAAATGTTTAGCAGTCGTTTAATCAAAATGTTTAGCTGGGCCCCATCCAGTTCTAGTCTCATGTAAAGGACACACGTTGTTCATGGATGTAACTGGAACACGTGTTCCCTAACCCCCTCCTGCTCTCTTGGCTGTTGTCCATCTTTGTCCTGCTTTTCCACGTTGAGATTGTCTTCACATCCTGGGTCCTGTGTGACTGCATGTTGGGGAACAAAGTGAGGAAGGCTTGATGGCTGGTAAGCCTTGTGGTGGGAGCCCCAAGTGCACAGGCGGGCTTACACTGGGGCTCTCGTCCTCATTTCACTGTCCTGATGGCTCCCTGTCAGCCTTCTCAGTTTGCTCTGCGTCTGGGCTCATCTGCCAGTCAGAGTCAACTTGGAAGTAACAGGAGCATCTTGGGAGACAGGACATAGTTCATCAGTCAGAACAGCTTTCAGCCGCTCGGCTGCTTCTCAGCTGTGCTCACTAGCAGGCAGATCTTGCTCTGGGCTGTGTCTGTCCCCCGCACTCGTTCTAGGTCTCTCCCCTGCTCAGGCAAGTGTTGCTCCCTTGTAGTTCTGCCGGGAGGTGTCTGCAGGCTCCTGATGCTGCCAGGTAGCCTCCTGCCTCACTGGAGTCAGCTCTTTCTTTCCCTGGGCCAGGAAGCTTACTGAACCCCTCTCTCACTGGTCTCCTGGTTCTTGGCACTCCTGCCATTGTGCACCGTCTCCGGTATTACAGCTCTCTGTCTGCCCTGGGTCTGGGAGGTTCTTCGCGCCGGGATCCTGGTCCAAAGAACATGCTTTACACCTGGGTCATCTTCTTGATGGCAATGGGGTCCCCCCTTCTGAAGGATTGAATTGTGTTCCCCCCAAGAATGTGTGTACCGTTTGGCTAGGCCGTGGTTCCTGGTACTGTTTAATATTCCTCTGTACTGTAAATCCTGCCTCTGTGATGATAATGAGAGAGGATGGGGTGTAATTGGGTTGGTGGGGCAGGACTCAATGTGTAAGACTGTCTTGTGCCTGGAGGCAATCTCTTGGAATATGAAGGAAAGAAAAACAGCCAGAGAGAGGGGGACCTCATACCACCAAGAATCAGTACCAGGAGCAGTGTGCATCCTTTGAGAAGGACCAAGGTCCCAGTGCCTCAGAAGCCTGCAGTCCAGGGGAAGGTTGATGACAAGGCCCTTCCTCCAGAGCTGTCAGAGAATGCCTTCCCCTGGAGCTGATGTCCTGAATTTGGACTTGTGTGAACCTGTGACAGTACAAAACATATTTTTTTAAAGCCACCCCCTTATGGTTTTTCTGTTGTAGCAGCACTAGATGATAAAGATGCGTCCGAGCCTCCGGAATCTGCTCGAGTCCAGCAGGGTGGCAGAGCTTGTCAGTCCCCTTGGTAGACCACAGGTGCCTTATTTGCATAGTTGCTGTCCAGTCCCTGCAAGAGCTTTACACATCGTGTTTCTGTAGTCCCAGCCAGTCACTCTGTGGAGTTACAAGACCATGCCCAGAGAGGCCGCATGAAGCTATGTGCAGCACCTTACCTGCAGACTGTGCAGGGACCTCTTCTGGTCTGTCCCTGCACCCCACTTCCCATGCTGCCCCCACCCTCTGCCCAGCCATCCTGAGCCTGCTGTGACCCACATGTGTCCCTTCTGCTCAGTTAGCCCCCATCAATCCTCCCCACTCTCTAACTTCAGAGACCGGCAGACCTGTAAACTCTCTTCTTTGCAAATGCTGCTCTCTAGTTCTCTTTGGGGGCTTTTAGGGCCCCAGACATTGTGTCGCCTGCCTGCTCAGATTGTCCCCTGGGCCCTGTTCCTACACTGTGTCACCTCAGTTCGGAGCCTTGTGTTGTTGGCAGTAACCTGTCCCCACGCCCTCTTCCTGCCACCTCATCGCATGGAGGGTCACCATCTGTTGGTGGGGAGGGGTGGCGTCAACCTGACCCGGGGTTGCAACACGAACCCTTCCAAGGGGCTCGTACCTTTGCTTGTCAGACCTCAGTTTCCAGATCTGCGTCGTGGGTGTCATGGCCCTGCCAGAACCCTGAGGCTGAGGAGACCATGCTTGTGAGTTGGGGTCTGTGATCCTGGTTGCTAGCAGGCTGTGATTGAGGAGTCCTTGAAGCCCTCCCTGCCCTCTCCTGTCTCCTGGCTTATAACCACTCAGTTCTCTTGAGTCTCTCCTCTCCTGACACCTTGTTGTGAGTTGTGAGTTGGTTTTTTAGATTTGTCTGGAGCTGGGTGGTTAAGGGAAAGGGGGTTGAGGAGGGCGGATTGAGGCCTCCCTGGTTTCTGGCAGAGGCTCTCCCCGATTTCCACTCTGAATGGTGTCAGGAAAGCAGGAAGCTTGGCTTAGTGCAGGCATTGTGGGGTCACCCCAGCTGCTGTCAGTCTAGCAGAGAGGACCAGCCTGTGAGGCACAGGTGTCACTAAGCTGAGTGAAATCACACCAAACGTAGTGGCTTAAAACAACAGCCATTTTTGTCTTGCAGTCAGGAATTGTTCAGCTGGGTGCTTCCAGTGGTGGGTCTCCCCCGAGGGGGCAGTGAGGGTGTTCACCAGGACAGTGTCATCCAGAGGCTGCAAGGGCTGGGGAGCCCCTCCACACCAGCCCCTGCCTCAGCTGCTGGCTGGAGCGCTGTCCTTTGCCACATGGGACAGAGTGGCTTCAGTGCCCTCACCACGTGATGGCCTCCCCTGGAGTGGGTGGTTTTCCGACAGAGCACAAAGAAGCTCCAGTGCTTTTTGTGTCCCACTCCTGGATGTCATAGGTGTCCCACTCTGTGAGAAGTCACAGAGTCCAGCCTACACTGTGGGGAAGGCCTTTACTCTTTGTCCATTGAGGAAAGAGGAGTGTCAAAGAAGATGTAGACATGTTTTATTTTATTTTTTATTGTTCTTTAGGTGAAAGTTTACAGCTCAGGTTAATTTCTCATGCAAAAATGTGTACACTTGTTGTTATATGGTACTGTTTGCAGTAGTGTGACTGCACCTGCTCCTGCCCACCCTGGGTTTCCGGTGTCTGTCCAGCCAGCTCCTGACCCTCCTGCCTTCTCCTCTCACCTCTGGACATGAGCCACTCCTTTGGTTTTGGGTGTCTTCCTGAATTAAGAGAAGCACACTCTTCGTGGGTATTATTTTGTATTTTATAGTCCAGTCTAATCTCTCTCTGAAGAGTAAGCTTCAGGAATAGTCTTAGCTCTGGGTTAACAGAGCATCCGGGGCCCGTGGCTTCACACGTTCCTCCTGTCTTAGATATTGAGTCTAGTGTTGTCATGTGAGCTTACGTTCTGCACCCTCTCTTCTGAGGCCTCTACTCTGTCAGGGCCTCTCAGTTGTGTCCCCCATCAGGGTGGTCATTGGTGGTAGGTAGCTGGGCAACATCTGGTTCTTCCGCTCCTGGCTGACGGAGTCTCTGGTTTATGTGCCCTGTCGTCTCTTGGGCTAGTATTTTCCTTGTGCGTTTGGTGCTGTTCTCCTTTGCTCCACATGGGTGAGCTGGGACCAGTTGATACATCTTAGATGGCTGCTTACAAGCTTTTAAGATCCCAGATGCCATTCACCAAAGTAAGATACGGAACATTTTCTTAATAAACTTTGTCACTCAAGTTGATGTAGTTATCCCCTGAAACAATGGTTTCCAGACCCCAGTGCCTGCTACTCTGTCCCTTAACGGTTTTGGTTGTGTTCCGGAAACTTCCTGGCTTTCGTTTTACCCGTTCGTGCTGATGCCCCATGTTGTGTGTTGGCCTTCCGGTCGCCGAGGATGATTCCTGTCTGCTGTCTGCTTAATGAACTCCCCTCCCCTCCGTCTCCACCTCGTTAACCAAACAGTGTTCTCTTCTGTGTTTAAACGTTTTCTTGAGTTCGTATCATAGTGGTCACGTACAACATTTGTCGTTTGGTGACTAATTTCACTCAGCCTTCCAGATTCCTCGTTGTCTTTGATCGTGTAGGGCAGCCCACTGGGTGACTGCTCCGTGACTGGTGTATCCATCCCTCTGTTAGTGGGCACCAGCGTGGTTCCCATTGTCCTGCTGTTGTGAGCAGAGCCTTACTGAACATGGGCACACATGTATCTGCTGGGGTGACAGCTCTTATTTCTCTAGGACATACTGCAAGGAGTGGGGGGTGGGGTTAGGGTGTGTGTGTATGTAATGTGGTGTAATTTTGTCATACTACCAGTCAAGATACAAAGCAGTCCATCACTTCGCCTCCCCTCAGTAGCGACACACACACACACACACACACACAGACACACACAGACTGCCCCCTGTTTACTGACCTCCAACACTAGTGGGTTCCTCCTCCCTGTGACCTGGGCCGTGCCAGTAACGCTGTGGGAAGTGTTGATGTGCCGGAGTCTGTGAGTCTTTGCTTTCTGGCCTTCTGTGTCTATACCAAGATGAAAATCGCTGACCACATGAGTTCCATGTCTGACTTTCTGAGGAACCACTGGACTGTCTTCCCAGTGGTCGCACCCTGTGCGTTCCCCGTGTGGTTCCTGTGTGTTTACACCCTCACCAGCATGCACTCTTTCTGTGTTTTGACCACAGCCATCCTACAAGCTGTGGGCGCTCCCTTGGCAGCTCAGTGAGCACTGGGCTGCTGCTGACCCGGAGGGCCCACTCAGGGCAGCAGAGGCAAGGCCTGGTGAGCAGCTCCCGTAAAGATCACAGGTGCTCCAGCCCTGGGGAGCAGCCCCGCTCGGTGACAGAGGCCCGACAGCCCTGGGGAGCAGGCCCACTCGGTGGCACAGGCCCGACAGCCCTGGGGAGCAGGCCTGCTCGGTGACAGAGGCCTGACAGCCCTGGGGAGCAGGCCTGCTCGGTGACAGAGGCCTGACAGCCCTGGGGAACAGGCCCACTCGGTGACACAGGCCCGACAGCCCTGGGGAGCAGGCCTGCTCAGTGACAGAGGCCTGACAGCCCTGGGGAGCAGGCCTGCTCTGTGACAGAGGCCCGACAGCCCTGGGGAACAGGCCCACTCGGTGACACAGGGTGTTGCCATCAGTCCAGATTGACTCCATGGCACAGGGTTTCATAGGCATGAAGATTGACTTTTCTACATTTGGATATTTGAATTACTCAGCACTGTTTGTTGAAAAGACTGTCTTGTTGTACTGCTGTGAAGTGTTGCAAATCCAGTGTTGACTTCCCATGGTTGTTGGGGTCTCTTTGGGGCCCTCCGTGCTGTTCCCTTGAGCGTACTGTTAGTGACCGCTCTGGTTCTGCGGCCTGTGCCCCTGTGAACCACCCACCTGACTGTGTGTGACCTCCTTTGGACATCTGCCGAGACTCCTGGTCTTACCCTGGGCCCACCTCAGGACTTCCTCTGTCCAGCTGCCTTGGCCCTGCCCCTTGCCTCTCACTGCCTCAGCCTCTATCCTGTCCCCTCCCTGCTGTGCGTGTGGTGGGGGGCCACCTGGCCTCCTTCCTGCCGTGGCAGCTCCCCTCCTGTCGCCTTTCCTCTGGTTTCTGGATCATATCACACTCTGTTTGAAAGCCTTCTGTGGTTCCCATGGCCTGTTGGATGGAGGCCAGGTGTCTCAGCCTCGGACAGAAGACACCCCAGGATCCAGCTGGGGTTTTGCTGGACCCTGGTCCCGTGTGCTGCACACTTCCGCTGTAGCCACACCTGAGGCTTCCACCTTGCACCTTTCCTGGGCCGGAGTCTGGCACTCACTTCTCCTAAGTCTTTTATCCACCTCCCTTGCCCTGCATGTCCCAGACCCTGATATCCTTCTGCCCACTCAGTACCCACCTAGTGGGCTAGGATACTGTAGACCTCCCTCTCAAGGCAGAGCTCCTGGCGTTGTTTGGGGAAAGGTTTGCCCTCAGGGCTCAGAAGTTAGAGCCACACAATGCAGAATCTCCCCATCTGTCTGCTGCCCACCTACCCTTCCCCTTAGCCATGCTTAAGTGTATGCCTTCCTCCTTTTTCTTGTGCAAATATATATTTGTATCTTTTTTCCTGTCTACACAAACCCAAAACCGAACATTGAGTCCATTTTGACTCATAGCCGACCCTCTAGGGTGGAGTAGAACTTCACCATGGGGTCTCCAGAGAGCAGCTAAGGAACCAAAATCCCAGCCTTAACCACTGCACCACCACAATACACATACTATATACCCGATTTTATTGCTTTTCACCGAACAGGTGTTTCCTAGAGATCTTTTCATAATACTACATAGAAGGCTTACTCATCTTTTACTTTCAGCAAGTGAGTAATATTACACTCGGGGCTAGGTAGCGCAGGATTGCGCCTCCTGGGGGATGGCAGTGGGAGAGAGTACCCGAAACGGAACTCCGGACTGTCCCGTGCAGCCCTGAATCAAGTTGCTCTGGGGCCACCCTCTCAGAACATGGCCCCTGCCTGCTCTCCGTTTGTACGCCTGCACCGTTCTGTGCTCCAGCCCGCTCTCCCACTTCGGCCGCACCATCTCCTGGACTGCCGGGCTTATGCTGGCCACCCCGCAGAGCAGCCGGGCTCTCGCCGGACCTAGCCACTGCCCTCCGAGTGGACCCAGACTTCTCAGTCCTGAAAGGGGGGTACTTGCTGGCCTCCTCTTTTGCCCTCGGGTCTCAGCGTAGGCGTCCCCGCAGAGATGGCCACTGGTACATGGGGCTTCTCCATCGCCAACTGCGAGCCGCCTCAAGGGTAGGGGCTTCCGGGATGCAGAGCCAGCGACCACCGGCCGCGTGTCAGGACCAGCCAAGCCTCCCGCGCTCTCCGGAGAAGCTAGAGGCGAGCCAGGGGTGGCCGAGTGCAGTAGGCGGGGCTACCAGAGGTTGTGGTGCGGTCGGGTGGAGTCTGGGGTGGGGCTTACCGGGGTGGGATTTGGGGCGGGGCACTAGGGGGCGGAGCCTAGTGTGGAACGGTTTGCAGTGGGAGGGACCACCAGAGGGGTGGGGAGGGGCGGGGCCAGGGCCAGGGGGCGGAGCCTCGAGAGGGCCTGCCTCCTACCTGGACGCGCTGAGTGTAGACGCGCCGTGTCAGATTACTTTCCAAAGAGGATACTGATTTGTGCTGCGACCTGTGATCGGAGCAGGACCTACTGGTCCAGCCCCAGTTTTCAGCTTGGTGAAGTGCTACTGCTCTGCCTCCCCGCAGGCCACTCTGCGTTCTTCACAGAACCTTTCCTAGTGACCAGAGTTGTGGCTTGGTCCCTTTTCTCCCTTTAGCTTAAATCCTGTTATCACTCAACTCCCATGAGAGGTGGACATGAAGTCCTGTTTACATCGGGCTCCCCTCTCGGTCAAGGCCAGGGGAGTCCTCACTGAGACACTCGATGCAGACACAGCAGCTGCACACGTGTATGAGTGTGTGAGTTTGCACATACACAGCAGCTGCACACGTGTATGAGTGCGTGAGTACACATACACAGGAGCTGCACACACATGGGTGTGTGAGTTCACACACAGCAGCTGTACACACGTGTGGGTGTGTGGACTTACACAGCTGCACACATGTACAAGTGAGTTTATACATACACAGCAGCTGCACACGTGTGGGAGTGCACATAAAGCAGCTGCACACATGTATGAGTGTGGGTGTACACACAGCAGCTGCACACGTATGGGTGTGAGTGTACACAGCAGCTGCACACATGTATGGGTGTGCGATTGTACACACGGCGTGCGCTGGCACGATGTGTGAGAAGGGTTCTGTGGATGGGTCAGGACTTGTCAACCCATTTCCAGATTGGCGTTGGTTCTGCTGCTGGGACCTGCCTTGGGCCAGGACGCCTGTGCTGGCGGTGTCCTAGACACTGCCCTCCTGCCCTCCAGGGGTCAGGCCCTCCATAGCTCGTTGGCACCAGCTCTCACCTCTGGGTGGCAGTTTCAGTGTCTGCCCACAGACCCTTCAGGCCCTCTGCTAGCACCCCTTCCGGCTTCTAGGCCCCTCCCTCTTCTCGCTTTGCCCCCTCCCCTCCTGTCTCATTTCCCCTCCTGCTTTCTCACCTTCCTTCCTAGCTTGCCTCTTCTCGCTACACCCCTTCTTCTGACATGCTTAGCCTTCTCCTTTCCTTCACCCCTGTTTCCCCATACAGTGCTTCCCTTTCTTCCCTCCAGGCCCCCTCCCCCTCCCTCCTACCCCCTCCCCCCTCCTTCCCTTCTCCCTTCCTCTCCTCTCCCTTTTCCCTTTCCCCTTTCTCAGTCCCGCTCCTTGAACAGACCCAGCCCCTACCTGTCTGCATCCAGTCCTGTTGTACCCCAGAGGGCATCCCCTCCCTAAGGCATAGCTGGGCTCTGCCACCCACCTGTGTCCAGGGCTCACTGCTCTTGAGATGCCAGCTGTGCCATGACTGCACATCCTCTGCCAGTTCTCACAGGACTCTGTGAGGGCCCCAGAGTGCAGTGTGGTAGGGTGGTTGGCAGGGGAGTGCAGGATCTAGACCTGGCCGCAGTGGCCCCCTGTGAAGCGGGGATGGCAGGGATTTACCTGAGGAGGACTGTGGTGGTAGAGACAGGGTGAGGGCAACCCAGGGTCCTGGTCCATGTGGATATGTCCTAGCTGGTACTGCTGAGAGCTGGGGTGAAGTCTGGGTAAGGGTTCCTCACTCCGAGGCTTGTGCCGGCAGCCCAGAGGTATTGACTGAGGAGGAGAAAGGGGGACCCTTCTGTCCTGGGGCTGTCACTCACTGCAGACTTGGGATAAAGTGACACGACCATCTCTGACATTCCAGGGAGACTTGGGGAGGGATTTGCGGTCAGGCGAAAGCTGCCCTGCTCCCAGGGTGCGTGTGGTGACCGGTGGTGACCAGCAGGAGAGCCAGCCCTGTGCACCGCGGTGACTGCTCCTGGGACCGCCAGGGGGCCAGGAGAAGGTAGCTGGGTGGGGGGTGCTAGACTACAGGGCAGTCAAGACTCATTTAGGAGGGAGGTAGCTTTTCAGAACCCCAGACCCACTTCCAACCTTAGGCCAGCCTGCCCCCTCTGAGGTGGCTTCTGAGCAAGGGGACTGGGCAGACACAAGCAGGAGGGGCAGTGACTCACAACTGAAAGCAGCTTGAGGGAGGTGGGCACCATGACCCCTCCTCGAAGACTGCTGGGGGAGGGGCACCCCACTGCCGCACAGATGCCCCATTTTGGGGTCCCTCAAAGGAGAAAGCCAGGCCCTGGAGCAGGAATTTGCCCAAGGTCACCCTGAGACCTCTCTCATGAGCATTTGGCAAGGACCACCCACTGAGGGCCTCTCACTGGGAGAGCCACCTGTAAGGGTGAGGCCAGGCGCTGGGGAGGGCAGAGTAAGCTCCGCCCTCCATGCTGTGAGGACCCGCAGTGGCGCTTTCTGTCCAGTGGCGCCACAGTGGAGCCAACACGACACAGCATTCATTCGGCTCAGGCTGCCGTTCCCTGTGGACAGAAAAGGCCCTCAGGATACCCTTGTTTCATGAAAGGGTTGGGTAGTGGGTACAATCCTCTAAGCTCAGCAGAGTGAGGAGTTGACGCAGTCTTTGAAAAGTTGGCTCCAGAGACCCAGTGCAGGCCACTCTGCTGGAGGCCTGTCCTGGGAGGACCCTGTGCCCTCTGTCCAGCAGCCCCAGGGTATTCTCCACAGCTGGGGCTGGCGGCAAGACAGGAGAGGGCTTGCTGTCCAGGTGGTTTCTCTGAGTTCCCACAGTGGGGGTGGCCGTGTGGCGATCCCAGCCTGCTGTGGGTGGCCCCCAGGGGAAGGAAGCTCACACGGGAGCAGGGATCTGTAGGCTCTGTGTGGGCCAGCATCACCATCTCTGTGGACAGGGGAGCAGGCAAAGTGCTGCCAGACATGGCCCTTTGGTACTCCTGAGAGCCGAGAGGCTGTGTCTGGAGGGGCTCTGCAGGACTCTGGCACCTAGAGAGGTGGGCGTTCACAGGACAGCAGTCCAGGGGGAGCGTACCCAGGACGGTGGTCTGAGAGCAGCCCGAAAGGCTCCTGGTGCTGGCCTGCCTCTCCCTGGTCCTCAGCCCCCAGGGGGTCGATGAGCAGGCTGGGCCCGTGAGCCCCTGGGGTACCTAGCTGTTGCTGCTGGTGCTCGGTGCTCGCAGCTGCGCATGGTGCTGTGCCGGCGTGGCCGAAGGTGGGCCCCGCAGGAGTTAGCCCCTGGAGGCAGCACTGACTCTGGAGGCACAGAGCCCGTGGCCTTACCTAGGCCCGGGGTAGGGGGGCACATCCATTCCCAGAGCCTGCCATGCAGGGTGCCAGCCTGCTGTCCTGTGCTTCCTCCTCAGCTCGGCGCTCCAGCTCCTCCGTGTTCGTGCTTCCGGAAAAGGCGACTCCGCAGATGCACGAGGGCCAGCCTGCCAGCCCTCAGGGCCCCGGCCGCCTGCACAGCCTTGTCCCAGCAGCAGTCCCTGTGTGCTGGTGGCCCTGGACTGTGAACACTCCCCCGCGAGCCAAGCCCACAGGCTCTGCTGCCCTGACGGGACTGTGGGCCGTATATGACTAGGGGTAGGGAGAGGCCCGGCCACAGCTGTGCCCAGGCCCCACCCAGGGTCCTGAGGCCTTAAAATTGGGCAGAGGGGCTTCCAGGAGTCAGTAGTCACAGGTGGCTGCTGCCAGTTGGCCCCTGTGTGTGTCCTTTCCCTCTTGGCGAGGTGCCAGGAAGCTGCAACTCTTATCTGGGTAACAGCTTCAGACCCTGGACGGAGGCCAGCTGGTACCTGAGGCTGCTCTCCACGGTGTGCACCCTGACCCCAAGGAGGCAAGGCTCAGCTCAGCCAGGCAGCTGAGGTGCTGGGTGGCCTGGTGAGTGGGTGGGCTGCAGTGCCGTGCCCTCCCAGCTGTCGCCTTGCTGGGGCCGTGCCTCTCCGTCAGCCTGGGCCTGGTGACCTCTGGGGCTGCCCAACCCGGCCTGTGCCTTGGGGAGGGGATGCCCCGTGAGGGTGCCCGTACAGCCAGCCGCCCCACAGGCCCGGCCCCCGTGCCCCCCTGTGGGCCCCTCGTGCAGCCTTGCTGGCCACAGCCCCTGCCATGGCCGAGCACCTGGAGCTGCTGGCAGAGATGCCCGTGGTGGGCCGGATGAGTGCCCAGGAGCGGCTGAAGCACGCCCAGAAGCGACGTGCCCAGCAAGTGAGGCTGTGGGCCCAGGCTGAGAAGGAGGCACAGGGCAGGAAGGGCCCCCCGGAGCAGCCACAGCGGGGCGCAGGCCGTGGCCGGCCAGGGAAGCGAGTGCTCTTTCCTCCTGGTGTCGTTCTCCTGGAAGCTGCTGCCCGCAATGACCTGGAGGAAGGTGCGTGCGCGTCTGGGGACCCAGCACGGGCGGGCCCTGCCCTGGCCCTGTCACCACCCTGTGCTGGGCTCCAGCCTTCTCAGCTGCAGCTGCCCCGGTGCCCTACCAGGCGGTCTGGGCAGTCACTGTGTGGGCTGTGTGTGGCAGTAACCTTGGACAGAGCAGGGCAGGCGGGGGCCATGGGCCTGAGGGCTGCTCCCAGAGCCCAACCCCCCCCTGCTGCCCTGCCCCCTCAGGTGTCATGGCTCTGCTTGTCTGTCCCTTCTTTCCTCACCTAAGCTTCCTAGTGGGGCAGGCAGGAACCACAGAGTGGGCTGGCAGGCTCTGAAGGGTTAGACGTTGCCATGGTCCGTGTGAGAGGATGCTCAGCAGTGGGCAGCGCCTCAGGCCCTCACACTCCAGTCCCAGGGTGAGGCTGCGGGCCATCACTGAGGCTGCAGGGGCTTTGTGGGCAGAGAGGCTGCCCTAGCACCTGAAAGTCCATGTGCTTTCCAGACTGGCCTTAAGACGCTGTGACAGGACACAGAGAAAGTGGGGGAAATGGTCCAGGTCAGAACCTGGAATAGCCCTCAGGACTTCTTGTGTGAACTTAGCATTGCTGGGCTCTACATGGTTCTGCTCTAGAGGGGTGCTGGCACCCCACCTGGACTATCTCCCAAGTCCCACATGTCCCTGTGGGCAGGCCTGCCTCCTGTGCTCCCTCCTCTGGTGGCACAGCTCGAGGTGTGCATCTGGGCATGGCTGGGGCAGGCAAGATGCTCAGGCTGCTGGTGTGTGAGCCCTCACCCAGGGCTCTGCCCTCCCCAGTGTCTGCACCAGAGCCCAGGGCCCAGGGAGGCTGCAGTACAGAGGCCCGGGTAGGTTCTGGGCTAGACCAGTGGGGACCAGTGGCCGTGTGCAGGCCATCAAAACCACTGCCTCAGCCTTGACCAGAGTCTCCCTCCTTGCAGTGCGTCAGTTCCTTGAGAGCGGGATCAGCCCTGACCTGGCCAATGAGGATGGCCTGACAGCACTGCACCAGGTCAGCATGTGTCACGGGCCCCGGCGGCGGCGCGGGGCTGGGCTGGGCTCCAGCCCCTGACACCCCTGTGGCTCTCAGTGCTGCATTGATGATTTCCAGGAGATGGTGCAGCAACTCTTGGAGGCCGGGGCCAATGTCAATGCCCGTGACAGCGAGTCCTGGACGCCTCTGCACGCTGCGGCCACCTGTGGCCACTTGCATCTGGTGGAGCTGCTCATTGCCCGGTAGGGCCTGGGGGCAGGAGACCACGGCTTCAGTGGCAAGGAGGAGTGTCCCTTGGTCTTTTGTGTCCCCAACTGCACTTGCACAGACCATGCCTGCATCCTGGCTTGAGGGGTGGCACTTGGGCAGGTGCACCGGGTATTCCAGCCTCCTTCAGGTCTGCACAGAAAGAGGAAATTTTGGTCATAGCAATGACAGTAGACTTGAAAAGGGAGGAGGGAGAGTGGAGAGGCTGGTTGGAACCCAGGAGGTATCACCTGGGACCCAGGTACTACTGCAGCAGGGGAGAGGGCAGGGCAGGGCTGGGCTGGGCTCCTGTACTGACCTCAGTGAGCGGGGGAAGTGGACACTGGCTTTACCAGGTACCCAGGCAAGGTATTCCTCTTGCTGTTGAACCCTGTGCTCCCTCAAGCCATTCTCAGAGCTGGTAGAAGGGGCAGGCTCGTCCCCTTTACACAGTGTCACGGAGCAGGAGGAGCTGCCCGTGCGGAGAGGAGCACCAAGTGCTGCAGACCCAGGCCCGCAGCCCTTCCTGTCCTTCCGTCCCTCTTCCCCTTACCTGGGTGGCACTCCTGCCCTCTTTCCCTTGGGCTCCCAGGATCCCTGCCCACCTTAGGTGGGCCTTCCTGTGTGCTCATTCTCTGGGTGTCTGCACCGTACTGGGCAGCCCTGCACACAGGGGAGGACCTTGAGAGGAACAGGCTTCTGGGAGGCCTGGCAGCAGCACCCCTCAGCCACCACCCTCACAGGCAGCTTGCAGGCTGCAGCCTCTCTCAAGCCCGGCTCTCCCCACAGTGGTGCCGACCTTCTGGCGGTCAACACAGATGGGAACATGCCCTATGACCTGTGTGAGGACGAGCAGACGCTGGACTGCCTGGAGACGGCCATGGCTGACCGCGGTGAGTGAGGGAGCCGTGCGGCGGGTGGGGCTCTGCTGCTGAGTCTCTGAGCCCACCGCTCCACAGGCGTCACCCAGGAGAGCATCGAGGAGGCCCGGGCCGAGCCGGAGCTGCGGATGCTGGAGGATATCCGGAGCTTGCTGCGTGCAGGGGCTGACCTCAATGTCCCCCAGGAGCATGGGGCCACGCTGGTGAGGCCAGGGCCTTGGGTGGGTCTGGGGCCAGCCAGGGATGCTGTGGGATTTGGGGAGCCCTGGAGGGGACTCCTCCTTGGCCCTCCCCCACACTCAGGGCCGGTGGTTCGCCTGCAGCTGCACATCGCTTCGGCCAGTGGGTTTGGCGAGGTAGCCGCACTGCTGCTGGAGCACCGCGCCAGCCTGAGCGCCAGGGACTGTGACGGCTGGGAGCCGCTGCATGCCGCTGCCTACTGGGGCCAGGTGGGCATGTGGGCAGGGGTGGGGGCAGGGGCCTGCTCCAGGCTCGGGCAGCCCCAGCCCACAGCCCACCTCCTGGCCCGCAGGTGCACCTAGTGGAGCTGCTTGTGGCACACGGGGCCGACTTGAATGGGAAGTCCCTGATGGATGAGACCCCCCTTGGTGAGCCTGACAGGGATGCCACCTCTAGACCGGCCCACAGTGAGGTGAGAGGGGCCTCCAGGTGACACCTGTGCTCTCTCTCCCCAGATGTGTGTGGAGACGAGGAGGTCCGGGCCAAGTTGCTGGAGCTGAAGCACAAGCGTGACGCCCTCCTGCGGGCCCAGGGCCGCCAGCGCTCCTTGCTGCGCCGCCGGACCTCCAGTGCTGGCAGCCGGGGGTGAGTGCTGACACACACCCGCTCTCCCAGCACCCTGCTGGCTGGCATCCTCCCCGGCTGGGCCTGCCCTGCCCCTTGTGCTTTGTCCTGACACGGTGAGTACCTGGTGATGTCAGCCAGTGTGCAGACGTGCCAGCCAGAGCTTGGGGCAGAGTCCCCAGGGCAGGGCCAGCCAGGTGGGCAGCCTCCCCTTCCCTTCACCTCCCCTCCCCCTCCTCCAGGAAGGTGGTGAGGCGGGCAAGCCTGACCCAGCGCTCCAGCCTGTACCGCAGAGAGCATGCTCAGGAGGCCATTGTGTGGCAGCAGCCTCCGCCCGCCAGTCTGGAGACCCCTGAAGAGGATGAGGACCGCCAGACCAATGCTGAGCTCCAGCTGTCACCCCCTGAGGTGAGTGCTGTCCCTTGTGCTACTCCGACCCCAAGACGCTAGCGGAAAAGTCAATCTGACTGTTCTGCCTCAGTTTCTCCCGTGAGCCAGCAGGTTGCAGGGACCAGTGATGTGTGTGTCTAGTGCAGCCTAGCAACCCTTTCCAGGAGCCTGCTGTTCCCCACTGCCTCCGTTCCTCTGCTGCTGCTCTGCCTGGAGAGCACCTGAGTCCCAGGCTGGGAAGCGGAAGGGCGCCCCCTGACGGCCCTCGGCCTGGCTCCATCCACAGGAGGCGGACCCTGAGACTGCGCGCCCACACAATGGCCGCATGGGGAGCCCCCCAGGGCGGCACCTGTACTCCAAGCGGTTGGACCGTGGTGTCTCCTACCAGCTGAGCCCCTTGGACAGCTCCACAGTGGAAGCCCTGGGGCGCGACAAGGCCCACCACACCCTGGCTGAGCTCAAGCGTCAGCGGGCCGCCGCCAAGCTGCAGCGACCCCCACCTGAGGGGTCCGGGGCCCCCGATTCTGGCCTGCCTGCAGACACCGAGACAGCCCAGTCTGAGTGTGGCTCCAGAGCTGGCGGGGACCCACCCCTGCTCAAGTTGACAGCCCCCTCAGAGGAGGCTCCCGGGGAGAAGAGGCCCTGCTGCCTGCTCATGTGACCCAGCTGATGGTCCGGCTGCAGGCCCCACCTGGATGCCACCCCCGGAAAGTGTCCTGGTCCTGTGGGCAGGCAGCCACCATGGGCCTGCAGCTCACTTAGGGATGACCGTGTTGGGAAGAAGCTGTATTTGAATGGGGCAGGGTTACAGAGAGACTCTGCTTCTCCCTGTGACGGTTGATAAAGAGGACCGCCTGCCACTGTGCTGTGTCATGTGTCTCTACCCGGCCACCAATCCCCACTTGGGGAGCAAGTTTGCTTCTGGGCCCTGGGTGCCTTCCCACCCTGTCCCACCCCGCCCCTGCAAGCATGCATCTGGGGCCCGAGGTGTGTGCTGAGGCCCAACGTGAGGTGCCTGCCGAGGCCTGCAGCAGCCCACGTCTGGGAAAGGCCACAACCAGAGGCAAGAAGACTGCCCTTACCGCACCCTCTAGAGTCCTCTTAACTCTTTGCTTCCCAGAGGGGAGCAAAGTGTTGTGGAGTGAGGCTCCCTGGGGGCCAGAGCTGAGGGTGTCTGCACTGGAGGGCCAGGGACCCTGGCTTGGAAAGGGACAGGGCTCTTTTCACTGGGATTGCTGAGCCAGAGAGCTGAGGTGGGTACAAAGCTGCTATTGGAAGCCTCCTTATGGGGAAGGGTCCCTGGACACTGGCATGTAGCCCTGACCCAGGAGCCTGCTGCCAGCTTCTGCCCACGGCTGGCAGCAGGGATAAGCAGTTGGCCACTGCAGCCCTAAGCTGGCCAGGCAAGCATTACCATGGTGAGGGGGCTCTTAGGGGCTTTGAGTGCGTTGTGGGGGGCCCTGTTTTGGCCCTCTGCTGTCAGTGCTGGGCATGATGGGCTTGGGCCTCCCCTCCCATTTTTGTCTAGAGCTCACTGAGACAGCCTAGTATCCGGGACCAGCTGTGCTAAAGGTGTCTGTGAGGAGAGGAGTGTCCTCACATGGCTGGGAGAGGGAGGGGGAGGGACAGGCATTAAATTTAGTGTGGGACAGTGCCGCTGCCACAAGGCCACCTGCTGCTTCTGGGGGCTTGCTGCCAGAGAGCAGGAAGCGGCTGGCCCTGCCTGGGGCTGGGCCCATGATAGCTCTGTGTCAGCATTGCTCTGACCGGGGGCAGAGGGCAGGCCTGCACGCCGGGAGGCCACACTGGCAGTGGAGCTGGGAAATTGGAGGTGAGAGGTTGTGGGCAGGGAGAGCTGCCCTGGGCTTCCCTCCCAGCCAGCAGGGAACCAGAAAGGCCAGCGGGAGCTGAGGCTGCCTGCCCAGCACTCCTCAGCCCAGATCAGGAGGCTGGCTCTGTGACCCTCAGCCCAGACTCAGAAGCCTGCTGGCAGCCACCATTGAGGGCACCCCTGGGCACAGCCTGTGGGCCCTGGCAGTCCTGCAGAGGTGGGGCCCTGAGGGCCTATCTCTGCTGGCTTCTTACTCCACCCACCAATCAGGAGCAACTAAGAAGGGACCCCCCCCTACCCAGACCCCAGGGTGTGGCCTCAGGGCAGCTCCAGACCCGGTGTGTGATGAAAGGGCATGACAAGCTTCCCGGCAGCTGAGGAACGTGAGGACCCAAGGCTGCCCTTTCCTGCCCCCAGCCCCACGATGGAGCCTTGAAGTCTGATCAGGGACCAAGGTCCAACCATAAGGCCCTGGCCATGTCCAGGCTACAGTTGCTAGGCCAGGAGAGGTGGATGGAACCTAGTGTCTGAACACCTCACCCCTCCCACAGTGACCCTCTGGATTCCTGAGGCCTGGGTCAGTTGCCTAACAGACAGGCCTGCTGGTCCAAGTAAAGATGAGGGGCCTGAGAGGCCTAGGTCATTGATGATCCCTGCTAAGGTAAATGTCCAAGGACTCTAGGTTCCATGCTCACCACAGCAGGGCACCATGAGACCTCTTCGCTGATCATCCCTGCCCAACTCTGCCAGCCCCTTCAGGTCTCCTGGACCCAGTCTCCCTCCATCCCAGGCATTCAGCCCACCTTTCCCGCTCCAAAGCAGCCCCTCAGACCTTCCCAAACCATAGCCATCCATGACCGTCCGTCTGTCCCTCGCCCCCACTGTGGGTCTCCTTCCCAGCCATGGGGACACTGGGCGGGCACTGGGCCTCAACCAAGCCCCGCCTATGTTCTCACCCACTCCCTGTGGCTCCACGGAGCAGAACTGAGCCCAGGGTGGGGTGGGGCCAGGCTGGCCCTACGCCTTCTTCAGTCCTCCGTCTCAGTCAGCGGCCTAGCAGGCTGCAGCAAGAAAGGACACCCTCTGACTCCAGCCTCTCTAGCCAGGCTCCCCCTTCCACTGTGGCCCTCCTGCCACCTGCCTGCCACTTCTGGATCCCAAGGCTGCCCACTGAGCCTCTCTCCCGGCCGGCAGGAGCAGGGTCATGACCTTGAGGACAGGTGACCAGGGTCTGGCTGCAATGAACAAGCTGGAAAAGGTGCTGACACTGGACACCATGAACCCGTGCGTGCGCAGGGTGGAGTACGCAGTGCGTGGCCCTGTCATGCTTCGCGCCCTGGAGCTGGAGCAGGAGCTGCGCCAGGTAGGGCCCTGGGCTGGCTGCTGCCTTTTTGACTACACCTGGATGGCTGGCTCTGTCCACAGCCCCATGGCAGGTGGGGCCAGAGGGGGTAAGTACAGCCAAAGAACCTCACTGCCCCCACCCCATCCAGGGTGTGAAGAAACCCTTCACTGAGGTCATTCGTGCCAACATCGGGGACGCGCAGGCCATGGGGCAGAAGCCCATCACCTTCATGCGCCAGGTGAGGCTCCAAGGTCCTGGCGGCCCTCAGGCTTGGTCCTCCTTCCTCAGCCTCACATTTGGCTGCCCCCCAGGTCCTGGCCCTCTGTGTCCACCCTGAGCTCCTCAGCACCCCCCACTTCCCTGAAGACGCCAAGAGAAGGGCAGAACGCATTTTGCAGGCATGTGGAGGCCACAGCTTGGGTGAGTTCCCAGTGCCCAGATGCAGCCGGAGCCCTTGGGCATGCAGGAGCTGGAGAGAGGGGATCTCATGGGAGGGGGTCGACCTGCAAGGGGTCATGAGCAGATCCCTGCGAGAGGACGGTGGCCATCTGTGCCCCTTCACCTGGCCTTCCCTGTCTGGGCACCCAAACCTAGGGGCCTACAGTGGCAGCTCCGGCATCCAGCTGATCCGCGAGGATGTGGCACAGTACATCGAGAGGCGTGATGGAGGCATCCCCTCGGATCCCAACAACATCTTCCTGTCCACTGGGGCCAGCGATGCCATCGTGGTAGGCCAGGGTCAGGGCGGGAGGGCACAGTGGCCATGTGCGGGCGGCCCGGTGGTTGGGTAGAGAGAGGAGCAATCCCTGGGGCAGCCTGGGTCCCCACTCCGCAAACCAGGCTGTCCGTCTTCCGTCACAGACGGTGCTGAAGCTGCTTGTATCCGGCGAGGGCCGCACGCGCACGGGCGTGCTCATTCCCATCCCACAGTACCCGCTCTACTCGGCCACGCTGGCCGACCTCGACGCCGTGCAAGTCAACTACTACCTGGATGAAGAGCACGACTGGGCGCTGGACGTGGGCGAGCTGCGGCGCGCGCTGCACCAGGCGCGTGGCCGGTGCCGCCCGCGCGCACTCTGCATCATCAACCCCGGCAACCCCACCGGTGCGCAGCCCCGCCCCGCGACCCTGACCCTCCCGGCCTCTCCGCCCCATTCCCATTCCGGAGCTGCACACCAGTTCGCTGACCTGGCCTTGCCGCGCCCCCCCCACGCCCCCAGGGCAGGTGCAGACCCGCGAGTGCATCGAAGCCGTGATCCGCTTCGCTTTTGAAGAGCGCCTGTTCCTGCTGGCTGACGAGGTACTGGCCAGAGAGCGCCGGAGTGGGGCAGCGCTCGGGACAAGCGGAGGGGACGGGGCGTGGCTCAGCCCTTCACCAACCACCCGCCTGCCCAGGTGTACCAGGACAACGTGTATGCCGAGGGCTCGCAGTTTCACTCGTTCAAGAAGGTGCTGACCGAGATGGGGCCGCCGTACGCCGTGCAGCAGGAGCTTGCCTCCTTTCACTCTGCTTCCAAGGGCTACATGGGCGAGTAGGTCCATGACAGGGGCTCGCGGACCGGGCGCAGCCGGACTCCGCCGGCCGGCCCCCGACCCCCTCCTCGCCCCGGCAGGTGCGGGTTTCGCGGCGGCTACGTGGAAGTGGTGAACATGGACGCGGCGGTGCAGCAGCAGATGCTGAAGCTGATGACCGTGCGGCTGTGCCCGCCGGTGCCCGGCCAGGCGCTGCTCCACACGGTGGTCAGTCCGCCCAAGCCCTCTGACCCCTCCTTCACCCAGTTCCAGGAGGTGAGATGGCAGGAAGGGGGCAGAGGGGGCGGGTAAGGGGCAGAGGGGGCGGGTAAAGGGCAGTGGGGGCTGGTAAAGGGCAGTGGGGGCGGGTAAAGGGCAGTGGGAGCGGGGGAGGGGTGGAGATAGGGCGAGGAGAGGCGGGACGAGGAAGCGAGGTTGGCACGGGGAGGGGCACAGGCCCGGGGTCGAGCTCAGGTTGGGGGCGGGGCCTGGAGACCCGGACTGGGCGGGCCGGGAAGGCGGAGTAGGCCTGTGTGGGGCGGGGCCTAGGCGGGGCCGCCCTCCCCCCCTCGCCCCGCCCCCCCAGCGGCTCCCCTCCCGCCTTGACCTCAGGAGAAGAAGGCGGTGCTGGCGGAGCTGGCGGCCAAGGCCAAGCTCACAGAGCAGGTATTCGCCAAGGCTCCCGGCATCCGCTGCAACCCGGTGCAAGGTGCCATGTATTCCTTTCCACGCATTCAGCTGCCGCTGCGCGCGGTGCGGCGTGCGCAGGTCAGGCGGGGCGGGGCCTTGGGGGGGGAGCGGTGGGCGGGGCCTTGGGGCGGGAGCGGTGGGCGGGGCCTTGGGGCGGGAGCGGTGGGCGGGGCCTTGGGGCGGGAGCGGTGGGCGGGGCCTTGGGGCGGGAGCGGTGGGCGGGGCCCGGCCCGCGGGTCCACCCTAGTCACTGGTCTGGGCCGCAGGAGCTGGGCCTGGCCCCGGACATGTTCTTCTGCTTGCGCCTGCTGGAGGAGACCGGGATCTGCGTGGTGCCCGGGAGCGGCTTTGGCCAGCAGGAAGGCACCTACCACTTCCGGTGAGGCCCAGCTCGGACAGTCCCTGCCCGCGCAGCCAGTCCTCCTGCTCACCAACCCCTGTTTTCTCAGGATGACCATTCTTCCCCCCATGGAGAAGCTGCGGCATCTGCTGGAGAAGCTGAGCCAGTACCACGCCAAGTTTACCCTCGAGTATTCCTGAGGCCTGCGCAGGCTAGGCTGGGCCAGCAGAGCCATCCAGGGAATCACCGTGCCTGGGACCCTGGGGACCTTTGAGTTCGTCTGGACTTGCTCTAGGGAGCTGCGCCGCTGCTTCTCTGCAGACCCTTAATAAAGCTGGCAGACAGCCTGACTCCCTGGGGGCGTCCTGGAGGCTCTGTGTGCGACCTCGGCTTTCTGAGTCCTAAAGACTTTTCCTCGCTGGTTTTGTGCAGACCTGGAGACCCAGCGTTGTGTGCACCCTCTTCCTGCCTTTGAGGGGGTAGCCGATCCTGGAAGATTCAGGATCCAGAAGGACTTACGTGGTAGGGAAAGATACATACTCTAATATGAATAAAGATGAAGGTAGGTACCTCAGGGGGAGACTCCTTAGGTGACAGGCTGTGGGTCATCCACAAATCACAAGAGCAGGGGACCAGGGTAGCCACATTGGGAAAAGCAGCCCGTCCTGAAGAGGACGCAGGGGCGTCCCCTGTCCTGGCTCCCACTCCTGGACTGTGCATCTCTCCCCGAGCAGCACTGGGGAAATATTAAACTGTAAGAAGTTTACTGGATAGTAAGAAGTGGACTGGATGGCACAGAGCCTGACAATGAGGGTTCAGAATTGGAAGTTTTGGTTTTCCTCTTAAGTGGGCTGGCAGTTGTCATGGTGCCCCCAGGAGGGACAGAGTGAATGGGGTGCTGGGCTTGAAGTATATCAGGTGTGTTTGTGTGACATCCAGGTGGAAATAGTCCTTTGGTGAAGAGGGGCAGGGGGACAGAGAAAGCAGAGGTCCAAAGCTTGAGCAAGCTCAGAAGGGGAATGCAGGGGTTAAGTCTGAGGACAGCACTGCTGGGGTCCCCTGCTCCATCTGCACACAGGCCCTGTGGTTGGGCTGGTCATTTCGTCGATGAGGAAACCAGCCCACAGCGGCTTCCTTCAGCAACAGCAGAGCACAGGCACTGACTCACTGGTCCACGGGTCAGGCCAGCTTCAGGGACCTATGGACCTGGAGACAGGACCTGTCAAGGCACGCAGGGTTGTCACCTTGATACTAGAGCCTGTTGAGGGCAGCATCTGTCTGTGTCCCGGCTGATTTTGGGCTCAGACCTTTCATACAAAGTGCCTGCCTTCTGATGTCTTCTGCAACCGCAGGAAAGATGGTGGTTGTGGGGACCCAGAAAATAGTGGCTCTTTGAAGAGGCTCATCCCTCCTCCATGGGGGTTCTTGGAGGGCCGGGGGGCAAGCCCTGCAGCGCCCCTGCTCCAGGTCAGACTGGCACCGAGAATCACCACAGGCAAGTTAGGGGCCAGCTTACAGGGGGCCTCGGGGGACGGGTCGAATCTGATAACCATGGCTAGGAACCAGGCCACTGGGAAGAGAGGAGGGGCCGCGGGCACAAGCTTCGTCTTGCGTTCGGTCTGCACCTTCCCTCGGAGCCTCTCCCACCCGGAAGGTTTCGGCGTACTGGGGTGCGTCCGGCGGGAGTCCCGGGAACTCCCCCTGGCGCCCTCGCTCAGGTTCACCGCCGAAGGCGCTAGAGGGCGGGCGAGTCGACGCTCTAGCTGCGCACCGGTTGGCTGTCCCAGGGCGCCGTTTCTCAACGCTTCCGGGCGATCTTCCGGCGCCAGGGGCTTCGGGACCATCCTGCTGGGTCCCCGCTCGTTGGTCTGCGAAACCGGGAGGGTCCTGGAGGTCGGGCCGCTTCAGGGAGGACGGTGCTGGACTCGGGGTGAAGGGGAAGTAGGTGGAGCATGCGAGCTCCGCCCCTGGTGGTGTCCCCCTCTTGGACGCTTCACTGGTAGCCGCGGGAAACAGACTAGTGTCTGGAGCGTTCTTGGGAGGGTCGACTTCATCTTGCCACAATTTGGACCCCGTTTTGGTTCTTCTGGGGCATTAACAACCCGGGACCTGAGGGCGCGCGTCCGTATCGCACCTGTTCAACCCTGACCCCATCTCAAAATCCGTGCCGAGTGTGACGTTTGACCCTATCCTGACCGGAACCGACTGGTGCGGCTGCGCTCGTAACCGGTTTGCCCTCACCCCGCCTGTGACCGCTGGCCCGGTTCCGGCGGCGCCTGGGACCCATCCGGCCCACCGTGGCCCGGCGCCCACAGCCTGCCGCCGCCCTGGGTCCTCGGCTGGCCCCCGTCCTGCGCGGGAAGCTGCTGCCTATGGCCAGCCTCTACCTGGTGCAGGGCCTGCCCTACGGGCTGCAGTCGGGCCTGCTGCCTGTGCTGCTGCGGTCCCGTGGCCTCTCACTGACACGCGTGGGGCTGGCCAAGGCGCTGTATGCGCCATGGCTGTTCAAGCTGGTGTGGGCCCCGCTCGTGGACACTCGGGGCTTACCACGGGGCTGGTTGGTGCTTAGTACCGCCGCACTTGGTGTGGTGTGTGGGTTGCTGGCGGCAGTGCCGCCAGCTGAGACCGGCCAGGTCGGGCTGCCGGCTGATGTGGCCATATTGCTCCTATTGCTAAACCTGGGAGCCGCAGTGCAGGATGTGGCCCTGGACACAATGGCCGTGCAGCTCCTGGAGCCGGCGGAGCTGGGCCCTGGCAACACTGTGCAGGTGGTTGCTTACAAGCTGGGAACAGCCCTGGCAGGAGGCGGGCTGCTCACCCTGGTGCCTGCTCTCTCCTGGCCCCTGCTCTTCCTGGTCCTGGCTGTCACCTACTTGCTGGCCGCTGCACTGGCCTGGGCCTCACCAGCTCTCCAGCAGCTGCCACAGCCTGAGCCTCCGGAACCTGGCCCCCACCCTGGGTTCCACCTACAGAGCCTGCTGGCTGTGCCTGGGACTGCATGGACTGCTGGCTTCGTGCTTACCTACAAACTGGGTGAGCAAGGCTTCCAGCCGGGCACCACAGGGCCAGGGCCTGGGGGCAAGGAAGGTAGGTTGCCAGGATTTCTGGAGCCTACTGGGGGGCTGTCTTCCTCCTAGTTCTTGGGGTGACCTGTGGGCTGTCATGGACTTCAGCTGAGCTTTCTTCTTCCTCCATTTCAGTTGCAGCCTCAGCCCCAGGCCTTGCTAGGGTACTTTGTGCTGCCCCTAGGTAGGAGGCCCCATTTCCTCCCAGGGCTACTTGCCTCTTGTGCTTGGTGTTTGGGGCCAAGGCGGGGGAGAAAGGCAGGGCGGGAACCTGGCTGAGTGGAGCAAGAGTGGGACCCCACGTGGGGAGAACAGGCAGGCTTAGGGGTGCCCATGTCACGCTCTGCCCTCTAGGTGAGCAAGGTGCTGGCAGCTTGTTCCCACTCCTTCTGCTGGACCATGGCACCTCTGGCGCAGAGCTGGGACTGTGGAATGGCCTGGGTGCAGCAGCCTGTTCCATCGCTGGCTCCTCGCTGGGTGGGGCCCTGCTGCTGAGGCACCGGTCAGTTCCCCTGGTCCCACACCCCTGACTGCCAGCCCTTGCAATCCCCATACTCCCTGACCTGTCTACCCCCACCCCGCCCCCAGGCAGCCGCTGCCCCTCCTGAGGTCTGTGCTGCTGCTCCGTCTGGGAGGCCTCACCTGCCAGACTGCCCTGCTCTTCCGCCTGGATGCCCTGGGGACCAGTGTGGACCCTGGCACAATCTTGAAAGGTGAGGCTTAACTGTGGGGGTGATGCCCAGAGCCCTGGGCCCTGCTGACCTCTGCCCTCCCCTCAGGAGTGGCCTTGCTGAGCCTGTGTCTGCAGCCCTTCTTGGGGGGCCTGGTTACCACTGTCACCTTCACTCTGATGATGCGCTGCAGCCAGCTTGCACACAGTACCTTGCAGGTGAGGGGCACGGTGGGGTTGGGAGCTATAGGCTAGGCACCCCCAGGCTCTGATCCTCTCTCTTCCCCCAGGCCACACACTACAGCTTCCTGGCCACCCTGGAACTACTGGGAAAGCTGCTTCTGGGCACACTGGCTGGTGTGCTGGCCGACAGCCTGGGCCTGTGGCCCTGCTTCACCCTGTTCCTGGCTCTCTCAGTTGTGCCCACTCTCTACCTGGGTCTGGCACCCAGCTGTGTGGCCCAGTAGCCAATAAAGATGAGTGTGCAGGGGTCTGGCTGTGTTTGTGATCTCTGAAGCTGCTGTTGGAAAGGCAGGGTCCTGAAGATAGCTGAGATCCTTTTATTCTGCTTTTGGGGTCCCTGCCCCCCCCATACTGGTGGACTCTGCCAAGGGTGGCCAGTGGCTGCCCTGGCTGCCACCAGCCCCCCAGGGCTGAGTGCAGCAGCGTGGTCAGCGGCCCTGCAGCAGCAGCTCCTCTGTGGCCAGGCGCACCAGGGTGTAGAAGCTCACATGTAGGTACCTCCTCCAGAAGCGCCGGTCCCGCCCAAACACCTGGGCTGGATAGCAGGGGCTTCCTGTGGCCGACAGGAGGTGCAGAGGGACCGTGAGGCCTCTTGGCCTGGTCTGGCCCTCAGACCCTGCTGTGCCGGGGACTAGCCCACAACCCCTCACCAATGCCGTGAAAGATGCGGGCCACAGCCCTGCCCGAGAACCTCTCCTCTGGCCGTAGGGACAGCAACTGGCGGATGTCTCGGCGAATCTGGCTCTCCCAGTCCTGCAGCTGGGGTGGGGATGGGTCAAAAGCCGACCGTCAGCTGCAGCTGTGTGCTCCCACACTCTGCGGTACCTGGGGGCTCTGCCCCCAGCAACAGCTGCCCTGGGCTCAGCTTGTGGGGGAGGCCACACAGGGCCTCGCTGCCCTCACCTGTGCTTGGCCAGGTCCCCTCAGTAACCCTGTTTTGCGCCACGAGGGCCTGGCACTTACTCTGGCCTGCCCAAGCTCTGAGACCTCTTCACTGTCTGTGTCCTCTGTCCCCAGCGTCTCTTCCTCCTCAAAGTAACACCTGAGCAGCGTCTTTAGCTGGTTGCTGCGCTTCTCATCGGGCTGCTCTAGGCAGGGCCCACAGCTGGGGAAGGCCACGCTAGGGGGAAGGAGCCATTTAGTGCCACCCAGCCTGGGGGTGGGGAGACGTTGAGGGCAAGGACCAAGGATGAGGACGAGCACCCCGGGCCCAGCCCCTCCACACCTGTGAAACACCCGGAAGGCGCGGCGCAGACCCGCCAGGGCCTCCCGCTCCCGTGCCAGCACACGGCCATGCAGGAAGTCACACAGCTGGTCCTTCTCCTCAGCCGTCAGGTCCCTGGGGCAGTGCAGGTGGAAGGCCAGCTCCCCAAACTCCACGAGGACTTGTGCCCCAGGACTCGGGTCCCACTGTAGCTGGTACAGGGCCCGCTGCACACGGGCCAGCTCCCAGCCCATCGAGTCTGCCAGCTCAACCACATTGAACTCCACAGAGGTGCTGCCACCACCGGGGTCTTCGGGTGGCTGCCGGGCCAGGCACACTGCCACAGGGGGACACCTGTGCCCAGGGTGGGGAGAAACACATGACCACCACTCCCTACCTCACTGTCCCAATCGTCAGGTGAGGGTGTGTGCTCACCTGAGGGCCAGCGTGCTGAGCTGCGTGGCGCCCTCCGGGCAGTGCAGACGGCAGTGGGCGTAGGTGGGTGCCAGCAGCTCCAGCCAGTGCTGTGGGTGTAGCTCCAGGTAGCACAGCAGTGTCTCGATGGCTGGTGACAGAGCAGGGTCAGGGGATGCAACGGCATGAGGACAGTGCTACCCCCTACCCTGGATCCTCACCCTCCTGGGGCATGTCCAGGGCCTGCTCTGTTGGCTGCACAGGGAGGGCCCGTGTGTGGCCCCGGCAGGCTCTCCTTGGCTCAGGGGCTGTATCCCGGTTGTTGTGCTGTCCGGTCTCTGGTGGAAATGCAGCCTGCCCTCTGCTCTCACTGTCCTCCAGCCGGGGGTGGGCACAGGAGCAGGGCGGGAACACACTCTGCACCAGCTTCTTCACAGCAAGGAAGTCTACAGTGTCGGCGTGCACGTGTCTCAGTAGCTCCTGCAGGTCTTCAGCCTGCACACAACACTGTGACAATGAGGAACATGTGGAGTGTGCTGTGTGGGGCAGGGGGCCAGGATGGTGGCACGCACCTGGGGCCGCAGGAACAGGTGGCAGTGGGCAGGCTGCCCGTCCCGGCCTGCCCGGCCCACAGCCTGCACGTAGCTCTCAAGGCTTGGGGGCATTCCCAGGTGCAGCACGGCCCGCACGTCTGGCCGGTCCAGCCCCATCCCGAAGGCTACTGTGGCCACCACCACACGCAACTGGCCTTGCATGAAGGCCCGCTGTACCCGCTGCCGCTCCTGGCCACACATACCAGCATGGTACGCTTCAGCCACGGCCTTGGGGACGCCATCTGGGGAGACAAATGCTAAGACAGGGCTGGCACTGGGGGCCGTGTGTGGGCCCACGCCCATGCGAGGCTCACCTCCAGGGCCTGAGGTCTCGTGCAGGCAGGTGCGGAGGAGGGCAGCGACGCGCTCGGTGTCCTCGCGCCGGTGGCAGTAGACGATGACAGAGTTCAGGCTGCGGAACCGCCGGCTCTGCAACAGTGTCACCAGCGCCTGAGGGAAGAAGGTCATCAGGAGAAAGGGTGCTCAGGGGGCCTGGGGGAGCCCCTGGGGCATGCACAGCTCTACCTGCTCAGGGTTTCTGTCCGTAGATACAGAAAGGCGCAGGTTGGCGGGGATGGTGGCCGGGAGCCCACAAGGGCCTAGCCCTTGGGCCACCCCCAGGTGCTGGGCCACGTCAAGGGCCGTGCTGCGTGGGGCTGTGGCTGTGAGGCCCAGGAAGCAGCGCACGCCCATGTGTTCCCGTAGCGCCTGCCGACCAGAGGAGTGGAGACACTGCCACGTCCTGCTCTGCCCTGTGCCAGCCCCGCCTCCCCCAGGCAAGGAGCCTTACCTTGCATACACGCAGATAACACGGCCTGAAGTTGTGGGACCACTGTGAGAGGCAGTGTACCTCGTCGATGCAGGCAAAAGCAACTGGTGGCAGCTGAGAGGCTGGGAGTAGGTGGGCAGGGCTCCCTGCTCCGGCCCCCACCAGTGCCTCGGGAGACAACATTAGCACGTGCACCTGCGCTGCCCGAACCTGGAGACGTGGAGGGAGAGACACAGAGTGGAGGTAAAGCCCCAGCGTCTCTCCCCTGCCCACCGTCTCCGGAGACCAGACCCCTCACCTTCTGTAGGACACTCTCCCGCTGCTTCCGGGTCATGGCTGAATGGAGGCAGGCGGCCTTCAGGCCTGGCGGCAGGCCGGACACCTGCAGGCAAGACCCCCCCCATCATGGCCTGTCTCCACTCTAGCCCTTCCCCAGACGCCCTGTTTGGAGACAAAGGACCAGTACCAGGATTCTGGAGCCTTGGACTAAAAGTTCTGAATGCCATGGGCCGAGCTCACAAGCCACAGGCAGACAGGTTCATCACAGCCTAGGGTGGGGTGAGGGTATGAAGGCAGCAGCCCCACACACCTGGTCATCCATGAGTGCCACAAGCGGGGAGATGACGATTGTGAGGCAGGGGCTACGCTGGGCGTACAGCAGTGCCGGGAGCTGGTAGCACAGGGACTTGCCAGCGCCAGTTGGCAGCACCAACAGTGTGGAGACGCCTGGGGGACCAGGAGTCAGCCAGGATCCGGGGCCATGCAGCCCCTGGCCCCCCACGGCCCGCGTCTAAGCTTACCTGAGAGGACCTGCATGATGGCCTGTTCCTGTCCCGGGCGGAAGGCCTGGTACCCTAGTTGCTCCAAGGCCTGATACACCTCAGGTGGGGTTTCTGGGCACACGGGCACTTAGTTACTGTAACGTCTGGTTGTCGCCTTCCCACAACAGGCTGGGGCCATGGCCCTTACTCACCTGCCACCTGCCCCGAGGGCCCTAGCGGGTATAGCGGAGGCATCGCATCTGGTGGTCGGGGCTCCGAGGGCCCCAGCAGCTCAGGTCCGGCACGTCCAACATGCTTATGTGCTGGGATAGGTAGCAGAGTGGGTGGTGAGGGGCTCGGACTGGGCTGGGGTCACCCCAGTTAAACAGCCACTACCTGTGCCTACCCACCGCTGTACCCCACTCACTAGCAAGTTTGCGGTGGGCAGCCCCTGCCTTCTGGGCCACTTCCTCCAGTGCAAGCAAGGGCTCTGTGCTCTCTTTGCTCCTGGTGCCTTCATCCTGGGCTGGGGCCGGCTCTGGGACAGGAAAGAGACACATAGGGGCTGTGATCAGACCAAAACTATCCCCACCCATAAACAACACAGCACCCCACAAGCCTGATCAGTCTTCCAGGCAGGACCCACCTGGCTGGGGGCACTGGGAGGCCCAACGGCCAAGTTGCCCACGTTGGAAGCATGAATTCTTGAGTGTGGTTTTGGCTCGACTGCCCCCAAAACACTCCCCTTTCTTCTGCCATTTCTGCTTCCATACCTGGCAGGCACAGGAACAGGTCACGCGGGCAGACAGGAGGGAAGACGGGAACCCCCACCCACCTCACCTGCTTGCGGATTTGAGTGCCCCGCAGGGCTGGGCCCCACGTGTAGCGTTTCTGCTTCAGGTTGAGTCTTACGTAGTTGCCCCCTTTCTGGAGGGCAGACCTAGGAGAGGTCAACGTGGGCTGTACCAGCAAACCTCCCTGGGACCCAGCTCATCGCAGAGGAGACCCACTTGGTGGCCAAAGTCAGTACCTGGGTGCTCTGCGGCCACTGCCAGGCCAAGGTGACTGCTTCCCCACTGGCTTCCCTTGCAGGTCTTCCTCAGGCCTGGGTCCCCCATGGCCGCTGTCCCACTGGGCCTGTGAAGGGGTCCCCCTGGTGTCCCTGCTCTGTTTCTGCTCTGTGCTGGGCTGAAGGCTCCCTTCACTGTCACTGGCTCGCGGTAGCACTGGAGCCTCCGAACCACCGCAGGTGCCAGCAGCAGCCAGCACATCTGAGGTCAGGGGCTGTGACCCCTCGCCAGGGCTGCACAGCTCCTCCGCACCCAGGCCGGGCTTGCAGACCTTGGGAGCTCCCAGCAAATCTGGGTCTCCCTCATGACACCGCTGCAGCCAGCCAGGATCCAGGGAGCCCAGCCGTAGACTCAGCGATGACTGCAGGCGCTGGAGCTGGCCTGGCCTTGCCTGGGGCCCATGCTGCTGGGAAGGCGGCTGGCTGAGTCCCGGAGAGGTGGGGGTGGCCCCTGCGTCTGGCGGCCCCAGGGCAAGTGTCTCAGATGAGGGTCTTTGGGGAACCTGTGGTACATGGCCCTGGGCTGGTTTGGCCTGGGAAAAGGTACACCAGCAAACAGCTCAGGTCCTGGTTGCTGTAGGTGCTGAACGGTGTTCGGGACCCCATCCCCTGGGCACTGGTGAGGCTGGGAGGGAAAGAGGGCAAGGTCCTGCCTCTGTACATGTGTGGCAGTACATGCAGGGGAGCCTGCGTGCCCCTCACCTGTAGGGTGCCCTTTAGATTGGCCTTCAGCCTCTTCCCGTAGTCCTGCACGGACCCGCAGGCTCTGGGTGCTGGGGTAGGGTGTGGACTCTTTGCAGAAGCCCGATTCAAGTGAGGCCCCCAGCAACCGGGTTCCAGCTCCTACAGGGCAAGAGGGTGAGGGGCCTGGGACCAGAAGAGGCTGGAAAGCCACACAGGTGTCTTCACGCCCTCCCCACTCCACCCAAACCTACTACCGTTGAGTCGTTTCTAATTCACAGAGACTTTATGCGACACAGTAGGAGTGTTCCCGTAAGACCCGCAAAGCTGTTAGATTTTTACGGTAGCTGACCGGCACACATTTCTCCCGCCCATCTTTGGCTAGCAGATGGGCGCTCTACTGACTGGACCAACAGGGCTCCTACCCCCTTCCCCAGCTACACGGAACTCGCGCAGCCCACCTCCCCAACCCCACACGGGAGGAGGATGGAGGACAGGTACCTCCCAGGTAGCCACGGGAGCAGACTGCTCAGGGCTACGGGGCTGGACGCGGCCTGCCTGGCCCAAGACCTGCTTCAGGGCGCGGTACTCCCGGTAGAGCGCTGGGAAGGCGGAGAGGCGTCACGGTCGGAACAGCCCGCAGACCCTGCCGCCCAGCCCCGGCTCTGCACTCACCCTGGGTCTCCTCGGACGCCGCCGCCACGTCCGCCTGTGGAGGGAAAGCGTCAGTGCCGGGCTGCGTTTTTCGCCCGCTCCCGCCCAGGGAAGCCCGCACCTGGCCCGGCCTTCTCCCGCGCTGCCGTCGAAACGCGCGCTCCCACGCCAGCAGACGAGCCCGCAAGTCCCGCAGAGGCTCCATGGCGCTCCCGCGCCCGAACCTCGAACCGCGGACGTCTGGTCGGCCAGCCAATGGAGGCGCCCGGAGGGGGCCGGGCGGGGAGCCGGCCAATCCGCGGGCTCCGGCGGGGCGGCCACTGGGAGGCGTGGGCGTCGGCGCGGCGCGCCACGGCGCTGGGCGGGGCGCGCGGCGGGGCCGGGGGGGCCGGAGGCGGTGGCCGAGGCTGGGGTAGCGGGGGCGGGGGCGGGGGCGGACGGGTTCCGCTACGGGGCGGACGCGGGTAGGGAGTTGGGTTGCCGGCGCCCGCCAGCCTTGCTTGGTGCGAGAGCGGGGACGGGCGCTCGAACTTGCCCCTCCACGGGCGGCGGGGGCGTGCGCTGGGTGCTCCGGCCGGGGGCGGAAGTCAGGTGCGCCAGGCGGAGGGGGCGTGGACCGGGGCTTCCGGCGCGGGGCTGGCTGCAGCCCGGGGTGCGGGGGAGGCCCCACCTGGGCGAGTGCAGTGACCGCAGAAGGGGGGCGTCGGAACAGCACCCCCGAGGCTGGATGCCGGGAGGAGCCGGTGCCGGCGTCTTCGGGAAACGCAGAAGCCACGGACCGAGGTGTCTTGCTGCCGATTGGCTGGAGGGAGCGGGGGCCAGCGCACCGGCGGCTCCTCCCACAGTGGCCAGCCTGGCTCCTTTCGTTGCCTCCGGTGACAGGTGCGCGGTTGGTGTGACCGGTTGGAGCGAAGGATGAGTCTTTCTCTCGAGAATTGTTGTGCAGGCTGGCGTCTGCGTTTTCTCGGGGACCGGCGGCGTATTAGTTTGTGTGTGGAGAGGACGGCGAGCGAAGGAGCCCGGGAGCCAGACGGCCCCTTGGGCAAAGCCTAGGTTATAGCTTTCTAGTCTTTTGAACAACTGATGACTCTCGCTTTCTGGGCAGTTCTGGGCACCGAGGTGCCTAGTGCACTGGAAATCCGCAAACTATCGCTGGCTTTGCAGTTGTGTGACTCCTCCTTCGCTGGCCGAGGCCTGTCCAACCTCTTGTTGTCAGGTGGCCCTCCAGGCGGTTCCGACTCACAGCGACCCTATGCACAACAGCAGGAAAGGCTGTCCCGCCCTGCGCCACGCCCACAGTCGTTGTCATGCTTGAGCCTGTTGTGGCACCCACTGCCGTCCGTCCATCTCATCGAGGGTCTTCATCAGGTTGTTGCCTGTGCTGTTCAAACACCATGTGGCCATTCTGTTTTCTTTAAGAGGCCCTGTGCCCCATAGGGGCAGACACTAGGCTGTGGGCTTGTCCTGTTCCCACGGCCCCCCACCCAGTGCTGGTCTATGCGGCAGCCCCCACCCAGCACCTGCTCTGTGCCCCGCTATCCTGCCACCAGGTTGTGGAGTGGCGGGGGGGTCCACCTTCTTGCTGGACCCTGTTCCCCTGTAGGTGGCTGCCTGCCCGGCCCAGCACCATGCACACGCTGGCGTTCCTGAGCACGCAGGTGCTCCGGTGCCAGCCAGCTGCCTGCCAGGCCCTGCCCCTGCTGCCACGCGAGCTCTTCCCATGGCTGTTCAAGGTGGCTTTCATGGACAAGAAGACAGCTGTGCTTTGCCAGCTGGTACACACCTGGCCGTTCCCACTGCTCAGCTTCGAGCAGCTGCTGCAGGAGTGTGCCCACTGCAGCCGTGCCCTGCTGCAGGAGCGGCCCAGCACCGAGAGCGTGCAAGCTGTGATCCTGGGTCTCACTGCCAGGCTCCACACTCCAGGGGCTGAGGCTGACTCCAGCACACAGCCCCTCTGCAGGTATGGGGCCGCGCGAGGGACTCTCATGCTGTGACAGGTGGGGCTGGGTGTCCACAGAGGGCCCTCTGAGGAGGCTCTGGGGTGGGGTTCTGAGGTCACCAAGCACTTGGTGCAGGAGCAGGCACACAGCTCCTGTCTCAAGGTGGCTGGGGGAGAAGGTGGGCCCCTGGGCCCACCCCTCTCAGAGCCCTCTCCCCCAGGAAGCATGTGCTGCGTGTGCTGGACATGACAGGCCACCTGGACGACGGAGTGGAGCAGGACCCGGGTACCATGAGCATGTGGGACTGCACTGCAGCTGTGGCTCGCAGCTGCATTGCCCAGCAGCAGGGTGGTGCTGCGGAACCAGGGCCAGCACCAGCCCCGTGGAGGTGCGTATGGACCTGCATGTGAACCGGGCATCCTATGACTTCCTACGGGAGGCGCTCCGGAGCAGCGTGGGCAGCCCACTGTACCTCTGCTGCCGTGACCTGCGGGCCGAGGACCTGCCCATGCGCGGCACAGTGGCCCTGCTGCAGCTCCTGGACACAGGCTGCCTCTGCCGCGTGGACCTGTGCTTCAACAACCTAGGCCTGCGTGGGCCGTCTGTCATCATCCCACACGTGGCCCGCTCTCAGCACTTAGCCAGCCTGCGTCTGCGCTACGTGCACAGAGACTCTCGGCAGCCCTCTGTGGGTGGTGAGAACAACTTCCATTATTTTCTCGCCCAGATGGGGCGTTTCACCTGTCTTCGGGAGCTCAGCCTGTGGTGTTCTCTGCTCTCAGGGAGACTGGACCAGCTGCTAAGGTAAGCTGGTCACTCCCCTACAGAGCTCCCTGCACACCTATCCATGGGGGTGACCTCTGCCCCTTTGTCCCCTGCAGCACCCTGCAGAGCCCCCTGGAGAGCCTGGAGCTGGTCTTCTGTGCCCTGCTGCCTGGGGACCTGTGCTCCCTGGCTTGGAGTCCCCATGCTGCTCACCTTAAGAAGCTGAACCTGAGTGGCAATGATCTGTCTGGCAGCCAGCTGGTCCCTTTCAGGACCTCCTGCAGGCGGTGGCCACGACACTGCTGCCCCTGGAGCTGACTGAGTGCCAGCTGGCCGACACCCAGCTGCTAGCCACTCTGTCCGCCCTGACTCGCTGTGCCGGCCTCCGCTACCTTGGCCTGCATGGCAACCCGCTGTCCACGGCCAGCATCAAGGAGCTGCTGCGGGACTTGGCAGCCCAGGCTGAGCTCCGCACCGTGGTGCACCCCTTCCCTGTGGACTGCTACGAGGGCCTGCCCTGGCTGCCGCCCGCTGCCATCTTGCTGGAGGCCTCTGTCAATGAGGAGAAGTTTGCTCGCGTGGAGGCTGAACTGCATCAGCTGCTGCTGGCTTCCGGCCGCGCTCATGTGTTGTGGACCACAGACGTCTATGGGCACTTAGCTGCCGACTAGCTCAGCCTCTGACCGCCAGACTCAGGTACCAGACGCCACCCTGAGATCCGGGGCAGCAGAGCTATTGCCAGAACCCTGCCTGGATCTTGAGAACCTACTCCAAGGCGCTTGTCTCAGGTTTCTTGCAGGTTCCTGCTTCCCTTTCCACAGGGTCTGCAGCCATCCACATGGTGTGGCCTCAACTGGCACAGACTGGCTGGCCTTGACCGCCTGAGGCCTGCAGCAGCCCCGCCAGCTGACTACGCTGTGACACTTGGGTTGTGATCCCTCCACAGAGTCCTTCTCAGATCCCAGCTATAAACCTCCTGGGTTTTCTCAGGCTTTCCCTACCTCCTGGCTGAGAGTCCGAGCCCTGGGGGTGGCGTTCCAGGAGGTGACTGTCCAGGGAAGGGCGGTCTCTCACACTCTGGGTTTTCCCTGTTCTCCTGCTCCAGCACCTGGAGAAACCTCTCCTGCACCACTTTAGCTGCTGGGCCTGAGAGGAGGCATGGTAAGAAGGTACAGAATGGGCAGCTTGTTTGGGACTTGAATCTGTGGCTGTTTGGTCCTTACTAGCTGACTGACTTGTGTCTGTCTCGGTCCCCCTCTGGTGCCCAGCAGGCCATTAAGGAATTGCAGCTGCCAGGCCACCGCCATCACCCCTCCTCCAGGCTTTCCTTTGCTCTGTCACCTGCCAGCCCTTCTCCTTGGTCTGGCAACCCCCACAGCCTGGGTCCCTCTATTGTGGGGCGGCCCCACGACGGGACAGGCCGGGCTGGGGCCAAAGACGAGTGGCTGTGGAGCGTGGGGGCTAGCCAATCCCGGGAGGGTGATTTCTGGGGAACTCGGGGGTCTCTGGGACCCACAGTGGCGTAACAGGTGCTAAAGCCGAAACCACAAGTCGGCAGTTGGATTCCCCCAGGGGCTCTCCAGAAGCTCTGGGGCCGTTCTGCCCTGTCTTACGGAGTCGGTGTGAGTCAGAATTCACTCCAGGGCAGCGGTTTGGGGCGTCTTCCGGCCACCCCTAGCACCTCCAACCTCCAAAGCCCCTCGCCCCCAGTCCCGGGCGCCGGGTCGGGGTGGTGGCTGAGCGAGCCGCTTCTCCGGCCCCGCCCCCTCCGGGCCCGCCCCCAGCCCCCAGCCCCCAACACACAGCTCGGCGCGCACTGCGCAGCTTCCACCCTTTACTGACTCGCTCGTGGGAGCATGCGCGAGGGTGGGTCGGCCGAGGCCCGGGCCCCGCCGCAGACGTCATCAGCGCGCGCCCGCCCGCCCGCCCGCCGCCTCAGCAGTGGATCTCGTAGGACACCGGCGGCGGGAGTTGGAGCGCTGGGGCGGGGCCGTGCGCGGCGCCCTCCGCGTGGGCGCGGTCTGGGCGCGCCTCCGCCACTGGCCCCTCGGCGAAGAGGGGCTTGGAGCGGTCAATGACGAACATCTCGTGGCCCCGTTCGTCGCGGAGCTCCTCGAGCTGGGCGAAGGTGCAGGGGCCGTCCGAGTAGTCGTTGATGAAGAGCACGCTCTCCCCTGGCGGCCCTGCTTCCTTTTTCCGCTTCCGCCGCTTGCGGCAGATCATGGCCGCCAGCAGGAGCGCAGTGAGCGCGAGCAGCGCGATACCTGCCGCGATGGCCGTCTGCGTGGCCAGGCCTAGGGCGCGGAAGGCCATGCTGCCGGCCTCATAGAGGGGCTCGTGGCTGACCGGGCCGGCGGGCGGGGGCGGCGGGGCTGCCGGCAGCCGCTGTTGCTGGGACAGGTTGACCAGGAGCTGGAAGGGCATGCGGGCGGCCCCTCCGGCGTTGGAGGCTTCGCACTCGTACTTGCCCGCGTGTGCCAAGGTGATGTTCGTGAGGAAGAGCATGCCGCTGCCGGTGTCAGGGGCTCCGTGGCCGCCCAGGCCTGGCGCCCCACCTTCGGCCCGGGCCTGGGCCTGGGGCGCTCCCTCGCGAGGCTGGCTGACCTTTCTCCAGGTGACCAGGGGCTGAGGGTAGCCAGAAGCCTGGCAGGCCACCCGCAGGTCCTCACCCAGATTGGCTGTGATCTCCAGGGGGTCCACGTGCACAGAGGGCGGGATGCAGATGAGGCTGCTGCCGGACACGTCCAGGAGACTCTGCAGTGCCAGGCGAGGGGGCTCAGCACACATGATCTTCTTGTCCATGGAGCTGAGCAGCCTCTGGCCTCCCTCCTTGATCCAGGTGCCCAGCCAGTGGAGGGCACAGTCGCAGCGCCACGGGTTCTCTGTGGGCCCAGTAGTGGAGGGTGGACTTAGGGGTAGCCCCAGATCACAGCCTGGGCAAGAACTCTGCTTTTTCTCTTCTATCCCCCATAGTGTTCTCACATTGACTCCAGGAGCCCCACCACCCCTTCTCAGTCCCCAAGCTCTTTGCATTCCCGAATGTGGCAAGCTCTACAGTTACGTCTGCTCGGCCTGTCCGACCCCGACCTTTCAGTCCTCCCGGTCAGGAGCCCCGGGTTGGTTTCTCCTGACGCGGTCCTGCCTAACACTCTGTGGCTCAGAGCTGTGGCTGCAGGCGCTTCTCCACACCCAGGACTGCTCCCTGCTGCTAGGGCCCGCGGTGACTGCGGAGGGAGGTACCTGTGAGACGCAGGACCTGCAGGCTGGCCAGGGGCCTCAGGCTCTCGCGGCTGATGGTGCCCAGCTGGTTCCTGCTGAGGTCCAACAAGGCCAGCGAGGAGAGTCCGGCCAGGGCCTGATCCTCCAACAGCTCAATGCTGTTTTCCTGCAGGTGCAGCTCCTGCAGGCGCTGTGAAGGAGAGGCAGGGGCACTCAGTGAAGCAGCCCTGTGGGTAGGCCCTACTGTCCGCCACCCATCCCGGAGACTGGCTCCTGCTATGGGGTCAGGGCGCAGGCCTCGTTGGGGTTGGTTTTTGTCTTCCTCACTATTCCAGTCCTGCAGAACAGATGACCCCCTTGGGGCCCCACTGACCGGCAGGTGCAGGAAGGTGAAATCCAGAAGCTGCGCCAGCTGGTTGCCCGCCAGGTAGAGCACGCGCAGCTGGGTCAGGCCGGCGAAGGCACCGCCGTGCAAGCCACGCAACTGGTTACCATTGAGCGCCAGCTCCAGCAGTCGTGACTGCGCGCGGAAGACATCGGACTCCAGGGCGCGCAGGCTGTTGTTGTGCAAGTAGAGGTGGCGAAGGGCTGCGAGAGGTGCCAGGACGCCAGGCTCCAGGCGCGCAATGCTGTTGTCCTGCAGGAACAGCGTCTGCAGGGGTGGAGTGGGGAGGGAGGATGCTTACCTGCTGCAGGGTGGCCCTCACCAGATTAGGGCTGCTCCGCCTGTGTCCCGGCCACCCCATGCGGCGCCCACCTGCGTGCCAGGCGGGATTCCCGGCGGGACGGTGCGCAGCCTCAGGGCACCGCACTCCACCGTGGCACTGTAGCAGCGACAGGCGGCTGGGCAGCCGGCGGCGCGGGGCGGGAGCCCGGGCATTGGTGATGGGAGCAACAGCAGCAGCAGCAAGGTGGGCACCCCTGGGGCCATCTCCCGCAGGACCCGCTGCGGACCACAAAACTATAGCACCCCCACAGGGGGTGGGGTGCTCCTGAAACACAGCCAACCTGGTCGTTTCATTTTTGATTGATCCGGCTTAAGGGTGAACCTATGTGGCCCACACTGTGCATCTTTCAGGTTACAACTCAGATATAGAAACGGATACATAAAACATTTTAGCCCCCTCTCTTGGCGGGAACACTGATAAATATCAGACCTCAGTTTTGGAGCTGGAATTTCTGGTTTCATCTGTCTTGTCCCAGGATGTGGCTGTGGGCTGGTGAGCCCGGCCTGTGTTGCTCCTGCTTGTGGACACACCCCTCCTGTGCTACCCCCTGCCTACTGGGTGGCACTGCAGCTGGGCTCGGAGTAGTAGGTGGTGACTGGTCATTACCCCATCATGGGCCAGGAGACAGTAGGCACCAGGGTGCACTACCCATCCATACAGGCTCCTCCTGCAATGGGACAGGCATGAGGCCAGAGCCAGGGTCCCTTTTGTACCTTCAAGTCAAGGCCCACAGCTGATGATGCCGTTGTCCTGTCCATCTCAGGTTGGCCTAAGTCCCTTGGCCCCACGTTTGTCCCCTTCCTGGGTTTTACCTGTCAGACTTGGGACCTGGGTCGAGCTGGCCTCAGAGAAGCCACTGGTCACAGGGAAGTTCAAGGCACAGCTGTGTCCAGTCCCTGCCCTCAGAGGTAGGGGTGAGGCAACACTGCTGCTGTGGCTTTTTCTCAGGAAATTTGTTAGCGGTTGGGGGATGAGGGGAGCAATAGGACAGGAAGCTGTGGCTCCCAGGAGAACATCTGTCTTTGGGGTAACTGGGGCCCCAGGGGGGGCTGGGCTGTGAGGGATTCTAGGCCATTAACTGGGTTTCTAGGGTAGCTTCCTCTTGGGGCAGTGACTCCCAAGACTGTGGTTCCTGGGTTCCATACACCTAGGAGATGGGAGGCTTTGGTCTAGCTCCTGGTACAAGCCCTATTTTAAAGATGGACCCAGCTGAGAAGTCCAACTCTGCTGGAGACAGGGACAGCATTGTAAAGGGTGAGCCCCAGCCCTACCCTGTAACTGTCCAGCAGTCTCTCCAGAGGCTGTCATGTCACATGGTTCTGCTATTTGCTTAAACCTTACTCTAAATAAAGCATGATTATGTAAATTAATAGGTGAGATATGGAAACTGAAGTACATCAATAACGTTTTAATGGAACAGCTGTGGCCCAGACCGAGGCAGTTCCTAGGTATCCAGGATGTGTATGAACCCTAAAGAAGATGGGGCATTCTCTGGGCTCCTGGGGTCCACTTCCCTGAGCACAAAGGCTGGCTCAGGGCTCCGGGCCTTGCCTACCAGCCAGCAGTCAGCCCTGAGATGAAAAACCTTCTTAGCCCCCTCTTCTGGCCTCAGGTGCTGCTCCAGGAACCTCTGGAAACAGGTCAGTGCAGAGGGCTAACCCGTGCAGGGACGGGGCCTCGTGTGGGAGAGGTGGAAAGAAAGGCCAGCACAGAAATCCTTGACCCGGCAGGCAACCCCGTAATCCGGGGTTGCACGCACACCTGTTATCCGTTTTACCGGCCCATCTGCGTGTGGGCGGGGTGAAGGGAAGAGGTGACAAAGCCTTCCGCCTGCCCTTGGATGCACTGCCAGGTTCTGTTAGGGGTCTGTGGGCGTTGCAGGGCATCCCCGCAGCGATGCCGCCGGGGACTGCCCTGGGGACCTGCACGGCCATCCTCGTCCACCCCCACCTGCCTAGCGAATCTGGCGGCCCGCCCCAGGGCGTGGTTTCTGTATCTCCCACGTCCGTCAGGAATCACTTGTCAGTGCGCGCTGGGATCAGAGCCAGGGTTGCGCTCAATCCCGCCCGCACGGCCTGGTGACCTTGGGTCGCGCGCCCCCTCACCTGACGCTCAGGCAGCGCGCGGCTCCCCGGCCTAGGTCGCGGCGATCCAGGCCCGGCCAAGCAGCGCCCCGGGGAGGGGCGGGGCCCCCCCGTTTTCTGGCCCGTGCCTCCTGCCCCGTGGCCGAGGCCTGACCTGGATTGGGCGTAGGTCAATCCAGAGGATGCCTGAAGCCGCGGCGTGGGGGCGAGGGGCGCGTGGAAAGCCCGCGGCCTCCGGGCCTAGCCACAGTGAGGCCCGGGAGAGCCACCCGTCGGCCCGTCCGTGGCAGCACCTCGGACAGCGCCGGGCGGGCGGGGCCCGCGCTCTTCCCCGCCGCGCACGCGCGCTCGCCCGTCCCGCCGCGCACACGGACGGCGCGTGCGCTCAGGGAGGCGGGGCCGCCTGCAGAAGCGGAGTCAGGTCCATGGTGAGGGCGAGGCGACGGCCCTGCCAGCGTATGTGCGAGGGCAGCGCGGGCGCGCCGGGCGTATACTCGAAGCAGGCGCTGAGCTCGAAGGCCAGGGCCGAGCGCACCAGGCCCACGCCGCCCGCTCTCTCCGGCGCCGGGTGGTAGAGGCGCCCATTGGCGGCCAGGGGCAGAAGGCGCGCAGGCTCGAAGGGCACGGCTAGGGCCTCGCCGCCGCCGCAGTAGGAGAGCCGCAGGGGCCCGGTGCCCTCGGGCAGCAGATGCGTGAAGACCACGGGCCGGTCCTCGCAGCGCAGGAAATTGCGCTCTCTGCCGCAGAGCGAGAGGAAGGGGAAGGTGGCTTCGTAGCGCCCGCTGTTGTTGGGTCTCAGGCGGGAGAAGAAAGTGACTAGAAACTGCGGATCTGGGGGACGAAGGGCGCAGCTGCAAACCTAGTGAGGCAGGCGCCCCCCTTCCCTGCCCCCTATCAGGTGGCTCACTTTGGACCGCATCCTGCTGGCTGGGTGTGTGTAGGGGCGCCCACCCCAGGACTGTCCCGAAGGGGGTTGGAAGGGAAAGGCAGCGGTACCTTTGTAACAGGTGATAAAGTTCTTCATTTTGGAATCATCCAGGAAAAGCTGCAGACAGAGGGCAGACCGCAGCCCGTGAGTCCTAGCATGAGGCCAGCCAGAGCCGGCCCAGGGGGTGGGATCGGGGAGGCCCGGGTGGACTCGCGTTGTGTCCCCAGTGCACGGAGACGCGCAGCAAGGCAGAAACTGCCCTGCGCCTGTTTCCTCCGACTGTGGCATCGGATGGGCCACCTCCGCCGGGGAGCTGTCCTGCCTCCACCCTCCACACAAGGCTTCCGAGGCGGGCGGGGCGGCTGGGGTGTTCCGGGCGGCCGTAACTAGAGTCCGTGCTGGACTGGGCGCCCCTCTCGCCGGGGTGCCACACCAACTGTGCTGTGCCCGGGTGCCTCACTTTTAGGCTCCGCCCCCCCCGGTCTCGCCTCCTTCGCAGCCACGGCGGCTCACGCCTCACCTGGCCCTGGTGGTCTACGTAGTAGAAGTACTCGCGCGTTCGGGGCTCGGGGCTCTGGCCCTGCGTGTAGGAGACTCCCCCTCCTCCGTCCCCGCTGCAGGGCCGGGCTCCCGGAGACCGCGCCAAGGCCAGGGCCCGGAACGCTCTGCACAGAGGCCACATCTTGCTACCTCGCCGGAAACGGCCGGCGGTCACGGGGGCAGCGCTGCGAGAACACGCGTCCCCCCAGCAGCTTTCGCACCGCGATTTGGGTTCCGTGCGGCCGGCTGCGCTCGTTGCCCGGTCCGCGGGTACTTCGCTCACCGCCGCCGCCACGACCTGCCTCCTCCTCCGCCCTTCCTTCCCCCTCCCTTCTCGGTTGTCCGGGGCGCTCGCTGCCCTGCCAGTAGGGACGGTGCTGCCCGACGCGCCCACATCGATAAGCTGGGTGGAGGAAAGGCGTGGAGCCGTCAGCCGTGGGCCAGGGCCCGAGGGGCCACGTGTGGGGCACGGCTAGTGGACGGGATAGGCTGGGACACGCAAGCCCCACAGCCCGCGATGACGCTAAGGAACAGAGTTGGTGACCACGGCCGGCCAGTGTCCATACGTAGTTTATTCACACAGAATGGAGTCACCCCTCCAAAGTCCATCACTCCCACCGCCGCCCTTGGCCTGCTGTCGGGGACGCCCCAGGCCTCGGCAGGGCTGGGGTTTTTCTTTTTAATAATAAATAAAAACTCAACTTTAAAAATATATATATATAAAAATTGGGGGAGAAATTAAGTTTTACAACAACTGGAACTCAAAATTCCAAAATGGAAAATGTACAAACTGGGGGGCTGGGTGCCTTCCACCCCCAGCAGCTCTGGCCTCCACGTAAGGGCAGCCTGGCTCCCCGGGCGTCGGACACCTTCCTGCGTCCGCTGCGGGGTGGGCATGGGGGGGCGAGGGGTCGGGCAGGGTTGGTTTTTGGTCAGAAGCCAAGAAAGGGTGAAGAAAATTAAGGAATGATATTAACTTGCTCTGCGCGAGGGCGATGAGGACGGCTCAGAGATAAATAGCATTTAGGTTCAAACTATGTCATTAGCAAATTTAGTTCTTATAACTTTCGTTCTATTTATATCTCTATACACAGGCAGGGCTGGGACGTAGGATAGATTCTGGATTTACAGTTACACAAGAAAAAATACTCTTGCCCCTCCCCCACCCACTCGAAGAATGCCTGCCCAGCCCTGCTCCCCACCCGAGGACTTTGGTTTGGGCATCCCTCCCACTCAGAGAGTGCTTGCCGGTCCCCGGCCGCAGGATCCTGCCAGGTGATGGACAGTCAGTGCCCTGGAGCCCCCAAACCCGTGCACAGTCACCATGCTCAGGCCACAAGTGGGCAGCTGGTGGAGAGCAGGGGGCAGGGAGGGTCAAGCAGGCGAGGCAGCTCCCTGGGTGGGGGCTGCAGCCAGGAGACTAGAAGGAGGAAGGGGTGAAGGGAGGGTGGGCGGGGCCAGGCCAATGGGATCAAGGCAGCCCGCCCCTGGGGAGGGCGGATGTGCTGGCCAGGAGGGGCAGTGTCAGTCGGCTCTGGGACACAGAAGGCACTTCCTCAGGGCTGCGCTGCTGGCTCGCTGGACCTGCCCATCATGCGTGGTCGCAGTGGGCAGGACGGGTCAGCAGGAACTGGCCGTGAGGTGCGGGGGGCCAGAGGTGCTCTTCCTGCAGTCAGTGCTCTGTCCTGCCCAAGCTGAACTCTTAACACCCCGCACGGGGACGTGGGAAGCCCTGGGGCACGAGGGTACGGGCAGGGGAGGGGAGGGCTCCAGGGGGTGCCTCTACTCTGAGCAGGTGCTGGGCACCTGCGGGCAGAAGGCAGCATGGCGGGGCTAGGCACCGAACCCCAGGGCTGAGACGTTCCTCCCTACTCCCAGGGACTCCCGGCGCTCCTCCCCTCCCGCTATAGCACACCCTCCATGAAGCTGGTGTCTAGGTGCTGGATGAGCACACGGAGGAAGGACATCTCTTTGCGGGTGTTCTCGAAGATGACGCGAGGGTCATCCGACTGGCAGCGCAGGCAGTTGGGCGCCATCACCATGGCCAGGTTGCTCACGTCCATCTTGGTGACCGCCACGTTCGCAGGCTGCACGAACACCTGTGGGAGTGGGCAGAAGGCAGTGCCATCGAAACGGTGGGGCCAGCTGGGGGGCAGGATGGCAGTGGGACCAGTTTGGGGCGCGGGGTCGGGACGAGCCTTGGGGCGCGGCGGACGCTACCTGGAGGAAGCGGATGAGGTAGCAGAGCACCATTCGGTTGATGCGCGGCAACGCGTGCACCACCGCCACCGCGGCCTCGGGACTCTCGTAATGGGCGATGCACTGATCGTAGAACTCGTGCGGGATCAGCGGCTCCTCCAGCTCCCGGTACCACAGCTTCAGCAGCGACGCTGCAGACACAGCGCGGGGCTCAGCCACGGGGGCCCCGGCTGGCACCCAGGTGGGAAGCACAGCACTGTGGGGGCACACATCCACCCAGAGACCGGCCACGATGAAAGGGGTGCTCTGAGATGGGGAAGGAGCAATGGGCTGTCAGGTAAGGGTCCCCCTGCAACCATGATGGGGAGGGTAAAGGCCGTAGAGGGCCTCCACTCCAGGAAGGGACACTGCTCCAAGATGCAGTGAGAGTCCCAGATGCACTTGGGGCTGTTAGAGCAGGCTGGTATGTCCAGGGTGCTGCGAACACCCAGTGTGGCAGCCAGCTTGGTCAGCAGTTGGGCAGACGCCCGGCAGTGGGGAGAGCTACAGTGAGAAGGGCAGGCTGCAGTGGGCGTGGGGGAGGTGCTTTCACCCTGCTGAAGGTGAGGACCCCTGGGGCCCGAGACCCCCACCGCCTACACTGCGAGGCTCTGCCAAAGGGGTTGGGGAACCCTCACCAGGGACGTGGGGGTCTTCCAGGCCGGTAGGCACCTTCCACTGGTCCACCTGGAGCTTTAGGGCATTCACTTCATCAATGTCCCCGGGCACCCTGTAGAGCACAAGCAGATCTCAAGTGGGGTCTGCCACAGACCCAAGGGGGTGAGGCAGAGCCTGGCAACCAGACCCCTAGCCTCCCAGATGCACCAGGGGCCCCTGGCCTACGCAGCTATACAGAGAAAAGGCTGCAGCTCTGACTCTTTCTAGATCTTCCCAGCGGCAGGAGGCAGAACGCTCTTTCTCCATGAAGTGCCGACCCAGCACACCATGGTCTCCTCAGCTACCCTCCTGAGCCAGGGGGTCCAGTCTGGACAGCTGAGTCACATGGGAATTTGCATCACGTGGACTGGTGCTTCCTCTTGTCTGCTACGGGCCTACTCCTGCCTCACTGGTGTGTAAGGCCACCCCTGTCCTGTCCTCACACTGGTGAGGCAAGGCCACCCCTGTCCTGTCCTCACGCTGGTGAGGCAAGGTCACCACTGTCCTGTTCCAAGCTAAGGAAAAGCGCCTGGTGAGGGTGGCAGAACTCTGATTGCAATGGGTGCACAGCTCAGGTGATGCTTAGGCCCTGCCCTGCGGCTGGTATCCACACCCGCTCTGGGCCTTTGTGGCCATTCACTGGCGGTCCACCTACCTAGTGAAGTGGCCTGGGGTTGATGCCGCCCCCCATGGGCTGATGTGGGAGGCCTGTCTCAGTCCCTGCCTGGCTGCCCCTTCCCATCAGGGAGCACCCCCCCCACTGGCTGCATCTCCCACTGAGTGCCCATCACCCTGCAGCCATTGCAGACGCTCTGAGGAGCCCAGGGGTGCAGTGTGGCACCTGAAGATGCCCTCCGTCTGGTCCCCGTTGAGCGCGAGCACCTCCTCAGACAACCGGGTCTGCACCCAAGGCAGCTGCCGCTCGGGGTAGCGCTCCTTCTGCATGCTCATGACTTCCTGCAGGGCGCTGCCAAACATGGAGGGGCTGAACACGGCGTTCCTCGCGTGCCGGATCTCCTCCACGGTGGGCTTCCGCAGCCCCTGAAACACAGCCAGCGCTCCTGCCCACCTGGCCTCCAAGGGTCACCCCTGGGTTCAGCCACCCCGTCCATGTCTGGGCCCCTCTCCCCTGTTGCCCCTGCAAACTCCAGGCTTCTGGCCACCACCATCCTGGGGTCCCAAGCCACCAATGGACCTCCTGCTAGCCACCTATAGCACCCTGAAGCTTCAAATAGCCTGGTGTCACTCAGAAGGGACCTCTGCGCAGGCCAGTCTGAAAGCCACCTAGGGACCACAGCACGGTCCTGGTGATCAGGGTCATGAGGCTACTCTGGGGGGAACGGCAGGTTGTGGTTTCTGGAGGTCTGGCTGACTGAAAACAAAAAGGCTTAAGGTGGCCCTGGTTGGGCATGATGTGTTGGAGGGCAAGAAGGCCTGGGCGGGAGCTGGGCAGCAGTCTCCTTAGAGGCGGAGGGAGATAAGTGTGAGACAAGGGAGAAGGTGGGGGGCAGTGGACATAAGAGGGTTTTTGGGTCAAGTGGGGGTGGGCTCCTGAGTTTCCGGGGAGCTGGCAGAAGTGGGAGCACTCAAGGGTACTGCACCTGGACAGGGCCAGGAGGGAGGAGGGACAGAGGGCTGGCACATCCCAGAGACCCCAAGCACAGGATCCACAGGAGTGGGCAAGCGAGAGAGAGACAGCCAGTCAGGGATCCCAAGGGTGTCCCTGGGCCAGTCTGCAGGGGTCTTGATGGGCTCAAAGCAGCATGCCCTCTTGGAGGTGTTCCCAAGCCTGGCTGCCGGCACCAGGCATGTCTTAGGATGGGGCTTGGGGCACCCTGGTGCTGGGAGAGGGGTGCCACACAGGACTGTGCGCTTCACGCAGCAAGTGCAGGTGGCAACTGTCAGTGCTGGACTGGCAGCTTGACATGGACAAGGAACCGTGTCTGTGTCCGTCCCCAGTAGGTGATTTCTGAGCCCACCTACAACTCTAGTGTGGGCTGTGGGCCAAGGGGTCCCTGTGGAGACATCGTTTCACAGCCTAGACACCCCTTCCATCTGCTGCCCTGGCCCTGACCACAGGTTGGCACCTGGACAGGGCTCTGGAGACCAGGGGGAGCTCCTCGATGGAAAGGTGAGGTGGCCCCTGGAGAGGTGTCTTCTCCCGGCCCGGCCTCTGGGCCCAGAAGGTATGGCTGCCTGCCGGCCAGCCTCACCCCCCACGGCACCCTCAGCCCGAAGCCTCGCCGCCAGCCCCACCCCCTCACCTTCTTGGCTCCAGTCAGGGCGGCCTTCTGCAGCTTGTGGTAGCAGTATTTGGCGTATGTGCTGATTGCCACCCCTGAAAGAAAGCAGACACTGTTGGCGAGGGCAGGGCCCAAGGAGGGACGACAAAAAGAGGAAGCAAGAAGAGGGCAAAGAGAAGCAGCTCCTGGGAGATGACAGGGACTGAGCCCGCCTCTCCAGGCAGTCAGCCCTCCTGCTGTCCTGGGAAGGGCTGGCGTGGACACAAGTTCATGTCCCTAAGAGTCACCAAGAGGACCCACAGGACCCTACCCTCAGGGCCCTTCTGCTTCATGCGGACCCTGCGTGGAACACCTAGAGGACAGGGGTCATCTCGAGGTACCCATCCCCCTCAGTAACATGTCCCAGAAGGGCTGAGGAGGGTGCTATTAAGGGCTGTCCAACAGAGGTCAGTGGCCTGGCCTGGCCTGGGGACAAGCCTGGTACTGCAGAAGGACCCATCTGTGGACCCCTCCTGACTAAGGGCAGCACCTCAAGATAGTCCAAGCCCCCTATCCCAAGGGGAAAGGTGTCCCTAGAGCTTCAGGCAGGCAGCAGAGCCCAGCTCCTGGGGGTCACAGCAACCCGGACCCACAGACCAGAAGCAGACCACACCTGGAGGGTCTGGGAAGACAGACGTCCCCAGAAGACGGTGAGCCAGACACAGACTAGGAGGAGAGTCACAGAGACGCCCTCCGGGCCAGGGCTGGGGTAGTCGGATGCAGTGCCATGAGCCCAAAGCCCTGGGATTCACGCCAGTGACGTCACCCACGCGCCAGAGCTGGGGCAACTTCAGATCTGAGTTCCCGAGTCTCCAAAATGATTGTGAAATAGTTTTGTCACTCTGTTAAAAATGACTGTTTTTGCAAAAAGAGTAATCAAACTGAAGATATAATTAAGGATTTTTCTTAGAACCTGGAAGTCCCAAAGACTGTCTCAGGCTCCGGGGACCCCAGGCTCCTGCGGGGTCAGCCCTGGCTCCAGTGCTGTCTTTGTGCTTGTTTCCAGCTGGTCCCTTGGGCTCCCCAGGTGGGTCCCCACCCCCTCATCCCAGAGAGTGGGGTGCAGTTATACAAATGGGACTCTGGCTGGAGAAGGTACAGAGGACGTCTTTGTAGCCAGGACACCAAGGGACACAACTTACCTCCCACAGGGCCTGCAGCCTGTGCAGAAAGGTTGAGCACCTACTGCCTTTCCCTGGTCTCAGGCCCTGTGGGGTACAGGCTGAGACCTGTCCCAGGCTGCCCGCAGTGAGGGGGCCAGGCCCCGCCTCTCTGGACTCCGTAAGATGGGGATAAGGCAAGGCCCACTTTAAGGGACACCTAGAGAACAAGCCACAGGGTGGAGGATAGAGCCTCACCCAGAAGATGAGGTTACTGGTGTCTGACCTGGTGCCATCCGGGTACAACATCCAGGCCCAGGACTGCAGGGCCACAAGGTCAGATGTGCAACCGGCCTTCCCAGGTCATGGTGCCCACCAGCCTGGGCCATAGCCCTCTATGCTCCTTCAGCGTTCTGGCTCAGGAGTTGGTCTTCAGCAGCCTCCTCTGCAGAACACCCCCTCCGACCTTGTCCCTGGGGCCCTACAGGCGGCATGCAGCTGAGGGCCTCCCCAAGCTGAGTGGACTCAGAGATTTGTGTGTTCCAGGCAGAGAGGAGTAAGTCAAGATTTGGAGCGAAGATGGTTTAGCAGAGGGCGGTGCCCATGGGGACACAAGGCAGTCTGAGCACTGCACAGCTCCCAGCAAGACGGACAGCCTCGGGCCTCTGAGTCTGCCCTGGACATGGTGATGGGCAGGGCTCCCGGGCCAGGGTACAGAAGAAGCAGCCCAGTTAGGAGGTACCGACACTGAACTGGGAGGCTGCTGGATGGAGGTAGGACACCCCGGGAAGAAAGGAGTTATTCCTGCCATTCTCAATGCTGGGCTCTGCTCCTCCAGGACACCCCTCACCCATGTGTAGGCTTCCCAACAGGCCAAGCCCACCCCACTCACTCACCTGGGGGGCTGTGCCTCCAGGAGGCCTTGGCGGACCGCCCCCGCCCTCCTCTCCAGCACGCAAGCTGGAAAGGACTGGAGCATGGCGACACTTCCAGGGGCCAGGGCCACCTCTGCTAGCCCAGAGTCTGGAAGTTCTGCACCCCAGTGAGCCTGGGGCCTCAGCTCACTCTGGAGGCAGCTTCAGGCTGGAGAGTTAGTGCTCCCCCGCCCCCCAGCCCAGAAGCAGTTAGAGGCAAGGCCAGGGTGGCCGAGGTGGAGAGAGCAGAGCTAGGCACAGGCGCGGCCACTGCGCTGGCTGCGAGAGAGGTCCCTACCATCCAACTCTCCAACATAAGGCTTGGGTTTCTTTCTCAATTTGGACTTCTTCTTAGTGTCTCTCTCCAGAAGCTCTTTTATGTGCTGTGTCACTGGGGAGCAAACACAAATGTGAGGACCACAGGACATAAGCCAGGAGCACGGGCCCAGTGGGCCACTATCCAGGGGACTGACTGGGCTGGGGGTGCTGCCCATTTCTGGGTCCCTGAAGGGAGACAGGCTTGGCTTTTTGATAGAGGTTAGCTGGTGCCAGAACCCAGGGTGCTGGGGCAGGTGGTGATATTTGTTTCCTGTGCAGACCCTGGGGATGGGAGGGATGTGTGTCCATCCACCTGTGTGTACACGGCACACATGCTGATGAGGCTCTGTGAGGGAGTCCGGCCACCCAAGCACTGCCTGGTCCACAGGGCAGTGACCCACAGCTGGGATAAGGGGGGCTCTGGAGGGGACCGAGTTCCTACATGGCTCTGCACTGGGGATGGCAGTGGGCCTGGGTTGGTGCTCAAAGTGGCTTTAGCCAGCCAGCTTTAACGTCCCTGAAATCAGACAGGGAAAGGGCCACACCTTTAGGGTATCCTCCAATTCACAGCCCCATGGGGCACCACAGCCCTAGGATCTGGGAGGGATAGGGTCCATCTAGGCTGCTGAGGGCAGGGTGGAGAGTCTAGGGAATGGGAGGCTTTGGTGTGCTCCGAAGATGCCGGCTGGGCTGCCAGCCCTCCCAACACACAATCCTCCACCCTGAGGCCTTCTCCTGGGGGGCTCTCCAAATGCGACTCTTCTCCCTTGCTCCCAGCACACCCCCACCCACCCCTGTGTCTCTGAAGCTTTCTCATGCTGTTGTCCCCAGTGCACCAGGCCACATGCCTCCCATCACCTGGATGGCCAGAATTTCACCACCACACACTGGACAACACAGAATCACCAATCCCCCACCAGCCTTTCTAGGCCTTTGTTCTGGTTTCCAGGACCCTCAGGGCCAGGACAGTAGCTGCTCTAGTGGGGGAAGACAGAGATGGAGAAGACATACTTAGGGGTGAAGAGTCATGATCTCTGTAGGCTAACCTCAAATGGTTCAGGGGAATAACTATCTCCGGGTGACCAAACAGAAGCAATGTGAAGAGAACATGCTTCAGAGACAGAAAATGGAGCAAGACGTTAACCTGTGTATTTAGGTAAAGGGGGCGCGGCAGTTCTTCAAATGTTCCCTGCACACATTGGAAGAAATGTGCATTCTACACATCAGGTGACACTGGTGTACAGCATTCAAGTCCTCAACTTCTGTACTGACCTGGGTGTTTCACACATCACTGAAAGTCAGTTATTGAAAAACTACTTTCTTCCTTCAATTCTGTCAATTTTTGCTTCATATATTGCAGGGGTCTATTTTAAGGTACATTAAGAAAAGCAAAAAATTCCTTGCTGTTCAGTCGATGCTGACTCACAGCAATCCTACAGTACACAGCAGAAATGGCCTACAGGGCTTCCAGAGCAGCTGGGGGATGTGAACTGCCTGCCAGCCTTTCGGTGAGCAACTGTGGGCTTCACCACTGCCCCACCGGGACCCCAAGGTGGGCTTGGGTTTTAATGGATAGGACCTTCTGTCAATATACAGTGTCCTTCTTTGTCTCTTTTGTCTGACAAAATACAGCCACACTTGTTTGCTTCTGCATGAAATATTTTTCCCCATCCTCCTTTTAGCCTGCTGTGTCTTTGTACCTTAACAATTTTCTTGCAGACACTATGTAGAAAGGGCCTGTGTAAGTCCAACCAGGTAACTTCTGCTTTTTAATAGATTTTAACCCACTTACACTTAAAGTGATTACTGATGAAGAAGGATTCACTTCTGTGAACCAGGCACTCGATTTTCCTGTACATCTTAGACATCTGCGTGCTTTACCCCCTCCACTAATGGCCTGTGGTGTGTTTGGCTGTCTTCTTCTTTGGAGTAAACTAGTTTTATTTCCATATTCCTTCCTTTTATTTCTCTCTTTATATTTAGTCATCTCTTCAGTGGTTACTCTGGAGGTTACCAATAACGGCTTATACCAATCTACTTGGAATATCAACTTTCTTTTATGAATATACTACACTATCCTCTGCTCCACTGAGTCCCCATCCCTCTCCCTGTATGTTAGTGTCACAATTACACCTTTATACGCTGTACGGCCATTAACATACATTATAATGACTGTTTGAAGCACTCACTTTCTAAATCATATAGGAAAAAGGTTACAAACCAAACAGAAAGGTCATAGTATTTGCTTTTATATTTACTTTTAAGTTACCTTTACTAGTGCTGTTTTTTCTTAGGACTTCAAGTTGCTCCCCAGTGTTCTAAAGGACTCCCGTTAGCACCCTGTAGGGCAGGTCTACTGGAAATGAAGGCCCTCAGCTTTTGTTTATCTGGAACTATCTTAATTTTTTTTTCACTCTTGAAGGATATTTTTTTGGATTTAGAATTCTTGGTTGATAGGCTTTTTCTTTCAGAATTTTAAATATGCTATCCCACTGACTCTGTTCTCCATAACTTCTGAGGGAAAATCAGCCATTAACCCTAATGAGGACTCTTTGAATGCGATGAGCTGTTTTTCTCTTGCTACTGTGAAAACGAGCTCTTTCTCTGGATTCCAACTGCATGAGTCCGGCATCTCGGTGCGGATCTCTGGGTTTATCCACAGCATGGAGGGTGCTCGCCTTCGTGGATGCACAGTTATATCCCGCATCAGATACAGGAGGTTTCCAGCCATTATTTCCTCACATGTTTTTCCTGCCCTTTTTCTCTTTCCCTGGGATTCCCATAATGCACATGCTGGTGACCCTGGTAGTGGTCCCACAAATTCCTCCAGCTCTGCTAATTTTTCTTCATTCTTGTTTCTTTCTGCTCCTCAGAAGCCCCTTGGAACTCTTCAGGTATTTGTAGAATGTCTCTCAATTGGGATTTGTCTGATATTTTTCTCATGGTTAGACTGGGGTCATGGGCTCGTCATGTTTCTCCACGATAGTTACTCCTCTCCATACTGTATTTCAAAAGGAAGATGCTATGTCCAACTCACACTTAAAGAGTGGGGAGTTGCACTCCACTTCCTTAAACAACTACATGAATTATCTGGCATTCCTTTGCACAAATTTGTCTATTTTCCTGACTATCTAAATAATTATTTATCACCAGTCTGGACTTATGGAGACTTATTTTATACTTGCAGCATGTTTCTGTCAGTTTGTTGTGCTGTGGTGGCCTGTGTTCTGGTGCTGTTGAGAGCTTTGCCACTAGTATTTAAAACACCAGCAGGGTCACCCTTGGTGGATAAGTTTCAGTTGAGCTTTCACACCAAGACACACTAGGAAGCAGGACCCAGCAGTCTACTTCTGAAAAAACTGGCCAGTCAAAACCTTACAAACATCATCAGAACATTGATACAGTGCCAGACAAGGGGACCCTCAAGTTGGACGGCATTCAGAATTGCCCGGGCAGGAGATGCCTCCTCACAGGGAACTCTTAACGATGTGAGGCAGTCAAACTTTTGGGATCTTCACTTGCTGATGCGGCAGGACTCAAAATGAGAAGAAATACCTGCAAACATCCATTAAGAATGGGAATATGGAATATACAAAGTTAATGAACTTAGTAAAGATGGAAGTTGTCAAAAATGAAATGAAATGCATAAACATGAACACTGTAGGCAGTGAGTGGAAGGGACCAGTATTAGCCATTGTGAATCAGCCAGTCGTACTGTCTACTGTGCCTGGAATGACAAACTGGATAGGAAGGGAGTTGTATTCATCATAAAAAAAGAACATTTCAAGATCTATACTGAAGTACAGTGCTGTCAGTGACCGGATAATACCCGTATGCCTACAAGGAAGACTAGTCAATGTGACTATTCAAATTTATGAGAACCACCACTAAGGCCAAAGATGAAAAAATTTAAGATTTTTATCAGCTTATGCAGTCTGAAATTGATCAAACATGCAACTGAAATGCACCGATAATTAGAAAGAGAAAGTTGGAAACAAAGAAGGTTTGGTAGTTGGAAAATACGGCCTTGGTAGAAATGACACCAGAGATCACATGACAGACTTTTGCAAGACCGAGGACTTCTTCATTCCGAATACTTTTCTTAAACAACACAAATGGCTACTACACACAGGGACCTCCTCAGGCAGCACACACAGGAATCAAACTGATCACATCTGTGGAAGAGATGATGGGAAGGCTCAACATCGTCGGTCAGAACAGGGCCACGAGCTGGGATGAAAAGTTCAAATTGACACTGAAGAAAATGAGAACAAGTCTAGCAGCATCAAAGTATGACATTAAGTATATCCCACTTGAACTTAGTTCATGAATCTCATAAACAGATTTCACACACTGAACACTCATGACTAAAGACAAGCTGGGCTGTGGGACGACATCAAGGACTTCACACATGATGACAGCAAGCAGTCATTACAAAGACAGGAAAGAAAGAAAACACCAAAAGGGATGTCAGGAGAGACCTTAAAACCTGCTCTTCAGTACAAGCAGCTAAAGCAAAAGGAAGTAATGATGAAGCAAAAGAGCTGAACAGAAGGCTTAAAAGGGTGGCATGGGAGGACAAAGTATTATAATGAAATGTGCGAAGGCCTGGAGATAGAAAACTAACAGGAAAGCACATGCTCAGCATTTCTCAAACTGAAAGAACAAAACAGAAAGTTCAAGTCCTGAATTGTAACAGTGCAGGATACCACAGAACAAATATTAAATGACAGAGGAAGCATCCAAAGAAGATGGAAGGTATATACAGAGTCACTCTACCAAAGAAAATCGGCTGATGTTCATCTACTTCAGAAGACTATGTGTGAGCAAGAATCAATGGTACTGAAGGAAGAAGTCCAAGCTGCACTGGTAAAAAAAAAAAAAAAAAAAAAAGTCCCCGGGAATTGATGGACTACCAACTGAGATATTTTGTGAGTTGATTTTTCACCTTTTTCAGAGCTGGTTTTGTAGTGGTTGAGACTCCTGTGTTACATTTCTTGAAATGGTTATGATACATCTTTGTTGTGCTTTACGGCTGCCCCCATGATCCCCCTTAATAAACTATATATAAACCCAATTGTAATTACTACCAGTCTTGTCATCTTCCTCTCCATCTGGAAGGACTATAAGGACTGTAGTACATCCCTCTTTTTAATATGATGGCACCACAGTTTTCATGATAATCACTGGATTGTTTTGTTCTGTATTAAAGCTGTGACTGAATTTGGAATCTTCCCTAACTGAGTAGAGTTCTGAATAATGTGTTGTTCTAAAATATAACATTAGTGGTCTTGTTCTTCTAAACCAAAGCCAAGAACTTCTGGCTTTTACAAAGTCTCTGAGTTTCTGTTTATCTGGGAATGTCTTAATTTCATTTTCATATTTGAAAAAGAGTTCTGCAGGATATATAATTCTTGGTTGGAAGTTCTTCTCCTTCAAGGCTTTGAATGTGTCATGCCACTGTCTCCGTGCCAGCATGGTTTCTGCTGAGAAATCTGACGAAAGCCTACGGGGTTTCCCTCTGAATGTTACCTTTGCTTTGAGTCTTGCTGCCTCTAAGAGCTGCTGCTTTTCATTTTGCTAAGCTTGATTATAACATGTCTTGGAGTCTTTCTTTTGAGATCTATATTGGGTGGCGTACGATATGCATCTATCTATAATCTCTTCCTTCATGATTTCTGGGAAGTTTTCTGTCAGCAGCTCAGCAGCGATACTCTGTGTTCTCAGGTGTCTCATCCTGTGCAGGAACTCCAATTAATCGAAGGTTGTTTCTCTTAATAGAGTCCCTGCTTCTTAACTTTTCTTCATTTCTTTTGTTTCTTTTTCTGATTTCTGCTCATAGATGCTGGCATCAGTAGCTCTGTCTTCCAAGTCAGAAATTCTTTTTTCCATCTGTTCCATTCTGTTTTCTTGGCTTTGAATGGAAGTTTCTATGTCTTTGATTTTGGACTTGATCTGCTGGATTTCAGAGTACTGGTGTTCCATCAGATCGAACAACTTGCTTAATTTTTCCTTTTGTTCTGCTGCATTTTGTATAAGGTCTAGAAAGGCTCTGTATATAATCCTTTTGTAGTCACCTGATGATTTCATAAAAGTTTCTTCATCTGGAAAACTCCTTGGTTGTTTTGTCCGGGAGTCTTCTGAAGCCATGGATGATTTCTTGTATGCCACAAGCTTCTGTTGCTTTTTGGGTTTCATGTGAGTAAGTAAAGGAAGAGAGAGATACTGTAAGGATGGACCGTAGATGTTTCTCTAGGCTGTCTTAAAATGTAAAGCAAAAGGTTCAGGTGTAGAGCTCCCTCTTCCCAACTGGCAAAGGAAGCACCTCTATATCCAGCCCCAGATGATACAAACTAGTTCAAAATACAGCAACGCTACTGCTCTGTTGGCCTATGCTGACAGGGACCAGCCTTAGGTGACAGTGTGTAAACTACTGCTTTTCTGGTAGAAAAACACTCTCCTGTGGGCAGGCTCTGGCTCCCAAGCTAAGAAATAGGTCCAGCTGTGGCCACCGTGTCTGAGATGGCACTCTCCACACGGTCAGCAGATAGAGGGGCTAAAGGTGTGGAGAGGTAGTGAGTCCTCCGCCTCTGTTGCTGGGCCCCCACTGTAGGTGACACTGTGTAAACTACTGCTTTTCTGTCACAGAAGTGCTGTCCTGTTTGCAGGCGTTGGCTCCCAGGCTAAGAATTAGGTCTTGTTAAAATCTCCATATCCAACATGGTGTCCCACACACAGGCCCCATGGTTCCATACAAACCATGCTGTGGCCATGATAAAAACACAGGCCCAAAGTGGCTAGATGAACACAGTCCTAAGCCTGGCTCTCAAAATATGGCAATTTCACCTGCCTATCCCACCAGCAGTGCGTCTGAGTCTAGCCACTAGGCAAAGACAGGGGAAAAAAAAAGTCAAAATGGTGCATTTACCTTCAGTCCATCAGAACCAGGGCTAGCCAAGAGCAGGAGTCCGTGAAAGGCAGGAGGTTTTTCATTCAGTGATATGAAGTCCAAATGAACAGCGCTGTGCCGTGTCCTGGGGGCTCACTAGGTGACCAGAAGACTCTGTTTGATTATCAGTTCAGGTCTTGGTTTCCAGAGGGATTTAGGGAGACGTGTGCTTAGTCTGCCATCTTCACTCCGCTCCCCAAATTACAAGTCTTGAAATCAGGCAGTGTTAATCCTTAGTCTTTCTTTTCTTAATAGTTTATCAGTACTATCAAGTTTGTTTCCTTTTCCACCCCAACACTTTCCTTCCCTGGTAAGTATCAACGACTGTTTCTATGTGTAAACCTTTTCATGAGTTTTCACAGTACTAGCCTCACACAACACTGTCCTTCAGTGTCTTGACTCATTTCACTCAGCATAGTGCTGTCAAGTGTACCCCACGTTATGAGATGACATCAAACTCTGCCAGCACCATCTACTGTCCCTTTCCTATTTGAGGAAGTCTAGGCCCTCAATGAAGATCAGGTGACCACTGGTGGATGGATTTACACCTGAGTTATCAATTCTGTTCCATCAAACAACACAGCTGTCACTGTGTTACTCACAGGCATCTTTGCTTCTCAGTCTCTGTAAACAGTCTTTGTAAACAGTGTGGTTTTGCTGTCATTTTGCAGTAGTTGTCTTCCTTGTAGTGCTGACATTTCTTTGTTCCTCTTATTCTGAAAGAGGAATGTGCTGAAGTAGAATTCCTGTGGTCTGTGGATTTCTTTTGTTTTCGCAGATTTTTTTTTTTTTTAATTGAGGCTTTGTATTTTCCTTTATTTTGACGTGATTTATTGACTCTTTGTGGTCACCTTTAACTCTACCCTGTATTCTTAGAGCTGAGCCAGTCTATTGTTAATTGGTAGCAGCTTGCCTTCTACCCCATCAGTAAATTCTGTATCTACATTGATTTCCCTCTTCTGTTGTTCCAGTGATGTTGTTTACAGATTAGCCTCTCTGCTTCCCTGTTGTAAATTCTTTTGTTTTTGGACAGCCCTTGACAGTTCATTTCCTAGGCTGGTATCCACTTTGTACAATCTTGCATCCTAGATTTGGGCTGTGGTCTGATACTATTTGCTGTTAGACCAAAGGACTCTCTTTAACAATTCTTGTAAGTATGGTTTGGTATTTACATGTTCTCTCATTTTCTGTTTATCTGGAAATGTCCTAATTTTACCATTGTATCTGAACTAGAGTTCTGTAGGATATATTACTCTTGGTTGGAATTTTTTTTCTTTCAGGTTTTGTAGGTATCATCCCACTGCCTTCTTGCTTGCATCGTTTCTGCTGAAAATCAGGGTTTCTTTGTTTTTAAAAAGTGTTTTGGCTATTCTGGCTGGCTTTGGCTATTCTAGGTCCTTCATATTTTCTATGCATTTTACAATCAGCATTTCAATTACTAAAAAACAAACAAAAAAAACCCTATAGGGATGTTGATTAGGATTGAATCTACAGATAATTTGAACAGAACTCACATCTTAACAATCCTGAATCTTCTGAATCATAAACATGATGCATCTGCCCATTTACTTAGGTCTTCTTTAATTTCCTTCAGCAATGTTTTGGTCAGTACAGAGTTATTACACATCTTTGATCAGAATTATCTGTAAGTATACTGCATGTTTAAATGCTATAATGGTATATATATATATATATATTTTTTTAATCTCAATTTCCAACTGTTTGTTACTAGTATATAGAAACAGGATTATTTTTTATATATTTGGAATTGTATCCTGCAAACTTGCTAGACTCTTATTAGTTCCAGTAAAGTTTTTTTTTGGTAGATTCCATGAGACACTCCATGCAGAGGATCATTTAGTTGTGAATAAAGACAACTGTTCACTGTCTTTCCACCTGGATGTCTTTTGTTTCTTCTCCTAACTTCTTGTACTGGCTAGAACTCAGTTTGATATTGAATAGAAGTGGTGAGACTGGATGTCCTTACCTTGTTCCTGATCTTAGGGAGAAAACATCCAATCTTTCACCATTAAGCATGACATCAACTGCAGGTGTTCTATGTGTTTTAATTTATCAGGTTGAGGAAGTCTTCTCTGTTGTTGCTAGGTGCTGCAGTCAGCTGTGACTCACAGCAACCCTATGCACACAGCAGAACAAAAACATTACCTGGTCCTGTGCCATGCCCACAACTGTTTTTATGTTTAAGCTCATTGTTACAGTAACCATGTAAATCCATCTTGTTAAGTGTCTTCCTCTTTTTTGCTGACTCTCTACCAAGCATGCTGGCCGTCTCCAGGGACTGATCCTTCCTGTGAGATACAGTCTCGCCATCTTTGCTTCCGAGGAACACTCTGGTTGTACTTCTTCTAGAATAGATCTGTTTGTTCTCTTGACAATCCATGGTACATTCAATATTCTTCTCCAGCACCACACTTCAAGGGCATTAATTCTTCTGTCTTCCTTATCCACTGTCACATGCACATGATGTGAATGAAAATACCATGGCTTATGTCAGGTGCACCGATTCACAGTGAAAGCTTTACTTTTCAATACTTTAAAGAGGTCCTTTGCAGCAGGTTTTCCCAACGCAATGCGTCTTTTGGTTTCTTTACTGCTGCTCCATGGGCGTTAACTGTGGAACCGAGCAAAATAAAACCCTTGACAGCCTTAACCCTTTCTCCATTTATGATGATGTTGCTTACTGGCCCAGCTGTGAGGATTTTTGTTTTGTTTTGTTTTTAAAGTATGACTAATTTGTCACCCTCAGGAGACTTCATTTTTGACTGGATTCAGACTTAGAGGTAGAAGCTCTCAGACAGGACAGCCTCCGTCTATTAGCAGTCTGTTCCTGGAGTTTTTCTTTGGCCTCCTTCATTCTCTTGGCCAGAAGCTTGGCATACTCTGTGGCCTCCTCGTTGTTTAGTATGCTGCTTCTTCACGGAAATGCACCGATGCTTCTGTTGCAGGACAGCTGGAGTCACTAGACGCTGAATTTTAGATGCTTTGGTCCTGAGTTTCTTGCCTTCTTTGTTCAGGGGCTTTCTCACAACATACTGGTGGACATCGTCTTCCTTAAAGAGACTGAACAGTGTGCGGATCCTGCTAGCTTTATTGGGCCCCAGGTGACGAGGCACAGCAGTAACAGTCAGCCCTGGAATATCCTTCTCCCCTTTTTCCACAATAACCAAGTTGAGGACACTCAGATTGGCATCCACAATGCAACCTGGGGCAGATTTCCACTTTCTTTCTTCAGCAGTCCTTGGTCTGTAGCAGGAATGCCCCTTACTCAGTAGCAGGCAGATGGGGCCATGGGTCAAGACACCTTGCTTCATGGGAAAACCTTGCTTGTCATTGCCATCACTGATTCGGACAACAAAACCCTTCTATTCATCACCCAAAGGGTCAGCAGCAACTTCTGTGGCTATTCTCTTCTCATAAAAGGTATAAAGTTTGTGTTCATTGTTCACTTCAATGAGTTTCTGGCAGCCAGTGACGGGGAAGGAGATGTTCAGCTTCATAGTGAAGCAGCTGATTGCTCGATTTTTGTTTTCTTGATGCTGAGGTGCAAACTTTACTGAAGGCTGTGGTCTTTGATCTTTATCAGTAAGTATTTCAAATTCACCTCACTTTCGGCAAGCAGGCTTGTGTCATCTGCATAATGCAGGCTGTTAATGAGTCTTCCTCCAATCCTGATGGCTTGTTCTTCTTCACACAGTCCAGCTTCCTGGGTGACAGCTCGGCATATAGATTACAAAGGTGTGGTGAAAGGATACCACCCCATTGCACACCCTTTCTGACTTTAAACCATGCGCACAGTCCCTTTGTTCTGTTTGCATGACGGCCTCTTGATCCATGTACAGATTCTTCATGAGCACAATTAAGTGTTCTGGAATTCCCATTCTCTGCAAAGTTATCCATAATCTGTTATGATCCACACAGTTGAGTGCCTTTGAACAGTTAACAAAACATAGACAAACTTCTGGTATTCTCTGTTTTCACCCAAGATCCATTCAACATCAGCAATGACATCCGTGGTTCCATGTCCTCTTCTGAATCCAGCTTGAGTTTCTGGCAGTTCCCTGTCTTTATATTGCTGCAGTCACTTTTGAATGACATTTAGCAAAATTTTACTTACATGTGTTATGGATGATACTGTTTAATAATTTCTCCATTTGGTTGGATCACCTTTCTTAGGAATAGCCATAAAAACAGATCACTTCCAGTGGAATGGCTGGTAGCTGTCTTCCAAATTTCTTGGGATAGATGAGCATGCATTTCCAGTGCTGCATCCAGTTGCTGAAACATCTCAATTGATATTCCATCAATTCCCAGAGACTGGTTTTCACCAATTCCTTCAATGTAGCTTTGACTTCTTCCTTCAGTACCATTAGTTTCTGATCATATGCTACCTCTTGAAATGGCTGAACATTGACCAGTATTTTCTGATGTAATGACTCTGTGTATTCCTTCTGTCTTCTTTTGATGCTTCCTGAGTCATTTAATCTTTCTCCTGAAGAACCCTTCACTACTGCAACTTGAGGCTTGAGTTTTTCCTTCAGTTCTTTCACTTGATAAATGCAGAATGTGTTCTTCCCTTTTGGTTTTCTATCTCCAGGTCTTTGCACATGTCATTATAATACTTTACTTTGTCTTCTCCAGCCACCCTTTGAAAACTTGTTAACTACTCCACAGTCTAGAGCAACTTTACAGGTTTCTTGTGACATCCAACTTGGTCCTCACTTTCCTGTCTTTTTAACGACCTCTTTACTTTCTTCATGTATGATGTCTGATGTCATTCTACAACTTGTCTGGTCCTCAGTCATTAGTGTTCAACACATCAAATCTACTCTTGAGATGGTCTCTGAATTGAGGTGGGATACACTCAAGGTCACACTTTGGCTCTCATGGACTTGTTCTAATCTTCAGTTTGTACTTGCAGATGAGCAACTGATGGTCTATGCTGAGATCAGCAGGTGATTTGTTCTGACGGATGACACTGAGCTTTTCTATCATCTCTTTCCACAGATGAAGTCTTTCTGATTCCCTCGTATTTCATCAGGCAAGGTCCACGTGTATAGTCACTGTTTATGTTGGTGAAAAAAGGTATTTGTGATGAAGAGGTCGTTGGTCTAGTAAAATTCTATTGTGACAGTGGCATCATTTTTATCACCATGGCCATATTTTCCAACTACCAATCCTTCTTTGTTTCTAATTTTTGCATTCCAATCACAACTATCAATGCACCTTGATTGCACATTCAGTTTTGGACTGCAGAAGCTAGTAAAAAAAATTTTCAGTTTCTTCCTTTATGACCTTAGTGGTGGTGTGTATTTGAATAACAGTCGTGCTAACTGGCCCTCCTTGTAGATGTGTGGATATTTTCCTATGAATGACAGCACTGTACTTCAGGACACATCTTGAAATGTTCTTTTTGACGATGAATGCAACACCATTCCTCTTCAAGTTGTCATTTCCAACAGAGTATTCAAAATGGCCAATACCAGTATTTCTCCTCACTAATGCCTAGGAAACTGATGTTGATGCATTCTATTTCACTTTTGGTGATTTTCAATTTTCCTAAATTCATGCTGCACATTCCACATTTCAATTATTAATGGATGTCTGCAGCTGTTTCTTCTCATTCTGAGAACATCAGCAAATGAAAGTCCTAAAAGCTTGACTCCATGCATGTCATTAAGGTCAACTCTACTTTGAGAAGGCAGCTCTTCGCTAGTCATCTGTCTCAGTCACCTGTTATTTCTCCAACAGAAAATACCATGAGTGGAAGGCTTCACAAGGAGAAACTTTGTCACAGTCCAGCAAGCTGCAAATCCATTCATAAGTTACAGGTCCACTCAATAAGAGTGTTTGTAACAGGAATTAATGTTGGATTTTTTTTCAAATGCTTTTCCTACGTCTATTGAGATGATGATACAGTTTTTCTTTTTTACTCTGTTGACAAGGTGAACTATATTGGTTGATTTTCAAATGTTAAACCAACCTCGTGTTTGTCAGATAAACTCTACTTAGTAAAGACATATTATATTTATATTAATGGATTCAATTTGCCAAAATATTGTTATAAATATTTATGTCTACGTTGACAGGGATACAAGTCTGTAATTTTTCTTGCAATGTCTTTTTTCCAGTTTTAGTATAGAAACAGTTGACAAATACTTCCTTTACCTAAATTTTCTGGGTGTGTTTTTGTACAGCTGCTACACAAACAATTACATATTTGGTAAAACTCACCAGTGATGCCAACTGGGCCTGGAATTTTATTTGCGGCAAAGTTTCTTTAGTGCAAACACAATTTCTTCAATGTATACATGGCTATTCAGTTATCTGTTACTTTGTACATAGTTTCTGTCTTTCAAGGAGTTTGTCCATTTCATCTAAATTGTCAAGTTTATCGATGTAAGTTATTAATAATTCTCTTATTATTCTTTCAATATCTGCGTGATTTATGTTAATGTCATTTCTCGTTCTACCAAAACAAACCCACCCATTACCACTGAGTTGACTCCAACTCGCAGCGAGGCCACAGGACAGGACAGGACAGGACAGGACAGGACAGGACAGGACAGGACAGGACAGGACAGGACAGGACAGGACTGCCCCAGAGATTTTCCATGGAGAGCTCCTGACCTCTTGGTTAGCAGCTGCAGTATCTAACTACTACGCCACCAGGGTTTCCTACTGATACTGGTTATTTATGTCTTTTCTCTTGTTCTTCCTGGTCAGTCTAGCGAGAGATTGATCAAGTTTCTCAAATCTTGTCAAAGAGTCAGCTTTTAATCTAACTGACTTTCTCTACTGCTCTGTTTTCCCACTCATTGATTTCCACTTTGATCTTCATTATTTTCCTTTTTTTGCTTACTTACTTCCCTCTCTTCCCTTTTAAGTTTCTTACAGCAGAAGCTGAGACTGTTGACTGTGTTCTAACACAGGCATTTACGTCCATGAAAATCCATTGCTGTTAAGTTGGTCCTGCCCCGTGGAAACCATCTGTGCATTTACATGTTACAGGTTTCTAAGAACTGCTTTGACTGCACCTACATATTAAAAGTTCCTTCCTTTAGTCTTCCAGTTCAAAAACATCTGTTATTCCCTTCGGGTTTCTTATCTGAACCATGCCTTGTATGTTCTTCAGTTTCCCAACACCTGTTTTCCACAGAGGTTTGTGTTTCCAATTCTTAATTTACTTTTGTTGTGTTAAGATAAAACACTTTTCTACAATTTACATTGTTTAAAATTTCCTGAGACTTTGTTTTACAGTCCCGAATATGCTATATTTTCATACTGTAGCCATGAGCTGACTCCAGAGGGTCTGGACTCAGATTCTGCACTGTCGCTCACCCCACTGCCCCTGCCTTGTTTCTTACATTAGTCCTTTTGTTTTCAGCTTCAAGGACACCCTTCCCCGACAGCTGGAGAAAGCTGGATGCACCATCCACTCAGGAACTTCTGCGGATCTGCCACCTGCTCCAGCCGCTCAGCTCTGTCCACTGTCGGCTTTGGGCCAGCCTTTGTTGGACCAAATCAGTCTCCTGCCACGTCGCCATGTGCTTTTCAGTTTGCCAAACACTGCTGTTCCTTTTCCTTCTCTTGTCCTTGTATGTTTTTGCCTCTTAAAAATTGCTTATCTGTTATTTTAGCAGGAGTTTAAGGCAGACTATAAGTACACGCATATATTCAACCTGCCATCTCTCTGTGGAAGCCAGTCTTGCTGAATGAATGAACACGTCCGGGGTGAACGAGACATCAGGATCTGCTGCATCCACTGCAAGTGCTTCTGCAATGTCTGTGCTGTGACAGCCTGTTTAAGGGGGAGCTCACAGGGCAATGAGCCATGGGAGCCCTCGGGTGGTGCCTGGAACAAGGGTAGACCACTGACAAGACGAGGCTAAGCCAACAGGGGCTCACAAGACCTTGGACGGGCAACGGTGAGTCTCAGTGAGTCACTAGGGGCCGCCGCACAGTGGACAGCTTGCAGCCACTGATGGTGATGAGTGAAAGGCTCCCAAGGCCAAGGCAGAAAGCACGTGGGGTGACGACCAAGACACAGGAGCTGGGCTCAGCTGCACCTCTCACCAGCCACATCCCCCCAAGAAAGGCACCCATGCTGTGAGCTTCAAAGTCCCTACTGGTGACAGCTGTGTTTCTCAGGACTGTGCAGCAACCTGCTGACCCTCTGCAGGGAAGGTGGCCTCCTCCTGGGCTGACTGGACACCATTTTTTCTGACAAGGAGCAGCCAGAGCACTGACCCACAGGGGTCTGAGATGAAATTTCGGGCCATTACCAACGCTAGGGGTACCTCCTCTGACAGCAGGCTGGTCTGGAGGGGTAGAAGGCCCATCTGAGACGAGGGTGGCCACCCTGTGCTGAGGTACAGGGTCTGCCCATGACAAAGTCTCAGCCAGGAGATGGTGGGTCTGGTCCAGGCTGTGCTGGCCACAGACACGAGAGCAGACCCTACAGCTGGGACAGAGGGCCTGAGCCCCAAGTCCTTTCCATGGTTCCAATTCACTGGGCTGCTCCAGAACCACACAGGCCTTACTCCGGAACCCCTGAAGCCATCATGGGGTCTGCAGCCCCCTCATGCTCCTGTGCAGGCCAGGGCCCGACAGACATAAGGATGAGGACAGAAGGCACACAGTCCCCTCGTGAAGGGAAGCCAACTGCTGGCCTCAAGACTGACAGCTGGGCAGACCACCTAGTGAACTGGCTCTTCAAAGGTTGGCCTAGGCCTGGTCCTGTGGCCTCTGACTATCCATCCCCTCCTACCTATTATTCCCTTTTCCTCAGTAATAAGTGTTTCCTGAGTGCTCACTGTGAGCCACACTTCACTGCACGAGCAATAGAGACACACACACAGCCACAGCACCTAACTCAAGGACCCTCTGGACGTGATGAGGTGAATTAGGAAGCTGACAAGGACACAGCTCCCAGGAAGGCCACCAGGAAGGTGCTCACCAGGCCCCACTGTGGCTCTGGCCCAAGAAGTGCCACCCAGAGGTGAGGTGCATCTGCTGACTCAGGGATCCACGTCTGACACCGCACACCCAGGCAGAAACCTCCTGGCTTCACAGCCCCCTCAGACGACTGACATGCTGGACAGCACTACACTGCCCACAGGCGGCTTGCTGAGGCCTCCGCTGCTCTCCCTGCAGCTGGGCTCTACCCCTGCACCAGGACCTAGGTGGCCTAGACACTGAAGTCAGGCTGGCAGCTGCCCTAGTGGTGCCCCTGGTCTCTCCGCCAGGGGAGAATGCATTTCTTCCCAGGGCCCGGAATATGGACTCGACCCTGCCCACCACGAGGGCACCTTGGGCACACCACGCCAGGGAAACCCACAGAGCCCTCCAGGGGTGTAGGGGTGTTTACATCCTCATGGAGGCAGTGCTTCCGCACAGTGCCTCACTGTCCCTCCACGCCGCCCATGTACCTGCTACTCCCACTGCACCAGCCTGAGGCAGGAGCTGCCATGCACTCGCCAGGGGCAGCTGGCACAGCCAGGACGTTCTCGCCACGGCCCAACCTTACCTTGCCGCAGACCCGGGGTGCAAACAGGTTAGATGGGCCCTGGACCTGGGGCTGTGGCCGCACTGAACCGGGCAGCTGAGCTTCCACACTGGGCCTTACCTTTGGTGTCATTGACGGGGTCCATGTGCCGGTAGATGTAACCCTCCAAGTAGGAGTGGAACTTGGGTGTGGGTGGGAAGAAGGCCAGGCAGATGGCCATGAGCTCCCAGCCCCGCGCCAGGCTCTCAATGCGGAAGTTCTCAGTGGTCTGCCGACACAGCTGGATGTACAGCTCATCCCGCAGGCCCTGCAGGCTCCAGCCTCTGGTGGCTACCTCCAGGGCTACGTGCAACGGGTCGGCCTTGGCCCGCCGGTCACCCATGTACATCTGGATGAGTTTGAAGATCTCACAGGCCTCCTTCTTCACATGTCGGTCGCTGGTCATGATCATGGGCTTCTTGATGGACTCACTGCTCCAGGCCAGCATGTTGGCAATGGACACCCTGCGCCGGAAGAGGCCCTGCGTGTGCTTGTTGAAGTGCTTAGAGGCCCAGTTCTCGATGTCAGTCTCCGAGGAGGGCTTGCGCAGAGTGAAGGCAGGGAAGACGCAGCTGGCGCTGGGCATCATGTTGCGGCCCTGCCGGCCACTCTCAAACTGGGCACATGTGCCAAGGTCTTCAGACTGGGGAGGGTGCAGAGCACAGCAGGGGAAGAAGGGAGGACACTAACGTCACTGGATCCTGGGGCCATGCTCATCCACCCACCAGGGAAGTGCTGCCCCCCCCCCCGGAGCTGGGATATGAGGATACAGAAATCAGAGGGGGAGCCCGTAGGCAGGAATGGAGGGACAGGAAACCATGGTCTGTGGTTCAAAAGCCCACCCCCACATCCATCATCCCTGACTCAGGCAGTGACCCCAGGGCTGACATTTCTTTTGACTCCTGCCTGAGGGACATGCCCTCTGGTGGAGGTGTCCCCTCTGAGTCACCAGGACAGGGACCCTAGAGGTACCCCATACTGAGGCGGGACCTGAGGAAAGAGGGCCAGGGCTGTGGAGGGGCTGGGTAAGAGGACCCAGAGCCCTGCCCCAGCGGACAGTGCTTAATGCAGACAGGGGACTGCTGGGAGAAAGACTCAGCCTTCAGTTTCCAACTATGGGGTCTGGCTCTCAAGGAGACCCAGGGGCTGCAGATGCAGGTAGACCCAGAGAGAAAGGCACAGCCAGGTCCTAGACGCCCTGGCCCCACCTGGAGGGTGAGGGTCTTGGGAACAAGGGGGGTGGACAGAGGCAGCAGAGGGTCAAACAGCGGCCCGTTCTTGACCACATGGGTGGTAGGAGTCACAAAGTCCCCGCCTGAGGGTCCGTGAGAGCAGGGGGCTCGAGGTCAAGCTGACATGCAGGAAAACCCCAAAGCAAGAGGTATGGAGCTCGCCAGGTGCAGAAGGGCCATGCCCTCCCTTTCCCTAGCCAGGTTCCTAGGACCTCTTCCTCCTGTAGCCACAGAGAGCCCCGTACCCGCCCATACCCCTGGAAGGTCCTTCACCCTCTGTGAGTGGTTCTGCACCACCCATACCCCCACAGGCAGTCCTACGTCCCCACACCCTCATGGATAGCCCTGTCTCCCCATAAACTCCCAGAAAGTCTTTCACCTGCCCTGTGGATGGCCCTGCATCCCAGTGCCCCCGTGGATGGTACTGCACCCCTAAACACCCCCACACTCAACCCCAGACAACTCTGCACCCCCACCTCCTCCCTGTGGAGGGCGCAGACACCAGGTTATCCAACCCTATGATCTCCCTGCCCCCATGCAGGCACACCTGCTCCCTTCTGTTCTCTCGACCGCCAACCCCTATGGAGCCATGGCCAGATCTCCTGGGATCCAAAGCTAAGGATGCCTGTATGACAAACGCCCTGGTCCCCAACCTGAGGCTCTCACAGCAGGCAGTACACCAAGACAGGGCTACGTCTCAAGAAGCTAAGCTTGAGAACAGTGCCTCGCAGGGACCTGCCCTCTGTGCTTGCCTGGGCCCCGCCATTTCCTACCCCCATCTCATTACCTGTGAGGGGTGCAGGTAAGGCTCTGGGGAGGCCAGGTTGGTCTGGACGGAAATGCTCTTCTCGAGCAGAATCTGGGGGAAGCCGAGTTTCTCAAAGGTGCTCCTCTTCCAGTGCTTGCTCTCCTGCTGGGCCAGGGCCTCATCCTCACTGAAGGCGCGCACCACGGGCCCCGGCATGGGCAGCGGCACCGCGCCATCGCTCTCGTAGCCCGAGCCGTCCTTCTGTGAGTCCCAGCTGCTCCGCTGCTTCATGTGGTAGTGCACCTGCTGTGCCTCCCAGGCCAGCCGGGCCTGCGCCAGGAGGGGCTCGCAGGCACCCCGTGTCCCCTCTCCCTCGCCCAGCCGCCCATCTGCACGCTTCAGCGGGGCCAGACTGGGCCCGCACGTGGGCTGCTCCTCAGCCAGCAGGGGCTCGCCAAGAGGGTCACGGTCCCCTGAGCCATCAGTGGACGAGGTGTTGGGGTCCTGGCACAGGGAGGGTTTCCTGCTCTTCCTCTTGCGGGGGCCAGGAGAGCAGCCTGTGGAGGACATGGTGTCCTGTTGGCTAGACCAGGACATGGTGTCATCCTGTGCGGGGGGCAGTGGTGTGGGCGGTGGGCCGTGTCGGAGGTCAGGCCCCTCCATGCTGCTGTAGTCCCCTGAGCGAGCCTCTAGGCGTGGGTCCCTCACCAGGCCGGGGCTGGGCTGCAGGGAGTAGGCACCTCCACTGGGGTTGGGTGTGTACTTGGGGCGTGGGCCAGCGCGGAGCTTGGGGCCGGAGCCAGCCTGCTCCACGTAAACCAGCTGCCGCACGTACTCCCTGCCTGCGGGGCTGTAGTCCAGGCTCATGAAGCGCTCAGGTCCCCTCTGTTTGGTGAGCACCAGCTGCTGGTGGGGTGAGGGGGATGTGTGTCTAGGTGACTGCGGGAAGGGACGTGGCTTGCGCACAGGTGACTTCTGGGGAGAGCCGGCCTTGTAGCCTCCGCTGACCTCATACTGCATGTCCACGGGGGGCTCATCATAGATGGGGGCTTGGTACTCCACAGGGGGCTCCTCGTAGAGCGGAGGCTCGTAGGCATAGCGTGGAGAGGAGGGCTGGGAATCACTGGAGGGCTTCCGGGGCTGGGCCTGCAACGGCGCACAGAAGGCTTCGCTCCCACGAGTCGGAAGTGGGGAACAGCCCCCTGCGAGCTCAGCCCTCTTCAGGAAAGGCGACGGCCGCCTCTCGGGAAAGAAGACAGCACTGTCTGCGTCAGGAACAAATGTCTGCAGGCCTGGGGAGTGCTGGCCACCAGATGGCCTCCGGGCGCGGGCACCAGGCTGGCTGTCAGTGGGGAAGCCATTGCCCTGGGGAGCAAGAAAGCTGGGCTCGCGGTCGGTGACCTTGATGAGCATGTGGTCCTTGGTCCCTGCGGTCCACTGCAGGGAGGAGGCCCTGTGAGGAGGAAAGTGTGGTTCACTGGAAGCCCTGGGTCCTAGGACACAGGGTCAGGCCACGGCTAAGCACTTCCCACGCTGCCTTAGCTGTGGTCTCTGAGTGATGGCTGCCCCCTCACTGTGGCTCCTGTTGTCCCTGACAGCCCATGGGCTCCCCAACACACACACCTCCTGCAAGGCTGCCATGTCTGTCACACCCTCATCTGCAGCTCCGAGCTTGGCACCAAGCAAAGGGAGACATGAAGCAGCTCCTGTAACTGGACAGGGGTCCAGGATCCAAAAGGGCCCTGAGCCCCGTCCCGGCCACCCAGGCCCCCAAGAGCCCCCTCACCAACCGTGGTGGCTCCAGGAGGCTCAGACAGAACGGCAGCCCTGCCTGCCCAGATGATTGTGTCACTTGTGGTCCCCGCTCTGCACCTGGCATCTAAACAGAAACATGACTGCCTGGTACGGCCACGCCTGTGCCCACAGCCTCTGTGGAGTGCTGCCCCCAAATCCCAGCCTGGCTCAGTGCTGATTGTGCTGGACATCTGGCCTCTTGAGCCCCAAGCTATTCATTTCCAATCTGGGACACGGCAAACACGACATCCACATGTGCCTGGCCCAGCCCTGCATGTGATCAGTGCGATTTTCTGCACTTCATGTCCGTGTGGCCTGCCACCCGGTACTGGCCTTTAGTCACCATGCTCACTCCCCCAAGGCACAATGTCCAGATACACATTTGGACTTCAAATGCTCTCTGGGGCTGGCAGAGCATGGGGTGCAGGAAGGCAGGTGTTCACCTTTTTCTCTGGGCTCCATTCATGGCCTACCTGCAGGAAATGCAGACAGGCCACGGATCCCCTGCCCCAGCATCCCTAGCATGACAAGTCACCACAAAAGCTGGCTAGCCCATGATATTCTCCCGGTGCAGCCTAAGGGGCCCCAGGCTGCAGAGCTGACACCATCCGTGAGCCCACAACAGGTTGCCACCACCCTGTACCCAGCCAGCCAGACTGCTCTATAGGTGTGAACGGGCTCACACCAGGGACCGGGCTCATGTTTGCCCTGCAAAGAGACAGGATGATGGCTCCAAGGGGCCGACTCTCTTTGTCCTCAGTCACTGGCCCTCCTGATCCACTTTAGCCTGAAGACAAAGACAGCTCCACACCCTGGTTCTGGCTTCCATCAGCCTCTCCACAACAGTACCCACACACGCTGCCTCCCTCCCAGGGCGGAACTCCCAAGGGAGGACCCCCTCCCCCACCCCCCAACTCCCAAAGCAAGCCTGTCAGACAGAAGCGCACAGGTCTACCTGTGGTGGAGAAGCGGGCCGTCCGCACTGTGCTCCTGGTAAGTCTCACAGTCCTTCTCCAGGAACACACCTGGTGGTGCAGAGCTAAGGCAGCGAGACAAAGGAGTAGGCACAGTGTGAGTGCCAACAACTTAAAGACATGGTGCGTTTCAAACAACCCACCTACATCTAGGTCAACTTGGCATAATCGAGTTTTCTTTTTTAAGAAAATGTTCTGCATGCCACTCTAGCGAGTGGCATTTGGGGTCTTAAAAAGCTAGCAAGCTGCCATCTAAGGAGCACCAACTGGTCCCAATCCGCCTGGTGCACAGAAGAATAAAGGATATCAAATACATGAGGAAAAATATGAGTCCAGGAGACGAGAGGCCAAATGATCGGGAAACGACATTAGCCTGGGACAGGAGAACGCGCTGGTCCCCAGACACCACCAGTGACTGCCCTGACACGGAACACGACGGAGAGTCCCTGAGGCAGCGGGAGAAAAATGGTGGTGTAGATGTAGGACTTATTAAAAGAGCAAGCTGGATGGTCCGCCGTCCTGGGGCACCTCCTAGGAACACAGCCCCTGGCTCTGCTACTAGCCCAGAGCCGAAACCAGCACCGAAACCAAAGCTGCAGACAGAACCTGGACTGGACAGTAAGACGCAGAGTCACGCTAGTCAAGTGTGTGCTTCCCGGCGCACACACACACGAGGCTGTCTGAGCAGCTCCTCTCTAGAGGCTAGATGAGAGCGCGGACAGCAGGAGACACGAGTCACTGGAATGACACGGGAAGGATAGGGTGGGGAGGACTCTGCAGTGACAGAGCAGCTGGAGCTGCACAGGGGTTTTGTCTGCGGGGGTTTTATACAGAAATTTAATTTGGATTGTAAACTTTCACTTAAAGCACAGTAAGACATAAAATAAAAAAAAATAAAACCAGTTTTGTTGTTTCTTAAGAATGTGGGTGCCACCCTTCAATTGCTGTCTGTTTCCCTGGCCCATTCCTCCTTCCTCTCCTTGGGCCCAGTTCTCTGCCCCCCCTCCCACAGGCTCCAGGGCAGTTGGCTAGATTCGGAAGGACAGCTCACACTGCAGCCCCTGCTCCAGGGCCACAGGACAGGCAGGACACCAGAGGGGCAGGGCCACCGAAGGGCGCTCTCCCGGATTTCAGAACTCGGCCCAGCGACGGGTGAGTGGGAACCACAGTTTAAACCAGAGGTGACAGGACAGCCTGGGAAAGCAGCACAGAGTGAAAGCCTCATGGCCACCACAAGCTTCTTGAAGGCCCCCAGAGACCTCACCCTGCCGGGGCTGTGGCACACAACAGGCACTGAAGACCGTGAAATGGTAAGTGGGTAACGACCTTGAAGGGTGTCCAAAGGCAGGATCAAATTCATGCCTATTTACGAGCTAAAGACTCAGTAATCCACAGTGAAAGGAGCCCACTTGACAGAAGAACCTCCAAGTCACCCTAAACCGTCTCTGCAGGATGCAGCGGCGGCGGCAGCATTCCCAGTAACGCCACCAGCAGGCCTGCCTGCTCTCAGCACCAGCAATTTCGAAAACGTCAGTCAGTGAAGTGAGGACAAGGAAAGTAACGCACACGTAGGAAAGGATGCGATGACACTGCCACCAGCTGCCCACAAGGAAAACCTAAAGAATTAACCAAAGAGTTGCCCCAAGTCCCAAGACAGCCCAGCAACGCAGTGCTCACGCGCGGGAACACGAGACCTCAGGGGGTCTGCTCTGTGGCGGCAGTAACTGCCCAGCAGGAGCAGAAGGAAACCAAAGTCCACGTCCACGACAGCAACAAAAGAACAAACACAAAATTCCTAGGCATATAAAACCCACTGCTGTTGCGTAAAATCCAACTCGTAGTGACTCTGTGGGTAGACGAGAACTGCCCCATGGGGTTTCCAAGGTATGCCTGGGTGATCTGAACTGCCCATCTTTTGGTTAGCAGACAGAGCACTTAACCCACTGCACTACCGGGTTTCCAGGCGTACAGTAACAATAAACATATAGGACCACTATAAAGAGAACCGTTCAATTTTATGGAAGCAATTAAAGGAACACCTGAATACGTCAAAGAGAATCACATATTCTTGGGTAGAAAGACTGTAATTATAAAGCTATACTTTCTCTCTGAAACAGTAATGAATTTAACATAATAAAATCTTCAACAGAACTTTTTTATAGAAACTTAAAAACAGTGTGGGACTGGTAGCAGAAGAGTAGATTCTGAAGAAAGCCAAATACTGACCCAAACCACCATAAAAATTGAGTGAACAGTCAGTACAAAGCAAGTACGCAGGACAAACCAGGTGTCTAAAGCAGGGACTGGACAACTAAATGGCTCATATTAATAAATAAAAAGCCACTGTAAAAAATACTGCTATAATACGATAAAAATAAAACCTAGAATGACACCGAATCCAAGCACGAGCCAAGGACTGAAGAGACATTTTACCAAAGAGGACCTCCCAGCGGCTGAGGAGCACCCAACAGGATGCTCAACGTCACTCACCCTTACTGCTGGGTGCCACCAAGCAAGTCCCAACTCCGGGCAACTTCTGTACGCAAGGAAGACGCTGACGGGTACTGTGCCACCCACAGGGTCACTGGTGAGCCTGGAGCCCACGCAGGTCCTCGTCACTGCGGACCTGCTCTCTTTGGCTGGCCTTCTACCACACCGAGCATCACACCACACTCCAGGCACCGGTCCCTCTTGATAGCAAAGTATGTTACGAAAAAGTTCTGCCAACCTTGCTGCTAAGCAGCGCTCTGGCTGTGCCTCTTCCAAGAGAGATCTGTTGGTTCTCCTGGTAGTCCATGGCACAGGCGATACTCTCTGCCAACACTGTAATGCAAAGGCATCATGCTGACCCCATGCTTTAGGTATTCATCCTAAGAACACCTAATGGAAAGGCCATTCTTTGCCGAACCAACTAGAAGTCATTGCTGCTAGGGACCCTAACTACATATTATTGTCCCCCAGTAGAACTGAGCCTTGCTGGGCTGTGTGGTGGCACCCGCCAGGGACTTCAGGTGCCTCCAGGGACGACAGAAGATGAGGAGCAAGTTGTCACGTGCTTGACGGCCTCCTTGTCATCCACTGCAAGGGCTATGTCTTTTGTCTGTTTTAAAACTTGGCAATCCATCTTACTAGTGGTTTGTGACAGTTCTTTATATAGTCTGGATTCAAGGCCTTTGTCAGATACATATGTTTTGTGAATATTTTCTCCCCACTTTCAGCTTCTCTTCTACTACCAGTATTTTTGAAGACAAATGATTATAGTTTTGACCAAGTCCATTTCATCATGTCTTTCTGTGATGTAAAATAATATTTTTGTGTCCTAAGTCACTGTCAACCAAGCCTAAGGTCCTAAAGACAATTACGTCAATGCTCCAGTCTGAGTTTGTTTTTATGTATGAGCTGAGGTAGGGGTGAAGATTCATTTTTATCCTTGAGGATATCCATTTGTTCCAGAATGATCTGCTGCAAAGACTCTGTTTTCCTCACTGAGCTGCCCCAGCACTTGGTCAAGCTCACTGGCCATGGACACAGGGTCTACTTTGGGCCACATGCCTCTTCTCCAGTGATGTCCACCCCTGGTCTTACCTGTTCTTCCCACTCAACATTCTTCTTCTTAAAACTTATTTTAGCTGTGGAGAACATACACAGAACGTATAGCAACTCAGCTGTTGAGAACATATGCAGAACGTACAGCAACTCGGCAACTCCTCTGTGTACAATTCAGTGGCACTGGTGCTCTAGGGCGATGTAACCGTTCTCACTGCTCTTGCCAGACTTTTCCACCCCAGTGTACACAGCCCCCAAGACATCTCTGTAATCTTTTAAGGTGCTGTTGCCAATCGGACCACATGTGGCTCTTGAAAGAGCACACTGCCCATGGCAATCATTCTTTAATAAGTCAGTTAAACTAAGTTTGGTTTCTAGATTTCAGGCGGTATTTTTCATTTAAGGTTTAAAGATAATCTTCAGGTAATAGTTTCAGGGTTCATACACCCTCACTGGCTCTATAAAGCCTGGATTCCAAAAGAATTTGAAATTCTGTTTTAGATTTACCCCCTTTCCATGAGGATTCTGCTACAGAATCTTGGATCCAAATGTTCAGTTAACAGTAGCTGGGTCCTGTCCAGTTCTTCTGGTTTCAGGATTGCTCTTTTCTGTCAGAACTGTTTCAACATTCTTCTCCAAACCACAATTCAAAGGCATCAGTTCTCCTTCTGTCTTCTTTGTTCATTGTCCAGCTTTTGTATGCATATGATGCAACTGAGAAGAATGCTGAATGCACCATGGACCGCCAAAAGAACCAACAGATCTGTCCTGGAAGAAGTACAACCAGAGTCCTCCTTGGAAGCAAAGATGGCAAGACTGCGTCTTACACACGTTGGACATGTTGTCAGGAGGAATCAGTTTCTGGAGAAGGACATCATGCTTGGTAGAGTGCCGGGTCAGCAAAAAATGGAAGATCTTTGACGACATGGCTTGACACAGTGGCTGCAACAATGGGCTTAAGCATAAAAATGATTGTGGACATGGTACAAGACTAGGCAGTGTTTTGTTGTTAGTAGGGTCACTGTGAGTCAGAATCGACTCAACAGCACTGAACAACAACAGCATAAGAACCATTAGCTAGTCTAGGTCCTTTGCATCTCCATACACATTTTAGAATCAGTTAGTAATTTTTATTTAAAGTGAGGAGAAGAGGAGGATGGAGGGAGGCTGAGGGGAGGAGTAAGGGGAGGGTAGGGGAGGTGTCTTGCTGTGATTCTAACTGGGATGGGGTTGGATCTACAGACCAGGCTGGAAGCACAGGCCTGCCCTGCTGACTGGCCCCTTCGAGCACCACTCGCGGCACTTGCTGCCCATTCTATTCCAGTCAGCTCCAACAGCGTCCCCTGAGGGTGGCAGAGCCCTCCCTCATGAGTATGGGCACGATGTGTCTTGTTACGCCCACATGTGGACTTGCAGCTCTGTGAGCCTCAGCTGTGTCCTCTGGGCAATTTGCCCACCTAGTGAGCCGCGGCTCCTCCCACAGGAGCCACCCGGCATGGACTTCCACCCAGCCGGCCACACTGCTCAAGTTGACATGTTTATGAATTCCATCTTGGGTAAAGGGTTGTCACCTGAGCCCCACCTGACCAATGCTAGGGTCTCAGATTTATACATGGAGGCCCAGAGAGTCAGCCGGGTGTTAGAGATGTTCCAGAGATGGGACCACCACCTTGGTTTTACATCCGGCTACCAATGACCCTGGTCTGTACGTGAGGCTGAGATGACCCAGGGCTGAGAGATGCTGGACCAAGTCAGGTGGATCCTAGCGGGCATTCCAGAACTTTCTGGCACTTGCTGGCACATGGGCACATGCCTGACCAGTCCCAGCTCTCCCTTTCTCCCCCACCCCATTCCAACCCCTACACTCCCCGGACACCCCTGTGTCCCAGGCCCTTCCTCTGGGATACTAGCAAGGACAGTGTGGACGGCCCACAGCACCTGGAGGCAGCTCTGACACACTGGCCAGGGGACCAGAGGGATGCCAGGCATGGCCCCTCAGGTCATCATCACGTGGTACAGAAGGCCCAACATGTAGCTGGCAAGAGGATTACAGCAGGACATGGAGAACCGGAGGCTCAGAGTAGGACACAGAGGACGTGTAAAACACGGGCGGTGTGCAGGCCACGGGCAACGGCCTTTGAGCAGCACAGTCCTCAGTCACTGTGCCCCTGGGCGGGTCAGCGCACGGCCCACAGCCACCAGGCCCCGTTTGCCCTCTGGTCGCGCTGCCCCTCCGGTGCATGGCTCCCCCCTCCTTCACTTGGTCCCCGAGACCCTGCACCTCAGCTAGGAGTAAGGGGGTCACGAGTAGTTCTCAAGCGTGGCTCCACTACTTCATACACTTGTCTCAGGGCTCAGGTGGCACCTCACCTCGGCAGGGAGGCAGCGACACTCAAGTCATTCCAGAACACCGCTGCGGCCTGAGTGCCTGCACTCTTCCCGCACCCCACCCTTCACTGCCCAGCAGGGCCTCCTGAACAGCGCTGCTGCCATCAGACACCTGCTGGGTCCCCACCACACCCAGACAGGCCCCCATCCACGCCAGCTGCGCAGCCTGGCCCCTTCACTGTGCCTGACCCTCTGCATTTCAGGTCTCCTCAGCCCAACCGTCTCCACCGTGGTGGCTGCAGTGTGGCTCCAAGGCCCTGGGCTGCCTACAGGCACCATTCACCGGTGTCTCCCCTTCCTTCACTGGTGTCTCCAGCAACCGAAGACCACACCCCAGGCTCAAGGTGGGAGCCCTGAGATTGACCCCATGCCTCCCCAGAGCTTCCCACAACGTGGGAACAGCACATCCCTTCACATTCAAATGGATTCTGAAGCTTCTGGCTCCAAACTGCAGCTGGGTGACTCCCTCGCGGGACCTCATCTCTGTCAGCTGTGGCCAGGGTCACAAAGTGTAAACTGGACCGGGCCGTCCCAATCCAAACATGTCAACGGCACCCCCCAACTCCTTTCGTCTCTAGGATGTGCCTAGCGTCCCCTGGCCCCCTGGGTGCTCCACCTTGGGTCTTGCTCCATTCTTTTTTTTTAATGACTGAATGAAAATGTACATTCCCATATAAATTTGCATGCCCACCTATATGCAGCTCCTACTGCTCTCCCTGCCCAGTGACATCACACCTTTCCTCTCTGCTCCAGACATGTCCTATCCTCCCAAAAGTCTCCTACCCCTTCCTCTCTACCCACTCCCCTTCCTCCAGTAAGAGGTCAGCAGGACAACGGCATACAGATGCCTAGGACCATAGTGCACACATGATGTAGTCATTCTGTGTCGCCAAGTCCAATCCAATCCTGTCCAAAGACTTGACCTCCATTATGATTTACGGACAGGGGCAGCATCAGGGCCAAGGGCCATGCTCCCAGGGGAACCCCGAGACCCCTGAACCACCAACTGTGGTCTTTTAGTGGAGATCTCAGGGTGTATCCCTTTTTATTCTTGTGTTGCCAGTGAGACTCAACTTTGTGAACTCCATTATGGCTAACACTGGTGTGAGCCGGGCACCATCGGGTTCTTCTGGTCACAAGTTGATGTACTCACCCACTCACATGGGTCTCTCTGTCTTCTGGGTTCTCTTTCCCCCAAGTCATTTTGGTCCTTGGTGATCATCCGTTCCTGCTGACTTGGGACCATGTGGCGTACCCTCACATGGCAGCTTGGCAGCTTTTAAGACCCCAGATGCCACTCACCAATATGGGGTTAGCAAAACGCTAGTTGTGCCAATTTGGCTTCGATTTCCTCTGACAGCATGGTCCCTGGCTCCCGCCTCGGCTACTCTGTCCTTGTGACATTGGGTTAAGATGGGAGGAGTTACCATGTTATGTTGAAGTCCAGTTTATACTGATCTTTCTAATCTGTGCTGTCACAGATTTCACCCAACCAAATTTCTATTAACTAATCTAAACCTTTTCCCCCTTGCCCTCCCTCTCTCCCCACCTTGCAGCCATCAAAGAGTTTTCTTCTACGCATGAGTCTGTTTTTAAGTAGGGGTCTCATACAGTATTTGTCCTTTTGTTGCTGACTACTTTCCCTCAGTATAATGTCCTCCAATTGAAACTAGCTTATGATGTCTCCTAAAATCACCATTGTTCTTTATCACTGCATAGGGTCTTGTTGAGTATATATACCATAGTTTACCTATCCATTCTTCTGTTGTTGGGCATCTGGGTTGAATCCTTCTTCTTTCTGCTATTGTGGACTGTGCTGCAATAAATATCCGTGTGCATGTATCAGTTGGTGTGAATGGCCTTAATTCTGTAGGATATATTCCAAGCAGTGGAATTACTGGGTCAACCAGTATATCTATATCCAGCTTTTTAAGGAAGCGCTTGACTGCTTTCCAAAGAGGTGGCACCATTTTGCAATCCCACCAGCAGTGAAGAAGAGTTCCAATTTCTCCACAGCCTCTCCAGAATTTGTTGCTTTGTGTTTTCTGGATCATGGCCAACCTTGTCGGGGTGAGATGGTATCTCATTGTAGTTTTTTGATTTGAATTTCTTTAATAGCTAATGATCATGAGTATGTCCACATTTTTTTTGGCTGTCTCCATCTCCTCTTTAGAGAAGTATCTGTCCATCTCCTTTGCCCACTGCTTAATTGGATTACTTATCCTTTTGTCACTAATTATTTTGTAGAACCTTACAGCCTATGGAGACCAGGCAACAGTCTGACATAGAGTTGCCAAATATTTTTTCCCATTCTGTAGGTGGCCTTTTAATTCTATCAATAAAGTCTTCAGATGAACAAAAGTGTTTGATTTTTAACAGTTTCCGTTTATCTATTTTTGTCTTCTGTTGTTTATCATTTGTTTGACAGATTTTGAAGTCTGTCTATGGTGTGTATTAAAGCTTCCATTTGTTGTTCCTACCTTTTCTTGGACAAGCTTTACTGCTTTACATTTGATACTTACGTCTTTTATGCAGTTTGAGTTGGTTTTTGTATAAGGTGTAAGATATGGGTCTTGTTTCAATTTACTGCAGATGGATATCCAATTTTGCCAGCACCATTTGTTGAAGAGACTGTTTTCACCCCAGCTTAATGTCTAAGGGCCTTTGTCAAACATCAGCTGTTCACAGGAAGATGCTGTCATCTCTGGAGTCTCAATTCTGTTCCACTGATCTATCTGTCTCTTTCTGTACCAGTATCAGGTTGTTTTGGCTACTTTGGCAATGTAACAGGCTCTAAAGTTGGGTAGTGAGGAGCCTCCCAGTGTGTTCTTCTTCAGTAGTGCTTTACTTATCCCAGCCTTCTTCCCTTTCCAAACAAAGTTGGTGATTTGTTTTTCCATCTCATTAAAAAATGTCACTGGAATTTGTACTGGGATTGCATTATGGAAGTAGATTGCTTTGGGTAAAATAGACATTTTCACAATGTTAAGTCTTCCTATCCATGAGCAGGGTAGGTTTCGCCATTTATCTAAGTCTTTCTTAGTTTCTTGTAGTAAGGTGGTGTAGTTCTCTTTGTAACGGTGTGTTATTTCTCTGGTTAGATTAATTCCTAGGTACTTTATCTTCTTAGGGGCTATAGTAAATGGCACTGATTTGGTGATTTCTTCATTAACAATCTCGTTGTTGGTGTAAAGGAATCCTACTGATTTATTAATGTTTATCTTGTATCCTGAGACTTGGCTGAACTCTTCTATTCGTTTGAGTAGTTCACTTATGCATTGTTTAGGATTCTCTGCATATACAATCATATATCATCTGCAAGTAGGAGATTTTGACTTCTTTGCTGATGCAGATGCCCTTTATTTCTTGTTCTTGTCTAACTGTTTTGGCTAGAACTTCTAGTACAATGTTGAATAGGAGAGGTGAGAGTGGGCTTCCTTGTCTAGTTCCTGTTCTCAAGGGTAAGTCTTTCAGTCTCTCTCCATTCAGGATGATGTAAGCAGCTGGCTTTGTATAAGTGGCCCTGATTGCACTGAGGAATTTGCCATCTATGCCTACTTTGAATAGCGTTTTTAGCATGAATGGGTGCTGGACTTTATCAAATGCCTTTTCTGCATGAATTGACAAGATCAGGTGACTCTTGTCTTTTGTATTATTTATGTGGTCAATCACATTAATTGTTTTTCTGATGCTGAACTAGCCTTACATCCCCAGTATGAATGCAACTTGGTCATGATAGATTGTTTCTTTGATATGTTCTTGTATTCTATTGGCAAGAATTTTGTTGAAGATTTTTGCATCTAGATTCATGAGTGATATCGGTCTGTAGTTCTCCTTTTTGGTTGGGTCTTTCCCTGGCTTTCGTACCAGGGTTATGCTGGCTTTGTAGAATGAATTTGGGAGTATTCCATCCCTTTCTATACTGTGAAATAGTCTCAGTAGTATTGGAGACAACTCTTCTCTAAAAGCTTGGTAGAATTCTGCGGTGAAGCCATCTGGGTCCAGGCTTTTTTTGGTTGGAAGTTTTTTGATGACTTTTTCAATCTCTTCCTTTGTGATGGGTTTATTAAGTTGTTCTGCTTCACATTGTGATAATTCTGGTAGGTGGTATGAATCAAGGAATTTGTCCATTTCTTTTAGGTTTTCAAATTTGTTACAGTACAGAATTCATAGTATTCTGATATTTTTGATTTCTGTTGGATCTGTGGTGACAACTCCCCTCTCATTTCTTATTTGGGTTATTTGTTTCCCTTCCTGTCTTTTTTTAGTAAGCTTAGCCAATGATTTGTCAATCTTGTTGATCTTTTAAAAAAAACAGCTTTCAGTCCTTTCAGTGTTTTCAAATTGTTCTTCTATTCTCTAATTCGTTTAGTTCTGCTCTAATCTTTATGATCAGTTTTCTTCTGGTGCCTGAGAGGTTCCTCTGTTGTTCTCTCTCTACTGGTTGAAGCTGTAGTGTTAGTTCTTTGGCTTGGTTTCTTCTTCCTTCCAGATGTGTGCATTTATGGTGATAAACTGACCTCTGAGCACTGCTTTGGCTGTATCTCACAGGTACTGGTAGGAAGTGTTTTCATTCTCATTGGAATACATAAATTTCTTTATTTCATCCCTCACTGCTTCTAGAAGCCATGGCTTTTTGAGAAAGATGTTCAGTTTTCATGAGTTCCACTTTCTATCTGTGTTTTTTTCTCCTATTGATTTAGACTTCTATGGCTTTATGATCTCAGAAGATGCCTTGCATTAATTCAGTGGTATACATTTTGTTCAGAACTGCTTTATGTCCTAAGACATGGTCTATTCTGGAGAATGTTCCATGCACTGGAGAAGAAGTGTAGTTGTCCACTGATGGATGGAAAGTTCTGTATGTGCTGATGAGGTCTAGTTGGTTAATTGTGGCAATAAGGTCTTCAGTGTCTTTACTGAGCTTTTTTTAGACGATCTGTTCAATATTGAGAGTGGAGTGTTGAAGTCTCCCACTATCATTGTGGAGTGATCTTACTCTTTTTTGAGTGTGGTCAGTGTTTCTTCGATGTATTTAGGTACTCTGATATTAGGCGCATGAATATTTAATATAGTTAAGTCTTACCTGTGTACTGAACCTTTCAGCAATAAATAGTGTCCATCTTTGTCCACGATGGTGGATTTGACATTAAAATTGATTTTGTTTGAGATTAGAATTGCCACCCTTGCTCTTCTGTGTTCATTGTTAGCTTGATATATATTCTTCCATCCTTTAATTTTCAGTGTTCATATCTGTAAGTCTAAGGTGAGCTTCTTGTAGGCAACATATGGATGGGTCACGTCTTTTAAGCCAAGATGTTACTCAATGTCTCTTTACTGGAGTGTTCAGTCCATTCACATTCAATGTAATTATTGGTAGGTATGTGTTTAGTGCTGTCATTGTGGTATGTTTATTTTTGTGTTGATGTTTTCTATGTTGTTCTTATTAATCTGGTCTGGGACTTTCTTCTTTGTAAATTGATTTTTCACCTTAGGGTTGGTTTTGTGGTTGTCGAGACTCCTGTTATTATGTTTCTTGATTTGATACGTTGCATCTTTACTGTGCTTTTTGACTGCCCCTATCATCCCTCTAAATAAGCTATGTATAAAACCAATTTTAATTACTACCAGTTTTATTAATTTCCTGTCCATCTGGAAGGACTATAACAACTGTAGTTCATCCCTCTTCAATACGATGACATCATAGTTTTCATGATATGATCACTGGATCATCTGTTTCAGTAATATAGGTTTGATTGAGTTTGGAGCTTTGCCTAACTGAGTGGTTTTCTCAGTGATGTGTCCTGAATTTGCTTCTAAAATATACAGTTAGTGGTTTTGTTCTTCTAAGCCAAGAGATTCTTTCAGTATCTCTTGTAGCTCTGGCCTGGCTTTTAGAAAGTCTCTCTGAGTTTCTGTTTATCTGAGAATGTCTTAATTTCATTTTCACATTTGGTTGGAAGTTCTTCTCCTTCAAGGCTTTGAATGTGTCATGCCACTGTCTCCATGACACCATGGTTTCTGCTGAGAAATCTGAGGAAAGCCTACAGGGTTTCCCTCTGAATGCCTGCTTTGCTTTGAGTCTTGCTGCCTTTAAGAGTTTCTCCTTATGTTGCATTTTGTTAACCTTGATAATAATACGTCCTGGAGTCTTTCTTTTGAGATCTATTATTGAACGGCGTTTGATATGCATCTTGGATATCTATATTCTCTTCTTTCCTAACTTCTGGGAATTTTTCTCTCTGTAGCTCAGACTATAATACTCTGTGTTCTCAGGTGTCTCGCTTTGTTCAGAAACTCCAATTAATCAGATTCTTCCACTTAATAGAATCCCACATGTTTCTTAATGCTTCCTCATTTTTCTTGTTTCTTTTTTCTGATTTCTCCCCATAGATGCTGGAGTCAGTAGCTCTGTCTTCCAAGTGAGAAGGTCTATTTTCCATTTGTTCCATTCTGTTTTCTTGGTTTTGAAGTTTCTGCTGTCTCTTAGATTTTGTTCTTGATCTGTTGGATTTCACAGTTTGGTGTTCCATCAGATTGAACTGCTTGCTTCATTTTTCATTTTGCTCTGCTGCATTTTGTATAATGTCTGGGAGGGCTCTATATATGATCCTTTTGTATTCACCTTCCAATAGGTTCAGAAAGGTTTCTTTGTCTGGGAAGCTCTTTGGTTGTTTCTTTTGGGGGCCTTCTGAAGCCATGGGCGATTTCGTAGTATACTTCTCTTCAGAGTTTGTTGCTATCTGGGCATTATGTGAGTCAATAAAGGCTGGGAGAGATGCTGTGAGGACGGACTGCAGTTGTTTCTCTACGCCATCTTAAAATGAAAGGTAAAAGGTATCCGACAACTTCCTAAGTCAGTCAGGTTTTCAGGTGTACAGGTCCTTCTTCCCAGCTGGCAAAGTACGCACCTCTATATCCAACCCCAGATGTTATAAACTTGTTCAAAATACAGAAAGGCTACTTCCCTGCCACCCTTTGCTACCGGGCCCCAGCTGTAAGCAACATTGTGTTAAGATACTGCTTTTCTGCTGGAAAAGCGCTCTCCTCTGGGCAGGCCCTGCCTCCCAGCCTAGGAATTAGGTCCAGCTGAGGCCTCTGTATGAGTATTTCCATCCCCCGGTGGACCAAGATGGCATCCTGCACAAGTTGTCCACCTGCCTCAGTACAGGCTACACAATGGTGGAGGCAGAAAGAGAGGCCAAAGGTGCTGAGATGCAGAGTCCAAAGCCAAGCTCTCAAAATGTGGCAATTTTGTCTACTGAGCCCACCAGCTGTGTGTCTGAGATTAGCTGCAAGTCAAGTTGCAGCTCCGCCCCCTGCCAGCTAAGACAGAGAAAAAAAGTTAAAATGGCAAGTTACCCATGGTCGGTGAAAGCCAGGACTCTCCAAGGGTAGAGGATGGCAAAAGAGAGGTTTTCCTTTCAGCAGTATGAAGTGCAATTCAAGAGCCCTATGGCATGTCCTAGGGCTCACCAGGTGTCCAGAAGGCTCTGTTTAATTATCGATTCATGTCTTGGTTTCCAGAGGGACTTAAGGAGACATATGTTTAGTCTGCCATCCTGACTCCGCACCCCGCCCAGGTCTTGCTCTATTCTTGTCTGCCCCCACCCCAAGCCAGGTCTCGAGTGCTGGGGCTGGGCTGCCCTGAAGCTGCAAGGCACTCAACAAGTGCATGCTATCTGCATGCACCAAAGCCGGGGATCTCCTCGTCACTGTTGCTGGGTCATGGGGCCCTGTGACTGAGTGGTCAGTGACACAGGATACAGGCATCCAGTCTCATTCTCCACAGTGACAGCAACAACACGTCACCTACATACAGAGAGGGGTTGGTGGGCAAGTGTCAAGCACCTAGCACATGACCCTCAGAGCCCAGGGCACAGACAGAGCTCCCTGGGGTGAGTGGGGATGCAATGTCAGGATGGAAGAAAGGTCTGGGGACACAGAGCCCTGCAGACCAGCTGAGCCCCTGGTGGGCACTGTAACCCAGGTGGTGGTCTCTGGGATCCTGGTCTGCGGGCAGCCACCAGCTGTTATGTCCCCACAGCAGGGGTTCCAGATGATGTTCACCCACAAACATACACTGCAGGTTTTAACAAGGACAAAAGAGCCAACAGGTTCAGTGGTGGAGAATGTGGAGGGATGCACAGGGCCTGAGCATCAGGGGAAGGTGCTATGGGGGGCCATCCAGGCAAGCAGGGTGTACAGCCTGACCACCAAAGCTGAGACAGGGAAAAGGGTACTTCCCTTATGACAGTCGTACTGTAACAATGGTGGTACCCTTGTTGGCAGTGACAGCTGGGCAACGACAGGTTGGAAGGGGTGACAAGCTTCTCACCACAGTTCAGTTCCATGTTTCCAGAGAAGGAACACAGCCTGCTCACCCTATTACTAGACAGATGAGGCACTGATGCTGGCACCAGACCCAGCACTCTGACTACGTGACTGCCCTGCTCCTGATCAGCTGGTCATCCTACCCTGCACATGACCACAAAGAGATGCCACACTCCCACCGTGGACTCTGCTATGGAGTCTCCAAAGGCCTGTGCACAAGCAGATGATGCCTAACCTGCACCACAGACCTGTCTTGGGGCAAGTACCCAGAACTCTCTACCACACTGACCGGGAAGCCTTTACCATGGGCACTCCTGATCAGGCCATCTTAACCAGGGTGCTTGGGACGGACAAACGTTCCAGGCTGGCCACATCTGAGGAAGGAGCAGAGGGATGCCCCATCAACGTCTGAGCCCTACAACACTCCATGTCCAGCACAACTAATGCTATCACCCATAAGAATGCTCCATAATGGAAAGAGATGGCTCCAGCCTGGGCTGAACCGACCATGGCCCCCCAGATCTGCCAGGCAGGAGAGGTGGGAATCAGAGAGGGGGACTGTGGCACAGAGACAACAATCTGCTTACCACAGACTACAGATCACCTCTGTTCCTGAGAGACAGCACAGTCACAGGTGATGCAGGCACTGCCAGAGCCATGTACTTGTCCCAGTCCACGCCCCCTGTCCCAGCTCCCTCACCTGCCACTGTATCCCTCTGTTGCAGCTCCGAGCGGAACCAGCCGGCCCCTTCGCCCCAGTGGTTCCTGGGCCTTTTCGTCGGGGTCTGGCTCTGGCTCGAGACAGGTGCGAGGGCTGCTCTCCCGGCTGACGGCGCTGCTGCGCCCAGGGCTATTCTCAGCAGAGGCCCGGGGGGACTCAGTGTTCTGCTTCAGAGTCTGCAGCTTGGCCAGCGGGATGATGTCACAGTTCTGTGGCCGATGCCACACGGTGCGCTGGGTGGTGGCACTGTAGTAGTAGAAGCGGGACGTGTTGGGGTCGAAGAGCTCCCACCACTGGTTCTCACCAGTGCGTTTGATCCGCACGCCGGCAGGCGGGTCCCACACACACTCGCCCGTGACCAAGTTGGCGTACATGCGCTCCCGGGTGCGTGGCTCGATGATCTCCACCCATTCCAACCTGGGAAGAAGAGGCACAGTCAGTGTGAGTGGGTGAGGACACCGGAGCCAGCAGAGAGGTCCTCACATCCTGCTTTAAGACCTTTCCCGCAACCATCACCTTCAAGAGCACTGGGGTGTCCAGGGAACCCACATCAAGCTTCTTCAGACTACCCAAGAGACCTACTTTAAACTAGAAAACAGCCCCATAACTGGTTCCTAAGTAGCCAGAACCCCAGTGGGGTGTGTGGCCCTTGGTATCTCTAGGGGGACGGATACCATCCCACGCAGCCCAGTGCCCCCCTGCCCCCACCCTACCCAGGCCTGGCTGTCACGGACACTGCTGAGGGTCTGGGCATTGTCCCAGGCTGCAGCACTGCTGGCCCCTACCTGCTGCATGCTCCCACTCTCACCTGCCCTGTGCAAAAGGCAGCAGCAGCAGTAGCCCCTGCAGGCTCTGAGGCCTCCTTCTGGGTAGACTAAAGAAGCCTGTGGAGCTTTGTGTGGGTTTCCTGGACAATCCCAGAAAAAGGTTTCAATGGTGGAGTTAGGGTGGGACCTCCCCTATCTGCCCCATAAAGCAGGAGTGACATGTAGGGGCGCAGCTGTGCAAGGTGTGCGACACCATTCAAGTGGGCTGATGGCTGGGACTGATGAGCAACAGGGAAGCTGGAGAACCAGGTGGCTGTGGTGATGTCTCCATGCTGTGGCTGTTTGTCAGTGGAACGGGGTATGAAACGAAGGAGTGGATGGAGCCCCTGGCCTCACCCTGTCCCCAGTTCATCACCTGTCCCCGTTACTGCAACAGGTATCAGCTGATGGAGGACTCGGACTCCTGGGTGGTTGCCCTTGGCTCCATCCACTCCTTTCTTCACTCCAAACTCACCTGTCAGGTGCACGCATCAGCCAAGCAGCCCCTGACCCTATCTGCAGCCATTGTGTTTGTGTGCTGGGATGTGGAGTATGCCATGTGCAGGGTCCTCTGTGGGCCTGCATGTGGGACAAGAAAGGCCCAGGAGCTCTGGGTTGTTGATGGGGGTCTGTGTGTGCACCCAAAGGACTGAAGGCAAGGAGGGGCAGCAGAACCCCTGGGGTATGTGTGTGACACAAGCACCTGGCTGCCTGTGACACACAGCAGATCCCAGGGGTAGTTCTGAGACACAGCAGCAGAAGCACAGATGCACCAGATGCTAGCCACTTGTCCTCACTTGTCCTCAGGGGCTGTGACGGCCACATCCAGTTCCAGGAGATCTACTGGCAGTGTCCCTATAACCAGGATGACCCAGTCTACACTGCCATCTGGGCCGGGGTGAAGGATGGCACTAGCTCCCTCACAGCAGTCCTCTCCGCAGGTGACAGGGAACAAGTGTGGGGACACACAGGGGAAGCTCAGGTACCATGTCTGTACCAAGGTCAGTGGTGCTGCAGCCAGCTGGTAGTTGTCTCAGAGGACTGTGCCTCTTTATAGTACTTTGACCATGCTTTCTTTACACACTTTCAACTTATGCTTGAAACTATTTCAGATTCGCCCAGCTCTCACATACCACAGGGTATGACTGGTGTCAGGAAGCTGTATGCTCCAGGCAGGAGCAGGCAGAGGGACGCTGTGGGCTCAGCCTGGGGTCTCTCAGCCTGCAGGCCTGGGGTCTCTCTGGTTCTGAACCATGGTCACATAGTCCCTCGCCCAGTGCCCCCACTGTGATCTCACTGCTTTCTTCTCTCTGTCATGAGCACCCAACTCGTGGGTGATGCTGTCAGGGTATGCAGATCCCATTTCTCAGGGTACTGCTGCCTGCTAATGTTACCCAGTGCAAACCTCAGGCTCCTTCCTGAAGCTGAGTCAGCCCAGGAGAAAAGTGAACACACCACATCGCTCATAAGCCACCATTAGGACGGGTGTTGCCAAGGGAGGGGGCCGTGGAGGAGAAAAGCAGGGAAACATACTGCTTTCAGCAAGCTGTCAATAAATACACAAGGAGAAGGCAAATCTCCAAGCAGAAGAATCCAAATAACTCACAAAGGAGCATCCACAATGGTGAGGAACATCATCCCCAGCCCTCAGGTGCAGTCTTCACAGGCTTGTCACGGTACCGGGAGGGAGGCAGAGAAAAATAACACACAGCAGGACCTGCAAGCAGGGTGAACAGCACCAGTGCTGGGTCCCTGATGAGAAGAGTATGTCACTATGGGCTCCCGAGACCATAACGCCCTAATCCAACACAATGGACAAATTTGAAACAAGGTGCGTGTATGGGGGGGGCGGAGTCAAGACAGCAGACTAGACACACATCTTCTTAACTCACTCCAAAAACTAAGGCCAAGACTGATAATTAAACAGAGCCTTCCGGACACCCAGTGAGCCACAGGACATGGCATAGGTCTGTCATTTTGGACTACATACCATTGAACAGGAGACTTCTTCTCTTTTGTTGACCTCTACCTTTGTTGAATAGTGGACTCTCGCGGATTGAAGGTAACTACTGGCTGTAACTTTTTTCCTTTTTGTTAGCTTGTGGCAGTGCTTGGGCTTAACTGGCAGCAAAGTTCTGCCACACTGCTGACATGACCAGAGGGTAGAACAGCCACACTTTGAGAGTCTGGCTCCGGACTATAAGGACCACGGCTGCTCCACCCCTCTTTCCAAACCTCCACTATTGATTCAGCTATTTCACAGCATGAGAGCTTCTGCGGGACGCCATCTTGTCCGTCTGGGAGGCAGAACTACCCAAATGGAGGTCTCAGCAGGGGCCGATTCCCAGGGTAGGAGCCAGTGCCAGCCTGGGGAGCACTTCTCCAGAAGAAAAGCTGTGTTTAGCACAGTTTACCCTTTAGGTAGGGCCTGTGTCATGGTTTGAATTGTGTCCCCCCAAAAATGTGTGCAGCCACGTGGCTGGGATTTGGTTCCCAGTATCTTGGGACTGTCCTCCATTGTGTGGTTTTGCTAACCTGTATGTTAAAGGATTAGGGTGGGGCTGTGAATTCCTGCTATGGGGGAAGTTTCCCTGGAGTATGGCTTGCCCCACCCTTAATGCTTTTAGCTTGCAAGGAATAAAAGGAAAAACAACCAAGGACAATTTGAGAACCTCACTACCATCAAGCAAGCAGCACCGGGAGCAGAGCGCGTCGTTCAGACGAGAGGTTCTTGCGTTGGGATGCTCCCTGGACAATGACTGATGCAATACCGGACTTTCCTCCAGAGCCGTCAAGGGGAAAGTCTTTCCCTGGAGTGGACACCCTGAATATGGACTTGCAACCTACCGGACTGTGTAAGAATAAATCTTTCTTTGTTAAAGCCATCCACTCTGTGGTATTTCTGTTAGAGCAGCCCTAGCTGACTAAAACAGCCTGGCACCTGATGACAGCAGGGCAGTAGCCTGTCCGAACTGTGAACTAGATCACAGCATCCAGGGACAGACACAGAGGTGCCTCCAGTGCCAGCTGAAAAGAGAGGCTTGCACACCTGACAGCCTGTTAGTGGAAGCTGTCAGATTGCTTTTACCTTTCAAAAGAAGACTACCTAGAGAAATAACTGTGGTGCAGTCTGATGGCATCTCTTCCAGTCTTGACTGACCCACAACACAGGGTCAGTTGACAGCCTCCTAGTGACTCCATAAGTAGGGTCACGTCTTTGCCAAGCAGGAGGTGGACGTTGCTATCACAGAGATTCCACTGGAGTACACAGAGGGGACTGATGATCAACTTCTACTTCAGCTCCTATTAAGGCAACAACACAGAAACTAAACAACCTCTAGGTGCCCCAAAAGCAACAGACCTTGGCCCGACACTTGAGAAAGAAAAATCCAACCATGGCTCCAGAAAGCTCCAAAAAGAAGGAACCAAAGAACTTCCCAAATGAAGAAGCCTTTATGAAATTTTCGGAGGTCAAGTACAAAAGAATTACATAGAGAGCCCCTAGACGTTACACAAAATTTAACAGACCAAAATGAAAAATTAAGCAAGCTGTTCAAACTGATGGAACTCTAGCATTCTGAAATCCAACTGATCAACACCATAATTAAAGAATGAGAAAACTCAATTCAAATCCAAGAGAACAGAACTGAACAAATGGAAAACAGACTTTCTGACTTGGGAGACAGAACTACTGACACCAGCATTTTTGAGGAGAAATCAGAGAAAGACACAAGAAAAATGACTAAGCATTAGGAAACATGTGGGACTCTATCAAGAGGAACAATCTACATTTAATTGGAGCTCCTGCACAGGAAGGGACACTTGAAAACACAGAGAGGACCGTTGTTGACTTGCTGACAGAAAACCTCCCAGAAATTATGAAAGAGAACGTGGATATCCAAGATGTGTATCAACTGCCAAAACAGATGTCAAAAGAAAGACTCTTAAGATATATTATAATCAAGTTTAACAAAATGGAACATAAGCAGAAACTTTTAAAGGCAGTGAGACTGAAAGCAAAGCTAACATTCAGAGGGAAGTCCTGCAGGCTTTTGTCTGACTTCTCAGCTTAAACCATGTTGGCACAGAGACAGTGGGGTGGCACACTCAAAGCCCTGAAGGAGAAAAACTTCCAGGCAGTGGGGTGGCACACTCAAAGCCTTGAAGGAGAAAAACTTCCAGCCAAGAATTACATATCCTGCAAAACTGTCTTTCAAATATGAAAATGAAATTAATACCTTTGTAGAGAAACAGAAACTCAGAGACTTTGTAAAAAACAAACCAAAGCTACAAGAAATACTTACAAGAAGCTCTTGGCTTAGAAGAACAAAACTACCACCGGTATATATTTTAGAAGACAATCCAGGACACATCAGCCAGAAACCTACTCAGCTACGGAAGGCACAAAACCCCAATCAAAGCTATAATACTAAAAGAAGTGATCCAGTGATCCCATCATGAAAACTACGATACTGCCACATTAAAAGGAGCGATATATTACAGTACTTGTAGTTCGTCCAGATGAAGAGGAATTTAGTAAGATATTTAGAAGTTAAAATCGGGTTTAAATATACACTATTAAGGGGGATCATAGGAGCAGCTGCAAAGCACAACAAAGAAGCAACATATCAAAACAAGAAACACAATACAGGAGTCTGAACAAACACAAAACCAACACTCAAAAGGGTGAAAAATCAACCCATAAAGAAGAATGCCCCAGAACAGAACAGTAAGAGCAACAGAGAGAACATCAACACAAAAATAAATACAGCAAAATGACAGCGCTAAACACATACTTATCAATAATTACACTGGTGATAAACAGACTGAGTGCTCCAGTAAACAGACAACAAGTACATCTTGGATCAAAAGTCATGACCCGTCCATATGCTGCTTACAAGAAACTCACCTTAGACTTAAAGATATGAACAAACTGAAAAGTAAAAGATGTAATAATATATACCAAGCTAACAATATACAAAGAAGAGCAGGTGTGGCAATACTAATCTCAGATAAAATAAATTATACTGTAAAAAAAACCCAGAAACAACAACAAAAAACCTCAATAAAGACACAGAAGACCTTACTGCGATAATTAACCAATTAGACCTCATCAACATATACAGAACTTTCTATCCATCACGTTGAGTGAAATTAGTCAGCGACACTGGACAAATACGGTATGAGACCCCTACTTTAAGGACTTGAAAACTGACTCATGTACAGAAGAAAAGGCTCTTTGATGGCAGCAAGGGACGGGAGGAAGGGAGGGAGTGAGGGAGGAAGGGAGGGAGAGGGCTGGTTATAGATTAGACAGCTGATAGAAATTTGGTTGTGTGAAATTAGTGACAGCATACATTAGAGAGAAGATTGACTTAACTGGACTTCAACATAATCTGAAAACTCTTCCAATCTAAACCCAATACGTAAGGACAGAGTAGCAGGGGCAGGGGTACAGGGACCATGCTCTCAGGGAACATCGATGCCAGTTGGCATAACTAGCCTACTGCTAAGACAGTCCTCTCCATCCCACAAGGGTGAGTGGCACCTGGAGTCTTAAAAGCTAGCAAGCTGCCATCTGAGGTGTACATCAACTGGTCCCAACTCAGCAGGAACAGATGATCATCAAGCACAAAAACAACATGGGGGAAAGAGAACCCAGAAGACAGGAAGACCCATATGAATGGGTGACTACATCAACATGCGACCAGAAGAACCAGATGGTGCCCGGCCACCTCCAGTGACATCCATGATGGGGCTCATAAAGTTGAGTCCCAGGGGCAATGCAAGTAAGAAGAAGTGCATCCTCAGAACTCCACTAAAAGGCCACAACTGATGGTCTGAAGGCCTAGGGGTTCCCCTGGGAGCATGCCCCTAGACCTGAAGCTGCCTCTGATCATAAATCATTACTGAGGTCAACTCCTTGGACAGGGATTGGAATGGACTCAGTGACACAGAGTGATCATATCGTGTACACACTTTATAGTTCTATGTACCTACAGGATATCGCCCAAATAGCCTCTTACTAGAGGGGAGTGGAGAGGGTGGAGAAGAGGGGACACGGGATTGTTAAGAGGACATGACTTGTATAGAACAGAAAAGAGGAGTGTGCTGTTACCAGCAAAGAGAGCAGTAGAAGCTCCACACAGGTGGACATGTGAATTTAAACCAGACTGTACACTTTCACTCAATCACAATAAATAAAAGTTATTTTAAAAAAGGGGGTATGTACAAAACACCCTACCAGCACTTCTCAAAATCGAAGGTCCAAATCATCAGAACAGTAAGTAGATCAGTGGTTTCTAGGGACTGCACGAGGGACAGCATGGGGAGTAGCTGCTGAAGATATGAGTTCTTTCTGGGGCAATCAGAATACGAGGTCTGACAATTAAGTTCATCAACTTGCCACTGTATGCTTACACTGGCAGCACTGTACAAACAACTCAGCAAGGTTTCATAATCTTAGTACATCAGTGTCTCACAGTTGTGTTCATGCTGACGTGTGGCAGTGTTGTTAAGTGGCGTTTACTATTGTTGTTGCCTGTTTTTGTGTGCTGTTGCGAAATGCTGGAGCTTGAATTAGAACAACGAACAAACATCAAATTGCTTGTTAAGCTTGGAGAGAGTGGAAGTGAAATAAGGGATGTGCTAGTCTAAGTTTATGGGAAGGCAGTGTATAAACGGATTAAACGTTTTTCTGAGGGGAGAGAAAGCATCACTGATGAAGAGACGTCAGGGCAGCCAGTAACACGCAGAGCTGATGGAAACACTGCAAAAATTTGTGGAACTGTGTGCATCAAAATCATCGGCTGTGAGGATAGCAGACCAAGCAAATACTGATAGAGAAACAGTCAGGAAAATCATAACTGAAAACCTTGGCATGAGAAACTTATGCGCAAAAACGGTCCTGAAGGAGCTCACCAATAAACAAAAGCAAAGAAGGGTCAAAGTTTGCCAAGACCTTTTGGAGAGGTAAGACAATGTTTGGGGCTGCATTATTACTGGTCAAGAAACATGGATGTACCAATATGACCCTGAAACAAAGTGTCAAAGTGCCCAATGGAAGTCAGTCCATTTTCCAGGACCAAAAAAGTTCTGTCTGTCCAAAGAAGAGTCAAAACAATGTGGCTAACCTTTTTTGATATCAGAGGGATTGTTCATTATGAATTTGTACCAAGCAGACCAACAGTTAATCAAGTTTACTGTTTGAAGTGCTGAAAAGGCTGTGTGAAAAGGTTTGACGAAATGACCTGCACTTTTCACTAAGAACTCAGGGCTCGTGCATCACAACAATGCACCAGCTCACATGGCACTGTCTGTGAGGTGGCTTTTAGCCAGTGAACAAATAACTGTACTGGAACACCCTCCCTACTCACCTGATCTGGCCCCCACAACAACTTTTTTCTTTACCCTAAGATAAAGGAAATATTGAAAGGAAGCTTTTTGCACGACATTCAGGACATTAAGGGTAGTAAGATGACAGGAAGAGAGTTCCAAAACCGCCTTGAAGGGTGAACTGAGCACCGGCACTGGTGCATAGCTTCCCAAGGGGGATATTTCCAAGGTAACCATGATGTTATTCAGCAGTGAGATATGCAGCACTTTTTCTAGGATGAGTTTCTAAATCAGACAGTGGTGACGGCTGCACGAACCATCTCTGGTGGTGCAGTCTTTATGTGTTTAGATGTTGACCCAAAGTTCTGTGGTTTGAAGCCACTAGCTGCCCTGTCAAGGAAGGACCTGGTAATCTATTCCCATAAACATTACAGCCCTGGAAACCCCACGGCATAGTTCTGTCTTACAGGGTCACCACAGAAGGAACCAACTCGATGGCACACAACAGCAGTCGCATATAGTAAAAGTCACTGGCTTGTACACTTTGTTGTTGTTAGGTGCTGTCGAGTCGGTTCCAACACATGGTGGTCCTGTGTACAAAAGAGCAAAACACTGCCCATTCCTGCACCATCCTTCAGCTCCTGCTGCAGTCGCCGTGTCAATCCACCACGTTGAGGGTCTTCCTCTTTTTCATACAGCCTCTGCTTGACCAAGCATCATGTCCTTTTCTAGGGTCTGATCTCTCCTTATAACATGTCCAAACTATGTTCTGCCACTCCCGCTTCTAAGGAGCATTCTGGCTGCACTTCTTCCAAGACAGCTTCATTCTTTCTCCTGGCTGTCCACAGTACACTCAATATTCTCTGCCAACACCATGAGACAAAGGCATCAATTCTTCATTCTTCTTCCTTCACTCTCCAGCTTTCTTGTGTGTAAGATGGAAATGAAAACACCACAGCTTGTCTCAGGTGCATCTTGGTCCTTAAAGTGACATCTTTGCTTTTTAGCACTTGAAAGAGCTCTTCTGCAACAGATTTGCTCAGTCCATCTTCTTATTACCTGACAGCTGCTACCACAAGTGTCGACAGTGAATCCAAGTAAAAGGAAATCCTTTACAAGGTCAACCTTTTCTCTGTTTATCATGATGTTCCCAGTTGTGAGAGTTTGTTGTTGTTGCTGAGATGTAATCCACATGGAAGTCTATGGTCTTTATCTTCATCAGTAAGTGCTTCAAGTCCCTTCCACTTTCAGCAAAGCAAAGTTGTACCACCTGCATTATCACAAGTTGTTAATGAGTCTTCCCATCCATTCCTGACACTTACATTCTTTCACTTACAGGCCAGCTTCTCAGATTACTTGCTCAGCATACAGATTAAGAATGGTTAAAATATACAACCCTGATACGCACCTTTCCCGATTTTAAGCCATGCACTATCCCCTAGTTTTGTTCCGACAACTGCCTCCTGGTCTCTGTACAGGTTCTTCATGAGCACAACTAAGTGTTCTAGAGTTCCCATTCTTCACAACAATATCTGTAATTTGTTACGATCCACACAGTCCAAGGCCTTTGTATAGTCAATAAAACACAAGTAACCATCTTTCTTGTACTCTCTGTTTTCAGCCCAGAACCTTCTAACACCAGCAATGACATTCCTCATTCCAAGTCTTTCTCTGAATTTGACATGAATTTCTGGCAGTTTCCTGTGTTCAGCAAAATTTTAGTTGTGTGTGATATTAATAATATTGTGCCATCACTCCTGCTGGGTTACCTTTTTGGGAAATGGGCACAAATATGTATCTCCTCCAGTTGGCTGTCCAGATAGCTATCTTCCAAGTTTCTTAGCATAGACTAGTGAGCACTTCCAGTGCTGTACCTAGCTGCTGAAACATCTCAACTGGTATTCTGTCAATTCTGGGTGCCCTGTTTCTTGCCAATGACTTCAGCATAGCTCGGATCTCTTTTAGTACCATCGATTCCTAATTACACAGTACCTTCTGAAGTGGTGAACATCAACTAATTCTCTCTTTCGTACATTTAGCCTCTTCTTGTTGCTTGCTTTAACAAGGTGAATTTTTTGACATGTGATAGCTGCCAAGGTCATCATGGACAAGAAGGTCTCAAAAGCGCTACAGCCCCAAGTAGACCAAGGAGACTTGACCAACATGACCCTGAATCAGGGTAGGATCCTGAGACAGACAAGGGCCCCAGGGGACACCAAGAAAGCCCAAATATGCTCAGCCATGGTTGCCACTGCCACTTTGACACATTTTATCCATTGTGATGAAGGCACCTCCTTCATCTGGTATTTAAAAGGAGACGGATGTGGGGTGCAGAGCCTTGTAACTAGCTTCACACTGTGTTATTAAATCTAAAACTGTTCTAACATGTAAAGTTTATCTTTAAAGTAAGCAGTCTCCATATTTTCCAATGTTAATTTTACACCCGATAAGCTGCATGAGGCAAATCTGCTCAAGTTCTCAGCCAGGGGCTGTTTCAGCGATGCTCCATCCTTGGCAGATGACCCACTTCTACTGTGCACCCACTGGGGAAGGGAGACTGCATAGGGCCGCACCAGGGATGTAGGATGGTAGACGGATCTGGAGTTCAAACGTGCAAGACAGGGTAGGCTGAGGAGCCACCACGTGGGAGTTGGTGAGGGGCACAGCAGAAAGCCTTTCCCGAAGTCTGGCAGCCTGAAACATCCCTCTATGTGCCAATGACGGTGACTATATCACTCCATTACATCACCACTACATCCCATCACATGACCTCACCATGTCACCCCATGACTTCACCCCACCCCACATCACCTTGCCGTGTCTCCTCATTCCAGCATCCCACCACATCAACTCAGTCACCTCACTCCATAACATCACTCCGCATCACCACTACATGTCACCCTGCCAGTCAGGTATCCATGATGTGCTGGTAGCTCTGCAAGAGGAAGATGCGGTCACGGGAATGTCCTGCAGGAAATCACTGAGGGACAGGCCTGGGGAGCCATGGTGGGGTGTGCACCCCCAGGCATGGCTGACCAGCTGTTGGAGACTCTCAGTTCCTGCTGATGCACTCTCCCCAGCAGGCAGGGGCTGGTGGCTGGCACTGACCACAGGTGTCATGGATTGAACTGTGTCCCCACCAAAATATGTGCAGCCATGAGGCTGGCCTGTGGTTCCCAATATTTTGTTTGTCCTCCACTTTGTGATTTTTCTGTGCTGTGTGTTAAAGGATTAGGGTGGGGCTGTCAATCCCTTCCTAGGATCACCTGCCTGCTCCACTGTAAAGGGAGTTGCCCTGGTGCATGGCTTGCACCACCCTTAAGCCTTTCGTCCTACAAGAGATTAAGGGAAAACGAAGCAAGCAGAGAACTGGGAACTTCATACCATCAAGAAAGCAGCACTGGGAGAAGAATGCATCCTCCAGACCAGGCGTTCCTGCGCCAAGATGCTCCCTGGACAGAGACTGGGGCAATACCAGACTCTCCTCCAGAGCTGACTGGGGGAAAGCTTTCCCCTGGAGCGGACATCCTGAATTTGGACTTGTAGCCTAGCAGACTGTGTAAGAACGAACCTTCCTTTCCTAAAGCCATCCACTCTGTGGTATTTCTGTTGGAGCAGCCCCAGCTGACTAAAACAACAGGCAGACACTGGAAGAGATGGGTGACACCAGCAAGGACACCTGCATCCCACCCCACGGGGGCCCCATGACACACAGATGCTGTGGCTGCCCTGGAAAGCACAGTGAGCATGGGTTGCAAGACTCGGGGTGGTCACCCCAGAGCCAGCCAACCCGTGGGTGCCTTTCTGAGCCTGCACTGCTCCCACTCACAGGAGCTGCCACTTGTCTCCTGCAGCCCCAAGACCGGGAGAGTCTCATAACTCTCAGAGCCTGACCAAGACACCCCTCAGCACAGAGACATGCAAAAACCTTAAAATACACTTTGACTGAGGCGGCTGCAGCAAGAGTTCCAGAGAGCAGAGAGGCCGCACAACCTGAGGGGACTATGGCAGGAGGTGGGCTTCAAGACAGAGGCAGGCATGCCCATTCTGCAGCAGGATCACCATCTCTGTCACCTGCAGCCATGTCTCCAGCCAGTAGTCAGCTCTTCACTCAGCTACTTATGGCAGAGGGGGAGGGCAGGCATGGTATGTATGAGAGAAAACCTCATGCCCCCGGTCCCAGGCAGCTATGATTTTCCTCGGCAAGGGCTGGCAGGTGCACAACAGACCAGGCACCAGGCATAGCTGAGATGCCAGGGTGTCTGGCAGCTTGGGGATAAGGTCACACACCAGTTTGGAATCAGCCCCCAGGGGCTCTGCTATCAGGAGCGAGAGCACTGGAACTTTGTCCTGCAGGAAGTAGGTATCAGCACTGACATGACCCAGGTTCTGTTTGGGGAGTTTCTCACTCATGTTTACAACGAGAAGAGGGGAAAATACTCATCTCAGAACCAAGTGGAAGGTGGAGAACTGGGGTGGGATGCACTGCCTGGAGCTGCTTCAATTGATTCTTAGGGAAACGGCACAACACAGAAGCCCTCTTTGCATTCTCTGGGTGCTGGCAGTTGATATACAATAAAGTCAATGCAAAAGAAGTCTCCAGGTCTCTCCTGCTTCCCCGAGGTATTTATCTGCAGCAAATGTTCAGTGTTCAAATAACTATTTCTTGAATGAATTAGTACCAAGTACTTGAAAGCAACAGATAGGGGCCTGAAGCCATCAGTACAGACTGCATCTCAACATCAAGAAAACAAAAATTCTCAAAGCTAGACTAATAAAAGCAACATGATGATAGATGGAGAAAAGACTGCAGTTGTCATGGATTTCACTTTATTTGGATCCACCATCAATATCCATGGAAGCGGCAGTCAGGAATTCAAAAGACACATTGCATTGGGCAACTCTGCTGTAAAAAACCTTTCTGAAGCCTTGAAAAACAAACATGTCACGTTGAGGACTACGGTGTTGCTGACCCAAGCCATGGTGTCTTCAATCACCTCATGATGCGAAAGCTGGACAATGAATAAGGAAGACTGAACAACTGACACCTTTGAATCACGGTGTTGGCGAAGAATACTGAGTACACCACGGACTGCCACAGGAAGGAAACTTCTCTGGGAGGAAGTGGGCTCTTCCCAGAATGCACCTTGGAAGCAAAGAGGACGAGGCTACATCTCACATACTCTGGACATGTTATTAGAAGGGACCAGTCCTTGGAGAGGCACACAGTGCTTGGTGAAGTGGAGGGTTAGCGATAAAGAGGAAAACCCTCAATGATTTAGACTATCATACTGGCTGCAACAATGGACTCCATCAAGCACAGTGGCAATGGTAAGGGTGGTGGAGGACTGGGCAGTGCTTCCTCCTTCTGTGCACAGGGTTGCTATGAGGTGGAATCGATTCAACAGTATCTAACAACAGTGATACATGAGTGGAAAAACACATTTCCACCCCTCAAGTTTCTGGCCCTAACCCTAACCCTAACCTTAACCCAGAACTGACAATCAAACGGAGCCTTCTGGTCACCTAACGAGCCCCCAGGACATGGCACAGGGCTGTTCATTTGGACTTCATATCACTGAATGAAAAATCTCCTCTCTTTCGCGGACTCCTGCTCTTGGTTAGCCCTGGCTCTGATGGACCGAAGGTAAACGCACCATTTTGACTTTCTTTTTCTCTGTCTTGGTCTAGCAGCTAGACTAAGATGCACTGTTGGCGGGATAGGCAAGCAAAATTGCCATATTTTGAGAGCCAGGCTCAGGACTGTGTTCATCTAGCCACTTTGTGGCCTGTCCTTTTATCACAGCCACAGCGTGGTTGGTATGGAACCATGGGGACTGTGTGTGCGACGCCATTTTTTGGATACAGAGATTTTAGCGGGACCTAATTCTTAGCCTGGGAGTGAGCGCCTGCCAACAGGACAGCAATTCTCCGACAGAAAAACAGTAGTTTACACAGTGTCGCCTACGGTGGTGGTGGGGGCCTGGCAGCAGAGGCAGACAAATCACTATCTCTCAGCACCTTTAGCCCCTCTATCTGCTGACCGTGTAGAGGGTGCCTTCTTAGATATGGTGGCCGCAGCTGGACCTATTTCATAGCTTGGGAGCCAGAGCCTGCCCACAGGAGAGTGTTTTTATACCAGAAAAGCAGTAGTTTACACAGGGTTGCCTAAGGCTGGGCCCTGTCAGTAGAGGCCAACAGGGCAGTAGCATTGCTGTATTCTGAACTAGTTTGTATCATCTGAGGTTGATAGAGGTGCTTACTTTGCCAGTTGGGAAGACGGACCTCTACACCTGAAAACCTGACTGACTTGGGAAGTGGTAAGATACCTTTTGCTTTACATTTTAAGACAGCCTAGAGAAACATCTACGGTCCATCCTCACAGTATCTCTCTCATCTTTTACTTACTCACATGAAACTCAAAAAGCAACAGAAGCTTGTGGCACACAAGAAATCACCCATGGCTTCAGAAGGCTCCCAGACAAAACAGCCAAGGAGTTTTCCAGATAAAGAAACTTTTATGAAATCATCAGGTGACTACAAAAGGATTATATACAGAGCCTTTCTAGACCTTATACAAAATGCAGCAGAACAAAAGGAAAAATTAAGCAAGTTGTTCGATCTGATGGAACAAGAGTACTCTAAAATCCAACAGATCAAGTCCAAAATCAAAGACACAGAAACTTCCATTCAAAGCCAAGAAAACAGAATGGAACAGATGGAAAAAAGAATTTCTGACTTGGAAGACAGAGCTACTGACACCAGTATCTATGAGCAGAAATCAGAAAAAGGAAACAAGAAAAATGAAGAAGTGTTAAGAATCATGTGAGACTCTATTAGAGGAACAACCTTCAATTAATTGGAGTTCTCGCACAGCATGAGACACCTGAGAACACAGAGTATCGCTGCTGAGCTCCTGACAGAAAACTTCCCAGAAATCATGAAGGAAGAGATTATAGACATCTCAGATGCATGTCATACGCCACCCAATATAGATCTCAAAAGAAAAGACTCCAAGATATATTATAATCAAGCTTAACAAAATGAAACATAAGCAGCAGCTCTTAAAAGCAGCAAGACTCAAAGCAAAGCTAACATTCAGAGGGAAATCTCGTAGACTTTCGTGAGATTTCTCAGCAGAAATCATGTTGGCACGGAGATAGTGGCATGACACATCCAAAGCCTTGAAGGAGAAGAATTTCCAACCAAGAATTAGATATCCTGCAGATTTCTCTTTCAAATATGAAAATGAAATTAAGACATTCCCAGATAAACAGAAACTCAGAGACTTTGTAAAAACCAGAAGTTCTTGGCTTTGGTTTAGAAGAACAAGACCACTAACGTTATATTTTAGAACGACACATTATTCAGAACTCTATTCAGTTAGGGAAGGCTCCAAATTCAATCACAGCTTTAATACGAAAAGAAACAATCCAGTGGTTATCATGAAAACCATGGTGCCATCATATTAAAAAGAGGGATGTACTACAGTCGTTATAGTCCTTCCAGATGGAGAGGAAGATGACAAGACTAGTAGTACTTAAAATTGGGTTTATATATAGTTTATTAAGGGGCATCATAGGGGCAGCCGTAAAGCACAACAAAGATGTATCATATCATTTCAAGAAATGTAACACAGGAGTCTCAACAACTACAAAAACTGAAAAAGGTGAAAAATCAACTCACAGAAAAGAATGTCCCAGAACAGACTAATGAGAACAACAGAGAAAACATCAACACAAAAATAAACCTATCACAATGGCAGCAGTGAACACATACCTATCAATAATTACACTGAATGTGAATGGACTGAATGCTCCAGTGAAGAGACATCGAGTGACATCTTGGATCAAAAGACATGACCCATCCACATGTTGTCTACAAGAAACTCACTTGCGACCTAAAGACAGGAACAAACTGAAAATTAAAGGATGGAAGGATATATATCAAGCTAACAATGAACAAAGAAGAGCAGGGGTGGCAATTCTAATCTCAGACAAAATCAATTTTAATGTCAAATCCACCACCGTGGACAAAGATGGATACTATTTATTGCTGAAAGGTTCAGTACACAAGCAAGACTTAACTATATTAAATATTTATGCACCTAATATCAGAGAACCTAAATACGTCAAAGAAACACTGACTACACTCAAAAAAGAGTTAGATGACTCCACAATAACAGTGGGAGACTTCAACACTCTGCTCTCAGTATTGGACAGATCATCTAGAAAGAAAGTTGAGGAAAGATACAGAAGACCTTATTGCCACAATTAACCAATTAAACCTCATCGATATATACAGAACTTTCTACCCGTCAGCGGGCAACTACACCTTCTTCTCCAGTGCACATGGAACATTCTTCAGAACTGACCATGTGTTAGGACATAATGCAATTCTCAACAAAATCCATACCACTGAATTACTGCAAAGCATCTTAACAGATCATAAAGCCATGAAAGTCAAAATCAATAGCAGAAAAAACATAGATAGAAAGTGGAACTCTTAGAAACTGAAGAACATCTTGCTCAAAAAAACATGGGTTATAGAAGAAATCAGGGAAGAAATAAAGAAATTCATGGATTCCAATGAGAATGAAAACACTTCCTATCAGAACCTATGGGATACAGACAAAGCAGTGCACAGAGGTCTGTTTATCTCCATAAATGCACACATCTGGAAGGAAGAAAGAAAACAAATCAAGGAACTGACCCTACAGCTTGAACAAGTAAAGAGAGAACAGAGGAACCCCTCAGGCACCAGAAGAAACCAGCTTATAAGGATTGGAGCAGAGCTAAACGAATTAGAGAACAGAAAAACAACTGAAAAAACTAAAAGCTGGTTTTTTGAAAAGATTCACAAAATTGACAAACCACTGGCTAAACTTATTAAAGAAAAGCAGGAAAGGAAACAAGTAACCCAAATTACAAATGAGAGGGAAGTTGTCACCACAGATCCAAAAATAATCCATCATAACCAAGTGGGATTCATACCTGGGATGCAAGGCTGGTTCAACATCAGAAACACAATTAATGCAATTAACCACATAAATATCACAAAACACAAGAATCACTTGATTTTGTCCCTTGATGCAGAAAAGGCATTTGATAAAGTCCAACACCTATTCATGCTAAAAACTCTTAGCAAAATAGGCATAGATGGAAAATTCCTCAACACAATAAGGGCCATTTATACAAAGCCCACTGCCTACGTCATACTGCATTTTGTATAAGGTCTAGAAGGGCTCTGTATATAATCAATTTGTATTCACTTCCTGATGCTTTCATAAAAGTTTCTTCATCTGGAAAACTCCTTGGTTGCTTTGTTTGGGAGCCTTCTGAAGCCATGAGTGATTGCTTGTATGCCACAATTGTCTGTTGCTTTTTGGGTCCCATGTGAGTATACAGAGGCTGGAAGAGGTACTGTGAGGATGGATTGCAAATGTTTCTCTAGGCTGTCTTCAAGTGTAAAGCAAAAGGTATCTGACCAGTTCACAAGTCAGTTACGTTTTCAGGTGTAGAGGTGCTTCTTCTCATCTGACAAAGTAAGCGCCACTATATCGAACCCCAGATGATAACTAACTAGTTCAGAATACAGCAATGCTACTGCCCTGTTGGCCTCTGCTGACAGGGCCTAGCCTTAGCCAACACTGCGTCGAGTACTGGTTTTGTGATAGAAAAGCGCTGTCCTGTGGGCAGGCTCTGGTTCCCAAGCTAAGAATTAGGGCTAGCTGCGGCCACCATATCCAAGATGGCGTCCTCCACACAGGCAGCAGACAGAGAGGCTAAAGGTGCCGAGAGGTAGTGATTCCTCTGATTCTGTTGCAGGGCCCCCAATGTAGGCAGCACTGTGGAAAATCACTACTTTTCTGTTGGAGAAGCGCTGTCCCGTTTGCAGGCGCTTTCTCCCAGGCTAAGAACGAGGTCTCGCTAAAATCCCGGTACCAACATGGTGTCCCGCATACTGACCGCGGAGCTCTGCACAAACCCCGTTGAGGCAGCTACAAAACGAAAGGCTCAAAATGGCTAGATTAACAGAGTCCCGAGCCTGGCTCTCAGAACATGGGAATTTCACCTGCCTATCCCCTCAGCAGCGCGTCTGAGTTCAGCCGCCAGGCAAGACCCAGCTCCGCCCGCCAGCCGAGACAGAGGGAAAAAAAAAGTCAAAATGGTGGGTTTACCTTCCGTCCATGAGAGCCGGGGCTAGCCAGGAGCGGCAGTCAGTGAAAGAGAGGAGGTTTTTCGCTGAGTGGTATGAAGTCCCAATTAACAGCTCTGTGCCGTGTCCTGAGGCTGATTAGGTGATCAGAAGGCTCTGTTTGATTGTCAATTCAGGTCTTGGTTTCCAGAGGGATATAAGGAGACGGGGGCTTAGTGTGCCATCTTGACACCGCCCCCTGCCTATGTCAGCCTACATCATACTGAATGGAGAGAGACTGAAGGAGTCTCCCTTGAGAACAGGATCTAGACAAGGAAGCCCACTCTCACCTCTCCTATTCAACATTGTACTAGAAGTTCTAGCCAGAGCAATTAGCTAAGACCAAGAAATAAAGGGCATCTGCATCGGCAAAGAAGTCAAAATCTCCCTATTTGTAGATGATATACGATTGTACACGCAGAGAATGCTAAACAATGCATAAGTAAACTACTCAAAGGGACAGAATAGGTCATCAAAGTCTCAGGATACAAGATAAACATTAGTAAATCAGTAGGATTCCTTTACAGCAACGACGAGACTGTTATTGAAGAAATGACTAAATCAATAACATTTACTATAGCCCCTAAGAAGATAAAGTACCTAGGAATTAATCTAACAAGAGAAATAACACCTTTACAAAGAGAACTACAAGCTCTTACTATAAGAAACTAAGAGAGACTTAGATAAATGGAAACACCTACCTTGCTCATGGATAGGAAGACTTAACACTGTGAAAATGTCTGTTTTACCCAAAGCAATCTACTTATACAATGCAATCCCAATACAAGTTCCAGCATCATTTTTTAATGAGATGGAGAAAGAAATTACAATTTTGTTTGGAAAGGGAAGAAGCCCCAGATAAGTAAACCACTACTAAAAAAGAAGAACACACTGGGAGGCCTCTCATTAGCCGATCTTAGAACATACTACACTGCCACAGTGGTCAAAACAGCCTGGTACTGGTACAAGAACAGACAGATCGATAAATGGAACAGAATGGAGATCCCAGAGATGACACCATCTGCCTATGAACAGTTGATATTCGACAAAGGCCCTAAGACATTAAACTGGGGTAAAAACAGTATCCTCAACAAATGGTGCTGGTAAAATTGGATATCTATCTGCAATAAATTGAAACAAGATCCATATCTTACACCTTATAGAAAAAAATCAACTCCACCTGGATAAAAGACCTAAATATCAAACCAAAAAGTATAAAGACCTAAATATCAAACCTAAAATGAAAAGGTAGGAACAACAATGGAAGTTTTAATACACAACACAGACAGACTTGAAAATTTGTCAAACAAGCCATAATCAACAAAGGACAAAACAGATAAATGGGAACTATTAAGAATCAAACACTTTTGTTCATCCAAAGACTTCGTTAATAGAATTAAAAGGCCACCTACAGAACGGGAAAAAATATTTGGCAACTCTGTCAGACTGACGCCTGATCTCCATAATCTGTAAAATACTACAAAATATCAATAAGAAGATAAATCATCCAATTAAGCGATGGGCAAAGATGGACAGACATTTCTCTAAAGAGAAACACATGCAGACATGTTCACGATCTTTAGTTATTAAAGAAATTCACATCAAAACTACAACAAGATACCACCTCACTCCAACAAGGTTGACCATGATCCAAAAAACACAAAACAACAAATGCTGGAGAAAGTGGAACTCTCCTACACTGTTGGTGGGGTTGCAAAATGGTCCAGCCTCTTTGGAAAGCAATCTGGTACTTCCTTAAAAAAAATGGATATAGCTATACGATTTGACCCAGTAATTCCACTACTTGGAATATATCCTACAGAATCAAGGTCTTTCACACCAATGGACACATGCACAAGAATGTTTACTGCAGCACAGTCCACAATAGCAAAAAGATGGAATCAACCCAGATGCCCAGCAATAGAAGAATGGATAGGTAAACTATGGTATATATACTCAATGGAGCACTACACAATGATGAAGAATAACGACGATTCCAGGAAACATCTCAACCTGTTTCAACTGGAAGACATTTGTTGACTGAAAGTAGTCAGTGACAAAAGGACAAATATTGTATGAGACCCCTACGATAAGATCTCAAAAACAGACTTGTGTATAGAAGAAAAGACTCTTTGACAGCTGCAAGGGAGGGGAGGGAAGGAGGGCAAGAGGGGAAGGGTTGAGATTAGATAGCTGCTAGAAATGTGGTTGGGTGAAATCAGTGATAGCACACATTAGAAACAAGAACAATATTAAGTGGACTTTAGCATAACTTGAATACTCCTTCTATCTTAACCCAATATTGCAAGGACAGAGTAGCTGGGGCAGGGGGCGGGGGACCATGCTCTTAGGCGAAATTGAGGCCAATTGGCACAACTAGCGTTTTGCTAAGAGGGCTCTCTGCACCCCACATTGGTGATTGGTGTCTGGGGTCTTAAAAGCTGTCAAGCTGCCATCCAAGGGCACAGCAAATGGTTCCAACTCAGCAGGAACAGATGCTCACCGAGGACCAAAATCACATGGGGTAAAGACAACCCAGAAGATACTCACATGAGTGGGTGCCTACATAGACTTAGGACCGGAAGAACCCGATCATGCCCGGCCATCACCAGTGATAGTCACGATCGAGCTCACTAAGTTAAGTCTCACTGGCAATACAAGAATAAAACGGGGTGCACCATCAGATCTCCACTAAAAGACTGCAATTGATCGTCCAGCGGCTTCGGGGTTGCCCTGGGAGCATGGCTCCTGGCCCCTGGCCCTGATGCTGCCCTTGCCCATAAAGTACAATGAAGGTCCACTCTTCAGACATGAGTGGCTTGGACTTAGTGACGCAGAGTAACCATTTATTAGATGCACTTTATGGTTCTATGCATCTATAGGCTATCATCCTGATGACTTCTGGTTGGAGGAAGGGGAGTGGGTGTAGAGGAGGGAAAAGGAAACTGCTGGTAGGATGAGACACGTATGGAGCACAGAGGAACAGTGTGCTGTCACAGGGCAGGAAAAGCAGTGGAAGCTGCATATGGATGGGCATGTAAATTTCTATGGGAATGTACATTTTCACTCAGTCATAATAAAAAAAAAAAAGAGGAAGAGAGGAGGGGTAGACCCAAGTGACAGGTGGGGAGCAGGGTTCACTAGGCCAAGGCTCCTGCCATCCTGCACCTCTATTCTCCTAAGTGACAGGTAGGGGGGTGGGGTTTACTGGGCTGGAGCTCCTGTCATCCTACATCTATGTTCTCTTAAGTGACAGCTGGAGGGGCAGGGTTCACTGGGCCAGAGCTCCTACCATCCTGCACCTATGTTCTCCCAAGTGACAGGTGGAGGAGAAGGATTCACTGGGTTGGAGCTCCTGCCACCCCACACCCATGTTCTCCTGAGTGACAGCTGTAGGGGCAGGGTTCACTAGGCTGGAGCTCATGCCATCCTGCACCCATATTCTCCCAACACTGACCTAGTACTTCATTCATTTCCTGACAAAATCCCAAAAGGGCACTTGCCTGGGGGAGGGATTACCCCGGGAAGCTAATTCTATACATAACATAGCAAAGCAGAGAAGCACCAAGAAACTGCTGAAAAGGGAGGGTGGGCTGGGGACCTGGGAAACCACATAACAGGATTAGAAGCTGAGGAGCTTCCCAGCTTGGAGAGACGAAGATCAGACAGGCTGCATGCCCTCTGCACTGCTGCCTGTCAGTGACACTCATATCAACTTGTATGTCTGTTGTCTGTTAACAGGAGTCGGCACAGCTGCGACACACTCTGCCAAGGACGTTCTGTGCAGTTACAGTACATGAGCGCACATGGTAGGACTGGCACACAGGAGAGCTGAGGACACGATGGGAGGGTGCTCTGTTAGTTAGCCAGAACTAACACCACTAAGCCTCTGTGTAAGAGAGGCGAGCACACGCAAAGACAGGCCCCAAAGAGGGCCACCACCTAGAGAAAGTAGGCATAAAAGCAGGGGACAGGTCAGGGCAGGCAGCCTTCTCAACAATAACGTGGTAGGACAACTGAATTGCCATTTGCAAACTGAAAAAAATCAGATCCACACCTGATACCAGACAACAAAAACCCCACATGGATAAGAGGTCTAGATGCAAAAAGTGAAACTTGTGGAGGTTGGACTAAGATGGTAGAGCAGTGAGATGCTTTCTCTGATTCCTCCAACAGCAAAGACCCAAAAGAACAAATGAATCAATTACATGTGACATTCTATGAGTCCTGAGCATCAATAGGGAAGTTCAGAAATTGGACTGAGTCACAGAGAAGGGAGAGTAGGTCCAGAAGAGTACCTAGGACTGGCCAGACCTGACTGAACAGGAAGGGGCACAGCACCCTGCAAGTGGATCAGAGCAGTGAACGTGGTGAGGGGGCAGTGGCATTCAAAAAGCTTCCTCCACAGGAGGAGAGCTGGAGTGGCAGGGAGCCCACCCACATCTCCAGAATCAGTGAAAAATGGCACTGGTTCATCAAAAATGAAGGAGCTTGCATCTAACCTACCGCATGATGATCTAAGTCTTTCCTTCAGGATAAATCCCTCCCTCTTTTCCCAGCACTTCCTCCTCCCTTCTCTCATGATGCCAGAAATGGCTCCAGAGACAGATGCGTCCTCTGGGCAGGAAGTGGGGCCCATAACACACGCCCTGAAAAATCTGCCCAGCTTTGGAGAGGGAACAATTTAACAACAGGGGGAAAAAATCTGCTGGTTCCCCTGAGCTGAGAATTCACAGTAGAAACAGTTACTTTGCCTAGGTGCAGGTGTAAGGTGTCCATGGACCTTGAAGGCTTGCCTCTCACCTCTGCATTCAGCAGTGAGAATTCACAGTTCAACTGCAAAATCTATCTACCTATGCCCCTTAAGGAACAGAGACGTGTCATGCTTTCCTCAGATGCTCATGGATGGCTGTCAATCCCATGCCTTTCTCAGAAGTGCATGCAACCAGATACCTGTGTCTAATCAATCACCCTGAACATCGATGACTGTAGGGGAGAACCTGTACCACACACTTGGTGGCCAACTACCTGGACACCTGAGCTGAAAACATGTAAGAAAAGTATACAGACTCCTGGGCTCACACACCTAGTGATAGCTTTAATTACCTAGTGACAGGATGTCAGACTCTCTAAGGCACCAATAATCACATGACCAGACTATCTGAAGGTTTCAGAACAAAACAAGATGTAAACAAGTATGCAAACATAAAACAAATGAATACAACAACTTTCTGATGGCTCAGAGGCAAGAGTCAACACCAAACTTCTTAAAAAACTAGAACACGATGCCTGCAGAATGCTCCCAAAACAGAGAATCAAGAAATCTTCCAAGAAAACACTACTGAGGTCAACTCTTTGGACAAAAATGGCCTGGACTCAGGGACACAATGTGGCCACAGGGTGTGTGTATATTATGATTCTATGCATTTACAGGATGCTGTCCTACTGGTCTCCTTCTACACGGGAGAGAAGGGGCCTGGAGCTTGTGAAAAAGAAACGACAAGTATAGAATGAAAAGGAGTGTGCTGTCACTGGCCAAGGACAGTAGGAGCTGCAGATAGGCAGGAATGCAAAATTAATTTGAATTGTTACTTCCACTTAATCACAATTTAAAAAAGCCAAAAAAAAAACCTTCTCAGATGAAGAGGACCTCCTGGAATTATTGAAAGGAGAATACAAAAGATTAATATATAAAACTCTTTAAGAGATCAGGAAGGAAAAAAAGCAAAAGGCAGCACAGCACAATGACAAACTGAACAGGCTGCAAGAGAGCACAGAGAGACTGTGAGCAGAAATCTAGAAGATTATTAATAAAATCACAGAATTAGACAACTGACTAGAAAGTAAGAGGAGGAACACTGAGGTAACAGAACTCAGAATCACTGAGACCAACATATTTGAGGAAAAACCAGATAAAATAATTTTAAAAATGAGGAACCACTAAGATTTTGTGGGACTCTATCAAGAAAAATAATCTATGAATGATTAGAGCATCAGAATGGAGTAGGAAGTGGGTGTTAACAGAAAAGACAGAGAGAATTGCTGAAGATTTACTGACACAAAACTTCCCTGATAACATGAAAGACGAGAGCTAGCTACCTAAAATGCTCACTGAACTCTACATGAGACAGATCCACCCCCCGCTCTGCCAAAAAAGACACCAAGGCATTAACATCAAACTTGCCAAAACTAAAGATAAGGAGAGAATTTTAACAGCAGCTAGGGAAAAATAAAAAACAATCTACAAAGAGTCAATAAGACTAAGCTTGGACTCCTCAGCACTCAGCTACGAAGGCCATGAGATGACATACACAAAGACCTGAAGGAAAAAACTGCCAGGCAAAATATACCCAGCAAAACTGTCTCTCAAATATGATGGTGACATTTGGACATTTCCAGATAAACAGAAATTTAGAAAATTTGCAAAAATGAAACTAAAATTCTAAGAAACACTAAAGGGAGCCTTTAGTTAGAAAATCATTAACATGAAATGACAACCCAAGACCAGAAAACAGGACAGAGTAACAAGATCCACCCAGAAAGGGAAATCAAGAAAATAAATTGAAGCTAAAATACTGAAAAACAAGTAAACAGAGATGTCATTATTTAAAAGAAGACAACATTATAACAGAAAAGAGGGACTAGGAAAATGTAGTCACAGATCTTTCTTATGGTGAGTGAGTCAAAGGCCTACAAAGAAACAAAAGACTGCTTTAAATTGAGTAAAAGAGGGGTAAATACAAAGGAAATTAACAATCTTACAAACCAAATAAAAAAAGAAAGAAAACCATGAAACTTTAGCACTTACAAAGCCAACAATAAAAAAATGAAAAGAGAACACACAAAGAAAAACGACGAGGGCAGAAAATGAACTGAAACAAAGAAACTGTCAACAACGCACAAAGACATCAAAATGACAGCCCTAAAATCTTATCACTAATTACGCTGAATGTCAAAGGATAAAATGCACCAATCAAGAAACAGAGAGTGGTAGAATAGATAAAAAACACAATCTGTCTATATGCTGCCTACAGGAGACACACCTTAGGCTTAAAAACACCGACCAGAACACAAAGGAGAGGAACAGACACACGAAGTAAACAATGTTCAGAAAGAGCAGGAGTGGGAATATTGATCTCTGACAAGACGGACTCTGAAGCACAATCTACCACAGGGATAAGGAAGGAAACTACATAATAAGTACAGAGTCAATACACCAGGAGGGCGTAACTACATTAACTCTTTATGGAACCAATGATGCGCCTCTTAGGTACCTAAAACAACAATAACAGCATGGAAATGAGAAACAGCTCCACGTTAACAGCAGGAGACTTCAACACACCCTTTTCAGTGAAGACGAGAACATCCCTGTCTTAATTATCTACTGCTGCTGTAACAGAAATAAACATGCAAGTGGTTTTAACAAAGACAAATTTATTCTCTCACAGTCCAGTAGGCTACAAGTCTGAATTCAGGGAACCAGCCTGAGGGAAGGCTTTCTCTCTTTGTTGACTCTGGATGAAGGTCCTTCTGTTGTATCAGTCATCTTCTGGCCTGAGGGCATCTCAGTGCAGGAACCTCAGGTCTAAAGGACACAACTCTGTACAAAATGCTGCTTTCTTGATAGTATGAGGTTCTAGACTCACTGGTTGCTTCCCTAGGATAAAAGGGGGTGCAGGCCACACTCTAGGGTAACTCCTTCAGAGTATTACAGTCCCACTCTAATTCTATTTAACATAATCCAATCTTGCCCTATTCACCACAGACAGAAATTAGGATTTACAATATGCAAAAATCACAAAATGAAGGCCAACCACACAATAGTGGGAATCACGTCCTAGACAAACTGCTACACACATTTTTAGGGGGAACACAATTCAATCCAAGACAATCCTTAAAGAAGCTCAATAAAGACATGAAAGATCCCCAATTGAACAATGGGCAAAGGAGACAGACACAACACTTCACCCAAGAAGACATCCGGGCAGCCAAAAGACGTAAGAGGAAATGCTCACGACCATTAACTATTAAGGAAACCCAAATCAAAACTACAAATACTATCTTGTCCCAACAAGGTTGGCAATAATCCAAAGAATACAAAACAACAAATGCTGGAGAGGCTATGGAGAGAATGGAACTCTCCTACACTGCTGGTGGAAATGTAAAATGATACATCCTCTTTGGAAAGCAATTTGGAGCTTCCTTAAAAAGCCATAAATAGAAACACCACATGACCCAGAAATCCCACTGCTCAGAATATATCCTACAGAAATAAAAGCAGTCACACAAACAGATACATGCACACAAATGCTTACTGCAGCACTGTCCACAATAGCAAAAAGATGGAATCAACCCAGGTGCTTATCAACAGATGAATGGATAAACTAACTATGGTACAAATACTCAATGGAACACTATGCAATGATAAAGAACGATGGTGATTTTAGGAAGAATCTCATAACTTGGTTTCAACTAGAAGACATCATGCTGAGTCAAATCAGTCAGTGGCCTTTTTCTCATACAAACACTGTAGGAGACCTCTGCTATAAGGACTTAAAAATGGACTTAAAAATGGACTTAAGTATAGAAGAAAAGACTCATTGACAGATACAGGGGTGGGGAGGGAGGGAGAGCAATATTCACAGATTAGACAGTTCATAGGAATGTGGTTAGGTGAAGGGAGTGGCAGCACACAGTAGAGGACAGATCAACATAACTGGAATATACTATAAACTGAAAGGTTTTCTAAACTCAATCCAATATGTCAAAGGACAAAGGAGCAGGGACGGGGGTCCAAGGACTATGCTTTCAGGGGACAATGCGGTCAACTGGCATAGCTAGTCTTTAGCTAAAAAAGTCTTCTGCACCCCACACTGGTGAGTGGCATCTGAGGTCTTAAAACCTAGCACACTGCCATCTGAGGAACACCAATGGTCCAAACCTATCTGTAACAGACGATGACTGAGAACATCAAACACAAGAGGAAAAATTATCCCGGCAGGCAGAAGGACCCATATGAATGGGCGACTGCATCAGCATGGCCACCACCAAAGGTAGCCATGATGGGCAACACCAGAAAAAGGGGTGTGCATCTCAAGAACTCTATTAAAAGACCAGAATCAATGGTCTGACAACCTGGGTCCTCTGGGAACAGCCCCTAGACCTGCTGCTGATCATAATCAGAAAGCAGTACTGAGGTCAACTCTTCAGATAAGAATGGACTGGACTTGGGGGCACAGTGTGACTACATGGTGCACATATTTTATGGTTTTATATAAAAGGCTGTCCTACTGGTTTCTTTTTAGAGGGGAGAGACGAGGGTGGAGAGCATGGCATAGCTGCTTGTTAAGAGGGTACTAGAAATATAGAGTAAGGGTGAAGAGGGCAGATGGAGCTGTAGATGGGTGGGTACACAAAATTGATGTGGACTGTATACTTTCATTTAACCAAAATTTAAAAAAAAACATGGAAAATTTAAATGTCACATTAATGAACTTGATCTATAGACATATACCAAACAGCAGCCAAGTATACGTTCTTCTCCAATATACCACTGGAACATTCTCCAGAACACACCACATGTTAGGCCATACAGCACACCTTAACAAAATCCAAAGCCTTAAAATATTACAAAGCATCTTTTCAGACCATAAAGCCATAAAAGGAGAAATCAGTAACAGAAAAAACAAGGAAAAAAATCAATCAAATGCATGGAAACTGAACAACACCTCACTTAACAACTACTGGGTTACAGAAGAAATCAAGACTAGAATAAAGAAATCCACAGAATGAAATGAGAATGAAAACACATCCTACCGGAACCTTGGAAATACAGCAAAAGCAGTGCTTAAAGGGCAGTTTACAGCAATAAATGCACACATCCAAAAAGAAGGGCCCAAATCAAAGCATTAGCCCTATAACTCAAACAGTAGAAAGAGAGCAGCCAAAGAGTCCCTGAAGAAGCTGAAGAAAGCAAATAATAACAATCAGAGCAGAACTAAATGAATTAGAGAAAATGAAAACAACTGAAAGTGTTAACAAGACCAAAAGCTGGTTCTTTGAAAAGATCAACAAACTCAATAAACCACTGGTCAAACAGACAAAAGAAAAACAGGAAAGGAAGGAAATAATCCAAATGAGGAAAGAGATAGATAGTATCACAACAAACCCAACTGAAATTTAAAAAATTCCTAACAGAATACTATGAAGAACTGTAGCCTAATAAATTTGAAAAGCTAGATGAAATGGACAAATTTCTAGAAACACACTACCTGACTAAACTAACAAAAACAGACGTACAAAAACTAAATAAACTCATAACAAAAGAAGACTGAAAACGTAATTTAAAAACTCCCAACAACAAAAAAAAGCCCTGGCCCTAATGGCTTCACTGGAGAATTCTACAAAAGTTCAGAAAAGAGTTAACATTACTATTCATAAGGGTACTCCAGAGCATAGTAAAAGATGGAATACTCCCAAACTCATCCTATGAAGCCAGTATAACTGATACCAAAACCAAGTAAAGCCAGCATAAAAAAGGAGATGTATAGACCAATATCTCTCAAGAACTTAGATGCAAAAATTCTCAACAAATTTCTAGCCAACAGAATTCAATGACATACCAAAAAAGTAATCCATCACAGACAAAGTGGAACTCATATAAGAGATGCAGAGAAGGGTCAACACTAGAAAAGCAATCAATATAATCAACCACATAAATAAAACAAGAGACAAGAACCACTTCATTTTATCAACTGATGTAGAAAAGGCATTTGACAAAATCCAACACCATTCATGTTAAAAAAAACTCTCAGTAAAACAGGGTAAAAGGGACATTCTTCAACATAATAAAGGGCATTTATTCAAAGCCAACAGCCAACATCATCCTAAATAGAGTCTGAAAGCACTCTCCTTGAGAACTGGAACCAGACAAGGGTGCCGACTGTTACTGCTTTTATTCAACACTCTGCTGGAGGTTCTAACCAGAGCAGTCGGGCTAGAAAAAGAAATGAAACGCATCCAAAGCAGTAAGAGAGAAGTAAAAATATATCTATTTGCAGATGATAACATCTTATCCACAGAAAACCCCAAAGAATCCACCAAATAAGGATAATGGAACTAACAGAGCAGTTCAGCAAAGTATCAGGATACAAGACAAACAGAAAAATCAGTTGGATTTCTTCACATCAACCAAGACAACATCAAACAGAAACTCACTGAATCACTACTATTTACAATAGCACTGTCATGGTTGGAATTGTGTCCCCCCAAAAATGTGTGCAGCCACGTGGCTGGGATATGGTTCCCAGTATCTTGGGACTGTCCTCCATTGTGTGGGTTTGCTAACCTGCATGTTAAAGGATTAGGGTGGGGCTGTGAATTCCTGTGGGGGAAGTTTCCCTGGAGTATGGCTTGCCCCACCCTTAATGCTTTTAGCTTGCAAGGAATAAAAGGAAAAAGAAACAAAGGACAATTGAGAACCTCGCTACCATCAAGCAAGCAGCACCAGGAGCAGAGCGCGTCCTTCAGACCAGAGGTTCTTGCGTGAGGATGTTCCCTGGACAAAGACTGATGCAATACTGGACTTTCCTCCAGAGCTGACAAGGGGAAAGTCTTTCCCTGGAGCGGACACCCTGAATATGGACTTGCAACCTACCGGACTGTGTAAGAATAAATCTTTCTTTGTTAAAGCCATCCACTCTGTGGTATTTCTGTTAGAGCAGCCCTAGCTGACTAAAACAAGCACCAAGACAATAAAATACTTAGGAATAAATCTAACCAGAGACATTAAAGACCTATACAAAGAAAACTGGAAGATACTACCTCAAGAAACCAAAAGAGACTGTGCAAGCGGAGAAATCCACCACGCTCACTGACTGGAAGACTCAGCATTGTGAAAATGACTATTCTACCCAAAACAATCTATAGACACAGTGCAATCCAGATCTCAATTTTAATGGCATTCTTTAATGAGATGGAGAAATGAATCACCAACTTCTTATGGAGAAGGATGAGGTCCTAGATAAGTAAAGCATTAATGAAGAGCATAGTAGGAGGCCTCACACAACCTGACTTTAGAATCTATTCACTGCCAGGGCTGTCAAAACATCCTGGCACTGGTGTAACAACAGATACATATACCAATGGAACAGAATTGAGAATTCAGACATAAAATCATCTGTCTATGAGCAGGGGATGTTTGCCAAAGGCTCAAATCTATTAATTAGGAGAAAAGACAGTGTCTTTAACAAACAGCATAGGCACAACAGGATATCCATCCACAAAAAATGAAACAAGACCTGTATTTCATACCATGCATAAAAACTAGCTCAAAATGGATCAAAGACCTAAATATAAAATGTAAAATGATAAAGGTCATGGAACAAAAAATAGTGACAATGCTGGAAGCCCTAATACACAGCATAAACAGAAGATAAAACATTACTCACTATCATAGTGATCTAGTGCTGCTCTAAAAGAAATAGAAATGGGTTCACTTTAACAAAGAAGTTTATTCTCACATAGTTCAGAAGGCTGGCAGTCTGAATTCAGGGTGCTGCCGTAGGGGAACACACTCTCTGTTGGCCCTGAAAGTCCTGTCATCCATCTTCCTTAGCTCTGGGAGTGTCTCAGCACAGGAATCACAGATCCAAAGTACACACCTGATCCTGGTGCTGCTTTCTTGATGGTGTGCAGTCCCCAGTTGTTTATTTACTTCCCCCTTTCCTTTTATCTTGTGTAGGATAAAAGGTAATGCAAGCCACCACCCCAAGGAAACTCCCTTTACAATGGATCACGGAGATAACCTTAGGAAGGGTGTTACATTCCCACATTAATCCTCCTTAACATAATCCAATCGTGCCCTGTTAACCACAGACAGAGAAGAGAATTTATAATGTTGGAAAATCACAAAACAGAGGACAATCCCACAGTAGCGGGAATCACAGCCTACTTAAATCGATGCACTCCTTTTTGTGGGAATTCAATCTATGACACTAGCAATGCAAAAAAAAACAGAAGAGAAAATAGGTAACTGGGAACCCCTAAAAATCAAACACTTATACTCATCCAAAGCCTTCACAAAAAGAATGAAACGCAATCTACAGGTTGGGAAAAAAAATTTGGGTATGACGACTCCAATCAGTGTCTAATCTTTAAAAAATTTCCACTGGAAGACATTACGTTGAGCGAAAGTAGTCAGCGACAAAAGGACAAATATTGTATGCGACCCGTACGATAAGATCTCAAAAACAGACTTGTGTATAGAAGAAAAGACTCTTTGACAGCTGCAAGGGAGGGGAGGGAGGGAGGGCAAAGGGGGAAAGGTTTAGATTATATAGTTGCTAGAAATGTGGTTGGGTGAAATCGGTGGTAACACACATTAGAAACAAGAACAACATTAAGTGGACTTCAGCATAACTTGAATACTCTTTTCATCTTAACCCAATACTGCAAGGATACAGTAGCTGGGGCAGGGGGCAGGGGACCATACTCTTAGGCGAAATCAAGGCCAACTGGCACAACTAGCGTTTTGCTAAGAGGGCTCTCTGCACCCCACATTGGTGAGTGGCGTCTGGGGTCTTAAAAGCTGTCAAGCGGCCATCCGAGGGCACAGCAAATGGTCCCAACTCAGCAGGAACAGAGGCTCACCGAGGACCAATATGACATGGGATAAAGACAACCCAGAAGATAGAGAGACCCACGTGAGTGGGTGCCTGCATCAACTTGGGACTGGAAGAACCCAACTGTGCCCGGCCACCACCAGTGATAGCCGCGATGGAGCTCACTAAGTTGAGTCTCACTGGCAACACAAGAATAAAAAGGGGTGCACCCTGAGATCTCCACTAAAAGACTGCAATTGATGGTCCAGCAGTTTTGGGGTTCTCTTGGGAGCATGGCCCCTGGCCCTGATGTTGCCCTTGCCCATAAATCATAATGAAGGTCTACTCTCTGGACACGAATAGATTGGACTTGGTGACGCAGAATGACCATTTATTGGATGCACTTTATGGTTCTATACATCTATAGGATATCATCCTGCTGACCTCAGGCTGGAGGAAGGAGAGTGGGTGCAGAGGAGGGGAAGGAGACTGTTGGGAGGATGAGACATGTATGGAGCAGAGAGGAACAGTGTGCTGTCACTGGGGAGGGAGAGCAGTGGAAGCTGCATATAGTTGGGCATGTAAATTTATACCAGAATGTACATTTTCACTCAGTCATATTAAATTAAAAAAAAAATTTCCACAACAAAAAGACAATTAAAAAAATCGCCAAAGGTATGAACAGGTACTTCACCAAAGGAGACATTCAGCTAAATAAAAGACACATGAGGAAATGCTCGTGATCATTAGCCATTAGAGAAATGCAAATCAAAACTACAATGAGACACAATCTCATCCCAACAAGGTAGGCATTAATCTAAAATAACATGAAATAACAAATATGTAGAGGCTGGGGAGATCCTGGAACACTTACACACTGCTGGCAGGAATGTAAAATGGTACAATTCTTCTGGAACTCAACTTGGCATTTTCTTAAAAAGCTAGAAATACAAACACCATACAGTCCAGCAATCCCACTTCTTGGAATAAGAGTAATAATAGCTGCCACCCAAATAGATGCATGCACACCAATGCTCACTGTAGACTGCCTACAATAGCAAAAAGATGGAACCAACCTAGGTGCCTATCAATGGATGAAAGGATAAGCAAACGAGGGTATATTCACACAACAAAACACTGTGCAATGATACAGAACAACAATGAATTTCGGAAACAACTCACAGCATGGAGGAAATCAGGAAGGCATTATGCTGAGTGAAATTAGTTAGTTGCAGAAGGAGAAATATTATGTAAGAACACTATCATAAGGGCTCAAGAAAAGGTTTAAACACAGAAGAAAACAGTTGCTGATGATTACGAGAGGACGGAGGGAGAGCAGTATTCACTAACTAGATAGCAGACAATTATTTTGGGTGAAGCAAGGGACAACGCACAGTAGAGAAGTAAGCACAAACCAACTAAACCAAAAGCTAAGAAGTTTCCAGAATATAGCTAAACACTCAGAAGAAAGAATGGCAGGGGTGTGGGAACCATGGTTTCAGGAGACACCTAGGTGAACAAAGTTCTGCATCTCTCTTTGGTGAGTGCTGTCTGGTGTACTGAAAGCTACCAAGTGGCCACCTGAGAAGCATCAGTTAGATCCAATTCACCTGGAGCAAACAAGAATGAAGACCATCAAAGATAGAGGGAAATACTGAGCCTACGACACAGAAAGGACCACATCATCGAGACAGCACATCAGTGTGAGACCAGAAGAACAAGATGATGCCCAGATACCATCAGAGACTGTCCTGACATAGTGTGAGAAAAATGGGGTACAGAACTCAAAATCTATTAAAAAGACCAGATTGACAGAGTGGAGGGGTCCCAGAAGACATTGCCCCCAAACTCTCAGTTAGCCCAGAACTGAAACCATTCCTGAAGCCAACTCATCAGATACTGGATTGGACTACAGTACACAGTCAAGTCATCTTGAAGATTACAGTGCACTTGACCCAAGCCATGCTATTTTCAATCACATCATATGCATGTAAAAGCTGGACAATGAATAAGGAAGACAGACAAACTGATGTCTCTGAACTGTGGTACTCGGGAAGAATACCGAATATACCATGGACTGACAAAACAAACAGATCTGTTCTGGAAGAAATACAATCACAGTGTTCCTTTGAAGCAAAGTTGGTGAAACTGTGTCTTGTCTACTTTGGACATGTTGACAGGAGAGATCAGTCCCTGCAAAACATCATGCTTGGTAGAGTGGAGCGTCAGTGAAAAAGAGGAAGACCCTCAACAAGACGAACTGACAAGGGGGCTGCAACAATGGGCTTAAGCATAAAAACAGCAGAGAATAGGAATTCCAAGTGCAGAGAATGGGAACTCTGGAACACCTAATTGTGCTTTAAGGAATCTCTATATGGATCAAGAGGCAATCTTGCAAACAGAACAAAGGGACACTGCATGCTTTAGTCAGGAAACGTGTGAGTCAGGGTTGTATCCTTTCCTCTCACTGTATCTTTTTAATCTATATGCCAAGCAAATAATCTGAGAAGCTGAATTACATGAAGAAGAACGAGGTCTCAGGATTGGAGGACAACTCATTAACAACCTGCATTACATAGACAACACCATCTTACTTGCTGGAAGTCAAGATTTGAGACACTGCTGAAGATCAAGGACAATAGCCTTCAGTATGGATTGTACCTCAACATCAGGAAAACAAAAATCCTCATAACTGGACCAGTAAGCAACACTGTTATAAATGGAGAAAGGGTTGAGGTTGTCAAGGATTGTATTTTACTTGGGTCTACAATCAACACCCATGGATGCACCACTCAAGAACTCAAAAGATGCATGGGGGGTACACAGTCAAGCTGGCGGACTAAACACACATCTCCCTAAATCCCTCTGGAAACCAAGACCTGAACTGATAATTAAACAGAACATTCTAGACACCCACATTGCCCTAGGACACAGCATAGGGCTGTTAACTTGTACTTCATGCCACTGAATGGAAAATTTCCTCTCTTTCACTGACCCCACTCTTCACGAGAGCTGGGTTTCACAGGCTGAAGGTAACTCGCCATTTTCACTTTTTCTTTTTTTCTCTGTGTTAGCCAGTGGGTGGAGCTGGGACTGGACTAGCAGCTAACGTCAGATGCACTGCTGGTGGGATCAGCAGGAGAAATTGCCATATTTTGAGAGCCCAGCCTTGGATTCTGAGCATCTCGGCACCTTTAGCCTGTCTTTCCAAGTAGCTGGTATGGACACAGGCACCAAGCTTGTGTGGGATGCCACCTTGTTCCATTGGCAGGTGGATACACCCATACAGAGGCCCCAGCTGGACCTAGTTCCTAAGCTGGGAGGCAGCGCTTGCCTGGAGGAGAGTGCTTTTCCAGCAGAAAATCAGTATTCTACACAGCGTCGCCTACAGCTGGAGCCTGACAGCAGAGGCCAGCAGGCCACTAGCCTTTCTGTATTTTGAGATAGTTCGTAACATCTGGGGTTGGACATAGAGGTGCTTACTTTGTCAGTTGGGAAGAGGTACCTCTACACCTGAAAACATGACCGACTTTGGAAGTAGTCAGATACATTTTACCTTCTATTTTAAGACAGCCTAGAGAAACTCTCAGCATCTCTCCTAGCCTCTACTGACTCACATGGTGCCCCAAAAGCAACAAACTCTGGAGAAAACCATAACCAAGAAATCACCCATGGCTTCAGAAAGCCCCCAAAAGAAAGCACCATAAAACTTCACAGGCGAAGAAACCTTTCTGAAATTATCGGAAGGTGAATAAAAAAGGATTATGTACAGAGCCCTCCTAGACCTTATACAAAATGCAGCAGACCAAAATAAAAAATTAAGCAAGCTGTTTGATCTAATGGAATACCAGAACTTGGAAATCCAACAGATCAAGAGCAACATCAAACATATAAAAACTTCGATTCAAAGCCAAGAAAACAGAATGGAACAAATGGAAAATAGACTTTCTGATTTGGAAGACACAGCTACTGACTTCAGCATCTATGAGGAGAAATCAGAAAAAAGAAAACAAGAAAAATGAAGAAGCATTAAGAAGCATGTGGGACTCTATTAAGAGGTACAATCTACAATTACCTGGAGTTCCCGAACAGCACGAGACACCTAAGAACACAGACAGCACAGGTGCTGAGTTGCTGAGAGAGAACTTCCCAGAAATTATGAAAGCAGAGAATACAGATATCTAAGATGTACATCGAACACCACTCAATATAGATCTCAAAAGAAAGACTCCAAGACATATTATAATCAAGCTTAACAAAATGAAACACAAGCAGAAACTCTTAAGGCAGCAAGACTCAAAGCAAAGCCGACATTCAGAGGGAAACCCCACAGGCTTTCATCAGATTTCTCAGCACAAACCATGCTGGCACTCAGACAGTAGCATGACACATTCAAAGCCTTGAAGGAGAAGAACTTCCAATCAAGAATTATATATCCTGCAAAACTATCTATCAAATATGAAAGTGAAATTAAGACCTTCGCAGATGAACAGAAAAACTCAGAAACTCTGTAAAAACCAAATCAAAGCTCAAGAAATACTGAAAGACTCTCTTGCCTTAGAAGAACAAAACCACTAACTTTATATTTCAGAAGCAAATACAGGACACATCACCCAGAATCTTACTCAGTAAAGGAAGGCTCCAAACTTAATCAAAGCTATAACAGTGAAAGAAATAATCCAGTGATCATATCCTGAAACCTATGATGTCGTATTGAAAAGAGGGATGTATTACAGTTGTTATAGTCCTTCCAGATGGAGAGGAAGTTGATAAGAATGATGGTAATTAAAATTGGGTTTATATATAGTTTATTAAAGGGTATCACAGGGGCAGCCATAAAGCACAATAACAATGCAACATATCAAATCAAGAAACGTACTACAGGAGTCTCAACAACCACAAAACGAACCCTGAAAAGGGTGAAAAATCAACTCAAAAAGAGGAATGTCCTAGAATAGATTAATAAGAACAACAAAGAAAATATCATCACAAAACTAAACATATCACAATGGCAGCACTAAACACATACCTATCAGTAATTACACTGAATGTGAATGGACTGAACACTCTAATAAAGAGACAGTGAGTGACAATCCTGGATCAAAAGACACGATCCATCCATATGTTGTCTACAAGAAACTCACCTTAGACTTAAAGATAGGAACAAACCGAAAATTAAAGGATGGCAGAATATATATCAAGCTAACAATGAACAAAGAAGAGCAGGTGTGGCAATTCTAATCTCAGATAAAATGCATTTTAATGTAAAATCCACTATCATGGACAAAGATGGTCACTATTTATTGCTGAAAGGTTCACTACACAAGCAGGACTTAACAATATTAAATATTTATGCACCTAATATTAGAGCACCTAAATATATCAAAGAAACACTCACTACGCTCAAAAATGAGACAGATCACTCCACAATAATAGTGGGAGACTTCAACACTCCACTCTCAATACTGGACAGATTGTCTAGATAAAAAGCTCGATAAAGACACAGAAGACCTTATTGCCACAATTAACCAACTAGACCTCATCGACATATACAGAACTTCCTATCCATCAGCGGACAATTACACCTTCTTCTCCAGTGCACGTGGAGCATTCTCCAGAATAGACCATGTGTTAGGACATAATGCAATTCTCAACAAAATCCATACCACTGAATAAATGCAAGCATCTTCTCAGATCATAAAGCCATAAAAGTCGAAAGCAATAGCAGAAAAAACACAGACAGTGGAACTCATGGAAACTGAACGACATCTTTCTTAAATAGCCATGGATTCTATACAAATGAAGGATGAAATTAAGAAATGTATGGATTCCAAAGAGAACGAAAACACTTACTACGAGAACCTATGGGATACAGCCAAAGCAATGCTCAGAGGTCAGTTTATCTCCATAAATGTACAGATCTGGAAGAAAGAAACTAAATCAAGGAACTAACCCTACAGCTTGAACAAGTACAGACAGAACAACAGAGGAACCCCTCAGGCACCAGAAGAAAACGGATCATAAAGATTAGAGCAGAGCTAAATCAACTAGGGAACAGAAGAACTGAAAAAACTGAAAAGACCAAAAGCTGGTTTTCCGAAAAGATCAAAAAAATTTACAAACCACTGGCTACACTTACTAAAGAAAAACAGGAAAGGAAACAAATAACCCAAATAAGAAATGAAAGGGGAGTTGTCACCACAGATCCAACAGAAATAAAAATTATCAGAATACTATGAAATTCTGTACTCTAACAAATTTGAAAATCTAGAGGAAATGGACAAATTCCTCAATTCATATCACCTACCAAAATTATCACAAGGTGAAGCAAAACTACTTAATAAACCCATCACAAAGGAAGACATTGAAAAAGTCACCAAACAACTGCCAACCAAAAAAAGCCCGGGCCCAGATGGCGTCACCACAGAATTCTACCAAGCTTTTAGAGGAGAGTTATCTCCAATACTACTGAGACTATTTCACAGTATAGGAAGGGAGGGAATACTCCCAAATTCATTCTATGAAGCCAGCATAACCCTAATACCAAAGCCAGGGAAAGACCCAACCAAAAAGGAGAACTACAGATCATTATCACTCATGAATCACTCATGAATCTAGATGTAAAAATCTTCAACAAAATTCTTGCCAACAGAATACAACAACATATCAACAAAATAATCCATCATGACCAAGCTGGATTCATACTAGGGATGCAAGGCTGGTGCAGCATCAGAAAAACAATTAACGTAATCAACCACACAAATATCACAAAAGACAAGAATCACCTGATCTTGTCTATTGATGCAGAAAAGGCATTTCATAAAGTCCAGCACCCACTCATGATAAAAACTTTCAGCAAAATAGGAACAGATGGCAAATTCCTCTGTGCAATAAGGGCCATTTATACAAAACCAACTGCCTATGTCATCCTGAATGGAACGAGACTGAAACATTTTCCCTCGAGAACAGAAACTAGACAAGGATGCCCACTTTCACCTTTCCTATTCAACACTGTACTAGAAGTTCTAATCAGAGGAATTAGACAAGACCCAGAAATGAAGAGCATCTGCATCGGCAAAGAAGTCAAAATCTCCCTATTTGCAGATGATTGTATATGCAGAGAATCCTAAAGAATCCATAAGGAAACTACTCAAACTGATAAGAGTTCAGCGAAGTCTCAGAATACAAGATAAACATTAGGAAATCAGTAGGATTCCTTTATAACAACAAGATTTTTAAGGAAGAAATCACCAAATCAATACCATTTACTATAGCTCTTAAGAAGATAAAGTACCTAGGAACAAACCTAACCACAGAAATAACACATCTTTACAAAGAGAACAAATCCTTACTACAAGAAACTAAGTGAGACTTACATAAACGGCAAAACCTACCCTGCTCATGGATAGGAAGACTTAACATTGCGAAAATGCTTATTTTACCCAAAGCAATCAACTTCTATAATGCAATCCCAATACAAATTCCAGGGACATTTTTTAGTGAGATGGAGAAACAAATCACCAACTTTGTTTGGAAGGGAAGAAGCTCCAGATAAGTAAAGCACTACTGAAGAAGAAGAGCACACTGGGAGGCCTATCATTACCTGACTTTAGAACCTATATACTGCCGCAGTAGCCAAAACAGCCTGGTACTGATACAGAAAGAGACAGACAGATCAATGGGACAGAATTTAGACCCCAGAGATGACACCATCTTCCTGTGAACAGCTGATACTTGACAAAGGCCCTAAGGCATTAAGCTGGGGTAAAAACAATCTCTTCAACAAATGGTGCTGGCAAAATTGGATATCCATCTGCAATAAACTGAAGCAAGACCCACATCTTACACCTTATACAAAAGCCAACTCAAACTGGATAAAAGACCTAAATATCAAATCTAAAACAATATAGCTCTCTGGTTTCCCCACAGACACAGCTCGGCAGACCACGACCCCAACCCTCCAAAGCAGGAGCTGTCTAGTTTCTCCACAGACATAGCCCCGCAGCTGCTCTTCCTTTTAGGCTTTTCTCCTTCACCACTGCTGTCCAACTGTATTTCAGTGAACATCGTGATCACAGTGAAAGAGTAAAGCCCTAATTCAGTAACTCAGGGACTCAGGATTTAAGATCCTGTGAGGGGACACCATGCCGCAGGATCCCCAGGGCAGAGCAGGCAGAGCACTCTGAAACTGGCTCCGTCACGTCAGCAGAGGAGTGTGTGTAAACCTGGTTCTCGCCCAAGGAGGCACATGACACATGGAAAGAGAGAAGGCAAGAGGGCAGCCGGTGTGTGTATGTGTCCGTGTGTGGGAACATGTGCATGCAGACATACAGGCATGTGCATGCACCATGCACACATATGTTCTTGTTCCACTGGCCAAAATGGTGAAGCCATAAGAACATCCCAGGTGTGGAGGAGGTGTGTGGGCAAGCACAACTGCCCAGGGCACCTCGGAAATGGCCGATTCCGGGGCTGGACCCAGACATACAAGACGAACTGGGGTGCCTTTCCTGCCAGAAAGAAAGAAATGCTCCAAAGATGACAAGACCATGACACAGGGCCCCTGGTGCCCACTGCAGGAAGGAACCTTTCTGGGACAGTGTGTGTACAAAGACAACCGAGGACAAATGAGCTGCAGCCCACTTACAATGAAAAGGCACCAATGCGAACAGGTCCACATGGACAGTGAGCAAACGCTTTACACAGGGCAGGGGTCTCTCTTCTGTTTCTTTTTATTGTAAAAATACATATAACAGAACATTTGGAAGGCAGGGCTGCCTCAGTACAGACAAAACTGCATGAAAAACACTGACTGTCCTCGCTGATGGGGAGTGAGATGTGCGCATGACCCGAAGGCATGTGTGCCTGGCCCACAGGTATGTGCATGACCCACACAGTGCTGGCAGGTGGCAGGGGAACACAACAGGGCACGGTAGAGGGGTCACCCCACACCCAGCTGGGCAACCAGAGGTGAAGCCCCTATGAGGGCAGGCAGATGTCCAGGCAGGACACACAGGGAGGAGCCCAGCTCCTGTTGTGACCACAACACACCAATGTCACAAGAGACAAAGGTGGCACTGAGAATCTCCCAGGTGCCACAAGGCTAAGAGCCCCAGCTGCAAAGGCGAGGTCTGACCTTGGGTGGTACCTGCACAAGGTGTCCATGCGAGGGACACACCAGCACTGGACTCACAGAAGGGACGGCAGACTCATGGCTGTGCAGGTGCACACAGCCTCCGACGGCAGAGGGCAGGCCTGCATGTGGGGCACGGGTGGTCATGAGAGGCTGGGCTTGGTCTGGGTGAGAGTCCCACGCTCCCAGGACTGCTCTCATCCTTGCAGCTTTACTGCAAGGTGGAATTATTTCCCAATTAAAGGCTAAAAATCAGACAAAAGGAAAGAACCACAGCTAAACACCAGAGGGTAAGGTTGGCATGAAATGGGTGGCTCCTGAGCCGGGCGACCACAAGGGTGCAGAGTTCCCAAATGTGGGAATAGCCCTAGATGGGCGATGCAGCACGGGGACCCCCCATGCCATGACAGTGTGTCACCACCACGAGACCCTCAGACGGCGCTTCCCTACAAGAAAGCCACCCGCTCGTGGGCCTGGCTGCTGCGCCTCACCTCGTGCTTGATCCGGAAGCCCTGGGCTCGTGCGCATCAGCATCATGGCTCCTGCATTCGTAGTCCTGGGTCTGGGACATCGCCGTCTGCTGCCTCAGAACCCAGTGGCTGGCTGGCTGGCGCACGGATGTCACTGGGTCATCGGGGGTGCCTCCAGCCTCAGACAGGCAGGTGCTGCGTTAGAGAGAGGAGAGTTCTGTGAGCAGCCGCCCGGGAAGCGACTGGCATGAAAGGCCAGGAAACGTCTTTTACACTGGTGGGCTTTAGGGGCCCTGCCATTTCAGTGCCCCACTTTCCAAATGCACGGGTGACAAAGCAAGCCAGGCCTTCTGGCCTCGGCAATGCCCTCGAGGATGCTCTGTGTGCCACGCCCCACCCGTGTGGCCAGGAGAACCTGCTCGCCCAGCTTCCTGGCAGTGGCTGCAGCCCCGACACAAGCCCATGATGCTCACAGACTCACTCAAAGGGCCCTCAGGAGGGCCACTGTACCACATCTGCAGTGCAGGGACTACCGGGCCTGGGGATGCAGGATCCTGAGGGCTCCGAGAAGACAGCCTGACCACCACCCCAAGACTCGGCTCTAGCACAGAGATAGTCCAGAGACAGCCCCTCCCTCACAGTGACTACGAGAACCAGACAAACGGCGATCCCAGAGCACGTAACCTGAGCAGTCAGAGGTCCCAGCACGCTGCAGGGCTCAGTGGTCACAGGCAGGTGCAGTTAAAGCATGGTGCAGTACCACCGCAGCCACCCAGACAGCTGACAGGGAAAAACACCAACACCAGATGGTGGCAAGGACATGGGCAAGGGGAACACTTGCACAAGCTGCTGGAACACCCATGCTGGCTGTCCCTTGGTGCAGACAGTCCCCATCCAGGGGCAGAGGTACACACCTGTGCTAGCTAGGATGTGTGCACACTTAGGGCGCCCATGCTGGCCAGCCTGTGGGGAGCTCTCCACATCTAGGGGCAGAGGTGCATACCTTGTCCACCAGGACACCACGCAGTGTTTATGCCCAGAGTCTGTGCAGGTGCCGGTGGCAGGGCAGGGGCCCTGTGCATGCAGCCACTACTCAGCAGGGAGGGCAAAGGGCCGCACTGCCACCTGCAGAAACCACCCAAACAGGGCAGCAGGAGTGAGGAAAGCCAGAGCTTGAGGTCTACGCTCGCCTGATTCTCTTAGAACGTCAAGGTCAACACCAGGCAAGGCTGTACCTGAGGCTGGACATTAGGACCCACAGCCGAGGCTGGACGAGGGCCGGGAGCTTCCCAGCCAGCCCTGCCTCCTGGCCAAGGTGCTACTGCACAAGGGCTCAACTGGTGAAGGCTCAGAGTGCCCCACTTCTGACTACTTGTCTGCAGACACCAGCAGCATGGACACTGTGGCCCCATGCATGCCAGCCACGGCCCAGGGGAAGGGGCCTCGCAGGCAACGGGAGGCTTCCTCTAGGTCCCAGGTGGAACCAGAGAGCTCAGCCTACTCCTTGTGCATGGCTAGAGGACCCCTGGGATTTACGCAGGCTTCGGTCACTTGGATGTTCACTCGGTCACCAGTCCCACGTGGAGGACTACCAGGAGTGAAATCTTCAAATAGGAAACCCAAGTATTTCCAACCTCTTAGGTGTCTCAAGGAAGAACAGGCGACACAGAATGGCTTCAACCTTTTTCTTCACATGAGAACAGCTGTGTTCAGGGAATTTTGGAAAGCAGACGGATAAACGCCTTGACCCCACCACTCAGCTGTGTCTCCCTCCTAGGGCACAAGGCACAGTGGTCAGCTGCCATGGAATCTCTACCACAGCAGGAGACCCTGCTGTCCCTCAGGACTCAACCTACCCAGCACACCTCAGTGAGGCCTCCTCCTGCCTCAGGGAGACTGTGCAGAGTGGGGACACCACATGCCCTGGGTCTGACATCAATCTGGTAGTGTTGGTCCTATGATCCCGCTCTTCTTTTCTGAAGCTGTTCTGGAAATGCTACGGCTTTTTCATTTCCACATGAATTTCAGAATCAGCTTCTCAGTTTGTACAGAACAGCCTGTTGAGGTGCTGATTACAACTGCAATGAATATTTAGATTAGTGTGAGGAAAACCAACATTGTAACAGCATTAAATCTTTCATTCCATGAACACACATGATGACTCACGAGCTGCGACAAAGACACCACACTAACCTAAGACACCAACAGCCAGGAAAGCCGTTGAAGGGCCCAGGGCCATCTGCACACCTTCACAATGTCCTAGGAATCCAAAACTGTCCTAGATACACTGAAACCAGCAGGAGCTGGCACTCAACAGCTCTGGAAAACCCTCCGCCTCTGGCCGACTGCAGTCTTACTGCTCCTCTGCCCGTCACTGCAGCAGAAAGTATCTGCGTTTTCCTTCTCTGGTATGTTTCCGTGTTACACAGGTTCTAGCTTTTACAGGTTTTACTGCATCAAGTTTACTTAGCAAAAAACACTTGTTTGAAGAAAAAGTTAACCAAACACCCCCGGCACGGGTCACTGTCCTCCTCCAGTGTTTTCTGATGCCCCTCCCCCTTTAAAAATCAGACGTGATCCTCTTAATGGCTGAGGCTGCAAGAAACTGAATCTGCTACGGGATAACCAGGTTGTGCTACCACTGACCTGTACGTCCTGCCTCCCCTCAGCACCACACTGATTTTAACCACCATGACTGTATTTTTAACGCTCAATAAGGTTCACGTGCGTTATTCTCTTCCCTCTGTTACCCTACATCATCAAATGTTTACAACCGTCTCATCTGTTTGTTAAGATGAACTTCAGAGTGCAGTTGTTAACATTTCTCTCACACACACACCAAAAACCCTACTGATGTTTCGACTAGCACCACATTGGACAGGCAACTTATGCAGAAAGGGGGGCATGGTCTGCCCTTCAGTCTTCCACTCCGGAACACGCTGCATCTCTAGTAACACACGGCATCCGCTGGCTCTGGACGCAGTCGAAGCTTTCTTCACACTCAGCTTATACATTCTGAGAGTTATCCTTCATTCTTTGTTGTCCCTAGAACCCGAAGGAGAGTTTTGGGAGACTCTGTTCCTTTCTAACATCCCAGTTATCGGTTTTATGTATTTGTTACTCGGACTACTGCATTGCCCTGTGCCAGAAAAATCTTTCAACACTTATAAAGTTGTTTCTGTTTCAAAGGTCATTGCTCCAAGTGACCACGGCGTCTGCTGTGTTCCCACGCTGTCATCTTAGCCTTTACTTCAGTAAACGCAGTTGTTTCTCTGCCACTGCACAACTCTGAACGACGAGGACAATGGTGGATCCCACTTGCATGTTCTCTTTAATGCCAAGGAGCTTTCTCACGAACCTGACATGACAGCCATCTGTGGGCACCCACAGCCCTCACAGCAAGCAGCCTGTGTGCTGTCTACAGGCGCCATCTCTGGGGGTGGGGGCTCCAGAGGAGCTCTCTTGGGTTGATCTCGCATGCCCGCTCCCCAGCAATGATGTCCAGGAGTGTCCTCCTGCTTACTCAGCATTCACTCCAGGCGACACGTCTTGACCCTCAGGACTATGCAGACATCACCCTGCTGGATGAGGTGCTGCTGAGAGAGAAGCACTGGAGCTGGATAAGGGTCCCCAAGATGAGGCCCGCACCACTGGGGCCTGGTGTCAGCTACTTTGTTGCCACCTCCTCTAGAACACACTGTGCCCTTCAGTCCACAGCCACCTCCGCCCCAACCCAGCACACTCTGCCCCACGCTTTCAGCACGGCTGCTGTCCCCTCCGCGGCAGGCACTGCTGCCGGTCTCCGAGCGGGTCCTCCCACCCAGCAGCTCTTGACTGCCTCTCCACTCTTCCCTCCCCTTCTGTTTCTTCAGGCAACCAGTCTTCTAGGTGGCCGTGTCCCTGCAGCAGCGTCCATCCTAGCTCTCAGAAGCACGGAGGAGGTTTCACTCTGTGGCGGTCTGACCGCCTTCATTCCTCAGCCTGCCCCGACTTCCACCCCATCACCTGGTCTCTGAGTTCCTCTCGGCCTCCCATCTGTTCAGCGTGCAGAGAAGGCTCCGTCGGGGACGGCCTCTGTCTTCCCGGGCTGTCCTTTTCTCAGGGTTCGCTCCACCAGCTGTTTGCACATGGCTTTGTGGCACTGCTGGTTGCATGCACCTTGAAATCCGGAGAGGGAAAGGGCCGCGCCAGGGCTCCCCCGCCAGCTTCTCACCGGCCCTGCTCTGGGGGTGCTCTGCTGTCACAACATCTACAGTTGCAAGTGACAGAGCCCATAAAACCGCAGAGATGACTGACGGGCAGACACAGGAACGAGAGGCCACGGGGAGCTACCAGCTCTGTCTCCCCTCAGGGGCCAGCTGCGCACTGAGCAGTTGTACTTGCCAGCAAGTGTCTCTGCGTGCAGCTTCAGGTACAAAACCCACCAGTGGGCAACAGCCCTTCCCCAGGCATCTCCTCTCCAGCGGCTCCAGCAGAAAAGTCGGGGGTAGGTTCTAGGCAGTCACAGTGGTCTCAGGAGCAGATATGGCCCACCTGGCCTGGGGCTGCAGTGGTGGGTGGGGAATCTCCACGCAGACTGGGGAGAAGGCATGCCCCGGAGGAAGCCCCACTGCTGGCAGCCAGGGAGCACAGGGAAGGTCCCTCCGCACACCCTAAGGGGAGCTACAGGCCCCGGTCCACATCTGGGGACTCTCCTCGGGCCCAGCATCTCAACGGCAGGTGGCTGATCTGACCCTCTCTGGGTCCCATCTCACCCAGCAGTATCACCGTCCGGGAGAAAAGGCAGGGCCTCTGAGTGTCCTCCCTGCAGACCCAGGTCCTCTAAACCAGAGCGTGTCCCAGTTCCAGAGAGCCTCCCTGCTCTGCCCTCTGCACCCAGAGTCCTGAGAGTTACTGCACAGTAAGCCCTGTTTCTGGTTTTCATCCTTTTTGCTCAGTTTGGTGAATGTCCGAGAGAGAAGCCGAATAAGTGAGTCCTCACTCGGCCATCATTTCCGGAAGGCCCCGGCTCTGCGCTCAGCACTGTCTTCGGTCAGGGAGTCTTCTGGTTCTCAACAATGGACTTGTCTGGGCTTCCTGCTCTGAAAGGCCCAGTGAGCAGGAGACACAACGCCCCATTCTCCCCGGGTGGACGGGGTGGAGGAGGGGCAGGCCTCACTGGCTCCAAGCAGAGGGAGGGTCCCTCAGCTCCCTCCAGAGCACAGCAGTGTCACTGTGAAACCACAGTCCAGCCCTGTCCCAGCGGCGAGGTCAATTCAGTAGGCCAGTACAGCTCTCCAAACTGTCCTGGAGCCACAAAGAGGATGTCAGCCACACCACAGGCCAGAATGGGCCACACCCCTACCCGGCCCCGGAGGCAGTGACACGGGAAGCACTAGATGGTCGTGTGGAGGTGTGTCCCTGTGCTCAGGGAGGATGGAAACCTTGCGTCTCTGCCGGCTGTGGACCGACCTGGACAGCCCTTGGCCAGCTCCCTCCACCTCCACACCGCCAGCCTGGTGCAGCTTCTAGGTGGAATAGGGAGCCCCTGCACTCTCCCTGGTCCAGGACTCCCCTTGGATACATGCACTCCCCAGACCCTGAGTCATGGATCCCACCTAGAGCGTGAGAACACCTGCACACCTACACATCCAGCTGTGACGGGGAGCCTGGCTCCCTGAGTGAGACAGAAACACAAGGACACAGGAAGAGCATCTGGGAGCAGAGTCACCCAGCTCTGCCCCAAGGGGACGAGAACACTGCTAGCCACTTGGAGCCCCCCTTTCCCTCAGGGCTGCACCTGGGGGCTGCCACTCCTGGGACCCCTGAAGCCTCAGGTGATGGGAGAGGAGTATGCCTTTCACCCAAGGCAGCCCTGGACAGTGGTGGGGGGTGGGCTCAGGGGCACACAGCACAGAGGCTGTGAGCAGGGAGGTTCTTGCTTAAATCTCTTTAGAGGATAATTGCTTTAAAACGCCCAGAATAAACGAATGCCTTTTGTTCACTACTGTGCCTCTTAGTATCTACCAACATCCAGTAAACGTTTGCTCAGGAACGAATATTTTAAGTGAAATAACTGGTTGATTTCTGAACAAATCTGAAAGGAAAGCTAGAGTTTTAGACTTCTGACAGAGAGACGCAGAAATTCAGGGGCCTGTTGTGGCGGAGGGTGCTGCTTCTCACCTGGGGGGAGGGACCGCACCTGCAGATGTCCCACGGGGGGCCCCTGCCCTGTGCTCTGCCACAGGGCCACAGGTGGGGCGGTTCCGCATCACCGGGAAACGCAGGTGCACGGCAGACCTGCAGACACATGGTCTCCAGGCAGCGCGGTACCAGGCTGGGCCGGCCAGCCTCGGGCCACAGCCACTAAAGAAGAAGACTCACCTCAGCAGTGAAAGTGGAGCATCCCCACGGAAAAAGGGAAGAAACAGAAAACACAGAAGGGGCCTGTGACAAGCAGGTTCAGGGCCTGGCCCACATCCATTCATCTCAGGCTCGCCAGGGGCCCCAGCTCTGGCAGACCTGGCCTGTGACCGAACGGCACTCTTGTTGTGTGAACAGTGAATTTGAGACCTTCTCTCACACACAGGCTCCTCTGATCTGGCTTCTGGCTTTCCTTCCCACGTGACCTTGGCCTACAGAGTCCTGGCTCTGTTTGTCTGTTTCTTCTGCAGTAACTTTTCAAATTCTACTTTTATAGGACAGGATGTTTGAGTCTTTCTCAGTGGTCACTACAGTGGCTCTGTAGCAGAAAGATGAGACAGGCGGTCTCCACAAAAGATTTACAGTCTTGGGAATTCTGTGGGGCACAGAGTTGGAAGTGACTCGATGGCAGCGCGTTTGCTTTTCGGTTTCGGCTCAACGGTGACTACGTTTCTCAAAAGGTCCTTCCACTTGCATTTTTCAAATTCTCATTTCTTTATAAAAATTTCAGAGACACCTCTACAAGCAAGAAGACCTGAGCCCGGTACAATGCCAGAGTCACCACCACGGCCGGCTCACCACTACGTGGCCCCTGCAGGCTGGCGGAGGTGTGCAGCTGGGGTGCGGGCTCAACCTGCGGGTGTGCCCACCACCAGGCAGCTTGTGCACACCAGCTGGGGTACTCTGGCCCTGTGCTGCCCAGCAGCTCAATCAGGGCCTTCAAAGGGAGTCAGGCATGAGCTGACCAGCACAGATGCTCCGCTTTGTGCTTGTCTTCTGACAGGAGAACCCTGCTAACGGGCCATCGTCTGCCTCCACAGGTGCACAGGCCCAGACATGCTCAGAAGAGCCCCACCAGACAATTCCTCACTTGCTGTCAGGACTGAACCGCGTCTCCCAGAAACATGGGTCAACTTGGTTAGGCCAGATTCCCAGGATGGTGGCACTGGCCTCTGTCCTATGATTGATGTTATCTTCCTTTGTCCTCTAAATCCCTTTCTGCCTGTGGTCTGGGGGCAGGATTAGAGGCTCAGGGAGGATTTAACACCTGCCTCAGGTCACATCTCAGATCTGAATGCAAAGGTATTCTCCCTGGGTTGTGGCCTGCATCACCTTTTATCTTACAAGAGACAAGGAAAGAGAAGCCAGCCGAGTGTTGGGGGACCTGGGGCTACCAAGACAGCAGTGCTAGGACCAGAGTTTGTCCTTACGACCTGGGGTTCCTGCAGGGAGAAGCTCCTAGTCCAGGGAAAGATTGATGAGAAGGACCTTCCTCCAGAGATGACAGAGAGAGACAGAGAAAGCCTTCTCCCGGAGCTGATGTCCTGAAAATTTGTGGACTTCAAGCCTACTAGACAATGTTTCGCTGCTATTCATACGGTTTTCCCTGGTTAATTCTTTTCACAAGACACACTGCACTGGGAAAATGTGCCACAAAGGACCTTTTTAAAGCACTGAAAAGTACAGATGTCACCTTGAAGACTACAGTGCACCGAACCCGAGCCATGGTATTTTCAGTTGCATCATACGCATGCAAATGCTGGACATGAACAAAGACACAAGAATGTAGGCCTCTGAACTGCGGTCGGGGACCACGGACTGCCAAGGGACAAACAGGTCTGCTCGGGAAGAAGTTCCACCAGAGTGCTCCCTGGAAGCCAAGATGGCCAGACTGCCCCCCTTTACATCCTTCGGTCACGCCGTCAGGAAGGGTCAGTCCCTGGAGATGGACATCACGCTTGGCAGAGTGGAGCAGGGTCAGTGAAAGACAGGAAGACCCTTGAGAGGAGACGGATTGACACAGTGGCCGCAACAACGAGCTTAAGCCTAAAAACGACTGTGGACGTGGCACAAGAATGCACTCTGTTTTGTTCTGTGGTGCACAGGGTCACCGTGAGTCAGAACCGACTCGACAGCACCTGACATCAACAACCAACTGGATCATCAGAGGGCAAGCTTCTGTCGGTTATGGGCCTCCACCTGCCGTACTTCTGTTACAGCACCGCCAGATGGCTGAGACACCGGAGGCAGCCTTGCTGCCTCTGAGGTCATGGAGCCATGGAGGGGGAGAGGAGCTGGCACGGGGTATGAGAGACTGACCAGCTTCCTCCTGATTCCAGCCTCCCTCTCAGAGCTCAGGAACAGAGGGTGCTCTGGGCAGGTTCCTGCAGAGCGGGGCACGTCTGAACCTAGCAACTGGCTCCACGCCCATCAGGTGGGCAGTGGCACTTCACCAGCCTGTGCACGCCTACTCCGAGTGCCTCTGCTGGCCTCATCGACTTGAGCAACAAGACAAAACCACTGAAAGACGCTGGGGTGAAGCCGTCAAGACCCGACCCGGGCCCAGTCCTCCACGGCACAAAGCCCTCCACGGCCACCTGCAAGAACCCACTGCTGACCCTCGCGGCGTGTACATGTGTACAACCCTTCATGCTCACTTTCTCTCTGTGCACACAGCATATACATACAGGTACACACCCACTGCCACCGAGTCAATTCCAACTCATAGCAATTCAACAGGACAGACCAGAACTGCTCCATGGAGTTTGCAAGGAGCACCCGGAGGATTCCAAATGCTAGCCTCTGGGTTAGCAGCCACGGCACTTAACTACTATGCCACCAGGGTTTCCTAAATGTGCACACAGATGTGCAATTCATACACATGGGCACACCCACACGTTTCTGTGTGGGACATCTAAAACAGCTTAGACATCTTGATACCTTAAACATCTTGATACACACCTGCTAAAAACAGCCATGACCCTAGGGTCCCACCATGATACCCAGCATTGATCCAGAGCTGTCCCCTGACACCCAGCGCACATTCCACATCCTCCGCCTCCACTCTCACTGGGCGGTCAGCACTAGCCTCTGCTCTCACTCACTGGGCAGTCAGCACCAGCTTCTGCTCTCACCTTTTCTTCCTTTCATTACAAGACATGGCCATTCTGGAAGCATCTTCTCCATCTGTCTTGTAAAATGTCCCCGAGTGCTTGTCAAGCACAGATGACAGCCCTCCTCTGGGGCCACCACTCAGACACTGCAGGCCAGGGCCCCTCACTACCAGATGGCTCCTAGCTGAGGACCCTGGTGAGAGAGGAAGCACTGAGAAGTGGCCTGGGCAGTGACAACTGCCACAAAGACACCAGGGCAGAAGCTGCAGCAACCAGGTGGGGAAGTGACCTCTTCTAGACGCAGGGTAGTCCAAGTCAGGGCCCCAGAAGAGCAAAGGCACTGGAAAGTGGGATGGGCCTACTCAGAGCACAGTCTGTGGTCCTTTGATGATCACATGCGTAAGCAGTCAAAAGTGCTCTGCTCCTCCCCAGTGGGGATGTCAGCCGAGAAACAAGTCGGGAAGCAGGCTCTGGGGTGCAGGCCCTAGGCTGCTTACCAGTGAGGGGTGCAGTGCTGCTACCTACATGGTGGCCAGGCAGCACACTGTGAGACAGGCCCTGGGTGTGAACGCTTGGTGCACAAGGACGGTGCAGGACACCAAACCTGCTGGCCCCGGCTCCAAAGGCTCATTAGCCGTATCCATGCAGAAGGCGACCCTCTTCCCATACCTCGTAATTGAGTGGAGACAGGTACACAATTCACGTCCCATAGGTCCCAGCCCAAACCAGATATCCCTAGTCTGAAAACCAAGCATCTGCCGAAAGGGAAGTCCTGCAGAGGACAGCTGCAGAGGGAGTAGAGCCCAGGCACAGGTAGGAGGCATTCCCTAGCCTCAAACGAAACAAAATGCCCAAGACATTACAGCCACCCAACTTGTGGGCAGGACATGTGAGCTCTGAACACAGCTGCCCACCTCCTGAAGCATTTCAGCAGTGCCATGGCTTTCATGCCAGGAAGCATTCCTCAGAAGTGAAGTTGGCCAGCTCCCAGAGGCAGACCAGGCAGCAGACAGGGCGAGGCCCAGCGGACGGCTGCTGCAGCTTCCAAAGAGAGCACCTCAGGGCACAGGAGACCCCGACCCCACGTCCACACCAGGGACAAAGATCTGGAGACAAAGTACCATGAGACAGCTGCCAGAAGAGCACTTTATGGTTGGCTCGGACACTTCTCAGAACTCGGGATGACACAGTCTCAGACACACAGGTGGGGACACAGCGTATCACCCACACACCTGTCAGGTGTGCCCTTGGCGGCAGGGGGTGGGAGGACACAGGCACAGTTAACTAATGGCAAAAAACTAATTTTCAATGCTCCCAAAAGGGATCAAGCTAAACCTTCAGATCAGAAGAGGGCTGGGGTAGGTTTAATAAGTAGTGAAAGTGCTGATCCCCTTCTCATGCCCACCAAGGGGACAGAAGCCCAGAGTGACGACCATTTATTAGCATGATTTGTAGTTAGTGATGTATGATGAGACTTTAAGGGTGACCGCGAAAATAAACATAACACCCAGAAAACCATGCCTCCAACAAAGAGCAGGAAGCAAGCAGAGAGGTGGGATAAACAGGAGACAGAGCCCAAAGCGAGCCAGCCCTCTGGCCAGGTCACGCCGGGGTCGGGGTACTCGCCTGGCCGTCAGCACAGCTCTCTCGAAGACCCACTGAAGTTAAGCCAGGGCACGTGTGGATTCAGGGGGCCCACCTGGGCAAGACCTCCACTGTCTCAGGGGCTGTGCCATACCGTTCCCTGAGGCCAGCAGACCAGCCTCCCAGGGAGGACACTCCAAGGTGACTGACACGAAGCTGTAAGTCTAACGAGAGCCTCCCAGCAGCACGCCTCCCTGCAGGAAAAGGCACCCACGGCTCCTGGAAAGAGCCCTGCCCGCAGCCTCCTCGAGCATGCTGCCCCACAGGCCTGGCCTGGCTGAACGCTGGGCAACAGCACAGGGTGATGCCAGTATGGTGGCTGGAACGGGGCAGCTGTGGATCCACAGGCTTTGAAAGACCTGCTTCCTACTACCAAAGGCACCAAGACGGTGTCAGGCAGACACATGCTTCCTGTGCATGTCTACACGCCTGTACCGCAGAGTCCCACCACACCAGGCACAACCTCACCCAGCACGGTGAAGCCCATGGAAAGCACCCCACAGGTTAGTGAGTCAGGAGCGGGGTGCTGCTGTCACCCACGGCGCCTCCACACAGCGGCTTCCCCGGGAGAGGCCTCACTGAGTACCCCGAGCCCCTCAGCATGGAGAGGTCCCACTCTGGGTGGGCAGAGGACACAGGACCCTGGGGCCTGACCACCCCATCACAGCTGGCCTTGGCGGGCAGGAGGGACACTGGAGGAGGCTCAGCCTCCAAGCCTTCAGCCAACAGGGACTGAAGGCAACAACAGCACTGTCAGGAACGGACAAGTCCTCCTAGGACATCTGGCTAAAATAAGAAAGGACAGCAGAGTACGGATCACAGCACAGAAGTCAGTCCTGTCCACTGACACAGGCTCCAGCGACCCGATATGGTGGCACCACTGGCCACAGCTCCTGGAGACGATTTCTGAAGACAGCAAGCACTGCTCAACCAGAAAGGAAACAAAGGCAGCAAACATAGAATTTAAGAATAGATTACGCCCACACAAGTCACCACGGGACTCAAAAGACACCAACCAAGTGCAGCAGGGGCAGATGTCTGAGCCCAGGGCTCGGCCAGGCAGGAGGGAAGCAACCCTGCGTCCGCCAAGGAGCAATCTGTTGGGAGACTCCCCTGGAGCACGGACCCTGGAGGCAGAGTCAACCACGTCTCCTCCCACCCTCCCATACTCAGGGCCCCCAAGAAAACCCCAACCAGGAGCTTTCCATGCCTGCAAGAAAGTAAGGCGCAGTGTACACACAAGTGACGCGCTGAGGGTGGAGAGAGACTCAGACACAGGAATGGCCAAGTGAGGCAGAAAGGCAGGGAGGGAGTGCAATCAAGAGAACCAAAACTGTCTAAAATCCTCAAATTGTTTGGAGGAGAGTAAAAGTATTAAGTTTGGGTTTTGACAAATGAATTCTGCATGTTAAAATACCAAAGCAACCACTAAGGAAGCGGAGTGAATATTCCCATCTGGTGAAGAAAAAGAGAAAAAAAGTAACCACTCAACTGAAGGGAAGGAGGAAAAAATAAACACTCCTCTAAAAAAACCCAGGCAAATAGAAAATACAAAAAAGGGTAGAAATAAATTCAAACACAGTAATTGCAAGTAAGTGTAAACGGACTTGATGGCCTCGTTAGGAAAAGACTCCAGACCAGTTTTTAATCCAGACATAGACTTTCCATAAATCTCACCTAAGACACAAGAACATGACACTGTGACAGGCAAGAAGGGAGACAAGGACCCAACAGAAAGCTGATGCAGACCGATCACCCTCAGACAGCACAGGACGCGGGGCTGTCTCACGCATAAAGATGCACACAGTTCAGACACACGTGCAGCAGTGACTCACAGAGAGCAACAACAGGCAGCTGGAGACAACAGGAACCCAACCGGGGCGGCTTCCTTCGCAGCACACACAGATCGCTGCACCTAGGGGGCAGAGAAAGCACCCATTCTTCTCAGCCGTCCTTGGAGCATTTTTGGAAACGGACCACATACCAGGACACAAAGCAAGTTCTCAGCAAATGCCAAAGGACCAGGCCTGCTGGCGGGCTGTCTGAACACAGCACGACTGTGTCAGAGACCAGGGCAGGGGACATCGCCCACAAGAGAGGAGCCTCTAGCAGGACACAGACCCAAGCACAGGACCTGTCACTGGCCCCCATCCGTCCTCTGCTACCCATGAAGCACCATGCCAGGTTGAAGCAAAGAGGAAACACGTACACCGTGCACCTCCCACCCCAAACCAGCGGCCACCGAGTACACTTTGTGTGTCAGTGCAGGGCTCTCCAATGGCTGAGTCTTTGGAGACAGAGCTTTCTTCTCAGGCCCCAGCAAGAGAGTGAAGACCCTGCTGTCTCAGGGGGGCTCATCCTGGGCCTGAGGCAGTGGGACAGGCAAAGGGGCCACTGCTGTTTCCACGACTCTCTGGCCTATTTGACAAACCTATACCCAAGCATCAGAAATGCTAACAGAGAAAAACCCCACAAACCTGGTACCACTGGGCAGCGTCTGATTCACAGCGTCCTCAGAGAACAGGGCAGGGCTGCCTCACACAGCTTCCAAGGGAAGCTGCTTTAAAATTACTCGTCCATAACAAGAGTGGGGCTGGTGGGTGTGAACCGCCCGCCCTCGGGCAGCAGGTGAGTGCCTATCTACTGTGCCACAAGGGCTCCCACCAAGACAGTGAGGAGAAGCGACCCCCCGGGAACCCCCGTTACCGTGAGCTCTGCACCCTGCCTGAGGGGTCTCCCACGAGGCCCGCTTTCAAAGGTCATCACCACTCCCCAAGTGAAGCTCAGTTCTTTGCATTAATTATGAATTTGACCAAGTTCATGATCAAATCATACACTGCTTCAGTTACAGCACCCCTTCACAACAAAGGCCGTTAGGAAACAAAGAGGAAGACGGGAATCATGGAGTCCCCAACACAGTCTGGGATCCGAGACATCAGGAAGAACCACATCCACGGGAACCTTCAGGGACTGAGCACAGTGCTCAGGGAGCAGGAGAGGCCAGCAGACAGGCAGAGCATCCCCTGAGCCCCGTTACAGGAAAGAGGAAACAGGACACAGAGACCCAGGCTCCAAAGAGACCCTTCACACCAGGCCACTGAGCCCCAGGCCTCTTCAGTCACAAGGAACCCTCCAGCCAGTGCAGTGGTCATTCTTGCATCCTCCCGGGAGAATGTTGAGGTTCTGCCCACTCTGGCAGACTACTCGGGCACCCAGGCCGGCCCTGACCTTGCCGTTCCTCCCACCATCCCGTCTGCCATGGGTGGCCTGTTACCTGGCACCTTGCCATCTGCTATGAGGAGTCCAGGTTCCTGGCCTGGGGGTGCCCCTGGACTATGCCCTCTGCCCTACAGGCTTGTCCACCAGAGGACCCCCGGCCAGGTGGTGCCTCCTTCTTCCGTCTGCCTGGAATGTCACTTTGCAGGTGCAGGGTCCCCATGTTGGCCTTTCCCTAACTCAGTCTAGGGCACAGCACCAAATGACAGCTCCTGGCTGGCCTCTGTCCATCATGACTTTCAGTGGTAGCCCCAGCCTCACCACACAGCTCCCCAACCACAACTTGACTTTGGTGCTCAAGTTCACCTGATTTCTGGTCCCCTGGGTGAGCTAACTTTTTTCAGAAGCAATCGCCCGCTACAGGAGCCCTCCCAGGATGGCATGGTGGGCAGGTCTGGCCCTGCGGGCACAGGCTTGGGCCCGCCTCCTGCCTAAGCACCTCCCTTAAGGAGACCTCACAGGCGAGCAGAGCTGCGGAAGCCACAGAACCCGACACACGTCAGCGGGGTGCATAGCTCTCCTCTGCACCCTCCAGGACCCCTCCCTCAGGGTACCCTGCCCCTTACACACACACTACAGGTTCAGGCAGGGGACCAGAGGCATCTCTGGGGTACTCTCCTGTGACTACTGGGGCAATAAGTAAGCGTCACGGTGGTGGGCAAGCTGCTTGGTGATGACAACCTGTCTACGGACCGGCTCAGTCCTCTTGAACACTGGAACAGGTGAGTTCAACAGTTATACAAGGAATGTCTGGTCTGGACAAGTAATAACTGCTAGGCTTCACTGCTGCTTGAAGTGCTTCCTCACAGAATACATCCTATGATGCAGAGTTCCACCTTGCCACCACCACCAGGAAGCACTCCAGTTCGAACAAAGAGGTAATAGCCTCAGCAGACCACAGAGGCCTGATACCGTGCACCTCACCGGGCAAGCACACCAGTCAGCTTTGGCTCAGTATGCGCACCTCACTGGGCAGGTGCACCAGCAAGCAGCTTTGGCTCAGTTCAGATGCAGCAACAGACAGCCCACACCTCAGAGGCTCTGTGTCTGCATCTCGACCCACCTGCCTCACAGGGCAGCTGTGAGCTAAGGCAGCCCGAACAGTGGCTCAGGGAGCAGCCCAGCTCAGGGCGCCAGGTCCTTGTGGGGAAGAGCTCCAGGCTGGTACACCACAGCCTCCCCTACCCTGGGTCAGCCCAGACAGATCACGTGGCCAAGCTACCTTCTGCAAGCACAGGAGCACCTGCCAGAAGGGCCTGCAGCTCCACAGCAGAGGGAGGACGCAGACGCGAGGGACAGTGACATGCCACCAGGGGCCTTCCTGCTGCACACGTGGGCTCTCGTCAATAGGCTCTCCCCAGCCAGAACCTGACCCCCACGCCCCAGCACGCAGCCCAGAGGGTGGACTGGAGGGACACAGCATGAGCAGGAAGTACACAGTGTCGGCAAGCTTAATTACTAACTGCTTAAAATGCTTTACACTAAAAGGTAGAACAAGCTATACTCAGAAATAAAGACCACGTAGGAGGGAGAATCAGTGAATGGTGACTGTGGAACCAAAGAATACACAGCCTGAATATAAAAGGCCATGTTTCCATCCTGGCCACCCCATGAAATCTCCCAAAACTTCAGAAACCCACTTCTTTAAAAGTAGCTGAATGCAGGGACGAGTTTTTGTAAGGTCTCAAGGCGATCTCAATGTCCAATGAGAGTTAACAACCACTCACAAAGCAGTAATTGAAGCATTTACAGGAAATCACAGAAACTACAAATATACAGGACATTCTAACAAGAAGTTAAGAGCACAATGAACACAACGCCTAACACAAAGCTGTTTCATTAAGAACTGCTGGGACAATCACAGGACAAGGAAACCTTCAAAGGGTATCTATGAATCTCCTGTCTTAACTATCCAGTGCTGCTGTATCAGAAACGCCACGAGCAGATAGCTGTGACAAAGAGAAGTCTATTTTCTCACAGTCCAGTTGGCTAGAAGTCCACATTCAGGGTGTCAGCTCTAGAGGAAGGTCCTTCTCATCACTCTTGCTCTGGACAGAACTCCAGATCCCAAAGGACATGCTCTGCTCCCAGAGCTGCTTTCTTGGTGGTATGAAGTCCCTACTCTGCTTGGTTCCTTTTCTTTTCATTTCTCTTAAGACAAACTCCCTTCACACTGCATCAAGAATGTAACCTTATTAAGAGTGTTAAAATCCCACCTTAATCCTCTTTACCACAAAGTTACAATCACAAAATGGAGAACCACCACACAATCCTGGGAATCATGACCGAACCAAGTTGACACATATTTTTTAGAGAGAAACAATTCAATTCATGATAGTTCCAACCCCAAAGTCATATACTCATCTGCACTGAAAATTCCCATAAAGTGAAATCACCAACACCAATAATCAGAGACTCTGGCAAATCTCATGCTAAACTTCCACACTCACATGTCACCTACAATTAGAACTCCTCCTGCACAGGAAATTAACCTAGAATAATAAATGGATGGCTTTAACAAAAATAAATTTAGTCTCTCATGGTTTGGAAGTGCAGAAGTCTAAAATCATGGTGATAACTCCAGCCTTTCTCCTTCTGTCGGCTCTGGGGGAAGGTCCTGCACATAAATCTTCCCCTGGTCAAGGAGCCCAGTGCAGGGACCCCAGGTCCAAAGGAAATGCTCTGCTCACGGCTCTTTCCTCTTGCTGGTATAATGTCCCTCTCTTTTCTGCTTGATTCTTTTATATCTCTGCACAGACTGAATTATAACACAAAACTGTAGACTGAGTCTGGCCTCACTAACATAACTGTCACTAATCCTGCCTCACTAACATCATAGTTAGGATTTGTAACACACAGGAAAATCTCATCAGGTCACAAAACAGTGGACAACTATGCAATACCTGGAATCATGGCCTAGCCAAGCTGACGCACATTTTGGGGGCTGTAATTTAATCCGTAACAATCACCATGAGTTGGAACCAACTCCACAACAACAATACCAACTGTGTGTGTGTGTGTGTGTGTGTGGTTTCATCATATGTGTCTATGGTACTGTGGTGGCTTCCATAACCCTGTGATGCATGATATGCCACCAATATTTCAAATACCAGAAGGGTCACCCATGGCGGACAGCTTTCAGTGGAGCTTTCAGACTAAGAGAGACCAGGAAGAAGGGCTTGGCATTCTACGTTCAAAAAATATATTAGCCAGTGAAAACATATGGATTGCAGCAAAACACTTATGATATAGTGCTGAAAACTCAGCCCTCGGTTTGGAAGGCACTGGGTGGGGCTGCCTCCACGAGACACAGCTGACCTTAACGATGCAGATAGAGCCAGACTTCCAGGATCTTCACTGCTGATATGGCACGACGCAAACTGAGAGCCAACAGCTGCAAACACACCCATCAGTAATCAGAACTTGGAATGTACACAGCACAACTCAATGAAAGCTGGAAGCCATCTACACTGAAGTGGATCAATTAAGATCAATATCCTAGGCATTAGTGAGGTACTGCTGGTAGTATTGATCAGACACACAGGCTACTATGCACAGAACGACAAATTGAAGAGGGGTAGTACTGCATTCATCATTAAAAAGAACACTTGGAGATCTATCCTGAAATACAAGGCTGTCAGTGAAGGAATAAGAATCACAGGGGGAGGGCGGGGTCAAGATGGTGGACTGAACGCACATCTCCCTAAATCCCTCTGCAAACCAAAACCTGAAATGATAATTAAACAGAGCCTTTTGGACACCTAGTGAGCCCTGGGATGCAGCACAGGGCTGTTAATTTGGACTTCATACCACTGAATGCAAAACCTCCTCTCTTTCACTGACGCCACTCTCAGCGAACAGAGGCTTGCACAGACAGAAGGGAACTCACCATTTGGATTTTTCTTCCCTCTGTCTTGGCCAGCGGGCAGAGCTGCAACCTGACTAGCTGCTGTTCTTGGACACACTGCTGGTGGGACCAGCAAGCGCAGTGACGAGGTTCTGAGAGCCCGGCTTTGGACTCTATACACCTCAGCTCCCCTGGCCTATCTTTCTGCCTCTGCCATGTGGTAGCCGTACAGATGTGCTGTGCAGGACGCCATCTTGATCCACTGGGAAACAGAGAAGCCCAGGCAGAGGCCCCGGCCAGACCTGGTTCCTAGGCTGGGAGGTGGCACCTGCCAGGGGGAGGGTGCTTTTCCAGCAGAGAGGCGGTGTTTTGCACAGTGTCACCTGGGGCTGGGGCCAAGCAGTGGAGGCTGTGGACTCTGGGCACTTTGGCATTCTTGGCCTCTCCTTCCACCGGGAGCCTGGTCCTACCCAGCTGGCGAGCTTACACGGGACGCCATTTTGTTTCACTAGGAGGTGGAGTAATCCATACAGAAGCCTTAACTAGACCTAATTCCTGGGCTGCGAGGCGGTGCCTACCTAGAAGAGACCGCTTTTCCAGCAGAAAAGCAGAATTCTACAGCTGGGGCCTGACAGCAGAGGCCAGCAGGCCACTAAACTTTCTGTATTTTGAGCTGGTTTATAACATCTGGGGTTCAACAGAGAGGTGCTTACTTTGCCAGCTAGGAAGAGGGACATATACACCTGAAAACCTGACTGACTTTCAAAGTTTTCAAATGCTTTTTACTTCTCATTTTAAGACAGCTTAGAGAAACAACCGTGGCCCATCTTCACAATATCACTCCCAGCCTCTATTGACCCACACGAAGCCCAAAAAGCAACAAACACTGGAGAAGACACTAACCCAGAAATCATCCATGGCATCAGAAGGCCTCCAAAAGAAACCACCTGAGAACTTCCCAGAAGATGAAGCTTTTCTGAAACTATCAGAACACAGAGTATTGTTGCTGAGCTGCTGACAGAAAACTTCCCAGAAATTATTAAAGAAGAGAATATAGATATCCAAGATACGTTATCAAACCCCACTCAATATAGATCTCAATGGAAAGACTCCAAGACATATTATAATCAACCTTAACAAAATGAAACATAAGCAGCAGCTCTTAAAGGCAACAAGACTCAAAGCAAAGCTAACAGTCAGAGGGAAACCCTATAGGCTTTCGTCAGATTTCTCAGCAGAAACCATGCTGGCATGGCGACAGTGGCATGACATATTCAAGAGGATCATACATAGAGCCCTCCTAGACCGTAGACAAAATGCAGGAGAGCAAAAAAAAGCAAGCTGTTTGATCTGATGGAACATCAGTACTCAGAAATTGAACAGATCAAGAACAAAATCAAAGACATAGAAACTTCCATTCAAAGCCAAGAAAACAGAATGGAACAAATGGAAAACAGACTTTCTGATTTTGAAGACACAGCTACTGACTCCAGCATCTATGAGGAGAAATCAGAAAAAAGAAACAAAATGAAGAAGCATGAAGAAGCATGTGGGACTCATTAAGAATAATAATCTATGATTAATTGGAGTCCCTGAACAGGGGAGACACCTGAGAACACAGAGAGTATTGTTGCTGAGCTGCTGACAGAAAACTTCCCAGAAATTATTAAAGAAGAGAATATAGCTATCCAAGATACGTTATCAAACACCACTCAATATAGATCTCAATAGAAAGACTCCAAAACATATTATAATCAACCTTAACAAAATGAAACATAAGCAGCAGCTCTTAAAGGCAGCAAGACTCAAAGCAAAGCTAACATTCAGAGGGAAACCCTGTAGGCTTTCATCAGATTTCTCAGCAGAAACAATGCTGGCATGGTGACAGTGGCATGACATATTCAAAGCCTTGAATGAGAAGAACTTCCAACTAAGAATTATATATCCTGCAAAACTATCTTTCAAATTTAAAATGAAATTAAGACATTCACAGATAAATAGAAACTCAGAGACTCTGCCAAAACCAAATGAAAGCTACAAGAAATACTGAAAGAATTTCTTGGCTTGGAAGAACAAAACCACTAACTTTATATTTTAGAAGAACACATTATCCAGAATTCTACTTAGTTAGGGAAGGCTCCAAACACAATCACAGCTAGAACAGAGAAAGAAACGATCTAGTGATCATACCACATAAGTTATGATATCACCATACTAAAAAGAGGGCTGTACTACAGTCGTTATAGTCCTTCCAGATGGACAGGAAGTTGACAAGACTGGTAGCAATCAAACTTGGGTTTACATATAGTTTAGTAAGCAGGATCATAGGGGTAGCCGTAAAGCACAATAAAAATGCAACATACTGTATCAAGAAATGTAATACAGGAGTCTCAACAACCACAAAACCAACCCTGAAAAAAGTGAAAAATCAACTCACAAAGAAGAAGGGTGCAGAACAGATTAATAAGAACAACAGAGAAAACATCAACACAAAAATAAACACATCACAATGGCAGCACTGAACACATACCTATCAATAATTACACTGAATGTGAATGGACTGAATGCTCCAGTAAAGAGATATTGAGTGACATCTTGGATCAAAAGACATGACCCATCCATATGCTGCATACAAGAAACTCATCTTAGACTTAAAGATATGAACAAACTAAAAATTAAAGGATGGCAGAATATATATCAAGCTAACAATGAACAAAGAAGAGCAGGGGTGGCAATTCTAATATCAGATAAAATACATGTTAATGTAAAATCCACCATCATGGACAAGGATGGTCACTATTTACTGCTGAAAGGTTCAATACACAAGCAGGACTTAACAATATTAAATATTTATGTACCTAATATTAGAGAACCTAAATACATCAAAGAAACACTGACTACACTCAAAAAGGAGACAGATCACTCCACAATAATAAGAGACTTCAACACTCCACTCTCAATATTGGACAGATCGTCTAGATAAAAAGCTCAATAAAGACACAGAAGACCTTATTGCCACAATTACTGAACTAAACCTCATCGACATATACAGAACTTTCAATCCTTCAGTGGACAACCACACCTTCTTCTGCAGTGCACACGGAACATTCTCCGGAATAGACCACCTGTTAGGACATAAAGCAATTCTCAACAAAATCTATATCTCTGAATTAATGCAAACCATCTTCTCAGATCATAAACCCATGAAAGTCAAAATCAATAGCAGAAATAACACAGACAGAAAGTGGAACTCATGGAAGCTGAACAACATCTTTCTCAAAAAGCCACGGGTTATAGAAGAAATCAAGGGTGAAATAAAGAAATTTATGGATTCCAATGAGAATGAAAGCACTTCGTACCACAACCTACGGGATACAGCCAAAGCAGTGCTCAGAGGTCAGTTTATCTCCATAATGCACACATCTGGAAGGAAGAAAAAAAACAAATCAAAGAACTTGAACAAGTAGAGAGAGCAAGAGAGGAACCCCTCAGGCACCAGAAGAAAACAGATCATAAAGATTAGAGCAGAACTAAACAAATTAGAGCATAGAAGAACAATTTAAAAGACCAAAAGCTGGTTTTTTGAGAAGATCAACAAAGTTAACAAACCACTGGCTATACTTACTAAAGAAAAAAAGGAAAGGAAACAAATAACCAAAATAAGAAATGAGAGGGGAGCTGTCACCACAGATCCAATAGAAATCAAAAATATCATAGCTGAGTACTATGAAAGACTGAATTCTAACAAATTTGAAAACCTAGAGGAAATGGGTAAATTCCTTGATTCATATCACCTACCAAAATTATCACAAGGTGAAGCAGAACAATTTAATAAACCCATCACAAAGGAAGGACTGAAGACGTCATCAAAAAACTGCCAACCAAAAAAAGCCCAGGCCCAGATGGTGTCACTACAGAATTCTACCAAGCTTTTAGAGAAGAGTTATCTTCAATATTACTGAGACTATTTCACAGTATAGAAAGGGATGGAATACTTCCAAATTCATTCTATGAAGCCAGCATAACCCTAATACCAAAGCCAGGGAAAGACCCAGCCCAAAAGGAGAACTACAGATCAATATCACTCATGAATCACTCATGAATCTAGACGCAAAAATCTTCAACAAAATTCTGCCAATAGAATACAACAACATATCAACAAAATAATCCATCATGACCAAGTTGGATTCATACCAGGGATGCAAGGTTGGTTCAGCATCAGAAAAAACAATTAATGTGATCAACCACACAAATGTCACAAAAGACAAGAATCACCTGATCTTGTCTATTGATGCAGAAAAGGCATTTGATAAAGTCCAGCATCCACTCATGATAAAAACTTTCAGCAAAATAGGAATAGATGGCAAATTCCTCTGTGCAATAAGGGCCATTTATACAAAGCCAACTACCTATGTCATCCTGAATGGAAAGAGATTGAAACATTTTCCCTCGAGAACAGGAACTAGACAAGGATGTCCACTTTTACCTCTCCTATTCAACATTGTACTAGAAGTTCTAGCCAGAGCAATTAGACAAGACCAAGAAATAAAGAGCATCTGCATCAGCAAAGACGTCAAAATCTCCCTATTTGCTGATGATATGATTGTATATGCAGAGAATCCTAAAGAATCCATAAGGAAACTACTCAAACTGATAGAAGAGTTCTGCAAAGTCCCAGGATACAAGACAAACATAAGTAAATCAGTAGTATTCCTTTATACCAACAAGATTATTAAGGAAGAAATCACCAAGTCAATATCATTTACTATAGCCCCTAAGAAGATAAAGTACCTAGGAATAAATCTAACCAGAGAAATAACAGACCTTTACAAAGAGAACTACAAACCCTTACTACAAGAAACTGAGAGTTACATAAATGGAGATACCTACCCTGCTCATGAATAGGAAAGACTTAACATTGTGAAAATATCTATTTTACCCAAAAGAGTCTACTTATATAATGCAATCCCAATACAAGTTTCAGTGACATTTTTTAATGAGATGGAGGAATAAATTACCAATTTCGTCTGGAAAGGGAAGAAGCCCCAGATAAGTAAAGCATTACTAAGGAAGAACACACTAGGAGGCCTCTCATTACCTGAGTGTAGAACCTATTACACTGCCACAGTAGTCAAAACAGCCTGGTAATGGTACCAGAACAGACAGATCGAGCAATGGAACAGAACTGAGACCCCAGAGATGACACCATCTGCCTATGAACAGTTGATATTTGACAAAGGCCCTAAGACATTAAACTGGAGTAAAAACAATCTCTTGAATAAATGGTGCTGGCAAAGTTGGATGTCCATCTGCACTAAATTAAAACAAGACCCATATCTTACACCTTACACAAAAACCAACTCCAACTGGATAAAATACCTAAATATCAAATCTAAAACAATAAAGCTCATCCAAGAAAAAGAAAGACTAACAATGGAAGGTTGAATACACAATGTAGACAGACTTCAAAATTTGTCAAACAAACAACAAACAACAGAAGAGAAAACAGATAAATGGGAAAAAGTAAGAATCAATCACTTTTGCTGATCCAAAGACTTTATCAATAGAATTAAAAGGTCACCTACAGAATGGGAAAAAATATTTGGCAACTCTATGTCAGACCACTGCCTGATCTCCATAATCTCTAAGGCACTACAAAATATCAATAAGAAAAAAATACATCATCCAATTAAGCGATGGGCAGAGGAGATGAACAGACACTTCTCTAGAGATCCAAGCAGTCAAAAAACACATGTGGACATGCTCACAATCATTAGCTATTAAAGAAATCCAAATCAAAAGGACAATGAGATACTATCTGACCCCAACAAGGTTGGCCATGATCCAAAAAACACAACACACTAAATCCTACAGAGGCTGTGGAGAGACTGGAACTCTCCTACACTGTTGCTGGGATTGGAAAATGGTGCAACCTCTTTGGAAAGCAATCTGGCGCTACCTTAAAATAATGGATATAAATATACCATGTGACCCAGTAATTCCACTGCTTGGAATATATCCTACAGAATCAAGGCCATTCACATCAACTGACACACGCACACGAATGTTCATCGCAGCACAGTCCACAATAGCAAAAAGATGGAATCAACCCAGATGCCCAAGAACAGAAGAATGGGTAGGTAAACTATAGTATATATACTCAATGGAACAGTATGCAATGATATAGAACAATGATGATTGCAAGAAACATCTCTTAGCCTGGTTTCAACTGGAGGACATTATGTCAAATGAAAGCAGTCAGTGATAGAAGGATAAATATTGCATGAGACCCCTATGATAAGAACTTAAAAACAGACTCGTGCATAACAGACAAAACTCTTTGACAGCTGCAAGAGTGGGGAGGGCAAGAGGGTGAGGGTTGAGGGTTTAGATTAGATGGTTGTTAGAAATTTGGTTGGGTGAAATCTGCGACAGCATGCATTAGAAAGAAGATCAATAGTAACTAGACATCAACATAATTTGAGTACTCCTCCCATCTTAACCCAATATTGCAAGGACAGAGTAGCCGGGGCAGGGGGCTGGGGACCATGCTCTCAGGTGAAATCTAGGCCAACTGGCACAGCTAGCATTTTGCTAATGAGGACTCTCTGCACCCCTTATCAGTGAGTGGCGTCTGGGGTTGTAAAAGCTGCCAAGCTGCCATCTGAGGGTACAGCAAATGGTCCCAACTCAACAGGAACGGATGATCACCAAAGACAAGAATGACATGGGGAAAAGAGAACCCAGAAGACAGAGAGACCCATGTGAGTGGGTTGTTACACTGACTCGTCACCAGAAGAACCAGATGGTGCTGGCCACCACCAGTGATAGCCACAATGGAGCTCACGAAGTTTAGTCTCACTGGCACCAAGAGAATAAATAGGGGTGTACCCTGAGATCTCCAATAAAAGACTGTAATTGATGGTCCAGGGGCTTTGGAGTTCCCCTGGGAGCATGGCCCCTGGCCCTGATGCTGCCCCTGTCCATAAATCACAATGAAGGTCAACTTTTCCAACAGCAATGGACTGGACGTGACAATGCAGAGTGACCGTATCTTGTGGGAATTTTATGGTTCTATCCATCTACAGGATGTCATCCTGCTGACCTCTTGTTGGAGGAAGGGGAGCAGGCGGAGAGGAGGGGATAGGAGACTGTTGGGAGGACAGAACATGTATGCAGCAAAGAGAAGGGGTGTGCTGTTACCAGGCAGGGAGAGCAGTAGGAGCTGCATATGGGTGAGCCATGTGAATTTATATGGCAATGTACATTTTTACTCAATCATAATTAAAAAAATTTAAAAAAGAAAAAAAGAATTACAGGGCTACAAAGAAGATGAATGGACCAGAGTTTTATCCAGATTTATATACCAACCACTAATGACAAAGATCAAGAAATTAAAGATTTTTTTTTAATCAACTTCTGCAGTCTAAAATCAATCAAACATGCAATGACAATGATGTACAAAAACTGGAAACAAAAAAGAAAAATCATTACTTAGAAAATAAGCATTGGTGATAAAATGCTGTAGAGTCATGACAAGATTTTGCAAGACCAAACACTTATTCACCAGAAAGACCTTTCTCTAACAGTACAAAGGGCAACCTCAAAGGTGGACCTTGTCGGATGAAATACACAGCAATCAAACGGCCCATATCTGTGGAAGGGGGTGATAGAAAAGCTCAGTATCATCAGAACCAGGGACCAACTGTGGAAATGACCATCATGTATACACAAGTTCAAGCTGAAGCTGAGAGAAACTAAAACAAGCGCACGAGAGCCCAAGTACAACGTTGAGTATATTCCACCTGTATTTACAGACTGTCTCAAGAACAGGTTTGACGCTTTGAACACTGAAGACCAAAGATCAGAGGAGTTATGGGATGATATCAAGAACATGATACATAAAGGAAGGGAAAAGGTCACACTGTCTTAGGTTGGATCCGACTCGACGGCACTTGGCACTTGGCTAGTGCTGCTCTAACAGAAATACCACCGAGTGGATGGCTTTAACAAAGGAAAGGTTATTCTTACAAAGCTCAGTAGGCTACAAGTCCATATTCAGGGTGTCCACTCCAGGAGAAAGCTTTCCCCCTTGTCAGCTCTGGAGAAAAGTCTGGTATTGCATCAGTCTGTCTAAAGCGCATCTCAGTGCAGGAAGCTCAGGTCTGAAGGATGTGTTCTTCTCCCAGTGCTGCTTGCTTGACGGAGTAAGTTCCCAATTCTCTGCTTGCTTCTCTTTCCTTTTATCTCTTGTAGGACGAAAAGATTAACGGTGGGGCAAGCTACAGTCCAGGAAACTCCCTTTACAGTGGAGCTGGAAGGCAATCCTATGAAGGGATTTACACTCCCACCCTAATCCTTTAGGATACAGCACAGGAAAATCACAAAATGGAGGGCAATCACAAAATATTGGGAATCATGGCCCAGACACACTGCTACACATATTTTTGGGGGGACACATCCGACCATTTGACACCCCAAAAATCACATCTTTGAAACACGTGTAACACATTCATCCCATATGCTAGAAGTCTTAAATCAGTTCCAAGTCCAAAATTCAAAAATTCTTTTACATCTGTGAAACCCAGAATGTAACCTATCTGCTTCCAAAGGTACAACGGCAGAAGAGGCCCAAGTTAGACATTCCATTACAAATGGGAGAAACTGCACGGAAAGAAGGTATTAACAGGCTACAGGGAAGTCAGCAGAACATTAGCCCTCAACCCTTTGAAAATACTTACATTTTCTCAGACACACTGGCCCTGCCCTTTAGACTCTAGGTATTGGCCACATTTTCTGGATTCTGAGGGGAGACCCCCAGCCCTGTACTACAACTCTGCCTTGAAGGCCCACTTGGACAGAAACTCTACCCTATCAGATTTAGGTGCACCCTAAGCCCAACTGAGTGGCAATTCCACCCTTACAAACAAAGGATACCATGATTCCACCTTTTCAAATCCCTCAGGTCATGCTACCTTTGAGACTGAGGCAGCTCGGACAGCTCAGTTTCTCACACTGTTTGTCTCTTCACCTTCTGCTTCCTATGGCTGCTTGGCCTGGGCCTCAAGCCCACATCTGCTCTGCCAGGGCAAGTGTTCTAAAGCTCTATAGCTCCACTGATTTAAGTGCCCAGAGGCACTCGACTCTTGCTGGAAAGCGTCCTGCACAAGGCACTCAGATCTCTTGCTCTGTGTGTCAGCAAGACTAGCTCCACCAATTCAAGTGCCCAGTAGCACCCTGTTGCACAAGGAAAACTCTGTGCACAGGCACTTAGCTTTCTTGCTCCATGGGTCAGCTCCAGTGCTGCCTTTGGTTCTGTTGCTGCTGCTGCTGCTGCCACCACCTGTCCTCTGTTGTTTCTCACCATCTGTGCCTTCTTCATTCTGTCATGGTTTGAATTGTGTCCCCCCAAAAATATGTGCAGCCACGTGGCTGGGATACGGTTCCCAGTATCTTGGGACTGTTCTGCCATTGTGCCTTTAGAAGCAGATAGCTTACCTTCTAGGTTTCACAAATGTAGAATTTTTTTATTTTGAACTTGGAACTGATTTAAGACTTCTGTTATATGGATGGACATAATTTTGCTATGATGAAATGAATGTGCTAAATGTTTTCGTGATGTGATTTTTGGGTTGTCAAAGGGTGGGATGTCATGGTTTGAATTGTGTCCCCCCAAAAATATGTGCAGCCACGTGGCTGGGATATGGTTCCCAGTATCTTGAGACTGTCCTCCATTGGGTGGTTTTGCTAAACTGTATGTTAAAGGATTAGGGTGGGGCTGTAAATTCCTGCTGTAGGGGGGAGTTTCCCCGGAGTATGGCTTGCCCCACCCTTAATGCTTTCAGCTTGCAAAAGATAAAAGGGAAAGAGAAGCAAAGGAAAATTGAGAACCTCGCTACCATCAAGCAAGCAGCACCGGGAGAAGAGCGCGTCCTTCAGACCAGAGGTTCTTGCATCAAGACGCTCCCTGGACAAAGGCTGATGCAATACTGGACTTTCCTCCAGAGCCGACAAGGGGAAAGCCTTCCCCTGGAGCAGTCACTGTGAATATGGACTTGCAACCTAACAGACTGTGTAAGAATAAACCTTCCTTTGTTAAAGCCATCCACTCTGTGGTATTTCTGTTAGAGCAGTCTAGCTGACTAAAACACATTCCTTCTGAATTTTCTATCCATTCAGTTTCAAAATGGCTTCCACATTTTAAGTATTTGTTATAGCAGCACCCCACTCCTGGTACCAAACTGTCTTAGGCTGGGTTTTCTGGGGAAGCAAGACCAGTATATGTACAGTACCTTTCCTTGTACATACACGTGTACTGGTTTTGCTTCCCCAGAAAACCCAGCCTAAGACAGTCACTAAAAAGATGAGAAAGAGGAGGCAGGGCCAAGACAGCGGAGGAGAGGGATGCTTCCTGTGACCCCTCTAAAAACAAAAACACAAAAGAACACTTGAATCCAGCACATATGACATCTCAAGGGCCCTGAACATCAATGGAAAAGCTGAGGAATTGGACTGAGCAAATGGGAAGGGACAACAGAGCCAGAAGCACATATGATTCCACAGACTTGAACCGCAGCTCCTGCCTGGTGGGTCCATCATGGAGGCTGGTGGGATTTCCCCTCAGTGGAAGTGACTGGAGAATCCACTTGTGCCTCTAGAGCCATAGGCTGACAGTGCCAGGTGTCAAAAGCAAAGTCTTGGCTTGTAACCTACTGCAGGTGGATCTGTTTCTTCTCTTTGGTACAGGCCCATCTCCCTTCTCCTGGTGATCCCCTCCCTGCTCTGAACTGTGTCCAGCACTAGAGTCGAAGCCATTAACTGAGCCAGAAATAGGGCTCTTCAAGCTCACCTAGAACTACTTATCTCCTTTTCTTTTTTTTTAATCTCTTTTTTTATTATCACTGAGTGAAAATATACATTCCCATATAAATTTACATGCCTGCCTATATGCAGCTTCCACTGCTCTCCCTGCCCGATGACAGCACACTATTCCTCTCTGTTCCATTCATGTCTCATCCTCCCAACAGTCTCCTTTCCCCTCCTCTCCACTCACTCCCTTTCCTCCAGCCAGAGGTCAGCAGGATGATATCCTATAGATGCACAGAACCATAAAGTGCACCCAATATATAATCATTCTGCGTCACCAAGTCCAATCCATTGCTGTCTGAAGAGTGGACCTTTGTTATGATCCATGGACAGGGGCAGCATCAGGGCCAGGGGCCACGCTCCCAGGGGAACCCCAAAGCCGCTTTTAGTGGTGATCTCAGGGTGCACCCCTTTTTATTCTTGTGTTGCCAGTAAGACTCAACTTTGTGAGCTCAATCACGGCTATCACTGGTGGTGACTGGGCACCATACAGTTTTTCTGGTCCCAAGTCGATGTAGGCACCCACTCATGTGGGTCTGTCTTCTGGGCTGTTGTTTTGGTCCTCGGTGAGCATCCGCTCCTGCTGAGTTGGGACCATTTGCTGTGCCCTCAGATGGCAGCTTGGCAGCTTTTAAGACCCCAGACGCCACTCACCAATGTGGTCACCTCCTTCCTTCTCTGCAGTCTGGTGCCTTTAACTGAGCTAGAAATAGGGTTCCTTCAGCCTGCCCCCAGTCATTCTCCAAGACTTGGAGGGGAAACAGTTTAGCACACTTGGTGAATGGGGGAAAAAGAAAAAGCAAATTTCTGCCAGTTGGAATATCAGGGCAGAAACTGTTTCTTCACTAGATTCAGACATAAGGGGGTACTCAGGGACAGCTGTTAGCCCCCTGCCTTTCTCAGCAGCTGCAGCCAGACACCTGTACCTATGCTCATCACTCCTGCTCATCTAGGATAGTAGGTGAGAGCCTACAAATTTGAGGTCTGACCACCTAGACACCTGTGCTGAATCAATACAAGTAAACTGCACATTTTAAAACAAGAAGCTAAAACACAATCAGCAGCCAAGTGCCGTTGAGTCGGATCTGACTCATGATGAAAACATGATAGGCAAACATAAAATAAATGAGCACAATTTACTGATGGCTAGGACACAGTAGTCCATATCAAAGCACTTAAAGGAGTGGACCATGATCTCTTCAAAAAGCTCTCAAAACAAAGAATCAAATTCTCCAGAGGAAAAGAACTCCCTGGAATTATCAGAGGTAGAATACAAAAATTTAATATTTAGAATTCTTCGAGAGATGAGGAAGGAGATGAGGAAAAATGCATTAGAGTATAATCATGAATTGGACAAGACGTAAGAAATCATTCAGTGGCAAGAATTAGAAATTCAGAAAACTAACAATAAGAATAAGACAATTCAGCAGAAAGCCAAAGGAGAAGAATTAAAGCAATGGAAACTCGAATTAGTGAGACTGGAGATAAAGCATGTGACATTAACATATTTGAGGAAAAATCAGATAATAGAACTTAAAAAAAAAGGTCGAGAAACACTATGTATTACATGGACTCTCTGAAGAGGAATAATCTGAGCGACTGGAGTACCAGAATGAGGGGGAGGGGGATAACTGAAAATACAAAGAGAATTGTTGAAGATTTGCTGACAGAAAACTTCCCTGGTATCATGAAAGATAACAAGATGCCTACCTAAGATGCTCATCAAACTCCACACAAGGTAAATTCCAACAGAAAGACACCAATACATATTATAATCGAACTTGTCATAACTACAGACAAGGAGACACTTTTAAAAGTGACTACAGACAAGGATGGAATAAAGAAATTTATAGGATCAAATGAGAATAAAAACATATCCTACCAGAATCTATGGGACACGGCAAAAGCAGTGCTCAGAGGTCAATTTATCTTAATAAATGCACACATCCAAAATGAAGAATGGGCCCAAATCAAACAATTAACTCTAGAATGCAAAAGAGTGGAAAGAGAGCAGCAAAAGAGCTGCTTGTGCAGCAGAAGAGAGCAAATAGTAAAAATTAAGCAAAACTAAATAAAATAGAGAATAGAAAAACAACTGAAGGAGTTAACGAGACTAAAAGCTTGTTTTTTGAAATGATCAACAAAACTGATAAACCATCAGCCAAATGGACAAAAGAAAAACAGGAGAGGAAGAAAAATGGAAGAGGGTGGAGAGGAGGGAACAGGAATTTGTTAAGAGGATATCATGAGTACAGAATAAAAACAGGAGTGTGCTGTCACTTGGCAAGGAGAACAGAGGGAGCTGTGGATAGGTGGGCGTGTAAAATTGATTTGGATGGTATTCTTTCACTTAATTACAATTAAAAATTAAAAAATGCAGACAAGCATAAATATTAAAAAAAAAAAAAAGTGAGACTGGTGATGCAACAACAGACCCAATGAAAATTAGAAGAACCCTAAAAGACTCCTATGAAGAATTGTACTCTACTCAAAAACCTAGAGGAAATGGACAAATTTCTAGAAACACATCACCTCCCCAAACTAGCACAAACAGAAGTAGAACAAGTAAATAAACCCATCACAAAAGAAGAGACTGAAAAGGTACTTAAGCTCCCAACTAAAAAAAGTCCTGGCCCTGATGGCTTCACTGAAAAATTCTATCAAAATTAACATAATCATCCACAGAAATAAACCAAGAACTACTTGATTTAATCAATTAATTCAGAAAAGGAATCTGACAAAGTCCAATACCCATTCCTGCTAAAAACTCTCAGTAAGATAATAATGCAAGGGAAATTCCTCAACATAATAAGCGATATCTATGCAAAGCCAATAGCCAATACCATACTGAACAGAGAGAGACTGAAAGCAATCCCCTTCAAAACAGAAAACACACAAAAATGCCCATTCTCATCACTCTTATTCGACACTGTCCTGGAGGTTCTAGCCAGAGCAATTAGGCAAGATAAAAAGAAATAAAGGCAATCTAAATTCGTAAGGAAGAAGTAAAAGTATCTCTGTTTGCAGATGATAAGATATTATACACAGGGCTCCTACTCACAGGCTCTTATGATCAACGAATGAATCCAAGATGGCTGGAGAGACCTCAAGATTTCTGTCAATTCACATAGCTGCAGAAGCTGGAGAACTCAAGATCGGCAAATCAGGGAACAAGCCTCTTACTCGCAGTCTGTGAAAACCGGTGAATCCCAATATTGACAGTTAAACCGCTGGCTAAAATCCCAAGAAATGGACGGCAGATGATAAGAGAGAGGCAGCTGCTGGGTCTACAGATTCACAACAAGTGAAAAACCTTGCCAAGGTGATCAGGAACAAAGTAGGTGACAGAAAGCAGAGAGATGAAGGCTGAAGGGGTGGTGAGCTACCACAGGCCCACCCTACTGGTACCACTCAACAGATTCCATCAGGGTAGTGATCACAGCTGCCAGAACACAGAGAATCATGGCCCAGCCAAGTTGACATACAACCTTAACTATCACAACACATACGGAAGCAGCAATCAAGAAATTAAACAACCCACTGCAATGGGCAAATCTGCTGCAAAAAAGAAAAGCTCTTTAAAGTTCTGAGAAGCAAAGATGTCACTTGAAGACTAAGGTGAGTCTGACTCAAGTCATGGTGTTTTCAATCATACTGTTACATCAAGCTGGGACAATGAATAAGACGACACAAGAACTGATGTCTCTGAATTGCAGTGCTGGCAAAGAATACTAAATATACCATGGACTGTCAAAAGAATGAACAAATCTGTCTTGGAAGAAATACAACCAGAATGCTCCTGAGACTATGTGACACATACTTTGCACATGTTATCAGGAGGGTTCAATCCCTGGAGAAGGTATCATGCTTGGTAGAGACTCAGCATAAAAGAAGACCCTCAGCGAGATGGACTGGCACAGTGACTGCCAACAGTGAGCTCAAGTACAATAACAACTGTGAGGATGGCAAAAACCAGCCAGTGTTTTGTTCTGTTGTACACAGGGTCACTGAGTGGAACTAACTTGACAGTACCTCACAACAACATCCTGACATCAAAACCAGACAGATATTATAAAAAAACTACAGACCAACATCTCTCATAAGCACCAACACAAAAATCTGTAAAAGTTTAGCAAATCAAATGTAGCATTTAAACAACAAAACAAAACATTGCCGTCAAGTTGATTCTAACACATGGCACCCCATAGGACAGTGTAGAACCATCCCATAGTTTCCAAGGGGCACCCAGTGAATTCAATCTGTTGTGCTTTGGTTAGCAGTTATAACGCTTCACCATTACACCACCAGGGTTTCCAATAAAGGACAATGAATTATATCCAAGCAGGGTTTATCCCACGAAAACAGGCTGATTTAACATTTGAAAATCAATCAGTGTAATTTACCACATTAACAGACGAAGAAAGAAAACACATGATCATCAACATAGAGGCAGAAAAAACATTTAACAAAATCCATCATTCACTGTTGATAAAAATTCTAAGCAAAACAGGAATAGAAGGGAACTTCCTGAACCAGACAGTGTAGACACAAAATCTATGGTGACCATCACACTAAATGATGCAAGACTGAATGTTTCTCTTCTCAGACCAGTAACAAGGAAAGATACTCACTGTCACCATTTTTGCATGACATTTTACTAGTGGTCCCAGCCAATGCAATAAGGTAAGAAAGACAGATAAAAAGACATACAGTTTGGAAAGAAAAAAAAAATAAAGCTGTATTTATTCAGTAGTCAAAACAGTCTTGTACTGGTACTAAAACAGACACACAGACTAATGGAACGGACAGAGACCGTGGAAATATCACCAACCTCCTGTAAACAGCTGATACTTGCCAAAAGCCCAAAGGTTGTAAACTAGGGTAAAAAACATCCTCTTTCACAAACAGTGTTGGCAAAATTGGATATCCATCTGCAAAAAAACAAACAACCCACATCTCACACCTTACACAAAATCTAACTCAAAATGGATCAAAGACCTAAACATGAAATCTAAAACAATAAAGGTCATACAAGAAAATATGGGGACAACAATCAAGTTCTAATACATAGCTTAGACATACTATAAAATCTGACCAACAAAAAACTGATGAACGGGAACTACTATAAACCAAACACTTAATGCTTATCCAAAGACTTTATCAAGAGTTAAAAGACCATCTACAGAATGGGAACAAATATTTGGCAACTGTCATTTGGCAGATGTCAGAGTGACATCTGTTTTTCATAGTCTACAAGGCACTGCAAAATATCAACAATAAAAAGGCAAAAAACTCAATTAAGTGATGCACAAAAGAGATGGACACACACTTACCCGAAGAGGACAGCCAGGCAGCCAAAAGACTCATGGGGAAATGCTCACGATCATTAGCTATTAGAGAAATCCAGATCAAAACGACAATGAGATAACATCTCACTCCAACAAGGTTGGCCATAATCCAAAAAAACACACAAAACAACAAATGCTCAAGAGGCTACGAACAGACTGGAACTCTCCTACACTGCCGGTGGGAAAGCAAAATGGTGCAACCTCTTTGGAAAGCAATTTTGTGCTTCTTTAAAAAGCTAGAAACAGACATACTATATGATCCAGTAATCCCACTGTTCACAATGTATCCTACAGAAATAAAAGTGGTCACACGAACAGATACATGCACACAACTGTTACTGCAGCACTATTCACACTAGCAAAAAGATGGAATCAACTGAGATGCCTAACAACAAATGAACAGATTAGCAAACTATGGTACAGATACACAATGGAACACTATGTAATAATAAAGAATAACAATGATTTTAGGAACCATCTCATAACCTGGTTTCAACTAGAAGATATCATCCTGAGTGAAATCAGTTGGCTGCAAAACGGTAAGTACTGGATGAGATCTCTGCTATAAGGACTTAAAAGTGGATTTAAGTACAGAAGAAAAGACTCTTTGACACCTGCAAGGGTGGGAAGGGAGGGAGATGGATGTGCACAGACTAGACAGTCGACAGGCATTCAGTTAGGTGAAGGGAGTGACTGCACGCAGCGTAGAGCAGATCGGCATAACTGGACTACACCATCAACTGAAAGGTTTTCTGAACTCCAGTGCAGTAGGAGGAATGGGGGTTTGGTGACCATGTTTTCATGGGATATCAAGGTCAACTGGCATAGTCTGTTACTAAGAGTCTTCTGCACCTCATATTGGCGAGTGGCGTATGGGGTCTTAAAAGCCAGCAAGCTGCCATCTGAGGAACATCAACTGGTCCCAACTCATCTGGAACAGATGATGACCACGAAGATCAAAGACATGAGGGATAATGAGCCCAGGAGACATAAAGACCCATCTAAGTGGGAGACTATGTCAGTATAAGACAAGAAGAACCAGATGGCGTCCGGCCACCACAAAAGGCATGGGGGACACAGTGTAGAGCCCCTGATGTAGCATGAGAAAAAGAGGTGTGCAGTTCAAGAACTCTACTAAAAGACCGTAACTGATGGTCCGACAACCTGATGGGTCCCCTGGGAACATGGCCCCTAGACTTGCTGCTGGCCCAGACCGGAAACCGGTACTGTGGCCACCTGTTCAGACAAGAATGGACTGGACTTGGGGACACAGTGTGAGCATGTGATGTATGTTTTTATATATAGCTTTATATTCAGTTTTATATATTTATAGGAGGCTGTCCTAGTGGTTTCTTTCTAGGTGGGAGAGGAGAAGGGACAGGTGTTCGTTAAGAGGATACTAGAAGTAAAGAGTGAAAAGGAGGAATGCACTGTCGCAGGGTACGGTGAGCAGACAGAGCTGCAGAGAGGCAGGCATGGGGAACTGATCTGGATTGTATACTTTCACTTAATTATAACAGAAAGAGAGAGAAAAAACAGCACGGTTTTATATATGTAGAAAATCCTAAGGAATAATAATAATAAAGCTACTAGTAGTAATAAGTTTAACAAGGTCAGAGTATACAAGATAAATATAAAAAGATCAGTTAAATCTCTGTGTACTAGCAGCAATTCAAAGCTGACATTAAAAACAGTAACATTTACAGTAACATCAAAAACATTAAATATCAGGCATAAGTTTGTCAAAATATATGCAGGATATGTGCATTGCGCATTATAAAGTATTACAGAGAAATTTAAAGGCACCTAAATTTATAGGGGAAACCACGTGGCATAGTGGTTAAGTGCTCTGCCTGCTAACCAAAATGTCAGCAGTTCAAATACACCAGCTACTCCTTGGAAACCGAATGGGTCAGTTCTACTCTGGGCAGCATTCAACACCACCAACAACAAATGTGTGGAGAAATACAGTATACTAGGTTCAAGACCTCGAAGGCTCAACAATTTTAAGATGTGTGGCTTTGTTGCCCCAGAGGTATCATAGTTCAACTTTCCCTTCTGTCCAATTTCACTTCCTTTATTCCTCCCACAGGTGGATTTCCCACTGGGATCCTGAGAGTATTCCCCAATAAACTTCCTATACCCAAATCTCCACCTCAGAGTCTGTTGTTTAGGGAATCCTACATGTTGCAGTAATTACCATTACACACATTCATAAAAGGAGGCTGATGCAGCCAGGCCCTAAGTACAATACATAATTATTATGGTCAAAACGGCAAACCGGTCAACACCACAGTCATCAGATATGGAAAGGACTCTCGGCACCCCCTCCACACTCTATCCTTTGAACTCCTTCTGCTCCTGCTGTTTCCATTTTAGCTCTATGTAAGCCAGCTCCCAAGCTCACCCCAGCACCCTGCCCCCCAGAATGCAAGGTCCACCTCACGTCACAAATGCCAGCCAGACACTGCATGGGATGCTCTGCCATCACCTGAACCCGACAACGCTTTTACCATAAGTCACGTTTTCCCCAACCAACCCCGCAGCTGCCTTGTGTGGGCACTTCTGTTAACGACCCCATACCTGCTCTGCAGTCCAGGCTCCTGGTGTAGACTGGCTCCAGGTCCACGGCATGGCCCCTCCTCTTCACAGCACCTCAGCATCAGCACTAGCCACCCTGTTCTCCCCAGCTTCACTGCTTCTGATACAGGGCACCCAGCAATGGATTCCTTCTAACAGTCCCGGGTAAAATTACAGGTGACTGTCCATGCTTGCAGATCCCCCTTCCATCAAACCGCTCGTCCATCTCACTTCCAGATTTAACCATCTTCCCACAGGACAGGCAAGATGACATTACTTTCGTGATGATAAACATATAGTGGTACCTCCCCAAACACAGTTCATACTTCTTATCCCAGCATCTCCTGTAACCACATTGTTCATTACAGTAGCTATTTAAGTTTAAGTTAACTGGAATCAAGTAACACTTAAAAGGCCGTCTCTCTAACCACATTTCTGCTGCTCTTCATAGGCTGTCATGGGGAAAGTGTTTCAGGAGTGGGTTGCCAGGTCCTTCTTCCTGGTCTGTCTTGGTCTGGAAGCTCCACTGAGACCTGTCCCCCACGGGTGACCCTGCCACTATGTGAAACACTAGCAGCCTAGCTGCTGGCATCCCAACCACACAGAACCCCCACAGTATGACAAATTGACACATCAGGGCCGTCGCCCTTCACCATACTTACTCAATCCGTACGTTGAGCAAATAATCTGAGAGGTGAGACTATATGGAAAAGACCGAGGCAGCGGCGTCGGGGACGACTCACTAACAACCTGCAATATGCGGACGAAAAAACCTTGCTGAAAGTGAAGAGGGCTTGACTGACCTGCTGATGAAGATCAAAGGCCACACCCTTCAGTATGGATTACACCTCAACTAAGAAAACAAAAATCCTCACAACTCCACCAATAAGCAACATCAAGATAAACAGAGAAAAAACTGAAGTTGTCAGGATGTCATTTTACTTAGATCCACAATCAGCACTTGTGGAATCAGCAGTCCAGAAGTCAAATGACATATTACACTGGAATAATCTGCTGCGAAAGACCACTCTGAAGTGTCACAGAGCAGAGAAGCCACTTTGAAGACCACGGCGCACTACACCCAAGCCTCACGCACATGAAAGCTGGACAACGAATGGGAAAGGCCGAAGGAGAACTGACACGTGTGAGCCGTGATGCCAGCAAAACACAGTGACTGTGCCATGGCTCAGCAGAGGACCAAACGAACCCGTCTGGGATGCCGTGCAGCCAGAACGCTCCTCACAGGCCAGGACATGAGACTGCAACCCACAGACTCCAGCACGCTATCAGGAGGGACCAGTCCCTGGAGAAGGACCTCACGCTTGGCGAAGCAGAGGGTCCATGAAGGAAACCCTCAATGAAATGGACTGATACAGCAGCTGCAACAGTGGGCTCAGGCATAACAATTGTGAGGGCGGCGTGACAACCACGGCACAGGACAGGGCAGTGCTTTCTTACACTGCACACAGGGTCACCCTGAGTCACAGCTGACTCAACGGCCCCTAACAAGGAGCCACGTTTCAAGGCTCAACGGCCACACGTGGCTAGTGACTACCGCATCGGACGGCTCCACAACGTACCTGTCTTACAAGCTTTGCCCACCAAAGATTTACTCATGGTCCCAGTTACGCCTCACACTTGCCAGGCCCCACCACTATCGGATCCTTGCTCTGCACCTGCGTGTACTCCCCACTTTGTTTGTAACCAACCATCACCCTTCAGGACACACCATCCTAAATGAGCCTCTCCCCTTGGAACCGCTGGAACACTTATTTCTATCATCCAGCAGCTCTTAATTATTTACACAGCACTAGCTTGCCGCACCTCTGTATTCCTGATCTCATTAATTCCACCCTTTTTTTTTTCTATTTACCCATTCATTCCAGAAATAACTAGTTCTGTACTCCTGTGTTAGATACTGTACTAGGCCCCAGGTATAGAACAGTGAACAAAGCTGATATGATCCCAACCAACAACCACCAGCTGCAGAAGTTACACTAGACAATTGGGATCTTCTCAGAATTAAACACTTAGGCTCATCAAAACACTCCACTAAAAGAGTGAAAAGGGAACCTACGGACTGGGAAAATTTTTTTAGCTATTACAAATCAGATAAAGCTGCAATCTCTAAAACCTACAAGAAAATTCAATACCTCTACAACAAAAAGACAAATAATCTAATTAAAACTGGGCAAAGGAAATGAACAGACAGTCTACCAAAACCATTCGAGCAGCCAAAAGACACAGGAGGAAATGCTGGAGATCACTCGCCATTAGAGAAACGCAAATCAGACCCACAATGAGACACCATCTTTCCCCCTCACGTTACTGGCAGGAATCGCACAAATAGGAAATAACAAACACTGCAGAGGCTGTAGGGAGACTGGCAGATGGGGACACTCATGCACTGCTGGTGGGAATGCAAAATGATACAACCATTTTGGAGAATGATAGGTCACTTCCTTGGAAAGCTAGAAATAGAAATACCATGTGCTCCAGCAACCCCACTCTTAGGAACCTACCCAGAGAAGTCAGAGTCATTGCAGGAACACACACGAGCACACTCATGTTTACTCCTGCCTGGTTCACAACAGCAAAAAGACAGTAACCACCTGGATGCCCACCTGGAGACGAGTCAATTCATAAAGACGATGACCACCCAGACGCCCACCTAGAGATGAGTGAATACATAAAGACGGAACCACTCAGTAGACATAAGTGACTCCATAAGCTGTGGCACACATCACGGGGGAGCACTGCGCACAACAGCGAACAAAGATGAGTTTGGGAAGCATCTCATGACACAGAGAAAGTGGAGGGTTTTACGCTGAGGGAAATAAGTCAATCACTAAGGGACACATGCTGTATGAAACCACTACTGTGAAGTGCAAAGTTTACACACAAAAACAAGCAATCTTTGATGGTTAAGATGGGAAGAAGGGATGGAAAAACACTACACACACAACGGGTAAGTGTCAACTGTGCTGACGGGTAAGGCAACACATGCTACTGGGGAGGCCGGCACAACCTGTACAAGGCAAGGCTACGGACACTCCACAGACACATCCAAACTCCCTGAAGGACCAAACGCCTGGCCTGAGGGCTTGGCGACCATGGTCTTGGGTAACGCCTAGCTCAATGAGCACAACACCGTACATACAGAAAATGACCTACATTCCACCCTGGTGAGTAGCCTGAGGCCTTCTAAAAGCCTATGAGCGGCCATCTAGGCCACAACACTGGCCTCAGCCCTTTGGGAGCACAGCACAATGAAGAGAACTAAAGACAGACGGGAAAATGAGGCCCAAGGGCTAACGGACCATGACTACTGCCGTCTCCACCAGACGGAGCCCTCTGCCACAAGACAGTGCCCAGCTACCACAAGTGACCTCCGGCAGGGACCACAAAAGAGGGTCCTAGACAGAGACAGAGAAAAATGTAGAAGAAATTCTAACTCAAAATGAAAAATCGGATTGCCAGCCTGACAGAGACTGGAAAAACCCTGAGAGTACGGGCCCCAAACATCTTCTCAGCTCAGTAAGGCCACCAAAGCTGGCCTTAGAACATTTTAAGACCCTGAGGGTAACCCCTCACCCAAAGATTGGACAGGTCCATAAATAAAACGAGACTAAAGGGACAGCCAGCCCAGGGACAATGCAGAGGAGGCAAGAGGGGACAGGAAAGCTGGTAACAGGGAACCTAAGAAAGGGAAGTGAGGGCAACTTAAAAGCAAACGTGAGAAAGGAAAGTGTTAACGTTATTAAAAACATGGGTACAATGGGAGGCAGAGTCAAGCTGGCGGACTAAGCACACGTCTCCTTATATCCCTCTGGAAACCAAGACCTGAACTGATAATCAGACGGAGCCTTCTGGACACCTAATCAGCCCCAGGACACGGCACAGGACTGTTAATTGGGACTTCATACCACTGAGCGAAAAACCTCCTCTCTTACGCTGACTCCCGCGCCTGGCTAGCCCTGGCTCTCACAGACAAAGGGAAACGCACCATTTTGACTTTTTTTCCCTCTGTCTTGGCCAGCAGGCGGAGCAGGGTCTTGCAGACACGCTGCTGGGGGTACAGGCAGGCGAAATTCCCATATTTTGAGAGCCAGGCTTGGGACTCTGTTAATCTAGCCACTTTGAGCCTGTCGTTTTATATCTGCCTCAGCGGCGTTTGTATGGAGTTTTGCAGTCAGTGTGCGGGACGCCATGTTGGATACGGAGATTCTAGCGGGACCTCATTCACTCTTAGCCTGGGAGCCAGCACCTGCAAACAGGACAGCACTTCTCCAACAGAAAAGCAGTAATTTACCCAGTGCCACCTGCTTTGGGGGCCCTGCAACAGAATCAGAGGAATCACTACCTCTCGGCACCTTTAGCCCTTCTGTCTGCTGCCTGTGTGGAGGGTGCCATCTTGGATACAGTGGCTGCAGCTGGACCTAATTCTTAGCTTGGGAGCCAGAGCCTGCCTACAGGAGCAGTACTCTACGCAGTGTCGTCTAAGGCTAGGCCCTGTCAGCAGAGGCCAACAGCACAGTAGCACTGTGGTATTCTGAACTAGTTTGTATCATCCAGGGTTGGATATAGCGGCGCTTACTTTGCCGGTTGAGAAGACGGACCTCTACACCTGAAAACCTAACTGACTTGTGAACTGGTCAGATACCTTTTGCTTTACATTTGAAGACAGCCTAGAGAAACATCTGCAGTCCATCCTCACAGTACCTCTTCCAGCCTCTACATACTCACATGGGTCCCCAAAAGCAACAGACACTTGTGGCACACAAGAAATCAGCCATGGCTTCAGAAGGCTCCCAAACAAAGCAGCCAAGGGGTTTTCCAGATGAAGAAACTTTTATGAAAGCATCAGAAAGTGAATGCAAAATGATTATATACAGAGCCCTTCTAGACCTTATACAAAATGCAGGAGGGCAAAATGAAAAATTAAGCAAGATGTTCAATCTGATGGAACACCAGTACTCTGAAATCCAACAGATCAAGAACAAAATCAAAGACATAGAAACTTCCATGCAAAGCCAAGAAAACAGAATGGAACAAATACAAAAAAGAATTTCTGACTTGGAAGACAGAGCTACTGAGGCCAGCATCTATGAGCAGAAATCAGAAAAAAGAAACAAGAAAAATGAAGAAACATTAAGAAGCATGTGGGACTCTATTAAGAGGAACAACCTTCAATTAATTGGAGTCCCTGAACAGGGTGAGACATCTGAGAACACAGAGAGTATCGTTGCCGAGCTGCTGACAGAAAACTTCCCAGAAATCATGAAGGAAGAGAATATAGACATCTCAGATGCATATCGTACGCCACCCAATATAGATCTCAAAATAAAGACTCCAAGACATATTATGACCAACTTCAACAAAACGAAACATAAGCAGCAAGTCTTGAAGGCAGCAAGACTCAAAGGAAAGCTAACATTCAGAGGGAAACCCTGTAGAGAAGTTCTCTTCAGATTTCTCAGCAGAACTCAATGCTGGCACGGACACAGTGGCATGACACATTCAAAGCCTTGAAGGAGAAGAACTTCCAACCAAGAATTATATATCCTGCAAAACTATCTTTCAAGTACAAAAATGAAATTAAGACATTCCCAGATAAACAGAAACTCAGACTTTGTAAAAACCAAACCAAAACTACAAGAAATATTGAATGAAGTTCTTGGCTCTGGCTTAGAAGAACAAAATCACTAACTTTATATTTTAGAATGACTTTACGACTCAAAAGTCTACTCAGGGAAGGCTCCAAAGCCAATCACAGCTTTGACAAGGAAAGAAGCAATCCAGTGATCATCATGAAAACTATGGTGTCATCATATTAAAAAGAGGGATGTACTACAGATGTTATAGTCCTTCCAGATGGAGAGGAAGATGACAAGACTGGTAGTAATTAAAATTGGGTTTATATATCGTTTATTGAGGGAGATCATAGAGGCAGCTGTAAAGCACAACAAAGATGTATCATATCATTTCAAGAAATGTAACACACGAGTCTCAACAACCACAAAACCAGCTCTGAAAAAGGTGAAAAATCAACTCACAAAAAAGAACGTCCCAGAACAGACTAATAAGAACAACAGAGAAAACATCAACATAAAAATAAACACATCACAATGACAGCAGTGAACACATACCTATCAATAATTACACTGAATGTGAATGGACTGAATGCTCCAGTAAAGAGACATCGAGTGACATCCTGGATCAAAAGACATGACCCATCCATATGTTGTCTACAAGAAACTCACTTGAGACCTAAAGACAGGAACAAACAGAAAATTAAAGGATGGAAGAACATATATCAAGCTGACAACGAACAAAGAAGAGCAGGGGTGGCAATTCTAATCTCAGACAAAATCAATTTTAATGTCAAATCCACCATCGTGGACAAAGATGGACACTATTTATTGCTGAAAGGTTCAGTACACAAGAAAGACTTAACTATATGAAATATTTATGTACCGAATATCAGAGCACCTAAACACATCAAAGAAACACTGACTACACTCAAAAAAGAGTTAGATGACTCCACAATAATAGTGGGAGACTTCAATACTCCACTCTCAGTACTAGACAGATCATCCAGAAAAAAACTCAGTAAAGATACAGAAGACCTCATTGCCACAATTAACCAACTAAACCTAACTGATATATACAGAACTTTCCACCCATGAGCAGACAACTACACCTTCTTCTCCAGTGCACATGGAACATTCTCCAGAATTGACCATGTGATAGGCCATAATGCAATGCTCAACAAAATCCATACCACTGAAATTACTGCAAAGCATCTTCTCAGATCATAAAGCCATAAAAGTTGAAATCAATAGCAGAAAAAACATAGATAGAAAGTGGAACTCTTGGAAACTGAACATCTTGCTCAAAAAAAAACCATGGGTTATAGAGGAAATCAAGGAAGAATTAATGAAATTCATGGATTCCAATGAGAACAAAAACACTTCCTACCAGAACCTATGGGATACAACCAAAGCAGTGCTCAGAGGTCTGTTTATCTCCATAAATGCACACATCTGGAAGGAAGAAAGAAACCAAATCAAGGAACTAACCCTACAGCTTTAACAAGTAGAAAGAGAACAGAGGAACCCCTCAGGCACCAGAAGAAACGAGATCATAAAGATTAGAGCAGAGCTAAATGAATTAGAGAATAGAAAAACAATTGAAAAAATTGAAAAGACCAAAAGCTGGTTTTTTGAAAAAATCCACAAAATTGACAAACCACTGGCTAAACTTACTAAAGAAAAGCAGGAAAGGAAACAACTAACCCAAATTAGAAATGAGAGGGGGGTTGTCACAACAGATCCAACAGAAATCAAAAATATCGTAACAGAATACTACGAAAGACTGTAGTCTAACAAAATTTAAAGCCTAGAGGAAACGGACCAATTCCTTGACTCATACCACCTACCCAAATCATCACAACGTGAAGCAGGACAACTTAATAAATCCATTACAAAGGAAGAGACTGAAAAGGTCATCAAAACACTGCCAACCAAAAAGTCCAGGTCCAGATGGCGTCACTGCAGAATTCTACCAGGCATTTAGAGAAGAGTTATCTCCAATACTACTGGAACTATTTCACAGTATAGAAAGGGATGGAGTACTCCCAAACTCATTCTATGAAGCCAGCATAACCCTGATACCTAAGCCAGGGAAAGACCCAACAAAGAAAGAGAACTACAGACCACTATCACTCATGAATCTAGATGCAAAACTCTTCAACAAAATTCTTGCCAATAGAATACAACAACATAGCAAGAAAATAATCCATCATGACCAAGTGGGATTCATACCAGGGATGCAAGGCTGGTTCAACATCAGAAAAACAATTAATGTGATTAACCACATAAATAACACAAAAGACAAGGATCACCTGATTTGGTCCATTGATGCAGAAAACGCATTTGATAAAGTCCAACACCCATTCATGCTAAAAATTCTTAGCAAAATGGGCACAGATGGCAAATTCCTCAACACAATAAGGGCCATTTATACAACGCCAATTGCCCACGTCATCCTGAATGGAGAGAGACTGAAAGACTTTCCTTGAGATCAGGAACTAGACAAGGATGTCCACTGTCATCTCTTCTATTCAACATTGTGCTAGAAGTTTTAGCCGGAGCAATTAGACAAGACCAAGAAATAAAGGGCATCTGCATTGGTAAAGACGAAGTTAAAATCTCCCTGTTTGCAGATGATATGATTGTATATGCAGAGAATCCCGAAGAATCTATACGTATACGTAAACTACTCAAACTGATAGAAGAGTTCAGCAAAGTCTCAGGATACAAGATAAACATAAGTAAATCAGTAGGATTCCTTTATACCAACAACGAGACTGTTAAGGAAGAAATTATTAAATCAATACCATTTACGATAGCCCCTAAGAAGATAAAGTACCTAGCAATTAATCTAACCAGAGAAATAACAGACCTTTACAAAGAGAACTACAAGCCCTTACCACAGGAAACTGAGAGAGACTTACATAAATGGAAAAACTTAACCCTGCTCATGGATAGGAAGACTTAACATTGTGAAAATGTCTATTTTACCCAAAGCAATCTATTTATATAATGCAATCCCAATACAAGTTCCAGCATCATTTTTTAATGAGATGGAAAAACAAATCACCAATTTTGTTTGGAAAGGGAAGAAGCCCCGGTTAAGCAAGGTACTACTAAAGAAGAACAACACACTGGGAGGTCTCTCATTACCTGACTTTAGAACATATTACACTGCCACAGTGGTCAAAACAGACTCGTACTGGTATAAGAACAGACAGATCGATCAGTGGAACAGAACTGAGTCCCCAGAGACGACACCATCTGCCTATGAACAACTGATATTCGACAAAGGTCCTAAGACATTAAACTGGGGTGAAAACAGTATCTTCAACAAATGGTGCTGGCAAAATTGAATATCCATCTGCAAGAAACAGAAACAAGATCCATATCTTACACCTTATACAAAAACCAATTCCAAATGGATAAAAGACCTTAATATCAAACCTAAAACGACAAAGCTCATCCAAGAAAAGGTAGGAACAACAATGGGTTTTAATACACAACATGGACAGACTCCAAAATCTGTCAAACAAACCACAATCATCAGAAGAGAAAATAGATAAATGGGATCTATTAAGAATTAAACACTTTTGCTCATCTGAAGACTTTATTAACAGAATTAAAAGAACACCTACAGAATGGGAAAAAATATCTGGCAACTCTGTCAGACTGACGCCTGATTTCCATAATCTATAAGATACTACAAAATATCAACAAGAAGAAGATAAATCATCCAATTAAGCGATGGGCAAAGGAGATGGACAGATATTTCACTAAAGAGATCCAAGCGTCCAAAAAACACATGCGGACATGTTCACGATCTTTAGTTATTAAAGAAATTCAAATCAAGACGACAATGAGATACCATCTCACCCCAACAAGGTTGGCCATGATCCAAAAAACACAAAACAACAAATGCTGGAGAGGCTGTGGAGAAAGTGGAACCCTCCTAACACTGTTGGTGGGGCTGCAAAATGGTCCAGCCTCTTTGGAAAGCAATCTGGCGCTTCCTTAAAAAAATGGATATTGATATACCATTTGACCCAGTAATTCCACTACTTGGAATATATCCTACAGAATCAAGGCCTTTCACACCAACGGACACATGCACCAGAATGTTTATCGCAGCACAGTCCACAATAGCCAAAAGATGGAATCAACCCAGATGCCCAACAACAGAAGAATGGATAGGTAAACTATGGTACATACACTCAATGGAGCACTATGCAATGATAAAGAACAACGATGACTTCAGGAAACATCTCATGACCTGGTTTCAACTGGAAGACATTATGTTGAGTGAAAGTAGTCAGCAACAAAAGGACAAATATTGTATGAGACCTCTACGATAAGATCTCAAAAACAGACTTTTGTATAGAAGAAAAGACTCTTTGACAGCTGCAAGGGAGGGGAGGGAGGAAGGGAGGGGGGGAGGTTTTAGATTAGATAGTTGCTAGGTATCTGGTTGGTTCAAATCAGTGATAGCACACATTAGAAACAAGAACAACATTAAGTGGAATTAAACATAACGTGAGTACTCCTTCCATCTTAACCCAATACTGCAAGGATAGAGTAGCTGGGGCAGGGGGTGGGGGACCATGCTCTCAGGCGAAAGCGAGGCCAATTGGCACAACTAGCGTTTTGCTAAGAGGGCTCTCTGCACCCCACGTTGGTGAGTGGCGTCTAGGGTCTTAAAAGCTGCCAAGCTGCCATCCGAGGGCACAGCAAATGGTCCCAACTCAGCAGGAACGGATGCTCACCGAGGACCAAAATGACATGGGGAAAAGACAACCCAGAATACAAAGAGACCCACATCAGTGGGTGCCTACATCGACTTGGGACCGGAAGAACCAGACGGTGCCTGGCCACCACCAGTGATAGCTGCGATGGAGCTCACTAAGTCGAGTCTCACTGGCAACACAAGAATAAAAAGGGGTACACCCTGAGATCCCCACTGAAAGACCTCAATTGATGGTCCAGTGGTTTTGGGGTTCCCCTGGGAGCATGGCCCCTCGCCCTGATGCTGCCCTTGACCATAAATCATAACGAAGGTCCACGCTTCAGACAGGAATGGATTGGACTTGGCAATGCAGTGACCATATATTGGATGCACTTTATGGTTCTATACATCTATAGGATGTCATCCTGCTGACGTCTGCCTGGAGGAAGGAGAGTGGGTGGAGAGGAGGGGAAAAAAGAGACTGTTGGGAGAACGAGACATGTATGGAGCAGAGAGGAATAGTGTGCTGTCACCGGGCAGGGAGAGCAGTGGAAGCTGCATATAGGTGGGCATGTAAATTTACACGGGAATGTACATTTTCACTCAGTTATAGTAAATAAAAAAAATTTAAAAAAAAAACATGGGTACAAACCACTTACTGAGAAACTAGTTTGTTCTCTAGACCTTCATCTAAAGTACAATTAAAAAAAAACCAGCCGTAACACACATACACACACACAAACTGATACGGCCCCTGTCCTCACACTCTTAAAAGAGAAAGACAAACAAATGAGTACGTAACGATAAATTCTGAGAAGCACCATAAAATAACCAAAATCTATGCGCAAAATTAGGTCAAAACAGATCTCTAGCAGGAATTATCTGAGACCTCAAAGTGGGGGAGTGGGGAGAGAGGGAAGGAGCGTGAGAAGGCCTCAGGCCCACCTGAGGGAGGAAAGGCCACGCATTCCAGGAGACCAGGGTGGAGACTGCTAGGGAGACTGCAGGTGAAGTACAAAAGCCACTCCAGGATTTGAAGCAGGGAACCAACATGATACAATTTAAATTACAAAACAATACTCTGTCTGGTATAAGCACCACTGACTGGACTGGACCAAAACACACACAGCTCTGTATCACACAATAAATTGAACATGACCGGATTTGGAGATTCTTGATCTGAGTGAAGGAAGCATGCTGTTGTCATCACAGGTGGTGGGACACAGCGGCAGATGACTTGAGCTCTGAGTACAACAAGGTCAGGGTTCCCACCCCGGCCACACTTCGGACCAGCCAGCTCAGCCCCAAGATGGGCCTCCAGCCTTACACCAAAACAGTCAACATCAGCTGCAACCTCGGCTCAGTCATACATGCTACACGTGACCTCACCTCCTGTGCATAACATGTCACCCCATGCTACACAGGGTCCCCTCTGGCTCCCAGTGCCTCGCCATCTAACTCAAGCACTGGTCTGTGCACTATCACACCCAGAGTTCATGGCTCCTGACCACACAGATCCCAGTCCTCCATAGTCGAGAGGACAAAGGCCCAGGCCTATAAGAGCAGGAAGGGGCACTCTTTCCATTTCCCACCCCACTTCCATTCTGAATAACATTACGAGTCTATCAACAATTATCGAGACCCTGGTGGCACGGTGGTTAAGTCCCAATAACTGCTCACCAAAAGGTCAGCAGTTCAAATCCACCAGGCACTCCTTGGCAACCTGACGGGGTAGTTTTACTCTGTCCTAAAAGCCCACTACCGTCACTAAGAGTTGGAATCAAGGCAATGTGGCAGGTTTGTGTGGTTTTGGTTTGTTAGCTTTTATACATTCAGAAGGATACAGAAGAAAATAGAAAGGAGCCGTCATCCCAGGCAGACATGAGTTTTAAAGTAAACTGCACATAAAACTCAGCTGAGGACTCCAACAAGGATACATGGCTTATGTCTCCTTCCATAAAAGATTCCTTGAATACATCAGTTTATGTATAACTACTTGCTCTTCTTTTTAACTTACACAAAATAGGTCCTACTGTATAGACTATGAAATCTTTGCTTTTCTTTTTACTTCAAATAGTTCGGCAATCTTCACACATCTCTACGTTTACACGGCTCCAAATGTGTGTGTACATGTCTACCTATGTGTGCACACAGACAGCTGCACGGTCCCTGCTGTGCATGTCCCAGTCACTTCAGAGACACCCAGGAAATGATCTGTGGTTCCCAGGCCACTGCAGCCCCCACACGCACCCCATTCTGCCCTCAGCTCCACAGTGCTGACAGTCCCTCCACAGCCACACCTTCACGAGATCACCAGCAGCCGCAACAGCTCAGGGGTCAGATGTGTGGCAGCTTTTCTTGCAATCAGCACCCGCAGTGGAAGGTTCCCAGTGGGTGTTTGTCTTCCTGCACAGACGCCTCAGAGGTCCTGCAAGTAGGGTCTGTAACTACCGCACTACTGGCCCACCTGTTCCCAGGCAAGTAAAACACCGCCAGCCTTCAGCTCCTCCTTCCGCATGGACCACAGGGTACACGCCCAAGCCAGGGCTGCTTACTCTTGGACCACCACAAGGCCCTCCCTCCGCCTTCCCCAGGGGCCATCAAGAACTGTCCAAAGCATTGCTCCAGGGTAGTGAGTCCACCACCGGCAAGGCTCTCCCAGCTCCAAGAACCAAGCCCATCCCACCCACTCGCCTTACCCAGCCACCATCGCCATCTCCTGGCTTCAGCTGTTTCCACAGCGGGGACCAGAGCTTCACTTGGTGGTGCCTGCGCCCTGGTGAGCCAACAGCCATGGTTAGCCAGCTCCTCCCTCACCCGGAAGCCAGGCATGGACTCCACACCTCTGCTAATACCGCCGTCCCTCAGCTGAACCACAGGTGCAGCCCTACCGGTCTCCGTCCTCTATCATCCTGTCCTCCAACTCACTCCTGGCACAACAGCCAGAGCGATGGGTCAAAGAGACAGGCCATTCTAGGTCCACCCCAAGGGCTTCTGGGTTCCTCCCTGTGCGCACAGCCCACCCTCTTTCCAGCTGATCCCCCTGAGCTGGGCTGCCCAGAAGCTGATGCCTCATCCCAACTTTTTGGTCTATGGCCTCAGATTTGGTCCCCCAAGACGACTGTGCCAGCCTAGTCTAAGTAAGATCCCAGGGCAGTCACCTGCATGCCTGCTTCTGTGCTGGCTCAGCGGCAGGGGTCCCACCCAGCATTTCCAGACCCAGCACCACAGCCTGGCACTCAGGAATCCCACAGCACTGGCCCAGCATCACTCCACCCACCAGAGACACAAGCACCATGCATGCGCCTCCCCAAGGGAGCAGGTGCGGGCAGCCAGGCTTCAGAGTACAACGAGTGCTGATTCCAAGGCATCAACTCCAAGGTAGCACTCTGTGAGAATGCAGACGGTGGTGACAAATGCACCCTGTACCACGTGACTCATCCCGCCCCCCTCCCCGCCTGCTCCACAGCCACGGGCAGCAGCACCAAGGTGACCAGTCTGAATGGCCTCACTCACGACCCCATCAGAATCGGGCAACTGGTTCAGGCACGTTTTCCAGGGCGGAAGTGGAGGGTAAAGCAGGAGCCAGAAAAAGGCTTTTGCAGAATACCTTGTTTGTCAGAACTATCACCCTCTAAGGACATTCAAGAGGAGGAGCACTCTCTCAGAAGACAGCTCCAGGGCTTGGCACTGCAAAGATCCCCACCCCCAGCAGCTTCAGCTGTGACCTCCCTCCCAGGGGCCACCCTACTCCACCTACTGGGGACTTCAGCCACCAAGAGCTGGGACAAGTCACCCCCACACCCCTGCTGCCTCCTGCCACATGCTACCCCTCCCACCTGAGACATGCTGCCTGTGCCTGGTTAATCCCCTCTAATGTTCCATCACAGATAATACTTCTGGATGAGGCACTCCCTCTTCCAGAAGTCAACTGGACTCTGTGTCACTAGGACACAGCAGCCACGCAAGGCCTCCCCAAAGCCCTAGCACATCCCATGCCTCAGTGCCACACGGTGCTACCACGGTCCACTCCGGTGCCACCTGCAGGAAATGAGACCCTGAGAGGGCAGACCTGCAAAGTGACAGCAGTGACCACAGATGCCAGGACAGGTGCCATCTGATCTGCAGAGAAGAGAGGCTCAGCTGGAGGCGCGGCTCTCCGCAGTCACTCATCCCCGTAAGTGTGGTCAGTCTTAAGTTTCCCACCTCCTGGGCCAATGCTGCCTCCCAGGGGCACGGTTACCCATCCGACACCTCCCCACCTTCCCCTGAAGGTCTCGTCATCACAGCCCCATAGCTGCAGAAGCACCACCGCCCTTCTGGGGGCCCAGCTCTCTAGGTCCCACTGTGGAATGTTCCCTTCAGAAAAGCTCTAGTCACTCTTCTCTTTTTGCTAACAACTTTACTGAGATGTAATTCACCAACAACCCCTCATTTCAAGGACACTTCAAGGACTTTCAATACATTCACAGATATGCACAATCATCACCAGTCAATTTTAGAATATTTTCATTACTCCACAAAGAAATCCTGCGCCCTTCAACCTCTCCACCAGCCTAACTGCCAATTCTGCTCCTACAGATCTACCGGAAATTCCGCTGGCGCAGTAGTTAAGTGCTGCGGCTGCTCACCAACAGGTCAGCCGCTCAAACTCACCGGGCGCTCCCTGGAAACTGTGGGGCAGTTCTACGCCATCCGATCAGGTCGCTGCGAGCTGGCACTGCCTCAACAGCACTGGGTGTGGCTTTTTCATAGATCTGCTCTTCCGGACTCCCATGGAAGTGGCGGCCTGTGTGTCTGTCTCCTTTCACCCAGCAGCCTGCAGGGACTTCACTCCTCCTCACGGCCTAGTGGTACCCACTGATGCTCACCCATGACAGGGTTACACTGTCGTCTACAGCAGAAGCCCCGGTGGTGCAGCAGTCAAGCTCTCAGAGGCCACACGCACGTCAGCATTTCAAACCCACCCAGCTGCTCCGCGAGCTGGCCCACTGCTCCCATAAGGGTCACAGCAGCCCTACCGCACAGCTCTGCCCCGTCCTCCGGGGTCACTGTGAGTCGGAACCACGGTGACAGGACACAGCACCAGCGTCCACACATGGACATGGGGTTGTTTCCATTTTTTGTCTGTTACGAACCATGTTCCTATAAACATCTGTGTGACACTTCCGTGCTGGCACACCCTTTTCCTAGGCACTCAAGTATCAGTATAGGACCCCGTGAAAAGTGAACCAACTTCCAACTATGAAACTCACTTAGCCGTCTACCGGTCCCATAGCATCCTGAGCACAGAACGAAGAAAACCAAAGACAGAGGAAAACTGCAGTCCAAAGGGCTAACGGACACACGAACTAGACTCCACCAGCCTGAGCCCAAAAGAACTGGATGGCATCCGCCTACTGCCACCAACAGCTCTGACAGGGTCTCAACAGACAGTCATGGTCAGAGAGAGAAGAAATATAACACAAAATTCAAATGGAAGAAAAAAGGCAAGACTTACTGGTCTGACAGAGACTGGAGACACTCTAGACACCCTGCTGGCTCAGAAAGGAGGCCGCTCTAGAAGCCCGCCTTCCAGCCAAAGATTAGACAGACCTCTAAAACAACAGCCCCACAAGAAGCGTGCTGCTTCTCAGTTCACTCACACATCTCCGTAGCTCACTTAAGTACCTGAGATCAAACGGGAAGCACCAGCCCCAAGGAAAGACAAGAGAGCAGTCAGGGGCACCGGAGACCAGGGGTGCAAACAGACAGAGGGAGGGCACTGACACACTGCGGGGACTGCAGCCAACGCCACAAAACAGCGTGAAGGAGAAACAAATCTGTGCTGTCAACTTTCACCTAAAGCGTAATTAAAAAAAAAAAAACAAAAAACTCTCATTTAATCCAAATAAATCATGACTGACTGGACAGCAATGGATCACAGTATCTATACACTAGGAGGGTGGGCAGGGGGGTAGCTCGGTGGGCAGGTGGGCAATCAAGAGAAGCAAAAGACCAAAGTGCTATATGAGACGTCAGCATAGCCCAATCTAACGGGACGAGCAGTGACTCGAGGACGGGGTGAGACACCAGCAGAGCGCTGTGTGGACGTCACCACTCATGCTGCCTAAGAGCCAGCATCCACAAGGGGGGGACTGAGAAATAAATCACAGTACCAGCACACAACACAGGAGCCAGGAAAAAGAATGGACCGGAAAGTGTACTGATATGGAATGACCTTCCAAATACAGTTAGTCAAAAAAGACAAGGTTCAGAAACTTTGAAAGGAGGATGGGGGGTAGGGAGAACAGTATACAAATCTGCTTGCACAGTTACAAAGTATCTCCAGGAGCAAGCCTCCAGGGAACCAGGCTCCTGCCCCAGACACTTTTCTTTGCACTCTGTCTTTCTGAATCCTGTGAACTGCTCAGAAAAAAAAAAAAATAACACTCTCTAGGAAGCAAAACAGAGCTCCTACAGAAGGAATCTGAGCCTCAGTCCACAGGGTTAAAGGAGCTACCTGTCACGGATTGAACTGTGTCTCCCCAAAAAGTGTGCAGCCATTTGTCTGGGCCATGATTTCCAGTATTTGACGACTGCCCTCCATTCTGTGATTTTCTCAGGCTGTAAATCCTCATCTCTGCCTGTGGTTAACAGAGTGGGTTACATTAGAGAGGATTAGGGTGGAACTATAAATCCCTTCCTACGGTCCCCGCCCTTCTCCACTGGAAAGGGAGTTTCCCTGGAGTGTGGCTTGCACCACATTTTGTAGTTTAATCTACAAGAGACAGAAGGAAAGAGAAGCAAGCAGAGAATTGGGAAGCTCACCCCATCAAGAAAGCTGCACCAGGGGCACAGCGCGTCCTTCAGACTCGAGGTTCCTGCGCCCAGATGCTCCCCAACCAGACACTGATGTAACACAAGGACCTTCCTCCAGAGCCGACAGAGGGAAAGCTTCCCCTGCAGTGGGTATCCTGAATTCGGACTCGTAGCTCACTGAATGTGACAGGAGAAACTTTTCTTTGCTAAAGCCATCCCCTCACCAGTGGCAGCTCTGTTAGAGAAGCACCAGACGACTGGAACCCTACCTGAGCTGCTGATTTTGGCTCCCAGGGGAGGAGGGGGAGGAAAGACCACGGGGCGGGTGGATGGACCCCACAGGTGAGGAAAAGGGACGCAACAGGAAGGGACTGGGCAACCCTCAGCCCAGGGGCCACACAGCTGAGAGCAGACAGAACTGTGCAGAGGCTAGAGCTAACGGAGGCAGAGAGCAGGGCACGCAGGCAGGGCCACACCCGCTAGGTCTGAGAGGTACCTAGGAGGCCAGGGCCAGGGTAGGGCAGGGCCTCAGTGCCGAGACAGTCAGGGCTCAGCTGTTCTCTGGGGTGGAGGCTGCTAAGCACATCCCTGGCCTCCACGCACTCATGCTAACAGTGCCCAGACGGGACACCCAAAACCATCTCCAGACAGGCCAGATGGCCCTGGGAGCAGGACTGGGTGGCAAAACTGACCTGGCTGAGAACCACCACTCCGCCCACCTCAAGCAGCACCAGGGAGAAGCAGGGGAGGGGCGCAAGGCCAACAGCAGGCGACCATGGCAGAGGTGCAGCAGGGGCACTGGTGGAGGAGGAAGGGGACCTGACCCCTCCTGGGGAAGTACAGAGCAGCCTGAGAGGTGACAGCAGGCTGTGGGGTGAGAAGAAGTCAGGACACTCAAGGCTTCCAGCTTCAGCAACCAAGCAAACAGCAGCCAGGAGCACAAAGGGGAGGTCAAGGACCTAAGGACACCAGGTCAGAAGACAGCCCAGAGGCGGCCCAGGGCAGGGCTCTCAGACACTCCCTCTGGAGCTCCAGACCCCAAGGCCATCCCTCCAAATGCTCTGCTTGGGCCTTCGCTCTCTTGGCTGCAAGCCACTGCAGATGCCGACATGCACACCACAGAGGCAGATACGGTCTTCCTGTCCATGTCTGCCTAGACCAGCTCATCTCCCCTCAAAGCCCCCCAAATAAAGATCCTCTCAACCTGCAGATGAGAGAATGCTAATAACCTCCAACCTGGCCACCAATCTGTGCCCTTGCAGCTGCGGGCATCCCTTGGTGGCATACAGATACTTGCCAGCAGTCTCATCCAGGCTCTAGGACCTTCTGTGGGGCCCTCCCCTGACCTGCTCTCTTCTGCTCACTTGAAGGGGCCTCCCTTGTTCCAGTAAGTGCTATCCATCTGGGCAGCAGCGTGGCCTCCAGCTGCTCACACACCCCTCCCTGCAAGGGCTTTCTATCCACCCAAGACCAAGGGAGGCGCATATGCCCCTCTAACTACAGGCTACCCATGGCCAAGAGGGGTGCACTGTCCCCTCTAACTACAGGCTACCCACGGCCAAGGGGGGTGCATATGTTCCCTCTAACTGCAGGCTACCCACGGCCAAGAAGGGTGCACATGCCCCCTAACTGCAAGCTTGGCTTGAGGCCCACCTTCGCCAATGGAATGTGACCGTCATGGCTAGTCCCAAAGCAGAACTATAAGAGCCACTGTGGGTTTCTACCACTCTTGCCCTCCATACAAACAGCACATCCCCAAAAGTGCTGGTCCTTTTGGACCCTGGAGTGAAGATACTCAAAAACAGCCATGCTCATCAGTGAACCTTGCTGCAGGCCACTCAGTAACTGGGGCTATGCATCCCAAGTGTCCCTAAGAAAAGCTGTCCATCACACTCTCTGGTCTGTCCCTACACCTTGCTGCCACACCTTCCTGAGCCACCATACTACAGCTCTCCCGGCTCTCAGGCCTGAAGCTGTTCCTGTGAGACTCACAAGATGATCCTGGTGTCTTTTCAACCATACTTCCCACTCTTCCTCACACGACTCTCCAACCCCCACAAACCACACGGAACTCTGTTCTTGCCTCTGCCCCCAAAGCTTGCACACCGTCTCCTTGTGCTGCACAACATGCCGGCCCTGCCCCCTCACCCACACCCTGCGCACACAGGTCAGCCTTTATAGTCGTGTTTAAGTGCAAGTTTACACTGACAGTCAAATTTTCATACAAAAATTTTACACACTATGCCACGTGACCCCAAGCACTCTCCCAACACTGTGACAGCGCACTCCTCCGCTCCGACTCAGAGTTCTCATGTCCATCTAACTAGCTCCTCTCCCCTCCATCGTTCCCACACATCTCCAAGCAGGAGCTGCCCAGTCAGTCTCCCGCACATGCCCAAGCCGAGAAGCACACTCTTCACCAGTGTCACTCCGAGCCTTACACACCAGTTCAGTCATCGTTTGAAGAGCTGGCTTCCAGACTGGTTTGAGTTCTGAGCTAACAGACAGTTCAAGGGTCATGTCTTCCAAGGACCCTCCAGTCTGTCAGACCATCACGTCTGGTCTTTTACTAGAGTTTGAGTTCCGCACCCCAGATTTCTCCCACTCCATCAGGGACTCTGTGTCAAGTTCCCTGTCAGGGCAGTCTCTGTGGTGGCCGGGCACCACCTAGTTCTTCTGGTCTTATGTTGATGTCATCTCTGCTGTATGCTGCCTTTTCTGAAAAGACTACCTTTTCCTTGAAGGCTTCCCTCACTTCTCCAGCCCCTGCAAATCACTGCCCTACTGAGTTCTAGAACAGGATCTGGGAACTCCTTCCTAAAAATGGGCCAGAAAGAATAATACGAGTTTTGCTAATAAGACCACAGATCTCTCTGCAGGCCACGCACACACTGTCACGACTCTGTCAAAGCAGTCAGACAACATACGTGTGGCCATATCTCAATTAACACTTTATTTATGAAAACAGGAACCAGGCCAGATCTGATGCAGGGGACAGGGCACCACTTGCTGCCTTCTGGCCTGGAGCGCTGCTCTAGTCCTTCCTACGGCTTACATCCTTAGTTGGGTCCCTAGGCAGCACAAAAAGTTTGCACCCAACTGCTAACCTACAGGGTGCTGATTCAAAATCACTGAGCGGCACCATGCGAGAAAGGCCTGGCAACCTGCTTCCATAAAGGACACAGCTGAGGAAACCCCACAGAGGAGCTCTGCTCCGCATCAGCCGGCGCCGCCAAGAGCAGACACTGACCCAAAGGCAACGCGTTTATCACTGCATGCTAGCCAACTTTTCCTCTGTCTCTTTGAGCTCCTTGAAAGAACATGTCGTGTCTGCAGACTAGATGGTCAACAAAGAAAAGTAACTAATAAATGATACTGGAATGGAAAATAACATACAGAATACTGAAAAAAAAAGTCCTGATGCTGAATACTATGGTTTTCCCACAGAATTTCAAATATTCAAAAGAAATACACGGAAAAGTTATGTCAAACTTTAAACCCAAAGGAATTCCACCCAACGAAGCCTAAGAATCATCAATGTAGTAGTCCTCCTTTGTCTACAGAAAATATGTTCCCAGACCCCCATGGGTGCCCCAAATCACAGACAGCACCAAACCCCATATACACTATGTTTCAACCTATTTAAGTACAAACCCCTAGGTACTTATGGTCTAGTTACTAATCTTTTACACAAGTAAAAAATTAACAATTATTAATAATAAAATATAGCAAAATACTGTAATAAGAGTTAGGTGAATGTAGTTCCCAGCAGGATACAGCGGAAAGGCGCGAGAGTCCATAATGCGACTTACTGAACATTCTGGGGCCATGGGGGACTGCAGGTGACCTCAGAAAGTGGAAATGTGGGTGGGGTGCTTACCGTACTCCCAGTGGCACACAAACTGTGTTGAAGCCCACTGTGAGTTTACTGACACAACACCAAGAGGCCAGAAGGACTAGCCTGTAATCAGAACAACAGAAATACAATAACCAAATGGACTTTGCGTCATGATTCCATTTCAGGAGGTTGAGTATGAGAGCAGAGACCGCCGAGCAGCCAATGCTTCTGGGCTGGAGAAAGCTCCCCAGAAAGCCAAGACGGGAAGTAGGAAGCACCACAAAAAAAAGCTGAGAAGCCCCAGGTGAGGCAGGTCCAGAACAGCAGGGCAGACGTGGGGTGTGGCCAGAGGGGTCAGATTTCATCTAGGGAAGAGGGGAGACCTGCTGGTGAAGTCAGAAGCAACTGCTAAGAGTCAAGGGAAACCCAAAGCCAGACAGACACAGAGATGGCAGACTGACCAGAGACGGAGGGTCAGAAAGCTTCAGGGGAAGTGAGCACCAGGGCAGGAGGGGCAGGAAGGCAGGCAGGACAACCCAGTCCAACTCGGCCTGAAGGCATCTGCCAGGCCTGGGGCGGCACAAAGCCAGCCTCATGGTACTCTGACAGGACATCCAGCAAAGTCACCTTTGAAAAGAAACACATAAAATTCATAATACGTGACCACAAGTCCACAGACAGACACAGTAAAAGGGTATCACTCACACCGTTAGAGATCTCAGTATGAGAAAATATGGCATGGATATTTTTTTCCCAAGAGCACCAAAAAACCAAATGGAAATCTAACAAAAGGCTGCATTCACTAGACAGCTATCATTATCTGTTTAAAGACACGCTAACTGCCGCTGCGTGCACAGCCCCTGACCCGGGCACCCCGCGTCAGCACACATAAGAAGGTTGCTACGGCCATTTTGAGAATCTGTCCGAGATGTTCAGCTACTCTCACTGAAGCTGTTTTCCTTACCACTTTCTTCAAAAAAATTAACCATTCTCACTTTAAATTCCACAAACACTAAAAGGCTTTTTATTTAAGGTGAAAAGTGTCCCCTTAATCTCTGGTCAGCGGTATGGGGCCAGGTACCATTTAATGGGTGTGTCTACGGTACAGAGGGAAGAGATGACCAAACCTAAGACAGAGCATCATCTCTTTGGGAGATGTGGACATCTTGCCACATTTCCCAAAGAAGTTAAATCCGGTTTCTCCCAGCATCTCTGCAAGCCAGAAGGTCAGCCCTGAGGCGAGTTAGCTGTGAGGCAACGACAGGTCCCTGTTTTTGCTGCTGAGGCCTGTCCTCGCTGGTGGTTACAGTTCATCTTTTCAGTTAAAAAGATCCTTCGGTATGGATCACACTTCACGTAAAGAAAACAACTATCCTCACAATGGACCAACATGCAACATTGTGACAAACGGAGAAAAGACTGACACTGTCTATCTTGGGTCCACAATCAACACCCACAGATGCAGCAGTCACGACAGCAAATGATGCTTTGCACTGGGCAAATCTGATGCAAAAGACCTCATTCACGTGTTTCAAAGCAAAGATGTCACTTTGAGAACTCAGATGTGCCTGACCAAAGTCATGGTGTTTTCAATTGCCTCACATGCACGCCCAAGTTAGACTACAAATAAGGAAGACTGAAGAAATGACACCTTTGAATTATAGTGTTAGCCAAGAACACTGAACACACCATGGAGCGCCAAAAGAAGAAACAAATCTCTCTTAGAAGAGGTACAGCCGGGACGCTCCTCAGAAGCAAGGGTGGCGAGACCTCCTCTCAGATGCTGCGGAGACACCACCAAGAGGAACTAGAACCTTAGACGGATATCATGCTTCATAAAATAGTGCCAGAAAAAAAGTCCATCACCAAGATGGACTAACGCAGTGGCCGCCAGTGACGAGTTCACAGCAGTCGTGAGGTGGCACAAGACCAAGCAGCACTCCTCTCTTGTACACAGACTCCTATGAGTTGGAACCAACTCAACAGCACTAACAACAACAACTGTGAACTTCACTGACACGTGCTTTGTTACTGTGTTCCAGGAGGAGAACCCACGTCTTACAACCCAGCAAGCGGCCATCTAAGAAGCATCAGCTCGTCCCAATCCACCTGCAGCAAAGGAAGATGAAGACAAAGACGTAAGGAAAAATACGAGCCCAAGAGACAGAAAGGGCCACCCAATCCAGAGACTCCATCAGCGTGAGAACGAAGAACTAGATGGTGCCCGGCTACCACCAAGGACAGCCCTGACAGGAGACTCGAGTCCCTGATGTAGCAGGAGAAATGTGGGGTGCAAACTCCAGCTCAGTAAAAAGACCAGACTTGATCCAACACACTGGAAGGTCCCAGAAGACATGGCCCCCAAGACATTCCGATAGCCCCAAACTGAAACCGTTCCTGAAGCCAGCTCCTCAGACAAAGAATGACCTGGTATGTAAGACATGAGATGGTACTGGTAAAGAATGTGCTTCTTGACTGAAGTAGACGTAGGACACTAACTGGGCAGCTCCCGTTAGGAGGTGAGAAGAGAAGACAGAGAGGAGACCAAAGCCGGCTAACTGACAAAGGAAACAGGTTAGAGAGGAGAGTGCAGTCACAGTGCGGGTGAGTAGCCAGGGTCACGAAACAGTGTCTAAGTTTTTGTATGAGAAACTGACTGGAATTGTAAATTTTCACTTAAAACACCGTAAAAGTAATAAAAGAATTCAGCAACTGCTTTAAATTTCATTTCCACCAGCAACAATCCTACTTAACTCCCAATACTAACCCTAACTCTAGCTAGCCCCGGCAGCACCAAAATCTCGGCAGTAATAACAGTTCCTAACTTTTCTGAACACAATGTGCCAGGCACAGAGCATAAGGGGAATCTCAATTCACTGAGTCCTTGCAACAACTCAGTGTGGCCAGTATTACTGGTTCCCCACTTTATGGGCGAGGAGCTGAAGGTACAGAGGACCTTGTTAAAATGCCACAAGCCAGGAGTCGCCACTCCAGAGCAGACAGCCTGACTGCGGAAACCTTGCCCGTCTGCTCTCCTCCTGCCTCTAAGCCCAGCGGTGCCCAGGACCTCTTGGGAACAGTCTCCTCGCTCCCCGCGGTAGTCACAGCTCCTATCAAATCTCCCTCCCCTCCCCCAGCCCCAGGAACACACCTCGCTCCTTGTTCCGGGAGGGCTCGCTGGAAACCACCTGCTGTTTATGGGCGGCACCCAGGAGGCACAGAGTTAAATTCCCTCCAGGGTTTCAAAAGACAAGTCACCATATTGTGCTCACCAGGTGAGGAACGCGGGGCTTTGCAACTGTAGGTTGTTCTGCGGAGGTCACCGGGGGTTTGGGTGAACCTGCACACCGCGAAAAAGGGAAAGGGGAGCTACCCGCATTTTTGCTGAAGGCTGCACAGCGCCCACAACAGCTGCTGGTGGGAAGCTGCATGTAACACACCCACAGCTGCCGAGGCCAGCAAGCCGACTGCATGTTTTAAAATAAAGCACGTCCTGAGCCCCAAGATCCACAGCCCGCATGGCTTGCGGCCCTTGGCACGGAACACTTTGTTTCCACCCACACCACCTGCAAATGGAGAAACAAACCTAGGGAAAACGACCGAGAGGAGACGCTGACCCAAAAAGGGCCCTGCTGAGGGTCTGTGCCTTGAAACGCCCCAGACCCGTCCTTGCTACAGACGGAGGTCCGGGGAACCCACGAGGCCCCGGACAGCCGCTCGCCCGCTGGGGCAGAGCCCGCAGGTAGCTGTGCCGCTGACCCAGAGCCGCATATCGTGATTTCCTGCACCTCGGAGTCCCAGGACAAAGCCCGACCCCGACCTCTACGCCCTGCTCCGCACCAGAGTCCCCATCCGCCAGCGCCCACCTTGTCCCGCCGCGGCAAGGTCCCCAGGCAACCAGGACCCCACCCCACCCCAACTGCGCTTAGCAAACCGCGCGGGCGCCCCCGTGCTCAGACCGGGCATAATCATGCCTACCCACCCTCCTCCGGCCGAGCGCATTCTCACTCGGTCGTCCATCCTGAGGCCAGGCACACTCACTCACGCCCACCCGCCGACCAGGCATACTCACACTCACGCCCACCCTCCAGCTGGACACACACGCGCACTCATATCTCCCTCACGCCCACGTCCCAACCCTGGCTCGGCCCTCCCGGGGCATGCTGACGCGCGCCCGGCCTTACCCCCTCGCACCCAGCGCCCCTCGCCCCGGCTGCGGCGGGTAGGGGCTCCGCACACCCACGCCCCCTCCCGGGCAACAACCCCTCTCCTCCCCTTCGGCCGCCGTGGGCCCGGATCCGCCGAGACCGGGCCGGGGGCCTCGGCCGAGGCTGAGCCGGGGCCGCGGGGGCAGCAGCGCCAACCTCTCCGCCATATTCCCGGGACCGCTCGCCCCCCGCCCAGCGCTCTCACCAGCGGGCTGCGCGCGGGCCGCGTCGCCACAGCCCCTCATGTCGGCCCGCGCGCCGCTAGAGCCCCCCGGCGGCTCCTGCTGCCTCCGCCGCAGCCTTCGCAGCCCGTGCCCTCCACTGTCGAAGCCGCCGCCGGCCCACTGCGCGCCCGCCGCGCGTCCTCCCGTCACCAAGCGCAACCCCCCGCCTCCGGCCCCGCCCCCGCCCCCGCCCGCTGGGGCACCGCCCCGGGGCGCAGCGCGCGTGCGCAGCGCACGGCAGGACGGGAGCCGCAGTCCCGCCGACGCGCGGCACTCTGGGAGCCCGGGGTCCGCAGTTGGCCGCGCTCCGCCCCCAGGTGCGCGGCGAGCGCGCGTGGTCTCCGGGGCCCGCGGTGGGGCCGGCTGCGCGGGGAGCCCCCTCCCCGGCTGACGCCGCTCACCCCGGAGACCCTTGTGCAGCCCGGTGCTCTGCAGCCGATGCCTACCTTTCACATCTTCTGTAGCGCGCGGTTTTTCCTGCTCTCGGTACCGTGCGGCTAGCATTTGATTTTTCCTTGGTGTGGATTTTATGTCATTTTACTCCTGAAGCCATGCGTGGCTTTCTGAATCCGAAAATTCTGTCACGTTAGCAGCCATTATGTCTTAAAATATGACACACCTTCCTCCTTTTGTGATTTGTCACGTCGTTTGGGCCGTCTCACGGTATCTCCTGTACTTCTTTATTATTTTCTATTTTTTAAATCTACTTGTCTTCTTGGTAATTTTCTCAGCAATGTCTTTGCTGATAACTCTCTTCAGCGGTTTCCCACCTGCGTTTAGCCGGGTCTTGAGGTATTAACTGTTGCCCGTATGCATCTCTACGTGTTGTATCTGACCTCCATCTCCGATAAACTGGAGGCCGAGGGCCCCAGAGTCCTGCAGGCACCAGTCCCTGGACACACCCTGGGTCGGGTCATCATAAGAACGCAAAGCTCCGCGGCTCCATTTCGAAAGCCCGTCTACTGCCACCTCCCTGGCTCTCTACCGGGACCCCACCTCTCTCTCACCACCCTGCTGATCTCTCCTCACAGTTCCCTGTCTGACAAGTGGGGTCTGCTCTCCTGTCCAGCTCCCTCTACCTTGTACTCACCTGAGAAGACTCAACTCGAATGAACCCAGCCATTCTCCATGACTGCTGCAGAAACAAGAGGCAACCTGGCTGACTGGCTTCACTTTGTACCCTTAAGACACTCCCTGGAACTATTATTCTCTCCAGGAGGGTAAGACACTCACTACCCAAATAGACAACTGGATGACATCTCAGGCCTCTCTAGTCAAGCCTCCCACAGGAGATCAAACTTTTATTCCCAAACCATAGACCCAACCACACGCCTCCCACCTTCCCTCCTGAAAACATGCAGAAAGTGTTCCCTGTACCTGTCAAAAGCATTTTCTCCTCTGGTGAACTGGAACGCACTTCCTTGTGGATTTCCAAAGATTTGGCTCAGTTAGCCTTGTTAGGGCACCACTGATTGAGGCATTTCCGTGAGCATACACACTGTGGTTTCAATTTTTTTTTTTAAGCCTCCTTTAGTGCCACATACCCCTCCAGATCCCACTACTTCTCAAAAGAGGTGTCTGCACCTCACCATCTGTCGTGGATTCAGCTATGTCCCCCGACCATGTTTTCAGGAGACATAGAGGTCAATTGGCATAACTAGTCTTTTGCTAAAAGAGTCTTCTCCACCCCACGTTGGTGAGTGGCATCTGGAATCTTAAAAGCTTGCAAGCTGCCATCTGAGGTACACCAAATGGTCACAACCCATCTGGAACTGATGACCAAGACCAACAAAGACACGAGGAAAAAAACAGCCCAGGGGACAGAAGGACCCGTATGAATGGGAGACTGTATCAGCGTGAGACCAGAACCAGATGGTACCCAGCCACCACCAAAGGCAGCCATGATGGGGGACACAAAGTAGAGTCCCTGAGGCAACACAAGAAAAAGAGGTGTGCAGCCCAAGAACTCTAAAAGACCAGAACTGACGGTCTGACAGCCTGGAGGGGCCCCTGGGAACATGGCCTCTAGACCTGCTGCTGGCCCTGACCAGAAACCAGTACTTAGGTCAACTCTTCAGACAAGAATGGGCTGGACTCAGGGATACTCTGACCATATGGTGTGTGTACTTTATGGCTTCCTACATTTATGGGAGACTGTCCTACTGGCTTCTTTCTAGATGGGAGAGAAGAGTGTTGAAAGGAGGGGGACAGCTGTTTGTTAAGAGGATACTAGTAGTATAGAGTGAAAAAGGAGGAATGTGCTGTCACTGGGGGAGGAAAGCAAATGGAGCTGCAGACAGGCAGGCATGCAAAACTGATTTGGATGGTATACTTTCACTTAGTCACAATAAAAAGAAAAAAATTAGCAAAAAAATTAAAATGTGTGTCCCCCCAAAAATGTATGTATCCATTTGGCTAGGCCATGATTTCCAGTCTTGTATGATGTTCCTTTATACTGTAAATCCGACCTCTAGGATATTGAAGAGTGAAGATGGCCAGAAGCTGTGTTGGTGGGCAGGACTCAGTGTGTCAGATTGTATTATGCCTTCAGGCAATCTCGGGATTATAAAGGAACTGGAAGCAAGCAGAGGACGGGGCACCTTGTACTACCAAGAAAGAAGCAGTACGGGGAGCAGAACACATCAGGTAGAAAGGGCCTCGGGTCCCTGCACCTCAGAAGCTCCCAGTCCAGGGGAAAATTGATGACAAAGACCTTCCTCCAGAGGCAACAGAGAAAGCATTCCCCTGGGGGTGACACCCTGAATTTGGATTTGTAGCCTGGGACTGCGGCAAAATAAATTCCTCTTTTTTAAAGCCACCCACTTGTAGCATCTGCTGCTGCAGCGCTAAGACCCCGTCTCCTTGGCTGTCTCTCGTTTTCGCTCCAACTACCCATCCCATGAAAAATGTTCACATTAAGGTCACATGTTGCTGAATCTATGCACATTACGTCTCGTCTTACACGTCCTCTCAGCAACACTGACACACTGAATTGAAGTTGCCTTTAAAATAAAAGGTGTTGAGCAGAACACTGGATATAGAAACCAGGGCTGGGGGTGGGTGATGAATTTGTGCTATCTGCATGTAACACATGGGATGTCAGAGCTTGAGCTGAGAGCAACAACTGTTATATGTCCGTGTGTTCTAGAAAGATGCCAATCACAGGTACTTAGGGCTTCAGAGGAGGCAGCCCAGACCCAGTATTCTCACATTCTCTAAGATTTCACTCAGCTACCCTTGGTCGGTATCTTCAGTTCAATGAGCCGAGGATGCTCCGAGGGAGTAGAGCAGGTTTCCCTGGATAAGGGTGAAGATAGCCATGGGAAGGTTTCCACTTCTATTTTCCTTTCGCATTCTCTGACAAACAGAAGGAAAGCCTAGAGGTAATGGAAAATTATAGAAAAAGATATGTTAGGGGAAAATGATCCAAAATAAAGCCAAAGGAGCAATACCAGACAAAATACAATTCAAGAGCAAAGCATCCCAAAGAACAAAATAGGAGACTGTATTCTGCTAAGAGACTGCCAATAATTAACAACATATGTCATATCCAGCACAGTCTTCCAGAGAAACAGAGCTGGTATGAGAGCAGTGAGTAAGTCCAAAATTTGTAGGGCAGGTTGGCATCCTGGAAACTCTTGGGCAGGAGTTGATACTTCAGTCTTGAAGCAGAATTTCTTTGTCAGGAAACTCTCATTTTTACTTTTAAGGCTTTTCAATTGATTACATGACAGCTGCCCGCATTATAAAGGGTAACCCCTTAAAGGCAAAACATTATAGATGTTAACCACAAGGCCTAGTTTCAGTGAGGGATTCAATAACTGAGTACTATTCCACTGTAAGAAACCCTAGGGGCACAGTGGTTAGGAGCTACGGTTGCTAACCAAAAAGTCAGCAGTTCAAATCTATCAGGTGCTCCTTAGAAACCTTGTGGGGCAAGTCTACTTAGCCCTGTCAAGTTGCTAGGAGTTGAAATCAACTCTACAGCAATGGGTTCAGGACTTTTTGTTTTAAATCGTATTGCCATTGAGTCACTACAAATGCACAGCAAGGCTACAGGACAGAATAGAACTGCCCCCCATAGGGTTTCCAATCTTAGCCAGAGCAGACCGCCACAGCTTTCTCCCGTGGAGTTGATGGTGGTTTCAAATCACCAAGCTTTGGCTTAGCAGCCAAACACTTTAAAGACTGTGCCACCAGGGATCCCTAATTGATCAGTATCCAAAAACGAACCTATGTTGTCGTGTCAACTCTGACTCAGAGTGCCCCTGTACTGCTGTTATTAGGTGCCATCAAGTCAATTCTGACTCACAGAGACCCTATGCAGAACAGAGCACTGCTCAGGCCTGCGCCATGCCTACAATGGTTATGTTTAAGCCCATTGTTGCAGCCACTGTGTAAATCCACCTCCTTGAGGTTCTTCCTCTTTTTCCCTGACCCTCTACTTTTGCTGTCCTTCTCCTCCAGGGACTAATTCCCTCCTGACAACATGTCCTAAGTATGTAAGGTGCAACCTGGCCATTCTTTCTTCCAAGGAGCCCTCTGGTTATACTTCTACCAGAACAGATCTGTTTGTTCTTTTGGCGGATCATGGTATATTCAATATCTTCTCCAACAGCACAATTCAAAGGCATCAATTCTTCTTCTGTCTTCCTTATTCACTGTCCAGCTTTCACATGCATACAAGTATGATCTTGAAAATACCATGGCTCAGGCCACACACACCTTAGTTTTCAAAGTAACATCTTTACTTTTCAACACTTTAAAGAGGTCTTTTGCAGCAGATTTCCCCAAGGCAATGCATCTTTTGATTTCTTGACTGCTGCTTCCATGGGCATTGATTGTGGAACCAAGTAAAATGAAATCCTTGACAATCTCAATCCTTTCTCCATTTATTGTGATGTTGTTTACTGCTACAGTTGTGAGCATTTTTACTTTCTTGATGTTAAGGTACGATACACACTGAAGGCTGTGGCCTTTGATCTTCATCAGTCAGTGTTTCAAACCCTCTTCGATTTCAGCAAGCAAGGTTGTGTCATCTGTGTAACTCAGGCTGTTAATAAGTGTTCCTCCAGTCCTGATCCCTGTTCTTCATATAGTCTAGATACTCAGATTATTTCCTCGGCATGCAGATTAAAAAGGTGTGGTGAAAGGATACAACCTTGATACAAACCCTTCCTAACTTTAAAGCATGCAACATCTCCTACTTCTGTTCAAACAACTGCTTTTTCATCCATGTACAAATTTTTCATAAGCACAATTAAGTGTTCTGGAATTCCCATTCTCCACAATGTTTTCCATAATTTGTTATGATCCACACAGTCAAATGCCTTTGCATAGTCAATAAAACACAACTAAACATCTTTTTGGTATTCTGTGCTTCCAGCCAAGATCTATCTGACATCAGAAATGATATCCTTGGTTCCATGTCCTCTTCTGAAGCAGGCTTGAATTTCTGGCAGTTCCCTGTCAATGTACTGCTGTAGGCACTTTTGAATAAACTTTAAGAAGAAGCCACTGCTGTCGAGGTGATTCCAACTCATAGCGACCCTGTAGGTCAGAAGAGAACTGCCCCATACAGTATCCAAGGAATGCCTGGTGGATTTGAACTGCCAGCCTCTTGATTAGCAGATGTAGCACTTGACCACTACACCACCAGGGTTTCCAAGACAGAGTAGAACTGCTCCACAGAGTTTCCAAGGAGTGCCTGGCAGATTCAAACTGCCAACCTTTTGGTTATTAGACATAGAAATTAACCACTATGTCACCAGGGTCTTTGAATAATCTTTAGCAAAACTTTACTCATGTGTGATATTAATGATGTTTAATAATTTCTGCATTAAGTTAGATCACTTTTCTTGGGGATAAGCATAAATACAGATCTCTACCCAGGCCCATTACCTACAGAAGCCTCTGTAAGCGAGCAGATGCATCTCACCCTTGACATATTTTTTGGCTGTACTCTCCCTGATGATATTTTGCATCCCAATTAAACCTTCCTCAAAAGTACACTCTTATCTCCTGGCACAAGGATCAAAGAAGATGCCTTCTAAGAAGGGTTTTACAACCCCCTCGGCTTAATGAATTCTGACACAGCATGCCCAGCCCGGGAATGCCGAGGCTGGCCCGGCCCCCCTGACTTCCCCCAACTGCACATCTCCCTCCACACGTGAAATACAAGATTGCAGGAAGGCCCTGGGAAGCTCCCCAGGTACGACCCCACACACAGCCCTTAGATATAGACATCCCACTCCCTGCATCAGGAAGAAGGATAGGCTCTTAAGTTTATTATAATCAGTATGACAAATGAGTAAATACTAAAGAAATATCCTTTTTAGAACAGCTTAAGGGTGGGGGACGGTGGGCATTTACTATCCTCACAGGAAGAGATAAAATAAGAACAAAGGAAGAACAAATAGAGACAGCCAGATAATGAGCTTTGGATGAATCTACTTCCCGTACCCTTGACCTCGAGGCATGGATAGAGCTGATTAAGCTCAAGGCATAACTTTGTTTTCACTGTTAATTATCACCACAATATACTTGCCTCAGGCCATTACCTAGAGGGCCCTAATAATCAACATGAAAAGAGACCATGAGGTATCAGTTTCTTACTAGCCAACAGCTTACGTGGTCAAAGAACAGGGTGAAAATCACGTCACCTCATTGATTACATAAAAAATAAAGAAAGGCAGGCCTTAACAGGCTACTGACCTCCAGATTCCTGGTTGTCTCAGTCTCATTTCTTTCTTCACCGACACCACCCATCTCTTCGTGATCCCAGATCCTGCCGAGGCTGGCACCCAGTAGATGTCTCTTCTAGTCAGTTGGCCAGGTGTCTTCCAAATTTCTTGGCATAGACAAATGATTCCTTCCAGCACTGCACGCGTTTTTTGAAACATCTCAATTGCTACTACATCAATTCCTGGAGCCTTGTTTTTCAACAGTGCCTTCAGCACAGCTTCAACTTCTTCCTTCAGTACTATCAGTTCCTATCCACATCCTACCTCTTGAAATGTCTGAAGGTTGACCAGTTGTTTCTGGTATAATGATTCTGTGTATTCCTTCCATCTTTTTTTTTATGCTTCCTGAGTTGTTTAGTATTTCCCCTGTAGAATCCTTCACTATTGCAACTCCAGGCTTGAATTTTTTCTGAAGTTCTTTCAGCTTGAAGAAATGTAGGGGGTGTTCTTCCCTTTTGGTTTTCTATTTCCAGCTCTTCACATATGTCATTATAACACTTTACTTTGTCTTCCCATGCCACCCTTTGAAATCTTCTGTTCCTTTACTTCATCATTTCTTCCTTTTGCTTTAGCTACTCGAAGTTGAAGAGCGAGTTTCAGAGTCTCTTCTGACATCCGATTTGGTCTCTTCTTTCTTTCCTGTCTTTTTAATGACCTCTTATTTTCTACATGTACGATGTCTTTGATGTCATTCCACAACTCCTCTGGTCTTTGGTCATTAGTGTTGAATGCATCAGATCTATTCTTGAGATGGTATCTAAACTCAGGTGGGATATACCCCAGGTCATACTTTGGCTCTTGTGGACTTGTTCTGATCTTCTTCACTTTCAGTTTGAATTTGCATATGAGCAATCAATGTCTGTTCCATAATCAGCACCTAGCCTTGTTCTGACTAATGATACTGAACTTTTCCATTGTCTCTTGCCACAGATACAGTCGATTTGATTCCTGTGTATTCCATCTGGCAAGGTCTATGAGTATAGTCACTGTTTACATTGGTGAAAAAAGGTATTTGCAATTAAGAAGTCATTGGTCTTGCAAAATTCTATCATGCAATCTCCAGCATCATTTTCATCACCAAAGCTGTATTGTCCAGTTACCAATCCTTCATCTCCATCTTTTGCATTCCAATCACCAGTAATAATCAATGCATCTTGATTGCGTGTTCAATCAATCTTGGACTGCAGAAGCTCGTAAAAATCTTCAATTTTTTTGATCTTTGGATTTAGTGATAGGTGCATAAAGTTGAACAATAGTCATATTAACTGGCATTCCTTATAGGCATATGGCTATTACCCTATCACTGACAGCACTGTACTTCATGATAGATCTTGAAATGTTCTTTTCAACAACGAATGTGACACCATTCCTCTTCAGATTGTCATCTCCAGATAGTAGACCATATGAGTGTCCTATTCAAAATGGCCAATACCAGTCTATTTCAACTCACCAACGCCTAGGATATCCACCTGTATACATTCCATTCCATTTTTGACAACTTCCAATTTTCCTGGAGTCATACTTTGCCCATTCTACATTCCAAATATCAGTGGATGTTTACAGCTGTTTCTTCTCTTTCTGAGTCATTCCACATCAGCAAATGAAGGTCCTGAAAGCTTGACTCCATACATATCATTAAGGTCAGATCAGACTCGATGACACTTGGCTGGCTTACTTTGAGGAGGCAGCTCTTTCCCAGTCATCTTTTGAGTGCCTTCCAACCTAGGGGACTCATTTTCTGGCACTATATCAGACAGTGTTCTGTAGCTATTCATAAAGTTTTCACTGGCTAATTCTTTTCAGAAGTAGACTGCTGAGGCCTTATTCCTAGTCTGTCTTAGTCTGGAAGCTTAGCTGAAACCTGTTCACCAAGGATTATCCTGCTGGTTTCTCAATACTGGTAGCATAGCTTCCAGCATCACAGCAAGATGTAAGCCCCCACAGTACAACAAACTGACAGACACATGGGGGACTGAATACTATAGCCTAGCCAAAGTGATATATAAAACATATGAAATATAACATATATTGAATAAGCATTAATAAACCTCAGTGTCATGGATTGACTTGTCCCCCCAAAATACCTATTAACTAGTCCATGATTCCCCATTACGTGTGGCTATCCACCATTTTGTAATCTGATGTGCTTTTCCTAAGTGCTGTCAACCCTATCTTTACAAGCTGGAACTAATGGCAGTAATGTTAAAAGACAGTAGTCAAGCTACATGATTAGGTTGCATCTTAAACCAATTTCTTGAGGTATAAAAGAGAGAGACATGAGGCTTTCACATCATCTTGAAGGCAGCACCAGGAGAAGAGTGTTTCCTTTCGACCCAGTTTTCCTGCACTAAGAATCTCCTAGACCAAAGGAAAACTGATGATAAAGACCTTCCTTCAGAGCCAACAAAGACAGGAAGCCATTCCTCGGAGCCAGTGTCCTGAACTAGGACTTTTAACTGACTAGATTGTGAGAAAATAAATCTGTTTGTTAAACCTACCAGCTTGCAATATTTCTGTTACAGCAGTATTAGATGACTAAGACACTCAACACATAAAACAGCTTTGTGAGGCAATGAAGACCTGGTAGTGTACAGTCACTAAGAGCTTGACTACTAACAAAATGGTTGGCAGTTCAAATCCACTAGCCATGCCTTGGAAACCCTATGGGGGTGCCTCTATTCTGTTCTATAGGATTGCTGTGAGTCAGAATTGACTCAGTGGCAATGTCTGTTGTTTTCATGGGAAGATAGGTAACATCACCTATAGGCAGAAGTTTTAACTTACCTCTTTTGTAAAGTTTACATAAAATAGACAAAATGTAAAATGATTAAGTGAGATAGTTACCTTAAACTAATAAATATCCAAAGAATTTTGTACCTAAAAAGTAGAAAACACATATTATTTAAGCCACATAGGACACTCACAGAAATGGTATTGCCAAAGACTCAATAAATTCAAAGGAATAAGCAACACCTGGACTATGATCTCTAGTAAAAATGGAAACAATTTAGAAATCAATTAACAAAAGGACAGCTACAACACATCCTATGTGTCTCAAAACATGTTGTTTTCATAAAATACTAGATAAATATTGAGTTAAAGAAGAAAGTTTTTTGTTTGTTTGTTTGCTTTGTTTTAATTAGGACCAAAGGACAATAAAAGCACTACATTCTAACACTTCTGGGACAGAGCTAAAGCAATACTTGGAGGAAATTTTAAGTAGATTTTTCAGAAAATAAGAAAGATTGAAAAAAAATTGAACTAAGTGTTCCAACTCCATAAACTGGAAAAAGAGAAAGAAGCAATCCCAAAGAAACAAGAAGAGGGAAGATAATAAATCCAAGGGCAAAGACAAAGAAACAGAAAACAATAAATATGAAATATTAGCAAAGCAAAAACTGATTGTTTGAAACAAAATGGTAAGGCAGATAGAAGAATGACAGCAACACCTTTCTGAACTCAGCAGCGAATTCTCAGTCTTCAAGGCCTCGCCCTACAGGAGCCTCAGCAGTTCTTTTGGCCCGTTGCTCATTCACTCTCCCCTTGGAATTCCAGGACACACACTCACCTGGCTTTCTGTCTACTACTCTTCTATCATCTCTTCTGATTCCTCTTCATCTTCCTGATTTCTCAATGTGTGATGGCTCCAGGTTTAGTTCTATGACCTTGTTTCTTTTGCAGATGCACTCACTCCCTTGGTGACTTCACGCTATGTATGTTGCCTGCTTACCTACCTTACTGCATATCTCTTCACTGGAATATTAGTTTCACAAGAGAAGGACTCTGTTTTATTCATTACTGTATCCCCAATGTCTAAAAGAGTGCTTCATGCGACTGGCATATAACCAATACATTAAAAAATACTTGTTAAAAAAAGTGAAAGAAATAGTAAAGAAGATGAGCCTCCAACAACACTGTCATTGTTAGGTGCCATTGAGTTGGATTCAATTCATAGAGATCCTATGCACAGTGAAACACTGCCTGGTCTTGCACCATGCCCACAATTGTTTTTAGGCTTAAGTCCATCATTGCAGCCACTGTGTAAACCCATCTTGTTGAGGGTCTTCCTCTTTTTTGTTGACCCTCCACTCTACTAAACATGATGTCTTTCTCTAGGGACTGACCCCTCCTGATAACATGTCTAAAGTACGTAAGACGCAGTCTTGCCATCTTTGCTTCCAAGGAGCACTCTGGTTGAACTTCTTCCAGAAAAGATCTGCTTGTTCTTTTGGTGGTCCATAGTACATTTAACATTCTTCCCCAACACCACAATTCAAAGGCATCAATCCTACTTCTATCTTCCTTGTTCATTGTCCAGCTTTTGCATACATACAGTGGAACTGAAAATGCCATGGCTTGCGTCAGGTGCACTTTAGTCTTCAAGGTGACATCTTTACTTTTCAATATTGTACAGAGGTCCTTTGGAACAGCTATCCCCAACGCAATGCATCTTTTAATTTCTTGACTGTTGCTTCCACAGCATTGATTGTGGACCCAAGCAAAACAAAATTCTTGACAACCTCAATATTTTCTCTATTTATGATGATGTTGCTAATGGTCCAGTTGTGAGGATTTTTGCTTTCTCGATGTTGAGAGAGTCTAACAAGACTGACCACAAGTAATTAGAGAGATACATTAAAAGTACACTAAATTCTGAAAAAAAGACATAACTAGAGGAAATAAAAGATCAAAATAAGAATATTCCAGCATCTGTATACTAATAAAACTTAAAAGCGAGCTTTTCAAATTTCTAAGAATGCAAAAATTGTCAAAATTGCTACAATAATAACAGAAAAGAGATCATACTCCTAAAAGAAATTCAAAGATAATCACATACCTCCCTCACCTAAAAACTATTTCTATTAATGAGTGAATTCTATCATTTTAATGAAACAGATACTCCCTACCTTAAACAGTTGTTCCAAAAAGAAGAAAAGCTACCTCACATATATGTAGGCCACTATAATCTAGATTCTTAAGCTGGATAAGAATAGTACAAGCAAAAAAAATATGCTTTTTTTCTTTAAAAACATAGATGTAGAGGGGAGAACTCAAGATGGAAGACTAGGCACACATCTCTTTAACTAAGTCTAAAAACTAAGGCCAAGATTGACAATTAAACAGAGTCTTCTGGACACGCAGTGAGCCCTAGGACATGACATAGGGCTGTCATTTTGGACTACATACCACTGAATGGGAATTTTTTTCTCTTTCACTGACCCTGGCCCTTGTTGAATGGCTGGCTTTTGTGGCTGGAAGGTAACTGCCGGCTTTAATTTTTTTCCTTTTTGCTAGCCTGTGGCAGTGATTGAACTTAACTGGCAGCAAAGTTCTACCATACTGCTGATGTGACCAGTGTGTGGAATAGCCACACTTTGAGAGCCTGGCTCTGGACTCTGTGGACCACGGTCCCTCCACCCCTTTTTCCGAACCTCCACCATTGATTCAACTATTTCCCAGTGGGCCTCTGAGGGCCGCCATCTTGTCTGACTGGGAGGCAGAGTTACTCAAACAGAGGCCTCAGTGGGGGCTAATTCCCAGGCTATGAAGCAGTGCCAGCCTGGGGAGTGCTTCCCCAGAAGAAAAGCTGTGTTTAGCCCATTTACCCTACAGGTAGGGCCCAGCACCTGATGACAGCAGAGCAGTAACCTGTCCATACTTTGAACTAGATCACAGCATCTAGGGACAGATATAGAGGTGCCTCCCTGGGGCTACCTAGAGAAATAACTGTGGTGCAACCTGATAACATATCTACCAATCTTGACTGACCCACAACGTAGGGTCAGTTGATGGCCTCCCAGTGACTCCATAAGTAGGGCCATGTCTTTCCCAGCCAGGAGCCTGCTATCAGTGAAATTACACTGGGCCCAGAAGCTAGAGTACATAGAGGTAACTTACACTTCAGCTCCTCTTAAGGCAACACCAAAGAAACTAAACAACATCTAGATGCCCAAAAAGCAACAGACTTTGGTCCAACTCTTAAGGAAAAATCCAACCATGGCTCCAGAAAGCTCCAAAAAGAAAGAACCAAAGAACTTCCCAGATGAAGAAGCCTTTCTGAAGCTTTTGGAGGTCGTGTATGAAAGAATTATATAGTGAGCCCTCCTAGACATTGTACAGAATTTAGCAGACCAAAATGAAAAATTAAGCAAGCTGTTTGAACTGATGGAACTCCAGCATTCTGAAATTCAACAGATCAATAACAAAATTAAAGAAACAGAAAACTCAATTCAAAGCTAAGAGGACAGAATTGAATAAATGGAAAACAGACTTTCTGACTTGGGAGACAGAACTACTGACACTGCCGGGAGCAGGCCCCCCTCTCCCGACATGAGGATCAAGGAGGATGCCTTCTAATCCCCTTGGTTTATGAAATAATATTGGGAAAACCTGAACAGGAACTTCCAGGGAAAAGAGATCAGAGGAATGGATTTCAATACAGCATGCCTGTAATCACTGAGGCCTGCCCAGCCCTGCTGACTTCCCCCAACTGCACATCCCCACCCATGTCAAAAGAATTATCCTTTTTAGAACAGCTTAAGAAAGGCATAGGCTGGGGGACGGCAGGAGGAGATAAAATAAAGAGCAAAGTAGGAACAAATAGAGATTATAACCTTTAGATCCTTCCTCTTGTACCTTTTAACCCTGAGCTATAAGTAGGGCTGATTGAGCTCGAGGCATAACTTTGTTTTCACTGTCAATTATCACCACAACACACCTGCCTCAGGCCATTGTCTAGAAAGCCTTGACAATTAACAAGATCACAAGGTTTCAGTTTCAAGTTAGCTAATAGCTTGTGTGGTGGTGGGGGGGCAGGGTAAAAATCACGTCACCTCAAGATCACGAGGTTTCGGTTTCCAATTAGCCAATCATGAGGTTTCGGATTCAAATTAGCCAATGGCTGTGTGGTCAGGGGGCAGGGTGGAAATTACATCACCTCGACTATAAATAATAATAAAGTAAGACAGCTGCTCTCTTCTCTTGGTTGGGCTGCCTTAAACCCGAAAATTCTTTCCTGTCTCCTTTGTTCATTTTCCCGCTGATGCCTTCCCTCCCTGTGTGCGGGACCCTGAAAAGATGCCGGGGCTGGCTCCCGGCATGACACCAGCATTTTTGAGGAGAAATCAGAGAAAAGACACAAGAAAAATGAAGAAGTATGAAGAACATATGGGACTCTATCAAGAGGAAGAAACTATGATTAATTGGAGTTCCTGAACAGGAAGGGACACTTGAAACACAGAGAGGATTGCTGTTGACTTGCTGACAGAAAACTTTCCAGAAATTATGAAACAAGAGGGCATAGATATCCAAGATGCATATATCAATCACCATACAATACAGACCCGAAAAGAAAGCCTCGAAGACATACTATAATCAAGCTTAACAAAATGAAACATAAGCAGCAGCTCTTAAAGGCAGCAAGACTCAAAGCAAAGCTAACATTCAGAGGGAAATCCTGTAGGCTTTCGTCAGATTTCTCAGCAGAAACCAAGCTGGCACGGAGATAGTGGCATGACATATTCAAAGCCTTGAAGGAGAAGAACTTCCAACTAAGAATTATATATACTACAAAACTCTCTTTCAAATATGAAAATGAAATTAATAAGTTCCCAGATAAACAGAAACTCAGAGACTTTGTAAAAACCAAACCAAAACTACAAGAAATATTGAATGAAGTTCTTGGCTCTGGCTTAGAAGAACAAAACCACTAACTTTATATTTTAGAATGACACAGTACTAAGAACTCTACTCAGTTAGGGAAGGCTCCAAAGTCAATCAAAGCTTTAATAAGAAAAGAAGCAATCCAGTGATCATCATGAAAACTATGGTGCCATCATATTAAAAAGAGGGATGTACTACAGTCATTATAGTCCTTCCAGATGGAGAGGAAGATGACAAAACTGGTAGTAATTAAAATTGGGTTTATATATACTTTATTAAGGGGGATTATAGGGGTAGCTGTAAAGCACAACAAAGATGTATCATACCATTTCAAGAAATGTAACACACGAGTCTCAACAACCACAAAATCAGCTCTGAAGAGGATGAAAAATCAACTCACAAAAAAGAACGTCCCAGAACAGACTAATAAGAACAACAGAGAAAACATCAACATAAAAATAAACACATCACCATGGCAGCAGTGAACACATACCTATCAATAATTACATTGAATACGAATGGACTGAATGCTCCAGTAAAGAGACATCGAGTGACATCTTGGATCAAAAGACATGACCCATCCACATGTTGTCTACAAGAAACTCACTTGCGACCTAAAGATAGGAACAAACTGAAAATTAAAGGATGGAAGAATATACATCAAGCTAACAATGAACAAAGAAGAGCAGGTGTGGCAATTCTAATCTCAGACAAAATCAATTTTAATGTCAAATCCACCATCGTGGACAAAGATGGACACTATTTATTGCTGAAAGGTTCAGTACACAAGCAAGACTTAACTATATTAAATATTTATGCACCTAATACAGCACTTGGCTGGCAATATCAAAGCACCTAAGTACATCAAAGAAACACTGACTACACTCAATAAAGAGTTAGATGACTCCACAATGACAGTGGAAGACTTCAACACTCCACTCTCAATACTGGACAGATCATCTAGAAAAAAGCTCAGTAAAGATACAGAAGACCTCATTGCCACAATTAACCAACTAAACCTCATTGATATATACAGAACTTTCTACCCATCAGCAGATAACTATACCTCCTTCTCCAGTGCACATGGAACATTCTCCAGAATTGACCATGTGTTAGGACATAATGCAATTCTCAACAAAATCTATACCACTGAATTAATGCAAAGCATCTTCTCAGATCATAAAGCCATAAAAGTTGAAATCAATAGCAGAAAAAACATAGATAGAAAGTGGAACTCTTGGAAACTGAACAACTTGTTGCTCAAAAAAACATGGGTTATAGAAGAAATCAAGGAGGAAATAAATAAATTCATGGATTCCAATGAGAACAAAAACACTTCCTACCAGAATCTATGGGATACAGCCAAAGCAATGCTCAGAGGTCTGTTTATCTCCATAAATGCACACACCAGGAAGGAAGAAAGAAATCAAATCAAGGAACTAACCTTATAGTTTGAACAAGCAGAGAGAGACCAACAGAGGAACCCCTCAGGCAACAGAAGAAACAAGAACATAAAGATTAGAGCAGAGCTAAATGAATTAGAGAATAGAAAAACAATTGAAAAAATTGAAAAGACCAAAAGCTGGTTTTTTGAAAAGATCCACAAAATTGACAAACCACTGGCTAAACTTACTAAAGAAAAGCAGGAAAGGAAACAAATAACCCAAATTAGAAATGAGAGGAGAGTTGTCACAACAGATCCAATAGAAATCAAAAATATCACAACAGAATACTATGAAAGACTGTACTCTAACAAATTTGAAAACCTGGAGGAAATGGACCAATTCCTTGACTCATACCACCTACCCAAATTATCACAACGTGAAGCAGAACAACTTAATAAACCCATCGCAAAGGAACAGATTGAAAATGTCATCAAAACACTGCCAACCAAAAAAAGCCTGGGCCCACATGGCCTCACTGCAGAATTCTACCAAGCATTTAGAGAAGAGTTATCTCCAATACTACTGAGACTATTTCACAGCATAGAAAGGGATGGAGTACTCCCAAACTCATTCTATGAAGCCAGCATAGCCCTGATACCAAAGCCAGGGAAAGACCCAACAAAAAAGGAGAACTACAGAAGAATATCACCCATGAATCTAGATGCAAAACTCTTCAACAAAATTCTTGCCAATAGAGTACAACAACATAGCAAGAAAATAATCCATCATGACCAAGTGGGACTCATACCAGGGATGCAAGGCTGGTTCAACATCAGAAAAACAATTAATGTGATTAACCACACAAATATCACAAAAGACAAGAATCACCTGATTTTGTCCATTGATGTAGAAAAGGCATTTGATAAAGTCCAACACCGATTCATGCTAAAAACTCTTAGCAAAATAGGCATAGATGGAAAATTCCTCAATGCAATAAGGGCCATTTATACAAAGCCAATTGCCCACATCATTCTGAATGGAGAGAGACTGAAAGACCTTCCCTTGAGCACAGGAACAGGACAAGGATGCCCACTCTTATCTCTCCTATTCAACACTGTACGACAAGTTCTAGCCAGAGCAATTAGACAAGACCAAGAAATAAAGGGCATCTGCATCAGCAAAGAAGAAGTTAAAATCTCCTTGTTTGCAGATGATATGATTGTATATGCAGAGAATCCCAAAGAATCTATAAGGAAACAACTCAAACTGATAGAACAGCTCAGCAAAGTCTCAGGATACAAGATAAACATGAGTAAATCAGTAGGATTCCTTTATATCAATGAGACTGTTAATGAAGAAATCATCAAATCAACACCATTTACTATAGCTCCTAAGAAGATAAAGTACCTAGGAATTAATCTAACCAGAGGAATAATAGATCTTTACAAAGAGAACTACAAGCCATTACTACAAGAAACTAAGAGACTTAGATAAATGGAAAAAACATGGATAGGAAGACTTAACATTGTGAAAATGTCTATTTTACCCAAAGCAATCTATTATATAATGCAATCCCAATACAAGTTCCAGCATCATTTTTTAATGAGATGGAGAAACAAATCATCAATTTTGTTTGGAAAGGGAAGAAGCCCCGGATATGTAAGATACTGCTAAATAAGAAGAACACACTGGGAGGCCTCTCATTAGCCGATCTTAGAACATACTACACTGCCACAGTGGTCAAAACAGCCTGGTACTGGTACAAGAACAGACAGATCGATAAATGGAACAGAATGGAGACCCCAGAGATGACACTATCTGCCTATGAACAGTTGATATTTGACAAAGGCCCTAAGACATTAAACTGGGGTAAAAACAGTGTCTTCCACAAATGGTGCTGGCAAAATTGGATATCCATCTGCAATTAACTGAAAAAAGATCCATATCTTACATCTTATACAAAAACCAACTCCAACTGGATAAAAGACCTAAATATGAAACCTAAAACGATAAAGCTCATCCAAGAAAAGATTAGGAACAACAACAGACGTTTTAATACACAATGTGGACAGACTCCAAAATCTGTCAAACAAACCACAATCATCAGAAGAGAATCAAAGACTTTTGCTCATCGAAAGACTTTATTAATAGAATTAAAAGAACACCTACAGAATGGGAAAAAATATTTGGCAACTCTATGTCAGACTGACGCCTGATTTCTATAATCAATAAGATACTACAAAATATCAATAAAAAGAAGATAAATCATCCAATTAAGCGATGGGCAAAGGAGACGGACAGACATTTCTCTAAAGAGGAGATCGAGGCAGCCACAAAACACATGCAGACATGTTCACGATCTTTAGTTATTAAAGAAATTCAAATCAAGACGACAATGAGATACCATCTCACCCCAACAAGGTTGGCCATGATCCAAAAAACACAAAACAACAAATGCTGGAGAGGCTGTGGAGAAAGTGGAACCCTCCTACACTGTTGGTTGGGTTGCAGAATGGTCCAGCCTCTTTAGAAAGCAATCTGGTGCTTCCTTAAAAAAATGGATATTGATGTACCATTTGACCCTGTAATTTCACTACTTGGAATATATCCTACAGAATCAAGGCCTTTCACACCAACGGACACATGCACAAGAATGTTTATCGTAGTACAGTCCACAATAGCCAAAAGATGGAATCAACCCAGATGCCCAACAACAGAAGAATAGATAGGTAAACTTCAGTACATATACTCAACCAAGCACTATGCAATGATGAAGAATAACGATGACTCCAGGAAACATGTCAGCCTGTTTCAACTGGAAGACATTTGTTGAGTGAAAGTAGTCAGTGACAAAAAGACAAGTATTATATGAGACCCCTATGATAAGACCTCAGAAACAGACTTGTGGATAGAAGAAAAGACTCTTTGATGGCTGCAAGGCAGGGGAGGGAGGGAGGGGGAGGGGGGGAAGGGTTTAGATTAGATAGTTGGCAGAAATCTAGTTGGGTGAAATCTGTGACAGCACACATTAGAAACAAGAACAATATTAAGTGGACTTCAGCATAACTTGAATACTCCTTCCATCTTAACCCAGTATTGCAAGGATAGAGTAGCTGGGGCAGGGGGCAGGAGACCATGCTCTTAGGGGAAACTGAGGCCAATTGGCACAACTAGCGTTTTGCTAAAAGGGCTCTCTGTACCCTACACTGGTGAATGGTGACTGGGGTCTTAAAAGCTGCCAAGCTGCCATCCGATGGCACAGCAAATGGGATGCTCACCGAGGACCAAAATGACATGAAGTAAAGATAACCCAGAAGACAGAGAGACCCACATGAGTGGGTGCCTCCATAGACTTGGGACCGGAAGAACCATATGGTGCCCGGCCACCACCAGTGATAGCCGCGATGGAGCTCACTAAGTTGAGTCTCACTGGCAATAAAAGAATAAAAAGGGGTGCACCCTGAGATCTCCACTAAAAGACTGCAATTGATGGTCCAGCGCCTTCGGGGTTCCCCTGGCAGCATGGCCCCTGGCCCTGATGCTGCCCTTGCCCGTAAATCATAACGAAGGTCCAGTCTTTGGACATGAATGGATTGGACTTGGCGACGCAGGGTGACCATATATTGGGTGCACTATATGGTTCTATACATCTATAGGATATCATCCTGCTGACCTCCGGCTGGAGGAAGGGGAGTGGGTGGAGATGAGGGGAATGGAGACTGTTGGGAGGATGAGACATGTATGGAGCAGAGAGGAGTAGTGTGCTGTCGTTGGGGAGGGAGAGCAGTGGAAGCTGCATATAGTGGGTATGTAAATTTATATGGGAATGTACATTTTCACTCAGTCATAATAAAAAAATAAATAACAACAACAAAAAAATGGTTCTTTGTGTCTTCTTCCCAGGTGTGGGACTGAAAGATCAGGGGCAAGGCCCCTCACTGAAAACCCTCCGTGGTTCTGCAGACTCTGGGGTCACCACAGGATTTCCTGCTCCCCATCTGTGAGGTGTGAAGGGATTCTGACACGCTGGTCACAGGTAAGTGGTCAAGACCCCATACAGCACGGGAGAACGTCAGGGAGACCGCGGGTCATCCAGGCACTAGTGTAGAAGATACGGGGTTGTGGTTCCAGGGTACTGTAGGCTGAGGTCTGAAAAATGGGTGTTTCTGCTTGTGTTGCCTCCTGCCCCTGGGGATCTGAGGCCTCCCTTCCCCAGTGACTGCCACAGTACAGCCAACTCTGCCTCAGACTCCTCGTGCCCCATCATCCCCATGTATGTATATTCAGACATATAAGACACATACACATGTAAGATGGCAGTACAATGGATTGCTTCTATGTGGCCTTTCTCATGGTCTTGTGTGCACGCAATTATGCAAATAGGGAAAGTGTGGGCCACCAAGGGGATCAGTCACTTTTGCCATCCCACTATGCTTGAAATGAGACATCCCAGATGCAGGAGGGAGATGGTCTCACCACCACCACGGAAGAACACTCAGAGGGCAGTGCTTCCTTTGGGCCTGGGATCCCTGAGTGGAGAAGATGCAGGAGCCGGGAGACAGAGAGAAAGAGAGTGAGAGTAGTAACACTGAAGACCACGAGAAGTGATGGTGGAAAACAGGTGCAGAAGACAGCACAGTGGGCTTCCCAACCCACAGAATAGGGACCTGCTGAAACATCAGAGTGTCTCTAGGTCCTTGGGGTGGTTGGGGTTCTGACTCAGAGGGCTGAAGCTGACGGCCTTCTGGCAGAGGCGCACAGGCAGGGCGGGGCACCTTGGGCATTCACCAGCAGAGCTGAAAGGGCTTTCCAAGTTTCCCCTGAGCAGGGCGGAGGCCAAGGGCCAGAGGGAGGCGTGGCTACAAGCGCAGCTTGGAGGGGGCTGTCTAGGAAGCAGCCCTGCACCCCGAGTCTCCCTGAACCTCAACTGTAGCCTCTTACTTCCCTAGTAAACTCATAATCTTCAGCATTGTCTTTAGGTTCTGAGCACCCGTCGCAGTGAGTCACTGACCTGCACAGAGAAGGAGAGAGGCTGGGGGGGGGACGGCTGGTGCCGGGATTGGTGAAGATGGTGCAAAGAGGTGGCACGTCCGACCTCTGTCCTACAGGCGTCAGCCTTGGGCGGTCCGTCTTGATTCTCCTTCCCCGTTGAGAAGTGAGAGCACGCTGCCCCGTGACATTTTCCCAGATAAACACACATGCAAGACATATAGACGCATACAAGACATACGCAGATGATGCATGTGACATATACAAGAGATACACATACAAGATGGATACATACAAAATAACATACTGTCCAGTTCCTTGAAATGTATCTCAAAACTGGAGCGACCAAAGAAGGAGGAGGGCAACTCCAGTGTGGTAATGAAGGAGGCTTTATTAGTAGAGAGCTTTCTATACCCAGGCAGCAATCCTTAGAGAGAGAAGGACAAGGGCAGGACTCTGTGCTCGGCAGCACGGAGGTGGAGGTTTTATGCTGGTCAAGAACAAAGGTAGCTTCAAGCTAGTGAGTTACATAACATTGCCGCAGCCAAGATCACATAACAGGGGCTTGGAAAACCAGCAGGGAACTAACACAAACAGCAATGAATTAGTGGCAAGCCTGAGGGCAGCCATGTTGGGCCTTGTACAGCCTGTTTTCACCGTCATCTACATGCATGGTGCACACATCCAAGACAATGCATACTGGTACATGCATACATGCAAGACATCGATACACAAGATGTGTTCAGACACACATAGTACATACAAGATACATGCATATATGTCTATATAGACATGTACATGCATGCACGTACATGTAAATAAAGATACGCACAGACACACAAGATAGGCTTCTAAGCACTATCGTTAGGTACCATCCAGTCAATTCTAACCCTGACCCTAACCCCATGTACCACATAACAAAACAGTGTGTAGTCCTGTGAACCCTCATAATCGTTGCTATGCTTGAGCCCACTGTTGCAGCCATTGTGCCCATCCTTCTTGTGGTGGGCCCCCCACTTTATGGCCAACCCTTTACTGTAGCAAGCACGAAGTCCTTTGGCAAGGACTGATCTCTCCTGACAGTATGTCCTAAGTATGTGACACATTTTCTCGCCATCCTTGCTGCTTCTAAGGTGGATTCTTGTTGTGCTTCTTCCAAGACAAACTCTTTTTTCCCCAAGTTTCTTTTATTAACAAAAAGTGCAAACTGCTTTGAGCAAGAGAAAATCATGAATCACAGCATTCAGCAAAACACTGGATAGGAGAAAGTGAACAATTTTCATTCAGTAAAACATGAGCAGATGAGAGGTCTCTATCACATGGATATATTCATGCCTTTTCAGTAGCCTCTTAGTCACTTTCAGTGTAATTTGTACAAACCCTACAGCAGCTTAAAGACAAATGCAAGAGTGCAATGGTAAAGTTTGGCAATTATCTGGGGCTGGTTGTGAGTACAAAAGAAAACTTTATACCGCAGTTTCACTTCCACACAAATCACTTTATATAGTATGTATGAATTTTTAAATGCACTGACACTGAAATCAACTGTCCAATTAATAAAAATAAAAGTGGATTTTACAATGTGGATTGCACTACTGTTACTTCTGAGAGGCCTAAGAAATTAAAAGAAAGCGAAGTGATTTTACACATATCCACACGACAGGAACATAACCAATTCACATTAACTGAATTCACTTAAAGGTAGATTTGTAGCATGCCATTGAACTATGTGCCCACACTGGAGGAAGTGAGAAGACAGAAATAAATTAACTAGTCAATCAACAGTCCACAGAGGAGATGCAGTTTAGTGTTACTTCTTCTGTTCAGCAAAGTGTCTACAAGGCAGAATCTATTTGTAGTTTTTCTGTCCACTAATCTGTAGGCACTAATGAAGCTATAAACTGTTGATTAAAATCCCCGACATGAAGCTGGTCACTTGAACACAGCTTGGGCATCTAGAGGAAGACAGAAGAGGCTTCACACCGAGCAGCTCCCTGAATACATGCACTGTCTCCAGGTATATTTTCTGGCAGTTAGTCTCTCTTTGTTGTAACAGAATGCCATTTGTGAATGTACTCACTCACTAAATTAATTTGTAGGACTACACTGTCATTCCATTACATTAAAAAGAACCCTTCCCACGCTGTTCATTTTCCCCCCCCGTACTACTATCTTACACACTTTCTAGTAGTTTCAGAATTACTATTTCTGGTAGAGATGATGAAAAAATAAGACCAAATCTGATTATTCAACTGATGAAAAATTTGAGCACCAGCCACAGCAAATTTCAAGGTCAAGGTATCTTGGGAGTCAGTTCTCTTGGTTTGGCAATTATCTTTCACTGTTTTCATCAGCACTGAAGCTGAGATCTTCAGGGCCTATTTGTTTACCATCAGGAGGAAAACTGGAACATGTGTCTTCACCTGGGGCTGTGCCATGAAAGCAGCATTAAATCCATCCATGCTGCAGTGCTCTTTCTGGTCCTCACTCTCAGTGTTACATTCCGTGTCCGTGTCACTATTCATTCCTTCTTCAAGGGCAGCTGAAGCACCTTCAGGTAGTACCAGCTGTAACTCCCCAGTTTCAAAATTATTTTCCAAATTTGTCATTTGCATTCCTTCCAGACGTCCTCCTGTAGCATTAGCCCCCAGTAGGACCACCTTCCTCGTTTTCTTGACAGTAGAAAGCCACTGAGAACTGCAACCACCGCAGCATCTGAGTCCAAAGCCTAACCCCGCCAGTCTTCCGTTTGTGGCAGAATGTCACCAGTGCGGCCGTGCATCGACGCCCGGGGAGAACTGGGCCGGCCCCCAGACTGTGAGCTTCTTGGGAGCCTTCAGACAATGCTGGACAGTCTCCTTCTGAACAACTATTTTCCCCAGAGTCCACTGCTCTTTGAAGTGACAGGCCACCTGGTATACTGGACTGAGAAAGGCTTGGATGAATTCTTCTTTTTATTTGTGGAGTTTCATATGTAACTGGGAACTGATGACTTTGCCAGTAGCTCCATGTCCAAGCCCTGTGATCTGCCCAAGTTCAGTTCCACATGCAGCTAGAGAGAAGTTTGGTCTGCCTGTCTCCAGAAGCAATGTGTTTGCTTTTTATTTCTGCAAGTATATGCTTTACATCAATTTTCATACATCAAACTTCAGCCACTTGAGTTCTGAGTCTTTTTAGCATCTTTAAATCAGACGGAACTCACCACATCACCTGCTGCTTCCTTTGATCTTTATCTTTTGGAGAATGTGATACTGTGGGCTGCAGAAGTGAAGCAGATGGGTGAGACTGTAAGCCCCACAGATTGTCCATGCTGCTTTGGTCCTTGAGGTCCAGCCAGTGCACTAAAATCAAGGGATCAACGTCTAACAAACTACCGGCAGTGGCAGAGCACAGACGCGCTCTTGTTGACAATCTGCTGCCGGCACCCACGTAGCCTGCCCACTACCTAGAGGGCCTGCAGCAGCTGCTTCTTCCATGAGTTCTCCCTCTTCCAGTCCCACGTGGCTGTGCACCACATCACTTTCCCCAGACACTGTTTCTTTGTCAATGCCATTTTCTTCTGTGTTATTTGTTGCCACTGAACTAGCTGAGGAACTGCTGCCGTCAAGGTGATTTACTTCATCTTCACCAACAAGATCTAAATCCAGACCTCCATCTGAAAGCTCGTGATGATAACCGTCACGCTGTATCTTCTCCTTGTCTTCTTCATCATCCTTGGCCTCCCTTAGGGACGCTGGGGTTGGACCATCCTTGAGAAACATGTCAGAGCTTGACCTGGACTTCTTGGCTCACCTCTCAGAGCAATCACTGTTTTGGGGGCTAAGATGATTATCTGGGGGTGACAAATCTCTTGCTCTCTGAGTTTGAAATAGTTCAACGGTAGGTCTCTCTTTAAGGTTGTTCATTCGTTGAATGTAACTACTTTGAGCAGCTGCCAACTGAGTAACATACTAGTGCTGATCCAGGCATTTTTGAAAGAAAGTTGGTGAACGTACCTGAAATCTTAAACTCCCTGTATCATTCTGTCAATTCGAGTACCCTTCACTTGCTAGCAAGTCCAAATGGAAAAATCTATTACAACCCCAGCATTCTCCAACTTCAAAGTCAGTTATAAATTCTCAAAAAAATCTTTAAATGGGATCATTGCAGGACCGGTGAACCATCTCCACATGATATTCATATTTGGAAGTTTCAGGCAAGCCAGCTGACAGCTCCAGAAATACAGGTAAGCAGCAGGCATGCACAGGTTTGTGTCTATCTGGGTAAACTTTTAACCTCCAGCAAAGTCCTGAAACTCGAAGGGCTGGGCTATAAACAGGATCTGTTCTCTGGTGCAAAGTGCTGAACTTCTCTAAAATGAAAGCAGAGGAATCATAAGGTGGCACTAATGCGCTGGTCAAGTCTGGTGGAATAAGAGTGGTAACGAAGGATGCCGTGGGCTTTCAATGAACTTCCTGAAACATTCTAAGGATCTCTGAGCTCTTAGGTACCAGTTAACTCTGACTGGAAGACTGCAGCTGATGCTCTATCTCCTGAAGCAAGGATTCCAAAGTTCAGTTTCTTGTGTTAGAGATGTCTTCTGACCCCATTAGCATTACAAGTGTTTTCTTCAGCTGCGTGTCTAACTGTGCAACCATCATCTCAGCTACATTTCTGATTTGCCGAACACACTCATCCTTTGCATTTCTTAGAGCCTCCACGTTTCTTTCCACTTCTTGAACTAAGCTGATCAATTCCATGAGACAGCAACGAAGTCTGGCTATCTTTTCATTCCCTAGAGTCGCCATGAGTCGGATCCGACTCGATGGCACTTGGCTTAGTGACATGCTGCCCATAAATTTCTGCCAAAGGTTTAAAGGTATGTCCCCCATGCATTCCTCCCCAAAGTGGACACTGATGGCAGATATACTTTTTACAAGTCCAGCAAAACACACTAAGTCTTTCATGGTGGTTTTCACATTTGTCCTTTTCATGCTCTTCACTTGTGGTGAGACTGCAGAGTTGATGCATACGATGCTGTTGGGTGACTTCTTCTGCCCAGTGACAGTTGACTGGTTCTCGCAGCTGAAGTGGAACATGGCAATGAGGACACTGTGCTCTCTCCAATGTTAGCCAATGACTGACACAGCTGAAATAACAAAGCTTGGGACAACAAGGACACAGGCGTGCATACAATTTCTCCATGCTTCTCCATACAAATGAAACATCAGAAAGCCTCAGCAATGCTCTCCACTTTCTGATCACCCACTGTTTCCAGCTCTCAGTGGGGCCCACGGCAACTTGCAGAATCCGTGGTTTGACCTATTAGGCATTGGCTTGAGGTTGCCAGGTCAGATCCGCCACGGAGAAGAGCTATTTGTTTGTTCTTTTGCCAGTCCACAGTCTACTCAATGTTCTTCACCAACATGCTTCAAAGGTATCAATTCCTCTTCAGTCTTCTTTATTTGCTGTCCAGCTTTTGCATGCATATGAGGCAACTGAAAATGCCATGGCTTGGGGTCAGGTGAACTTTAGTCTTCAAAGTGACATCTTTGCTTTTCAATGCTTTAAAGAGGTCTTTTGCAGCAGATTTGCCCAGTGCAGTGCATCTTCTGATTTCTTTATTGCTGCTTCCATGGTTGCAGATTGTGAATCCAAGTAAACTGAAATTCTTGACAACTTCAGTCTTTTCACCCTTTTTCATGATGTTGCTTATTGATTCAGTTGTGAGGATTTTTGTTTTCTTGATGTTGAGGTATAATCTAATTGAAGGCTGTGGTTTTTTATTTTCATCAGTAAGTGCTTCAAGTTCTCCTTAATTTCAGCAAGTAAGGACGTGTGATTTGTATAATACAGATTGATAATGAGTCTTCTTCCAATTTTGATGCCCCATTCTTCACGCAGTCCAATTTCTTGGATTATTTGCTCAGTATACAGACTGAATAGGTATGGTGAAAAGACGTAACCCAGAAACAGACCTCTCCTGACTTTGAACCAGTCGGTGTCCCTTTGTTCTGTCTGAGTGACTGCCTGTTGGTCTATGTACTAGCTCCTCAGGGGCAGAATTAAGTATCTGGAATTCCTGTTCTTCACAGGGTTATCCATATATCTGTTAAGATCCACACACGGGAACGCCTGTGCACAGTCAATAAAACACAGGTAGATATCTTTCTGGTATTCTCTGCTTTCAGCTGGGATCCAGGTTCCATATCTTCTTCTGAAGCTGGCTTGAATTTCTGACAGTTCCCTGTCAGTACACTGTTGCAGCTGCTTTTGAATGATCTTCAACAAAAGTTTGGCTGCGTGTTTAATTTCTGCATTCAGTGGTATCACTTGTCTTGGAAACAGCATAAATATAGATCTCTTCCACTCAGTTGGCTGGACAACTATCTTCCAAATGTCTTAGCATAGACGAGTGAGTACTTCTCAGTCTGGTACTTCCAGCACTGCATCTGTTTGTTGAAACATCTCAGTTGGTATTCCGTTCATTCCTGGAGCTCTGTTTTTCTTCAGTACCTTCAGTGCTGCTTGGACTTCTTCCTTAATACCATCGGTTCCTGCTCATATGTTACCTCCTGAAAAGATGAAGTCCACCAATTTTTTGGTATAATGACTGTGCATTCCTGCCATCTTTTGATGCTTCCTGAGACATTCGATATTTTCACTGAAGAATCCTCCAGTATTGCAACTTGAGGCTTGAATTTTCACTTGAGTTCTTTTGGCCTGAGAAACGTATAACCTGTTCTTCCCTTTTGGCTTGCCATCTCCAGGTCTTTGCACATGTCATTATAATGCTTTACTTTGTCATCTACAACCACCCTTTTAAATCTTTTGTTCAACTCTTTTACTTCATCATTTCTTCTATATACTTTAGCTACTCAGTGTTTAACAGCACGTTTCAGAGTTTCCTTTGATACCAGTTTGGTCTTTTCTGTCTTTCCTGTCTTTTTAATGACCTCTTGATTTCTTCACTAGCATATTTACCCCCACTAGCCTAGACACATTCCATTAGCCTAGTGACCCGTTTTATCCTTCATGGGCTCCCTGAACCTCGGGGAGACAGCATGTGTTGCTTCTTAAGTAAGATAGTCACTTCCAAGGGACAGGTTCATTTCACCTAGTAAACTGACTAGTGCCCCACTCTCATTCACTCAGTCATCAAATATTTGGTTAGCGTCACCTGTGTGCAGAGTAAACAAAGCCAGGTCCTTGTCTTCCTGGAGCTTACATTTTGGTTTGAGAACAACATTCTAGTTTGGGGGAAAATTCTCTATCCTCACCCTGAAGTCATGTATTTATTTGTTCATTGTCTTTTTCCTCATTAGAATGTCAGCTTCAGGAGCAGGAACTGCATTTGCGATACTTATCACCAAGTCCCTGGAACCTGAGCAGTTGCTTGCACACTGGGGGGTCCTAGCAGATACCTATTGGAATGATCACATGTTGCTTAGCTGTCAATATCTTCTTTGTGAGGGTGTCATCTAGATGTTACAAGACTAGAGAGTTACAGGAACTCTACCTTGGAGTTCACAGTCCAGTCACAGACGGATCTTGCAGTTCACCATAGTGTACGACAGGGAAGTCAGTCTTTAATATATGACACCTATGGCATGCCACAGTGCATGACAAGGGAGCCTAACTTTAACAGGGACAATAAACATGACCAGATTGAGACATACAAACTCCATGGGAACTTGACTTGGTTCAATCATAGGAGTACTTACTTCCTTTTACCTGTCACAATTTCACAGGTGAGGTTTTTATATTCTATTCTTTATTCCAGATGCTCAGGTCACGGTGAAGCACAGGCAGTCAACTCCAAAGGAAAAATCTTGTGAAGAAAAATTATAGTAAACAATTTATGAACTTTTCCTACAAGGAATCCACAGGAATGTGAGTTTCAGGAAACCTGTAAGATTGAGAAAACTATAGCATCTGTAGAGAAGGCTCAAAGGACAGGTCAGGAAGAAGTTCTTTCCCAAAAAGACAGGCCCTGGAAAAGGAACTGATACAGCAGAGAAAGTCCAGGAGTGTGATAAATTAGGGAAAAGTTTGACTCTGTGCACAAAGCCTTCTACATTTCAGAGAGGCTGGCAGGAGAGAGAGCTGGTAGATGCAGGACACATGGTAAAGGCTCAAGGCCCCTCAGTTGTAACGTGTGGAAAGTCTCTCAGCAAGATTTCACACCTTATTTGGCACCAAAAAAACCCATAGTTGGGAGAAGCCGTCTCTGTAAATTTAATGTGGGAAAACATTTAGTCACACCTCAATCCTTACACATTAGAAAATTCACAGTGGAGGAAATCCTTATGAATGCAGGGAATGTGGGAAAGCTGTTACCTTGAAGTCATACTTGATTGAACACCAGAGAATTCATACCAGAGGTAAGCCCTTTGTGTATAATGAATATGGCATGGGCTTTAGGGAAACATCAATGTTTGTTCAACATCAGAGAATTCACTCTAGAAAAACCCTATATTTAATAATGTGCCAGAGGCTTTAGCAGGAATTCAAACCTTATTAAAAACCAACTGATACATACTGGAGAGAAGACTCATGAATGTAATGACTCTGAAGCAAATCTCACCAAGCATCAGAGAGTGCATGCAGTACAGAAATCTTTCAAATGCAAAGAATGTGGGAAAAGCTTCAGTGCACCTTCACATACGATTCTCCATGAAAGCATATGTTCTGGAGGGGAACCTTAGAAGTGTAATGAATACGAGAAAAGCTTTAGGTAGACATCATACCTGAATGATCATCAAAGAGTACACACTGGAGGAAAGCCTTATGTGTGCACCATCTGTAGGAGAGGATTTATTCAGAAGTCGCACTTGATTTAGTGCCACAGAATATATTTTGGAAAAGAGCCTCATGAATGTAGTAAATGTGGAAAATACTGCAGTCAGAGCTAAATACTTACCAGATATGAGATCATTCATACTCTGGCAGGAGCTTATGAATGAAACAAACACAGGCAGACTTTAAGAGTGAGCCAGCCTCTCAGCCTCATATTTATAATCCTTACTAGAAAGGAACCCTTTGGTTTGTATAGGAAGAAAAAAAATCAAAGAGTGTCAGAAACATGGAAAAATAGTTCATTATAGCTCATTAGACAATGTCTGAGAGTTTCTATTAAATCATATGGATATAATGAGTGTTGCGTAAGCATTTAGTTGGAGCTCACACTTTATTCACAATTAGATAATTCAAATGGGTATACAATGGATATAAGAAAGGCTTTGGTTCAAGAGAAAAGCTTCTCCCTTTGGAATGAACTACCCCCAACAGATTACTGCCCCTGGGTAGTCATGGTCTATATTAGACAGGGAGCCCTACTGCCTGTAGACCAGTGTTGTAGGATGGAGACAAGAGCAACTTTCCTCCCTTAGGGCACCCGGTGATCTATGATGTGTCCTAATGCCAAATAGCAGAATAAAATAATATGCAGATGCCAGATACAGAAATCAGACTTGAAAAGAAGCAACTAGAGAAACAAGTCCTAGAGTGGGTGCATAGAGAAAGGTGAAACTGCGAGTGTCGGTTTTGAATCTCTAGAGCTGCTTTTTTATCCTAACAGTGATAAGCAATAATTCGAGAAAAGCCTTCAAAAAACCCAAACAGACAGTAGCTGTAACTCTCCTTCATTTCTGGTAGTGTCTTAAATCTGAAAACATGTAAGTAAGTGTCAGTCAGAGCTCAGAGAGCAATCCAGTGGATGCACTGGCTGTAGTGAAAACTCCATTCCAAAGTCATGGATTTCTTAAAGATGGTTTATTCGCAGTTCATACCTTACAAAAGTAATTTGAATTAAGACAGTGATGTAATAAATTCACTAAAGTACAAACAGAAAGTAATTACAAAGTTATTGAAGATATGAACAATTTAGTTTATACAACTCCAAACCACAGCTATAACTGAATAGTTAATTCATTATACAAAATGACTGTTGAAAAGGTATCAATTAGATTTACTCTGTAGGCACAATCCAAGTGCAGTGTGATGGGTAACTTTTATACGACCTTTCTCACCACGGTCTTGTAACTCCCACCCCAGTGACTGGGGCACAAGCAAGTCAGGTAATTGTGGCCTACAAAGGGATTGGTCAGTTTTGTCATCCTGCTAGGCTTAAAATGAGCCATCCCAGAGGCAGGAGGAGGGAATCTCATCACCATCAATGAAGAACATCCTTTGAACCTGAGTTCCCTGCATCTGAGAGCCTTCTAGACTCAGGAGACAGAGAGAGAACATTAACAATAAAGACAGTGAGAATCAGCGACAGAAAGAGAAGCATCAGAGGCAACAGAACCAGGCGACTGGCTGGAAACAGTGTGGTAGGCTTCCCAGTCCACCATGGGAAAACTGAATGCCTTCAGGTACAAGGCTTGTCAGTGGAGGAGGGTGTCTCCAGGCACTTGGTGGAGCTTTGTTTGCTGACCCACAGGGCTAGAGCTGAGCACCTTCAGGCTGAGGCTTACTGGTGGAAAGATGTATCTCAGGGCATTTATCAGCAGAGTTAAAAGAACTTTGTACACTTACTCAAGCCTGGTAGAGGTTGAGAGGCAGGGTAGAGGTGTACTTGGGAGAATGGCTGGGAAGAGGCTGTCCAGATGGAAGAACTACTCAGAGTGTTCCTGAACCTGAACTGTAGCCTTTTACTTCCCTAATGAACTCCATAACTGTGATTATAGTCTCTGAACTGTGTGTAGCTACTGCAACAAATTACTGAACTCAGCAGAAAAGTAACAGTGCCATGGGAGGGACAGTTGGTGTCAGAATTGGTAAAGATGGTGGAGAAAGGAGTCATGTCTGACCTCTGCCTCGTAGGAATCAGCTTTGGGATGTTACTCCTGATTTTCTTTACCCCTTGTGAAATTAGAGGAGGTCAGGCGCCACCCCCATGCCATTTTTACACCAAGGCTTCTTATAAGAGGAAGTCTGGAGAGGCACATGGCTATTAAATGCATCAGTCCAGCCCTCCTTTGCTACCAGGCAATGGTAGAAACTGAGCCAATCTAGCCCCTTTGTCTTCAGAGGCCCCAGCTTGAGGACAAAGTCTAGAGGTGCAGACTGGCAACTAAGCCAACACATGTGCATGGCCCCACACACCAAGTCCTGGATAAAAGGAGCAAGCTGTTGCCTTGTTTCTGAGTCTTGCACAAAAAGTCCTGTGCTGCTCTCAGAGAAAACAGACTTCACACTCATACAAGACACAAAGATGACGTGCTTCCTTGGCTCATGGATGGAAACCTGGTTCATGGCCGTCTACTCATCTACTTGTACATACCTTAAGAACTCCATCTGATGTCTATAAACTGTAAAATGTCATCAAGTGTCAGAGAACTTCCACAGGAGGGATGGTTCCATGGTAAACTGGAGAACTGCCCAGTTCCATGGGCCCATACAGAGTCCTTACTGTCAAACACCACTACTCTGTGACTGTTAAGGTCGTATGCCAACTTGGCTGGGCCAGGATTCTGAGTGACTTGGTGGTTAGGATGTGCTGTTGTTGGTGGGTGCTGTCAAGTCAGTTAGACTCACAGTGACCCTATGAATAACAGAATGAAACGCTGCCAGGTCTTGCACGATGTCCACAGTGGTTTTTATGCTTACAACCATTGTTGTGGCCACTGTGTCAATCCTTCTCGTCAAGCATCTTCCTCTTTTTCATTGACCCTACACGCTACCAAGTATGATGTCCTTTTCCAGGGACTGATCCCTCCTGAAAACATGTCCAAAGTATGTAAGAGACAGTCTTGCAATTTTTCCATCCAAGGAGCATTCTAGGTTGTACTTCTTACAGAATAGATGTTTGTTATTTTGGCATTACATGGTACATTCAGCATTCTTTTCCTGCACCACAATTCAAAGGCATCAATACTTCTGCCTTCTTTGTTCATTGTCCAGCTTCTGCACGCATATGACTGACTCAGAGTACTGTAACTTGGGTCAGGTGCAGTTTCGTCTTCAAGGTGACATCTTTACTTTTCAATGCTTTAAAGAGATCCTTTGCAGCAGACTTCCCCAATGCAATGTGTCTTTTGATTTCTTGACTGCGGCTGCCATAGGCATTGATTGTGGGCCCAAGTAAAATGAAATCCTTGACAACCTCAAACTTTTCTCTATTTATCACAATGTTGCCTGCTGGTCAAGTTGTAAGGATTTTTTGTTTCCTTGATGCTGAGGTGCAGTCTATACTGAAGACAGTGGTCCTTGATCTTCGTCAGTAATTGTTTCAAATCTTCTTCACTTCCAGCAAGGAAGGCGGTGTCATATGCATAACACAGGTTGTTAATGAGTTGTTCTCCAGTCCTAACACCTTCTTCTTCTTCTAATCCAGCCTCTCAGATTATCTGCTTGGCATGCAGATTGAAAAGGTATGGTGAAAGGATACAACCCTGACACACACTTTCTGACTTTAAACCATACATTGTCCCCTTGTTCTGTTTGCATGACCACCTCTTGATCCATATACAGATTCCTTAAGAGCATAATTAGGTGTTCTGGGATTCCCATTTTCCACAATGTTAGTAGTAATTTATTATGATCCACACAGTCGAATGCTTTTGCATAGTCAATGAAACACAGGGGAACATCTTTCCAGTATTCTCTGCTTTCAGCCAAGATGATTCATCTAACATCAGCAGTGATATCCCCGGCTCTACATCCTCTCCTGAATCCAGCTGGAATTTCTGGCAGTTCCTTGTGAATACAGTATAGTGGTCACTTTTGAATGATCTTGAGCAAAATTTTACTTACATGTGATATTAACAATATTGTTCAGTAACTTCCACATTCAGTTGGATCATCTTTCTTTGGAATAGGCATAAATATGGATCTCTTCCAGTCAGTTGACCAGGTGGCTGTCCTCCAAATTTCTTGGCATAGACGAGTGAGCACTTCCAGCGCTGTATCTGTTTGTTGAAATATCTCAGTTGATATTCCATCAATTCCTGGAGCCTTATTTTTTGCCAGTGCCTTCAAAGCAGCTTTGACTTCTTCCTTCATTACCTTCAGTTCCTGATCATATGCTACCTCTTCAAATGGCTGAACGTCAACCAGTTCTTTCCAATAGAATGACTCTGTGTATTCCCTCCATCTTCTTTTGATGTTCCCTGAGTTGTTTAATATTTTCCCTGTAGAATCTTTCACTATTGCAACTTGAGGCTTGAATTTTTTCTTCAGTTCTTTCAGCTTGAGAAGTGCAGAACATGTTCTTCCTTTCTGGTCTTCCATCTCCAGCTCTTTGTGTGTGTCATTATAATACTTTATTTTGTCTTCTCAAGCTGCTCTTTGAAATCTTCTGTTACATCTTTTACTTTGCCATTCCTTCCTTTTACTTTAGCTGCTTGATGTCTGACAGCAAGTTTCAGAGTCTCTTTTGACATCCAATTTGGTCTTTTCTCTCCTTCCTGTCTTTTTAATGACCTCTTGCTCTCTTCATGGATGATGTCTTTGATGTCATTCCACAATTCATGTGGACTTCAGTCATTAGTCAACACATCAAATCTGTTCTTGAGATGGCTTTTAAACTCAAGAGGGATACACTCAAGGTTGTAGTTTGGCTGTCGTGGACTTGTTTTCATTTTCTTCAGTTTCAATCTGAATTTGCATATGAGTAAGTGATGATCAGAGCCACAGTCAGCACCTGGTCTTGTTCTGACTGCTGATATGGAGCTTTCCCATTGTCTTTTTCCACAAATGTGGTCGATTTGGTTCCTGTGTATTCCATCGGGTAAAGTCCACGTGTACAGTCACCATTTGTGTTGGTTAAAAAAAGTATTTGCAATGAAGAAGTCATTAGTCTTGCAAAATTCTATCATGTGATCTCCAGCATTACTTCTGTCACCAAGGCTGTATTTTCCAACTACTGATCCTATTTCTTTGTTTCCAACTTCTGCATTCCAGTTACCAGTAATGATCAATGTGTCCTGACTGCATGGTCAATCAATTTTAGACTGCAGAAGCTGGTAAAAAACCTTCAATCTCTTCATCTTTGGCCTTAGTGGTTGGTGCATAAATCTGATTAATAGTTGTATTAATTGGCTTTCCCTGTAGGCGTATGAATATCATCCTATTACTGATAGCACTGTACTTCAGGGCAGATCTTGAAATGTTCTTTTTGATGATTAATGCAACATCATTCCTCTTCCAGTTTTTGTAGACCGTGATTGTCAGATTCCAAATGGCCAATACCGGTCCATTTCAGCTAATGCCTAGGATGTCAGTGCTTATGCTTTTCATTTCATTTTTGATGATTTCCAATTTTCCTAGATTCACATTATGTACATTAAATGTTCTGATTATTAATGGATGTATGCAGCTGTTTATTTTCATTTTGAGTCATGTCACGTCAGTGAACTACGATCCCAAAGGTTTTACTCCACCCACATTATTAAGGTCGACTCTACTTTGAAGAGGCAGCTCTTCCCCAGTAGTCTTCTGAGTGCTTTCCAACCTGGGGGGATCATTTTCTGACAGTATATCTAACAGTGTTCCACTGCTACTCATAAGGTTTTCCCTAGCTAGCTGTTTTCAGAAGTAGACTGCCGAGTTCATCTTCCTAATCTGTCTTAGTGTAGAAGCTCAGCTGAAACTTGTCTACTATGGATGAGCCTGCTGGTACCTAAATACCAGTGGCATAGCTTCCCACATCACAGCAACAAGCAAGTCTCCAGTGACAGACAAGTGGGGGTTGCTCACTCTATCTTTACCATCTTTACCAGGTGCTGTTATCCTCCTTACCCAATGTTGTTACCCTCCTTACCTGATACTGTTATCCTCTTTACCTGCTGCTGTTACCTGCCTTATCTGATGCTGTGGTATTAGAGACGAATATTAAATACTGAATATTGGATGAACTGCCAAAAGAGTAAATGGATCTGTTCTGGAAGAAGTAGAACCAGAGTGCTTTTTGGAAGCAAGGAGGACAAAACTGCATGTTACATACTTTGAATAGTCAAGAGGGATCAGTCCCCGCAGGAGAACATCTAGCTTGGTAAAGCAGGAGGTCAGTGAAAAAGAAGACCTTCAAGGAGATGGATGGACACTGTGGCTGCAACAATGGGCTTAAGCATAAAAATGACTGTAGGCACAGCACAGGACCAGGCAGTGTTTCATTCTGTTGTGCACAGGGTCACTATGAGTCAGAACTGATTCAATGGCACCTAACAACAACAACTGCATATCATGCAGAACCATCATAAACCAGGTGCCAGTTTTCACTTCCTCAGTCAGTTAATCATAGGTGCACACTGGGAGATAGACAAAAGTGGAGACCGTGAGCATTTGGTCCACTTCCTCATGCAACTTACTTGGACCTTCAGGTCCTGCTTGGGCCCGGTCTCCTATAAACCACTTCCGTCTAATGGAGTGCTGCTGGTCACATCCAAGTTAAGGTCTCTGTGGGCCAGAAAGAATCAGATACAATATGTTGGCATGTGTGTGAACTTCATTGGCCCAAGATTCTCAGTGGTTAGGTGGTTAGGATGCAGTGTGGCAGTCATATAATGATTTTATCATCCCCATGAGGAGATATAATGTAATGTTATCAGCTCCATGATGGGACCTGTTGTGAGTAGCGAATCAGTTGAAAAGGAGTTTCCTTGTGGGTGTGGCCTGGATCCAGTATAGGTGAATCTTCTTCAAGGATCCCTGGCTTTACTCACTCTGGATCCTGCAGCTGGTTCTAGTTTATTTGATCTCTGGTTCTTGGTGCTGAGCTAGCAGCCCACCTGCCAATCTTGGGATTCACCAGTGTCCGTGATCTGGATGTCAGGCTAATCAGCTCCTGAAGCTATGTAAGTTGGAAGAATTCTCTAGCATGACCCATGGAATTGGGAATTTCTAGAGTCTACAATCATGTGAGCCATTTCCTTGATATAAATCTCCCTCTATAGGTAGATGCTTCACTGGTTTGTATTCTCTAGAGAACCCAGCCTAAAACACACCCCATCAGTCCTTCTACCACTGAATGCCTTCTTCCTCTCTAACTGCCCAGGTATCAAGGGACTCAGTGGCACCAGGGCCTCTTCTAATCAGCTGTCTTTGGGTAACGCCATGTGTTCCAGTGGTACCTGCAACCGTAACTAAACCCATATTTGTATCAACAACACAGATTTCTCTACCTACTGTAGGTCACATCTCCATTAGGATGTTCCACAAGCATTTCACACTCAGAACTTAACTCATCATCTTTCTTTCCTCCCCACCCTTCCTATTCTCAGAACCAGCATGGGCCAAGGTGCTGAGATTAGAAAATTGAGGACTTCCATTTAAATCTTCTTCTTTTCTGCCACCTGCACATTCAGTCAATAACCAACTCCTATGCCTCCAAGTATCTCTACTGTCCCCCACCTCTCTTTATCTCCTCTACCTATTTTGGTCCAAGTGACCATCATCACTCTTCCATGGATCTTTGTCATAGCCTCTTAACTAGTCTACTCACATCCATCTTGCCTGTCACTCCATCCCACACAACCTTTTCCCCACAGAGGTCAGAGTGATCTTTTTAAACCCAAATTTGATTTTTTTATTACAAAGACCCTCCCACACTGCCATTCATAAACTATGTTCCTCATTGCTCTTAGGATAAAGCTGTAATCTTTAATATAGCCAGCACTCCACAATATTGTAGCATTTAGAATTACTTTTTTTGTGTATCCACAGGGAAGGGGTCAAGTTTTATTCACCACTGTACTCAAGTCTAGCATGAGGCTGAGAAAAAAATAACTGCTACATAAAGTCTTGAGTCCTGTTCTTTTCAAAGCAGAAGATGGCAGACACTTCTGTCACTTTGTTCTCTTTTCCCCATCATGCCTGTGGAGGATGGAAGAGGGCTAGGCCACAGAGGAACCACGGAGTCAAAGGTTTCCTAGGTACCCTTATGTGACCAGAGAACACAGGTGCAAACACTGTCCCTAACAATCACTTCCAGTGGCACTGGCACCAGCCTATGTGTGGTAGGGTGACCTAGCAAGTCTGAGGTAACAGTGGTTTGAATTAAGCCATTGCATCACAAAGGGCTTCAAACTGGTCTGAACTGCTTCACTATAGCCAATGAAGCCAACCTAGAATAGAGCTAAGTTTTAAAAATTGGGTAAAGCAGAGAGGGAAATATTATGGATCAAAGCCCTGGAACTGGCAACTCAGAAGAGAAATATTAAGCCCTTTCAGAAGCCTTATGTGGGAGATTGGATTATTGCCAGGACTATGGAAAGCAACACATATTTGAAGTGGTGTGGTTGGCTGCTATCTTTGTATCCATGGAGGCTGTAAAAGGATAAGACCTCACAGCTGCCACAATGTCAGTTCTCAAGCTTGGAGCTCTCCTTTGGGTTTCATTTTCAGCCCTCAGTTATACCCCTTTTTCTTGGTGCCTAACTATGAGTTTTCCCACTAACATCCTCACTCCCAGGTTCCACCAAAAGTAAAGGCCAAGTATAAGAGAGGCTAGTAGACCTACCCACAAGCCCTTTCTGGGGCCAATGCTGCCATCATAAACAAATATAGACAAGAAGACTTTTCAAGGTCAAACATTGCTATGGAGCCCTCCAGGATCTTAGGAAGAAAAGATAGTTTCAGTTTATCCAGTAAACTTCATGAACTAATTGCAAGCAGAAACATAAGCAGTATTTCACATCTACACACTGTCTTCAAACTACAAAGCACTTTCACAACCCTGCTTTCCTTCTTACCTGCCCTTCTCCCAATCTTTCTCACTTTCCTTTCTTCCTTCCCAAACACATCATGAGCATTATTATAGACTGAAACATGTCCCCCAAGAATATGTGTTGTAAATCTGAACGAGTCATTCTGTACTCATTTTAGAGGTGGTAGGGCCCACAGAGATGAACTAGCTCAGTGCTTTTCAAATTTTCCAGTAAAAGTCTTAAAACAGAATCTTATTGCTCAACATGTGTAGGACTGTGTTATGGATTGAACTGTATCCTCCAAAATAGGTGTTGAAATCCAAACCCTTATACCTGTAAGTAGGACCTGTTTGGAAATAGGAGTTTTCTTTTATTACATAAATAAGACTACACTAGAGTAGGACAGATCCTAAACCAAATCACTTGAGGTATAAAAAGAGCAGAAAGGACAGAGACACATACAGGGGGGAAGCAAATACAGATGCCTCTATAAGACCTTGAATGTCAAGGATTTCTGGCAGTTACTAAAGGGTAAAATAGACACGAAGGACCTTCCCTTACAGCCATGCCCTGAATTCGGGCTTCTAAAATACAGAACTATGAGAAAATAAACTTCTGTTCTTTAAAGCTACCCATCTGTGTTATTTCTGTTACAGCAGCACAAGGTTTTTAAGGCAGACTGTGATTCAATAAGCTTAGCTACAGACCTGGGCTTGGATAGCAAAGCGAGACTAGCAGTGTATCAGCTACACTTCTCATGCATTATATTATCATCTGTATTTCAATATGGCATCTGTTGTGGAATGCATTGTGTCCCCCAAAATGTGTGTCAACGTGGTTTGGCCATGATTCTCAGGATTACGTACACTCCATTTTGTGATCTGAAGTGATTATCCTACGTGTTATAACTTCTACCCTCTCTGCCTATGATGGGAAACCCTGGTGTGTAGTGGTTAAGTGCTGTGGCTGCTAAAAATGGCTGCTACCCAAAAGGATGACAGTTCAAATCCACCAGGCATTCCTTGGAAACTCTATGGAGCATCTCTCCTTTGTCCTACAGGGTTACTATGAGTTGAAATTGACTTGATGGCAGTGGTTTGGTTTGGTTTTATGCCTATGATTATGATTCTACTTCTGAAAAGAATTGGAAAACCTCATGAAGAGCAGCAGAATATTGTTAGATGCAGTGCAAGAAGACGAGCCCCCCACCCCAGGGTGGAAGCCACTCAGAAGATGATTAGGGAAGAGCTGCCACCTCAAAGTAGTCAACTTCCATGATGTGGATGGAGTCAAGCTTTCCAGACCTTCCTTTGTTGATGTGGCATGAATCGAAATGAGAAGAAACAACTGTAAACAACCATTAATTATTGGAACATGGAATGTACAATGTATGAAGCTAGGAAAATTGGAAATTGTCACAAATGAAATGTAATGCATACACATCAATATCCTACACATTAGTGAGCAGAAAAGGACCAGTACTGGCCATTTTGAATGGGACAATCATATGGTCTACTATACCAGAAATGATAGCTTGAAGAGGAATGGTATTGCATTCATCATCAAAAAAAAATTTCAAGATCTATCCTGAAGTACAGTGCTGTCAGTGATAGGATAATATCCACACGCCTACAAGGATGGTCACTTAATGTGGCTGTTATACCAACATATGCACCAGCCACTGAGGCCAATGATGAAGAAATTGAAGATTTTTACCAGCTTCTGTGGTCTCAAATTGAATGAACACGCAATCAGGATGCATTAATAATTACTGGTGATTGGAATGGAAAAGTTGGAAACACAGGTAATTGAAAAATATGGCCTTAATGACAGAAATGATGCCAGAGATCGCATGATAGAATTTTGGAGTAACAACAACTTCTTCATTGCAAATACCTTCTTTGACCGGCATAAACAGCAACTATACACATAGACCTCACCAGACGGAATAAATAGGAATCAAATTGACTACATCTGTGGAAAGACATGATAGAAAAGTTCAATATCATCAGTCAGAGCAAGACCAGGTGTTCACTGTGGAACAGACCATCAATTACTCATATACAAGTTCAAACTGAAACTGAAGAAAACTGGAAGAAGTCCAGGAGAATCAAAGTATGACTTGGAGTATACCCCACCACTGTTTACACCATCGCAGGAACAGATTTGATGTGTCCAACAGTAATGACCAAAGGCCAGACAAATTGTGGAACGCCCTCAAAGACATCCCACACGAAGAAAAGAAGAGGTCATTAAAAAAACAGGCAAGAAAGAAAAGATCAAATTGGATACCAGGAGAGATTCTGAAACATCAGGTAGCTAAAACAAAAGAAAGAAATGGTAAAGTAAAAGAAGATTTCAAAGGGTGGCTCGAAAAGACAAAATTAAGTATTGTGATGACATGTGTGAAGAGCTGGAAATAGAAAACCAAAAGGGAAGAACACATTCTGCATTTCTCAGGCTGAAAGAACTGAAGAAAAAATTCAAGCCTCACGTTGCAATAGTAAAGGGTTCTACAGGAAAAACATTAAATGACTTAGAGAGCATGAAAAGAAGATGGAAGGAATACACAGAATCATTGTATCAAAAAGGGTTGGTCAACATCCAACCATTTCAAGGGTTAGCATATGAGCAGAAACTGATGGTACCAAAAGAGGAAGCTGAAGCTACACTAAAGGCAATGGTGAAAAACAAGCCTCCAGGAGATGATGGAGTATCAGCTGAGATGTTTCAACAAATAGATGCAGCACTGGAAGTGCTCACTCATTTAAACCAAGAAATTTGTGAACTTGGACAGCTACCTGGCCAACTGACTGGAAGAGATCCATATTTATGCCTATTCCGAAGAAAAGTGACCCAACCAAGTGCAGAAATTCTCAAACAATATCATTAATATCACACACAAGTGAAATTTTGCTGAAGATATTCAAAAGTGTCTGCAGCAGTATGACTGAGAATGGCCAGAAATTCAAGCTAAGTTCAAAAGAGGATGTAGAGCCAGAGACATCTATCTTTGCTGAGGCAGATGGATCTTGGCTGAAAACAGAGAATACCAGAAAGATGTTTACTTATTGTCCTAGTCATCTAGTGAGGCTTTAACAGAAATACCACAAGTGGATGGCTTTAAAAAGAGAAATTTTATTTTGTCACAGTCCAGTAGGCAAAGGGTTCAAATTCAGGGTGTTAGCTCCAGGGAAAGGCTTTCTCTGCTGACTCTAGAGGAAGGTCCTTATTGTCAATCTTCCACACGACTGGAGGTTTCTGAGGCACAGGGACCACGGAGCTTTCCAAAGGATGTGATCAGCTTCCAGCACTTCTTCTTGGTGGTATGAAGTCCCCAAATCTCCCCTTGTCTCTCTCTCTCCTTTATATCCCAAGAGGCTGCCCCAAGGCACAGTACAATCCCACACACTGAGTCCTGCCTCACCAGTACAAATGCTGCTCATCTTCCCTCATTAACATCATAGAGGAAGGGCTTACAACACAAAGGAACATCACACAATACCAGGAATCACGTACGACCCAGCCAAATTGCTACAAGTGCTTTTTGGGGGGGCACTACTTAATCCATCACACTACGTTTTATTGACTATGCAAAGGTATACGATTGTGTGGATCATAAGATCATAACCAATTATGGATAACTTTGCAGAAAACAAGAATTCCAGAAATGTATTGTACTCATAAGGAATCTGTACATGGATCAAGAGGTAGTCAGTCAAACAGAACAAGGGTTTAAAGTTAGGAAAGGTGTGTGCCATGGTTGTATCCTTTCACTAAACCTTTTCAGTCGGCATGCCAAGCAAACAATCTGAAAAGCTGAACTATATGAAGAATGGGACATCAGAACTGAAGGAGAATTCATTAACAACCTGCATTATGTAGATGACACAACCTTGCTTGCTGAAAGTGAAGAGGATTTGAAACACACACTGATGAAGATCAAAGACCACAGCTTTCAGTATGGATTGCACCTCAACATCAAGAAAATAAAAATCCTCACAACTGAACCAGTAAGCAACATCAGAATAAATGGAGAAAAGTTTGAGGTTGTTAAGGATTTCATTTTACTTGGTTCCACAATCAATATCCATGGAAGCTGCAGCCAAGAAATCAAAAGACACATTACATTGGGAAAATCTGCTGCAAAAGACCGCTTCAAAAGTGTTGAAAAGATGTCACCTTGAAGAACAAGGTGCACCTGCCCCGAGCCACGGTATTTTCAGTTGCATCATACGCGTGCAAAAGCTGGACGGCGAGTCAGACAGACAAAAGAACTGACGCCTCTGAACCGCAGTGTTGGGGGAGAACATCACACATGCCATGCACTGCCAAGAGAACAAACAGGCCTGTTCTGGAAGAAGTACAACCCGAGTGCTCCTTAGAAGCAAGGACAGCGAGACTACATCTTACATACTTTGGACATGCTGTCAGAAAGGATCACTCCCTGGAGAAAGACATTATACTTGGTAACGTAGAGGGTCAGCAAACGAGCAGAGGCCCCTCAAGGAGATGGACTGACCTGACACAGCAACTGCAGCCACGGTCTTGCGGAGGTCCGCCATCAGCCTTGTAGACAAAGTCACGAGCTCCTGCAAATGACGGGCTGAAGCATCTCACCTGTGACATGTTTTTTAGCCTACTGTCCTTGATATTATTTGGCTTCCTAATCAAATTTTCTTCAAAAAGATACCCCCTCCTCTCCTGGCACAAGGATCAGGGGAGATGCCTTCTGAGAGGGGCCCCTTTTTACTACCCCCTTGGTCTATGAAATAATATCGGGAAAACCGTACAGGAATTTTCTGAGGAAAAAGAGCTCAGAGGAATGATCTCTAACACAGCCAGCTTTGAGAGCAACGAGGCCGGCCCAACCCCTGCTGACTTCCCCCAACTGCACATCCCCACCCATGTGAAAGGAATTATCCTCTTTAGAACAGCTTGAGAAGAACATAGGGTGGGGGACAGTAGATGTTTACTATCCCTGCAGGAGGAGATAAAGAGCAAAGTAGGAACAAATAGAGATCATAAACTTTAGACCCTTCCTCGTGAACCTTTTAACCTTGAGGTATAAGTAGGGCTGATTGAGCTCGAGGCATCCATAGGCCATTATCTAAAAAGCTTTGACAGTTAAAAGGATCACCAGGTTTCAGTTAACTAATAGCTCATGTGGCAGGGTAAAAAATTACATCACCTCAAGACCACGAGGATTTTGGTTTCAAATTTGCCAACCACGAGGTTTTGGTTTTGAACTAGCCAATAGATTGTGTGGTCAGTGGGCAGGGTAAAATTCACGTCACTCTTACTATAAAAACAATAAAGACAGACAGCCTTCTCTCTTGCTCTCTGGGTCGGGCTGCCTTAAACCAGAAAAGTCTTTTCTGTCTCCTTGATTCATTTCCCGCCGCGCCTCTCCCTCCCTCCGTGCGGGACCCTACAAAGTGTTGGGACCGGCTCCCGGCACGGTCTTAAGCATAAAAAAGATTGTGGGCACTGCGCAGGACTGGGCAGTGTTTCGTTTTGTTGTGCAAAGGGACACTGTGAGTTGGAACCAATGCAGCGGCAGCTAACAACAACAATGGCCTCCTAAACTGTAGGTGAATAAATTTCCATCTGTTAAAGCCGTCCACTGGTGGTACTTCAGTTCAGCAGCACTAGATGAGTAAAACAGTGCCACACTGACCACCTTTTGAATGTGACCATAGCCTCTGCACAGACAGATGATTTTCCAGAATGAATCTTCTTGTCTTTGCTTTCACTTTTAAGATTGAGTCATCTACATCAAAGGGTTCGTACTGGAGAGAAACCCTATCAGTCCAGTGACTGTGAGAAAGACTGAGTCAGAGCTCACAAGTGGCCCTGTACCAGAGGGTTCACACTGGAGAGAAACCCTATGACCACCTTTTGAATGTGACCATAGCCTCTGCACAGACAGATTATTTTCCAGAATGAACCTTCTTGTCTTTACTTTCACATTTAAGATTGAGTCATCTGTGCTGTTCATTTTTCTCTGCAATATTTAGACTATTTCATTCACTTTCATTATGCCACAGATTACTTACACAACAAAAAGGAACAAAGTCTTGTCTGTACAACAAAAGAGGGACAAACCTCAGTATTACCCACATTTATCCCATTAATAATGCCTTTTGTGGAAAACCTTTTTGATAATGGATAAATTATCTTTCAGATATGTCACTTAGGGCAGTTTTTCTCCAACAGAGTTCACTGGTGTAGTAGAAGCTGAGAGCTCTGGTTGAAGGTTTCCCCACACACAGAACAATAACAGGTTTTCTACCAATCTGGGTTTCCTGGTGTTGAATAAGGGTTGAACCTAACTGATGGCTTTTCCATGTTCACGATAAGTACTGGGTTTCTCGACAGCATGAATCTTCTGACGTTCAGGATGCTGTGAGGTGGGCCTGAAAGTTTTCCCACATTCATTACATGTAAAGGATTGTTGCCCAGTGTGAATGAGCACAGAACAAAGTTTGCACTGTAGCCAACAGCTCTTCCACACAGAATTCTTCTCCACTGTGGGTTGATCCACATGGTACAAAGCTAGAGCCATGAGCAAAGGCTAGGCCACATTTTCTGCAGCTGTGAGGTTTCTCTCCAGTGTGGATTCTTTGATGCTGAATGAGGGTTCACCTCCAGCTAACGGCTTTCCCACATTCACCACACTCATAGGGTTTCGCTCCAGTGTGAACCCTCTGGTATAGGGCCACTTGTGAGCTCTGACTGAGGCTTTCTCACAGTCAATGGACTGATAGGGTTTCTCTCCAGTACAAAATGTTTCATGCAGGACAAGAGTTGAACTCCAATTAAAGGCTTTGCCACACTCATTACTAATACAGGGTTTTTCACCAGTGTGAATCCTTAGGTGCTCAGTAAGGTGAAAGGTAAAACCAAAGGCTCTGCCACATTCATTACACACACATAGGGTTTTTCTCCTGTGTGAATCCTATGATGGAGAAAAAGGCGTGAGCTTCAACAGAAGGCCTTTCCACACTGATTGCACTTACGGAGTTTCTCTCTGGTGTGGATTATCTGATGTTGAATGAAGCTTGAACTTTGGCTAAAGCCTTCCCACATTGAGAACATTCATGAGGCCTCTCTCCAGTGTGAATTCTCTGATGTTGCCTTAACTGTGGGCTCTGGCTAAAGGCTCTTCTACACTCATTACATCTGTAAGGTTTTTCTCCTTTGTGAATGACACAATGTTGACTAAGAGTTGAGCTTCAACTGAAAGCCTTCCCACACTCACTACACCCAAAAGGTTTTTCTCCAGTATGAATTCTCTGGTGAAGAAGGAGATGGGTACTGAGCCCAAAAGTTTTCCCACATTCATTATATTTAATTGGTTTATTTTCAGAGTGAACTCGACGATGCCAAATAAGGTTTGAGCTGTGACTAAAGGCTCACCCACACTGACAACATTTACAAGGTTTATCCCCAGTGTGACTTCTCTGATGTCTACTTAGGTCTGAATTATACTTGAAGGTTTTGCTGCACACATCACACTTAAAGACTCTCTGCTGTTTTATTTCTTTTCAGTCTAGCAGCATTTTAGATCAGATACAAGTTTTTACAAAATGTACTGCATTCCTTGGCATGCTCTCTTGGAGATCTCCTCCCACGCATGACAGCTGTTTCTCTAACTCTCTGGTGAAGATGGGGTTTCTGCCCAACAGAACTTCCCAGATGCCCATCTAGTTTACCCACACACCAAGCTTCCTGCACCTTAGATGCCTGTGGATTACCCCTTGAGAATCTACTTGATCTCAGATCTGTAGTTTTTACTTCTTCAGAACATTTCTGGTTTAGCATGGATAATTCTTTCACAGTCTCAATCTCATAATCTGTTAAATAAAGATACGTGAATCACTAGAAAACGTTCCATCAGAAACAATATCCATATGTGTTAAAAGTGCCCAGGAATCATTATGCAAAAGACAGAAATTCTAATAGAAAGATGGGCCACAGGGGCCCAATCAACAAAATAAAAATACCCCAGCCTCATTCACAATCAAATAATTTAAATTAGAACAAATTATGTTTTTTCACCTATGATACTCACAAACTTGTACACTCAACAGAGATTGTGAAGGCCAGGCTCTGTGCTAGGTCAGAAATACAACATTAGGAAGACATACACAGTCTCTGACCTCATGAACCTTACATCCTATTTAGACAGACAAATATTTAAGCAAGTTAATTTTTTTAAAAGCATGATAAATTGTGATACAGAAACTATACAAAAATATGTGAAAATACATCATGGGATTCCAACATATCTATGGAGGTCAGATAATGCCTCTAGGAGAAAGTGAAGTTTAAGCTAAAACCTGAAGGTGAAATAAGTTACCAACTGAAGACATGAAGGACTGGATGCACGACAGAATTAGTCAAGTTCAAGGAAGAAAAAATTCCATTGTACTTCAGCTAATACAAGAAGTGCAAGGAAGACACTGGAAAGAGTTCTTTGGGGCAAGGGAAGGGACAGATTACAGGAGGCACTACAAAGCTGTCGAGAAATTCAGACTGTATTCTAATATTTTAAATAAATGATAATGTCCAAAATATCCAGGATGCTAACAGATACATGAGAAACTGCTCATGATCACTAGCCATTAAAGAAATCCAAATCAAAACTACAATGAGATACCATCTCACCCCAACAAGGCTGGCATTAATCCAAAAACACAAACTAGTAAATGTTTGAGAGGTTGTAGAGAAACTATAACTCTTCTACACCACCATTGTGAATGTAAAGTAGTACAGCCACTTTAGAAATTAATTTGGCATTTTCTTAAAAATCTAGAAATAGAAATTCCATACGATCCAGAAATCCCACTTCTTGGAATGTATCCTAGAGATATAAGAGCTATCACACGAACAGATACCTACACACTAATGTTTATTGCAGCACCATCCACAATAGCAAAAACACGGAATCAACCTAGACGCCCAACAACAGACAAATGGATAAACAAACTATGGCATATTCACACAATGGAATACTATGCAATGATAAAGAATAATGGTTATCTTAGGAAACATCCCATACCATGAAGTCATCTGGAAGATTTTATGCTGAGTGAAATTATTCAGTTGCAAAAGGACAAATATTGTATGAGACCAGTATTATAAGGACTTAAGAAAAGGTTTAAAAACAGAAGAAAATAATCCAAGGGTGGGGAAGGAGGGACGGAGTATTCACAGATTAAATAGTAGATAGGAACTGGGTTAGGTGGAGGGAGTGACAGCATGCAGAAGACGGGAAGTTAGCAGCGTTGGACTACATCAAAAGCTAAAAGGTTTTCTAAATACAATCCAACATTTTGAAGAACAGAGTAGTACGGACAGGAGTCTGGAGATCATGGTTTCAAGTGACATCTAGGCTATTCGGCATAACTAATATTTTTTTTAAGAAAATGTTCTGCATACCACTTTGGTCAGTGGTGTCTGGGGTCTTAAAAGCTAGCAAGTAGCTACCTACATAGCATCAACTGGTCTCAGTCCACCTGGAGCAGAGGAGAACGAAGGACATCAAAGACATGAGGAAAATAGGAGCCCAGCAGACAGAAAGTGCCAGATGATCCTGATATCATATCAGCTTGAGACCAGAAGAACAGGATGGTGCCCAACCACCACAAAAGACTATCCTGACAGGGAACACAATGTAAAGTCCCTGATGTAGTGGGAGAGAAATGGGTGGGCAAAACTAGAACGCAATTGAAAGACTGTACTTGAGGTCAGGCTGGAGGTTCCCCTAAGAACACAGCCCCCGTCCTCTCTGTTATCTCAGAGTGGAAACCAGTACTGAAGCTAACTCTTCAAAGACTGGACTATGTATGAGTGATGCTGGTGAAGAATATGCTTCTTGCCTTGAACATATACATGAGGGTGAGCAGCTCCTGTCCAGAGGCAAGTTTAGAGGGTGGAGGGGGACAGGAGTTGGTTGAATGGCTGCAGGAAGTACAGGGTAGAAAAGAGGACCGTGCTGACACAGGATGGGGGAGAAAGCAGTCAGAGTTGCATAGTGGTGCATACTGGATTTTATATGTCAAATTAATATGGATTGTAAACTTTCACTTAAAGCACAATATTTAAAAAATAATAATGCCCAATACTGATGAGAATCTGAAGAAAATCACTGTCATATCATGTTGGTGGAATTAATAAATATGATTTTTTTAAAGAGGAGGTTAGTAACGTGTACCAAAATAATCGATATTTTCACATGCCCTGTGTCCCTGAAATTATTGTTCTAGGAATTTACACTACCCCAATAGTCTTATGCACAAAGAAATTACCACTGTGACAGCCATTGAAGACCTCTTTGTACTTATGAGGAAAAACAAAATAACCTAGGTGTTCAAATATAGGAGATTCTCTAAACCTATTATAGATTCCTCATGTAATAGAATACCAATTTGCTGTTAAAATTATATAATAGAACTATATACATAAACTATATACATAATTATGTATCAGAATTATATAAAATTCTATAATAAAATAAGTATAAAAAATATTACTCTTAGAGAACTAGGAACAGAAGGAAACTCCCTTAATGTAATATGGGAGTGATACCTACAAAAACACCTTGTTACGCATTTATTTGTATCCAAAAAAATAAAAATCTGTTCAAGACTCTGATTCCCCCATTAGCTCTGAATGTGATTTTATCTGGAAATAGCATGTTCAGAGACGTAATCAGTTAAGTTCGCAGGAGGCCACAGTGGAGCAGACGGGGCCGTCATACAACATGACTGATGTGCTTGCAAGAAGAGGAGAAGCAGCAGAGAGACACAGGAGAAAGACGACCATGCAATGAAGGAGGCAGAGACAGAAGTTACAGGGCCACAAGCCAAAGACCTCCTAGAGCTATCAGAAGCAGGAAGAGGGGGCAAGGAAGGACGCTATCCTGGAGGGCTTGGAGGGAACACTGCCCTGCCAACACCTTGACTTGCTCCTTCCAGCCTCTAGAACTGTGAGGGAATATTTTGTGTCGTTTTAAGCCACCCAGTTTGTGGTACTTTGTTGTAGCAGCCACATGAAACTAATACACAGCTACAGCAAATACCACACTCCAGGGTGCACGTGGACAGCCTTCTTTAGAGACCGAGTTTGCCTGCCGTCACTGCTGTTACTTAAGGTCACACTCAGGGTCCTAGCCAGAGCAGTAAGGGGACAGAAAGACATAAAACACACAAGAACTAGAAAGTGCAAACCAAAATCATCATTTTTGGAGAATAAAAAAATAATCTACAGGTAAATTATTAGAATTAGTCAGAATTCATCAAGGATGCTCAATACAAACTCAAAATATTAATTATATTTATATACACAAACAAAAACAAATAGCTAGAAAATTACAACTAAAACATATCTTTTAAATCAAACCCTGGAAACTACCTAAGTACTCACTGACAGTAGAGTGCATAAATAAACTGTGGCAGAGCTGCAGCACGGAGCACCACGCAGCAATAAAGACGGACCACAACCACACGATACGGATGAATCTCACAACCATCACTATGAGGAAAAGAAGCCATGTACATAGAATAATACAACTTAAGCAGTGTACATAGAATAATACAACTTAAGCAGAGGAGTGTTCAGTTGCATTATTCCATTTATATAAAGTTTAAAACCAGGAAAAATTTAGTGGTTATCTTTGGGGACAATAGTGATTAGAGAGGTGCAATGAGGGCTTTTGTAGTGCTGATAATGTTCTGCTCCTGAGTCTAACTGCTGATCACATGGCTGGGTTCAATTTGTGAAAGTTCAGTAAGCACGCCATAATTTGTGTGCTTTGGTGTGTTACATTTCAACACAAAGCACTTTTAAAGAAAAATATGATGCCATGGCTATAATATAAAGGAGAAACAAAGGTAATTTGCGAAATACCTAGGAATAAATCTAACCGAAAAAAAAAGACTTTCTTGCAGAAAATGTAGTAATAGTGAAACTTGTGACAGTCAGACTTCAAAAAAACATCTTGTTTTTCTGGGTCTCACAGGTTTTCCACCTTTGGCAAGGTGCAGTCTCACCACTTTTCTACCATCTGTTTTGGTGGGAAATATTTTCTTTCTCTGCCATGTTTGTACCTTACAAAGGTCTGGCTTTTGCAGGTCTCATTACTGAGTAGAATTAAGGCATACCTAAGCAAGTGACAGGACCCAACAGTCGTGAACTGCAACATTCAGACTGTAAAAACAGCAATTCCTCTCCACACTGATTTACTGCAACCCAAATCCAGTCCTAACCGTTTTGTTTTTCAAGCTGAATCTAAAATTAGTGTGGAAATGCAAAGGGTCAAGAACAGACAAGCCACCACTAAAGACAAGCAACAAGGTGGGAAGCCTTCTCTGTTGGATATCAGCGATCACTATAAAGGTGCTGCACTACCAACACTGAGCCAAGGCAGCTGACAGACAATGGGAGAGAAAACAATCTACGCATGTACACGTGTGTTTGTGGGTACACACGCATGTAGGTATGTTGGTTGTTGAGAAGGAACATGTATGTTCTCCCAAATTTAGACAGCAGGGGTCTTTTGCTCCCCTCCTCATGGCACAGTGTACAAGAGTGAAGGCTCTGGTGCTCTCTCTCTCTACAGGAAGTTGTCTTACATGCCCAAACACTGGTGCTCCATGGCTGTATTCAGCCCGTGACAGGACAGCCCGGGTCTGCAGCCACCCCGAGAGGGTCCGGCCCAAACCTCCAAGGAGCACGTGTGACAGCACTTCCACCCCCTCTTGCTTTCCCTATTTCCTGCTGAAGAAAATTCAAGGCCAGGGAGCGGGAAATGACGCGGTGCACTTGGGTCCTCTTAGCGCTGCTGTTCACCGTCTCCCCCTCAAATCACATCACCAAACCAACCACCTTACCACACTGATTACAAGTAATTCTTTGGGACTGCCCCTGTGTGCCAATTCCTACATCCTTCCCAGGCCCCATGCCTGGGAGGTCCCCAGGGAAAAGCAACTGTAGGGGCTGGGCAGCCATTGGGCCATTTTTCTGGTTCAAGTGAAAGACTAAGTAATTATGAACATAGACTTGGAAATCATACCGGGTTCTTGGCTGCTGTACCCAAGGCAGCTGAAGCAAACTTAACCTCTTTAAGCCTCACTTTTCTCTTCTGAAAATGGGTGATAACTGTTTTCTTTTAAAATGTTATATAAACACATTTGAAAACTTTGATATTAAATAATGTTTGCTGTTAGGTACCACCAAGTCAGTTCTGACTTACAGCAACCCTATGTACGAGAGAAGAAAACACTGCCCTGAACTACACCGCCCTCACAGTTGTTTTATACCTGTGCCCATTGTCCCTGCCGTTGTGTCAGTCCACCTCCTTGAGGCTTTTCCTCTTTTTCACTGAAGTCCTTCTGCAAAGACTGGTCCCTCCTGACAGTGGATGTGAGATGAAGTCTCACCATCCTTTCTCCTAAGAAGCAGTACTTCTTCCAAGTCAGATTTGCTTGTTCTTCCCGCTGTCCACAGTACACTCAATATTCTTCTCCCACACGACAATTTTAAGGCGCCAGTTCTTCTTCAGTTTTCCTTATTTGTCATCCAGCTTTTGTATGCATATGATGCAACTGAAAACACAAAGGCTTGGATCGGGTGCATTTTAGTCTTCAAGGCGTCATCTCTGCTTTTTAACATTTTAAAGAGGTCTTCTGTAGCAGATTTGGCCAATGCAATGCGTCTTTGATTTCTTGACTGCTGCTTCCATGGGTATTGATTGCAGATCCAAGTAAAACAACAACCTCAATCCTTTCTCCATTTATGACAATGTTGCTTCCTGGTACAGTTGTGAGAATTTTTACTTTCCCTTGATGTTGAGTTGAGGTGCAATCCATACTGAAGGCTATGGTCTCTGATCTTCATCATTAAGTGCTTCAAGTACTCTTCAATTTCAGCATGCAAGGTTATGCTATAGCATAACGCTGACTATTCACGAGTCTTCTTCGAATCCTGACGCTGCGTTCTTCTTCATATACTCCAGCTTCTCAGATTACCTGCTCAGTGTAAAGATTGAATGAACATGTCAAAATGACACAACCTGGATGTACACTTTTCCTGAATTTAAACCATATAGTATCCCCTTGTTCTGTATGAATGCCAGCCTCTTGATTCACATACAGATTCCTCATGATTACAATCAAGTGCTCTGGAATTCTCCTTCTTTGCAATGTTATCCATAATTTCTTATGATACACAGAGTCTAATGCCTTTGCATAGTCAATAAAATACAGGTAAACATCTTTCTGGTATTCTGTACATTCAGCTAGGATCCATTTGACATCAGCTATGAAATCCCTGGTTCCATATCCTCTTCTGAATCAGGCCTGAATTTCTCACAGTTCTCTGCTGATACATTGCTGCAGCCACTTATGAATGATCTTTAGCAAAATTTTACTTGCATGTGATACTAATAATATTATTTGATAATTCCTGTATTTGGTGGGATCACCTTCTTGGGAATAGGCATATATATGGACCTTTTCCAATTGGTTGGCCAGGTAGCTGTTTCTCAAATTTCTTACAACAGACAAATGAACACTTTCAGCAATGAGTCAATTTGTTGGAACATCACAGTTTGTATTCCATCAATTCCCAGACCTTGTTTATCTTCAATGCCTTCAGCGAACTTTAGACTTCTTCCTTCAGTATCACTGGTTCCAGATCATGTTATCTCATGAAACGGTTGAATGTCCAGCAATTCTTCTCAGTATAACGACTCTGTATTCCTTCTATCTTCTTTGATGCTGTCTGCATCATTTAATATTTGTCCCATAGAATGCTTCAACATTGCAATTAGAGGCTTGACTTTCTTCTTCAGTTCTTTTGGCTTCAGGAATGCTGCATGTGTTCTTCCCTTTTGGTTTTCTAACTCCAGGTCTTTGCACATGTCATGAGAATACTTGGTCTCCTCAAGCCATCTTTGAAATCTTCTGTCCAGCTCTTTTATTTCATTGTTTCTTCTATTTGTTTTAGCTACCAAACATCCAAGAGCAAGTTTCAGAGTCTCTTCCGACATCCATTCTGGCCTTTTCTTTCTTTCTTGTCTTTTTAATGACCTCTTCCCTTCATCATGTATGATATCCTTGATGCCACTCCACAACTTATCTTGCCTTCAGTCATTAGTATTCAGTGCATTAAACCTACTTATGAGAGGGTCTATAATTTCAGGTGGGATATCTCAAGGTCCGCCACGCGTCTGTCAGTTTGTTGTACTGCATGGACTGGCATGTTGCTGTGAGGCTGGAAGCAATGCCACCAGCATTCAGATACCAGCAGGGTCACCCCTCATGGACAGCCTTTAGCTGAGCTCCCAGACTAAGACAGACTAGGAAGAAAGACCCAGCAATCTACTTCTGAAAAGAATCATCCAGTGAAAACCTTATGCACAGCAGCAGCACACTGTCTGACAGAGTGCCGGAAGATGAGTCTCCTAGGTTGGAAGATACACAAAAAAAGACCAGAGAAGAGCTGTCTCCTCAAAGTGGAGTTCACCTTAAGGTTGTGGATAGAGTCAAGCTTTTGGGACCTTCCTTTACTGATAAGGCACAATGTGAAATGAGAAACAGCTGCAAGCATCCATTATCCATTAATAATCATAACGTGGAATATAAAAAATATGAGTCTAGGAAAAGTGAAAATGTCAAAGTGAAATGGAGTGTATAAACATCAATATCCCAGGCATTAGTGAGCTAAAATGGACTAGTATTGGCCATTCTGAATGGGAAAGTCGTATGTTCCACAATGCCGGGAGTGACAACTTGAAGACCATTGGCATAGCATTCGTTACAAAGTTCTATCCTGAAGTACAACTCTGTCAGTGATAATATCCACGTATCTACAAGGAAGACCAGTTAATACAGCTATTATTCACATTTATGTATCAACCACTAAGGCCAAAGATGAAGAAACAGATTTTTACCAGCTTCTGTAGTCTGAAATTGATTGAACATGTAATCAGAATGCATTCATAATTACTGGTGATTGGAATGCAAAAGCTGGAAACAAAGAAGGACCTGCAGTTGGAAAACACAGTCTTGGTGACCAAAACCATGCTGAAGATTGTGTAATAGAATTTTGCAAGATCAACGACTCCTTCATTGCAAATACCCTTTTCACCAACATAAACAGCAACTATACACACGGCCCTCACCAGATGAAATACAGAGGAATCAAACTGACTGCATCTGTGGAAACAGACAATGGAAAAGCTCAACATTATCAGTCAGAACATGGCCGGGGGGAATTGCAGAGCAGACCGTCAACTGCTCATATACCAGTGCAAATTAAAACTGAAGAAAATTAGAATAAGTCCATGAGAGCCAAAGTATGACTTTGAGTATATCCCAACTGAGTTTACAGACCATCTCAAGAATAGATTTGATGCCTTGAGCACTAATGATCAAAGACCAGATGAGCTGTGATAAGACATCAAGAACATCATACACGAAGAAAGAAGTCATTAAAAAGGAAAGACCAAAACTTGCTCTTGAAAGTTGAGTAGCTAAAGTTCAAAAAAAAAAAAAAAAAAGAAGAAACTAACTAAACAGAAGATTTCAAAAAGTGGCTCAATAACACATAGTAAAGAATTACAATGACATGTGCAAACAGCTGGAGACAGAAAACCAAAAGGGAAGGGCACACTTGGAATTTGTCAAGCTGAAAAAATTGAAGAGAAGACTGAAGCCACAAGTTACAGTTGTGAAATATTAAATGATGCAGGCAGCATCAAAAGAAGATGGAAGGAATACACAAGGTCATTATACCAAAAAGAACTGGTCAATGTTCAACCATTTCAATAGGTAGCATATGATCAGGAACTGATGGCACTAAAGGAAGAAGTCCAAGTTACACTGAAGATATTGGCTACAAATAAGGCTTTAGGAATTGACAGTATCAATTGAGATATTGCAACAAATGGAGGCACCATCGGAAGTGTTCATCAACCATGCCAAGAAATTTTGAAGACATTTACTTACCTGGTCAGCCAACAGGAAGAGATCTACATTTATACTTATTCCCAAGAATGGTGATCCAACTGAATGCAGAAATTATCAAACAATACCATTAACATCATGTCCAAGTAAAATCTTGCTGAAGCAACTGCACCAGTACATTGACAGGGAACTGTCAGAAATTCAGGCCAAATTCAGAAGAGGGTGTGGATCCAGGGATACCACTGCTGATGTCAGATGGACCTTAACTGAAAGTAGAGAATATCAGAAAGATGTTTATTTGTGTTTCACTGTCTATGCAAAGGTATTTGACTATATGGTTCATAACAAATTGTGACTAACATTGCGGAGAACGGGAATCCCAGAACACTTAACTGTGCTCCTGAGGAATTTGTATATGGATCAAGAGGCAGTTGGCGGTTGTGTGAACAGAACAAGGGACACTACATGGTTTAAAGTCAGGAAAAGTGTGCATCAGGATGGTAACCTTTCACCATACCTGTTTAATCTGTATGCCAAACAAATAATCTGAGAATCTGAACTGTACGAAGAAGAACAGAGTAGCAGATTTGGAAAAGACTTCATTAACAACCTGTGTTATGCAGATACAATCTTGCTTGATGAAAGTGAAGAGGACTTGACAAACTTACTGATGAAGATCAAAGACCACAGCCTTCATTATGGATTGCACCTGAACAAAAGAAAAGAAAAGTCATCACAACTGGACCAATAAGCAACATCACGATAAACAGAAAATACTGAAGTTGTCGAGGAGTTCATTTTACTTGGCTCCACAAACAATACCCATGGAAGCAGAAATCAAGAAATCAGAAGACACACTGCATTGGGATAATCTACTGCAAAGGACCTCTTTATAGTAGAAACCAAAGATGTCACCTTGAAGACTAACACGCGCCTGACCCAAGTCATTGTATTTTCAGTTGTATCACACACATGTGAAAGCTGACCAAGGAATATGGAAGACCAAAGAACAATTGACACCTTTGAATAATGACGTTGGAGGAGAATGTTGAATATACCCTGGACTGCTGGAAGAACAAATAGATCTGTCCTGGAAGAAGTACGACCAGAGTTGTACAGAGTACTCCTCAGAGGCAAAGATGGCAAGACTACATTTGACATACTTTGGGCACACAGTCTTCAATGATCAGTTCCTAGGGAAGAACATCATGCTTGGTAAACTAGAGGGTCAGCAGAAAAGACCAAGACCCTCCGAGAGATGCACTGACACAATGGCTGCAACAATAAGTATCAGAGATTGAACTGTCCCTAAAAAGATTTCTAGCAGTTTGGCTGGGCCATAATTTCTGGTATGGTCTCATGTTCCTTCTAGTTGGAATTCCTGCCTCAATGATGTTAATGAGGGTGGATGGGCAGCAGCTGTGTTGGTAAGATTCCGTGTGTAAGTTTGTTCTGTGCCTTCAGGCAGTCTCTGCAGACCTAAAGGAGAGAAGCTGGCAGAGACCTTTGGGGACCTCATACCATCAAAAAGCAGTGCTGGGAGCTGAGTGCCTCCTCTGGAAAGGACTGGAGTCCCCATATCTCAGAAACCGTCAGTCCAGAGGAAGACCGACAAGGACCTTCCTCCAGAGCCAGCAGAGGAAGCCTTCCCCTGCAGCTGACACCCTGAATTTGGACTTGTAACTTACTGGACTGCGACAAATGAAATTCCTCTTTTTAAAGTCATCCACTTGTGGTATTTCTGTTAGAGCAGCACTAGATGACTGAAATAATGGGCTCAAACACAACAAGGATTGTGAACACGGTGCAGGAGCAGGCAGCGTTTCTTTCTGTTGTATGTAGGGTAGCTATGAGTCAGAACCAACTCAAGGTTGTACTTTGGCTGTCATTGACTCATTCTAATCTCTTCATTTTCACCCTGAACTTGTACATGAGCAGTTGGTGATCTGTTAATGTAGTAGGCCCCAGGCCTTAGTATTAAATAATAATACATACAATGTAACAAAATGAGATTATCAATAAAGTGCAAAGACAATCTACAGGAAAAACATGTTTGTAAATCACGTATCTGATAAAAGTCTGGTATCCATAATATGAACTCAACAACGCAAGTGTAAAGATCCAATTTAAAAAGTGGGGAAAGGACTTGAACAGAGATGTTTCCAAAGAAGATACACAAACAGCCAACAGGCACATGAAGAAAGATGCTCAACATCATTAGTCAGTAGTAAAAGGCAAATCAAAACCACTATGAGATGCCCCTGCACACTCCTAGGGTAGTGACAATAATAATAGGAACCGAAAACAATGTGTTAGTGAAGGTCGGAGACATCGGAACTCTCCCACACTGCTGACAGGAATATAACAGCATTCACTTGCAGTAGGAAACAGTTGGGCAGTTCTCCAAAAATTTTAACACAGAATTACCCTATGTGGGATGTCATCCTGCTGACCTTTTGCTGAAGGAAGGGGAATGGGAGGAGAGAGGGGGATAGGAGACTCTTGGGAGGATAGGACATGTATCGAGCAGAGAGGAAGAGTGTGCAGGGAGACCAGTGGGAGCTGCATATAGGTGAGCATGCAAATTTATATGGGAATGTACATTTTCATTCAATCATAATAATAAAAAAAAAATTACCCTACAACACAGCAATTCCATTCCTAGACATATACCCCAAAGACTTGAAACCAGAAACTCAAACAAGTACATGCACACATTTCTTCATAGCAGTACTATTCTCACAAACTGCCAAAAGGTAGAAACAACTCAAGCATCCACCCACAGATGAACAGATAAATTGCGGTCTGTGTATACAGTGGAGTATCATTCAGCCATCAAAAGGAAGTGCTGATACATGCTAAAACACAGAGAAACCTCAAAAACATGCTGTGTGAAAGAATTCAGTCACTTCACATGAAATGTCCAGAAGAGGAAAATTCCTAGAGACAGGAGATTGATTGGTGTTACCAGAAATGGGGAGGAATGGTGTCATGGATTGTGTTGCCATGTGGCTGGGCCATGATTCCCAGCATCTTGTGACTATCCTCCATTCTGTGATTTTTCCTATGCTGTATGTTAAAGGATTAGGGTGGGACTGTAAATCCCTTTATAAGATCACTTCCCTGCTCCACTGTAAAGGGAGTTTCCCTGGAGTGTGGCTTGTCCCACCCCTAATCCTTTTATCCTGAAAGAGATAAAAGGAAAGAGAAATAGGCTGAGAACTGGAAACTTCACACCATCAAGAAAGCAGCACTGGGAAAAGAGTGCATTCTTCAGGCCTGGGATTCCTGCGCCAAGATGCTCCCTGGACAAAGACTGGTGCAATATCTGACTTTCCTCTAGAGCTGACAAGGGGAAAGCCTTCCCCTGGAGCAGACACCCTGAATATGGACTTGTAGCCTACCGGACTGTGTGAGAATAAATTTTCCTTTGTTAAAGCCATCCACTCTGTGGTATTTCTGTTAGAGCAGCCCTAGCTGACAAAAACAAATGGGAATTAACTCCTTACTAAGGAGTTTCCTTCTGGGGTGATAAAAATGCTCTGGAACCACAGAGAGGTGACAGTTGTACAACACTGGAAGTGTACTAAATGCCATGGAATTGTTTAATTTTATGTTATGTGAATTTCACCGCAATAAAAGGAAGAAATTTGTTTCTCAATTTGGAAGTATCATTACCCAAAACTCTAGATTAAAACAAAGAAAACTCCTATGGAAAATGAAGTACACTTAAAAGCAATTTTGTTTTGGGGGGGTCTGTGGTAATGGCATGCAATACAGAAATGAAATACAGAGATGAAGAATTTTAAGTCATATGAAGATTTAGATCTTTTATACCAAAACATTTGAAACTGCTTTTATTTCTTTAAACCAGCCTTGGTAATAATAAATAACCCTTATATAAACTGGGATTACTGCATGACAATGGGTTACAAATAAAATGTGTTGTCTAAAAAAACCAAATGTACCCTTTATAAATGTGCTCATGTTACAAGTAAATGCTCAAAGTAATGCAAAATTATATAGCCCTATAGAGTTTTTCCACTTAATCTTTTTGAGTTCAAGTTAAAGGTATGCTGTTTCTCTAATAACACTTAATGTTAACTTTGCCAGAAATGTGATTATTTTTTCTGTCATTCTTAATTAGGGAATTTTAAGACTATTTTGAAACTGAGGTAATAAATACCTGTATTTATATAAAGATTTTTAGTAGAGACCAACAACAAAGCTTCCTCCTTATAAAGAGAAATTTGAAAAAAACTAAAATTTTCACATCATTTCTCCCATACTCTTTAGTAATCATATAAAATTCCTGCTGAACACTAGATATACTCCCTGATGACTCATACAAATGCAAATAAGTTTAAAGATACATCTTTTCTCACTCTGTCAAAAGCATTCTACATTACTGCCTGTCTGAATAGAAACACCATATTACACTCAGCTGAAACTACTGATAAAAACATCCAATTATAACATGTTCTCAGGTTGGAGGCAGGCCACACCCAATGTGTTCAAGCACGACAGAGCTGTACTCAGGACAGGCCCAGCAGTCCTTCCACACTCCTGCACCACCAGAATCTGCTGGAAAGGGCCCAGCCAGCTACCCAGGCAGAGGGAATCAGGAGGCCACGCTCTGCCTAACAGCAGCACATCCAAGGATGTAACCATCAGGACATCACCAGGCAGCCACAGCAGGGCTCTGCTTCCTCCAAGGCGCTTTCCTTGGAGAGACGGTCACTAGAAGATGGCAGCCTAAGTTATCACAACCAATCAGCACAGCGAACCACCACTGTCAGTGTGTCACACTGTGGTAGCTGGCATGTTGCTGTGACTCTGGAAACTGCACCACTGGTATTTCAAACCACAGGAGGGTCACCCACGGTGCACAGGCTTTGGTGGAGCTTCCAGACTAAGAAACAGTCTAGGAAGAAGGACCTGGAGGTCTACTTCTTACAAAATGGCCAGTGAAAGCGTTATGAATAGCAGTGGAATATCCTCTCATACAGTGCTGGAAGACAAGTCCCCCTCCCTCCAAGTTGGAAGGCACTCAAAATACGGCTCGGGAAGAATTGTCTCCTGAAACCAGAGTCCAGTTTAATGACATGGATGGAGTCAAGCATTTGGGACCTTCATTTGCTGATGAGGCACATCTTGCAATGAGAAGAAACAGCCACAAATATCCATTAATAATTGGAATGCATGAAGTATGAATCTACGAAAATTGGAATTTGCCAAAAATGAAACAGCATGTATAAAGATTGACATCGCAGGCATGAGTGAGATAAAACGGCTGGGTGTTGGCCATGTGAGTCAGTCATCAGGCCGACTATTCCAGGAATGACAAATTGAAGGGGAATTGGACTTGTAGCCACTCATCACCAAAAAAACATTTCAAGATCCATCCCAAAAGATAATGCTACCAGTAACAGGATAACATCTATATGTCTACAAAAAAGACCAGTTAAAATAACTATTATTCAGATTTATACACCAACCACGAAGGCCAAAGAGAAAGACACTGAAGACCTACCAACTTCTGCAGTCTGAAACTGATCAGACATGCAATCAACACGCGATGATAATTACCAGTGACTGTAACAAGAAAGTCAGAAACAAAGAATTGGTAGTTGGAAAATATGACCTTGGTGACAGAAACAAGACTCATGACTTAGACAAAGCAAATTCCTTTCTTCAACAACATAAACAATAATTATGAATGCAGACCACTCCAGATAGAATACACAGGGAGAAAACTGACCATATCTGTGGAAAGAAACAATGAGAAAGCTCAATACCATCAGTCAAAACAGCGCTAGGGGCCGACTGTAGAACATACCATCAATTGCTCATATACAAAGTCAAGTTGAAGCTAAAAAATATTAAAACAAATCCAAGAGAGCCAAAGTACAACCTTAAGTATATCCCAGATGACCAGGTCAGCTCTGGCGACCCCACCTCACTTGGAACCGGGATGGGATACTCATTTCTAAAGCAGGGCAACTGTGTACATCACTTTTCTTTTGCTGAAGAAAAGGCAAAAAACGCACCCTATCCTACTGACAAGACTTTGTTCTAACTGTTGCCACAGAGCCGACTCCAGCACATAGCAAGGTTACGCCACTGCTGTTAGTTGCAGTGGAGTCGATTATGACTCCTGGCAACACCATGTGTGTCAGAGTAGAACTGTGCTCCACAGAACTTTCACGGCTGTGGTCTTGGGGGAATGGATGGCTGAGGCTTTCTCCCCAGATTCTTCTGGGTGGGTGTTTAGTCAGCTAGTGCTGCTCTAACAGAAATACCACACAGTGGATGGCTTTAACAAAGGAAAGTTTATTCTTATACAGTCCAGTAGGCTACAAGTCCAAATTCAGGATGTCTGCTAAAGCGGAAGGATTTCCCTCTTGTCGGCTTGGAGGGAAGTCCAGTATTGCATCAGTCTTTGTCCAGGGAGCATCTTGGGGCAGGAGCCTCAAGTTTGAAGGAAGTGCTCTTCTCCCAGGGCTGCTTTCTTGATGGCATGAGTTTCCCAATTCTCTGCTGGTTTCCCTTTCCTTTTATCCCTTGTAGGATCAAAGGATTAAGGGTGGGGCAAGCCATACTCCCAAAGGGAAACTCCCTTTGCAGTGCAGCAGGGAGCTAATCCTATGAAAGGATTTACAGTCCCACCCTAATCCTTCAACATACAGCACAGGAAAAAATCACAAAACTGAGGACAGTCATAGAACACTGGGAATCATGGCCCAGCCACATGGCTACACATATTTTTGGGGGGATACAATTCAATCCATGACAGTGGGTTTGAACCACCAGCTTTTTGGATGGGAGTCAAGGAGTTAACAACTGTGCACTCCAGGAACCCCTAACCTTTTGCCATACCTGCCTGAGCACTCAGATGCCCAGAGGCTGTTCTAGCAACTTCCCTCTTATCAGAGAAAACATGAATCAGTGACATTTGGATCTCAGTGCTGCACCACTCTTCCTAGACAGGGTAGGAGTGAGCGCCTCACTCACGTTTGAACAGGATTTGCTGATACCAGTCACGGTGCTGTGACATGTGGCTCTCTTTCCTCCCGCTGTCCCCGACAGCCTGAAATGCATCTGCGGGATGGGTCTTAGGAGCGCTGACAACATCCCATGACATCACTTCATTTGACTAAAATAACCCACGAGACAATTAGACAGCAGATCTCAATGCCATATTTTGTCACATTCTAAGATCATTTGCCCAATTCGGATTTTAAAGAGGCCACTATAATTACCCTTAATTAAATATAACAAAACATGAAGAAAAACAACTTTAGAGCTGAAAATAACAATTTCTGAAATAACACACTCAGTGATGGACTTAAAAAGACAAGCAAAAATGCAAAAAGAAAGTAAACAACTTTGAAAATGCTTAATAAAAACCGTCTGAAGTAAGGAACACAGATTTTAAAAAAGACTTAAAAATAGCAAACACCATTTTAGGGACATACTAGATGGTATCAAATGGTCGAACATCTGTGTAAACCCACTGACCTCCAGTTGATTCCTACTCAGGGCATCCCATAGGGCAGAGGAGAACTGCTACATAGTTTCTAAGGAGCTTCTGGTAGACTTGAACTGCTAGCCTTTTGGTTAGCCGACCTGGCACTTAACCACTATGCCTCCAGGGTTTCCTAAACTTATGTGCCGAGAAATGAATTCCTTTAGGTGGCCTTTTACCTTGGTGAGTTCCTCCCTAATCCTTAAGGAACTGCCTTTGCTCTAGTTCCCTGCACTGGAGGGTCTGTTACTTTTGTCCAGGTTGATGGACATTTGAACTGCTAACCTTGTTGGCTTGGCTTGGCTGATGGACATTGCCTGGGCAAGCTGTACACAACCTGACTCTGTCTCATCCTCAGCTGCAGCCTTCCCTGTGATGGGTATGCAACCTGCTAGAATTGGTCAATACATCCGTGCAAATGAAGTGACCACAGCCAACCAAGCCAGTGAAGTATCTGTGGCCTACTCAGAGGGAACTGGTCAGTTTGTGGCACCCTACTGGAAGAGGCCATGCCTTGAAATTGACGAAGAGTTGAGGAGTCATGTATATATGAAGCCAGCCCCAGAGAGATTTCTGAGACAGAATGAAGCAGGAAACCAAAGGAAGAAGAAACAGAGAGGAGGGAAGGAACTCCTAAGAGATGTGTAAAATGGCTCAAGGGCTGTAACACTGACAACAAGAGGCCCAGAGGGAGCCCAGCAGCGCAGCGCCTCAGCGGAGCCAAGAGGAGGCGGGTTCCGAGGGCCCGAGGAGAAGTGAATGGCTAAGAGGAGCGGAGAGAGCTGTCCTGAACTGAAGGGGAAACTTTCCTGTAAGCGTCCCGATCCAGATCCAGCATTGTGCCCCTTTACTGCCTTAATTACTTACTGATCAAGTTGTGAAGATTTTTGTTTTCTTTACATTGAGGTGTAATCCACACTGAAGGTTGTAGTCTTCGATCTTTATCAGTAAATGCTTCAAGTCCTCTTCACTTTCAGCAGGCAAGATTGTGTCTTCCAATTCTGATGCCTGTTCTTTTTCATATAATCTGGTTTTCTCAGTTTATCTGCTCAGCATACAGATTGAATAAATATGACGAAAGGATACAACCTTGACACATATCTGTCCTGATTTTAAACCACACAGTATGCCCTTGTTCTGTTCAAACAACTGCCTCTTGGTCTACATAGAGGTTCCACACAAGCACGTTGAAGTGTTTTAGGATCGTTATTTTTGCAATTGTATCCACAGTTTGTTATGATCCATACAGTCAAATGTCTTTGTACAGCTGATAAAACACAAGCAAACACTTTTCCAGTATTCCCTATATCTTATTTCATAAAAGAAACACCACAAGTGAGCAGCTTTAACAAAGAAATTTATTTTCTCACAGTCTAGGGGGGTAGACATCTGAATTCAGGGCACCAACTCCAGGGGAAGGCTTTCTCTTTTTTGGCTCTGTAGGAAAGTCCTTGTCATCAATCTTCCCCTGATACAGGAGTTTCCCATCACAGGGTCATCAGGTCAAAAAGGACACACTTCCCTCCTGGTTCTTCAGGCTTCGTGACAGGAGGCGCCCCCATCTCTCCGCTGGCATCTCTCCTTTCTATCTCAAGAGAGACTGATTTACAATACAACCTAATCTTGTAGATTGAGTTTTGCCTCATTAAAATAACGGCCTCTAATCCTGCCATGAGTAGGATCCGACTCGACAGCACTTGGCATGGCAATCCTGCCTCATTAACATCATAGGGGCAAGATTCACAACACATAGGAAAGTCACACTGGATACCAAAATGGTGAATAACCACAGGCTTAGCCAAGTTGACACACATTGTAAGGGGACACAATTCAATCTATAACACCACGGTTTTAATCAAGGTTCACCTGACATCTCAAAGATACCCCTTGTGCCACATTTTCTTCTGAATCCAACTTGAATTTCTGGTGATGCCCTGTGAAGGTATTCCTACAAACATTTTTAAATGATCTTCAGCATAACTATACTTGCATGTGATACTAATGATCTTATTTAATAGTTTCCAAACTGGATCACTGGATCATTGGATCACTATGTATCGGGCACAAACACAGATCTCTTACAGTCTGTTGGCTAGGCAGCTGTCCTCCAAATTTCTTGGCATAGACAAGTGAGCACTTCCAGAGCTGCACCCGTTTATTAAAACATCTCAATCTGTGGTCAGTCCATCAATTCCTGGATTCTCGCTTTTTGTCAATGTCTTCAGTGCAGTTTGAACATTTTCCTTCTGTATCATTAGTTCTTGATCACATGCCATCATGGATTACATTGTGTCCCCCCAAAAGTATGTGTAGCCATGTGGTGACTGGGCCATGATTCCCTGTATTCTAAGATTGTTCTCCTTTTTGTGATTTTCTTATGCTGTACGTTAAAGATCACCTCCCTGCTCCACTGCAAAGGGAGTTTCCCTGGAGTATGGCTTGCCCCACCCTTAATCCTTTCATCCTACAAGAGATAAAAGGAAAGGGAAACCAGCAGAGAATTGGGAACCTCACACCATCAAGAAAGCAGCACCAGGAGAAGAGTGCGTCCTTCAGACCTGAGGCTCCTGTGCCAAGACGCTCCCTGGACGAAGACTGATGCAATACTAGACTCTTCTCCAGAGCCAACAAGGGGGAAAGCCTTCCCTTGGAGTGGACATCCTGAATTTGGACTTGTAGCCTGCTGGACCGTGTAAGAACAAACCTTCCTTTGTTAAAGCCATCCACTCTGTGGTATTTCTGTTTGAAGAGCCCCAGCTGACTAAAACACATGCTGACTCCTGGGACGGCTGCACGTCACCAGTTCTCACCAGTCCAATGGCCCTGTGTTTCCTTCTGTCTTATGATGCTTCCTATGCTATTTAACTTTTTGCCCTTAGTGTCCATTAACATTGCAACTTGAACTTTGACTTGGTCTCCAGTTTTTTTTAGCTTAAGAAATATTGAGTACGTTCTTCCCTTTTGTTTTTCTATCTCAAGATCTTTGCACATTTCACCATAATACTGTGTCTTCTCAAGCCACTCTTGAAAATCTCCTGTTCAGTTCTTTCACTTCATCATTTCTTCTATTTGTTTTAGGTACTCTACACTCAGGAACAAATGTCAGAGTCTCTTCAGACATCCATTTTGGCCTTTTCTTTCCTTCCTGTCTTTTTAATGATCTTTTGCTTTCCTCATATATGATGTCCATGATGTCTTTGGTCATTTAGTGTTCAATATATCAAATCCATTATTGAGATGATCTCTACATTCCAGTGGAATATACTCAAGGTCACTCTTTGGCTCTGTGGAATTGTTTCAGTATTTTCCAGCTTCAGCTTGGACCTGCATACAAGCAACTGATGGTCTGTTCCATCTTTGACCCTTGTCCTTGTCCTGATGAATGATACTGGACTTCTCCATTGGCTCTTTCCACAAATGCAATTTATCTGATTTCTTTGTGTTTCCTCTGGTGAAGTCCAATAAGCAGCAGTCAACAAATCAAATGAAGCACTGCTCTAGGCAAATTTGCTGCAAAAGACCTTTTAAAGTATGAAAAAGCAAAGATGTCATTTTGACGACTAAGACACACCTGACCCTAGCCATAGTGTTTTTTATTGCTTACATGCGCATGAAGGCTGGACAATGAATAAGGAAGAGCAAAGAACTGATGCCTTTGAACTATGTTGCTGGTGAAGCACACTGAATATACCATGGACTTCCAGAAAAACAAACAGATCTGTCTCAGAAGAAATACAGCTGGAAGGCTCCTTAGAAGCAAGGATGGCCAGACTTCATCTCATGCACTTTGCACATGCTATGCATAGGGACCAGTGCCTATAGAAGGACATCATGCTTAGCAAGACAGGGTCAGCAAAATAGAGGAAGACTTTCAGTAAAATAGACTATCACAGAGGCTGCAACACTGGGCTCAAATGCAACTGTTGGCACAGGACCAGGCAATGTTTCATTCTGTGAGACACAGGATTGCTGAATTGAAACCAATTCAGAAGCACCTAACAGCAATATTTCCTTAATAAATCACCTAACTGTAAGTATAGTCTGTGAGTTCTGTGTAGCCACTGCATCAGATTACTGAACCCAGAGGTGAAGTACAGAGGCCATGAGTGGGGCAGCTGGTGTCATAATTGGTAAAAAGGTTAAAGGGTAGAGGTATGGTTAGCCTCCCCCTACTGGGAATCAGGTGTGGCCTGATCCTCGCTGTTGTCCCCTCTGCAGTTAGATAGGTTCTGATGGTACTGCTACTTCTACCACTTTACAACATGTATAATTAGAAGCCTGTAAGGGCATCAGAGAGAGACTGGTGCAGAATGAAAGTGAAGAAATAATGACTGAAAAGTTCCCAATTTTGATGAAAGACAGAAATGTGCAGATCCAAGGTGCTAAGGGAACAGTAAGAACAGTATCAGAAAGAAGCCCACACTGAAGCAGTTCCCACTGCAATTTGAAAGCCTAAAGCACAAATCTTGACAGCAGCAAGAGAATGGCATGTAAGGGAATAATAACCCAGTTCATAGCTAACTATCAAAAATCATGAAAGCCAGAAGAAAATGGGATGACATCTTTAAAGGCAGGAAAAACAAACAAACCTATGAATTCAGATTTCTAAATCAAAAGAAAATACCACTCAATAATGACAGCACCCCTGGAGAAGCCCACGGCATAAGCACCATCACCCAACCAGCCCCTTCTTACTCTGGGGATGGGAGGCCATTCCTGGACCAGCTTCACCCCCACCCTCACCTGTCCTGCAGCTTCTCAGGACCTCTGGTTCTTCAGTTCCTAGAAGATCCAGGACCCACAGCTCCTGTCCTTGCTTGAATTGGGAGATCAGCTCCCATTTAGGAACAGAGAATCCTGTTGAAGGTGAAGACTCTGAGTGAGTGGGTGTGGCCTGGGGAGCTGCCCACTGGACTCCCAAGTCCAGGAGAGGAGACAAGTACAGAGTCATGGAAGCCCACCTGGACAGGTCAGCAGAGCCAAGGGACTCTTACTGTGGGGTGGAGGAAGGTATCACAAAGGCTTCTAGGTGTGTGGTAGGGGACTGACATTGTAAGTGAAGGGTACCTATGGGGCCGGGGGCTTCTGGGAGAGAAGTTCCTGAAACTGGAGAGCAGGGTAGACTCTTCACTGGGGAAGAGGTAGGCCTTGTCCTTCTGCAGAGACCAAACTGGCACCTGGGAACCAGGGGCAGGACCCCCTCCTTGGGCTGCAAAGTTCTGAGTCAGCCCACCCAGCTCGTTAGAGAACCCCACTGGGAGTCAAGGGTAAAGAGCCTTCCCCAGGGGAGCCATGTTCCCGTAGTTTTCGAGCATCACATTCCGGTACAGTGACTGCTGGTGCGGCCCCAGCTGCTTCCCTTCTGCCTGAGAGAACTACACAGCCACATCCTGGAAGGTCAGCGACACCTCCTCCTGCAACACGAGGAAGCTGGCTGGGGCCAAGGTCACAGCACCAGAGGGGGGTTCCACAGGCCCCGAGCCCCACTGCAGTCAGCAGGAACCATGAGGAACACAGCAAGCGCCAGCTGACCCCTCAGAGCCCCTTTCCTAGGGAGAGGACATGAATTCAGACTCCAGAACCTCTTCTTTGGCTGCTTTGATGCCCTGACTTTATGAGCTGCTGGGCTTAAAACTCCAGAGTGGAGAGAAAGACACGGAGGGCAGGAACAAGGTGAACTTACCCAGGACCTAATCCTGGTAGCGCAGCCGACATTCCGCCCGTGGAGAGATCCTGTGTGAGGCAGACCTTCTCCAGCCTGCGCTCAGGAAACCCACCCGCAGCCCCTCCGCACTCCCTAACTTCCGGGCCTCAGGGTGTGGAGTGAAGGCCAGGGGAACGACCACCAGAAACTGATTCCTAGGGTGGCCGCCTGGGGCTAAGCTGTGCGGTGGTCCTCCCGCACCACCCACAGACCTGCCCCAGGGCCCACCAGAGTCACTCCCCAGACTCCCACTAGAAACAGTTTAAGCGGACTGCCAGAGTCCGGCTGCGGACCCGCCGCGGGGTGGACGCCGGCGGCTGCGGCTGTCCGGGACTCCCGGACTCCTGGCGCTGCTGGAACTGGAGCCAGGGGCCACAGGCGCCCTTGGAACAAGCTGGGCAGCTCACCGCAGACGGGGGGGGAAGCTGCGGGAGGGCGGCGCGTGGCCCCGAGCCTCCGAGGAAAGCCCGAAACCTGCGTCGTCCTCATGGCTTCCTCGCCATCTCTCACGTCAGCCGCACGTCCCGGTCCCCCTCCGACCCAGAAGCGCCTCACGTTCCCGGCAGAGCCTCCTGGGCCGCGCCCCGGCCTGCGCCACCCCCCCCTCAGGCGGCCTCTCTCTTTGCCCGCGGCACTCTCTCTGCAGGCCCCCACTAGGCCGCCTGCCCCCCAGCCGGAGCGCAACCGGGGTCCCGGCGCCCAGGTCATGCCCACCGCCGGCTCCTCTGCCCGGCGCGTCTTCTGGGTCACCACTGCAACCTCAGCTGGGCCCTCGCAGGCTCCCCGAGGGGGCCCCGCGCTCTCCACCTAACCTGGCCACTTTCCATCACCTGAAGCTACCGGGTTCCCTTCCTCTGTTATGTCTGCATGCACCCCGCACCCCGGGCTGCAGGCGGAACCCTCAGGCGGCGCGCCTGTAGCCCAGCAGTAAAGTATGTATTCTCACACCTGGAGGAGCTCTGTGCGACCCCCAAATCTGGAAGTGGGCAAGACTGGAAGAGGGTACCGGATGGTGGGATACCGGGGGCGGGGGGCACCGGAGGGGAGGTACCAGGTGGAGGGTACCTGGAGAGGTCTACTGGGAGGAAAGTACTGGCCGGGCGTACCACGTACCACCGGGCCCTGGGGGGAGGGGCGGGGTGTGGGGGTGTGGGTGTGGGGGTGTGGGGGTGTGGGTGTGGGGGTGGGGGTGTGGGGGTGTGGGGGTGGGTGTGGGGTGGGTGTGGGGGTGGGTGTGGGGTGGGTGTGGGGGTGGGTGTGGGTGTGGGTGACAGGCAGGTCGAGCTGCGCATGCGCGGGGGCTCCCGCTCAGGTCTCTAGGGGCGTGTCACGCATGCGCGGACACCTCACTTGGGGGAGCCGAAGAGGGCAGGAAACAGGGTCTAGGAGCCCCGCCCCGCTCCAGGGCACTTCCGGTGGCCTTCGGGTGGTTAGTGACGGCGGCGGTGAGGCGGGCTGTGTCGGTGTCCTCGTTTGCCGCCAGACGAGGCCGGGAGGGCGGCCGGGGCCCTGGGTGCCGGGAAAGTAGACGTCGTGCTTATCTGGTACAGCGTCCTGCCGGCCTCCAAGCCCCGGCGACTCCAGTCAGAAAGAGAAAGTTGTTCAGGCGGCGATCCCAGCGGGGAGTCCGGTCGCCATGCAGGCTGTCTTCACGGGGCCCCGGAACATCACGAAGTAACCACAAGAAGCTTGTTGTTAAACTGAAGATACCAAGATTTTAATCTCTGCTTGTAACAGACCAAAAAACTACGTAAAAATCTCTAGGCTGCTAAAATGGGCCTGCCATTTCCACTTTGATTGAAATAAGGAGCAAGAAGGCTGCAGGCCGAAAGCACCAGGCAGTCTGCTTTGCTGCGGTTCTCGCAGGCGAAAGGCCGTCTCTCAAGAGACCCAGGAGGGAGACCAAGGCCACCAGAGCCGAGAAAGTCTCCATCCCTTTGGAAAGAGACCAGTGCAGCTGGTGCAATAAAAAATACAGGTAACTTAAGAGTGTCGTTCTGGCATTATTTATGTCGAACTTTCAACTGCCCATTTTGAAAAGCAGAAAACGTTGCGAGGTGTTTGAGTCCCAGTGGGGACAATTGGGGACTACCTCTGTGAGTCAGAATCGACTCCATGGCAGTCGATTTGGTATTTTGGGTCTACTATCTATAGAAGAATAGATCAAAGTTGTTTTCTGTCCACTCACACATGGTGCACCAATTAAAAATGGATTTTGAGGAAAGTTTTACTGGCAAAGGAAAGTGCTTATGAAATAGTATGTGAAGATAGGGAATGATTTGCACCTACGGTGTGATCCCGTCCTAAACGCGGGAGTTTGTATCCACTAGAAGGAAAGCTGTGCAGTTAGGGAGGGAGTGTTTACTGCGGCATCACCAGGCCTGGAACACAGCAGGCGCTGGACAGGTAGGCTTTCTGCCCACCCCTTTCCAGTCTCCTTTGCTAGCTTCTCTTCTGCCCAACCCTAGGCATTCTCCTTGTTTTACTGTACATTTTTTCTTTAAGAGAGATTACTCTATCTCATTTGTTCAATTACAGTGACTTCAAAAATGTAAATTCACAGGCTCAATCTCGATAGCAGACCTTTTATCTGAGTTCCAGTACTGTATAACTAACTATCTACTCAAACATATCCACGTGGGATCAACATCCAAAGCAGTCAGTGGAGGAGAGAGCAATAGGGAATTGGTACCAGGGCACACTTCTGTTTTTATGGCCCCCACTTACACTAAAACAGGCCAGCCTCTTGGGCGGCACCACTGAGAAAGGTACAGGTGCTACTCTTTATGCTGTCTTCGTGTTCCGCCTCTCAGGAGGTGTGGCGGAAGAACCTGACATCCACAGGGAACTTGCTGGCTAGAGAAGTCATTGCAGGGAAGAGGGCAAGTGTGTTGTCTTCACTGGCAGAGTTGAGGTACATGGAGTATTTGCATTTTTAGTCTGCGTGCAGAAAACTCTAGAATTCAGGCAGCTACAGGTTAAAAAAAAAAAAAAAAGGTAATTTCTTAATTGTAAAACCAATTAAGGACCGTGATTTTGTACCTGCAGCCAGAAGGACCTGCTCACTCTTCTGAGCTGACTGACTCACCTGGCGGCAGGCAGACCCCCCTGCCTTAGGTGAGGACAGAGCCCCGTATGTCCTGTGTGCAGACAGGCGAGATGCAGAGCAAAGAACGCCAGAATGGCCAGAGCCACCCCGGGTCATTCACTGTCCTTGTCCTGCAGTCAGAGGACAAGGGAAACCAGGGTACACCTCTGAAACAGTTTGTGTGGGGAGTGTAGTGCTATGGATTTAATTGTGACCCCCCCCAAATATATGTCACTTTGGTTAGTCCATGATTCGCCATATCATGTATCATGTGGTTGCCCTCCATTTTGTGATCATAATTTTACATTACGGAGAATTAAGGGGGGATTGTAACACCCTTACTAAGGTCACTTCCCTGGTCCAGTGTAAAGGGAGTTTCCCTGGCTTGAGGCCTGCACCACCTTTTATCTTACTAGAGATAAAACAAAGGAGATGGCAAGCAGATAGTTGAGGACCTCGAGCCTCATACCACCAAGAAAGCAGTGTTGGGAGCAGAGCTGTCCTTTGGACCTGAGGTTCCTGTACTGAGATGCTCCCAGACCAAGGGAAGGCTGATGACAACAACCTTCCTCCAGAGAAAGACTTCCCCTGGAACTGACGCCCTGAATTTAGACTTACAGTGTACTAGCCAGTGAGAATAAATTTCTCTTTGTTAAAGCCATCCACTTCCGATATTTCTGTTAATAGCAGCACTGGATGACTAAGACTGGCAGGAAAGCAGAATCTGGTCTTAAGGGGTTTTTAGGAAGATGGTTCTGGCAACAGCATGGACAGAGCGCTGATATTCTTTGTCCTGTGGTTGGAGGGGCAGTATGGCAGTGGCCATGCCAAGACAGTTCCCTGGGGGAGAGCGAGCTGGTGGGGACAGTGTGTTGCTGCAGGTGTAAGTAAAACCAGAAAAAGGCAGCAAACTGTGTGTGCTGGAGACCTCAACCCAGCCCAGTAGGTGGAGGCTCCCGAGTACATACTGGGTGGAAGGAAGATGAAGATGGAGGAGAACTTTCATAGGAGGCTTCCTTCCTTCCTGTGCTGCAAAAGTCTTGTCCCTTGACCTGCCTGTAGGACTGAGTCAGGCTTCCAACTAGCTCAGTAAATACTAGCTGGCTTTAATGATGAGGAATTAGGGGCCTCTTGGGGCAGTGGGGCAGCCAAGTAAACGAAGAGAATGTGGGACTCCATTGTGCAAATGGATGACAGACTTGGCCCCAGTTGGACTGGCAGAAGGTGATTGAGAGAGGGAGTGAGTGTGTAAGTGTGTGACTGAGCATGAGCAATTGTGTGTGAAATATGGGAGGGTGGGTGAGAATGTGTGTGTAGGTGAGTGAGTGTGGGTGGATGGATGAGTGTGTGTGTTGGACAGTCAGCATGTGTCTGTGCACGGGTGAGTATGGGTGAAGGGGGTGTGTCTGTGGATGAATGTGTGTGAAGTGTTGATGGGAGTGTGTGACTTGGGGTAGGAGTAGAGGACCAGAGGGGCCTCAGTCTCATACTGCTGTCTCCATCCTGGATGGGAGAAGACAACAACACAGATTTCTGCACCAGGTGTGGATTTACAGACTTGACTGCCTGGGGGCTCCCAAATGTTGGAGCAGCACAGCATGGCCTAGGGGGGGTGTGTTGGGGACTGGTACGTGATGCTTTCAGTGGCAGGCAGTCCCAGGGGGGAGCCAGTCAGGAGCATGTTCAGAAAGTTGCCAAAGCCGGTGGTCAGCAACCTGCAGGGAAGAGGATTTCTGTGAGGCTGTGCAGTGCCTCCAGCCCCGCACGGGCCTGCCGGAGGAACAGCGGCACCCTGCTCGCGGGCACATACAGCCTGCTCTGGCAGGTCCTGTGGCTGCCCTTGGCCAGCCTGAAACCTGAGGCCTTCAAGAACCAGCTCGAGGAGCTCTGGGTCCCCCAGGACTTGGCTGGGGACCCAGCCAGTGCAGAGTTCAGAGCCAGCCACCCCTCCTCAGCTCCATGGCCAGCCATCAGGGCTGTCTTTAATTTGTCACAGCAGTCTTCAAAGGCAAGAAACACTAACAAATACTGAAACTGATGGGCAGTGGTGGAATAAGAAACAGCATATTATCAAAATATCACCCTGAAAAGGAAATTATTCATTACAAAGGCAACTATAGTATCTACAGAAGACAAACCTGGCAGACAACAATTTAGTCAAAGGATCTAAGTTAAAACCGCAAGTACTGGCACAAACCAAAATTGTGTGCTGACTTCTGGACACAGTGAGAATAGCATAGCATTGTTTCTGTGATATTTCTACCAAAAATACATGATCTGGTTGTGCAATAAGGGTAATTTTCCATCTGATTGTTTCTGTCCACTACACCTTAATGTTCAGAGCAGTTCTAGCACTAAGTTGCCCTCTCTAGTATTTGCTTTCCCATAACAAATGGCCCACTCAAGTACTTGTCCCCAAACTGAAGAGCCGTCACCCTCAGATCTTCTTTGTGAAGACTTTCTTGTCAGTCTTTTGTCACCTTGTTTTAGTCAGCTAGGGCTGCTCTAACAGAAATACCACAGAGTGGATGGCTTTAACAAGGAAAGATTTATTCTTACACAGTCCGGTAGGTTGCAAGTCCATATTCAGGGTGTCTGCTCCAGGAAAAGACTTTCCCCTTGATGGCTCTGGAGGAAAGTCCGGTATTGCATCAGTCATTGTCCAGGGAGTGTCCTAACGCAAGAACCTCTGGTCTGAACAACGCGCTCTGCTCCCGGTGCTGCTTGCTTGATGGTAGCGAGGTTCTCAATTGTCCTTTGTTTCTTTTTCCTTTTATTCCTTGCAAGCTAAAAGCATTAAGGGTGGGGCAAGCCATACTCCAGGGAAACTTCCCCATAGCAGGAATTCACAGCCCCACCCTAATCCTTTAACCTACAGGTTAGCAAAACCACACAATGGAGGACATTTCCAAGATACTGGGAACCATATCCCAGCCACATGGCTGCACACATTTTTGGGGGGACACAATTCAAACCATGACATCCCACCCTTTGACAACCCAAAAATCACATCACAAAACATTTAACGCATTCATCTCACCATGGCAAAATTATGTCCATCCATATAACAGAAGTCTTAAATCAGTTCCAAGTCCAAAATACAAAAACTCTTCTACATCTGTGAAACTTAGAAGGCATTAACAGGCAACAGGCAAGTCAACAGAACACATTACATTAGCCCTCAGAGCTTTGGAAATACTCTTACATTTTCTGAGACATTCTACACAACAGCAATGCTCTCTAGACTCTAGGTATCGGCCACACTCTCAGGTTTCTGAGTGGAGACCTCCAGCCCTGTGCTACAACTTTGCCTTCAAGGCCCACTTGGACAGAAACTCTGTCCCATCGGCTTTAGGAGCACCCTAAGCCCAACTGAGTGGCAATTCCACCCTTACGAACACAGCACGCCATGGTTCCACCCTTTCAAACCCCTGAGGTCATACCTCTTGAGACTGAGGCAGCTCAGCTTCTCACGCTATCTGCCTCTTCAGCTTCAGCTTCCTATGGCCGCATGGCCTGGGCCTCAGGCCCACATCTGCCCTGCCGGGCAAGTGTTCCAAAGCTCTGTAGCTCCACTGGTTTAAGTGCCCGGAGGCACCCCACTCTTGCTGGAAAGCGTCCTGCCCAAAGGCACTTAACTCTCTCACTCCGTGGGTCAGCAAGGCCAGCTCACCGATTCAAGTGCCCGGAGGCACCCCGTTCCGCAAGGAAAACTCTGCGCAGTCACTGACCTCTCTCGCTCCACGGGTCGGCTCCAGCGCTGCCTCTAGTTCTGCTGCTGCTGCTGCTGCTGCTGCCAGTCCTCTGTTGTTTCTCACCATCTGCGCCTTCTTCCTTCCTTCTGAATCTTCTATCCATTCGCAATTTCAAAGTGGCTTCCACATTTTAGGTATTTGCTAGAGCAGCACCCCACTCCCGGTACCAATTCTGTTTTAGTCAGCTAGGGCTGCTCTAACAGAAATACCACAGAGTGGATGGCTTTAACAAGGAAAGATTTATTCTTACACAGTCCGGTAGGTTGCAAGTCCATATTCAGGGTGTCCGCTCCAGGGAAAGACTTTCCCCTTGTCGGCTCTGGAGGAAAGTCCGGTATTGCATCAGTCATTGTCCAGGGAGTGTCCTAACGCAAGAACCTCTGGTCTGAACGACGCGCTCTGCTCCCGGTGCTGCTTGCTTGATGGTAGCGAGGTTCTCAAATTGTCCTTGGTTCTTTTTCCTTTTATTCCTTGCAAGCTAAAAGCATTAAGGGTGGGGCAAGCCATACTCCAGGGAAACTTCCCCATAGCAGGAATTCACAGCCCCACCCTAATCCTTTAACCTACAGGTTAGCAAAACCACACAATGGAGGACATTTCCAAGATACTGGGAACCATATCCCAGCCACATGGCTGCACACATTTTTGGGGGGACACAATTCAAACCATGACACACCTTCTACAAAGTAATCTGCTGGGACATTGACTGGGATTGCGTTAAATCAATAGGTTTATCTGGGTTTAGAGGGATCAGATGGACATCTTGATCAATGCTATATCTTCCAATCGGAGACCATGGGATGACTTTCCATTTTTTCAAATTTCATTTAATTTCACTCAGTGCATGTTTTGTAGTTTTCAGAGAGGTATTACACACTTTAAGGAACACTAGTAGTGCAGTTGTAAAGTGCTCATTAGCTGAATAAAAGGTCAACAATTCAAACCCACTTCCCCCTCCAAGGGAGAAAGATGTAGCAGTCTGCTTCCGTAAAGATTGCAGCCTTGGAAACCCTATGGAGCTATAATGTCACCATGAGTTGGGATCAGCTTGATCGCACTGTATTTGGTTTTTTTTCTGGTAATAAATGTCAGTAGATCCCAGCTGGTGAAATGGTTATGTCTTTGGTGTGAACTGAAAGATTGGGAGTTCACAACATCCTAGGATAAAATCACCAAAAAGTTACAGTAAAGCAGAAAGAAAGATTTTATTCAGCATATATTCCAAGAAGGAAAAGTGGGAAATGGACAAGCATGCTACCAGAGCTGTGTCTGCCTCAGTCTGAGGAATGCTACAGAATCATCAGTATATATTGACATTGCAAATGGGTAAAATCATTCAAACTTTCACATTTACACAAATTGGCTAAAAACTGCTAAATCACCATGATTCTACATTTTGAACTGTTTTTCATAGTAATCACTGGTACAAGTTTCAGTAATGACAGTCAAGAAGGTCTTCTTTGCTGCAAAAATGAGTACTATTTACTAATTGCTGATAGACAAAGATTCCGGATGGCCAATGCAAGACCATTTCAGCTCACTAACACCGAGGATATCAATGATTCTGCATTCCATTTCACTTACAATGATTTCTGATTTTCCAAGATTTGTACATTCCATAGTCTGATTATTAATGGATATCTGCAGCTATTTCTTCTCATTTTGCGTCTTGCTGCATCAGCAAATGGAGGTCCTGAAAGCTTGACTCCATTTGTGTCATTAAGGTAGACTCCACTTGGGAGGAACAGCTCTTCCTGAGTTGTCTTGAGTGCCTGCCAACCTGGGGAGCTCATCCTCCACACTTTATCAGACAATGTTCTGCTGCTGTTCATAAGATTTTCACTGACTAATTCTTTTCAGAAGTAGACCACCAAGTCCTTCTACTTAGTCTGTCTTGGTATGGAAGCTCAGTTGAAACCTGTCTTCCACAGGTGATGCTACTGCTATTTGAGTACCAGTGGCATAGATTACAGCATCACAGCAACACACAGGCCCCCATGGTACCACAAACCCGTAAACAAGTGAGGGGCATTAGTGAGTGGAAATGGACTAATATTGTCCATTTTGAATCAGACCATCATACAGCCTGTGTCTTAGGGTGAGTTCTCTAGAGAAGCAAAACTGGTAAATGCATAAATATTTATAGGGAGATTTATAACAAAGAAACAGTTCATTCAGTTGTAGTTACTGGAACATCCCAAGTCTGTGGATCAAGATAGAGGCTTCTCCTGATTTGTGTAGCCACCACAGGGAATGGCAAACTCAAGATCAAGAGGCTGGAAAATAGGGCAACCCAAGGACCCTAATTATCAAAGACAAAGGCTGAAGAGTCAGACTGAGTGGTAGGTGGAAGGACAGAGAATTCAAAAACAGGTGAAACAGGGAATTATGGAACACAGGATTGCTGGGGTCCTGCAAGCTGAATCTGCATGGTGTACACCAGCAGAAGCAAACAGCAGCACCCCAACCCAAAGCCCACCCCAAGTGGTGCAGCCAAGCAGCAGTGAATCTGCATGCACCTCCAGAGCAAAGCATGACTGACGTCAGACCTGTGAAAGATAGATGCATGCTGTGAGCCCTGCCCCAACCAGCGCTCCACAGCCAAGGGACACTCCCTTCCCCTCACACATCCCTACCTGCTCTGACACCAGTCCCATGATGTTCAACAATGCCATGCACCCTAAGCTAGGAATGCACAGCTAAGTCCAGAGGCACAATCTGCTTCACTTAGTCACTGGTATGGGGATCTGTGGACTTGGAGCACTTTTCAACCTCACTCTTTACACTCCCCTCTCCAGTGCCTTGCAGGCCAGTCCAACACAGCATGTCCTCACTAGGACATCATGGAAAAGATACTCACCTGAAGCCCATTTTTACCCACAGAAGTCAATTGTAAGCTGCAGATTTATGACATTTGGTGCTGACCTGCCCCCTAAGAAAGTGCAACCCTCTCCACTCCAGGAGCCTGAGGATTGGCAGTACCATCTACTTCATCTAGTGTCCCATGACATGGGCCTGGGAACTAGCAGTGCTTCATAGTCCCTCCAGCTAACACCACCACCTAAGAACCAGCTTTACTACCCACCCCACAATTGGTGCTCTGGCAAAAAAGTACATGCCCTCCAGCAGAGTTCCCAGGGGCAGCCAACAGCCTGCATTGTCTCCCACATTGCCCCTCACTGCAACCAGAAACCTGTGCCTGCTCTGAACTCCTCCATGCAGCCCTGCCTGCCTTGGACTATAGGTAAGAGTCTCCACACACTTTGTGAAAGATAACTCAGGCACCTGTGAGCTCAACAACCACACTGCTGCAAGAACAATGAACAGACTCCCAGGCTCACACAACTGGTAGTTACTTGGATACTAGCAGTCAGGAGGTGAGAGCATCACTGATGCTAATGATCAGAGCAGCACACTCTCCCAGCCTACTTGAACATATCAAACAAAACAAAAATACAGGACACAGTAAGCAGAATACAATAAATAAGTAAATAAAATGACTTATGCCTCAGAGACAACTCACCAAACCAACTCCACTGTTGTCAAGTTGGTTCCAACTCATGGCAACCCCACAGGTCAGAGTAGAACAGACCCACAGAGTTTCCAAGGAGTGCCTGGTGGATTTGAACTGCCGACCTTTTGGGTAGCAGACATAACACTTCCTCACTACTCCACCAGGGATTCCAGTGTATGTTAAATCCCCCCTGCAAAAAACAAACCCACTGTCATCGAGTTGATTCCAACTCATAGCGACCCTGTGGGTCAGAGTAGAACTCACCCACAGAGTTTCCAAGGAGTGCCTGTCAACTTTGAACTGCTGACCTTTTGGTTAGTAGACATAGCACTTAGCCACTGTGCTACCAGGCTTTCCAACAGTCAATATCAAATCACACAAAGAGGCAGGACAAGATGGCTCCAGAAGCAACGAAAATAAACAACAAGAAAGTCAGAGAAATAGAAAGTAATGAAACCACTTATAGAACAATTCAAAAGAGTAATATACAGAGCTCTTGAAGAGATCGAGAGGAAGATCAAGCAAAACACAGACCAAACCAAGGAACAAACAGACAAAGCAATAGAAGAATTCAGGCAAATAATACAAGAACAAAAGGACAGAAGGAAACCAAATGGAGACAGCTAGTAGAAACCCTAAAGATAAACAATAAAACTTTAGAACAAGACAGCTCAGTAGGTGATCACAGGAGCAGAATTGAGAATTAGTTAGAACGAATATAAATCCCTTAACACCAATTTGTTTAAGGAAAAATCAGAAAAAAGAATGAAAAAATGAAGGAAGCCTAAGAATTATGTGTGACACTAGCAAAAGAAAAAACTTACAAGTGATCAAAGTACCAGAAAGGGGAGGATAAAGGAAAATACAGAGAAAATTTTTAAGATTTGCTGAAAAAAACTTCCCCAATATCATGAAAGTTGAGATGGTATCTATCCAAGAAGTTCAACAAACCCCATGAAGGATAGACCCTCAAAGAAGCTCACCAAGACAGAGCATAATCAAGCTTGCCAAAACCAAAGACAAAAAAATAATCGTGAGAGCAATGAGGGATAAACAAAAAGTCACCTACAAAGGAGGACCTATAAGACGAAGCCCAAATTAAGCAGAATCTGTACACATAAGAAGTCAGTGACATGGTGTTTTAGTCAGCTAGTGCTGCTCTAACAAAAATATCACAGAGTGGATGGCTTTAACAAAGGAAGGTTTATTCTTATATAGTCGGGTAGGCTGCAAGTCCATATTCAGGGTGTCCACTCTAGGGGAAGGCTTTCCCCCTCGTCGGCTCTGGAGACAAGTCCAGTATTGCATCAGTCTTTGTCCAGGGAGCATCTTGGCACAGGAACCTCAGGTCTGAAGAATGCACTCTTCTCCCGGTGCTGCTTTCTTGATATTAGGAGGTTCCCAATTCTCTGCCTGCTTCTCTTTCTTTTTATCTCTTGCAGGCTGAAAGGATTAAGGATGGGGCAAGCCATAGTCCAGGGAAACTCCCTTTACAGTGGAGCAGGGAGGTGATCTTATAAAGGGATTTACAGTCCCACCCTAATCCTTTAACAGACAGCATAGGAAAACCACAAAATGGAGGACAGTCACAAGATACTGGGAATCATGGCACAGGCACATGGCTATACATAGTTTTTGGGGGAAACAGTTTGATTCATGACACATGGCATATACAAAGCCTTAAAGGAAAAACTTGCCAGCCAAAGGTTATATATCCAGCACGATTGTCTGTGAAATATAATGGCAAAAGTAGATCATTTCCAGTTAAATAGGAATAAGAATTTGTTTAAAAAAAAATTACAAGAAATATTTCAGGGAGTCCTCTGGTTAGAGAACCAACAACATCAGACAACAATCCAAGAATAGGGTTCAGGACAAATCAACCCAGACAGGGAGTTTGCAAAAACAAATCAAAGCTAAAAGACTGAAAACAGGGAATCAGAGGCAGCAATATGTAAATGACAGCAATGTCAAAAATAAAAGAGAATAGAACTTCCATATGGAGAAGTCAAAATGGTATCAAGAAATAACGGACTGGTTTAAATTTAGAAAAATAAATTCTAAGGTAACCAAAAATGAAGCTAACAAACCTACACATCAAAAGAAGAAGAAGAATAAAACCTCAGCAAATACAAAACCAACAATAATGAAAAAGATAGAATGAAAACATGTAAACAAAAAGAACTCAGCACAGAAAATTAAGTGGAACAAGGAAACCATCAATACCACAAAAAAACAAAACAAAACAAAAATATGAAGTAGTAAACTCATATGTATCCATCAGCACACTGAATGTAAATGGTCTAAATGTATCAAGAGACAGAAAGTCACAGAATGGATTAAAACAACAACAACAACACGCAATCTATCTATATGTTGTCTACAAGAGACACACATTGGACACAAAAATAAACTCGAGGTGTGGAAAAAATATATTAAGCAAACAATAACCAAAAAAGAGTAGGACTGGCAATATTAACCCCTGATTAAAAAAAATTTAAAGCAAAATCCACCATAAAGGACACTATATAATGATTAAAAGGTCAACACACCAGGAGGACAAAACTATAATAAATATATATGCACCCAGTGACAGTGCCCTAAAATATATAAAACAAATCACAAAGGCATTGAAAAGAGAAACAGACACCATAATAGTAGGAGACTTCAACCCACCGCTTTTTGGTGAAGGACATTACATCTAGAAAGAAATCCAGTAAATACACAGAAGATCAAATGCCACAATCAAACAACTTGACCTCATAGAAATACACAGAACATGGCACCCAACAGCAGCAACGTGTACATTCTTTTCCAATGCACATGGAATGTTCTCTAGAGTAGGCAATGTTTTAGGCCACAAAGCAAGCCTTGACAAAATTCAAAACACTGAAATAATACAGAGGCTCTTCTCTAATCATAATGCCATAAAAGTAGAAATCAATAACAGAAACTGCCGAGAGCCGGTCCCAACACTTTGTAGGGTCCCGCACGGAGGGAGGGAGAGGCGCGGCGGGAAATGAATCAAGGAGACAGAAAAGACTTTTCTGGTTTAAGGCAGCCCGACCCAGAGAGCAAGAGAGAAGGCTGTCTGTCTTTATTGTTTTTATAGTAAGAGTGACGTGATTTTTACCCTGCCCACTGACCACACAATCTATTGGCTAGTTTAAAACCAAAAACCTCGTGGTCTTGAGGTGATGTAACCTTTTACCCTGCCACATGAGCTATTAGTTAACTGAAACCTGGTGATCCTTTTAACTGTCAAAGCTTTTTAGATAATGGCCTATGGATGCCTCGAGCTCAATCAGCCCTACTTATACCTCAAGGTTAAAAGGTTCACGAGGAAGGATCTAAAGTTTATGATCTCTATTTGTTCCTACTTTGCTCTTTATCTCCTCCTGCAGGGATAGTAAACATCTACTGTCCCCCACCCTATGTTCTTCTCAAGCTGTTCTAAAGAGGATAATTCCTTTCACATGGGTGGGGATGTGCAGTTGGGGGAAGTCAGCAGGGGTTGGGCCGGCCTCGTTGCTCTCAAAGCTGGCTGTGTTAGAGATCATTCCTCTGAGCTCTTTTTCCTCAGAAAATTCCTGTACGGTTTTCCCGATATTATTTCATAGACCAAGGGGGTAGTAAAAGGGGCCCCTCTCAGAAGGCATCTCCCCTGATCCTTGTGCCAGGAGAGGAGGGGGTATCTTTTTGAAGAAAATTTGATTAGGAAGCCAAATAATATCAAGGACAGTAGGCTAAAAAACATGTCACAGGTGAGATGCTTCAGCCCGTCATTTGCAGGAGCTCGTGACTTTGTCTACAAGGCTGATGGCGGACCTCCGCAAGAAACAGCAAGGAAAAAAAAAATACATTGCAATTGAGCAATACCTTACTGAGAAATTGCTGGCTAGTAGAAGAAATCAATGATGGAATAAAAAAATTTGTAGAACCACCAAAATCTTTGAGACACAGCAAAAGCTGTACTTAGAGGTCAATTTATAGCAATAAATGTACACATCACTAAAGAACCAGAATGAATACATTAACTCTACAACTGAAGCAAATAGAGCAACAAAAGAAACCCTCAGGCACCAGAGGAAAGGAAATAATAAAGATCAAAAGAGAAATAAATGAAACCTTGATGTTAGGTGTCATGGAGATGTTTCCAACCCGTAGTGACCCTATATACAAGAGAATGAGACCCTGCCTGCTCCTGAACCATGCCCACAATTGCTGTATGCTTGAGCCCATTGTAACCACCATGTCAATCCATCTTATTGAGGGTCTTCTTCTTTGTTGCTGACCTTGTAGTTCACCAGGCATTATGTCCTTCTCCAGGGAGCCATCTTTCTCAACAACGTTGTCCAAAGTATGTAAGACGTCATCTTGCAATCTTTGCTTTTAAGGAACAATCTGGTTGCACTTCTTCCAAGGCTTCCCAGTTCATTCTTTAGCAGTCTGTGGTTGTGTTTAATATTCTTCTCCAGCACCACGATTCAAAGTCATCAGTTCTTCTTCTCTCTTAATCATTGTTCAGCTTTTGCATGCCTAAGATATGATGGAAAATACTATGGCTTGGGTCAGGTTCACCCTAGTCTTCAAGGTGACACCTTTGCTTTTCAACACTTTAGAGATCTTTTGCACCAGGTTTTCCCAATGCAGTGAGTCTTTTGACTTCTTGACTGCTGCTTCCATGGGTGCTGATTATGGATCTAAGTAAAATTAAATCCTTGGCAACCTCAATCCTTTCTCTGTTTACCACGATGTTGCTTACTGCTCCATTTGTGAGGATTTTTGTTTTCTTTATGTTGAGGTGTAATCCATACTGAAGGCCGTGGGCTTTCACCTTCATCAGTGTTTGTCATGGTTTGAATTGTGTCCCCCCAAAAATGTGTGCAGCCATGTGGCTGGGATATGGTTCCCAGTATCTTGGAAATGTCCTCCATTGTGTGGTTTTGCTAACCTGTAGGTTAAAGGATTAGGGTGGGGCTGTGAATTCCTGCTATGGGGGAAGTTTCCCTGGAGTATGGCTTGCCCCACCCTTAATGCTTTTAGCTTGCAAGGAATAAAAGGAAAAAGAACCAAGGACAATTTGAGAACCTCGCTACCATCAAGTAAGCAGCACCGGGAGCAGAGCGCGTTGTTCAGACCAGAGGTTCTTGCGTTAGGACACTCCCTGGACAATGACTGATGCAATACCGGACTTTCCTCCAGAGCCGACAAGGGGAAAGTCTTTCCCTGGAGCGGACACCCTGAATATGGACTTGCAACCTACCGGACTGTGTAAGAATAAATCTTTCTTTGTTAAAGCCATCCACTCTGTGGTATTTCTGTTAGAGCAGCCCTAGCTGACTAAAACAGTGTTTCAAAGCCTCTTCACTTTCAGCAAGCAAGGTTGTGTGATCTGCATAACATAGGTTGTTAGTGAGCATCATGGATTGAATTGTGTTCCCCCAAAAATATGGGTAGCCATGTGGCTGGGCCATGATTCCCTGTATTCTATGATTATCCTCTATTTTGTCGTTTTCCTATGCTGCATGTTAAAGGACTAGGGTGTGGCTATAAATCCCTTTATAAGATCACCTCCCTGCTCCACTGTAAGGTGAGTTTCCCTGGAGTGTGGCTTGCCCCACCCTTAATCCTTTCATTCTAGAAGAGATAAAACGAAAGAGAAGTAAGCAAGAAAGCAGCACTGGGAGAAGAGCGCGTCCTTCAGACCTGAAGTTCCTGCGCCAAGATGCTCCCTGGACAAAGACTGATGCAATACCGGACTTTTCTCCAGAGCTGACAAGGGGGAAAGACTTCTGCTGGAGTAGACATTCCGAATTTGGGCTTGTAGCCTACCTGACTGTAAGAAAAAAACTTTTATTTGTTAAAGCCATACCACTCTGTGGTATTTCTGTTACAGCAGCCCGAGTTGCCTTAAACAATGAGTCTTTCTCCAATCCTGATACCCTACTCTTCTTTTAGTGCACCTTCTCAGACCGTTTGCTCTCCACACAGATTGAATCCATATGGTGGAAGGATACAACCCTGGTGTACACTTTTCCTGACTTTAAACTATAAAGTGTCTCCTTGTCCTGTGCAAATGACTGCCTCTTAATCCACATGCAGATTTTCTGTGAGCACAATTAAGTATTCTGGAATTCCCAGTCTCCACAATGTTATCCATAATTTCTTATGATCCACACAGTTTAATGCCTTAGCACAGTCAATAAAACACAAGTAAACATCTTTCTGATATTCTCTACTTTCAGCCAATATCCATCTAACATCAGCAATGATTCCATGACCTCTTCTTAATCTAGCCTGAATTTCTGGCAGTTTGCTTTCAATATACTTCGTTTCCAACATGTATACTTTCAATATACTGCTGCAGCCACTTTTGAATGATCTTTAACAAATTTTTACTTGCATGCGATATTAATACTATTGTTCAATAATTTCTGGATTTGGTTGGATCACTTTCCTTGGAACTAGACGTAAAAATGGATCTCTTCCAGTCACTTGGCCAGGTAGCTTGCCCTCCAAATTTCTTGGCATAGATGGGGGAGCACTTCCAGTGCTGTATCCATTTGTTAAACATCTCAGTTTACATTCCATCAATTCCTGGAGTCTTTTTTTTTTTTTTTTTTTTTGCTAGTGCCTTCATTGGTTCCTCATCATATGCCACTTCTTCAAACGTCTGAACACTGACCACTTCTTTTTAATATTATGATTGCCTCCATTTTCTTTTGCTGCATCCTGCATCATGTAACATTTTCCTCCACAGAATCGTTCACTATTGCCACTCTAGGCTTGAATTTTTTCCTCAGTTCTTTCAGCTTCAGAAATACACAGCATGTTCTTCCCTTTTGATTTTCTACTTCCAGCTCTTTGTACACGTCATTATAGTACTTTGTGATCTCATGCCATGTGTTGAAATCTTCAGTTGTTTTACACCACCACTTCTTCCTTTTTCTTTAGCTACTTAAGGTTCAAGACCAAGTTTCACAGTCTCTTCTGACATCCAGTTTGGTCTTTTTCTCTCTTTCTTGTCTTTTTAATGATCTCTTGCTTTCCACATGTATGATGTCTTTGATGTCATTCCACAAATCATCTGGTCTTTGGTCACTAATGTTCAATGTGTCAAATCTATTCTTGGGATTAGTTCTAAAGTCAGATGGGATATACTCAAGGTCATACTTTGTCTCTCACGGACTTGTCTTAATTTTCTTCAGCTTCAGTTTGAACTTTCATATGAGCAGTTGATAATCTGTGCCATAACTGGCACTTTCGCTGGTTTTGACTAATAATACTAGGCTTTTCCATTGTGTGTTTCCACAAATGTTGTCACTTTGATTCCTGTGTATGCCATCTGGCAAGCTCCATGCATATAGTTGCAGTCTATGTTGCTGAAAAAAAGTATCTGTGATGAAGACGTTATTGGTCTTGCAAATTCTATCATGCAATCTCTGGCATAGTTTCTATCATGAAGGCCATGTTTTCCAACTGCTGATCCTTCTTTGTTTACAACTTTTCCATTCCAATCACTAATAATTATCAATGCATCCTGGTTGCACATTCAGTCAATTTCATACTGCAGAAGCTGGTAAAAATCTTCAATGTCTTCCTTTTTGGCCTTGGTGGTTGATGAGTAAGTTTGAATAATAGTCATTGTCATGGATTGAATTTTGTCTTCCTCAAAATGTATGTAACTGTTTCACTGGGCCATGATTCCAGTATTTTGTGATTGTCTTTCATTTTGTGATTTTCCTGTGCTGTAAATTCTAATCTCTGCCTGTGGTTAATAGATTGGATTATGTTAAAGAAGATAAAAGTGGGACTGTAATACTCTACCTAAAGTCACCTCCCTGGTTTAATGTCAAAAGAGTTTCCTTGGAGTCTGGCTTGCACTACATTTTATTCTACAAGAGATAAAAGGAACTGGAAGCAAGCAGAGAGTTGGGGACTGACAGCAGCACTGAGAGCACAGTGCATCCTTCAGATCTGAAGTTCTTGGACTGAGATGCAATCAAATCAAAGAAAGACTGATGCAACATGGGACTTTGCTTCCGAGCCAACACATAGACAGTGCATTCCCCCGGTGCCAGCACCCTGAGTTCGGAATTTGCCAGGGGCCAGCCTAGGCAGGGTCTGGGATCACGAAGGGATGGATGGCGTCGGTGAAAAAATGAGACTCAGACAACCAGGATCTGGAGGTCAGCAGCCTGTTAAGGTCTGTCTTTATTTTTTATATAATCAATGAGGTGACATTTGATTTCTCTTTGACCACATAAGCTGTTGGCTGATACCTTGTGGTCTTTTTTCATGTTAATCATTAGAGCCTTCTAGATAATGGCCCGAGACAAGGGGTCTCTTTTCATGTTAATCATTAGGGCCTTCTAGGTGATGGCCCAAGACAAGTATATGGTGGTTATAATCAACAGTGAAAACAAAGTTATGCCTTGAGCTCAACCAGCTCTATCTATACCTCGAGGTCAAAAGGTGCAGGAAGAGGGGGTAGGCTCATCTAAAGGTTATTATCTGGCTGTCTCTATTTGTTCCTTCTTTGTTCTTATTTTATCTCTTCCTGTGGGGACAGTAAGCACCCACCGTCCCCCATCCTATGCCTCTCTTAAGCTGTTCTAAGAAGGATATTTCTTTAGTATTTACTCATTTGTCATACAATTATAATAAACTTGGGAGCCTATCCATCTTCCTGATGCAGGGAGTGGGATGTCTATATCTAACGGCTGTGTGGGGATTTGTCCCTGGGGAGCTTCCCAGGGCCCTGCCTGCTATCTTGTATTTCACATGTGGAGGGGGATGTGCAGTTGGGGGAAGCCAGTGGGGCCGGGCCGGCCTCAGCATTTCCGGGCTGGGCGTGCTATGTCGGGATTCATTAAGCTGAGGGGGTTGTAAAGCCCTTCTTAGAAGGCATCTTCCTTAATCCTTGTGCCGGGAGATGAGAGGGCACTTTTGAGGAAGGTTTAATTAGGATGCAAAATATTATCAGGGAGAGTACAGCCAAAACTATGCCAAGGGTGAGATGCGTCCGCTCGCCATCATATAGGCATGTAGCTCTGCTTACAGGGGCTTCTGTGGGTGACAGGCCTCTGCAGGACTTCCAGCCTGCTGGTCTGTGTAAGAATAACCTTTATCTTGCTAAAGCCAACCACTCTTGGTATTTCTACTAGAGTAGTACCAGATGACTAAGACAGGCATATTAACTCTTCTTCCTTTTAGATGTATAGATATTATCCTATCACTGACAGAGTTATACTTCCAGGATAGATCTTTTTTTTTTAGTATATATATATATTTTTTTTTAATTATGATTGAGTGAAAATGTACATTCTCATATAAATCTGCATGCTCACCTATATGCAGCTCCCAGTGCTCTCCCTGCCCAGTGACAGCACACTCTACCTCTCCACTCCATACATGTCTTATCCTCCCAGCAATCCCCTATCCCCTCTGCTCCACCCACTCCCCCACCTCCAGTAAGAGGTCAGCAGGACAACATCCTCTAGATGCACAGGGCCATAAAGTGCACATGTGATACGGTCATGTGTGTCATCAAGTCCAATCCATTTCTGTCCGAAGAGTTGACCTCCATTATGATTTATGGACAGGGGCAGCATCAGGGCCAGGGGCCGTGCTCCCAGGGGAACCCTGAGGCCCCTGGACCATCAGTTGCAGTCTTCTAGTGGAGATCTCAAGGTTCACCCCTTTTTATTCTTGTGTTTTCAGTGAGACTCAACTGTGTGAGCTCTATCACGGCTGTCACTGGTGGTGGCCGGGCACCATCCAATTCTTCCAGTCACAAGTCAACGTAGTCACCCAGTCACGTGGGTCTCTCTGTCTTCTGGGTTCTCATTCCACTGTGTAGTTTTGGTCCTCAGTGATCATCCGTTCCTGCTGAGTTGGGACCATTTGCTGTACTCTCAGATGGCAGCTCAGCAGCTTTTAAGACCCCAGATGCCACTCACTGGTGTGGGGTGCAGAAGGCTTTCTTAGTAAAATGCTAGTTGTGCCAATTGGCCTTGATTTCCCCTGAGAGCATGGACCCCAGCTACTCTGTGTTTGTGATATTGGGTTAAAATGGGAGGAGTAATTATGTTATGCTGAAGTCCAGTTAATATTGATTTTTGTTCTAATGTGTGCTGTACAGATTTCACCCAACCAAATTTCTATAAACTATCTAATCTAAACTCTCCCCCGCCAGCCCTCCCTCCCTCCCCACCCTTGCAGCCATCAAAGAGTCTTTTCTTCTGTGCCTGAGTCTATTTTTAAGTTCTTATCGTAGGGGTCTCATTCAATATTTGTCCTTTTGTTGCTAACTGCTTTCACTCAGCACAATATCCTCCAACTGAAACCAGGTTATGAGATGTTTCCTAAAATCATTGTTGTTCTTTATCATTGCATAGTGTTCCATTGAGTATATATACCATAGTTTACCTAACCATTTCTCTGTTGTTGGGCATCTGGGTTGATTCCATCTTTTTGCTATTGTGGACTGTGCTGCAATAAACATTCGTGTGCACGTGTCCATTGGTATGAATGGCCTTGATTCTGTAGGATATATTCTGAGCAGTGGAATTACTGGGTCAAATGGTATATCTATATCCAGCTTTTTAAGGAAGTGCCAGATTGCTTTCCAAAGAGGCTGCACCATTTTCAGGATAGATCTTGAAAAGTTCTTTTTCACAGTGAATGTAACACCATTTGTCTTCAGGCTGTCATTCCCAGTAAACCACATGACTGTATGACTCAAAACAGACAGTGCCAGTCCATTTCAGGTGACTAATGCCAGGATATCAATCTGTATGTGTTACACCTCATTTTTTGATGATTTTTTCAATTTTCCTAGATTCAGACCGTGCACATTCCATGCTCCAGTTATTAATGAATGTTTGCAGATGTTTCTTCACATTTTGAGTCATGCCACATCAGCAGATGAGGATCCCCAAAGCTTGAATCCATCCACACATCATTAAGGTTGGCTCCACTTCTAGGAGGCAGCTCTTCTCCAGCCATCTTTTGAGTAACTTCTGACCTGAGCAGCTCATCTTTGCACCTTGTATCAGACGGTTTTCACTGGTTAATTCTTTTGAGAAGTAGCCTGTCAGATCCTTCTTCCTAGATTGTCTAACTCTGAAAGCTCAGTAGAAACCTGTCTGCTGTGGGTGATGCTCCTGGTGAGTACTGGTGGCATGGAATCACAGCAACACACAAGCCACCACAGTACAACAAACAGACAGGTGCGTGGGGCCTCTAAATGTTACAGCCTAGAAATCCTCGTGGAGCTGTGAATCAGAACCAACTCACAAGCCCCTAACAAAGGCAGTACATAGGAGTAGATTTGATTTCACATATTGAATATGTGTCTTGCAACCTTATTAAGCTCACCTATGAGTTCTAGTAGTCTTGTGTGTGTGTATTCATTTTGCCTGTGAATAACAAATTTCAGTTTTTTCTTTCAAATCTGTGTGCCGTTTTTCTCCCTTGCTTTATAGACTGACTGGAATTTTCCAAGCGATGTTGAATGAAAAGGGTAAAAGTGAAAATCTTTGCCTTGTCCCCAATCTTAGGAGAAAAGATTTTAATGTTTTAGCATAACAGACATCTTGGCTGTAGGTTTTTTGGTTTGTGATTATGCTTTTCAAGGTGCTGAGGAAGTTTCTATTTATAGTTGGTTGATGGTTTTTAATCTTCAACATTCTCTTCAAAAAGCAGAGCTTAATTCTAACTTTGAGTTTGGGCTGGAAAGGCAGAAGTGACAGTGTGTGTCTACACCCCGCGGAGACTTGGGCCTGTCTGGCCTGTACAGGGCTTTTAAATGCTCTTAGCCTCCCGCTGCAGGATGAGGTCCCAGAAACCGGAGCCAAGGACGCGGCCCCATCGGGAGTCAGCGCAAGTCCACCTCAGGAACTAAAACAAATTCTGTATCTATTCCCCTTTTCCCAAGAAAAAAGGTATAGAAATCGCACAGCGCCCCCCGCGGCCTGATGCGCCTCGGCTCCTCCCTTCCGGCCTCGTAGACCACCGAGGGAGGCGGTCCTCCCGGCTTCCTAGAGCAACCCGGAAGCGAGTCTGAGGACGGGTCCTGTGATCCTGCATCGCTTCCGGCCGCCGGTGAAGTCTCTGTCCGGCGGTTCCGTTCGAGGTTGCTTGTGCAGGTTACGGTAGGCCGCGGGAGCGGGGCCCCGGGGAAGCGTGGGTGCGGTGGGGTCGTCCGCCCTGGTCATTCGTGACTCGTGGGGTGTCGTGAGCAGGCGGGTGCAGACGACGGACCGAACGCGGCCCTTCGCAGCCCCATGCCGGGAGCCCGCAGACTGATGGCTTTCAGTGGATCGATGCGGTGCCTTGCGTGGGGTTGGGAAGATAAGTGGGGCTCGCAGCTGATCCTGTGAGTGCACGAATGCACCCCGCCTCCACCTTAGAGCTATGCTGCAGTACAGGGACGCAGCTGCAGTACAGGAGCCGCCCGGGACCCAGCAGGGGGGGGAATCGAACCCAGGGCGACCTCGCGAGTCCACCCGTTTCAGGACTGTGACCGGCAGGAGTGGTCGAAAGCCTCCAGAACGTTGGGTCGTTTTAAGGGGGCCTCGGGGAAAAGAGTCCCGGCAGCCAGGCTGACCAGAAGGCCTGGTGTCGGTGCGGTGCGCACAGGAGAGTCGGGGGTGTTGTAGCCTGCAGCGTTTTCTGTGCTCTGGGGCTCCCTCTCGTGCTGCGCCTCACTCGCTGTGCTGGGAAAATCCTGGGCCTGGGAAGCCCCGTAGGGAAGCCATGTTTTGCTGATGTCTGTTCGGGCACCTGGTGGGTTGAGTTGGGCCTTTCCTCTCTTGTGTGAGCAGATGTATGGGTCTCACCTGTTAGGGGTTGGTGATGTGCTGCTCCTCAGATAACGTCACAGCCTTTTTCTTTAAATAGCCCAGGTACGTTTTTTGCCACGAGTTGCTCCTGTTAGAGTTCATTTTCTTTCTGTGCTGGGGACTGTGCCTGGTCCCCCGGGTGCAGCGGAAGGCAGGGGGACTTCTGGCCTGGGTTGCAGTCCTTGACTTTGTCATCTCAGTTTTGAGCCTGTTTTCTCATCTCTAAGGTAGAAGTGATAACTAGCTCTCCCACAACCAGTGTCAGAATCCCAAGTGAAGTAGTGAAGTGGTCCTGGAATGGCTGGTTAGTAGCAGTGGTGGCTGTGTCCCTGGGTTGCCCAGACCTTTGTTTTCATTTATTGTTCTCCCTTGACTGTGCTTCTGTCTTCCTGGTCTTCTGATTTCTCTCGCCTCACCCCTGTCTCTCATTGCCAGCCCCCCCGCTTATTTTTCACTCTCAGCCACCACTTCCTCTAGCAGGCCTCTGCCCTTCTCCCAGGACTACCATGGGCCTCGTGGCTACCTGCCCCCGGGTCGCACCTACCACACATGACTGTTAGCAGTGATTCAAACTGTCAGCATCCACATGGAGTCACTGGGCTTCTCCTCTTCCCTACTCCTCCTTCTAGGCAGCAACATCTGAGGGACCTACACTCTGAGCTGGTGGATTGAGGAGGAGGAGAAGGCAATCATGTCTGCCATGGGCGCTGCAGCCCCGTACCTGAGTCTTCCTGGTGATGGTCACAGTGGCCGGGTGAGTTTCCTTGGCACCCAGCTCCCTCCTGAAGTAGCAGCAATGGCCCAGCTTCTGGGGGAGCTGGACAGGAGCATGGTCAGAAAGTTGCTGAAGCTGGTGGTCAGCAGCCTGCAGGGAGAGGACTGCCGTGAGGCTATGCAGTGCCTCCAGCCCAGCATGGGCCTTCTGGAGGAACAGCTGGGCACCCTACTCGCGGGCATGCACACCCTTCTTCGGCAGGCCCTGCGGCTGCCGGTGGCCACCCTGAAACCTGAGGCCTTCAAGAACCAGCTCGAGGAGCTCTGCGTACCCCAGGACCTGGCTGGGGACCTGGCCAGTGTGGTGTTTGGGAGCCAGCAGCCCCTCCTCGACTCTGTGGTCAAGCGGCAAGGTGCCTGGCTGCCCCGTGTGGCCAACTTCCGGTGGCGGGTAGATGTGGCCATCTCCACTAGCTCTCTGATGCGTTCCCTGCGGCCGAGTGTCCTGATGCAGCTGGAGCTCTCTGATGGGTCAGCACATTGCTTCGAAGTCTCCACAGCCAAGTTCCAGGAGCTGAGGTATGGCGTGGCACTGGTCCTGAAGGAGATGGCAGATCTGGAAAAGAGGTGTGACAGCAAACTCCAGGACTGAACCCACTGGGACAGCCACATGGATGTGGCCCCACTGTGCAGTCTGCTCTTCGGGAGCAGACACAGTGGCAGCAGAGATGCCCGAGTGAGATGTGTTGTTTCCTTTTCCCTTGACAAAGACAGCTGTGTCTGTTTTTCTTTGTATTGTTTTAAAGTAAACCAACTATGAAACAGCTGTCTTCTTCAGTGGGTGTCAGTGAGGGGAGGGTGTGTAGAGGCCATAGGGAGCTTTGTACCCTTAAGATCACTGCACTCTGTACAGGGGCCTTGGGGTACTGCCCTCAGGACTGTATTTCCCTAGCAGTGTCCCTGCCCTAAGGTCAAGCTCCTGTTTTTGCTTTGGGTGGGGAATCTAAGTCTTCAGTAAATGGGGCCTGTGTGGCATGCAGGAATTTCTCAGGTGACAGTGACTGTGCTTTAGAGCCTGTCTTGCTTCTCTGGCGGGGCGTGGTGCTCTGTGGGCTCTCTGCTCCCCACTGATGGACTGGTGTCTGCTGCCCCCTGCCTTCATGTGCACTTGGGGACCTGGGCTCCCCGGAGGAGGAGGTGGCTGCTATTGTGTCTACTCATGGCAACTTGTGGTGCATGTGAGTAGAGCTGGAAAGAATAAGTAAATAAAACAAGCATACAAACTTGACAGGACCCCTGTCACTGCCAGCCCTGGAAACATTCTGACTTGTTTCCTCCCAGACTTTATACTCGTGCTGTGTGTGTCTTCGTACATGTCTTTGTATCTGTACCTGTGTGTTAACTTGGCTCTGTTGATGTGACTTTCCTGAGTGGAGCAGTGGTGTTCATTGTCACAAACCATGCCATCCACGTGTGTGCACGCTAGCCCAGTCAGTCCTTCCCTTGTTAATGGACTGCTGGGTGTTTCTCAGCGTGATTTTGGTTACCAGAACTCACACAGTGGTATCCGTGCTCATGTTAAAACAGCTTCCAGTGGGACCCTGGGGGACTAGACTATGAACATTTTCAAGACTTGAATTCTCTTGCTGAGCTGTGACTCCACTAGGCTTGGTCCTTCACGCACCACTAGGTGCTTCTTCAGCTCCCCATGCCAGGCCTTGGCAGCACGGCTGTGAGTGGGCACAGGCGGGGGATACTAGTTGTGTGGCTCTGAGGACAGAGGTGGCCAAGCAGCTTCCCCTTACTGAGGGGCTGCAGGCAGGCATTACTCCTCGCAGGAAGGCCCCCATGTGATGGGCAGGACATTGAAGCTCACTAATAGGGCTTGGTCTGTGTCACACAGCTAATGAGCTGGCGTGCCTCTTCCCTAGGGGTGGAGTGTTCTAGCCACTGACGTTGGGTGTGGTCCTGTGTTTTGTGACCGGTGTGGCTGAAGGGACAGTGTGCCCACCCCAGGGGAGTTTTCAAGAAACCTTGGCCCTGCTCGCCCTCATGTATCCTGAACAGTTTCAGGTCTCAGAGTGAGGTGATAGATTGGAGCGGAGCCCACTGATAGCAAAGTCATCTCCTACCCACAGATGCTTAGACGGGGAGAGCTGCTGGGATTTGGGCTGCGTGTCATGTAGTAGTACTGGTGTGGCCGTCGGTGGGCGAGGGCAAGCTGGCTTGTCTGCATAGCCTCCCGCTTTTGTTTCTCAGCGGACGCTGTGCTGCCAAGCAGAAGCCCCATGGTCTGGGGGAGCTGAACACTGCTGAATCATGGGCTTGGTGGTCGTGAGAGGGAGCTGTGTCTTGGGTCAGTGAGAAACATGTAAATACCTTTTTCAGGGACCAGGGTTATTATCATCCACACCAAGAGTATCCTCTGGTGGGGAGGACAAGGTCATTGTTTGTAAACATGACCTCAGACTGCTTGCAGTAATCCTTACGTATGAAAGTTATTTTTTCTGTTTCAGAGGTCATATGCTTCCAAGAGTACATGAGAACCAGACTCTTGTGGTTCTGTTTGCCTTCCAGGCCATAGAGTTGGCCTTTGTCATACAGATACAGTCCAGGTTTCTAGGCTGTATGTCTCCTTCAGCTCTGCCTATGTCATGATAGTGGTAGCAGCCCCAGACGTTGAACAAGGGGGCATGACTGCATTCTAATAAAACTTTATTTAGAGTGCTGAAATTTGAATGTCATGTGTTGCAAAATATTTTTAATTTCACTTTTTTTGCAGCCATTCTTAGCTTTAAGGCCTTATGAAAGAAGCTGGGTGGCTGTGGAATTTGGGCCTCTGGTGAGTTGGCTGAGCACTGATCCAGCTGTCCACCTCACTCACCCCTGGCCAGGGTGGGGACCTCCCCAAGAACCCACAGGACTTCCCTTGGGATGCAGTGTGACTGTTCAGTGGGTGTCATTCTGCACCACCACACTGAGACTCCTCCAGGGTAAGGGCTGCCCTTGTCCACCTCTTTGTCCCCTTGCAGGAGAGATGGAGACATGCAGCTGGAAAATCATCCCTTTCCCTTCTTGTGGCTTCAGTACATAGTCCTCTGCAGAGAGTGTGCTGGTGTGCCTGTGCCCACCTGTGTCATACCTTCACTCCGTGAACACTCCTGGGGCTCTGAGTGTTGGCCGGCGTTCTGGGGATGGGGTCCAGGCCTGCCCTCGCTTGGCTCCATTTTATTTGTGAAGTTTTTAGAAAATGTAGTTCAGATTCAATATCACAGTCAAAGATTAATCTGATAACTGAGATAAACATTTCAGATCAAAATTATGGTCTATTTTATTAATTGATCTCTACAATAAAAAACTAAAATGTTTAAAACCTAGTCTGAAATAGAATTCTGAAAATGTTTAAAAGTTTACTGTAACATTTATGGAAGCCCAGATTGGATGTGTAATGTGACCGTACAGCAGCCCTTTAAGCACCACAACCAACTTTTCCACGTGGCAAACCAACAAGCAGCACGTGTGCCTCATAAGGCAGAGGTTTGCAGCACTTTGCATTGAAAATGTTTGCTTGTGTGTATCATTTTATCAATGAGCAGAGAGATTTAGTAGCTTTTCCAAGGTCACACTCCTTGAAAGTGACAGCATCATCTGTCATCAGATGTGTGTCAGTGCAGCTCATGCAGCACTCATGCTGGAGTCTTGGAGTCACATGTTCTTCTCACATGGACTTCTACTTCTGCAGTTGATGCTCCAGACCAGAATGTAAGATTTAGGTTTATTTCTATTGAATTGATCACACTGCCTCATTCACAGTATATTGAGGGTCCTATCAGTTGACTGGGACATACAGGTGAACAAGCCACTAAGAAGACCTCAGAGAAAAAGAAGTTCCTCAAAGGCTGAGAGGGTGAAGTTTTCATCCAGGAGAGCAGGGGTGAAGCATGCTAACATGGAGAGCACTGGAAAAGAAGCCACAGAAGATACACAAATGGGCATGTCTGTGGTTCAGTAAAAGTTCATGCACACTGCAAGTTTTATTTCATGTAATTTTCAAATGTCAGAAGATATTCTTCAACCATTTAGAGATGTCAAAACCATTCTGTAGCCCTCAGGCCATACAAAAATACGCTGCAGACTAGGTTTGGTCCACTGGCCATAGTTAGCCAACCCTTGCTAAAGGGCCATGTTAATGCAACAAGAGAATCAGGTGCTGAAGAAAAACGAAATGACTCCTGTCAGCCCCTTTTAGGCCACCCAGCATTTGTTAGGGGAAAGATACATCATGCCTAGGGCAGAATCTGGAATTTTCAAGACAGTCTGTGTCACCCTGCATCTCTTTTGGCGTGATCATGGCAACCAGGCAAGTGGCCAAGAGGAGATGACCTTTTTATGGGGATAGCCAAATTCAGTAACCAAAGTGCCTTATTAAGACATGTAGACCAAGAGGAGGTGAGGAAGGGAGTCAGAAATGTGGCCTTCTCAACACTGAACAATCCCAATGCCTATGGATGGTGGCGTGGAATGTCCATTGAGTACCTTAACTGTTGTTCACTGGACAGCCCACAAACCTAAAATATTTACTCTCTAGCCCTTTAAAAAGTTTGCCCAGCTGTCCTTAGATAAAAAAGGTAATGACTACTTAGATGAGTACATTACTTGCTTTACAGTAGCCTACGCTCACAAGGTAGGGGGTGGACAGCTTACAAAAGTGCCCATTCCTTATGGACAAAAAGTCTGAGTGTAAGGGATGGCTGCCCAAAAGGCTAAGTAACAGCTATTGAAATGGGGCTCTGATTCTTGACAGAGCAACAGTCCTGCCATCTGAGGGGGGTACCTCTTAGACCCCTGAAGGTGTACTTGGGGCTGGGGAGAGCAACAAATGACGATCAATGCTGTAGATCTTGTACAACATTCCAGTCACTCTAGGCATCCTATCAAGTAAGCACACAGAACAATCACTCAATGTACCCAAGTACTGTGGCAGTGGCTGGCAATGAACCTGTTTTAGAATCTCCATATGTGTAAAGACAGAACCCTTGGACAAGACTGGTCCTGAACTATCCTGAGCTCTTGAACGCCTATACATGTGCAAATGTAGGCAAGCATAACATTGCTTCTAATAGGAACAGATACGCTTCTGATGGCCAAATGGACTTAGGTTATGCCATATATGGCAATGGAAGCTATAATTTCACAATGACACTGCCCACTGTGACTGACCAACTTGCATCCCTTTAGGTCACATTTGTATGTGGAATGTTTGGGCTCAAGTGTCTCTCCCTTAGCAATGAGGGGACTTCTCAACACGAATTATCGCCCCTGTAGTTATTAGCACTGGGAGGTGCAGTGGCTAAGTGTGTGGCTGCCAAAAGGTTGACAGTTTGAACATATTGCTGGCTGACTCTGACTCATAGCAACCCTATAGGACAGAGTAGAACTGCCTCACAGGGTTTCCAAGGAGCAACTTGCCGAGGCCCGTCATCCACAGAGGCCCTTGTAAGCAAAGCTACACACCTATGTGATGGAGGGTGGAGGCATCTCACCCTTGGCATATTTTTGGCTGTACTCTCCCTGATAATATTTTGCATCCTAATTAAACCTTCCTCAAAAGTACCTTCTCATCTCCTGGCACAAGGATTAAGGAAGATGCCTTCAAAGAGGGACTTTACAACCCCCTCGGCTTATGAGATAAGGTTGAGGAAACCTGAACGGTAGTTCCTAGAGAAAAGAGCTCGGAGGAATGAATCCTGACACAACACGCCCAGCCCGGGAATGCCGAGGCCGGCCCGGCCCTGCTGGCTTCCCCCAACCACACATCCCCCTCCACGTGTGAAATACAAGATTGCAGGAAGGCCCTGGGAAGCTCCCCAGGGATGACCCCCCGCACAGCCCTTAGATATAGACATCCCACTCCCTGCATCAGGAAGATGTATAGGCTCCCAAGTTTATTATAATTGGTATGGCAAATGAGTAAATACTGAAGAAATAATCCTTGTTAGAACAGCTTAAGAGAGGCATAGGGTGGGGGACGGTAGGCGCTTACTGTCCCCACAGGAAGAGATAAGAGCAAAGAAGGAACAGTTAGAGACACCCAGATAATAACCTTTGGATGAGTCTACCCCTCTTCCTGCACCTTTGACCTCAAGGCATAGGTAGAACTGATTGAGCTCAAGGCATAGCTTTGTTTTCACTGTTAATTATAATCACAATATACTTCTCTCAGGCCATTACCTAGAAGGCCCTAGTGATTAACATGAAAAGAGACCACGAGGTATCAGTTCCTTACTACCCAACAGCTTACATGGTCAAAGAGCAGGGTGAAAATCACGTCACCTCATTGATTATATTAAAATAAAGACAGGCCTTAACAGGCTGCTGACCTCCAGATTCCTGGTTGTCTGAGTTTCATTTCTTCACTGACACTGCCCATCCCTTCATGATCCCAGACCCTGTCGAGGCTGGCCCCCAGCAGCAACTGGTGGATTTGAATGGCTAACCTTTTGGTTAGCTACCATTGCTCTTAACCACTGTGCAGCCAGGGCCCCACCATAAAGATTACAGCCTAGAAACGCTACAAGGACAGTCCTATGTATACATAGGGTTGCTATGTATCACAATCAGTGTCACACAATTATTGGCAATGACTCTAAAGATCGTGTGTAAGTCATAGTGTAGAATACATTTACCTTAGGCTACATCTCAGACCTGCTAATCCCCTGGACTTGTTTATAGTTGGGAAGTGCAAGCCCAGGAGCAGGGTTGAGGTCAGTCCTGAAGGTTGGCCTCATCCTAGGGATAGTACCCTTCACTGAGTGCTGTTAGACAAATGGAATGGATTTAGGCCCAGCCCCTCAGATTAGTCAGATTAACACGAGTGGTCGATGAAAGGCAGACTCAAGGGAAAATTTGAATTTATCCAAGAATGTGCCTGGCTGAGGTATAGGCTGCTGGGAGAGGTGCTCTGTCATGGGTGCAACTTGCCTGCACATTCTTACTGTATGGACTTACTGCTCTTCACCTGGACCACCAAGGTTGTTGCTGGCAGCGAGCAACCTCAAGGGATGAGGAAATGTCTCCCTAGGACAACAGCTTGTTCCTCATTCAGTATAAGAGCTGCAGGTTCTCAGCATAGTACTCCCAACTGTGACATCTACACTGTGAACACAGCATCATGGAACTCAGTGGGTGCAATGAAAAAGAATGTCATGTTAAGATCACACAATCAGACACCCTATGCCACATCTGTTAGCTTGTTAGCACACAGAAAGTGTAAAATCTAAAATCAGTTATATTGCCAGTTCATTGTTTTAAGGTGACTTCTGAGGTCACCTTAAATGGGAACAACTTGAAGAGGAATGGTGCTGCATCCAGTCAAAAAGAATGTTGCAAGATATCCTGAAGTACAGTCCCTACATATAATATCCATATGCCTACAAGGAAGTGCCGGAAGCCAGCCCCAGCGGGGGTTTCAGGAACACGAAGGACATGGGGGGTGGGGTGTCGGTGGAGGAAGAAGAAACGAGATTGAGACAAGAAAGAGTTTTAGGGAACGGCAGGCCTGACAAAGGTCTGTCTGTCTTTATTATTTTTATAGATGAGGTGACGTGATTTTCACCCTATTTTTTCCATCATATAAACTATTGGCTAATAAGAAACTAACCTAACAGTATTGGCTAACAAGGAACTGACCCCTCGTGGTCTTCTTTTTCTAGTTAATTGTGAAGGCTTTTTGGATAATGGCCTGAGGCAGGTGTTTGTGGTGATAACTGTCAGTGAAAACAAAGTTAACAGTGAAAACAAAGTTATGCTTTGAACTTAATGGTTCTATTCGTACCTCAAGGTCAAAGGCACAGAAGGTAGACTCCTCAAAGCCTCATTATTTCACTGTCTCTACTTGTTTCTGTAAGTTTATATCTCTTCCTATGCAGATAGTGTCTACCGTCCCCCAACCCAACCCAGCTGCTCTGAGAAAGAGGTTTCTTTAGTGATTATTCATTTGTCATACCAATTATAATGAACTTGGAAGTTTATCTTTCTGCTGTAGGAAGTGAGATGCTTGTATAGCTTTAAGGGCTGTGTGAAGAATTGTCCTTGGGAAGTCTTTCAAGAGTTTTTCTGTAAACCTGTGGTTCACATGTGGGAAAAAGCGGAGGGGTGGAGACGCAGTTGGGGGAAGCCAGTGGAGCTGGGCAGGCCTCGGTGCTTTCAGGCATGCTGTATTGAAGTTCATTTCTCTGAGCTCTTTCCCCTAGAAGTTCCTGGTCAGATTTTCCCAGTACAATTTCATAAGCCAAGGGGGTTGTAAAGCCCCTCTTAGAAGGCATCTTCCTTTATCCTTGTGCCAGGGGATAACGGTATTTTTGAGGAAGATTTAATCAGGAAGCAAAATACTATCAGGGGCAGTAGGCTAAAAAACATGTCATGGGTGAGATGTCTCTGCCTGTCATTTACAGAAGTTTGTGACTTTGTCTACAGGATGGCAGGCCTCGACAAGGAAGATCAATTAATTATGACTATTACTCAAATTCAGGCAGCCACTACTAAGGCCGAAGATGAAGCAATTGAAGGTTTTTACCAGGGTCTGTAGTCTGAAACTGATTGAGCATGCAATCAGGATGTATTGGTAATTACTGGTGTTTGGAATGGTAGTGTTGGAAGTGAAGAATGATCAGCATTTGGAAAACATGGTCTTTGTCATGGATTGAATTGTATCCACCCTAAGATACGTGTAGCCATGTGGCTGGGCCATGAATCCCAGTATTTTCTGACTGTCCTCCATTTTGTGATTTACCTGTGCTGTAAAAGGATTAGGATGGGACTGGAAATCCCTTCATAGGGTTACCTCCCTGCTCCACTGTAAAGGGAGTTTCCCTGGAGTAGGGCTTGCCCCACCCTTAATCCTTTCGTCCTACAAGAGAGAAAAGGAACGAGAAGCAGGCAGAGAATTGGGAACCTTGTACCATCAAGAAAGCAGCACTGGGAGAAGAGTGTGTCCTTCAGACCTGAGGGTCCTGTGCCAAGATACTCCCTGGATGAAGACTGATACAACCCAAGGGCCAACAAGGGGGAAAGCCTTCCCCGGGAGTGGACATCCTGAATTCGGACTTGCAGCCTACTGGATTGTGTAAGAATAAACTTTCCTTTGTTAAAGCCATCGACTCTGTGGTATTTCTGTTAGAGCAGCACTAGCTGACTAAAACAGCCTTGGTGATAGTAGTGATGTCACAGATCACATGCCTGAATTTTCTAACACCAACTTCTTTATCATGAATACTTTTCACCAACATAAACAGTGACTGTACATGTGGACTTGGCCTGATGCAATTCACAGGAATCAAATTGACTACATCTGTGGAGATGATGGAAAACCTCAGTATTAGCAGTCAGAACAAGGCCAGGGGCCAACTGTGAAACAGATCTTCAGTTGCTCATATGCAAGCTGAAGCTAAAACTAAATTAGAACCAGTCAACAAGAGGCAAAGTATGGCCATTGAGTATCTCACCTGAATTGAGATACTATCTAAAGAATAAATGTGATGCTTTGAACACTAATAACTAAAGACCAGATGAGTTGTAGAATGACATCAAGGACATTATACATGAAGAAAGCAAGAAGTCATCAAAAAGATAAGAAAAAAAGATCAAAATGGATGTCAGAAGACACTAAAACTTGCTCTTGAAAGTCAAGTAGCTAAAGCAAAAGAAATTACCAAGTGCAAGAGTTGAACACAAGATTTCAAAAGGCAACTTAAGGATACAATGTAAACTATTATAACGAAATATACAAAGGTCTACAGATGGAAAACCAAAAGGGAAGACAATGCTGTGCATTTCTCAAGTTGAGAGAACTGAAGAAAAAATTGAAATCTCAAGTTGCAATATTGAACAATTCTATGGGGAAACTACTGAGCAATGCAGGAGGCATCAAAAGAAGATGGGAGGGATACAGTCACCACACCAAAAATAGGTCGATGTTGAACCGTTTCGGAGGTACCAACCACAGGAGCTAGTGCTGCTGAAGAAAGCAGTCCAAGCTGACCTGAAGGCACTGGTAAAAAAAAAAAAAAAAACAAGGCTCCAGGAATCAGTGAAATACCAACTGAGATGTTTAAGCAGACAGATGGAGCACTGGAAGTACTTACTTTATGCCAGGAAATCTGTAACACAACTACCTGGCCAACCAATTGGAAAACATTTATATTTATGGCTGTTCCCGAGAAAGGTAATACCACCAAATGCAGAAATTGTGACAATATCACATGCAAATACAATTTTGCTGAAGATCATTCAAAAGGGGATGCAACAGTATATGGACAGGGAATTGCCAGAGATTCAGGACAGTTTCAGAAGAGACTGTGGAACCAGGAATGTCAGTACTGATTTCAGATAGATCTGGCTAAAAGCACAGAATACCAAAAAGATGTATACCTGTGTTTTATTGACTATGCAAAAGCATTCGACTGTGTGGATCATTACAAATTATGGATAATATTGTGAAGAATAGGAATTCAGATACTTAATTGTGTTCATGAGGAAACTGTACATAGATCACGCGTAGCGGAACAGAACAAAGGAACCCTGCATGGATTACAGTTAAGAGTGTCATGGTTGTATCATTTCACCATACCTATTCAATCTGTACGCTGAGCAAATAATCCAAGAAACTGGACTACATCACGAATGGGGCATCGTGATTGGGAGGAGGACTCATTAACCTGTATGATGCAGATTAACACCTTGCTGGCTGAAAGATGATTTGAAGCACTTAATGATGAAGATCAAAGACCATGGCCTTCAGTATATATTATACCCGAACATAAAGCAAAAATCCTCACAACTGGACCAGTAAGCAACATCATGACAAACAGATAAAAGATTCAAGGATTTCAGCAGCAGTCAAGAAATTAAGATGCACTGCATTGAGCATATCTGCTGCAAAAGATTTTTAATGTGTTGAAAAGCAATTACATCACCTTGAAGTTTACAGTGCACTTGACCCGAAACATGTTTTCAGTCAACTCCTATGCATGGGAAAACCGAATGAAGAATAGATGTCTTTGAATTGTAGCATTGCAGGTGTTTAATACACCATGGACTGCCAAAATAACAAACAAATCTGTCTTGGAAGATTACAACCAGAATGCTCCTTAGGAACAAGGATAGCAAGACTATGTCTCACATATTTTGGATTTGTCAGATGGACTCAGTCCCTGGAGAAGGACATCATGCTTGGTAGAGGGAGGGTCTGTGACAAAGAGGATGCCCCTCAGTGAGATGGACTGACATGGTGGCTGCAAAAATGGGTTTAAACCTAATGATTGTGAGGATGGTATAGGACTGGGCAGTGTTTTGTTCTGTTGTACAGAGGGTTGCTGAGTTGGAACCAACTTGATGGCACTTGTCAACATCAATCCTATCAAGTTGCATATTTTTCAGATAAGGAAATAAGATGCTGAGTTTCACTAAGGCAAGTGATGTCTCAGGGTCACGCAGTAAACCCTTGGTCCCCACGTATGACTTCAAAAACCTTTGTCATGACACCAGAGTGGTTTGTTTTTGGAGTGCTGGCACAAAACCTCTGCTCTATTAATGACACCCACATAGGTAATGGATACTTTGCCAGCCCAGCTCTGTCTCTGAAAAGGAAGGGGATAGATCCCTGGGTTGCTCCAATGTGGCATGAGTTTCAAAGAAAAGGAGTGAAGTTAAAAGAGAATTCTAGGTAATGCTCTTCTGGACTTTTGTCTTATGAGAGCTAATAAATTTATTTACTGCATAAACCACTTTGAGTAACTGATCATAAAAACATTCTTTTTTTTAACCTACTTAAGTTCGGCAGAGCTCAAATGATGTTTTGTACACAGTCCCATACTCAGGGACCTGGTGTCATCTGTGAATGTGAAACTCTCCAGATGTGTACCTTAAAAGTAAGGGATATAGGCTTTACTGAATGAAATAAGATCAAACATACCAGCAAATAACATATATTTTGTATGAATCTGTATGTTCTCTTTCTGGAGAACAATTAAATCTTTCCCAACATTTTAAACTGTTGACAGTATACATAACCCTTATGAGTTAAGGCTGTAGCTTTATTCACACTTACAAATGTAAATGCCTATCCCATATGACTTTTCTGATGGTGAGTCAGTCTTGAGCTCCGATTAAAAGCTTTACCACACTCATTACACTTGTAAGGTTTCTCCCCAGTGTGAATTCTCTGGTGTATAATTAGGTGTGAGCGCCACCTGAATATTTTCTCACACTCATTACATTTATGTAGTTTCTTTATAGTATTAACTTTTTTACGGCTCACAAAGGTTGAACCTTGCAAGGCATTGCCATATTCATAATACCACTGTGCTCTTGTGTGAATTCTCTGGTGTTCAATAAGGTATGAACTGCGACTAAATGCTTTCCCACATTCACTACATTCATATGGCTTCACTCCTGCATGAATTATCTGGTGCTGGAAAAGTGTTGAGTTTTGACTGAAGGCTTTCCCACATTCATTACATTTGTAAGGTCTCTCTCCAGTGTGAATCCTTTGATGGATTGTAAGTTGTGTACTCATACTGAAGGCTTTTCCACATTCAAGGCATTCATAGGGTTTCTCTCCCTTATGGATCCTCTGGTGGTAAATAAGGCTTGAGCTCTGACTAAAGGCTTTGCCACAGTCATTACATGCAAATGGTTTCTCTCCAGTATGAATTCTCTGATGCTGAATAAGGTGTGAACCCTGGACAAAGCCCTTCCCACACTCATCACACTTAAATGGCTTTTCTCCAGTGTGAGTTCGCTGATGACGAATAAGCCGTGAGCTACAACCAAAAGCTTTTGTGCATTTGTTACATTTATATGGTTTCTCTCCAGTGTGGATCAGTTGATGCTGACTAAGGCGAGAGATCCATCTAAATGTTTTCCCACACTCATTACATTTAAATGGTTTCTCTACAGTGTGAATTCTTTCATGTGGAGCAAGGCTGGGACTATCTGAGGTTCTTGAGATTTGAGATTTCTCCCCAGTATGCATTCTCTGATGTTGAACTAGAGTTGAGCTCTGGCTGAAGGCCTTCCCACATTCCTTACATGTATAGGGCCTCTCTCCAGTGTGAGTCCTCTGGTGTCTTATCAGCTGGGACTGCTGACTGAAGGCTTTCCCACATTCATGACAACCATAGGGTCTCTCTCCTGTATGAATTCTTTGATGGTGAATAAGGCTTGAACTCTGACCAAAGGCTTTTCCACACTCCTCACATCTATAGGGTTTCTCTCCAGTGTGAACTCTCTGATGTTGAATAAGTTTGGAGCTCAGGCGAAATGCTTTTCCACACTCAGTGCACTTAAATGGTTTCTCTCCAGTGTGGATTCTGTGATGCTGATTAAGCTGTGAACACAATCTGAAGACTTTTCCACATTCCTCACATTCATATGGTTTCTCTCTTTGGCAGTTACTTTGATGTTTTCCCTGTAAGCAATGAGACAACTTTTTTTGGCACTCCTGACATTTGTTAAGTTTCTTTTGCTTATTAACTTCCCAATGTACAGGAATGTCTAAAATGGATCTGAAACTTCTGCCACACCCATCACATCTCTCTGCTGTCTCTTTGGTAGTATCTCTCTGATTCTCATTAAGTTTACAGTCCAGGCTGTTACTACTCCCTACCTCATTACATTCCTGGGAATTCTGGGTAAAGGTCTTCTTCAGTATCACAGTCCCTTTATTTAAACAGTTTTTCTGGAAGAGGGAGTTCACTGGCAGCCTAGGAGAGCTTCTTAGATTACTCTCTAGCAAGACCTCAGAATCAGAAGTATCAGCAAAGTCAGGACTTGAAGGAAGATCTCGTGTGGGGATTTTGATCCTTATTCCATTTAATTCTGATTTTAGAATATCCACTTCCTCACAAGCCTGCTCATTATCAGTTCTAATAGTAGAATCTGAAACAGAATAAAAATGTTCCTTAGTCCCTGTGCTCAGAGGAGGAAGGAGGAAGGATGGTTTGTCACTGGGGAACTGAGTACTGTGCCTCAAGTACAGTGATGCCCCCAGTGGAAAAATGTATGAGAGGTTGACACCTTTGACAGCTCTCAAAATGTGCTTTCCCTCACACTTCCTGCTTTACTCATCTCCCCATTCAAATGTAACTACATGCTCATTATGTCCTAGGCACAGTGGTGCAAAGAGCTGCATATCCTAAGAGTACATTAGCAGAGAAATTAATCCTACAGGGAATTGGTAGGTGAAATTCATACAGAAGACTGAGAACAAAGTAAGCCTGAGAAGGGTAGAGAGTTTCCCAAAAGGAAGGATTAAGCTATGAAAACCAGAGGCTCCAAGGACCTAAGGAAGTGGGAGATGTCAGAAGGTACCGGTGAGGAGAGACAAAGAAAGAGAAGTTTCTGAATTATGAAGGGAGGAAATGAGTAGGTAATGAGAACGACTGACCATGAACAGCTGCAGAGGACCTAATTAGGGGTGCAGCCAAATGAAAACAGGGCATAACCCCTCTTGAGCAGCCCCAAAGACATCTTCTGAGCAGGACCCCAGACCTGAGTTCTCGGCCTTTTGTCTAGCTACTTCTGAGAGCCACTCCCAGCCAACTTGCACCTAACCCTTGTCCTTGCTAGCCTGCACCTCAGCTTCCAAGTGAGCTCACCTGCCTCCCACAGACCACAACTCACTCCTAATCAGCAGTGGCTAAGTCTCTAAGTTTTGATGATTTTCAATCTACCTCTTAACTATGAAGTGTCTCTTTGGGGGAAGGAGATTACCATTTACTGAGTCTTCTGTTCTAAGTACAAGGACAGTGCCTGTTGTTTCTCAGTGAGCCTTCACAATGACCCAGTGAGGTCAGTGCAGTATCGATCCTCACTCCACAGATAAGGAGACTGTGGCTCACAGAAGTTAAGCAATTTGCCAAGGTCACACAGCTAACGAGGAAATAAGGCATGGAAGCCAGGTTAGTCTAGCCCTCAGATGCACTTTTCCAGCCTCATGGGGTAGCAAGGAAGCATCAGCTGTCACCAGACAGGGGCATCTCCAGGTCTTGTCCTCTTCTCCTTTCACACATAATCACACAACCTCAGTGAACCTGTTCTTCACACACATGGTAAACATTGTGCTGGCTGCTCAGTCGCCCCCCAGCATCCTTTTCCTTTGCATCGTCTGCAGACAGCAGAACTCTGAGAGTCCCCTGAAGCTGGGTACAGGCACAGCTTCCCCACTGCCCTCCTCCTGCTGGGAATGTGGCAGCCACGCTGCTTCAATCACAAGGGTGGAAATCATAAACCAGGGAGAGCGGGAAAGATACAGGTGGGATCAGAGCCCTGCTGAGCCCTGTGCTGGCCCAGGACCTCCTATTGCACACAAGAAATAAAACCACCCCAAGTTTTAAGCTACTTGCAGCCAAAAGCACTGCTAACTGAAGAGCCAAGAAGCCACAAACCCACTGCAGCTACTCTGGAATCTCCCCCTGGTTCCTTGTGACCGTCTACACACAGCTTGCACTGCATTTACAAACTGTCACCTCTAAGGTACCAGAGTGAAGCTGGAACTGTTCTTCCTCCTTGCTAACCCCTCACTTTAGTCACCACGCCAGGGCCCCAACAGCACCACCACTTGCAGGACATCAGTCCCCTGACCACACAGTCAGTCCTGTTCTGGCACTACCTGCCTTACTCACTGTCACACCCTTCAGCCCAGAACAGACCTGCCCGCTGGACGGACGGCCATTTCTTCCTGTCCTTGGCTAACCACTGAACACGCATGACCCTGCCGGTGCCGCAGTATGGTGGGACCTCAGAGACCTGTGATTTAAGCCCAAGGTCCTCACCCATCCCCAGGGGCACAAAAGCCCTTCTCCAGAGAGCTTGGGTTAACCTCTGAGAAGATACAGCCACAAGCTAAAAAAGACCAAGGAAGCCACTGTAGAAGTAGAGCTTCTTTTAAAGAGGCCATCCAGCAGAGGCAGAGCCCAGCCCAGTCCAGTGGCCCATGTGTGAGATTACCTCATGTGAGCACCCACCAGGGGCTATGGTGTGGACAAGGGGCTGCAAGCTGCACCCCTCCCAGCACAGCACCTGCACCCCGGGCCTCACATGCACGTGCTGGTGGCCCAGCTATTCCAAGTGGCCTGACTGGGCAGTTCCATTTCTTCTAGGCCTGTTCCAGGGTTACGCCAGGCGTGCGCTCCCGCTAGCAGTGGCACCTTTGGGCCTGGGCTGCAGGGGACTTCTGTTACCACTTTATCACCAGGATCACTGTCTGCTGCATAAAAACCCTGGAACTGTAACAGATTCACCAACAACAGCTGGCTTACCTGCCTTATGCTCTTTTTAAAATTGTCCCTAACCTTCACAGTATTGAATGCAAGCTGGGTTTCAGCTGAGTTACTCTACACTTCACCCTCTTTCCAGGGAGGACAAGAACAGTGAGCAGGGCAGTGTAGGAGTGGACAGTCCTAGCCAGTGGTCAGAGGCAATGTGGAACACGGCTGCTGAGCCACTTGCCTACACATGTGATCTGGCCTCACGGGATATTACCAACACCACAGCACACCCTGGAGCACATGTGACTTAGACCCCACAGCGACCCCACGGTGTGTGTCACGAGACTCTGGGCAATTAGGGGTGGCTGCTTTAAACACTCCCTTGGTACCCACTCCAGGCTTCTTGGGAACATATTCCATATTTTCTACCATTCTGTGCACTCCTCCTGCAGGACGAGCCATGCCACCTGCAGCAGTAACTGTGGATCAGGGCAGTGGTAGGAAAGGGATTTCCTGCTGATACATACAACCCGTTGCCCTGCCATCTCAGTGCCAAGCTGACAACATGCATCTGCAAAGGAGGCTCAGTGGCACTGCCCTGACTGTCCGGGTGAGCGAGCACTGGGAAGCAGTACTGCCCTGTAGTACTGCAGACACCAGCTCACTGGCAGAGATGTTGTCACCTGGGGTCAGAGAAGTCCTGGATGGAGTCACTGCAGGGGTAGGGAGGGCTGTCTCAAGGATAATGTTCACTTCAGAAAGACTGTTAGGGGCCAAATTTCAAGGCAAGAATGGTTTGTTTGGTAAAAGCATTAGCAAAATGAGAAACTGAATAAAATGTAGTTTTAAAACCAAACTCCACTTCTGCCACAACACATGGATGTTATGTATCCTTGCTTTTCCGTGGACCACAGCCACTCCCGAGGAAGCACCCTGTACCTGGCCTGGGCTATATCCACCCTGATGTTGGGCCCAGCAAGGGGCCCCTGGTACCCAGGATCAGCCTCAGGACTGGCCTTGGCCCACATCCTACAAAGCTTAAGGCAGGCTTCTGAGCCCTTCCTGCCCAGACTCAAAACTCACCTGTCTGGGAGATCCACGGTGTCTCTCTGCCCTCCGATACCTGCAGGTCCAGCACCCACGGCTCCTGTCCCTGTTCTAGGCGGGAGATAAGCTCAGGCTTGAAGACCAGGACTCCTGCTGTGGGGTAAGCAGAGAAGCTTAGTGGCTAAGGGATCCAGTATAGCGTGCAGGGTATTTGCTGGCTTGCAAAGGTAGAGGAGTATGATCCAGGCACAAATCTTCTGAAGGGGTGGAGCAGAGAGAATCTGCGCACAGGGGTACAGAGAACACTCCTCAGGCCAGACAATGAGAGAGATCCATACTCCCAGCCAGGCCCACCTGCTGCAGGGCCACTGTCTCCACTGGGCCCTGTCACTAAAGAACCTGCAAAGAACAAGCATGCTCCACCCCTGGGAACTGCGAAGGAGAAGCCGGGCTTGCTGTCGGGACCGTCTTCAGCTGGACAGAGCTGTCTCCTCAGTGCAGGGAGACAGTCTCGGGAGAGCGGCAGTTAAAAACATGGTAACCCACAAAACACACAATGAAGCAGCCCTGAAATCAGACGGCAAGGGGACTACTACGGTCTGTGCCTTGCCAGCCCCTCCCACCCTCTCTGAAGCGAGTGCTGGGCACTACGGACTCCCACAGGCACCTGCCCCACTCTGTCACTGCTATGTGGCACAGGGACAGGCCTCGCAGCTGGGAGGAGAGGTGTGCCAAGGCCTCCGCATGGAAGCTTCTCCCAATTTCCTGCTGTGGGTAGAAAGGGGCAGGCAGTGGATTCCAGTCACCTGCAGTCAAGAAGCCAAGCTATCAGATGTGCTCTGAATACCACACACAACTGAAAACAGACACCCTTTTTAAGCACACAAGTAATACAGAAGAAAATCCTTATCTTAGGCCATCATGGGAGCCTCACTAAGTTCAAAGAAACAACATTACAGACATGTCACCTCCCCCCCATACAATTAAACATCATAGGGGAGGAAAACAAAGACTACTGTGTACTTAGAAACTAAACTAAGTGGCAATGTACTTACAATGAGTCAACACATGAAGGACACAGGGCAGGCGCGGGTGGGGAGACCAGTTGCTGTGGAGTTGACTGCCATATGGTGACCTCTGTGTCTCAGGAGTAGAATTGTGCTCTGGGAGGTTTGGATGGCCAATTTTTGGAAGCAGATTTCCAGGCCTTTCTTCCCAGGCCCCTTTATGGGTCAAGCTGCCAGCCTTTCTGGCAGCTGAGTGCTTGACTGTCTGTGCCACCCAGGGGCCAGGTCTCAGCCAAAGCAGCACTTAAAGATGCACCTTCATGGTTTTTTCTTAAAACCCAGTGGCACAAACAGTTAAAGCTTAGTTGTTCAAAGGGTTGGAGGTTTGAACCCACCTAGAAACTGTGAAAGACCTGACAAGCCTGCTTCTGTGCAGACTACAGCCAAGCTCACCCTGTGGAGCAGTTCTGTGAGTCACAATCAACTGAACAGCTCCTAGCAACCAGGAACAAGATGCAAAAGACACAAATGAGCTACACATCAAACTTGAGAAGTTGGAAACAAGACAAAGCAAAAACCCATGGGAGTACCATGGAATGAAATAACATGAAAGAGAAAGACTCAATGAAGAACAGACTGAAAATACAGTTAAAGAAAGTGGGGGGTGATTAGCAAAAGAGAAAAGCTGGTTCTAAAAAAATTAATAAGACAGTCATTTGCCAAGATTAGCCAACATGGTGAACCAAACCCACTGCTACTGAGTCATTCCCACTCACAGTAACCCTACGGGATGGAGTGGAATGACCCTGTAGGGCTCCAAGGCTGTGAATCTTGACAGCGGCAGACACCACACATTCTCCCTCAGCTCAGCCGACGGGTCCAAACTGCTGACCTTCTGGGTAGCCGCTGGGTGCACTCACCACTGCACGATCAAGACTCCCCAACGCAGTAAACACATACACCCCCAAAACAAATGAAAAACAGCTACAAACATTACAGATTAAAAAATATCATCAACATTACTAAAAGACTTAAAAGCTGAATGAAATGGATCAATTTCGTTAGGAAACAGAATGATAAAATTCCCACAGAGGAAATTAAAAAAACTGAAATGCTAGCCCAAGACCTTCTTTCCCCAAATGGTTTGGTGCCCAGATGGTTTTATAAGTGAGTTCTATCAAAAAAGTTTAAAATGCAAATATTTCTATTCTCATAAACTTGTCTAGCTCCTAGCCCACTGCTTCCACCCCACAAGATGGCCACACAGAGCCCATTAGACCCTGAGGGTCTGAGGGCAAGACCTCTGTACGCCGGCCAGCCTGGCAGTGTTCACAGCTCTATGGAGGGGGTCCGGACGCACAGTCTCACCAAGTCCAGCCACACTGCTGTGGTTCTCCAGCATCACTTCCCTGTAGAGGGCTTTCTGGCCCGGGTCCAGACACTGCCACTCCTCCCGGGAGAAATGCACGGCCACATCACCAAACGTCACTGCTTCCTGAAAGCATACACACCAGTGCCTGAGACTGGGTACCATACCACCCTGGCACCGCTCACAGCCACCCGCTGGCAGGTGCACCCCAGGGTTGGGCAGGTGGTCACCAAGCCCCCTTTAGCTCTAAATCCCAGGGGAGGGCTAGCCTGAGAGAAGGGTAAGAACACAGACCGTGATGGTGGCACACACCCTCCCCTCTCGGAACCTCAGTTGGGCTCAGGTATGTGCAGCACTTTTGCTACCCTGGGGGTGAGAGCAAAAGGACTGCCTGGGCCAGCTGGCCCTGAGCCCAGCAGGAAAGGGTGGGTGTCCAAACAGGGTGGGGACAGAAACCCTCATGGGGCAAGGTCAGGGAGCCACTGGGCTTCCTACCATGAGGCTTGCTGAGCAGTGGGCATCCATGCGTCCCCGCTGACAGAGTCCTGCGGGCAGTTATGAAAGAGAACAGAGGTCAAGGCACTGGAGATCCCCACTTTCAGACTAACCAAGTGGATCTCTGTTGTCTGCCCCTTGACCTCTGACCCCAGCTGGGATCTGGCAGGAACAGGGCTGAGCCATAGGAGTCAAGCCAGCGTCTGCTGCCCAAACATCCCCCCAAGGGCTCTGTCCATTCTCATTTTTGTGTGTGAGACAGAACCACACCTCTAACACGAAATGTGCACTTCCACAGCTAGGCACCAAACTGGGAAAGGAGGATCCAGCAGTGAACAAGGGGACAAGCACCCCGGCTTCACAGTCTAGGGGAGAAAATCACTGATTCAGCACGCAAGTACACAGTGACAATCGTGATAGGGCTGAGACAGGGGGAACTGCGAAAACGTTTACAGTAAGAAAAGCTGACTTATTCTGATGGGTCACTTCCCGGACGAATCGAGACCTACAGGGTGAACAAGACTTAACTAGGCCAAGAAGATGGAGGTAAGGAGGGCACTTGGTGGCCTGGAGGCAGGAAGGAACACGGCTAAATGGGACCAACGAGGCTGGATCACAGGCAGCAAGAAAGCAGTGAGTGACCTCCAAGGCACCATCTTTTTTGTCACTGCCTCTAATTCTAGGCCGAGGGACCGAGAGAGCAAAGAGGAGAGGGCCCTGGAAGGATGTGCTCTGCAAGAGGTGAAATAGCACTCCTCCTGCAGAAGAAGGAGACCGGAGGGAAGGCTGCGGCCGGCGCTCGCCTTGCTCAGGATCCGATGGAACAGTGGGACCTGCCCAACGATTCCCACCCGCCCGACTCTGGCTAAGGCGGTCGCTGATCGAGCACCGTCCCGTCCCCCCGCCAGGCGCCTATGGCTTCTCCAGGCCAGCCGGCCAGCCGACCCGCGCTTCCCCGGGGATGGCCGGGAGGGACCGGGGAGATCCTGAGAGAAGCTCGGAGCCGGGAAGCCCGAACGCCCAGTCTGAAGCTCCAGAGACAGCAGGACAGGAAGCCCGGTGGTGCTCGGTCCGAGGGCAGAATGTTTGTGGACCGCTCCCACCCGGCCGCCTCATCAAGACGCTCAGACTCACCCTCCGGCAAGACAGCCTGAGGCTCTCCAGCACGGCAGCGCCGGAAGCGGACCTCGGGCATCTGTGCCCGCCCAGCCCAGATAACTTCCGACCTCTCTAGGCGTCGCACAGCCTCCGCCATCTCTCTGGTTCCCAGCCGCACCACCCGGAAACGGCGGGAGGGGTGGGCCAGAGCTCGATGGGCGGTGTCAAAGCTGGGGTGGGCGTGGCCCGAGCTTGGAGTGGCTTGGGGAGGTGGGGGCTGGGCGGGATTCTGGGAGAAGGGACTGCAGAAGGCGGGACTTCCACTCTGGATCTGATAGCCAGACAAGGATCCGTGAGGCTTTTTTCAGACTAGGAAGTACTCCTGGTCAAGCAGCTTTGCCCACAGCTGCAAAGACTAATCTGCTGGCAGAGGGCACACCGGAGAGAGGACAGCTCTGGGGACCAGGGAGGAGCAGTTGTTGAAAATAGAAATAATGTTTCATGGATAAAAGACCTAAATGTCAAATCTAAAACAATAAAGCTCATCCAAGAAAAGGTAGGAACAACAATGGAAGTTTTAATACACAACGTAGACAGACTTCAAAATCTGTCAAACAAACCACAATCAACAGAAGAGAAAATAGATAAATGGGAACTATTAAGAATCAAACACTTTTGCTCATCCAAAGACTTTCTTAATAGAATTAAAAGGCCACCTACAGAATGGGAAAAAATATTTGGCAACTCTATGTCAGACCGATGCCTGATCTCCATAATCTATAAGGTACTACAAAATATCAATCAGAAGAAGATAAATCATCCAATTAAGTGATGAGCAAAGGAGATGGACAGACAATTCTCTAAGGAGGAGATCCAGGCAGCCAAAAAACACATGTGGACACATTCACAATCTTTAGTTACTAAAGAAATTCAAATCAAAACTATAACGAGAACAACCTAGAAGACAGAGAGACCCACAAGAGTGGATACCTTCATCGAGTCTCACTGGCAACACAAGAATAAAAAGGGGTGCATCCTGAGGTCTCTACTAAAAGACCTCAATTGACAGTCCAGCGGTTTCGAGGTTCCCCTGAGAGCATGGCCCCTGGCCCTGATGCTTCCCTTGCCCATAAATTATAACAAAGGTCCACTCTTTGGACAGGAATGGATTGGACTTGGCAATGCAGAGTGACCATATGTTGGTTGCACTTTATGGTTCTATACATCTATAGGATAGCATCCTGCTGACCTCTGGCTGGAGGAAGGAGAGTGAGTGGAGAGGAGTGGAAAGGAGGCTGTTTGGAGGATGAGACATGTATGGAGCAGAGAGGAATAGTGTGCTGTCACCGGACAGGGAGAGCAGTGGAAGCTGCATATAGGTGGGCATGTAAATTTACACGGGAATGTACATTTTCACTCAGTCATGTTAAATGAAAAACAAACAAAAAAAAACTACAACGAGATACCATCTCATCCCAACAAGGTTGGCCATGATCCAAAAAACATAAAACAACATGCTGGAGAGGCTGTGGAGAAAGTGGAACTCTCCTACACTGTTGGTGGGGTTGCAAAATGGTCCAGCCTCTTTGGAAAGCAATCTGGGGCTTCCTTAAAAAAAAAATGGATATAGATATACCATTTGACCCAGTAATTCCACTACTTGGAATATATCCTGCAGAATCAAGGCCACTCACACCAACGGACACATGCACACGAATGTTTATCGCAGCACTGTCCATGATAGCAAAATGATAGAATCAACCTGGATGCCCAACAACAGAGGAATGGATAGGTAAACTAAGGCATATATACTCAATGGAGCACTATGCAATGATAAAGAATAATGATGATTCCAGGAAACATCTCATAACCTGGTTTCAACTGGAAGACATTATGTTGAGTGAAAGTAGTCAGCAACAAAAAGACAAATATTGTATAAGACCCCTAAGATAAGATCTCAAAAACACACTTATGTATAGAAGAAAAGACTCTTTGATGGCTGCAAGGGAGGGGAGGGAGGGAGGGCAAGGGGGGAAGGGTTTAGATGAGATAGTTGCTAGAAATTTGGTTGGGTGCAATCAGCGATAGCACACATTAGAAACAAGAACAATGAATACTCCTATCTTAACCCAGTATTGCAAGGACAGAGTGGCTGGGGCAGGGGGCAGGAGACCATGCTCTTAGGTGAAACTGAGGCCAACTGGCACAACTAGTGTTTTGCTAAGAGGGCTCTCTGCACCCCACATTGGTGAGTGGTGTCTGGGGTCTTAAAAGCTGCCAAGCTGACATCCGAGGGCACAGCAAATGGTCCCAACTCAACAGGAACGGATGCTCACCGAGGACCAAAATGACATAGGGTAGAGACAACCCTGAAGATAGAGAGACCCACATGAGTGGGTGCCTACATAGACTTGGGACCAGAAGAACCAGATGGTGCCCGGCCACCACCAGTGATAGCTGCGATGGAGCTCACTAAGTTGAGTCTCACTGGCAACACAAGAATAAAAAGGGGTGCACCCTGAGATCTCCACTAAAAGACCGTAATTGATGGTCCAGTGCCTTTGGGGCTCCCTGGGAGCATGGCCCCGGCTCTGATGTTGCCCTTGCCCATAAATCATAATGAATGTCCACTCTTCGGACACGAAAGAATTGAACTTGGCGATGCAGAGTGACCATATATTGGATGCACTTTATGGTTCTATGCATCTATAGGATGTCATCCTGCTGACCTCTGGCTGGAGTAAGGAGAGTGAGTGGACAGGAGGGGAAAGGAGACTGTTGGGAGGATGAGACACGTATGGAGCAGAGAGGACTAGTGTGCTGTCACAAGGCAGGGAGAGCAGCGGAAGCTGCAAATAGGAGGGCATGTAAATTTATATGGGAATGTACATTTTCACTCAGTCATAAAAAATTAATTAATTAATTAAAGAAAAGAAATAATGTTTCAGTGGAAGCCTTTAAATATGCATCTTTGTCTATAAAAGTGAGTATTTCTGTAGGAGAGGTTTCCAGTTGTGAAAAGGTTAGGTCTGAGGACGTGGCTAGTAAAAAAGGTGTACCAGGACAGGAGGTCTCGTGGTGAAGTTCGCCACCTGGTCCTAGAAAAAGTGCTACATACCTCAGTGCTGAATATCACTACGGTCGCCTTCGAAGTTCTGCCCTTGGGAAGCTATGCACCGATGCCAGCTCCTAGTCCACCCTTCACAGCAATTTTGGAACTCTTTTTCTGGAATGGCCATCAGAGCTGGCCTTGTAGTATTACCTTTGACGTCCTGAATGTCATCAATATGGCTTCCTTTCAATATTTCCTTTATCTAAGGGTGAAGAAACAGTTACAGGGGCCAGATCAGGGTGAGTAGGCAGGGTGTTCCAATACAGTTACTTATTTACTGGCTAAAAAATCCCTCACAGACTGCCGCGTGAGCTGGTGCCCTGTTGTGATGCAAGAGCCGTGAGTTGTTGGTGAAAAGTTCGGGTGGTTTTCATCTAACTTTTTCATGCAGCCCGTTCAGCACTTCCTAAACTTAGTTAATTGTCCAGCTAGTACAAATTCATAATGAACAATCCGTCTGATATGTATATATTTAAAAAAGGGTTAGCAACGTTGTGACTCTTGATATGGACTGATGTAACTTTTTTGGTCATGGAGAACTGGCTGACTTCCATTGTTAACGTTGATGCTTTGTTTTGGTCTTGGCAAACTTCGACTCTCCTTTGCTCTTGTTTGTCAGTGAGCTCTTTCGGGGCCATTTTTGCACATACGTTTCTCATGCCAAGATTTTCAGTGAAGATTTTCCTGTTTCTGTATTGATGCATTTTACAGTCAGCCAATTTGACAAATTTTTGCAGTTTTTATCAGTTCTGCTCATTACTGGCTGCTCTGACCTTCCTTCATCAGCGACACTTTCCTGTTTTCTTCATGGCACTATCCCCATAAACTTGGACCAACATGTCCCTCATTTTACTTCCACTCCTGCAAAGTTTAACAAGAAATTTAATGTTTGTTTGTTGCTCTAATTCAAGCTCTGACATTCTCGTCAGCACACGAAAACACTCAACAATAATGAACACCCCTCAACAAGACACCACCACCACCACCACGTCAACAGAAACATAGCTGTGAGACACTGATATACCAAGGTTATAAACTTTCCTGAGTTGTTTGTATGGTGCTGCCATTGTAAGCACATGGCAGCAAGTTCACAGACTTATTTGTCAGACCTCATATGCTCCCCTTAGTGCCACATGAGAGTGTCCTGACTTTGCTGGCATTTGAATTTATTGACTTGCAAAAGTGAGAATATTAACATTTCATTGGTGGTTGCATTTCAATTTCTACACATACTAGCATGGCTGAGCAAGGATCTCTTCACAGCCTTTTAGTCATGTGTAATTTTGTCGTCTTTTCAATTTTCAAACAAAGGACACGCTTGGTATTTTAGTTGTCCAGTGCTGCTTAACAGAAGTACCACAGGGGATGGCTTTAAAAAGAGAAATTTTACTTGTCCCAGTCTAGTAAGCTAAAAGTCCAAATTCAGGGTGTCAGCTCCAGAGGAAGACTTTCTCTGCTGGCACTGGACGAAGGTTCTTGTCAATCTTCCCCTGAACTGGAAGCTTCTGAGGCACAGGGACCCTGGTCCTTTTCAAAAGACTTGCTCAGCTCCAAGTACTGCTTTCTTTCTAATGGTACGAGGTCTCCAAAAGTCTCTCCTAGCTTCTCTTCCTTGTATCTTTCGAGACTGCCTCAAGGCACATAGCAAATTTACACACTGAATCTTGCTCTACCACCAAAACTGCTGCCCCTCCACCTATATTAACATCACAGAGGAAGGAATTTCAACATGGAGGAACATTATGCAATACCAAGAATTATGGCCCAAATTATTACAGATTTTGGGGAAACACAATTCAGTCCATGACATTCCAACCCCTGTTCTGTAAAAAGTCACGTCTTTGCAACATGTGAAGCATAGTCACCCCAACATAGCAAAAGCCTTCAAGTCCAAAATCGAGAAATTCCTCTTTAACTGTGAAATCTAGAACACAAGTTAAAGAGGAATTTATGGATTTTGGAGGCTCAGGGTGAACATACATGTGATATTTTCCTGAAATTGTGTGCGGATGAGAAGTATAAGGAAGCTGGTTGGTCGGTCCTGCTTACATCAAACAAACTGGTGAGAGAAAGAGATCAGCTCAGGGCTTCAGAATCAAAGTTCCAGTGTTGTCTGGGAGACCTCAAAGCTTTCACTTGCGCTTTGAAAGAAAACCTCATTAGCTGCAATGGCAGAGCTGATACAGCTGAAGGCCAAATGAAGATGTTTATCATTAGAGTCGCTGAATTGCAACACCAGCAAAATTGCCAGTCTTGAAAGGTGTCTGAAGTTCAAGTGAGGGCATTGATTGGAAAGAAACAGGATCCTGAAATTTGGAATGGGGACATATGGGCAGATGATCAGGCAGCTAGAAACACTGAGCCCCTGTTGTTATGAACCATCGAGTCAGTTCCGATTCATAGCAACCTCATGGGAAACAGAACGAAACACCGCCCAGTCTTGTGCCATGTCCACAATCATTTTTATGCTTAAGCCCATTGTTGTGACCATTGTATCAATCCATCTCGTCAAGGCTCTTCCTCTTTTTCACTGACCTTCCATGCTGTGAAGCATGATATCCCTCTCTAGGGACTAATCCTTTCTGACAACGTGTCCAAACTATATAAGACACAATCTTGCCATCTTTGCTTTTCAAGGAGCATTCTGGTTGGACTTCTTCCAGAAAAGATCTGTTTGCTCTTTTGGCAGACCATGGCAACATTCAGTATTCCTCTTCAACACCACAATTCAAAGGCATCAGTTCTTCTTCTGTCTTTCTTCGCTGCCCAGCTTTCACATGCATATGATGTGACTAAGAATACTATGGCTTGGGTCGGGCACACTTTAGTCTTCACAGTGACATCTTTACTTTTCAATACTTTAAAGAGGACCTTTGCAGCAGATTTTCCCAATGCAGTGCATCTCTTGATTTCTCGACTGGTGCTTCCATGGGCATTGATTGTGGACCCAAGTAAAATGAAATCCTTGACAACCTCAATCCTTTCTCCACTTACGACAATGTTGCTTACTGGTCCTGTTGTGAGGATTTTTGTTTTCTTGATGATGAGGTGCAATCCATACTGAAGGCTCTGGTCCTTGATCTTCATCAGTAAGTGTTTCAAATCTTTCACTTCCAGCAAGGAAGGTGGTGTCACCTGTTGTTGTTAACACAGGTGTTAATGAGTCATCTTCCAATCCTGATGCCTCATTCTTCTTTGTATAATCCAGCTTCTCCAATTATTTGCTCAGCATACAGATCGAAAAGGTATGGTGAAAAGATACAACCCTAATGCACACCATTCCTGACTTTAAACCATGCAGTGTCCCCTTGTTCTCTTCACATGATTACCTCTTGATCCACATACAGATTAAGAGCACAATTAAGTGCTAAGGAATTCTCATTTTATGCAATGTTAGCCATAATTTGTCATGATCCACACAGTCGAATGGCTTTGCGTAGTCAATGAAACATAGGTAAATATCTTTCTGCTATTCTCTGCTTTCAGCCAAGACCCATCTGACATCAGCAATGATATCCCTGCTTCCACGTCCTTTTCTGAATGCAGCTGGAATTTCTGGCAGTTCCTTGTCAATATATTACTGCAGTCCGTTTTGAATGATCTTCAGCAAATTTACTTGCATATGATATTGTTTGGTAATTTCCACATTCAGTCAGATCACTTTCTTTGGAATGGACATAAATATGGATCTCTTTCAGTTGTTGGCCAGGTAGTTGTCCTCCAGGTTTCTTGGCATAGATGGATGACTGCTTCCAGCACTGTATCTGTTTGTTGAAATATCTCAATTGATAGTCCATCAATTTCTAGAGCCTTGTTTTTTTGCCAGTGCCTTTAATGCAGCTTCGAATTATTTCAGTACCTCTTCAGATGACTGAACAGTGACTAATTCTTTCTGGTATAATGACTCTTTGTGTTCCTTCTATCTTCTTTTGACATTCCCTGAGTCATTTAACGTTTTCCCTGTAGAATCCTGCACTATTACAACTTGAGGCTTGAATTTTTTCTTCAGTTATTTCAGTTTGAGAAATGCAGAACATGTTCTTCCCTTCTAGTTTTCCATTTCCAGCTCTTTGCACATGTCATTATAATATTTTATTTTGTCTTCTCAAGCTGCCCATTAAAATCTTCTTTTTAGATCTTTTGCTTTGTCATTCCTTCTTTTTGCTTTAACGGCTTGATGTTCAACAGCAAATTTCAGAGTCTCTTCCTACATTCAATTTGGTCTCTTCTTTCTTTCCTGTCTTTTTAATGACCTCTTGCTCTCTTCATGGATGATGTCTTTGATGTCATTCCACAATTCATGTGGACTTCAGTCATTAGTGGTCAACATATCAAATCTGTTTTTGAAATGGTCTCTAAACTCAGGAGGGATATACTCAAGGTCATACTTTGGTTCTGGTGGACTTGTTCTCATTTCCTTCAGTTTCAGTTTGAATTCATGATCTGCACCACAGCAGCACTTGGTCTTGTTATAACTGCTGATATGGAGTTTTTCCATCATCTTTTTTCACAGATGTAGTCCATTTGGTTCCTGTATATCCTACCTGGTGAGATCCACGTGTACCGTCACCATTTGTGTTGGTTAAAAAAGGTATTTGCAATGAAGAAGTCGTTAGTTTTGCAAAATTCTATCATGTGATCTGCGGCATTATTTCTGTTACCAAGGCCATGTTTTCCAACTATTGATCCTTCTTCATTTCCAACTTTTGCATTCCAGTAATGATCAATGCATCCTGATTGCATATTTGATCAATTTTAGGCTGCAGAAGCTGGTAAAAATCTTCAATCTCTTCATATTTGGCCTTAGTAGTTGGTGCATAAATTTGAATGATAGTTGCATTAACTGACCTTCCTTGCAGGTGTATGGATACTGTCCTATCACTAACAGTATTGTACTTCAGGACAGATCTTGAAATGTTCTTTTCGATGATGAACACAACACCATTCCTCTTCAAGCTTTCATTCCAAGCATGGTAGACCATATGATTATCGGATTCAAAATGGCCAATACCAGTCCATTTCAGCTCACTAATGCCTAGCACATTGATATTTATGTGTTCCATTTCATTTTTCACGTTTTCCAATTTTTCTAGAGTCACACTTCATACATTCCATTTTCTGATTATTAATGGATGTTTGCAGCTGTTTCTTCTTATTTTGAGTCATGCCACATCAGCAAATGAAGATTCCCAAAGGCTTTACTCCATCCATGTTATTAAGGTTGCCGCTATTTGAGAGAGCAGCTCTCCCTAGTCGTCTTCTGAGTGCCTGTCAATCTGGGGGAATCATTTTCTGACACTATATCTGACAATGTTCTGCTGCTATTCATAAGTATTTCCCTGGCTAATTGTTTTCACCAGTAGACTTCTAGGCCCTTCTTCCTATTCTGTCTTAATCTGGAAGCTCAGCTGAAACCTGTCCTCCATGGGTGACCCTGCTGGTACCTAAATACCAGTGGCAGAGCTTCCCACATCACAGCAACAAGCAAGCCTCCACTGACAGGCAAGTGGAGGATAATCATTCTTTCTGTATTCCTCCTATCAGCTGAGATACCCAATCAACACTATAAAGAAGAATACGTTTCAGTAGTTACAGCCCTTTCAGATGGAGAGGAAGTTAAGGAGCTATACAGAAGTTAAAGGTTGGTTTAAATTTAGAACATTAAGGAGATCAGAGGATAGCCGCAAAGCAAACTAACAATGCTACATATCAAAACAGGAAACATAATACAGGGGTCTGAACAGACACAAAACCAACACTGAGAAAGATAAAAAGAAAATCCATCAGGAAAAATGACCTGGAAGAGAATGTTAAGTAGAACAAAGAAGAAGTCAACGACACAGAAATAAAGGCACCAAACTGACAGCACTAAACACATATCTATCAATGATTACATTGAATGTGAATGGATTGAATACTCCAATTAAGAGGCAGAGAGTAACAGCTTGGATCAAAAAACACAATCAGTCTATATGCTGCTTACAAGAACCACACCTTAGACTCAAAGATGTGAAGAAACTGAAAATCAAAGGATGGAAAAAATATATACCAAGCCAACAACATGCAACAAAGAGCAGGAGTGGCAATACTAATCTCAGATACAATACACAGTAATGTAAAAACCACTATCATGGACAAAGACAGTCACTATTGATTGCTTAAAGGTTCAATATGCAAGCAGGATGTAACAATATTAAATATTTATGCACCCAATACCAGAGCATCTAAATACATTGAGCGAATGCTAACAACATTGAAAAATTAGATGGATTAATCCACAATAATTGCAGGAGACTTCAACACTCCTCTTTCAGTAAAGGGCAGATCATCCAGAAAAAAGCTCAATAAAGATACAGAAGATCTTATTGCAACAATCAAAATCTAGATCTCATTGACATATACAGAGCTTTCTACTCAGCAACAGATAAGTACACCTTCTTTTCCAATACACATGGAACATTCTCTAGAATAGACCGTGTATTAGGTCATGAAACAAGTCTCAACAAAATCCAAACCATTGAATTATTGCAGAGCATCTTCTTGGACCATAGAGCCATAAAAGTTGAAATTAATAGCAGAAAAAAATGGGTAGAAAGACAAACTCATGGAAACTGAACAATGCCTTGCTCAAAAATTCATGGGTTATAGATGAAATCAAAGATACAATAAAGAAATTCATGGAATCAAATGAGATTGAAAACACATCCTACCAGAACCAATGGGATACAGCAAAAGCAGCTCTCAGAGGTCAATTTATCTCTATAAACGCATACATCCAGAATGAAGAAAGGGCCCAAACCAAAGAGTTAACCCTACAACTTGAACAAGTAGAAAGAGAACGACAAAAGAACTCCTCAGGCACCAGGGGGGGAAAAAGATAATAAACATTAGAGCAGAACTAAATGGATTAGAGAATAGGAAAACAATCAAAGGAATTAACAAAGCCAAAAACTGGATTTTTTAAAAGATCAGCAAAATTGATAAACCACTGGCTAAACTTACAAAAGAAAAACAGGAGAGGAAACAAATAACCCCAATAAGAACCAATACAGGAGAGGTCACACCAGATCCAACCTAAATGAAAAGTATCATAACAGAATACCACAAAAAATTGTACTCTAACAGATTTGAAAACCTAGAGGAAATGGACAAATTTCTAGGTTCACATCACCTACCAAAATTATCGCAAGGAGAAGTAGAACAATTTAATAAACCCATCACGAGAGACTGAAAAAGTAATTAAAAACAAACAAACAAAAAAAAAAAAACTACCAACCAAAAAGAGTCCTGGCCTAGACAACTTTACTGGAGAATTCTACAACACTGTCAGAGAGGTGTTAATTCCATACTGCTGAGACTACTTCTACTTCACAGCACAGAAAATGACAGAATATTCCCAAATTCATTCTATGAAGCCAGCATAACCCTGATAACAAAGTCAGGGAAAGATCCTACCAAAAAAAAAAAAAAAAGGCCAATATTACTCATGAACCTAGATGCAAAAATCCTCAACACAATCCTAGCCAACAGAATTCAACAACATATCAAAAAAATAATTCACTATGACCAAGTTGGATTCATACCAGGGATGCAGGGCTGGTTCAACACCAGAGAAACAATTAACATTATCAACCACGTAAGTAACACAAAGGATAAGAATCACCTGATTTTGTCAATTGATGCAGAAACAGCATCTGACAAAGTCTAACATCCATTCATGCTAAAAACTCTCAGCAAAATAAGAATAGAGGGGAAATTCCTCAATGCAGTAAGGGGCATCTACACAAAGCCAACCACCAGGATCACTCCCAAATGGAGAGAGACTGAAAGAATTCCCCCTGAGAACGGGAACCAGACAAAGGTGTCAACTGTAACCATTTCTATTCAACATTGTAATGGAGGTTCTAGCCAGACCAATCAGACAAAACAAAGAAATAAAGGGCATCTGCATCAATAAAAAGTAAAAAATATCCCCGTTTGCAGATGATGTGGTAGTACACACAGAGAATCCTAAGGAATTTGTACGTAAACTACCAGAACTAATAGCAGAGTTCAGGAAAGTATCAGGATATAAGATAAACATAAATAAATTAGTAGCATTCCTTTATACCAACAAAGAGATCATCGAAGAGGAAATCACCAAATCCATACCATTTACTACAGCCCCCAAGAAGATAAAATACCTAAATAAATCTAACCAAAGAAGTAAGAGACCTATACAGAGAAAATTACAAGACCTCACTGCAAGAAACCAAAAGAGACTTATGTAAGCGGAGAAACCTACCTTGCTCATGGATAGGAAGAGTTCACATTGTGAAAATGTCTATTTTACCTGAAGTGATCTACACACACAATGCAGTTGCAATACAAATTCCACTGACATTTTTTAATGAAGTGGAGAAACAAATCATCAACTTTGTTTGGAAAGGGAGGAAACCCTGGCTAAGTCAAGCACTGCTGAAGAAGAGGAACACAGTGGGAGGCCTCACACTGCCTGATCTCAGAATCTATTACACTGCCATGGTAGTCAAAATAACTTGGTACTGATTAGACATATAGACCAATGGAACAGAATACAGAACCCGTAAATAACACTATCCTCTTATCAAAAGTTGATATCTGACAAAGAACCAAACTGGGTTAAAAACAGTCTCTTTAACTAATTGTTGTTGTTATTAGAGGCTGTCAAGTCGGTTTTGAGTCACAGCGACCCCATAAACAACAGAACGAAACACTGCCCAGTCTTGCGCCATGTCCATGATAGTTTTTATTCTGAAGCCCATTGTTGCGGCCACTGTGTTAATCCATCTCCTCCAGGTTCTTCATCTTTTTCCCTGACCTCCACTCTACCAAGTATGATATCCTTCTCCAGGGACTGATCTTTCCTGACAATGTGTCCAAAGTACGGAAGATGCAGTCTTGCCATCTTTCTTCCAAGGAGCACTCTGGTTGGGCTTCCAGAGAAGATCTGTTTGTTCTTTTGGTGGTCCATGGTACATTCAACATTCTTCTCCGACACCACAATTCAAAGGCATCAATTCTTCTTCTGTTTTCTTTGTTCACGGTCCAGCTTTCACGTGCATATAATGCAACTGAAAATACTACGGCTTGAGTCAGACACATTTTAGTCTTCAAGGTGATATCCTTACTTTAAAGAGGTCCTTTGCAATAGATTTTCCCAATTCAATGCATCTTTTGATTTCTTGACTGGTGCTTCCATGGGCATTGATTGTGGACCCAAGTAAAATGAAATCCTTGACAACCTCCATCCTTTCTCCATTTGTGATAACATTGCTTACTAGTCCAGTTGTGAGAATTTTTGTTTTCCTGATGTTGAGGTGTAATCCATACTGAAGGCTGTGGTCCTTGATCTTCATCAGTAGGGGTCTCAAATCTTCTTCATTTCCAGCAAGTGAGGTGGTGTCGTCTGCATAATGCAGGTTGTTAATGAGTTGTCCCCTCAGTTATGATGCCTCATTCTTTGTATAATCCAGCTTCTCGGATTATTTGCTCGGTATACAGATTAAAAAGGTATGGTGAAAGGATACAACTCTGATGCACACCTTTCCTAACTTTAAACTGTACAGTGTCCCCTTATTCTGTTCACACAACTGCCTGTTGATCTGTATACAGATTCCTTAAAAGCACAATTAGGTGTTCTGGAATTCCCATTCTCCACAACATTAGCCATAATTTAGTATGATCCACACAGTTGAATGCTTTTGCATGTCTTCTAGATGAAATGGTTTGGCAAAATTGGATCTCCGTCTGCAAAAAAACAAAACAAGACCCATATCTCACACCTTACACAAAAACTGACTCAAAATGGATCAAAGACCTAAATATCAAGCCTAAAACTATAAAGATCATTCAAGACAAAATAGGGCCAACAACAGAAGTTCTAATCCATGGCTTAGATAGATTACAAAATCTGACCAACAATGCACAAACAACATCAGAGAAAATAGATAAGTGGGAGCTACTAAAAATTGAACTCTTATGCGCATCCAAAGACTTTATCAAGAGACTTAAAAGACTACCTACAGAATGGGAAAAAATATTTGGCAACTACATGCAGGATCAACTTCTGATTTCAATAATTACAAGGCACTTCAAAATATCAATAAGAAAACATTAAATAACCCAATTAAGCAATGGGCAAAGGAGATGGACAGACACTTCACCAAAGAAGAAATCCTGGCAGCCAAAAGACACACGAGCAAGTGTTCGTGATCATTAGGTATTAGAGAAAACCAAATCAAAACTACAGCGAGATACCACTCATCCCAACAAGGTAGGCAATAATCCAAAAAAACACAAAACAACAAATGTTGGAGAGGCTATGGGGAGAATGGAACTCTTCTACACTGCTGGTTGCCGAGGCCCGTCACCCACAGAAGCCTCTGTAAGCAAGGCCACATGCTTATGTGATGGCGAGCAGACGCATCTCACCCTTGACATATTTTTTTGGCTGCACTCTCCCTGATGATATTCTGCATCCTAATTAAACCTTCCTCAAAAATATCCTTTTATCTCCTGGCACAACGACCAAAGAAGATGCTTTCTAAGAAGGGTTTTACAACCCCCTCGGCTTAATGAATTCCGACACAACATGCCCAGCCCGGGAATACTGAGGCCGGCCCGGCTCCGCTGGCTTCCCCCAACTGCACTTCCCCCTCCACATGTGAAACACAAGATTACAGGAAGGCCCTGGGAAGCTTCCCAAGGACAACCCTCCACACAGCCCTTAGATATAGACATCCCACTCCCTACACCAGGAAGATAGGCTCCCAAGTTTATTATAATTGGTATGACAAATGAGTAAATACTAAAGAAATATCCTTCTTAGAACAGCTTAAGGGTGGGGGATGGTGGGCGCTTACTAGCCTCACAGGAAGAGATAAAATAAGAACAAAGGAGGAACAAATAGAGACAGCTAGATAATGAGCTTTGGACCAGTCTACCCTTCTTTCTGTGCCCTTGACCTCGAGGCATGAATAGAGCTGATTAAGCTCAAGGCATAACTTTGTTTTCACTGTTAATTATCACCACAATATACTTGCCTCGGGCCATTATCTAGTAGGCCTTGACAATTAACACGAAAAAAGACCACGAGGTATCAGTTTCTTACTAGCCAACAGCTTATGTGATAAAAGAATAGGGTGAAAATCATGTCACCTCATTAATTATATAAAAAATAAAGAAAGACAGCTATACATCTATAGGATGTCATCTTGCTGACCTCTGGCTGGAGGAAGGAAAGTGGATGGAGAGGAGGGGAAAGGAGGCTGTTGGGAGGATGAGACATGTATGGAGCAGAGAGGAATAGTGTGCTGTCACCGGGCAGGGAGAGCAGTGGAAGCTGCATATAGGTGGGCATGTAAATTTACACAGGAATGTACATTTTCACTCAGTCATGTTAAATAAAAAATATAAATAAATAAATAAACAAAAAAGAAAGAAAGAAAGACAGGCCTTAGCAGACTGCTGATCTCCAGATTCCTGGTTGTCTCGGTCTCATTCATTTCTTCGCTGACGCCACCCATCCCTTTGTGATGCCAGACCCCGCCGAGGCTGGCTCCTGGCAGCTAGTGGGAATGCAAAATTGTACAGTCTCTTTGGAAGACAATGTGTTACCTCCTTTAAAAGCTAGAAATAGAAATACAATATGATCCAGCAGTCCCACTGCTTGGCATATATCCTACAGAGATAAAGGCAGTCACACCAACAGATAACATGTACATGAATGTTTATTGCAGCAATGTCCACTATAGCAAAAACATAGAATCTACCTAGGTGCTCATCAACAGATGAATGGATAAACAAACTATGGCACATATATTCAGTGGAACACTATGCAATGATAAAGAACAATGATGATTTTAGGAAGCATCTCATAACATCTTTTCAACTACAAGACATTATACTGAAATTAATCAGTTGTAAAAGGACAATTATAGTATGAGACCTCTGCTATAAGGACTTAAAAATGGACTTAAGCATAGAAGAAAAGGTGGGGAGAGAGGGAGAGGAATGTTCATAGATTAGACAGTCGACAGGAAGTTGGTTGGGTGAAGGGAGTCGTAGCACATAGTAGAGAGCAGATCAGCATCGCTGGACTAAGCTGTAAACTGAAAGGTTTTCTAAACTCAACCCAATTATGTCAAACGATAGGGTAGCGGGGACAGAGGTCTGGGGACCACGTTTTCAGGGGACATCGAGGTCAGTTGGCACAGCTAGTCTTTAGCTAAGAGAGTCTTTTGCAGCTCACGTTGGTGAGTGAAGTCTGGGGTCTTAAAAGCTAACAAGCTGCCATCTGACGAACACCAAATGGTTCCAACTCATCTGCAACAGATGATGACTGAGAACATCAAAGACCCAAGGAAAAATGAGCTCAGGAGGCAGAAGGACCCATATGAATGGGAGACTTCATCAGCATGAGGCCAGATGAATCAGATGGTACCTGGCCACCAGTAAAGGCAGCTGTGACGGGGGACACAAAATAGAGTCCTTGAGGCAACATGAGTAAAAGGTCTGCAGTTCAAGAGCTCTTCTCAAAGACCCGAATTACTGGTCTGACAGTCTGGAGGATCCCCTGGGAACATGGCCCCTAGAATTGCTGCTGGCCCTGATCTGAAACAAGTACTGACGTCAGCTTTTCAGATGAGAATGGACTGGACTCAGGGACACAGTGTGAGCATGTGGTGTGTGTACTTTATGGTTTTATACATTTATAGGAGGCTATACTACTGGTTTCTTTCCAGATTGGAGAGTAAAGGGTGGAGAGAAGGGTATAGGTGCTCATCAAGAGGATACTAGAAGTACAGAGTGAAAAGGAGGAGTGTTCTGTCACAGGGTGAGGAGAACAGATGGAGCTGCAGATAGGCAGACACGCAGAATCGATTTGGATTGTATACTTTCACTGAATTATAATAAAAAAATCGTTCATAGTTCAGCTCTTAGCTCATTTGTGGGGGGATTTTCCTGATGCACGCTTTGAAAGATGGTCCGATGGCTGCCTGGGAATTGCTGGCACGGCCTCGTGATTCCCAGAGGTGGCAGGCCTGATGTAAGGAGGGATCATGAAGATTTTCCTCTCATCACTGAGCCTTCAGGGTACTTCTTCCCAAAGATTTCAGCCACTGCATTCCCAATACCTCCTGGCTTGCGCTGCTGGGTGTTTGGGGTGCCGCAAATTCCTTTATACGGCCCTTCTAGCCATAATGTGGTAGCTTTCACAAAATGATTGTATGGCAGGATACAAATAAGGTGCTGTGGTTCACAAATGGGGTTTGACACCCTGCTAACAATACAGATAATGTACGTGAAACCCTTGCACGTATGGGACTGTGTAAACAACGTGCATGGACCCTGTGCAGCGGGTTGATCAGTTTTGCCATCTCTGTTAGGCTTAAGGAGACCCAATCCCAGAGGTGGAAGGAGACTGCATTACTCTTAGAAAGAACCAGGAACAGAGCGCATCCTTGGCCCAGGGTCCCAGCACTGAGGATCTCCTACTCCCAGAAGACAGAGACAGCTGTAACATGGAAGACAGTAAGAGACAGCAGTAGCGTTGGACCCATGGAGCTAGAGAGGTGGATGCCTTTGGGAGGGAGACTTCCTGGCAGAGTAGGGTGCCTATGGGTACTCGTTGGCAGTAAAAGAGTTTTGTGACACTCGAAAACAAAGTGGGGAGCTGAGAGGAGCTGTCCTGTGGGCTAAGAGAAGGACCTACATTTTTGCATCACCAAAAGGAGATGAGAGAACTGTCCTACACTGAGGAAGGGAGATTCTGCCTCCATACTTCCTGACCCTAGTCCTGAGTTGTAGCCTTTTGATCCTAATCCAGAGTTGTACCATTACTTCCTTAATAAATTACTTAACTGTAAGTATGGTCTGTGAGTTCAATGTGGTCACTGCAACAAATTATAAACCCAGCAGAGAAACAAAGAGTGCATGGGGAAGATAGCTGGTGTCAGAACTGGTAAAAAAGATTCACAACCTGTGCCTCATGGGAGTCAGCTTTGGGCTGATGGTGATTCTACTGTCTCCCCGCGTGAAGTTAGACAAGGTCTGACACCATGCCATTGCTATAGAGGTCTAAGGAACACTGTAATTTCAAATACTCCAAGCAGGGGCCAGATTACAGTGGGCAGAAGGGCTGCACAAAAAGGGCTCTCCTTCCTGGTCCAGATTAAGGAGCACTGGCAGAGGATGGGAGCAGGGTGTCCAAGTGGGAGACTTCTCTGAAACAAGCACCTTCTGCCAACAGGCCCAGAGCTGCATTTCTGCTGAAGAAGGTGGGTCTTGCCTGCCATGCCAGGCTGGAGGTCCCATGCTGCTGCTGGGGGCTCTCTTCCCTCAGGCCAGACTGGAGGATTCTGCAGGTTTCATCTCGAGTCCTGGCCTAGCCAGCCTTGGTACCTGGGTTGGCCACTACCGCAGCTGCTTCCCCCAGTGCATTTACAAAGCCTTGATGCCAGCTTCTTAGAAAGAACCAGGAATGGAGGGCATCCTTGCCCCAGCCCTACCACACCTGTGACATGCCCTGTGAATTCCATTTTCTGCACTTGCCCCTCCTAACTGGGTAGCTGGAGTTTGTCATTTCTGTTCCTTTTCTCTTTGAACAGCCTGGTCTACTTGACCAGTCTTAAAACAAAATAATCTAACAACCCAACAAACAAAAAAGATCTAAAAACATTTTTTTCTCTTCCTGATGAAAATCAGTATTTGGAAGACAGATGAGTGTAAAACAGAACACAAACTCCAATACCCTCCCCATCTGGTTGGCTTAGACTCTCGGGTACCTCCAGGGAAGGACTGAGGTTGACTGGGGAGGGCCGGTTTCCTGGAGCACCTAGGCTAAACTTCCGGCTCTCAATCCCTGCTGCTCCCCTCCTCAAGCTGCTGAGCACTGCCACTCCTCTCTCTGCCCTTTCTTTCCACTTGCTGCTGTTCCGTAGATGCATCCACAGGGCTCTGTCCTGGATGGATTCCCGGCCACATGCCAAGTGGGTGAGGCTAAGGTGTCAACCTTGAGGCTTTTCTGGGTGGGATGGGCTTTACCAGGTGGGGTAGGCCTCCCAGGTGGGGGGTCTCTGCTACTATCTTATCATTGGGGAGCCCAGCAGGGTGTCTCCTTGCACTGCCCCCTATCTGGGGCATGCTGTCAGCTGCGTGTCCTCTGGTGCTGGATGAGAGGGAACAGCCAGCTGCAGGTTCTCCCACAGTCCTGGCACCAGTGTGGCTTCTTGCTGCTGTGCAGCTGAGACTGTAGCTTCGGCAGGCCTTGCCACACTCGATGCACTCAAAAGGCTTTTCCTGGGTGTGGATTTTCTGGTGCAGGGCGAGGTTGGACTTGCAGTTGAAGGCCTTGGCGCACTCCTTGCACCTAAATGGTTTCTTGCCTGTGTGGAGCCTCTGGTGGAGCAGGAGCAGGGAGTTGTGCTTGAAAGGCTTCTGGCACGCGGGGCAGTCACAGCACTTGTCCCCCGAGCAAGCCCTCTGGCTTGTGCCATTTTCTGTGGGGCCTACCAGAGAGCGCAGCTTGTGGTGCCTGAGCAGCAAGGAGCCGCGGGTGAAGCACTGTCCACCGCACAGGCACCTGTGAGGCTTCTCTGTGGACGCCCGGGGCTCGCTGAGTGGGAAACGGTGGCAGAAGGCTCTCCCACACTCGCCACACTCGTAGGCTGCCTCCCCCCACGGAACTTCCGGCCCTGCGGGAGCCCTGTGTTGCTGCGGAAGGCTTTCCCACACCTACCTCCCTCGTCAGGCCTCTCCCTGGCATGGACACGGTGATGTGCCACCAGCTGCGTCGTCTGCCGGCACACCCTCCCACCCTCGCTGCACTGGTAGGGTTTCTTCTCTGTGTCAGTCAGCTGGTGTCACAGCAGAATTGAGCTCTGGTTGAAGGGCTTCACTCCCATGTGGATGATCTGATGCCGGAGCACGAGTGAGTTGTATTGAAAAAGCTTGCCACATGCATACTTGTAGGCAATCTTCCCAGTGGTATCTGCTGGCCATGGGCCTCAGGGAGGGCCTGGACCTTCCTGCTGGCTGCCTGGAGCTGCCGTGTTGCCCACGGACCCTTGGCAGTGCCCTTCCCCCAGTAGGAACCCCCTTTTAGGGTGCTGCTGGATGTCACTGAGCCTAGCCCAGTGGGGTCAGAGAGTCGCTTATGTGATCTGTCCTCTGGACTTCCATTCAGTTCAGGAACTTGGGGTCTAGCCTGGGGAGGCACCTCAATACTTTGCCTGGCAGTGCTGCTTGCTGTGAGGACTCTGCCTTGAGCCCAGCCTCCATCCTGGGGTCTGAAAGAAAAAACAGAAAATGGAAGGATGATGTGGACTCTATTCTTACAAAAGGAACTTACTGACACGAAAAACAGAACCCTCACATCAGAGAAGCAGGGTCTGAAAAGCTCTTGGGTGACAAAGGGTTTGAGAACGGAGGTTAATGAGGGTTTAAGTGCTGTGAAAGGCTGTCCAGAGGGGTTGGGGCTCCCAGGGGAGGAGAAGGCAGAGCCTGGAGGGAGGCCCGGGAGCTCCTCCTTGCCCCTTCATCCCTGCAGAGACTCTGTCCTATCCCCTCCCGTGGCCTCCAGAGCACCAGGTTTGGTCTCTAGCTTCTGGTTTCATGAAACTGGGAAGATGAGTAAGTCCAGGGTCCTGCCCCACCAGGTGATTGCCAGAAGCCCACTGCCCCCACAGACTCAGCCCCAATGCCTTGGGGCATGGGCGTGTATACTCTGGCTCTTGTGCATTTATCTTGGTGGACCCAGAACCACAAGCAAGGCTTTTAGTCGGAAACTTGAAATTTGGCCCTTTTGTCAGAGGCTAATCATGACACACCACATACACACCTTGCTGAGATCCAGGCTGGTCCCCTGCCCCTCATGTTCACCTGTGTGCAGGGTGGCCTTGGGGGCTCTCTCCTGCCACCTGTAGAAGCAAGGCCCCTGGTTCCTCCCTTGCTCTAAGATGCAGATCAGGGCAGGCTTGGCAGTGGCTGAACCAGGGAAGGGGAGAGCGTGTGCCAAGCAGAGGCTGGGCACTGCTGCTCGGGCTGGCGAGGATAGTGCTGCTCGGGCTGGCGAGGACAGTGCTCAGCTTGGGCCAAAGGCATGGACAGGCCCTGCACCTGGAGAGGGCCCAGGCAGCGGAAGCAGGAAGCAAGGAGGAGGCACAGGGCAAGGCCTCAAGCACCCCCCCTAGACAAGTCAGGCTCTACCTTTGCAAAGGGTTATGGGGCACAAGGCAGGGGGATCTCTTCTCACAAACTGGGAAGGCCATTCCCACCCCAGGCCAGGCCACAGGCTCTCACCCAGTGAGGCCACATTTCCATAGTTCTCCAGCATCACGTCCCTGTACAGTGCCCACTGGTCAGGGACCAGGCAGCTCCACTCTATCCTTGCGAAGCACGTGGACACATCAAAAGCCGTGATCTCCTGGAACACATGTTCCATAGGCTGAGAGCTCAGGAGACTGTGCCCCAGGAGCAGAGCTGGGCCGTCTGGCTCCAAGCATCAAGGCCTCTACCCAGACATGCTGCTGTTGCACCCCAGAGCCTAGCAAACAGGATGCCCCAAAACTCCTGAAGAAGAAGCCCAAGGGTAACAGGAAGGGAGAAGATGTGGGGAGTTCCAGAGGGGAAGGTCCTGCCCCACAGAGGCACGGGTAGGAGGAGGTCTCCTCTTCAGCCCCACCCCTCTGCCCAGGCTATCAAGGATTTGGGAAGGCAGACATCCCAGAGTGGCTGGTGGCCCGAGCCAGTGGCAGGCCCTCTGACAGAAGCCAGGCAGCAAGTGGGGGGGGATGCAGAGGTCCAGGCACGGATGGAGGCGCTGCCTTCAGGAAGCCAGGAGCCCGCTGCTGCCCAAAGCCTCAGGGAGAACCCAGAGAGCTTTGTCTGAGGCCCCAGAGGAGGAGGCTGAACCTTAACTGGCCAACTCTGTCCTCTGATCCTGAGGGAGTGAGGCCGACCCTGAGTAGAGAAGGCGTGTCCACAGCTGCCCAGGACTGTCACAGGCTTTAGCTAGAGATAAGAGGGAGTGTACCAGAAAGGCATCCTGGGCAGGGGAGGGTCACTGGACAGGAAGTAGGGAGATGAAGGCATCAGCCTTCACCCTACAACTCTGGGGCCGGGAAAGGAAAGGGGAGCAGAATCCCTGGCACTTGCAGGAGAACTGGAGGCCCTAAGGCTCTGGGAGGAGGAGGTCCCTTGGCTATTCCTGGTGGGCTTCTAAACAGCACCCACCTCAGGAGTGTGCTCAGGGTTGAAAAGCCAAAGCTGGGGCCTAAGTCAGTCTCCTGGGCAGTGGATGGGCTCAGGGAAGCTCACCTGGGGTCTAGTTGCTGGGAGGGCCACTGCCGTTCCTAGGGGCGTATCTAGTGAGGCTGGCGGCTGAGAACAGTGAGCACGGACGAAACACACAAGTGAGGAGTCCAAGAAGCCAGGCCTGAGGCCTGCAACACCAGATGCAAGCCCCAGAGGGGCTATCAGGTCCAGGACAGCAGGAAAGGGCTGGGCCCTGGCAGGCCAGCCCCTGCCTTACAGCCCAAGGCCTAGCCACACACTGCCACCTGCACCCCACCCAGCTTCCCCCATACGTGTTCGAGTTCTGCTGGGACCTCCTCTCCCAGGGAGGCCCGTTGAAAACAGCTACCCACCCCTGCAGTTCTCTGTTCTCACTGCTTGCTTCCCTTTTCTCTGCAGTACCCGCTCTCCCCTAAAGCCACACAGACTCACTTGTTTCGTGTGTCTTTCCCTGTGAGGCTTCACCACTCACAGCTATGCCTCCGAAAACTGGAGGGCCTGGTGCTGAGCCATGCTGAGTAGTCATCTGTGAAACGAGGCCATGTGAAGACAGTCATGTGAGGTGGCTGCCCTGAGACCAGTGCCATTATGTTTAGCGTGTCAGGAAACATTCTTGCTGTGTTGCTAAGTGAGACAGGCAGACTGTGCAAATCAAGGGGCGCATCTCTGCTGAGCAAAATAAACTCATGCCACACGTGGTGAAGCCTAGCGCACTCTTTGTGGCCTCCTGGGCACCCCGGCTGACAGGTCCACCCTCCCCAGCCTGAGCAGGCAGAGACTGCTGCGGAGGCCTACCTCCCATCCCTCCACCCTGACCCTTCTCCCCTTGTGGTCAAACTGCTGGGATGGGGTTTTGTCGCCTCCCATTAAGGGAGTTCACATCCTCAGGATTAGAAAGAAGAAAGCCGCTCTCAGTTCTACTGCTGGAAAATAAGTCTCTAATCAATAAAAACTGTACTGGGTTTTAAAAATGGAGCGGAGGACATGATGACAAGGAACCAGCTGGGGGTGAGCCACAGGAGTTGGGTGCAGCAGGCCTGCCATCAGGGAGGGCTTCCTGGAGGAACACCGTGGGGTCACGCACGGAGAAAGCAGGCCGCTCTTCCCTCCACACTCAGGGTGGCCCCTGTGCACCTCCCCAGCTGGCGCTGCCTGGCACTCCACCCCGTGACCAGGTGCTCACTACACTCAGCACCCTGGCTTCTCCATTACTGAAAGGATCCGAGGCCCCAGGACTCAGGGTCTCACCACCTCTGCTCTCACCTCGGGAGGCTTTCCTCCACAGCCACCTCCTCGGGGAGGGCTTCTGTGACCACTCATGGCTGCTACTCACCCCCTCATCTTGGGCACTTCTAGGTCCTTGGGTTTTTTCCTTCATAACCTTTGTCACAGGCTTGTTTGCCACCGCTCCCGACTTTGTTCTAGTATTAGTCCCATGAGGCCAGGGACACTACAGTTCCTACTGTAACCCTGGCACTGAAGTGTCCCCTGTGACTAGTGGGGAACGGCTGCTGCCTAGCCAGTGCGCCAGCTGGAGGTAAGAAAAACAGCAGAAAGTAGCAAGAATGTACGGCGCCTGGGGGACACAGTCTGCTCCCACAGAAGAGTTCTGGAGAGAAGCCACACCAGGAAGACGGAGGATGCCCCAGCATGAACCTACTGCTCCCCGACAAAACCTAGTCCTCTCAGAGAGGCCCCTCCTGCCTCGCTTGCAGCCCACCCTCTGCAGAACCAACCGGACTCCGAGGTGGACCAGGCTCCAGACTCACACCGGGAGTGGGCCATGCTCTTCACTGCCCCACGTTCAAGGGCCCCTCACGTCCCACAACCCCCCCCACGTCTCTGGGCCCTCCATGTCCCATATCTCCCCCATGCCCCATGGCCCTCCTATCTCAGGGTCCCCCACTTCCCAGAACCCCCACGTCCGAGGGAACCTCACATCCCAGAGCCCTCCCAAGTCCCAGGGCCCCCCACGTCCCAGAGCTCCCCACGTCCCAGGGGCCCCCAAAGTCCCAGAGCTGAGAGAAGCAGAGGGAAGGCGCCGCTGCTGGTCAGCTCCTGGCAGAGCTCAGTGCAGCCCCTACGCGCCGAGGTCAAAGCCTTTGCTGACCTCAGAGCCTCAAGACGACCCCACTCCCTAGGGCCCAACCCTGCAGCCCGGCGACTCACCCGGAAGGCGCCCCCGGAAACGAGGTGCGTCTCGCCTCACTGCAGGGGTCTCTGCGGAGATGTCCGCTGACTCTTGCGGACGTTGTCGCGAGCTGCAGAGGGGCAAGGGTGGCGTTATCGACGGCGGCGGGATCCCGACCCAAACCGAAAGAACCCTTTGCCCTGTAAGTTTCGGCTTCAGGCCACACTCGCGTGTGGAGTGGAGGGCTCCACGTGCTTTCTGAGGCTGTGACCTTTTGGAAGCGAAATGCCAGGCTCTCTTTCAACGCCCCGTGGGTGGGCGCTGACCGCCAGCCTTGAGCTTTGGACCCTATTTGGGCCATCCAGGGACTCGCGCCCCCAGGGAGTGAGGGGCTGGTGAACCCCAAGTCCGGGAACCTCAAGTCCGGGCAACACACCTGGCTTCCTGGCGGCCCACAGTCCTACCCAGGGCAGCTTCTTCCTCGACCTCAGGGCACAGCTCGGCCCCTGTGTCTAAGCCGGGTGGAACCAGGTGGAACCAGGGAGGCACGCCAGTGGACCCGGGAGTTGCTGTCTCGGCGCCCCAGTTCCTCACCTGCGAACTGGAGATGATAAACGTAACGTCATTTCATTCACCAAACACTGCTCCCCCAAAGCCTCGTGGCAGCGCTGCCCAAGGAGAGGCTGCTACCCTCTGCTGACGGTCCCCAGGCCAAACTGGTCGCTTTGCCCACCCTCTGCGTGGGACTCTGGAGGCAGAGCACGATGTCGGCAGTGAATTTGAACGGCCCAGGAAGGTGAACGAATTTTTGAAGCTGTGGCTTGCTTCCCTCCTCTCTGCCTGTGTTAGCCTGTGGGGAAGGCTGGCATACATCCCCACTTAAAAGAAATGTTTATTTTAGAAGAATCGTAAAATCACAAGAAGTTACCAAGGTAGTACAGAGAGGCCCAAGTACCACTCTGCTTTCCCCTCACTTTTGTTTGTCATGAGTGTGGCAAGTGTTTTCCCATCTTTTGACTTCTAATTTTTCTGAAACTTTGTTTTAGATGTGTCCCTTGTGAGCAATATGTGACTGAATTTGTCATGTCCAGCTTCATAAAGTTGACTTATGTTTTAGTCCATGTACACTCAGTATACTTGTTAATGTGTTTGGGTTTATCTTGTTTTATGCGTTTTCTTTCCTGTCACCACTGGCACCTATCCTATATGTCGGCCCACCCCATTTCTGCCTCTTTTCTGCCTCTAGTTGGCCTGTGAGGTCTGTCCTGGCTTCCTGCAGTCTATCTGGTCAAGCATAGAGCTGCCACTGTGTGGAGGAGGGTCTCCCTCACGGGAGTCAGGGGCCTGGGACATCCTAGCAGTCAGGGCTGCTCAGGGGTACAGCGGAGTCAGGTCTCCTGGGACAGGTCCCTCTATCCCCTCTGAGGGCCTCCCATGCCTCCCCCCTCACCTGTGTCTCTCTGGCTGGCGGGTGAGCTCCGGCTCCCTCCCCAAGCTCCGGCCCTCTCCCTGGGATCCTGCTCCTCTGTCAACAAATTTCTCTTGGCTGTCAGCTGTGCCAGGATGCAGCCAGGCTCAGTGAAGCGAAACAGGGTCTGAGACATCTGAGTCCGGTGCCTCCTGGTCAGAACGGAAAAGCACACAGACCCTAGCCCTGGGTGTGAGGAGGGGGAGGGAATGGCTTCTTGAGGTCCCAGACAAGGGTGGTAAGGGCTGTGTGTGGCCAGAACGGCTGGACAGAGGCCTGGAGGGACCTGTGCGAGTGTCTAGGGGCAGGACAATCTGTCTGGGAGGAAGCCCCATCTCCCAAAGCGTAAGCTCTCTGCTTCTGGTGCCTGTACAGGGACTTCCCCCCACCATCCTCCCAGGTAAGAAGAGTGTTGTAGTATTCCTCACTTTTTCTTTTCAGTAACCCTGCAGCTTGGCTATTTTTTTTTCCACTAAGCTGTTCCACTCAGCACTTCAAAGGCACTGACCAGAGAATATAGACGTGGAGAAGGATGTAGGCTCCTTGGACGCCTTTCTTGCTGTCTTAGTAACCTAGTACTGCTGTAACAGAAGTGCCACAAGCTGATGGCTTTAACAAAGAGACTCTCTTTGTTAAAAAGAGTCTAGTAGGTAGATGTCTGAATTCAGGGAAAGGCTTTGTCAGCTCTGGTGGAAGGTCATTGTCATCAACTTCTCCTGGTCTTGGAGCTTCTCAGCATGGGGACTCTGGGTCCAAAGACATGCTGTGCTCCTGGTGCTGCTTTCTTGGTGGTGTGGCTTCCCTGTGTTTCTCTGCTCACTTCTTTCTTTTAGATCTCGAAAGAGATTGGCTTAAAACACTATCTAATCTTGTAGAAGGAGTCCTGCCTCATTCATATAACTGCCACTAATCCCACCTCATTAACGTCATAGAAAAAATCATTGTATGAAAACACACAGGAAAATCACATCAGATGACAAAATGGTAGACAGTCACACAATACTAGGAACCATGGCCTTGCCATGTTGACACTTAATGGGGGGGGGGGGACACAGTTCAGTCCATAACACTCACACTGGCTTCTGGGGACAGAGAAGAGATCCAGAAACACAGCACCTCTCCAAAGGTGCAGGGCCTACTAGTGGCGCAAGAGCTGTGGGAATCCTGAAGACTTCCAGGACTTCCCCAAGCACACAAGGACCACAGTGGGCAGCTCTGCGTGCAGGGATCCACTGTTCCCTTGGGGACAAAAGCATACACGTTGTAAAGCTGAGCAGAGGGAGGACACCAGGCTCACTACCCAGGGCAGTGGTGCCAGGCTTGTAAACCTCCACACTGACACTGTCTCCGTGTTCAGAGAGAAGCACCCCCTCCTGCACACTGCTACCAGAAAAGCTGGCCTGACTCAGAGGGCTCTGGTCTTTCCCAAGTAAGAACACACAAGAAAGACCAAAAATTAGCTTCAGTTTAGCAAGGTTTGTTTTACTTACAAGTAAAGGGGTTAGCAGGGGCCTAAGTCTCTCCAAAGTCTGACTTGACTCGGAGAAAGAGATGGTGTGCTTTACAGTCTCCAGGCTAAGCAGGCAGCTGTGGCCATGCCATAGTTTTCTGAGAAAGGGGTGCTTTTGCTAGAGAGCAGGTGGGAACAGGCTAATCAGGTTGCAGGTACAGCTGGGCACCAAGACGGACTCCACAGCAGAGGTTTCTGGGACCTGGAGCAGGACTTACTGTGGGTAATTGTGCTTGTGTGGTTTCCTATCCCGTGTTCAAATCCCCAGGTTGGGTCAGGTGCTCCCAGTGCAAAGTCATACAGCAACCAAGGGATTTCTCCTTACACATGCTCTGCAAACTGTTTCTAGCCAGCCAGTTTCTGCCAAAACAACTCAAGGACACTGGTTAGCTACTTTGAGTAACTCATTTCATCTTTCCAGAATGTGGCAAGGCCAAGCCAGGGTTGTTTTGTTCCAGGTGGTTATTACCTCATCTTGACTGTTTCACATTATATTTGGTTCATGTCAGTCACGCTGTCCCATTTCTGCTTCTCAACACTACTGCTACATGGCAGAGCTGTAGTCAGGTCAAACGATAGAACCGGCAGAACCTGGGTAAGTTCAAGTCCAGGGGCATGTTCTTTACCAGATTCTCACATTTTTAAGCCCCTAAATACTTGTAAAGTTGTTTTGTGTATTTGTTTTAAGAAGGCAGTGTTCAGAAGGACCAAGGAACCATTGATGTTGGTGGGTCTACAAAGTCACCTGCACACTCCACCCCAGCAAGTCAAAGGCTGCTCTCACTAAGAGTGAAAAGTGACTCCACCCACAGCCCTAGTTCCTGGGTATTCTAACATTCTCCCAAAGGAGAGAGAGATAGAGGAAAACACTCTACTTCTCACAAAAACTGTTGCCAACAAACCAATTCCAACTCATAGTCACCATACTTTCCAGAGAAATAAATATATTTGATAAGAATGAGTGTTGCCATTTTGAAGGAATGAGATCATCTGAATGAGAGTATGCACAATCTGAGGATAAAGAAACTTACTGTTATAAGAAAACATATCCTTGAAAGAAATTTTGCATGGAGTAGTGGATGTGGTGGAGGATTGGCTGATTCAAAACACACTGCTGAGGACAGAGCCTGGGGCAGGTGCAGAGTCATCACCATCCAGGCTATGGTAGATTGACTGGGGACATCAGCTCCCTGGGGAGCATGGAAGTGGGACATTTTGGTCATTTCTTCTTTTTAAGGCCATGGAAGCCCTGAAAGAACTGACTTATTTTCTTTTTGGAATCACTTTTAAAGGTAGAGCTAAAGCAGGAAGTGTGTGGCTCCACGCACAGGGAGTGCCTGGCGAAGGCCTGTCTTCAGCATCAGAGGCTTTTCCCCCAGGGTGCATGCACTCCATTTGTGCAAGCTCTGCCTCTTCTTCCTCGGGTCCCCTGCAGGCCCCTCTCTTGTTTGTTGAATGAGAGTCCAGTTGCCATCGTCCCTAGTCAGAGTATTTCTTCCACCCCCATATGAGGGTGTAGGGTGAAAAAGCTGTCTGGACTGAGGACCAAGTTGTCTGTAGTTACCTGCTCTTCCTTGATAGCTTGTTCTTGATAGCTGGCCCCCGAGTGCAGTGCTGGCATGGCTCTGGTACCTGCTTTTGAGAGAAGAGTAGACCCAGAGTCAACTTTGCCTTGTGGACCAGGTTGGGATGGAGTGTTGCCTGCAAGAAACAGTCTTGTGTACAAGGACCTTACAGAGGGGGCCCCACTTTCAGCACCTTCCAAACCTGTTGACATCATCTACTAGAAACATCCAAGGCCCTGGATGGAGAAGAGAATGCTCTCGAGAAGAGTCTGGGCAATGTTGCCAGCACAGTGAGGGAGACAGATTCCTGGTGTGGAAGGGAATGGGAGTCTTTCCAGGTTGGAGGGACCAGAAGTACGAGACAAGTGATAAAGAATTTATGTGGGAGATTAGGCAGAGTGGCCAGGCAGGCCCGGCAAAGATACATTTCCCTACATGACCCTGTTGCCCTCCTTTTATCCTCACCCCATTCTTCCTATCTCTTTCCATTGCCCCGTGGTTCTCCATCTCAGGCCATGCTGCACCAGGGTTCTGGAATTCCATGGGACCAGCAAGGAAGAGGGACATTTGGAATTAACGGAAGAGGCTGCTTGCCTGTTCAGAGAAGAAAGTTGGTCCAGTATCACCTTAAGATCTTTAAGGCTAGCTCTTCTAGCTGGGAAATAGGAGGCTGATTGTCTCAGCTAAAGGTACGAGCAAAGGGGCCTTGTTGGAGGTGGAACAGAATGCTTTTCTGGGTGTGCCCCTTAAAGCCAAACCCACTGCTGCTGAGTCAATTCCAACTCACAGTGTCCCTAAGGATAGGGTGGAACTGCGCCACATGGTGTCCAGGGAGCAGCTAGGGGATGCAAACTGCTGACCTTTGGGGTAGCAGCAAGCTCTTAACCACTGCGCCACCAGGGCTCCTAGATTATGTCAAAATGAGATCCGAGAGCCCCGAGAATTTCCAGTCAGAGGGTCAGTGACTGTGGTGGTCATCGGCATCTACAGTTCTGTGTAATTTATAGAGTGTTTCCAACCGTGTCCCAGGTGACCTCGTACAACCCTGAGAATCTGGAAGCAGGGAGGTTAACTTGTTCAAAATCAGGACCCAAGAATTTGCTTGCAACCCCACTTCATCTCCCAATGTCACCTCAGGGGTGAGAGACCTGCTCAGCTTGATCATAATTAAATTCCCATTGAGGGCAACTAACCATGGGGAGAAGTGCCCTGGGCTCTGATTGCTTTCCTGGGAGCCTCTCCTCAGGGAACTCTGTTTTCCAAGAAGTTCTGGCTCTTGGCACTGCTGTCCTCAGAGATTATGGGCCTGGGACATCAAGGAGAGCAGAGAGGAGGTTTAAACCTCTTCAGGCCCAGAGTGGAATAGCAGAGTCTTACCCAGAACAGCGCCCAGTCTTATTCTTCCTGCCTCTACATTGGTATGAGAGAAAAAAATTAAGTTCTGTGCCTGTTTACTTCCCACAGATCTGCCAGTTTTTCATGCTACAGTAGCTTGCGTGTTACTGTGATGCTGGAAGTTACACTACCAGTATTCAAACACCACCAGGGTCACCCAGGGTGGACAGGTTTCAGCTGAGCTTCCAGACTAAGACAGACTAAGAAGAAGGACCTGGTGGTTTGCTTCCAAAAAGAATTAGGGGATTAAAATCTTATGAATAGCAGCAGAACAGTGTCTGACACAGTGCCAGAAGATGAGCCCTTCGTGTTGGAAGGCACTCAAAAGAAGACTGGGGAAGCGTTGACCTTAGTGACACATGAATGGAGTTAAGCTTTTAGGACCTTCATTTGCTGATGTGGCATGACTCAAAATACGAAGAAACAGGTGCAAATGTCTATTAACAATATAAACACAGAACTAAAAAGTATGAATCTCAGAAAATTGGAAGTCATCAAAAATGAAATGGAGTGTGTAAAGATCAGTGCCCTAAGCATCAATAAGCCGAAATGGACTAGCATTGGCCGCTTTGAATCAGATAAACATATGGTTTACCAGGCTGGGAATGATAAATTGAAGAGGAACAGTGTTGCATTCATCATCAAAAAGAACATTTGAAGATCTGTCCTGAGGTACAATGCTGTCAGGAATAGGATAATGTGTCTATGCCTATAACCCCAAAGAAAACAAAGCCCCGTGCTGTCAAGTTGATTCAGACTCAAAGAGACCCTAAAGACAGAGTAGAATTTCCCCACTGGGTTTCCAAGGAGTGCCTGGCAGATTTGAACTGCTGATCCTTTTGGAAAGCAGCAGTAGCTCTTATCCATGACACAACCAGGGTTTCCATACACCTATCAGGAAGACTGGAAACCCTGGTGGCACAGTAAGAGCTAAGACAGCTAATCAAAAGGCCAGCAGTTCAAATCCACCAGGTGCTGCTTGGAAACTCCATAAGGCAGTTCTACTCTTTCCTGTAGGGTCACTGTTTTAGTCAGCTACTGGTGCTTTAACAGAGATACCACAAACAGATGGCTTTAAAAAGAGAAATGTTATTTCATCACAGTCCAGCAGGCTATAAATCCAAATTCAGGGTGCCAGCTCCAGGGGAAGGCTTTCTTTGCCGGCGTTGGAGGGAAGGTCCTTGTCATCAAACTTCCCCTGGACTTCAGAGGCTCAGGGACCACAGTCCTTGCCAAAGACTGGGTTCAGCCTGTGGCATTGCTTCCTGGTGGTGTGAGGTCCCCTATCTCTCAGCTAGCTCCTTTCCTTTAGGGCTCAACAGATTGCCTAAGGCACCAAACAATCTTCCACCCTGAGTCCTGCCCCACCAACAGAACTGCTGCCCATCTGCCCTCATTAAGATTATGGAAGCAGGATTTACAACATGGAGGACATCATACAATACAGGAATGTGGCCTAGCTAAACTGCTACAAGTTTTGGGTGGAACACAAATCAATCCATGGCAGTCACTGTAAGTCACAAACGACTTGAGAGCAGTGTTTTTTTAAATACATATAAGACCAGTTATTAAAATTATTATACTAACTTATGCACCAACACAGAGGCCAAAGATGAAGAAATTGAACACTTGTACCAACATCTGCAGTCTGAAATTGAGAAAACATGCAACAAAGAGGTATTGATAATTATTGGCAATTGAATTGCAAAAGTTGAAGACAAAGGACAAGGATCGCTAGTTGGAAAATATGGCTCGGTGACAGAAATGATGCCAAAGATCACATGATAGAGTTTTACATGACCAGTGATATATTCATGAAAAACATCTTTTTTCAACATTGTAAATGATAGCTACACACATGGACCTCCCCAAATGAAATGCACAAGAATCACATTGACTACATCTGTGGAAAGAGACAATGGAAAACTTCATCATCATCAGTCAGAACAAGGCCAAGGGCTGACTATAGTACAGACCATCAATTGCTCTTCTGCAAGACCAAGCTGAAGCTGAAGAGAACTAGAAGAAATCCAGGAGAACCAAAGTTCACCCTTTAGCATATCCCATCTCAACGTAGAGACTGTCTCAAGAATAGATTCGATGCATTGAACACTAGTGACCAAAGACCAGATGAATTGTGGAACGTCATCAAGGACATCACGCATGAAGAAAGCAAAATACGATTAAAAAGACAGAAAAGAAAGAAAAGACCAAAATGGATGTGAGAAGAGACTCTGAAACTTGCTCTTGAATGTTGAGAAGAAATGATGAAGTAAAAAATCTGAGCAGAAGATTCCAAAGGGTAGCTCAAGAAGACAAAGTATTATAATGACACATACATAGAACTAGAGTCAGAAAACCAAAAGGGAAGAACACATTCATTATTTCTCAAGCTGAAAGAATTGAAACAGAAATTCAAGCCTTGAGCTGCAGTGTTGGATTCTACGGTCAAAACAGAGTTGCTATGAGATGGAATAGTCTCGACAACAACAAGAGATGGACAAAATACTGAGTAACACAGCAAGTATGAAAAGATGGAAGGAATACACTGAACCTCTGTGTCAAAAAGAATTGGCCCATCTTCAGTCCTTTTCAGCAGGTATCATATGATCAAGAACTGATGCCCTGAAGAAAGACGTTTAAGCTGCAATGAAGACACTGGTAAATAATACGGATCCAAGAACTGACAGAATACCAACTGAGATGCGTTAATAAGACAATACAGCACTGCAAGTCCTCACTTGTCTACACCAAGAAATTTGGAAGACAGCTGTCTGGCCAACCAGCTAGAAGAAATTCATATTTGTGCCCATTTCAAAGAAAGGTGATTCAGTAGAATGCAGGAATCATTGAACAATACCATTAATATTGCACACAGATAAAAATATTACCAAAGATCATTCAAAAGCAATTGCAGCAGTACATCAGCAGGAGACCCACAAATTCTTCCTGCCTCTGCATTAGTCTGAGAGAAAAAAATTAAGTTCTATACCTGTTTATTTCCCACATATCTGCCAGTTTTTCATACTGTGGTAGCTTGCATGTTATTGTGATTCTGGAAGGTACGCTACCAGTATTCAAATAGCATCAGGGTCACCCATGGTGGAATATCACTGACTGTCACTACGGTCATCCTGGAAGCACTCTCCTTGCGAAGCTACAAACAGAAAGAAGCACCACATCATCCTGCTGCAGCAAAGACTTGGAAAACTAAGTAAAACAGAGCCAGATCTCAGTCCTGGAATGTGAAGTGTCAGGAGAAGAGGTAAAGATCTTGGTCAAACAGAATGGAATAAAAAACTGACAGAATACAGAGTGAGAAGAAATATGACAGAAAGTTCCCTATCAGCTAACCCAGTATGGATCTGTCTTGGACCCCTGTCAGAGATGAGCAGAGAGGGCGCGTGGGAGAGCAGATTTACAGAGGTCTTGGTGGAGGACAAAGCACCTGCTGGCAAGCAAGGTACTCTTGTCTACCCACCATCTTCTACCCTGGTTGCATAGTGGTTAAGTGCCACCTCTGCTAACTGAAAGGTTGGCAGTTCAAATCTTCCAGGCACTCCTTGGAAACGCTGTGGGGCAGTTCCACGCTGTCCTCTAGGGTCACTGTGAGTCAGAACTGACTGGATGGCAGTGGGTTGGTTATCTTCTCCTTGCTGCTCTACCTCAGATGCCGTCTGACTAGCTGCAGTGGCTCAGCTGGCCAAAAAGAGCAGCGTCTCTACTGCTTGGATTCGCCACACCCATACTGGAGATCCACAGATGGGGAGTACTTGACAGCACCATCAGGCTCTCCTAACAGGACACAGATCATCTGCTGGACCTGCCCCACTGCACCATAGCTGAGTGACTGGCCCTGCCTACTGGACAAGGAAGTGAAAATACTGTGATCACAGAGGAGCAAACAACAACGAACACACAGGCTGCCTGCTCTGACATAACCAAATAAAACAAAAAAGCAGTAGAAGAAAAGGATCTAGAATTCCCTGAGAGGGAATTCAAATCTCCAATATTCAGAGACGGCACTTGGCACTACCAGTATTCAAATAGCATCAGGGTCCAAGAGTTGGAAACCCTGGTGGCATAGTGGTTAAGAGCTACAGCTACTAACCAAAAAGTAGGCGGTTTGAATGCACCAGGCACACCTTGGAAACTGTGGGCTACGTATAGGGTAGCTGTGAGTTAGAATCTACATGGCAGCAATGGGTTTGGTTTTGGGTTTATCCAAGAGTTGAAGGAAAGGGGAGACAAAAATCAGAAAAAGACAGTCAAATTCATGGAAAAGGCAGACAAATCCATGGAAGGGTTCATGAAAATAATACAGGAACAAGATAAATTCACAACTAGAAATCATACAAAAACAACAATTAGAAATCCAAAAGATACCCAAGATTTCAGAAATGGACGATGTCACAAAATGCCCGAGGAGCGGGTTTGAAATGATGGAACACAAGATCATTAAAATTGAAGAGAAGCACTTGGATCCATGTCTGTTTCAGGAGAAATCAGAAAAAAGAATGCAGAGACACTGACAGTTATGTGGTATACAATCAAAGACAAAATTTTGTGAGTGATCCGAGTTCCAGAATAGGAGGAGAAAACGGAAAACACAGGATTACTGAAGAGTTGTTGACAGAAAACTTCACTAACACCATGAAAGCTGAAAAGCTGACCACCCAAAAATCTCAGTGAACCCCACGTATGAGGACTGCCAGTTAAGTTCATGAAGTCAACCTAGAAAAAGTGCTACATACCTCATTGCTGAATATCATTACAGTCACCCTTGAAGTATCCCCCTTGGGAAGCTACGCACTGATGCCAGTGCCTAGGCCACCCTTCAAAGCAATTTTGGAACTCTTTTTCTGGAATGGCCATCCAAGCTGCCATCATATTACTCTCAATGTCCTGAATGTCATTGTCTTAGGCTGGGTTTTCTAGGGAAGCAAAGCCAGTGACGCGTGTATGTAGAATGAAAGATTTATATATGCATAAAGTACAAGGAAAGATACATACATACATATACATATACGTATATATATATATATGTGGCAAACAGCTCACGCAACTGCAAAAGCTGAACATCCCAAGTCCTGGCACAAGCCTCACATGGACACGGGAGCTGGTGAACCTAAGGTCAGCAGGTCAGAGACCAGAGCTCTAGATCACCAGTTATGTAGGTCGGTGGATCCCAAGCTGGCGGTGAGATGGAGCTGCAGAGGCTGGCGAACCCAGGATCAGCAGGTCAGGGAACAGGACTCTCAAGCGCTGCCTGTAAGGGTTGATGAATCCAGCAGCTGCTAGTTCAAGTCCAGCAACCAGACACCAGAAGAGAGCAGGAGCTGCCAGTCACGTTGTTTTAGTCAGCTAGTGCTGCTCTAACAGTCATCAGAAATGTCTTCCTTTCAATATTTTACTTCATCTTCAGGTAAAGAAAAAGGTCATCAGGGGCCAGATCAGCTGAGTAGGTAGGGTGTTCCAACACAGTTATGTGTTTACTGGCTAGAAACTCCCTCACAGACAGTGCCATGTGAGCTGGTGCATCATCATGATGCAAAGGCCATGAGTTGCTGGTGAAAAGTTTAGGTCATTTTCATCTAACTTTTTCATTCAGCCTTTTCAGCACTTCCAAATAGTAAACTTGGTTGGCTGTTTGTCCAGTAAGTACAAATTCATGATGAACAATCCCTCTGGTATCAAAAATGATTAGCAACATCCTTTTGATTCTTGCTTTGGACTGATGGAACTTCTTTAGTCATGGAGAACTGGCTGATTTCCCTTGTGCACTTTGACGCTTTGTTTCAGGGTTGTATCGGTACATCCATGTTTCATCATCAGTGATAACGTGGCCCAAAACATCATCTTGCCTCTTCAAAAGGTCTTGGCAAACTTTGACTCTCCTTTGCTGTTGTTCATCAGTGAGCTCCTTCGGGACCCTTTTTGCACACATCTTTCTCATGCCAAGATTTTCAGTTAAGATTTTCCAAACTATTTCTCTATCAGTATTTACGTGGTCTACTATGCTACTCACAGTCAGCCAACAATTTTGATACACAATTTGACGAATTTTTGCAATGTTTTCATCAGTTCTGCTCATTACTGGCCACCCTGACCTCTCTTCATTAGTGACGTTTTGTTTCCCCTTAGAAAAAACATTTAATCCATTTCTTCATGACATTATCCCCATAAACTTGGACTAACATGTCCCTGATTTGACTTCCACTCTTGCCAAGTTTAACAAGAAATTTAATGTTTGTTCGTTACTCTAATTCAAGCTCTGACATCCTCACGATGGCACACAAAAACACACAACAATGAATGCTACTTAGCAAGACACTGCCACATGTTGACATGAACACAGCTGTGAGACACTGATATACCAAGGTTATGAAACCTTACCAAGCTGTTTGTGCAATGCTGTCAACATAAGCACAGGGTAGCAAATTTGCGAACTTGTCAGACCTCATATTCATACACTTTACTGGTTTTGCATCTCTAGAGAATTCAGCCTAAGACAGTGTGGTACAAGGACCAGAGATGAAGTTTGAGCAAGAGGGTTTCACAGACAGAGGTGTTGGGGGGGGCGGGTGTTGTACCTATGGAACAGTCATGACTTCTACCTTCTTTTCTGGAACGGTAATCACATGGGGTCATTTGGGAGTTGGAGTGGACATCCCAATGGGGGCTGATACAGAGGTCTTGGGAGTGGTGCCTCCGGGAAGTGGCCTCTGGGCTATGTTGAGGATAAACATGCTTTGTGCAAGGTCTTGGGATATAGAGTTAGTATCCACATGCAGCACCTCTTAGCTTCATGCATCCTATTCATCTTTCTTATCTTCTGTAGTATAGTGGGACATACCTAGGCTCTGCTCACACTTCCATGGGCCAGGCATGGGTACACACTAGGCAGTGAAAGTCTACCTGGAATGCACCCATAGTAGAGGCTTTGCAGGTCCTACAAGAAACTTGGGGTTGTGGTACCATAGACTCACCTGAGAGGGTCAGGCCTGGGTCAGAGTTCCTTGGGCCTGGGAGCTCCTCCACCCCTATGTGTGGAAGGGGCAATCAGAAGAGAGCTTGAGCAGCCTCCTGAACCCAGGATCAGGCTCAAGGTGTCTAGGTTCACGGGCATTCCCGCACTGGGCAAATGCTTACTCAGCACTAACTTCCAGATCTCCAAGGGACTGTCCATGTGGGAAGAGCAGCAAGGAGGCTGAGGGAGACTGACTCAAGTTGAGTAGGGAGTGGGATCACCTATGAGAGTCCCCTCCTCAACAGAAGGAGTGACGGGAGACCCCAAGACCTGAGGTTGACTGGACAGGTGTAGAGAGAGGGATGGGACTGCAGTTATTCGGGGATGGCTTGGAGGTGTGTACTCAGTTTTTCTGAGAATGTGTAAGGTGAAAGGATTGTTAAGCCCAGAAGCCTGGTGAGCCCTGAGTCTCTGAAATCCCAGTCCTCTATGGGGACTGATACAAAGCCATTCATTAACACTTTCTGGGACCCACATGTGTGATCGAAGAGTGCAAAGTAGGACGGTTTTGGAGGAAAATTTTCATCCCTTCCACAATGAAGGACTAGGACAAGACTTCCTTACATACAGACTTACAGGTGCGGTCACAATATCTGATCCCTGTGACATGAGGGCCAGCAGCCCTGAGTGGGCCCATGATCCCCACCTAGGTGGCTGGGGCCATCAGGACAGAGCAGGTGGCTGAATCTAGAGTGCCTCTGCCCTGCTCAGCCCAGGCCTCGCTCGTCTTGGTTCTCTCGGGGTGTCACAGCCTGAGTGCTGCAGGGATCCCAGCCTTCCCCAAGGAGCCTGAGGTTCTAACAGCATCTAAGTATCCCACGTCAGGACAAAGATGACCTGGATTTCATATAAAGCTGTGCCACCCACATGCAGCATGCTGAGCTGGGGCTGCTAAGAGACACTGGTGCACGTCACTGTCCTGTGTGGTTCCTGATTCATCATGGGCATCCATCTGACTCTGTTCCTTACTAGCAGTGGCCCTGAATCCAGGCCTTCCTCTACTCTGAGATGCTTACCTCCCCAGACTCATGAACCCAATGGGCATGAATGAAACCTGCAAGTGCTTGGGGGGGCATTGGGTGCCACTTCAGGACACCTGGTTTATCAAACAGCTGGATGGTTTCCCACTTCCCAGTGTTTCATAGCAGTTTCATGGTTAAAGAATGTGACTGGAGCCATTCTGAGGGCTGAGTTCCAGTTCCGCTCCTTTTTAAAAACTGTGCACTAGGTCAAAGTTAGAGAATATTGAATTCATGTTTTATAGCCTGTACCTATAGTGGCTCATTCCCCATGATCCGACAGCATTCTGACTTCTACCTCGTGTTCCCCATTTCCTTTCGTCCTGCTCCTTCCTTTCTTCTCATCTTTGCTTTTGGGAAAATGTTGGCCTTTTTACCATGTATAATCAATTGTTCTAGAGTGTATTTCTCTCAGGTGTTATTATTTGACAGGCTTCTCTATTGTTTGGCTATATGGTAGTCTCCGGGAATGGCTTCAGTTCCAGATCAGAGGGTGTCTTAGCCCATAGTCTGGAAGTGCCTCCAGTCCCTGTCAGACCAGTAAGTACGTTCTATTTTTCTGAATTTGATCTTTTGTTCTCCATTTTTCTCCCATTCTGTCTGGGTCCCTGTTTTGATCCCAAAGTGGTTGGTTGTGGTAGCTGGACAGCACCTAGTTCTTCTGGTCTCAGTCATGTAGGCTGTGGTCTATGCAGTCTTAGCCATCTAGCACTGCTATAACAGAGGTGCCACAAGTGGATGGGCTTAAAGAGAAATTTTGTTTTGTCCCAGTCCAGTGGGCTAGAAGTCCAAATTCAGGGTGTCATCTTCAGAGGCAGGCCTTCTCTACTAGTTGAGAAGGAAGATTTTTGTCAGCCTTCCTCTGGATTGGAAGCCTCTGAGGCGCAGGGACAATGCGCTCAGCTCCTGGCATTGCTCCTTGGTGGTGAGGTTCCCAATTTTCTGGAGCTCGTTTGTATCTCAAAAGACTCCCTCCAGGCACAAAACCACCTCACACATTGAGTCCTGCCTCTCCAACACAACTGCTGCCCACCCACCCTCATTAACATCATAGAGGCAGGATTTACAACATGGAAGGCATGACAAAATACCAGGAATCATGGCCTAGCTAAATTCCTACAGACTTTTTGGGGAACACAATTCAATCCATGCTCCATGATCCACTAGCCCTTTGGACTAATTGCTCCCTAGAGTCTTTTTCTTCACTCACTTGCTCTGGAGACAGGAAGAGACCAGTAGTGGTATCTTAGACACTTTCCTGAAAGCTTTGAAGGACTCATCTACTCACCAAAGCAGGACTCCACCCACTACTTAACAGCAGCAGGGCCTTAGCACATACCAGAAACACTCGTTTTTAATATGGGGCCAAGAGTATTTGCTTATGGGATTATGAGTAAACACACACGAAGGGCATAAAGTGTCCTAGCAGAAATAACCAGGACTGCCTAAGTTGCAGAAAGCAATGCTGGAAAGACGGCAGAGGTGCCTGAGGGGGTGACTGGAAGGGAGCCCCAGAGGTCCCCAAGGTCCATCATTGACAGGGGCACTAGTTCCCAAGTACATTCAGGGGTGAAGTCACCATGTTTATGCTTAGGGTATCTGCACTCCCAATCTCTGTGTAATACTTTTTACAGAAACCCATTGCTGTTGATTCCAATTCACAGTGACCCTACAGGACAGGGCAGAAGTGCCTCAGGATTTCCAAGGACTATGCAGAGTTTCAAAGTGCCCACCTGTTGGTTAGCAGCCAAGCTTTTAATCACTGTACTGCTAGGGCTCTTTATACAAATGTGTTTTTAAAAAGTGCTCCTGGGAATTCGTAAATACTCTTGGGAGGTCTTCAGACCTACAAAGGTTATGCAAATGGTAGGGTCCAAGCCTATTATCATTAAGGAGAAAATGGAAACCCCACTGATATCTGAGAAGAGCCACCGAAGGGTTACAGAAGGGAAGTCAGAAGCACCAGCCTAGTCTAGGGATCTCATGACCATGCAAGGCTTCCCATTGGCTTCTCCCCAAACAGTGAGGCTGACCATCCACAAGGTCCCACTGAAGGAGCAAGCCTGGTGCCTGACCCATCCCAGGGCCTCAGTGTCTACCTCCAAGAGGCAGAGGGTGAGTGGGGGTCCCGGTGACCTCTCACCAGTGCCATCCCATCCTAAGGACAGTGGGATCATACCAGGAACCCGACACCCTGTGTGTCCAAGTTGGTTTCACTTCTGTCCAATGCCCAGCCTTACCTTGGCCGTCTGGACCTCAAGGCCTATCCCCACCGACCCCAGAACCTCCAAGAAGGCTCAGCCCGTCCCTGGAATGGGCTGTGGAGCTGCCTGAGCCTCCAGTCTGCAGAGCTCCTCCTTGCTCCCCTTGCCTCCCACCTCCACCATCTCTTGAGGGTGTCTCATGCACCAGTCCGCTTCTCTTCCCGCTGGATGCCTGGTGCTCTTTTTTCCCTTCTATCACCTTGTGATGGCACCCTATCCAGGTGGGTGGCTCCTGGCTCATCCCTGTCTCTGCCCTTAGAGGGTCTTTCCCGACAGTGTCTGCCTCCCAGAGTCCTGACTGCAAGCTGGGATCTGCATCCTTCCAGAACCCTCCCTCTTCGTGCCTCACTTGCTCATCCAGACCCCAGGTTACGGAACTTCTCTCTGCCAGCACCTCCTGTAGAGAGAGGTCCCACCTCCTTTCCTGGCTAACTCACAAGACTACACCCCTTACAACCCCCCCACCCCCCATGCAGAGGTTCTCAACCCTAAGGACACCACTCCGCAGAGCCCCCATCCCCTCAGCACATGTCCTGCTGAACATTCCCACCTACTCAAATTTCCATCTTTACCCTTTCCCAACTGCCTCATTCTGGGCTCCTCTCACGCATTCCTCACCCACAGGCCACTGGTCACGGTCGCTGTGCTCCACTGCCCCAAGTCACTAGTACAGTCTGCCTCTCCTCGTGCTGTCCGCTGCGTGTGAACCCCCACCGCCCTCAACTCGCCACTGCGAACCCACACTTTCCTTTCCTAGGTCTCCGTTCCCTCCCTTTCCCCCCTGCTCGAGGTAGAGGTGTTCCCAGGCTCCTCTTCCCGACACCCACACACAGGTCCCGCCACTCCGCGGGCCCGGAAGTAGACAGAATCTCGGCGTCCGCGGAGCGTCCGATCCAGCAGGAGGCATTTGCCATCTGCCGCCCAAACCACGGTGTCCCTTAAGGCCATCTCCCCGCCTGCTCTCCGGACGCAGTGCACCCGCGAGAGCCTGTCACTGGACAAGGGAGTCTCTCTTCTGACAAGGTAGCTCCTGATCCTACATTGGGGTTCCTCACTGCACAGGGGGCTGCGGCTCCTGACAAGACACCCCTCACCCTACAGGGGGCGGTGTGGAACCCCGCGCGTCTCCCGAACTCGGCACTGCAGCTGGGCAAATCGCGAGGTGCACGGTGCAGCACTGCCAGGCGCGAGCTCTGGGTGAGAGCCGGGACGCTGTACCCCACTCTCAGGGCCCCTACGACACAACGCCGACCAGTCGCAGCCAGGTAGAATCCCCAGGCCCTCCGAGCGCAGCCAGCACAGCCCCCAGCGCGCCTCCACAGACTCCACGGCAGCGGAGGCGCAGCCCCTGGCGCCTGCCGCCCAACGGCTTGTCCCAGCGTGCCCCGCGCGCCGGGAAGGGGGGGGGAAGATCGGCCCGGAAGTTAAGGCGGCCCGTGGGCCCCTCCCCGGAAGATAAGGCGGCTCGAGAGCGCCGCGTTTCCTCTTTCATTCGCGCTGGTGAGCAGGTAAGACGTGAGAGTGGAGCTTTGGGGTCGATACCATCCGCTGCCATCCGTCGCCCTGGGGCCCGCGGGTGACCTTTTGTGACTCTCCAGTTGGGGCGCTAGGGCTCATGGCCGAGGCTGGAGCCAACGGGTGGACCTGGGCTGAGGGGTGGGAGCTCTGGAAGCCGCGTTTGCTGGTATGCTGGGTCGGCCAGCTCGCTGACGGGAAACATCCTCCAGACGCGCCGCCATGGGCCGCGTAATCCGTGGACAGAGGAAAGGCGCTGGCTCCGTGTTCCGCGCGCACGTGAAGCACCGTAAGGGCGCCGCGCGACTTCGCGCGGTGGACTTCGCCGAGCGGCACGGCTACATCAAAGGGATCGTGAAGGTGCGGGGCGTGGGCCGCTGGGCGGGTCCGGGAGGGGCTGGGACGGTCCGTTGGGGGCTGCTCTCACGCACCCTTGGCCTGCAGGACATCATTCACGACCCGGGCCGCGGCGCCCCACTCGCCAAGGTGGTCTTCCGGGACCCATACCGATTTAAGAAGCGGACAGAGCTGTTCATCGCAGCCGAGGGCATCCACACGGGCCAGTTTGTGTACTGCGGCAAGAAGGGTGAGCGTCGCAACTGGAAGGATGAAGTCAGGGGAGGATGGAGGGTTGTCGGAGAAACCTTAGTTTTTTCTGAGGATGCTTAAGTGGCCAAAATGGACCCAGAGCGGCACTTGAAGAGCTGCGGAACTGCTCACCTGGAGCTGTTTTGGCCATTTAGCGGGGCGCCTGGAGCGAGAGGGTTAAGGCGGCCAAGGCGCTGCACCGACCTGCGTGTTTTGCCTCTCAGCTCAGCTCAACATTGGCAATGTCCTCCCGGTGGGCACCATGCCTGAGGGCACCATCGTATGCTGTCTGGAGGAGAAGCCTGGAGACCGGGGCAAGCTGGCGCGAGCCTCTGGGAACTACGCCACTGTCATTTCCCACAACCCCGAGACCAAGAAGACCCGCGTGAAGCTGCCCTCGGGCTCCAAGAAGGTCATCTCCTCGGCCAACAGAGCTGTGGTCGGTTAGTGGGGGCTGTGGTGAGGGGGGCAGCGGGTGGATTGGAGACCCCCAGCCTCGATGAGCCTCGGGGCTCAATCACTGGAGCGCCCTAAGTAATCTGCAAGTGGTTTTAACCTGAGAATTGGCATGATGGTAGTAGCTGCCCAAGGGGGTTAGTGTTGTGTGCGAGGCGTCGGTTGGAGAATGTAATGTGATCCAGCGTGATGTAATTGTTGTAGAGTCTTTTACAGACTTGAAAGGTTATAGGTTAAAGCCGTGCGGTAACCGGGAAAGGGGATTTGAAGCCAGATTTGCGCACCCACTTGGGTTTGAATGTGCCACGTCGTTATGCACCCAGGTGGCTGAGGGGCATCTTCACAGAAGGGTCTACGTGGCCGCTGTGTCGCGGGAGGGGGTGTGTAGGGATCGCCTTGTGATGGCAGATGGCCAGGAATGAGAATTGACCCAGAAAACTTGGAAGCTCACTGAGCATCCCAGAAAAGGCAGTCAGGGGCCCTGGGACAGGTACTGCGGTGGAGTAGACAGTTTTTTTGGTGGCTGTCAGTTAACTGAGGTTCTGGGGGACAGCACGGGAGACTCTGAAGAGGCTGGTTAGTGCAGGGGGCTGCCAGCAGAGGGGAATGTGTACCTCGGGAGGACCTTGACTTGTGATGCGTGTCCCTGAGTTACCTGCTCTTTACCAGGTGTGGTGGCTGGTGGTGGCCGCATTGACAAGCCCATCCTGAAGGCAGGCCGTGCCTACCACAAATACAAGGCCAAGAGGAACTGCTGGCCACGTGTGCGGGGTGTGGCAATGAATGTGAGTAGAAGGGGCTGAGAGCCTGGGTGGATGGTCCCCTTCCCAAGAGCACACTCCCCTCCCCCACTGTAGGGGAATGACTCACAAGGGGGTGCAGTAGTGTACTGGTTTGTGGTCTCAGGTAGATTTCTCCTGTCCCTGAGCCGTGGCAGGTGAGGTCACCTACGCTAACACTGTTGTCACCTACCTGCAGCCTGTCGAGCATCCTTTTGGAGGTGGCAACCATCAGCACATCGGCAAGCCTTCCACTATTCGCAGGGATGCTCCTGCTGGTCGCAAAGTGGGTCTTATTGCTGCTCGCCGGACTGGACGACTCCGGGGAACCAAGACTGTGCAGGAGAAAGAGAACTAGAGCTAGGGACTCAATAAAGCTTGTCCTGCCACTTAGCTGTGCGTTGTGCTTCTGGTTTCCGGTGAAGGGCCCCCACAGAGAGGATCTCGTTTGGGGGCTGGGCTGAGGTGTACCTTACGGAACAGTGAGGAGATGCTGTGATGTTTTGGAGGGGTGTTTTGGAGGAAAACTGCAGGGGGTGTGCTGGGGCCTGGAGAAAAGGCCTGGGGGGCAAAAACAAGGGCCTGCTGCCCTCTGGCTTGAGCCAGTGGGTTGGCCCTGTTGTGCTGATGGGTTCTGAAGAAGGTTTTACAGAAAGGAATTTGTATGCACAGAGTTTGGACTGAGCCCAGTGTGAGAGTGGACCATTGCCCTTCCTAAGCCACTTGTCTCTCCTATGGCCAGGACAGGGATCACAGCCATCACTTGTCCAAACACAGGGTGCACTTGGCCCTGCAAGGATGCTGTTGCAGTGCCTGCTTCGCAAATCATGACATGGCAGTGTCGAGGGCGCACTGCTGGGCTGGGCACATGTGCAGAGAGGACTTTTGGCTGGTCCTGCTCCAAGTGGTTCGGTGGGGGGCGGTGGGGGAGAAGGAAGATCAGTTATGGTTTTGCCTCAGTGTCCTTCCTGTTTCCCTGCTGGTCACCCGGAACAAGCTGCAGCTGAATGTAACAGGGCATCAGGGTTCACTCAAGCCACCTTATCTATTCCTGCCTCTTCTCTAGTACAGCTGTAAAAGGTGAGGTTAAGGTCTGTGATTAGGGGCATGGGGCATCCGGAGTTTAGTAGAGGGCTCTATAAAGACCTAGACAGATGTACACAGCTGATCCAGGAATGCAGGTAGCTTTGGGAACCTAACCCAGCCACCACTTAGCTACCAGTCCTTGTACCCTCTCAGTTAGGGTGGTGGGTGCTCCTTGCTTTTTTAATCACATCTCAGCCAGCACCCTGGTTCACCTTGGGTACTTTTAATGGCAGGGTACAGTACTGACACTATGGCCACCAACACCTGCATATAGCAAGAGTAATGAGGTGCCAGTAGGTCCCTGGTCACAAGCCTCTGGCCCCGCCCTGCTGCTAGGTCTCCGCAAGGATTTCTGAAACTCCTGGTAAGATACCCCGGATCTGGAGTTGTCCCTGCATTCACCTGTTAGAGTGGGGGGGATCAGTACTGGAGCCCCCCCATGGGAGTGGAGATAAGGGGAATGTAGCATGTCTTAGTGCACCACCACCAGGCTGAACAGCATGGCACAGAGCATTGGTACCATCTGCCAAAGAAGCTAATCAAAGCCAGTGAACAGGACTGATGCTGCTCAGGAAGCAGGGGATGCTCGTCTTCTGGACACGATCTGGAATCCCTGCTCTGTCCCTTCCCACTTACAGCTGCTTCAAAACCAGTGCAGCTGCTCGTCCTGCAAGCTATTGTCCCTGACTGTTCATGACCACCCATGACCAAAAGTGCCAGGGATGCAGGCTGGAGGAATCTTTACTGGCAGGGTTCCTGTAGCCCAACTGCTGGTCCCAGAGCGTTATGCTTGAGAACAAGTTACCAAGTTTGTCACAAGGGAATATGCAGCTCCCAAGTAGGCCCCTACTGGGTGATAAGGCCACACTGTGCTGCCAGGCAGGTTCCTGTTCCTGGCCCCTGGCCAGCCCTCGTGAGCCTCGCTACCACTTCTCGGTCTCATCTTCCTGCTCCTGGTGGTACGGTCCTTGCTATCGTTTGTCAAGTCACCCTACCCAGTGGTCCCCACAGCGCTAGGACCTTTGGTCCACAGTGCTGACCTCAAGCTCAGCGCATCGTTCACATTATGAGGAACCTGGGTTTAGAGAAAGCAAGTGCAAAATTTTCTTCCTGGGACAGAGACTTCTGGAAGGATGGTGAAATGGTGACCCTGTCCCTGAATAGCCATGGCTTTTCTGTTTCTTTATGGACAAAGTGGGCTGAGGCCTTGGCCAAGGGAAGCTTCAGGGAGAGAAGTCAGAAAAGGCTCGCTCTAGGAGAGGAGACAGCTGGGCCCGACATGGCAGGTGACAAACCTTGGAAGCACTCACATGGCATGTGTGGATGAAGGAGAAAGAGCCCAGGAGCTTTTGGGATGAGGTGGTTCTCCCCTCTGGGTGTGAAACTTGCATGTGCGCTCATGATTAGCAGACTCATCAAGCTAAATGAGTGTAAGGGCCCCTGCAAGGCTCTGGGCTCAATTTGTGTACATAAACATATATATTTTTCCTTGAAGCCAAGCCCTACAAAACCTGGATTCTCACTTTCTGGAAAATATGGAAGAGCTGGCAGAAGAAATTAAAATCCCATAACGCAGTAAAGTGATTGGCTGCTAACCAAAAGGTTGGAAAATTGAATCTACTAGCCACTTCTTGGAAACCCTATAGGGCAGTTCAACTCAGTTCTATAGGGTTGTTATGACTCAGAATCAGCTTGACAGCGATGGGTTTTTGGTGGGGGTTAATCCTCAGGTGACTACTGCCAACATTTTGCTATCTTTTATCTTTGTTCCATTTATTTCCTGCGCCCTCATCCAATTGACAGGTCAATATTTGCACTGCTCTTGGACTGTAGGAGTTGACTTCCCACCTGAGGCTGCTGTAACAGAAGATCGACCCTAACTGATCACCGAATCCAAAAGGATGGACAGGATTTCCGAAAGTCAGACAGAGTTTGAACAAGCATGGTCATGGGCAGGACCTGGTGACAATGAGAGCATTCCTCATGTGGCTGTTAGTGGTTCCAGTTGTCCAGCCCACCTTCCTGTGCCTGCTGCTGCCCCACTGACAGGGCAAGACCCTCTCGCTTTCAAGCACAGGCGCCAGGGCTTTTGGGGCCAGCTGAGTTTGGCCTGTGATCGTCTCTGCAGACCTGGGCACTGCACTTCAGAGTGGGGGGCCCTGTTCTGGGTTGGTGTGCAGGACCTCCCAGGGATCAGCCAGCAGGGGCCTCGTGGCTAGACTCAAGGGGACTGGAGACAGGCTGGCTGCCTGTGGAATGTCCAGGAGGCACTGAAGGCAAGATGCACTACAATGGACTTGACCTCTTAAGGGTAGACAGCGGCCTTTGAGACTTTTCTCTAGTTAGTGTCAGTACTGAGCACATTCACTGCAGTGGGGGCAGTGAGTTCAATAAAACAGACTTCTTTCACTAGTAAGCATTTACCTAATATCTTAGGAACACAGGGTCTTGGGGGAAGGGTGGGGTTACACGAGTCTTGATCTTTGGTTGATTGAGGTCACATCAACTGCTCAGTAAAGCTCATAAAAGGCAGTTACTATAACCTCTCTGCTCTGGGTATTGGGACTCATGGCTCCAGATTGCTACTTAGTGGCAGAATTCTTAACTTACAGCACTGTGATTGATAGTTTTTCAGAGACCCTGTAAGGGCTCTGAAAATCCTGGTTGCCTAATGGGTAAGTGCTATGGCTACTAACCAAATGGTTGGCAGTTCAAATCCACCTAGGGCCATTATGAGGCAGAATCAATTGGCAGGCACTGGGTTAGGTTTTGGTTTTAATGGTACTTCAGGGAAACCCTAGTGGCATAGTGGTTAAGTAATATGTCTTCTAAGCAAAAGATTGGCAGTTTGAATCCACCGGCCACTCCTTTGGAAACTATGGGGCAGTTCTCTGTCCTACAGGGTCACAAGTCAGAATCAACTCGATGGCAATGGGTTTGGTTTTTTGGTTTGAGTCTTTTCTGATACTCATTTTGGTCTTTCTTGTATTTGTAATGACCTCTTGCTTTCTTCATCTGTGATATCCTTGATGACATTCCACAGCTCATCTGGTCTTTGGTCATTAGAGCACAGTGCATCAAATCTGTTTGTGATACGTGCATTTTCATTCCATTGTAATAAAAAAAAGAAAGGAAAAAAATGTGTGAGATAGTCTCTCAATACAGGTTGTACTTTGGCTCTTGTGGACTTGGTCTAATTTTCTTCAGTTTCAACTTGAACTTGCAGATGAGCCACTGATAGTCTGATCCGCAGGTGGCCCCTGGCCTTGTTCTGACTGATGACACTGAGCTTTTCTGTCATCTCTTTCCACAGCTGTAGTCAATTTAATTCGTGTGTAATCTACCTGGCAAGGTCCATGTGTAGAGTCACTCTTTTGCAAGTCAGTGGTCTTGCAAAATTCTATCATGTGATCTCCAGCATTTTTTCTACCACCAAGGATGTATTTTCCAACTGTTGATTCTCCTTCGTCTCCAACTGTCCCATTCCAGTCACCAGTAATTACCAGTGCCTTCTGATTGCATGTTTTATCATTTCAGACTGTAGAAGTTGGTACAAAAAAAAAAAAAAAAAAAAAAAAACAACTTTGATTTCTTCATCTTTGGCTTTAGTGGTTGGTGCATAAGTTTCAATAATAGTCATACTAACTGGTCTTGTAGGCATATGTCTATTGTCACTGACAGTGTTGTACTTCAGGCTAGATCTTGAAATATTCTTTTTGATGATGCATGCAGTGCCATTCTTCTTCAAGTTGTCATTCTGGCATAGTAGACAACCTGATTTTCCAATTCAAAATCCATATCAGCTCACTTCAGTTCACTAATGCCTAGGATATTGATGTTTATGCATTTCACTTCATTCTTGATGATTTCTAGTTTTCTTAAATTGATACTTTGTACATTCCATGTTCTGATTATTAATGGATGTTTGCAGCTATTTCTTGTCATTTTGAGGCATGCCACATCAGCCAATAAAGGTCCTGAAAGCTTGACTCCATCTGTGTCTCACTAAGGTCAAGTCGACTGTGAGGAGGCAGCTCTTCCCTAGTTGTATTTTTGAGTGCCTTCCAACCTGAGACTCATCTTCTGGCATTGCATCAGGCAATGTTCCACTGCTATTCATAAAGGTTTTCACTGGCTAGTTGTTTGACATTCAACCATTTAAGGAGGTCAAATATGCTCAGGGACCAATGGTACTGAAGGAAGAAATCCAAGCTGCATTAAAGGCAGTGTCAAAAAACAAGGCTCCAGGAGCTGATGGAATGAAAACTGAGATGTTTCAACAAATGGATGCCTCATTGGAAGTGCTCACTTTTCTATGCCAAGAAATTCGGAAGACAGCTCCCTGGCCAACTAACTGGAAGAGAGCCATGTTTATGCCTATTTGCAAGAAAGGTGATCTAATCAAATGCAGAAATTATCAAAGAATGTCATTAATATAACATGGAAGTAAAATTTTGCTGAAGATCATTTAAAAGGGGCTACAACAGTATATTCACAGGGAACTGCCAGAAATTGGAGCTGGATTCAAAAGAGGATGTGGAACCAAAGGTATTACTGCTGTCAGATGGATCTTGGCTGAAAGCAGAGAATGCAAGAAAGATGTTTAGCTGTGTTTTAGTGACTACGCTAAGGCATTTGACTGTGTGGAGTATAATAAATTTTGGATAAGATTGCGGAGAACAGGAGTTACAGAATAATTATGCTCATGAGAACTCTGTACACAGAACAAGGAGACACTGCATGGTTTGAAGTCAGGAAAGGTATGCATCAGGTTTGTATCCCTTCACCTTACCTGTTCAGTCTGCACACTGAGCAAATAATCTAAGAAGCTGGACTACATGAAGAAGAGGAGGGCATCAGGATTGGAGGACTCATTAACAACCTTGATCATGTAGATGACACAACCTTGCTTGCTGAAAGTGAGGAGGACTTGAAGCACTTGCTGATGAAGATGAAAGACCACAGCCTTTAATAGGGACTACACGTCAACACAAAGAAACCAAAAATCCTCACAACTGGACCAATAAACAACATCATGATAGAGAAAAGATAGAGTTTGTCAAGGATTTGATTTTGGTTGGATCCACAATGAATACCCATGCAAGCAGCAGTCAAGAACCAAAATGCACACTGCATTGGCCAAGTCTGCTGCAAAAGACCTCTTTAAAGTGTTGAAAAGTGAAGGCGTCATCTTAAGGACTAAGACGTATCTGACCCAAGCCATGGTATTTTCAGTTATGTAATAAGCATATGAAAGCTGGACAATGCATGGGGACGACAAGAAACACTGAATCGTGGTGTTGGAGAAGAACACTGAAGCACCACAAACAGCTGAAAAAATCTGTCTTGAAAGAAGTACAGTCAGAATGCTCCTCAGAAGCAAGGGTGCTGAGACTAGATCTTACATACTTTGGACACGTTGTCAGAAGTGATCAGTCCCTGCAGAAGGACTTGTATTTTTGAGTGGTAAAGAGGGAACGGAAAAGAGGAAGACCCTCAAGGAGGTGGATTGACACAGTGGCTCCAACAATGGGCTCAAGCACAGCATTGTGAGGACAGAGCAGAACTGGGCAGTGTTTCCTACTGTTGCGCACAGAGTTACCAGGACTCGGAGCCGTCTCCGTAGCCTACAACAACAATGCGCACCCAAACCCTGCACCGGCGCCGCACTCGGAGCGCCCGGGCGCTGTTTGCAGCCCGGTAGAGGCGGGGCCGGGCTGAGACGTCACTTCCGGCGCGTCTCCGATTGGCGGGCGGGCGGACGGGGCGGGCGGGCCTTTGTCCGGTGGCCGCGGGTTTGCGGCGCTGAGGTGAGTGGGGGCCTGGCGCGCCCGGGAGCAGAGGCGGCGGTGGGGCCTGCGGCGGGGATCGCCGCTCCCGCGCCACCCGCCCTCGAGTCCTCGCGTACCGCGATGCTTCGGGCCTGGGCTTCCCCGGCCGTCGTCGACACCTCCGGCCCCGGCCCCAGGGTCCTGCCCACAGATCCCTCTTCCAGCTCTGGAGTTGCTCCCAGAGGATCCCGTACCGCGCCCGAGGTCCCTCCGGGAGGATGCTCTGCGGATCTCTGCCTGTCGCCTGGTGACCCGACAGCCGCGCGCTCCCCTCCAATTCCCCTCCAATTCCCCCCAACTCTGAAATCCCAGTTTCCGAAGCGGTACCGGCCTTTCCCGTGCATACAGGCCCGGGGCCGTGTGTATTCCTCGCCCGCTCCCTTCCCCTGCATTTTTTCTGTGTAGGGCTGGGCTGTCACCTGGCCTCCTGGGGACAGTGAATGCCAAAAGACGCTCGCACGCTTTTCCGTCAACATGGAAGTCGCTTGGCGCGCCCAGGTATCAGTGGTCCTCCCCTTCGCCGCGGACCCTCTTGCCTTGAGCAGGCAGTTTTCCTAAAACACGTGTCCCCTGAGATGTCCTATTTCTTGAAAGCCGACTCTTCACACCAGCCAGCTTTCTGGTTCATGTTTTAAAGGCGTTTTTAAAAGGTCTGAAGCCTTTTCATTTGCCTCTTGTTCTTACGTGCTTGTTACTGTGCTTAGGTAAAGGCACACGGAGCAGACCAGTTCTCATTAAACAATCAGTGTACACACTGCTTTGCGACATTGGTTGCCAGCCCCACGACATGTCAACACTCTCCCCTTCTTCACCGTAGGTTCCCCAGGACCAGTTTTCCTGTCCCCTCCTGCTTTCTCGTCCTCGCCCCTGGGCTGGCGGCGCGTTTGGTTTTGTCTCATCGTGGGCTGAAGGGTGAACCTCAGGAGGGACCAGTTACGGAGCTGTAAGGGTGTCCAGGCTGTAGGCTCAGGGTTTGTCTGTCTCTGTCAGGCTAGGAAGTCTGGTCTTTTTGTGGGGGTTAGAATTTTATTCCACACTTTATTCCATTTCTGTACAGGACTCTGCTGTGAACCCTGTCAGAGTGGGCAGGCACTGCACAGCGGGGTTGGACTCCGTCTGGGAGGCTGTGATAGCTGTGGTCCGTTTGTCCTTTGGACTATCTGTCCCTTGGGTCTTTGGCTTTCTTCGTTCTGCTCCAGATGGAGTGAGACCAGTGGAGTATCTTAGATGGCTGCTCACAAGTTTTTAATACCCTAAATGCTTCTCACTAAGGTGGAATGTAGAATGTTTTCTTTATAAACTCTGTTACGCCAGTTTAGTTAGATGTTTTCCAGGATCACAGCCCCCCAGCCCCCAGCCCACTGATTTGGTCCCTCAGGACTTTTTTTTTTTTGTGATATATATCTTTAAAACTGTGTACGTTTTGGGAAACTTAAAAAATAAAAGTACATAGATTAACAAACACAAGTAACTGGGATAGTCAGGGAAATTTATAGTCCAAGTTAATTTTTCATACAGAAATTTATACATGTTTCATGTGACCCTGGTTGTAATCCCTATAATGTGACAGTACACTCCTTTCCGCCCTGAGTTTGCCGTATCCATTTCACCAGCTCCTGTCCCTCTCTGCCTTCTCATGCCACCTCCGGACAAGAGCTGCCCGTTCAGTGTTGTGTGTCTGCTTGCACTGTTATTTTATGTTGTATGGTGCAGTCTAACCTTTGTCTGAAGAGGAAGCTTTTAGTTTTAGTTCTGGGTTAGCAGTCTGGGGGCCATGTCTTCTGGAGTTCCTCTCGTCTCAGACCATTAGGTCTGCTCTGTTTCATGAAGTTGAGTTCTGTACCCGCTTTTCTCTTGCTCTGTCAGTGACTTTGCCATGTTCCTTGTTGGGGTGGTCACTGGTGGTAACTGGCCTGTAACTCTTCAAGCTTTGTTTTTTTAAGAAAAGATTACTGTTAGAATAAAACTACTCTTAGTCCCACTGTTCCCCCGTCCCTTTTCAGCACCTTTTCTTATACCTCTCCACACCTAATCTTGTGTTTGTCTTTTGAAAATCTGCAGGTGTATCATACCATGGAGTCCTGGTGGTGCAGTGGTTAAGAGCTACAGCTATTAACCCAAAGGTTAGCAGTGTGAGTCTAGCAGTTGCTCCTTAGAAACTGTATGGGGAAGTTCTCCTCTGTCCTATAGGGTTGCTATGAGTCAGAGTCGACTCTATGGCAACAAGTATGTCATATGATAGATATTGTACACTCACTATTTAAATTCAATGTCATATCAATGTATTGTCTCCTTGACAGTGATGTGGTTCTCTCATTTCAGCTGCTGTGACCAGATCACAGTTTATTTGTGTGTCCCCTTGATGTTGGAGCTTGAAGTTGTTTCTCAGTTTCATTCGATAACATTTTTGTGTATCTCCTTGTGTGTGTTGGCAAGCGTTTCTACAGGGTACATACCTAGAAACAGGGTTCCCGAATAAGAAGTATGCAAGGTTTCAGTTCTCACAGCTCCTGTCAAATGGATTTCCCAAGTTACTATAGTGTTTATAGTCCTACTGCATGCTGAAAGTCTCCAGGGTTCTTCATACTATCAGTAATAAATACTATTATAAAGTGTTAACTTTCTCCAGTTGGGGAGAGGAACCATGCAATACTGTTTTAATTTGGATTTCCTTAATTCTTACAGATACTGAAAATCTTTTTAGATGTTGACTAGATAGTTGAATTTCTTTGTTTAATTATCAAGGTCATATCTTTTGTTCATTTTTAAATTGAATAATGTATTTTTCTTCTTTTGGTGTTCTTTATATATTTTGTATACTTATCCTTTGTTATGTATGTTAAAAATACCTTTTTTCAATCTGAAGCTTGTCTTTTAAGTTAAGGGTGTCTTTTGTTCATAAAGTGTTTAAAAATGATTTTTCTGGTTTTTCTGTACTTTTAATATACAAGGTCTGACAATGAAGTTCACGAACTCATCCTAGAAAAAGTGACACATACTTCATTGCTTAATATCACTATGATTAGCTTCAAAGTACTCCCCTTGGGAAGCTATGTACCAATGCCAGCGCCTAGTCCATGCTTCAAAGGAGTTTTGGAACTCTTTTTCTGGAATGGCCATCAGAACTGCCATCGTATTACCCTTGATGTCCTGAATGTCATCAAAATGTCTCTTTTCCGTATTTTGTTTTTCTTCAGGTTACAAAAAAAGTCATTGGGGGCCAGATCAGATGAATAGTCAGGGTGTTCCAATACAGTTATTTGTTTACTGGCTAAAAACTCCCTCACAGACAACTATGCAGTTAAGTTTGTAAACTTGCCACCTTGCCACCGTGTGCAGTGGCCATTCTAGGAAGAGCTCCAAAATTGCTTTAAAGGGTGGACTAGGTGCTGGTGTCAGTGCATAGCTTCCCAAGGAGAGTACTTCAAAGGTGACTGTAGTGATATTCAGCAATGAGATTATGTAGCACTTAGGACCATTAATTTCGTGGACCTAATTGTCAGACTGCATATTATTTTCTTCTAATAGTTTTTTTTTTTTTAAAAAAAGAAAAACGTTTAGGTCTTCAACCCACCTGACATACATTTTCATGCACAGTACAAAGCAGGAATCCAATTTTATTTTATTTTTCCTATGGAAAACCAATGGTGCAAATGCCATGTATTCAGTAGCACATCCTTCCCCACTGCCATCACCATTGCAGGTATGTCATTAACATATGCATAAATCTATTCTGTTGTCTTTTTACCTGTGCTAGTAACTCACTTTTCATTACTGTAGACGTAAAATAAGTCTTGTTATCTGGAAAGGCAAGCCTCTGTCTTCCTTAGTTGTTATTTATTGATTTATTTTGGCATTGCCTTGGCTAATCTTGGAGACTCTAGGGTGTAGTGGTTAAGTGCTACGGATGCTAACCAAAAGATCAGCAGTTCTGATCCACTAGGCGCTCCTTGGAAACTCTGTGGTGCAGTTCTATTCCTGTCTTACAGGGTTGTTACAAGTTGGAATCAACTCAACAGCAATGGCTTTGGTTTGTTTTTTGGCTAACCTTGGATTACTACTTTTTCATGAGATATTTAGAGTTATCTTGGTTAAACTTTGTGTTATATGCCCTATTGAAATTTTGACTGTAATTGCATTGAATTGGTAGATCAATTTGAGGAAAATTGGCAGCTTTATGATATTGATCCCTTCCATCTATGAATATTGTCAGTTTATTTATTTCAGGTGTTTCTCATGTTCCTCACTACAAACATTTTTTACTTTTGTCCATAAAATACTTATATGTTACTGTTCTTTTTACAGTTGCTGTGAATTTCAGTTTGGTTGCTAATTGCTAGTAGACAGGAATGGTATTATGTGACTGTTTGATAGTCTTGTATTTTCTATGTGGATGGTTTTATCATTCTCAAATAGTGGAAGTTTCATCTCTTTCCTTCCAGTCCTTGTTCCTTGTACAGGTAGTGCCCAACATAATAATGTAATTGAAGTTCCAATAAACTATACTTACAACCATCCTTTTTTTATGATATGTGTATTTTTTTATATTTGCATGTATGTATTAAAATGTAGGAAACCCTGGTGGCATGGTGGGTTAAGTGCTATGTCTGCTAACCAAAAGGTCAGCAGTTCACATCTGCTGGGTGCTCCTCAGAAACTCCAAGGGGCATTTCTAATCTGACCTCCAGGGTTGCTATGAGTCAGACCCAACTTGACAGCAGTGGGTTTGGTTTGGTTTTTTATTGAAATATAAATGTAAGTTTATGTGTAATGTTTCCAACCCCCAAAGACAAAGGTCAGTTTACAAAGATACTGATAATAAAAGGTGACAGTGATGAAAACCAAAACAAATACTGAGGGACTTGACTTACATCGGAAACGACTTATAATGCACCCATTTGAACAGAACCCCGTCATAGTTGGGAACTGCCTGTACTTCTTTTTCCTTGACTTGACATATGGTATTGTCATGAGTCAAGATCAACAGGAAGGTAGACTGTGGAACTGCAGCGGTGAGAGGGAGCATCTGTGTTGTCGTCGACTCCAGTGGGAATGCTCCTAATATGATACCACTCAGTGTAATGTTTGTTACAGATTTCTAACAGACTTTATCAGAATAGGAGCCATTACCTTCTATTCCTGGGTTGCTAAAATGTTTATTTTTACATAGTGGACATAAGTTCATTTTTGTCAGATGTTTCTTTGTTGAGATGTAGCCCTTTCATTGATTTTCTAAAGTTGAATTTTCCTTGCATTCTGGATGTGAAACTTACTCTATCCTTAGATACATATGTTACTAGTTTTTAAATTATACTGTTTAGGCTTTTATTTAACCTTATGTCTTCATACTGCTGTTACTTGAATTGCTAACATTTTATAAGGATTTTTGCAACTGTGTTCATAAAACGGAGTTGCTTCTATTATATTTTGTCTGGTTGTATAAACCTCATGGAATGAGTTGGGAAGCATTTACTAGCACCTCCCCGCCTCCCGAAGCAAATCAAATGTGGATAAGAATGTTAGGGTTCGGATTTCAAGACGCAACACAGTTTCTTTTTGAAAGTTAAGTTTTATTAAAAATGTGGCCAGTAGGAAAAAGGCTGGTGCACCAGGGATGCACTCCAAACTATGCAGAGCAGGAGGCGACCCCAAGCTTCTCTAGCATGCAGTATTTAAGCCGTGAAAACCAAAAAGCAGGGAGGGGGAGCTGTCCTCTTCATTGATTGGCTGAGGCCACCTGGAATTTTCGTAGGTTTTAAATAGTCGTCAGTAGATGTTTTTGTAGATTGTGGTCAAGGGCCTAGGGGTTATCTGCAAGGCTGTTTCCAGGCTTCAAGGCTGTCTTCAGGCTGTGTCTTGTGACAGATATTTTCTTAAGGACAAGATCACTCTGTGGTATTTCCTGTTATTTTCTGCTAAGTTGCTTCCTGGGGCCTTCTAACTGCACCGAGGCTCAAAATGGAGTCACTTATGTCTCATTTCAACAAAGAATATCTGTTAATTAAGAGATTTGTACTTTCCCCCTCCAGAAAACTACCTGAGTCTTCCACCTCTTGGTTGAGAGGAATATTTGACTACCAGTTCAGTTTATTTAATGGTTGTTGTCTGTTCTGACTCACAGTGTGCAGTGAATACCTAGGCCTGCACGGTCTGCACAGTCATTATTATGTCTGAGTACCTTGTTGCAGCCATTGGGTCAGCTCATCTCATTGAAGGTCTGCCCCTTTTTTGCTCAGTCTACTTTACCAAGCATTATGTCCTTCTCCAGACACTGGCCCTTTGTGGTAACATGTCCAGTGTATGCAAGACAAAGTCTTACTACCCTCGCCTGTAAGAGCCATTCTGGCTGTAGTTCTTCCAAGATACGTTTGTTTCTTCTGCAGCTCTGTGCTATATTCAGTATTCTTTCCAATGTTGTAATTCTAAGGCATCATTTCTTCTTCATTCTTCCTTATGCATTGTCCAGCTTTCGCAAGGTGTCCGAAGTGAATGAAAATACCGTGGCTTGTATTAGGGGCACTGTCGTAGTTATCTAGTGCTGCTCTCAGGTTGAAGGCCTTAACAGAGAGAAATATATTTCTCACAGGCTAGTATGCTAGAAGTCCAAATTCAGGGCATCAGCTCCAGAGGAATGTTTTCTGTCTCATCCCTGGGGGAAGGTCCTTCTCGTCAGTTATCCCCTGAACTAGGAGCTTCTCTGAGCAAGAAACCTGGGTACAAAGGATGCACTCTGCTCCTGGTTCATCTCTCCTGGTGGTATTAGGTCCCTATTGCTCTGCTTGCTTCCCTTTTGTTTTATCTCTGGTAAGATAAGAGGTGGTGCCGTCTACAACCAAGGGAAACTCCCTTTATACTGGATCAAGGGTGTGTCCTGAGCAAGGCTGTGCAATCCCACTCTAATCCTCTTTAACCACAGGCAGAGGTTGTGATTGGTAACACGTAGAAAAATCAGAAAATGGAGGACAATGACATGGTACTGAAAATGATGGCCTGACCAAGTTAACACATGTTTTGGGGGACAAAATTCAATCCATGACATGCACCTCAATCTTCAAAGTGACGTCTTTGCTTTTTAGGACTTTGAAGAAGTCTTTTGCAGCAGATTTGCCCAATGCAATACATCGTTTGATTTTTTGACTTCTGCTCCCACAAGTGTTGAGTGTGAATTAAGTAAAAAGAAACCCTTGACAAGTTCAGTAATTTCTCCATTTGTCATGATGTTATTGCCTGTTGTTGTTAAGTGCTGTGGAGTTGGTTCTGATTTATAGTGACTCGATACAAAACAGAACGAAATACTATCAGGTCCTGTGCCATGCCTGCAGTTGTTGTTATGCTGGAGCACGTTGTGGCAGCTACTGTGTCAGTCTGTCTTGCTGAGAGTCTTCCTCTTTGTCTCTGATCCTCTGCTTTGTCAAGAATGTCCTTCTCCAAAGGTTAGTCCTGCGCAATAATGCATCTGGTGTCAGATGTAGTCTGCTGTTCTTGCTTCTAAGGAACGCTTGTTTCTTCCGAGACAGATCTGTTCGTTCTCTAACACCACAGTTCAAAGGCATCAATTCGTCTTGTCTTCCTTGTTCATTGTCCAGCTTTCACTTGTGTAAGATGTGATTGAAAATACTGTGGCTTGGGTCAGGGACACCTTAGTCTTCAAGGGAACAGTTTTGCTTTTCAACACTTTTAAGAGGTCTTTTACAGCAGATTTGTGCAATACATTGATGTTATTGTCTAGACAAGTTTATATTTGCCCCGGCCCGCGGGGCATATCAGCTGGGGTGACCGGGGAGGAACCTGTGAAAAGATAATGGGACAAGGACACGAAGAAATGGAGGCAAGACAAAGTTCTGATCAAGCCTCAAAGGTTTTATTTTTTGCAGCAGATATATATATACACAGCAGGAAGGGGGAGGATTAGGAATCGGGTGATATCTGGTGTAAGGCACTTGGAGTTTTATGATTTGTTAGGCAGGATGCCTGAACAGTGACGTGCAGGTGGTGACGTGCAGGTGGCTTCCACGCACGCACGTTCTCAAGGACTTCCACGCATGCGCGTTTTCAAGGACTTTCCAAACTTCCTGTTTTTCGGGGCCTGAAGTTTTTCAAGGCTCCTGACATCTCCCTTTTTGTTTTATTTTGGGAGGTGGGCTTTAACCGGGAGAGGGAGTAGTGACCTGGCTCCTCCCATTGTGGTTTTCGGCTCTTGGTATCTTTTTGGGGAGGAGAGGCAGAGCCTTTTTCATGTTTTTTAGGATAGATACCAGCCAGGTATGCTCCAGGGAAACGTAGAGGAGTTAATGATAACTTTCCCTTGCAATGCTTTGCTTCGCACTCATCCCGATACCCATACCTCTCTTCCCATACTGGCAAGGAGGTAAGCATGCCTCTACTTTCATGCTGTCCCCTTAGGGAGGAAGTTGGAGTATCCTCTCTGGCGGCATACTCATCGTCAACTGCCAGGCGATGATAATGGACTTGGATAGGTTTAGCCAATGCTGAATCTATTTGTTGCTTGATGAAGCTCATCGGTCTCTTGAATGCCCAAGGGCCGAAGGACAGGACTAGCAATATACCTAGAACAGGGCCAGCAAAACTGAGAAGCAAGTTAGTGAGCCATGAGGTCCCGGGAAGGCCAAGACTGAATGGTCCTTGATTGGCCTCCCGTTCTCGCTGTCTTTGGTGTAAGGGATAATAAGTTGATCAGGGTCTCTGCCAAAATGTTGGCGGCTCTTTTCTCAGCCCAGTCTTATAAGTCTGGCCACTAAGGAAGGGTAGGTGAGAAGAACCTTAGTTGGAGTGGAAGATAGATGTATCCACAAGAGGGGACCATCTTGCCACAAGACTCCAGTGGGTGCATGAGGTGTAGCACAGATAATAAGAGCAAAAGGCCGTTCATAGGCTATGAAGGTAATCTGTTGTTGTTATATAGCTATTTCGACAGTGTGAAGAGCTTCTTTTGCTTCAGGAGTGAGGTAACGGGAAGAGAGGGGGCTGGAATCTCCTTGAAGGATGTCAAACAGTGGTTTTAAATCTCCCGTAGTAAGTTTGAGATATGATCTAAGCCAATTAATATCTCCTAGGAGCTTTTGAAAATCATTGAGCGTATGCAGGTGAGAGGTTTTTAGATTGAGTTTTTGAGTGGTGATTTGATTATTATTTAATTCAAAACTGAGGTAATAATAAGGATCTGCAAGCTGTATTTTGTTTGGGGCAATCTGAAGTCCGAGGGAAGTTAGTTGACAAGTTAGGTCCTGACTGCACCTAAGTAACTCAGAGCTGGAGGCCCCCGCCAGCAGAATGTCGTCCATGTAATGAATAATATAAATGGAAGACCACCGACGCCTAAGAGGGTCTACAGCCTGAGCAACAAATTTTTGACACAGAGTGGGACTATTGGCCATGCCCTGAGGGAGAACGTTCCACTGATAGCGCTGCATCAGTCCTTTAAAATTAACAACTGGGAGGCTAAACGCAAAATGCTCTCTATTGAGTGGGTGAAGAGGGATGGTAAAGAAGCAATTTTTGAGGTCAATAATGATTTTAAAATAGTTAGCTGGAAAGGCAACGGGGGAGAGAAGTCCAGGTTGAAGAGCCCCCATTGCAAACATGGTTTTATTAATTTCTCTGAGGTCCTGAAGGAGTCGCCATGACCCATTTTTCTTTTTAATCACAAATATAGGAGTATTCCAGGGAGAGGTGGTTGGTTCCAAATGTCCAGCAGCTAGCTATTCCTGCACCAACGCCATGGCAGCTGCGAGTTTTTGTTCAGTTAAGGGCCATTGATCTACCCACACTGGAGACTCAGATTTCCACTTAATTTTATCCGCGTGGGGTGCAGGGACGTCAATGACCGCTAAGGAAAATTTTCAGTTCCCAAGCCTGAACGATTATTTTTAGGCGTTACAGGAAGAGGCTGTTTTATACCCTGATTGTTTTTTCCCAGTCCTTGTCCCGGTAGGAAACCTAGGTTAAGCATCTGTTGAGTAATTACTTCATTTGGACTACACATGATGACCCCTAGTTGAGATAAGACATCACGACCCCATAGGTTGACAGGTAAACCCGGAACAATGAAAGGTTGAACCTGTCCTGAGTTACCCTCAGAGTCCTTCCAAGTAAGAATTTTTGAGCTTTGTTTAGGGTTGACAGACTGGCCAATGCCTTCATGATGAGTTACTGAGGCCTTGCAGGGCCAGTTGGAAGGCCAATATCTAACTGATATTACAGTAGCATCTGCCCCTGTGTCCACTATCCCTTCAAAAGCTTTACCGTCTAATTGGAGGGTGAGTCTTGGCCTATCAGGGGTTACTGGTTGTACCCAATAGGCGTCGGAAGACTCAAAGGCAAAATTCAATCTAGTGGACTGTATGTGTTTGGTGGGTGTGGAATCTAAGGGAAGCAATATAAGTTGTGCTATTCTTTTTCCTTTTGGAATGGACAGGGGCCCCAACGGAGCCGAGGCCAAAATAGTGATTTGCCCTGTGTAGTCATTATCAATGACCCCAGGGATGACATGAAGGCCGGCCAACGAGGAGCTGCCACGTCCTAAGATCAAACCAAACATTCCCGGGGGCAGTGGCCCATAAACCCCTGTAGGGATGAGCTGAACACCCTGATCGGGCACTAATATTGTATTGGTGGTGGAACAGAGGTCCAGCCCTGCGCTTCTGGGGGTGGCACGGCAGAGAGAGCTGATACTTGTCTTTGTGTCTGCTTCTGGGGGACGAACCTGACTGCCCCTAGGTTCTGTCCCGAGGGCGGGGCCAGGGGCTGGCCCCGCTGGGAGTTTCCCTGCTTTGGGGGGAGGGGCTGACCGTTGATATCAGTTTTAGAATAACAATCAGCAGCCCAATGTTTACCTCTTTTGCATCGGGGGCATACTGAAGTAGGAGGTCCCCGATGCTGCTTATTTATGGGACACTCGCGTGCGAAGTGCCCAAGCTGTTTGCAGTTAAAGCAGGGTTTTTGTTGTTTATTTTGATCAAAGCCTTTAAGAGCAGCCCCTATGGCTATTCTGATGGCATGTGAGGCCCCTATGCCTGAGCAGAGTTTAACATAATCAGAAAGGCTACCACTGCGGTGGGGTCTTAGAGCCTCTTGACAAGCAGGATTAGCATTTTCAAAAGCCAGATGCTTGATGAAGGCGCTGTCGGTCTCTCTCACTCCAACCAGACGCTCAGCAGCGTCAGTCAGGTGGCTGATGAAATTACTGTAGGACTCATCAGGGCCCTGGCAGATTTTTGCCAAAGAGGTAGTGGCTGAGCCCTTTGGGGGAAGACGCCTCCAGGCCTTGAGGCCGGCATTTTGTACTTGTGCCAGTAAACCGGGAGGAAAATCTGCTTGTTTCTCATTAGTATCATAAGGAGGCCGCCCCAGGAGCTTATCTCTTGTCCAAGAACGAGATGTTTTATTCTCATGATTACGCTGGGCGGTTTCTCTGCAATTTTCTGCAAAATCAGTGCGCCAGAGTACAAAATCGCCCCCAGACAATGTGGCTCGTGCCAGAAAATGCCAATCATTAGGGGTTAGCCACCGATCGCTTAGGCTTTCAAGTATGGCCAGGCTGTAGGGGGCAGTAGGGCCATAGCTATTAACAGGCGCTTTTAAATCTTTTAGATGTTTGAGGTTTAGGCGGCAGTATTTTTGTTTGTCTGAATTGCCTTTGTCTGAAGTAGGATTTTCCTCATCAGAGTCTCCTCCCCCTGAGCCTGGACTCTCATCAAGGTCACTGGCCACCTCCTCCTTCTCAACCTCAGGCTGAGGCCTTTGACTACGTGTCACAGGAAATGTGAGAAGAGGATCTTTGAAATTTGAGCCTCTGGGGTTTTTTTTTGAAACCTGGCTGAGCGTTGTGGAAGCAAGCGCTGTCTCAAGGGCACAGATTTCTTTCACAAGCTGCAGATGTTCCCGTTTCTGAGTCAGCAGTTCTCTTAAGGAGGAGATTTCTTGAGTGAGGGAGATTTTTGCCTGCTGAATGGGGTCTGAAACCGCAATTGTGCTGTGCTCTGGATTAAAGGGGGAGGTGAGGGGAGCTGAAGGACCTTGGAGGTATGGAGGAGGTTTTAGAGTTTCATTGGGGGGGCGCGGAAGGCGGGGGCAGTGAAGGCCCAACGGTCACCGCTGCCCTGGTATTGCGCAGTTTGTTTTTCTAATATCTCCCGATTCTCGGGGGACAACTGACCCGCATCAGGATCGTCTCTAAAGGGTTTTTAAGATGGGTAAATAGGGCTAGGTGGGTCAGGATTTGTTTGAGGGATTTCTTTTATATCAACTGTCTGAGGCTCCTCTGAAACTGTTTGAGGCTCCTCTGCAGAAATTAGTCATAGTAACACGAAGTAACCGCTAGAGCTAGAGCTGACCCTCTCGCCTGCCCCCACACACCCCCGAGGAAATCTTTAACGCCCTGTTGCTTCACAGGGGAGCTAAGGGCAGACATCAGACAAGAAATTAAAGAAATGTACTAAATCTTTTTTTTTCCTTAGCCTTAATTCTTCGCATCTTGAAGGAATCCCTGATTCCTGTAAGGAAGAGCTCGTGGGAGTTCAATTCTTGTCCCATTTTTACTCACCTGTACTTCTCTTCAGATCAATCTCGCAGGTCGGCTAATTCTGCGGTGATCCAATCCGAGTCTAACTCACGGGTCAATACCTCGTGGAGACTCAAGGCGAGCCTAGCTCACACCTTGTGTGGAGGCCCAAACCGAGCCTAGCTCACACCTTGTGTTGAGGCCCAAACCGAGCCTAGCTCACACCTTGTGTGGAGGCCCAAACCGAGCCTAGCTCACACCTTGTGTGGAAGCTCAAGAATTGCCCGGCCGGGGCTTTTCAGGTGGTCCTCTTCAGCAGCTCCATACCCTCGGCCCCCGCGCTGGGCGCCAAACTATGCCCCGGCCCGTGGGGCGTATCAGCTGGGGTGACCGGGACAAGGACACGAAGAAATGGAGGCAAGACAAAGTTCTGATCAAGCCTCAAAGGTTTTATTTTTTGCAGCAGATATATATATACACAGCAGGAAGGGGAAGGATTAGGAATCGGGTGATATCTGGTGTAAGGCACTTGGAGTTTTATGATTTGTTAGGCAGGATGCCTGAACAGTGACGTGCAGGTGGTGACGTGCAGGTGGCTTCCACGCCCCACGCGTTCTCAAGGACTTCCACTCGTGCGCGTTTTCAAGGACTTTCCAAACTTCCTGTTTTTCGGGGCCTGAAGTTTTTCAAGGCTCCCGACATATATTATTCTTGAGTGTGTTGTCCATTTTATCTATTTTAAATTGTTTTTATAGTTATTTGTAATATTATTTATAAATGTCTGTAACTCTAATTCTCATATGTTATGATGTTATAGTCAAAGATAGTGAGGTCCCCCAAAAAGGTTTTGTGTCATTCCTATCAATGTTTAGTGTATTTGAAACTAAAACTGAAAAATTTAAAACATTAGGATATATAATCACAGAGGCCATCCCCCATCAACATGTGTATGTAAACTTGGAAGACTCCAAGACTCCGCTGTATAGTTGTAAGAGAATAAGAGTGACAGAGCAGAACCATCTCAGTTGTTACGAAAGCAAGTTTGAGCATGCTGAACCCCAGGGCTCCAGGGCCACCTGCTTGTGGAATCTGAAATGCCCCCCTTTCTTCTTGTTCTTAACAGCCTGTGCTTTGCCATCTCTTTTTGTCCTTAATTGGATTTGCCATATGTTTGTGTATTTTATTGGCATTATTCAGATAACCAAAATTTCAATTGTTTTCTGTTTCTTTAAATCACGTGTTTGTTAATTTTCTTCATTGAATTACTTTATCTTTTCTCGTTTCTTGTTGAATGCTTAGATCATCCTGTTTTTCAGTCTCATGTTAAATTCATTAAGTCTGTACCTTTTTATTAGCCTTTGTTTCCGTTTTCATTTTCTATGTTGTTGTTTTTTTGGGTTCCTTGTATCATATATTTCTAGAATAACAACATGGTTGGAGAATGTTTTGCCAGATGATATCAGCCTTGGGAATTTGCTGAGATTTCCTTGGTTGCCTGGTACATGGTTACTGTTTGTGATAGTCAACGTGCATATTGAAAATGTGTGTTTTCTATTTTTCACGTGTGGGGTTTTCTACTTGATCTCCTCGTTTCTGGAAGAAGTATGTTAAAAATTCCTTATTCCAGAGAAGAGTGTGCCAACTCCTCTTTGGTAGTTCAGTTAACTTTGGCTTTAGACATTCTGAAGGTTTCTGGTTCGATACGGACATGTTTATAATTATTATAGCTTTTTGGTGAGTTTTCTTGTTAGTATTAAATGCAGTGTCTTTGTTCCTATTAACGATTTTTGCTTTCATTTCTGCTTTGATTGGTATTAGAGCTAAACTATTAGAGCTAAACCACATGCAGCAAAATATGTGAAGCTTACAGGTGTCATGCCAAGCAGAGCAGAGACTCATCAAGTTTAAAACAGGCCTCCTGATCTGTGGGACTGGCAGTCAGGATGGAAGCTCATTGTTTTGCTGCTGGAGGTGGTAACAGCCAGGGCACAGGGTACCCTGGAGCAGGTCGTTCTCTTTCCTGATCTGGGTGCTGGTTATATAGGCGTGTGCTGTTTGTCACCTCTTCTATAAACCTTGTCACCTCTTCTGTGGAAATGCTGTACTTCAGTAAAAGGCTTAAAACATGTGGGAAAGGTATATAGCTGTAACAGCTTTATTTTGCTTAGTGTTTGTCCAGTCTGTTTTACTTGTATTCAGCCTTTCTGTTATTTCATTTTAAGTCAGACAGCTGTATTTTGTATAGCTAATTGGAGACTCTTGTGCTTCTAAGTGAGTTTAATTCTTTTATATTTCTTAATATTGCTCGTGTGTTTGGACTTAACTTCTGCTACTTATTTTGTGTTTTTTGCACTCTATACTTTGTTTCTGAGCCCTGGTGGTACATTGGTTAAGAGCTTGGCTGCTCATCAAAAGTTGGTGGTTCAAATTCACTGTCCACTCTTTGGAAACTCTATTGGACCGTTCTCTTCTGTCCTGTCGGGTCACCTTGAGTGAGGGTCCCCTTGAGAGCAATAGGTTTGGTTTTTTTGGTTCACACTTTATTTTTTACATTCTATATGCTGTTGACATTTATTTCCCTTTCTCCCTAAATGCTTAACAATCTCTCTGTACTCTGTCATATAAAGTGAATGAGTCTGTCTGCCTTCCTCCAGAATGAGACAGTGTGCTAGGGAAGAGGAGGAGGAGGAGAACCTGATGGGGTAGTTGAGTTAGGCAACCATCCATGTGGGCTATGTAGACAAGGCTGGGAAGGGGAAGCCAAAGACAGAGAGCAGAGTCTTGTGTGTCTTGAGAGGTGGGAGACATGTAGTAGAGATGGCCTGGAACAGGGATCCTGAGGCCTCCTGTCTCAGAACTGGCTCTGAGGATCGGTAGAGGCTGAGGGAGGCAGTGCCCTGGGACCAGCCTAGAGTAGGCGGTGCCAGGAGGGACCACTGAAGGCTCAGGACCATTGAAGTCTCACAAGGGGGTGGAGCTGTGAAAGAAGGGTCCAGCTGGGTCTCCACATGTTCCTTTCTTTCCTCTCAGTTCCTGTGTGACGGGGTCCAGCCTGCAGCCCCTGGAATATCCAGGGCACCTGGTGATGGCAGCAGAACTCCTGTTTGCCCAGCCGCAGGTGAGTGGCTGTCTTTTCTAGAGTGTGTGAGGTCTCCACTGAGAGCTTCCCACCTTGGTGAAGAGTCGGGTGTCTGGGGTTCTGACAGCAGAGAAGGGATGGCCCTTCAAGCCCTATGCTGCTACATCTGGCACACTTCTGCGGCCCCCTACCAAGGGCTCCATACTGGGCTGCAGCAGGGTCCTGTCATTCCAGGCTGTGGTGACCTTTGAGGATGTAGCTGTGCTCCTCTCCCTGGATGAGTGGGGTTGCCTGGCCCCTGCTCAGAAGGATCTCTACAGGGATGTAATGCTAGAGACCTACCGGAACCTGATCTCTCTGGGTAAGGCTGCTACCTGAGACTCAGCTCTGTAACTCTTGGGGACCAGAGCCTTGGCTGGGGCTGGACAAGGGCTTAGAGACTTCTCATAACCGGGATCTGGAGAGGGCTTGATGCCAACCCTGATCCTAGGCCTAGGCTGTTGTAAGGAAGGACAGGTAAAGGAGGAAGCCTTCCCTGAGCTCCTAGAACAATCTCTTTGCCTCAGAGAGACCCATTCTGAGGAGTATTTCCCACTATAGTGGTGTAGTGGTGAAGTGGTTAAGTACACCGAGAGGGTGGCATGATCAAATCTGCCAGGTGCTCCTTGGAAACTCTATGGGCAGTTCTACTGTGACCTATAGGATTGCTATGAGTTGGAACTGACTTGATGGCATCTGACAACAGTGGAGAGAGCTCTTAGTCCCTGAGCTCAGGGCTTCATCTTCTTTAGTACTCTCAGCCCAATATTGAGTTCCCCCTCCTAGAGCGTGTTTAGATATCCCTGTCTTGACCCCTACAGTGCAACTCTAGTGTTCGACTGGACTGGTTCAGCCCATGCCCTTTGTACCAACGCCCAACTCCATTTACTTCCCAGGAACAGGATTTGCAGGCCCCAAACCTGGAGTGATCTCACAGCTGGAACGTGGGGATGAGCCGTGGGTCCTGGATGTGCAGGGCACCAAGAGGAGAGTTTCAGGTGAGTGAGGGGTAACTGCCACTCTCCCAGTTCAGCTGCTGAATAAGCATTTGTTGGGGCCCAGGGTATCTGGCTAAGACTCAGGAATCTGTAAGAAGATACATCAGGGCCAGCCCAGGAGGGTTAAGGGAGTAGCTTCTGCCCAAGCCTGTGACAGTCACACTGTATCAGCTTGGGTACCTTTAAAAGGGATCGTCTCGAGCTGTCTTGGAGTTTGGGAAGGGGAAACATTGGGGGAGGAGATGTGGGAAGGGAGAATCTGTCAGCTAGTTCAGAGAAGGATGAATGGTTGCAGGGGGAGGGCTGTTCTGTGCGGGGGGGGGTGTTCAGCGTTATCTGCCATAATTCATGCCCTACAAATAGAGTTAGAGAAGGACACAATGACGGAGACCATTGCTTCATTCTCTGCTTTTCTAAATTAACCCACCTGGTGATTGTAGACCATTATGGAAATGTGAGGGAATACCCTTCACCCCAAATCTCATTACCTAGAGACAGACACACTCTAGTAGATGCCCTGCTCTGTCTGCTCTAGCGTGGTCTTTCTTATCGTGTGTAAACACTGCTCATTGACAGAACTGTGATTCCGTTTGCACTATTGCGTCATCTACTTTCTTCACGAAATGGTTTTCCACATCTATACAGGGGTCTTGGTTGTCGTTTGTTGGCACAAGCATGGCAGTGCCAATGGGACAATCTTTCGGTAGTTTTCACTGCTAGAGATGGTTCTGATGATCATCATACACATTTATCTTTTTGGCGGTTGTCAGATAATGCCCTAGAGGGAACAGCTGGCTCAAAGGACTTGAGTTTTTCTTCTGTAAATTTGCTTATTTGAATATAAATTCCTACAGATATGGTAGAAACCCTAAATTTACAGCTTGTGAAGTTTTGCCAAAAAGCATGCTCTTCTTAAGGCACAGAACATTTCCAGCTACCAGAAGGCATGGCACTTCCTCTTGTCATCCTCATTGTACCCCCACAGGGCCCCATCTCTTTATTCAGTACCTGAGTCATGTGTGTTGCTCTATTGAGCAGCATTCTGTGTTGTTGCCATGTGGTGTTGTTTTATGTCAACATGCCACAGTTAATTTTCCATAATACTTGTGGAAGACATCTGGTTGTTTCTAGTTTAGTTTTTTTTGGGGGGGGGGCATAACTGCTGTGAACGTTCTTGTGTATGCCTTTCTCGATGCACAGAGTATGTGTTTCTGTTATGTATGTACTCAAGAATAGAGTTGCTGGTCACAAGGTATGCGTAGTCTGCTTCAGACAGTGTGGCCAAGCAATTCTCCAAAGTGGTGGCACCAGTTGAAACTCCCAGCGCAGTGACTATGAGCTCTGTTTGCTGCCTATCCTAGCTAGCACTAAGTTATCTCTCTTATTTTATTATTCTGGTGGGTGTGCGCTTGTGCCACTCATGCTTTTAACTTGTATGTGTCTCAGGTATGCTAATTGTGTGTCTTCTGTATGCTAATTGTCCATTTGCAGTGGAAGGGTGGGTGGGATTCTTAGGAGTGGGAAGGGAACAGTGATGGAAGTAGCAGTTGTGCAGCTGCTTGTTTTTAAGACTCAGTGCAACAGGCATGGTGCTGGCACAGTGCTGAGTGCTTGATAGTTGTTTAGTCCTCTTTTGTTCTCATAATACGAGAGTCTCATGACCCTTGTTATTCAGATGGGGAAACGGAGGGCTACAAAGGTAGGTAAGATGCTCTAGGTCACTCAGCTGGCAAGTGGGGTCAGGATTGATCATAAGTCTTGCTGCTGGTTGATCTGTAAGGGGTCACACAGCAGGGCCTCACCTGGCTGCTTGTCACTGTCTTTTTGTCTTCCTCCTGGTAAATGCTGTATGGGAGAAGCTTGGCAATTGTGTGTGGAGTCAAGGAAGGAAAGAATAGAGATTTGAGGGCATCATGGAGCATTCTGTGTAGATGCCTTGAAGTTTGAGGTGCTTGTGGCTCACAAAGGTGGCCCCTCAGGCACATGGGGAGAGCGTTGGAAACAGATGTGGCTTGCTATGGAGAGCCAAGAGACCCCCAGCCTATTCATGCTTTCACCACTCCCTCTCAGGGTTGGCATGTACTTGGCCTTCTACTCTTCTTCGAAGGCTGATGGTTTTTCATGTTGTGGGGTAGATTAACTGTTGCATGGGGGCTTTAGATTTTCTTGGCCTTTGTTTCTTTGTGAAATGTCCTTCCTGATCTTGGGGGCTTCTCCTTGCTCTGGTCTCCTTGGTGCTGTGAAGCCTCCATCCTCTTTCCTTTGGGCGGTGGTAAGGACAGGCCTCCTACACTCCCTCTCAGGCCAGTTTTGTGAGCAGAAGACAGGCAGGCATATGGGCGAATGGTGAAAGGGCATAGATGGTAATCAGACCTGGGTTGAAGTCTTTGCACTGCCATGTAACTGTGGCCCTAAGTGAGGTCCTTAAGCCTCTGATCTCTAGGCAGTCATGTGTGTAAGACTGTTGTGACTTTGGAGGTGATGAGATTGCTTTTCTGTAGGTGGTAAGCAACATCTTCATTCCTTTCTTCTAGAGTCAGAACAAGTGACCCTTAGATGTTCTATTTGTTGTTTCAGATTGTGGGACCAGCCCTGAGTTCAAGGAGTTGACTTCAGGAGAGATGTTTAATGGGGAAAAATTGGATCAACTCAAGGGGATTACTCCCCAGGCACTTGACTCGGGAGAATACATTGAGTATGTTGGGGAGCTGGAGGAGTACCTGGAGAAGTCAGTGGAGCAGAAAGCCTCTAGGCCAATCATGGTGACTGGTGAGGAAAAGGGCCAGGAGTTGGGGGGAAGCTTCAGGTTGAGGTCAAGCCCTGTCCCAGATCAGAGACCTTACAAATGTGATATATGTGAACAAAGTTTTGAGCAGAAATCATACCTCAACAACCATAAGCGTGTACACAGATCAAAAAAAGCAAATATAATTCATGATTTTGGGGAAATTTACAATTCAAATTCAGTTGTTAGTGAAGATCAGAAAATTCTTACTGGGAAAAAATTGCATTACTGTAACTACTGTGGGAAAACCTTCAGGTATAGTGCCAATCTTGTTAAGCATCAGTGGCTTCACAGTGAGGAGAAGCCCTACAAGTGTGATGAGTGTGGGAAAGCCTTCAGCCAGAGCTGTGAATTCATCAATCACAGGAGGATGCACTCAGGGGAGATCCCCTACAGGTGTGTTGAGTGTGGGAAGACATTTAACAGGAGGCCCAACCTCATGAAGCATCAGAGGATTCATACTGGAGAGAAGCCTTACAAATGTGGTGAGTGTGGAAAACACTTCAGCGCCTACTCTTCCCTTATCTATCACCAGAGAATACACACTGGAGAAAAACCCTATAAATGTAATGACTGTGGGAAAGCTTTCAGTGATAGCTCGATCCTTATTCGACATCGGCGGACTCACACTGGAGAGAAGCCATTTGAGTGTAAAGAATGTGGAAAAGGCTTTACCCAAAGTTCTAACCTTATCCAACATCAGCGAATTCACACTGGAGAGAAACCCTATAAATGTAGTGAATGTGAGAAAGCCTTCATCCAAAAAACCAAACTTGTTGAACATCAGAGAAGCCACACTGGAGAGAAGCCCTATGAGTGCAATGATTGTGGCAAAGTCTTTAGCCAGAGCACACACCTTATCCAACACCAGAGGATCCACACTGGAGAGAAGCCCTATAAATGTAGTGAATGTGGGAAAGCCTTTCATAACAGTTCCAGACTCATTCACCACCAAAGATCACATCATGGGGAGAAGCCGTACAAGTGCACTGATTGCAAGAAGGCCTTCAGCCAGAGCACTTACCTCATACAGCATCGGAGAATCCACACTGGAGAGAAGCCCTACAGGTGTAGTGAGTGTGGGAAAGCCTTCCGGCACAGCTCCAATGTGTTTCAGCATCAGAGGATTCACCTCCGGGAAGACTTCTCCACATGACTATGAAAGAAGAGTCTGTCAGTGCAGAGTGCTACTGTGCACTTCCTCCTCTGTTACCTACCTCCCTCTATTTATTGTTCACACAGCATTGCCAGGGTGAAGGGACATTTGTTAATGAAAGAAAACTTTTCTTAATTCAAAAGTACTGCATGTTTATGTTAGAGAAATTAGAGGGAAAGATGAGCAGAAAGGGGAAACTCCTGGAATTCTCTTACTTAGAAAAAATAGTTTGCCACTGCCACTTTGGTTTGTTTCCTTTCAGACCACTGAAGAGAGTTTACAAAAAGAAAACACTGTTACATCCATTATTGCAGCTTTTCACCTTTGCTGTTTCTTCAAAACCAAAAAATTCACACTGCAGAGGATTTTACATATTTACATATTTGACATATTGTAAATTCATTCTTTTCTGTGGTACAACGTTGATAGTTGTCTTTTTAAGTAGCAGCGTATCCAATTGACATAGTCTATAAAACTTATCATTTGGACATATATTGTTCTACAGTGACTAATAACAGGTGTTTCATATATTCCTTTATGTTTTTAGGATAGATTCCTAGAAACAAGGCAAATGTTTTTAAGGACATTGATACATATATCCAAATGCTTTCTAGAATGGTTGAACCAGTATATAATGACACCAGCACTGATTTATTGAGAAACTGTTTATTGAGGGTATCCTGCCTGCCAGGAGGCAAAGCTGAGCACAGCCGTGTGGACAGACCATCTGATTTACTCACAGCTTTCCTGCACTGGACACTGCAGTTTAACCTCTGCTCACCAACTGAATGAACATGAGTCTGCAGCTGGAATTGTGTCTGCCTGACTCCTCAGAAGCTCACAACATCTCCATGTTGGTTTCCTTGAGAACCATCTCTTCTTTCGTGTCTTTTGCTCCATCACTACCTTTTGCCTCCCTACCACTTGCAACCTGAATGTTTTTTCAGATCAGTTATTTGAGAAGAACACTTGCTCTAGGGTGTGTCTTTATTCCATCAAGGTGATTGTCCCCTGAACCATTAGTGTCACAGGGAATTGGCCTTGTTGAAGTGAGCTGCTCAGGTGATGTCGACCCTAGGTGACTTACATTTTCCTGCAGCCCTGTGTGAAAGGGTTGGAGAGGTGGGGGTGGGGTGGGGAGTGTAGTATAAAGCATTTAATGGTATACAGTTGAAAAAAAAATGCTTGTTTTCATAATGCAAAACTCAGAGAAAATATGATTTGGCAAAATTTTCTTCGTTGTTGGAATTTGGCGCAGAGGGCAGGGGATCGAGTTTCCAGTCCATTTGGGGACTGGAGAGCACAGGAGGAAGAGTGTGTGTAGCAAACTGACCTGATGGGTCTGGATGTTTCCACAGGGTTCCTGTGGCTTTTGTAGATTGTGGTCATCTTTGGCAGTCACTCCTGGATTTCTGGTGGCCTGACAGCTTGCAGCTATCCTGTGGATGGGGAGGACTCTGGGGCCATTGAGGAACAGAGTTTTGGGACATCTCTTGGGCCTTCCATGAACATTCAGACTGACCCCGGAGTTGCTTTTACAAAGCCTGGACAGGGCACAGGGGCAGGCCAGTTTGTCCTTGGGAACAGGCAACCAGTCTGTGGTCACTTCCCTGTGCTGTCCCCGGCACCAACTCTCTGTACCTTGTACTCCTGAACATTGCTGTGGACGTGGAGGTACAGAGACTCTCCTCCCCCATGGCATCTGGATGCCCCATGCTCCCTATGCATCCGTACCCCTCAATGGTGCCCAGAGCAGAACTGACCAGTTGTGACCAATCCCTGTGGCCACCTGGGTAAATGCTCAGCAGCCAAACTCCACCTAGCCCCTCTGAATTAGTGATTCTCACCCTGTAGTTAAGACATCTTCCTGAATAAAATCTAGAGTCACCAAACAAAATGGTTTAGCCACTTGTGCTCTTGTTAAGAATAAGTCAAGTAGTTTTGAAGTAAGGTATAATTTATTATGTATAATTAGTAGGAGATAGAGAAATCATTATCAAGCACTGCCTGCCAGAACAAAGGGCTGAGAGTTTTATACTATGTAAGAAAAAGTTAGTCATAGTCTTTAAATTTCTGGGAAATAGCATGCCTATTTAAAAGGGCCCAGGCTGAGACTTGGCACAGAAGTGGATGTTGGACCTCTTGCTCCTAAATTGGGTCCAGCTACTGCCTACTGAGCTGTATTTGGTGCTTTCAGTTACTTGACATGAGTTCTTTTGTTCCAAAGCAGGACTTATTATAGACTAGAATCACCTTAGTGATCTGTGTAAGGTTGACTGTTCATATTCCAGTTTCTGGTTTTAGCTAACTCCTGTGAAAAACAACTTTTAGTGCAAAGATTAATAGGAAGCAGTACAACCTCAGGTATAGCTTTTTACCACAAGATAAGATACATGCCTCTTTGTGGCTGCCTGATACTTTTCTACTGTCTAGGGCCCTGTTCCTAATTGATATCGATCTCCCCTAAGAAATTCACAGTCCTCCTTCTTTTTTTTTTTATTTTATTTATTTTATTTTTATTTAACATAACTGAGTGAAAATGTACATTCACGTATAAATTTACATGCCCACCTATATGCAGCTTCCACTGCTCTCCCTGTGCGGTGACTGCACACTATTCCTTTCTGCTCCATACATGTCTCATCCTCCCAACAACCTCCTTTCCCCTCTTCTCCGTCCACTCCCCTTCCTCCAGCCAGAGGTCAGCAAGATGATATCCTGTAGATGTTTAGAACCACAAAGTGCTTCCAATATGTGGTCACTCTGCATTGCCAAGTCCAATCCATTCCTGTCCAAAGAGTGGACCTTTGTTAAAATTTATGGGAAAAGGCAGCATTAGGGCTGGGGGCCATGCTCTCAGAGGAACCCCAAAACTGCTGGACCATCAATTGAGGTCTTTTAGTGGAGATCTCATGATGCACCCCTTTTTATTCTTGTGTTGCCGGTGAGACTCCTCTCTTTGAGCTCCATCGTGGCTATCCCTGGTGGTGGCCGGGCACCATCCGGTTCTTCCGGTCCCAAGTCGATGTAGGCACCCACTCTTGTGAGTCTCTCTGTCTTCTCAGTTGTCTTTAGCGCATGTCATTTTGGTCCTCGGTGAGCATCCGTTCCTGCTGAGTTGGGACCATTTGCTGTGTCCTCGGATGGCAGCTTGGCAGCTTTTAAGACCCCAGACGCCACTCACCAATGTGGGGTGCAGAGAGCTCTCTTAGCAAAACGCTAGTTGTGCCAACTGGCCTGGAATTCACCGAAGAGCATGGTCCCCCGCCCCCTGCCCCAGCTACTGTATCCTTGCAGTATTGAGTCAAGATGGAAGGAGTACTCAAGTTATGCGGAAGTCCACTTAATGTTGTTCTTGTTTCTAATGTGTGCTATCACCGCTTTCTCCCAACTAGATTTCTAGTAACTATCTAAACTAAACCCTCCCCCCCTCACCCTCCCTCCCTCCCCTCCCTTGCAGCTGTCAAAGAGTCTTTTCTTCTATACACAAGTCTGTTTTTGAGGTCTTATCGTAGAGGTCTCATACAGTATTTGTCCCTTTGTCGCTGACTACTTTCACTCAACATAATGTCTTCTAGTTGAAACCAGGTCATGAGATGTTTCCTGGAATCATTGTTATTCTTTATCATTGCGTAGTGCTCCATTGAGTATATGTACCATAGTTTACCTATCCATTCTTCTATTGTTGGGCATCTGGGTTGATTCCATCTTTTTGCTATCATGGACTGTGCTGCATAAACATTCTGGTGCATGTGTCCGTTGGTGTGAAAGGCCTTGAATCTGTAGGATATATTCCAAGTAGTGGAATTACTGGGTCAAATGGTATATCAATATCCATGTTTTTAAGGAAGCACCAGATTGCCTTCCAAAGAGGCTGGACCATTCTGCAACCCCACCAACAGTGTAGGAGGGTTCCACTTTCTCCACAGCCTCTCCAGCATTTGTTGTTTTGTGTTTTCTGGATCATGGCCAATCTTGTTGGGGTGAGATGGTGTCTCATTGTTGTCTTGATGTGAATTTCTTTAATAACTAAAGATCGTGAACATGTGTGCATGTGTTTTTTGGCTGCCTGGATCTCCTCTTTAGTGAAGTATCTGTCCATCTCCTTTGCCCATACAGTCCTCATTCTTGATGAACTTGTGGGTAGAGGTCTCTTTTTCTGAAGCTACTTTCTACTGACATGGGGCATAGAGGCCTTAAGGTTAAAGGAACAAAATTCTTGCTCAGTCTGAGCTAAAGTGTCATATCTTCTCTGAATCTTGAAAGGCCTTTCATAGTACAGCTGTGTCTTTTACTGAGGGGGAATGGAATTAAATCCCCGGGCAGCCATCATATGGAGCTGGAACTTTTGAATCCTGTGGGATACAGATTTGACTAATACGTTACAAAGACAAGGACCAAAAAGAAGAAACAACCAAATGGCAACTAGTAGACCAACGATGGGAAGAAGCAGGTTGGTGATGGAAAGATGCTTTTCGCTGCTTGTCTTGTATTTGTTGTTCTTTTTTTACCAATCCTTGTTCTGTCTTTTTAACAGTCACTTAAGTCTTCCAACTGGCTTACAGGTGTAGAAATATTGATTTACAGAAGGCTTACTCAGGTTTTTGGGTGACAAGAAGGGTTGGACTCCAGAATGACGGACCCACGAACGACTTCTTTCAGCCTGAGAGTGGAAGGAGTTGTTAATAATACCTGGTATGAGCCGTGTGTGTGTGTGTGTGTGAGAGTTGATCTCTTGAGGTACCCTCTTGCCATGCTTTTTTAAAAGTACCAAGTCTCTTGGGTGGAATTTGAACAAATCACCTGTTGTAGATTCAGGGAGCATCTGATAGTCATATTCTTGGAGTGTCGTCTGTACACTCTTAGATTCGTGATGAACTGTAGCAGTTGTTGTGTTTGTTGATCTAAAAGATCATCAGCTTTTAAGAAAGACCTTTTCTGTGTCAGCTCAACTGGGCTCAGCTTTAGAGCTCTTTTAGGCTGTACTTAGGAACAATACTTGAGGTTCATGTCAAGAACGGGGACCATTTGGATCACCTAGAATTAAACATGAGTTGTTCTCTTAGTTATGACATCGTTTATTGTTACCTACTGAAATCTGGGTACTGTGTTTTTCTAATATTCCTCATGATGTATAACAGCCACCTCAGTAGGTTGTTGTACTGCCTGCAAAAGTTCTGCAATGAGATTATTATATTCAATAAGTGATATCTTTGAATTTAGAAGACTTCTTTTCTCCTGAATAGTCCCTTGAGCATGTGTGATGGAAAAGGAATGTGTAGAGTCCATGTATGTAAGTTTTCTTGTCTTTAGCATGTTGCAGTGCTTGAGTAAGGGGAATGAATTTGGCTTTTGGGGCAGAGTTTGAGGAGGTAGAGACTCGACCTATATAATGTTGTGCAACAGCATATCCTGCCCTGTGGATGCCCTCTTATACAAAACTGCTTCCATCAGTAAGCCAGTCTTCAACTGCATTTTTTCTATGTTCTGTATTTTCTTACTCGAAAAGCAAATAGGTCCTGGAAGTCATGGTGCAAGGGGACACAGAAGAAAGCATCCTTTAAGTCTAACATAGTAAAATGAGTAACAGTGAAGGGTACTTGTATAAGGATATAGAGGTTGGGGAGTGCACCGACTGAATTATATACCCCTAAAAATGGATCAGTTTGTCTTGGCCATGATTCGCAGTGTTGTGTGATGTCCACCATTTTGTCATGTGATGGATTTTCCTATATTTTATAAATTCTATCACTATGATTTAATAAGATGGATTAGTGACATTTGTATTGATGTGGTCTACAAGATTGGATCTCTTTTGAGATATAAAAGAGAGAAGGTAGCAGAGAGACCTGTGGACCTCATACCACCAAGAAAGCAGTGGACCTGAGGTTCCTGTACTGAAGTGCTCCTAGACCAAGTAAAGAGCTGACACAGAGAGAAAGCCTTCCCCTGGAGCCGATGCTTTGAATTTGAACTTGTAGCCTGTTGGACTGTGAGAGAATAAATTTCTCTTTGTGAAAGCCATCCGTTTGTGATATTTCTATTATAGCAGCCCTAGATGACCAAGAGAGAGACTAATAAGTGAATAGTCACTACAACCTTGTTCACTGCTCTTAAGTCCTATACCAAGTGATACTCTGATTTGGCTTTGTAACAGGCAGGAGTGTTGCAGGGAGCTGGCAGGATTTAATCAGCCTCTGTCTATGGAGCATTTCTAACACTTGTTTAATCTCAGCTCTTGCCTCTGGTTTGAGCAGGTATTGCTTTTGCCAGGGTAGAACAACTCCTGGTTTCAGTTCAACCTGGAGAGGTTTGGTATTGTTAATCCTCCCTGGTTGATTTATGTTTTAAACCAGCAGGTTCACCATGGATAGAATATGTTGAAGAGTATTATGTGTTTTCTGTGTTGGACCTCCTGCCTCAGGGAGTGCTAAGGCGCTTGACTCCTGGCTTTTATCTATTTCTGTAGTGACTTGATCTCTGGAGAGAAAAACAGTGGCCTCTAATTTGGTTTATTGGTCCCTGCTGAGCAAAGGAATAGGACATTTGGGTACATATAGAAAAGAGCCAGATAGGATATGTGTATTCACCTCTCAAGTTAAAGGGAAAGTAGACTTCTTAGCCTGGACCTGTCTCCAAGATGCTTATAACATGCAGTCTTCATCAGAGACTGTTTGCCAATAAATTTGTTCAAGATGGAGTAGTTAATTCCTGAATCAAGTAAAAATTCAGGTTTCTTACCTGCTATACTGAAGACAACTCAAGGTCCCACAGGGGTGATGGAGATTGGCTGTTGCAATTCTAGGGAGCCAGGTGGTCCTTGTCTCTCAGAGAGTTATGGCATTTTCAGTTTGAGGTCATGGCTAGGGTAATGACTGGGCCTCACCTAGTGAGGATGGTCCAGACTCTCCCTTTGATAGTGTCCCTTGCAGTACTCACACTGTGGAGTCCCTAACTTTGCTGGTGATTCTCAATGATGACCTGAGGTCTCTTTGGTTAGGTACTTACCTGTGGCAGTCTTGGTCTCTAGTGGTTGCCTTGAGGTGGTCCTTGAATGACTGCAGCCAACAACAGGGCCTTTCTTTGACTCTCTTGTCTTCTTCCCTTGCCTTATCTCTGTTATTGAAAACCTTAAAGGCTTCTTCTACTCCTTTGAACAGTGGGTTATGGGGTCCAGCCTCCAGCTTTTGAAGTTTCTTTCTGATGTCTAGGACATTTTGGAACAGAAAATGCAAGCCCAACACATGAGTGATCTCTGATGCCTCTGAATCTACATTGGTGAACTTTTTTTTTTTTACTGTGATTAAATGAAAGTATACCATCCAAATCAATTTTGCAAGCCCACCTGTCTTCAGTTCCATCTGTTCTCCTCACCCAGTGACAGCACATTTCGCCTTTTCACTCCGTACTTCCAGTATCTGCTTAACGAGCACCTGTCCCCTCCCCTCCGTCCTCTTCTCTCCCATCTAGGAAGAGACCAGTAGGACAGCCTCCTATAAATTTATAAAGCCATAACATACACACACCATATGGTGACACTGTATCCCTGAGTCCAGGTCACTCTTGTCTGAAGAGTTGACATCGGTAGAAATTTGGTTTCTGGTCAGGGCCAACAGCAGATCTAGAGGCTGTGTTCCCAGGGGCCCCTCTAGGCTATCAGACCATCGGTTCTGGTCTGTTAGTAGAGTTCTTGGACTGCACACTTCTTTTTCTTGTGTTGCCTCAGGGACTCTACATTGCGTCCCCCATAACGGCTGTCTTTGGTGGTGGCTGGGCACCATCTGTTTCTTCTGGTCTCTTATTGATACAGTCTCCCATTTGTATGAGTCCTTCTGTCTCCTGCGCTCTTTTTTTCCTTGTGTCTTTGTTGTTTTTGTCCATCATCTGTTCCAGATGGATTGGTACCATTTGATGTACCTGAGGTGGCAGCTTGCTAGCTTTTAAGACCCCAGACTCCACTCACCAACATGGGGTGCAAAAGACTCTCTTGGCAAAAGATTAGTTAGGCCAGTTGGCCTTGATGTCCCCTGAAAACATGGTCCTCGGACTCCCATCCCTGCAACTCTATCCTTTGAAATATTGGGCTGAGTTGAGGAAACCTTTCAGTTTATGGTGAAGTCCAGTTAAGTTGTTGTCTCTACTGTGTGCTGTCACTGCTTCCACCCAACCAAATTTCTACCGACTACCTGATCTATGACCCACCCTCTCTCTCCCTCCCCACCCTCGTAGCCCTCAAAGAGTCTTCTATGTATCAGTCTATTTTTAAGTCCTTACAGCAGAGGTCTCATACAATGTTTGTCCTTTTGCTGCTGACTAGCTTCACTCAGCATGTCTTCCAGTTGAAAGAAACCAGGTTATGACATGCTTCTGTTCTTCAGAATTGCATCGTGTTCCATCGAGTGTACTGTAGTTTGTTTATCCAATTCATCAGTTAATGGGCACCTAGGTTGATTCCATCTTTTTGCTATTGTGGACAGTGGTGCAATAAGCGTGAGTGTGCATGTAGCTGTGTGACTGCCTTTATCTCTGAATATATTCTGAGCAGTGGGATTGCTGGATCATATGGTATTTCTGTTTCTAGCTTTTTAAGGAAGCACCAGATTGTTTTCCAAAGAGGTGGTACCATTTTGCATTCCTACCAGCAATGTAGGACAGTTGCAATCTCTCCACAGCCTCTCCAGCATTTGTTGTCTTGTGTTTTTTGGATTATTGCCAACCTTGTTGGGGTGAGTGGTATCTCATTGTAGTTTTGATTTGAATTTCTTTAATGGCATTTCCTCATGTGTCTTTTGGCTGCCTGGATGTCTGTCTTTGGTGAAGTGTCTGTCCATCTCCTTTGCCCATTGCTTAACTGAGTTATTTACCTTTTCCTTATTGATACTTTGCAGTACGTTGTAGATTATGGAAATCAAATGTTGCTCCAACATGTAGTTGCCAAATATTTTTTCCCATTCCATAGATAGTCTTTTAACTCTCTTGATAAAATCTTTGGATGTGCACAAGTGTTTGACTATAAGTGGTTCCCATTTATCTATTTTCTGTTGTTCTTGCATTTTTGGTCAGATTTTATAGTCTGTTTAAGCTGTGTATTAGAACTTTCGTTGCTGATCCTATTTTTTTCTTGCATGATCTTTATTGTTTTAAGTTTGATATTTAGGTCTTTGACCGATTTTGAGTTAGTTTTTGTGTATGGTGTAAGATAGTGTGTCTTGTTTCAGTTTTTTGCAGATGGATATCCAATTTTGCCAACACCACCTGTTAAAGGGACTATTTTTACCTCAGTTGGTGACCTTTGTCCCTTTGTTGACTATTAGCTGTTCATAAGATGATGGTAATATTTCTGGGGTCTCAGTTCTGTTTCCATTGGTCTATATGTCTCTTTTTGTACCAGTACCAGGCTGTTTTGACTATTGTGGCAGTGTAATAGGTTCTAAGGTCGGGTAGTGTGAGGCCTCCCACTGTGTTCCTTTCCTTCAGTAGTGCTTTACTTATCCAGGGTTTCTTACTTTTTCAAACAAGATGGGTGATTTGTTTCTTGGTCTCATCAAAAAATGACATGAGTTTGTACTGGGGTTATGTTGTACGTTTAGATCACTTTGGGTAAAATAGACATTTTCACAATGTTAAGTCTTCCTATCCACGAGCAAGGTAAGTTCCTCTGCTTATGTAAGTTTCTTTTGGTTTCCTGCAGTAAGGTCTTATAATTCTCTCTGTATAGGTCTCTTGTTTCTCTGGTTAGATTTATTCCTAGGTATATTATCTTCTTGGGGGTTGCAGTAAATGGTATTGATTTGGTGATTTCCTCTTTGATGTTCTCTTTGTTGGTGTAAAGGAATCCTACGAATTTGCTTATGTTTATCTTATATTCTGATACTTTACTGAAGTCTTCCATTAGTTCTAGTAGTTCACTTATGGATTCTTTAGGATTCTCTGAGTATGCAATCATATCATTTGTAAACAGGGAGATTTTTACTTCTTGGACAATGTGGATGCCTTTTATTTCTTTGTCTTATCTAATTGCTCTGGCTAGAACCTCCAGCACAGTGTTGAATAGAAATGGTGACAGTGGGCATCGTTGTCTAGTTCCTGTTCTCACGGAAATTCTTTCAGTCTCTCCATTCAGGATGATGTAGGTGGTTGGCTTTGTGTAGATGACCTTTACTGCATAGAGGAATTTTCCCTCTATTCCTACTTTGCTTAGAGTTTTTAACATGAATGGTGTGGGACTTTGTCAAATACCTTTTCTGCATCAATTGACAAAACCAGGTGATTCTTATCCTTTGTGTTATTTATGTGTTTGATCACATTAATTGTTTTTGTTATGTTGAACCAGCCCTACATTCCTGGTATGAATCCAGCTTGGTCGTGATGGATTATTTTTTTTGATATGTTGTTGAATTCTATTGGCTAGGATTTTGTTGAAGATTTTTGCATCTAGGTTCATGAATGATATTAGTCTGTAATTTTCTTTTTTTGTGGGATCTTTGCCTGCCTTTGGTATCAGGGTTATGCTGGCTTCATAGAATGAATTTGGGAATATTTTGTCCTTTTCTATGCTGTGAAATTGCCTCAGTAGTGTTGGAATTAACTTCTCTCTAAAAGTCTGGTCGAATTCTCCAGTGACGCTGCCTGGGCCAGGACTTTTTTTGAGTGGTAGGTTTTTTTTTTCTTTCACTTTTTCAATCTCATCTTTTTTGATGCATTTATTTATTGTGATTAAGTGAAAGCATACAATCCAAATCAATTTTGCATGCCTACCTTTCTGCAGCTCCTGCTGCTGTCCTTACCCGGTGATAACACACCCCTCCTTTTCATTCTATACTTGTGTTCTGCTCTTGACAAGCTCCTGTCCCCTCCTCTCCACCCTCTTCTTTCCCACCTACAAAGAGACCAGTAGGACAGCCTTCTATAAATGTGTAGAACCATAAACTACACACACCATATGGTCACACTATGTCCCCGGGTCCAGTCCTTTTTTTGTCTGAAGATTTGACTTCTGTAGTGTTTTCTGGTCAGGGGCAACAGCAGGTCTAGGGACTGTGATGGGTTTATTAAGTTGTTATCACAAGGAGCTAACAACTTGTGATAATTTTGGTGGGTGATGTGAATCTAGAGATTTGTCCATTTCTTCTAGGTTTTCAAGCTTGTTAGAGTATGTGTTTTGGTAGTATTTTGTTGTGGTACTTTTGATTTCAGTTGGGTCTTTTGTGACATCTGCGATCTCATTTCTTATTCAGGTTATTTGTTTCCTCTCCTGGTTTTCTTTTGTAAGTGTAGCCAATGGCTTATCAATTTTGTTGATCTTTTTGGAAAAAAAAAAAAAACAGCTTTTGGTTTTGTTAATTATTTCAGTAGTTTTTCTGTTCTCCATTTCATTTATTTCTGCTCTAATCCTTATTAGCTGTTTTCTTCTGGTGCCTGATGGAATCCTTTGTTGTTCTCTTTCTACTTGTTCAAGCTGTATGGTTAATTCTTTCGTTTGGGCCCTTTCTTCATTCTGGATGTGTGCATTTATAGAGATAAATAGATCTCTGAGCACTGCTTTTGCTGTATGCCATAGGTTCTGGTAGAATGTGTTTTCATTCTTATTTGATTCCATAAATTTCTTTATTGCATCTTTGATTTCTTCTATAACCTATGAATTTTTGAGCAAGATATTGTTCAGTTTCTATGAGTTCAAATTTCTACCCATGTTTTTTCTGCTATTGATTTCAACTTTTATGGCTTTGTGGTCCAAGAAGATGCTTTGCAATAATTCAGTGGTTTGGATTTTGTTGAGACTTGCTTTATGACCTAATAAGTGGTCTATTCTGGACAATGTTCCATGTGCGTTGGAAAAGAAGGTGTACTTATCTGTTTTTGGGTAAAAAGTTCTGTATATGTTTGTGAGGCCCAGTTGGTTGATTATCACAATAAGATCTTCTGTATCTTTACTGAGCTTTCCTCTGGATGATCTGTCCATTACTGAAAGTGGAGTGTTGAAGTCTCTAACCATTATTGTGGAGTGATCTATCTCATTTGTCAATGTTGTCAGCATTTGGTCAATGTATTTAGATGACCTCATATTGGTGCATACATATTTAATATTGTTATATCTTGTTTATGTATTGAACCTTTCAGCAATAAATAGTGATCATCTTTGTCCATGATGGTGGGTTTTACATTAATGTCTGTTGTATCTGAGATTAGTATTGCCACTCCTGCTCTTCTTTGCATTTTATTGGCTTGGTATGTATTTTTCCACTCTTTGATTTTCAGTTTGTTCATATCTTTGAGTCTACGGTATATTTCTTGTAGGCAACGTATAGGTGGATCATGTTTTTTGATCCAAGCTGTTACTCTGTGCCTCTTAATTGGAGCATTCAATCCATTTATATTCAGTGTGATTATTGATAGGTATTTGTTTAGTGCTGTCATTTTGGTGCCTTTATTTTGTGTTGTTGATGTCTTCTTTGTTCCTCTTAATATTCTGTTTTGAGTCATTTTTTCCTTATGGGTTTATTTTTCATCATTTTCAGTGTTGGTTTTGTGTCTATTGAGACTCCTGTATTATGTCTTGTTTTGATATGTAGCATTGTTAGTTTGCTTTGTGGCCACCTCTTTGATCCCCCTTAATGTTGTAAGTTTAAGCCAATCTTTAACTTATGTATATCTCCTTAATTTCCTCTCCATTTGAAAGAGTCATAGCTACTGTAATGTATCTCTCTGTATAGTGTGATAATGTCATAGTTTTCATGTTGTGATCTCTGGCTCCCTACTTTTAATATTTTAGCTTTGATTGAGCTTTGTGTCTTCCATAACTGAGTAGGACTTTGGATGCTGTGGCCTGCCTTGCATCCTTAAATATACATCTAATGTTATTGTTATTCTAAACAAGGAGCTTCTTTGAGTATTTCTTTTAGTTTTGGTTTGTTTTTTGCAAAGTCTGTAAGCTTCTGTTTATCTAAGAATGTCTTAATTTCACTGTCATATTTGAGAGACAGTTTGGCAGGATATACAATTCTTGGTTGGAAGTTTTTCTTTTTCAAGGCTTTGAACATGCCATCCCACTGCCTCCTAGCCAGCATGATTTCTGCTGAGAAGTCAGAGGAAAGCCTACAGGGCTTCCCTTTATACATTAGTTTTGCTTTAAGCCTAGCTGTCTTTAACAGCCTCTCTTTATGTTTCATTTTATTAAGCTTGATTATAACATGCTTTGGCATTTTCCTTTTTGGATCTAGTTTTTGTGGTGTTTGATAAACATCTTGAATATCTATGTTCTCTTGTGATGTCAGGGAAGTTTTCTGTCAGAAACTCTTCAACAGTCCTCTCTATATTTTCTGCTGTCCCCACCCCGTCAGGAGCTCCAATTGTTTGTAGGTTATTCCTCTTGATAGCCTTCCACATGCTTCTTAATGCTTCTTCATTTTTCTTATTTCTTTCTGATTTCTCTTCATAAATGCTGGTGTAATTTACTTTATCTTCAGTCTTACTAATTCTGTGTTCAGTTTCCTCAGTCCTACTCTTTTGGCTTTGCATTTGAATTGTCTAATTCTGTAATTTTGTTATTGATCTGCTGGGTTTTAGATTGTTGATGTTCTAGCAGTTGATGTAGCTTACTTAATTTTTCATTTTGTTCTGCTGCATTTTGTTTAACCTCTAGAAGGGCTCTATACATAATTCTTTCATAGTCTCCTGATAATTTCAGAAAGCCTTTTTCATCTAGGAAGTTTTTAAATTCCTTGTTTTGAGAGTTTTCCGGAGCCATGGTGGCCTGCTTCTTTAAATGGTTAGATATTGATTGTTGTCTTCACACCACCAAGAAGCTGTTCAGTTCTCCGGTGTTAACACCAATGTGAACTGTGGCATAATTCTAAGAGGGGAGTGAGTAAGGGCACTGGTAGATTTGATTGCAGCTGCCACTGCATTCTGATTTATGTATAGCTTCTCTGGCGATATAGACTCTGTCAAGCCCTGCTAAGCTGCTCATCTTGGTGGCAGGCCCCACCTCCTGGCTGATAAAGCAGTGAGCTGCTTGTGCTGACTCTCTGGCGTCATGCTAGTTGAGACTCTAGTGTAGCTCAAGGAAGGGAGAAAAGAAAGATACCACCACACTTGGCCACCTGGGTCTGCTGGGTTCTCTAGATGCACTTGTTTTAAAAACTGCTGTTCTGCTGAGAGGGGTGCTATCCAGCACCAGCCTAAAGCAGCCAAGTCCTTGGGTGGCAGGCCCCGCCTCCTGGTTGGCCAGGATGGTACCCTACTTATGGAGTCTCTGGGTGCCATCAGCTGATGCTGTGATGTGGCTCAGTGAAGGGTGGTGAAAATGGGGTTGTCACACTTAGCCACCGGTCTCCCCTGCATCCTGTAGCTGTTCTTAAAAGCTGCTTTTCTGCCAGCTACAGCTGATAGCAGCCAGGTCCTCAGCAGTAGCAGGCCCCGTCTCCTGGCTCCTCAGCTGTCCACAGACACTGTGATGTGACTCAAAGAAGGGAGAGGTTAGGGCACTACTGCACGCGGCTGCCAGCTCGCACTACATTCTCTAAGTATGATTGTCATAAAAAATGCTTTTCTGCTGGGAGAAGCACTGTCCAGCCAGCCACTGTTGCTCAGTGTGGGAGTTAGCCCCAGCCAAGCCCTCAGGTGTTGCTGACTCCACCTCTCAACTTACCACAATGGCATCCCACCTGAGCTGCATCTGTTGTGCTGAGTCCGCAATATTAATGGCACAGCTCAGAGAAGAGATGGGGAGGGGCACTGGTACCCTCAGTCACCAGCTGCTGTTGGGTTCTCTAGATGTGGCTGTCCCAAGCACAGTCTGTACTGCAGATAAGCTGTTTACTTGGGCATGGCAGTTCAGCGTGGTAGCCAGCTCATGCCAGGCTCACAGTCTTGGCAGACCCAGGCCCAGCCTCCCAGTTAACAAAGAAGGCGTCCGTGCCTGTAATCCACACACTGATGTGCTAGCAAAAGTGGGACTCAGTGCGCTGCTGTTTCACCTCTGACAGAGATAGTTTCTTCCTTCCTATTGCACAGTCCAGTCTCACAATGTTATGTCTGATCTTGGGTCTCTGAGAATGTCCACCCTGCTCCCTTCAATTATTTTTCTAGGCCTTAGTTCTCAGAGGAAATTGAGGAGATGTGTGTCTAGTCTGCCATCTTGGCCCTGCCTCCACCAGTAAACTTCTTCAAGCTCTCTGCCAACTTATCTAAACAGTCTGCTGGGTTTTCATCTTTTCTTTGAGTTGTCTCTGTAACCTTAGAATGTTTAATTTGGTTGTGTGTTGTATCTCCACATCCCTTCAACCACACAAGTCAGGAAGTGCTTCACCTTTGCCCAGTCTACCCTGTCCTGATAATTTCATGGAAGGTCAGTTCCAGGGACTGCTTTGTCACCTGGTTTAAAAATGTCAGGTCTAGTTTTATAGGGACAAAGCTATCAGCATGTTCTCTTGCCTTGGCTGATATTCTGTTCTCGTCTGTTGAGCAACAGATAGTTAGTATCACAACCAAATTTTACCAGCCAAGAACAAAGTTAAGTATGACAAATTCTTTTTTGAATTCTTCTGGATCTTCTGAAAGTATACTCAGCTTTTCTTTATACACACTTAAATCTGAAACTAAAAGGGAAACCACCCCACCCTATCTACCACCTCTCACGGGAGGTGAAGCCCCACTAAGATCTTGTTAGATTCTAGGAGGGGAGGATAAATGTTGCATGGACAGAGGGCCATAGTAGTAGGGGAGAGCTCACTGGGACTTACCATCAAAGAGACTGTGGGTCCCGAATGAGGAGTCAGAGAAAGCGGAGCAGATGGAGTGTTGAGGACGAGATTTGAAACAGTGGGGGAAGAGGAGCTTGGTGTGAGGTATGCTGGAGGTTGAGGCTGGGGTCTTGTCAGGGCCAGCTCAGGACCTCAGTTAAGAAGGGGGTCTTCCAAAAGTTCTGGTTGCCCAGATCCCTTTGGAGGCTTCTTTGATTGCTCTCCAGTGGCTAGGGCCATTCAGGTTTGCTTTTGGCTTGCAAACTCCTGTTCTGGTCCAGAGCTGTAAAGGCTTGAAATTAGGGGATATCATCCCAGTTTTATTTTTTATAAAACAAGCTTAGCTGAAAAATCATGCAAAAATTAAGAGACCTGTCTAAAGTTCATTTTTCCTGGTCAGCAAGGGTATACAGAAACCAGGCAGTGTTACAAAAAAGCCAAACTTCTTCTTTTTTAAGCTGGTCATAAGAGGAGACTGCTAGTGTTTAAGAATATGTCACGGAGGAGAATTGCCTGGTATGCTTTTCTACTTTCTCATTTTTTTTTTTCAGTCAGCTGTTTCCAAGAACCTGGCTTTTTACTTTTATGTGTAGTTGATACCACCGGTTTTTTCTTTTTAGTCCAATAGGTATTTATGTCTCATGCTGCAGCCAAGAACCTCTCTTTGAAATCTGAACATTCTGTGCAGAGTATTCATTGTATCATAATCTAAATTCTAGTCTAGACTAAAAATTTGCTTTCCTTGTGTATCTTTTTCTTCAGCCAAATCAATAAATTTCCAAGAGTCCCTAGAGGTATGTTCTAATTCAACCTGAACTTCTTTACACTGATCAGAGTCCGTGTATGAAACACATAGACGGACAGACAGAGTTTTCACAGACAAACCAGAATCAGAGGTTGATGGTGTAACAAGAATGGTCTTAGCAGGGCTTCAGTCCCCCTTTGTGGGGATGTCTTGGTCTTGCTTCAGTCCTCCAACGTCCCCATGTCAGAACCAGAAAGGGAAGGGAGAAGGAGGATGATCTTGGGGTCCAGTTCCTACCAGTTCCTACTTCAGTCCTCCAGACACTTTCTATCCCTAATACCAGATGGAGGGACTAGAGGAACGCTAACGATCAGTCTCTCAGTCATCGATTGGAGGTTTTCATGTCCGCTCCTCAGAGTCAGGCCAGGCTGGAAGGGTTTCAGTCTTTCAATCTAAACAGGAATGCCTGTGCCAACTTCTCAGAACTAAGGTGCACTAACCAGATAGTGGAACTCTAACCCAGGACAAGGGACTCTAACCCTTCCGAGGAAGACAGGCAGGCACAGAGACGCATACACACAAAAGAAGAAGCTGTAATTTCTTTCTAGCCAAATTGTAAGTAAACTATCAGAGTTCAGGCTTACCAAACCTGAGAGGCACTGAACAAAAGGGGTTCACGTGGCCGTTTCACATGTAAACTCTGATAGGTGACTCAGGGAACCCCAGTGAGGACCCTTTCTGGATCATCACTAGTCCACTCTGCATGTCTCAAACCCTTCCCACCCATGGGCCTTTGGGCCTCCAGGATGAAGTCCACTGACTCCTTTTGGCTTTCAGGTTTACAGTGTGTCCAGCTGGTGGAACCTGGGCAGCCAGTACTCCCTGCCTGACACTTGATCTTTCAGAAGCGGGAGCTGCCTCCTGTGGGAATATTCCAAGCTCTCTTTCCTTCCACTAGGCTCCTCTGCCTGAGAACTGTCCTTGGACGCCAGCCTTAGTGGGACTATCTTTGCACCCACCTTCCAGTTGTTCTGGCTGTTCCACAGCTGTGGAAGCTGAAATGGTTTGCCTGTCTAGGCACTGTCACCTCCTGATTCCTGTGATTCACCCAGAAGAGGAGGAGGAGCACTTTTTTTTTTAAACCAGTATCAGGGAGTTATGAGTAAATGCTGTGGTGCACTTGCCCAGTGCTGGGTGGGAGTAATTAAGAGACACACCATTCAGAACAAGAGGGTGATCTCTGTTTGTCAGTCGCAGAATAAGATGAGAAGGTATCTAAATGAATGTGAGCTGTAGGTGGAGTGGAATATAGGGAGAGGCGACTCACGTGGCCATGCATGTTCTGTATGTTCTCGCTGGGTCTGTGAAGGATGCCAAGACTACCCTTTACTCAAATCATTTCTCAGGGCTGTGTTTACAGTGGACAGTCTTCATGTATGACATATTGTCTTCCTTAGGAACAAGGAGCAGGCTTGACTGTTGCTTGGTATAGAAGACAGGGATTCCCCAAGGTCAGTGTTCCTCAGTTATGATAGAAACCCATTGAAGCCCAACATCTACATGGACTGTATTGTATTGTTCATGAAGGACTTGGGGATAAGAGGAACAAATACAAATATATTGATGCTCAAGCTGCTTGTGCTGTAAGTAGTCTTTTGTGTCTGATGCAGGAGTTTCGTGTCTTCTGCCAGTATTCATGGTACAGCAGACTAGCTTATTAGCTTGCAGGTACTACTATAGGGCAGTTAAGGGTGGAGGAGTGGAGTTCTTTTCATGGAAAGAGGCTGCACTGGGGTTGTTGGAACATGGCAGGGAAAATTTGTTCCTTTTGCCAAGACTTCAGCCTACTTATGGCCCACCCAGGGGACTAAAGGTGCCAGATGGATTGGGACACACAAGCAAGGGTGCAGAAGTCCTGAGTTACCATGCACTTGGCTATGTCCTGGTATGGTCTGGGCTTCCTACAAATTATTTTATCATATTGACATGGATCATGTTATTCACCTCTACAATTGAGAACCTGAGGCTCAGGAAGGGCAAGTGCCTACCTGAGGTAACAGAGCAGTTGGAGGAGGGCTGGAGTCTGACCCACTTTGGACCACCTGTCAGATGAATCCTACCCAATGAGAGGTCTTGCCTTTACCCTTGGCTCCTGGAAGGTAATCTCTAAGCTCTTGGATTGTCCTACCTGATAAGAGTGTCCTGTTTATTTGGAGGCCTTGGGCCAAGTGGGAGCCCTGGGGGCTCAGTGGTTAAGAGCTCGGCTGCTCAAATCCACTAGCTGCTACTTGGAAATCCTATGGGACAGTTCTACTCTGTCCTGTAGGGTTGCTTGGAGTCAGAATTGACTTGGTGGCAATGGGTTGTTGTTTCTTTGTTTGTTTTGGGCCAGGCTAGAGAGTCTATGGTAACAATGTGAGTTATAGTGGGGAGACTTGGACCCTGTGTAACACTCAGCCCTGGGAGGAGCTGGAGACTAAAAGCCGTGTGGGGTGGCCCACCATGTCCCCACAGCTGAGTCTCAGTAAAAGCGTCGGACACCACTGCTTCCCTGACCGGCATTGCTTGTACATGTCGTCACGCGCTTCTGCTGGGAAAATTGACCGCTGTCCACAACTCCACAGGGGAGGGCCACTAGGCTTGCTTTGGAATTCTCCTGAACTCTACCTCAGTGATCTGTTTCTTTGGCTGATTTTAATCTGTACCCTTTTTCTGTCACAAACTGTAACACCCACTGCCGCCAACTCTGTTGGAGCCCTGGTGGCACAGTGGCTAAGAACTCAGGCTGCTACCAAAGTATCAGCAGTTTGCATGCAACAGTGCTCCTTGGAAACCGTGTGGGGCAGTTCTTCTGTGTCCTACATGGTTGCTAAGTTGGAATTGACTCAATGGCCACTTTTTTTTTCAGTAACAGTAATACGAGTTCTGTTAGTCCTTCTGAGGGAGTCTTGGGGTCTCCCCAACTTCACATCCACCTCACCTGCATTTCTCAGTTCAGGAACTTTGAAGCATGAAACTGAAAGTGCTCACTGGTTCTCACCAAGGGGGCCAGAGTAGACGCCCCAGTGTGTTGCTCTTACTACCACCCCTTATGTGTACCCACTGCCATGGGACAAGTCTAGCTCTTAGGCAAAACCCTCCCAGCCGTGACCTCCAACTCCTCTGTACACTGAGGGGCCCTTGGCAGCCCACTCAAGTATTTTGCAGTTTTGGCCTAGCCTGTCCCACAGGGGTGCCACCTTTGGGCTGCTTTGTACCTGCTGAACTGAGCTGTGGTGTGCTGTCATCTTCCTCCAGATAAGGTTTGAGTTGTGCAACTGTAGGCACCCTTGCACTTGGCACATGCTAGACTCAGCACTGGCCACTTCATGATCCAGAGCTTGGTTAGGAAAACAGGAGCAGCTACACTACAGTGTTAATATATGTCAGGCTTAGGGACTGTTCAGCTTGATGGAATCTGAACAACCAAGCATTCTCTGGCTGGCACTTGACCCTTGGGTAAGTGAAATTCCCAAGAAAAATTATATGTAGTTATTTGACTTCTAATTTTGCTTAGTAAAATTTGCATGCTGCATGGGGACAAAGGGTTGTATTAATTGATAATGTCATCAGCAATGCACAAAATTACCTATTTCGCCTTGGCATAACAGGATAATCTTTACTAATTGATTAAGTAGTACTTTGTCTTGGGATTGGCACACTTAAGCCTTTTCGAGTTTGGTGATTGTCTTTTCCCTTGATGGGAATTGTTTCTTTATTTTCTATGATCACTGATTTATTAGATAGCTTTATGCCAAGTAACTGATCTTTCAGCCACAAGTATTTGTTAGTCATTGCTTTTATTGGAAAATATTAGATTATACACAAAACAAAATTCCAGAAGGACAAAAATGTTTTCTAAAATCATAGAAAAAAAATTAAACAGAAATATCACATTCCTAGTAGTTCATGGAGAATATAAGAGAAAGGTTTAAATAATAGCATGTAGAAACATGCTGAATGAAAATTAAAAAATTAAAAATAAGTATGGAATGCTGCTGATAAAACAGGTGGGGTAAGGCTGAGGCAACGTGTCATCAGAGTGAGTGGGACTCATTGACACTTCTCAGAAGGGCAGACTGTCCACATGTTCTCGAAGGTGGTGTGCTGCCTCTGACTTCTTGGAGAGGAAGAAGTGTTGAACATGTGGCCTGGGGATCCTCCCAAGAGGGGAGTACCAAAGAGCACTTCCTGGTCCAGTCAACACCTGCGCCCTGCGTGGTCACCAATAGCTCACTGGAAGCCCAAGATGGAAAGAAAGTGGAGAATGATTTTTAGCACACTGTTTAAAGGAGGCAGGAAGCAAAATCCACATTTCAGAGAGATTTTCCTGAAAACCATTTAGGGTCAACCCCTAGTTACTGGAGGTTTTAGCAGTCTATAATGACTCATACTATGTAGCTTATGTTGTCCTGTGATAAATACAGACGGGCTAACTAAACAAATATTTCTATATATTGAACTGAATCCCACTTTTAGGCTCATCTTGATGGAAGATGACTTTAAGTCGCCCACATGATGTAGAAATGGTGACCTGAGTTGTGGCAGATTGCGAACAGCAGTCACTGAACAAACTGCCAGCTGTGGACTCAATCCAGTGGGGCCAGTGGCTTCCTTTTCTGGGGATCTTTGGAGGCAACATCTCAGTTATCTCAGCTTTTCTGAAACGAACTCCTCAGTGATCTAATCTCTATAAAATGACACTTCAATAGTCACAGCTTTTCTCTGAAGTAACCTTGGTGATTTTGGTTCCTATGAAGTAACACTTTGGTGATCTCAGCTCTTCTTCACAGTGCCCTCATGCAGAAGGCAATGCCAGCTCTTACCCACATCACAGTGTTTTGCTGTGGACTATAAAGATCAATACCCTACTGCCTCATTTTCCCCAAGAGAGTTGATAACTCCTCAAATGACAAAAAGTCTTCCTTCTACTAAGTAGTTAACATCTTTAGAAGCTGAACGTAGTTTGAATCTCAAGAAACAGGTTTCTTTTGTGACTTAATGGTTCACACACAAATGACAAGCATTGTATCTCTTACAGCATAGCATGTAATTTTGGACAAGTTCAACACAAAGTTTTAATTGTGAGTAAATCAGATTCATTGTCATATATGGCAACAGATACTACTTTTTCATTTCAGTAAAAGGTGAAAAAAAACAGAACAACCTTTAAACACAGGAATAGAAACAGTACAGCTAGTTAAAAAAAAGAAGCTGTTGCTTAAAAAAATATGCACTCAAATAATCTTTTTAGTAACTTAACAAAAAACACTGTAGGGTTTAAAGAGGCACCCACTTCGTATAGCAGCTGTGGGGTCTGGGCTCTGAATGTGGAGGTCCCCTCCTGCACCTGTATGCAATGCCCTGTGGTCTCTGGGATACACAGTTTGTAGGGTATAAGGGTGAATTTTTTAGTTGAATTTTCACTAAAAAGTCACGACATTCCTTCTGATCTCGAATAGTTAAAGCACCAGCTAAAAGGTTTTATTTTATTAGTTTACATCTCTCCCTAATGTATGTCTAGACTTTATGTCCATTCAAAACAGGTGATTTTACATGCATAGGGTTTCTAGCCATTTTACATAATACTTGATGATACATCCACACCTCACTTATTGACATGGTTAAGTTCCAAACACCAGATTGTTATGCAAAAATTAGCATTATGGAAAAATGGGAGATGATCACGGGATCACAGAATGTAAGATATCATGTCATAATTGCCAAATTGTATCATTACATAACTGCCAAACCACTGAGAATCATGGCCCAGCCAAGCTGACACTTGAACCATCACAGCCAGCATTACTCTACCTTGCATCTTGACGTTTGTTAGTGCAGGTATACGTTGTTAATGCACCAAACAGTTGGAGAGTAGATTTACTATTGTTGTAAATGTGAAATGTTGGCTGAGACAGTCAGTAAGTAAGGATTAGATGTATATATTTTATATTACTTATCTACATAGCACTTTATTGTGCCAACAGAATACTGAAAATAGCCAAACATTCAAATTTCAAGTGCAATAATTAGAATGGTCGGTTTAAAGGCATGTAATGTCCTATGAGAAAAAAACGTTATTTGGAATATAAGGAAATTTTATTGTGACAACAATCCTTATATCTAACTTCCCTTAGATACTCAGTTTAAGTGAAGCCTCTAATGTTAAATTAGGAGATAATTATGGGTCGGTCTTTACCAAAATTTACTCTACCGTTGTGGTTACTATCCACATAACTGTGGCACACTAGAAAACAAACAAAAAAGGCATTCTCCAAAGTTTTTCCACAGGAAGCATGTACCCAGAGCTCTTTGCAGTTATTTTCTGACACTGAGTCACCATGGACAGCTGCCTGCAGAGTTAACAGAAGCTTCTCCTGAGCTGAAGGCCTTTCACAGTGCTGAGTTCATGAAGTTTCTCTGAGTGTGGATTTTTCCCCATGCTTGTGGCAGCTGAGGGTTACAGCTTTTTGTGCACTTTCTGATGCTGGATCAGATGGCCATGCTGGTTGAAGGCACGTCCACACTCTGCACACTCGTAGGGCTTCTCACCTGTGTGGATTCTCTGGTGCTGGATGAGCACAGAGTACTGGCTAAAGGCCTTCCCACAGCTATTGCACTCATAGGGCTTCTCACCTGTGTGGGTCCTCAGGTGCACAATCAGAGTTGCTTTCAGGCTGAAGGCTTTGCCACATTCCATGCACTCAAAGGGCTTCTCACCTGTGTGGATTCTCTCGTGTTGAACTAGAGATCTGCGTGCACTGAAGGCATGTCCACACTCACCACACACGTAAGGTTTCTCCCCAGTGTGAATCCTCTGGTGCTGAATCAGATGTGAGTGCTGAACAAAGGCCTTTCCACATTCATAGCACTCATAGGGCTTCTCCTCAGTGTGAATTCGCTCATGATTCATCAGGGTGGATCGATGGCTGAAGGTTTTCCCACACTCGCTGCATTCATAGGGTTTCTCCCCAGTGTGTACATTGTGATGTTGAATGAGGACTGAGCGGTCACTGAATGCCTTACCACACTCACTGCATGTGTAAGGCTTCTCTCCGGTATGGATCCTCTGATGCTGGATGAGTGTCCTCTTCACACTGAAAGTCTTTCCACATTCACTGCACTCATGAGGTTTCTCACCAGTGTGCACCCTTTGATGGCTTCGCAGCACAGTGCTGTGGTTGAAGGCTTTCCCACACAACAAACATACATATGGCCTTTCTCCTGTGTGGATTCGCTGGTGCTGGATAAGATGTGAGAGCTGAGTGAAGGACTTCCGACATTCAAGACATTCATGAGGCTTTTCTCCTGTGTGTATTTTATGATGCTGGGCAAGGTCTGAGCTCACTCTGAAGGCTTTTCCACATTCGTTACATTCATAGGGTTTCTCTCCTGTGTGAATTCTTCTATGTTTACTAAGGACTGAGCTCTGGCTGAAGGCTTTCCTGCATATACTGCATACATAGGGTTTCTCCCCAGTGTGAATTCTCTGATGTTGAAGGAGATGGGAGCTCCGACCAAAGGATTTCCCACATTCGATGCATCTGTAGGGTTTCTCTCCATTAGGAACCAATGGATGCTGAATAATGGGCACGCTCTGGCTTAAGACCTGCACTTTCCTATGGCCAATAGAGTTTGAACCCAGATATGAGCTGCTTTCCGTTTCATTGTATTCCTGATCAATCCCTCCCTTGAAGGTTTTCACCAGAGTCACTGTTATTTCCTCTGAAGTTAATGGCTTCATGTGCAAATCCCTATTTTGGTTGTCTTCCTTGGTCTCACATTCTGAAACAACAAATCCAAAGTGAAAATGTTAGCACTAACCACAAATGCAGAGTAAGCATGACACTGGAGCTGGCTTCGCTGGTGAAGGGGTAAGAGGGACAGCCAACTAGAAATGAGGAGATGACATGTATTTAAACAGGAAAACATCGATCCTAACAGCAGAATTTAAAAAAATGATGTAAACTCTCATTTGAGGTAATTCTCCTACTGTAAGTGCACACATGTAAGAAACACAGGCAGCAGCCAAGTAACAGCGCATTGCTGCCTGTGCCCTGCCCTCCTTGGAATTCTCTTGTGCAACAACTTTCCAGAGGCTGTTTGGTGAGGGAATAAATGCAAGATTTGTGGAGCCCTGTAAAGCAGACAACAGTAGTATATAGTTGGGAAACCTGGTCTAGAAAGTGAAGGGGAGAAGTGCAAGCTATTGTTTGCAGGTCACCAGGGGGATGTAGTCCTCAGGAACCAACAGACTTGTATTCTGCAGGGGTAGGGGGGTGGTCTGTGATCTTTTATTTGTGGAAGTAAATATTTTTTATTGTATTTTAGATGTTTTACAGGACTAGTTTCTTATTAAACAGCACACATACTGTTTTATGACATTGGTTAACAACCCCACATGTCAACACCATCCATTCTCAACCTTTGGTTCCCTTATCACTAGCATTCCTGTCCCCTCATGCCTTCTGGCCCTTGCCCCTGGGCTGGTGTGCCCCTTTAGTCTCATTTTATGGGCCGATCCAATCTTTAGCTGAAGGGTGAACCTCAGGAGTGATTTCATTACTGAGCTGAAAGGGTGTTTAGGGGTCATACTCTCAGGGTTTCTCCAGTATCTCAAGTCAGCAAGTCTGGTCTTTCTTTTTGAGTTACAATTTTGTTCTATATTTTTCTACAGCTCTGACCTCAGACCCTCTATTGTGGTCCCTGTCAGAGCAGTCAGTGGAGGCCACGGTAGATGTGGTCCATTACTCTTTTGGATTAATCTTGTGGAAGGTAATTTTGGGTGGAAAATGCACTGATAGGGCCAAGACTGGAGACACAGGATGGAAATCAAAATCTGTTGCTAGGTTTGGGAAGAGATGAGACCTGCAAAGGAGTGGCAGTGTGGATGGTGAAGAAGAGTTGGGCTAGAGATGTTCTTACATTCAAGTCAGGGGGCTCTGTGGGCTGGTTGAGGGGGCTGAGGGTACTAAGGATACTTGTTTATTAAATCCAGAGATCGAGCCACTGAGGTTACAAGATACCGCTTAAAGACAGAGTACATAAAGGGAATAGGCACTGATTTAGCGGATGGACCATGGTCAGGAAATGATCTTAAGGACACACAACACAGGAAGCTGGCCGCACATCAGGGCTGGAAGGAGTAAGAGGCTGTCATGGTTGAGCTGTGTTCCCCAACAATGTTTACAGCAGTTTGACTAGGTCATATTGTGTGATGCCTCTCCATGTTGTGAACTCTGCCTCTGTGATACTCATGAAAGAGGATGGGCAGCAGCTGTGCTGGTAAAGCAAGACTTCATGTGTAAGACTATATTGTGCTTGAGGTAATCTCTTAGGATAGAAAGGAAAAAGAAGCAAGGGGAGAGCTGGGGACCTCATACTACCAAGAAGTAGTGCTGGGAGCTGAGCAGGTCCTTTGAAAAGGACCTGCGAACCCTGCACATCAGAAGTTCCCCGTCTAAGGGAAGACTGACAACAAGGACCTTCCTCTAGAGCCAACAGAGAAAGCCTTCTCCTGGAGCTGACATCCTAAATTTGGACTGTTAGCCTACTGGACTGTGACAAAATAAATTTCTATTTGTCAAAGCCATCTACTTGTGCTATTTCTGTTACAGCAGTACTAGATGACTACCACAGGTCCTTTATGTTTTCCCAAAAGTGAAAGATCCCTAAGTCTCTTCCTGTAGTGTCCAGGTCAACACTGAGCCTTGCGATGCCGACACTACCCTTAGTGCTGTCACCACTGCTTTTCCAGAGTTTTAAGAATAGCATTTTTTAAAAGTTGTATTATAAATGAGTGGTATTCTAGCATGAGAATATGAACACAACTCAAATGTTCACTAGCTGATGAGTGGATATATAAAATGTGGTAGGTCTATAAAACAGAATATTAGGCAATAAAAAGTAAGAATTACTGATAATGGATGAACCTTGAAAACATTGTGCCAGGTGAAAGAAGTCAATCACAGAAGACCACACATTGGATCACACAGACCACACATTGGATCACACATTAATATATGTCCAGAATATGCAAATCTATAGAGACAGAGGTAGATTAGTAGTAGTCTAAGGCCTGGAATGGGGAACAGGATGGGATACGGTGTTAATGGGTCTTAGTTTCTTCCAGAGGTGATGAAAATGTTCTGGAATTATGATGGCTGTACAACTGTGTGAATACTGCAGTGCAGTGAATTCCTTAGCATGGCTTTTCTAGCCATACACAGTCTTTTAACCCCTACAGAATGATGGGGTGGGACTATAAAAATAAGGTATTTGTGGCCCACCAAAGGGACTGGGCAATTTTACCAATGCTAATAAGGCACATGGAATCTGTGTGAGGGTGGGACCATAAAAATAAGGTATATGGAACCCTAGTGAGAGAATTGGTTAGTTTTACTTCTGGGTACTTATTGGCAGAGCTAAAGAGCTGTAACACTTGCCCAAGCAGAGCAGAGTCCAGGCTGAAGGCTGACAGCCAAGACAGAGAGGCCTGCCTGAAGGCATGGCCAAGAAGTCCTGACCAAAACACTGTATCCTGAGTTGTTGCTGATCCTAAATTGTAACTTGTTACTTCCCTATTAAACTCCAAAACTGTGAGTATAGTCTGAATTTTGTGTGGCCACTGCAGTGAATCATCGATCCCAGAGGAGAAGAAGAGTACCATGGGAGGGATGGCTGGTATCAGAGTTGGTAAAAAGGTTGGAGACCGGAGGTATGTCTTACCTCCACCTTGTATGAATCAGCCTTGGGCTAATAATGATCTTGATTCTCTCTCCTCCCTCTTGTGAAATTATGTGAGGTCTGACATGCCGTTTTTACAAATATACTAAAAACAATCTAACTGTATACTTTAAATGAGTGAACTGGTTGGTGTGTGAAATATATCTCAATAGAGCAATTTAAAAAGATACAGAAAACAATGATAGAATGAGCTTTCATCTATCCATTATCTAGTTTAAGAGAAAATGTTACCATAAGCTTAGAAGTCCACTGTATCCCTCTGTGACCCTGACTTATTTATTCTGTCTCCTCAGAGGTAACTGATGTCTCAGTTTTTTTATTCTTTGCTTTTATAATGCTGTCTTCCAGAGTATGTCTTGTTTTTTCACACTTAACAGTCTTTCAAAGAGTAGTTCTCGATTTTGAAAAAAATCCAATTTATATATATATTTTTAAATGTGTCATGTTTTTGGTATCTTATTTAAGAAATCTTTGTCTAACTTAACTGCAAATTTCCTTAGTTTTTCTTCTACCAGCTTTATAGGTTTAGGTTTATGATCCATTTTGAGTTAATTTTTTGTTTATGGTATAAGGTATAAATCAGAGTTCTTTTTTTTTTCATATAGCTCTCCAGTAGTATTTGTTGAAAAGAATTTCCTTTCTCCACTGAATTGACTTTCTACTTTTATCAATTTTTCTTATTGTACTTTAAGTCCAAGTTTATAATTCAGGCTAGTTTCTCATACAAAATTTTATACGAATTGTTACGTGACGCTAGTTGCACTTCCTACAATGTGACAACACACTCCTTTCTACTCTTTATTTCCCATGTCCATTTAGCCAGCTCCTGTCCCATTCTACCTTCTCATCTTGCCTCCAGACAGGAGCTGTCCATTAGGTCTCATGTATTTACTTGAGCTAAGAAGCACATTCTTCACAAGTATTTTGTCTTATAGTTCAACCTAATCTTTGTCTGAAGAATTAGCTTTGGGGATGATTTTAGTTTGGGGCTAACAGAGAGTTCAGGAGCCGTGTGCTCTGGGATCCCTCTAGTCTCAGTCAGACCATTAAGTCTGGTCTCTACTAGAATTTGAGTCTGCACCCTGCTTTTCTCCTTGCATGTCTATAATAAACCTCTCTTGAACATGATGTGTTATCTTTTTTAATACACTGTTGGATTCCACTTACTGAATGTTTTATTCAGAATTTTTGAACCATTTGTTCCTGAGGGATATTCGTGTGCAGTTTTTTTTTTTTCTTTCTTTTAGTGTCTTTTTCTGATCTTGGTATTACAGAAATGTTGACTTCGCAGAATGAGTTTAAAGGCATTCCCTCTCTCAATTTCTTGGGAGCATTTCTAAGAACTAGCATTATTTTCTCCTTACGTGTTTTCTCAAATTTATCAAGGATGCCATTTAGGCTTGGTGTCTTCTTTGTGGGAAGATTTTTTAAACACAAGCTCAATTTCCTTAATAGATACAGAACTATTAAGTTCTTTAGCGAACTTTGGTGTTGTGTGTCTTTCACAGAATTAGTCCATTTCACCTAAGTTATCAAATCTGTTCGAATAAAGATGTTCGTAACTGTCTTTTTACATCTGTACGATCTGTAGTCATATCACTTGTTTCTTTCCTGATACGAGTAACTTGTATCTTCTGTCTTTGTTTGATGATCAGTCCTAGTTCACTGATTTCTGCTCTGATCCTCACATTTCCTTCTTTTTCTGATTACTCTGGGTTTCATCTGCTCTTCTTTTTCTAGCTTCTTAAAGGAAAAGCTTAAACAAAGTAGAGAATCAGAGAAAAGAGGAAGATCCTCAGTGAGATGGACTGACCCTGTAGCTGCAGCGACAGCCTCAAACACAGACAAGACTCTCAGGGTGGTGCAGGACTGGGCCAAGTTTTGTTCTGTTGTACACAGGGTCACTACTGAGTCAACTGACAGCAACAATAAAGTGAAAACTGGGGTCATATATCTCAGATTTGTCTTATTTCCTAGGTGTTTCAGTCTGTCAAAAATCTATCAATATTACTTCAGGTGCATACCATAAACTTTGATATGTTTTATTTCCAGTTTTATTTAGTTCAAAATTCTTTTTAATTTTTATTTGACCCATGAATTATTTAGAAGGATGTTATTTAGTTTCTAAATATTTTTGGATTTTTCAGAGATAATTTATTCTGTTACCAATTGTGAATTCCATTGTGATCAGAGAACAGACTCTGTATGATTTAACTTTTTCAATTTATTACAGTTTTTGTTTCTTTAATGCCCTACAATATTCTCTATGTTTACATGCACTTGAAAAGAACATATATTCTACTGTTGTTAGATGGAGTTTTCTATAAATATCCATCAAGTCAGGTTGATTGATGGTGTTGTTCAAGTTCACTATATCCTTGCTATCTTTCATCCTACTTGTTTCATCAATAATTAAGACAGTGGTGTTAAAGTATCTGACTGTAACTGTGAATTTGTATCTATTCCTCTAGTTTCAGTTTTCTTTTCAGGTGTTTTGAAACTAATTAGGTGCATTAAGTGTTTAGTACCATTATATCCTCTTGACTGACCCCTTTGTCCTTACAGAGAGCTTTTCTTTATCTCTGTTAATAATCCTTGCTCTGAAGTCCACCTTGTCTGGTATTAAAATCATCATTTTGGCTTTTCTGTTATTGGCACTAACAAAGTTTCATTAGTGATACCATAAATCTTTTTCTGTTTCTCACTTGTAACCTATTTGTGTCTCAATATTTGAACTGCATTCCCTGTAGACAGCATATGACCCACTGACCCGCTACTGCTGTGTCAGCCCCGACTCACTGCAGCCCTGTGAGACAGGGGGGAGCTGTCCCACGGAGTGTTCAAGGAGCACCTGGCGGACTCAAACTGCTCACCTTCTGGTTAGCAGATGTCACTCTTCACCACTAGGCCAGGTAGCATATAGCTGGGTTTCTAGGTAGCATATACGTAGGTCTTTTTCTTTTAACTCTCTATTTTCTTTTCAATAGTTTCTAATGCTGTGTCTTCAAGCTCACTAGTCTTTTTTTATGAAATGTCCAATCTGCCATTAATCTCATCCAGTGAAAAGAATGCATATTCTGTTGTTAGATGTCCTAATTCAGAACACCCTGGGAAATCTCTTCACATGCGAGCCACACACAAACATTAACACTTTCAGGAACTGTACTGTATTAAAAAGAAAGTCAGGTGTAAGCTTACCCTGGATACAGGATAAACTGCCTTGGGACATGCAAGCTGCAGTTCGGTCACAGCTGAGGCTGTCTGCAAGAAAAACAGAGTTGAAGTCACAATAAAACACTGTGCTTGAGAGTGGGAAAATCCTTTCCTTTGCTGTTACAACATGTAAGTACAATTCACTCAGTTAAAAACAGTTGGTGGGTGAGCGATTTATCCATCTTGAGCCACTAGGACCAGGTGCTGGCTTTAAAATGAGGTCATAAACTGCACATCCCCCAGTCTGCTCTGTGCTTGCTCTGATTACACCCAAGGTGCTGTCCCAGGCTGCAGGCAAGTGGTCTCCAGCTCTGTCCACATTGTTAGGTTCTTCCTCCATGGCCTATATCGAGGCCAGCTGCTTTTGTGCAAAACTTTCCAATCTCCAATCCATCATGTTCATGGAGAAATATCACCTTTACTCTGCTTCAAATCTGAAGGGTACTAAGACATCTCAGTCAGAAGGGGCCGCACACAACCACCCTGAGGCCTGAGATCTGGTTCAGTGGTGGCTGTGAAATGGACCCTGTGTATTCTTATCTGCCTGCTGCAGTCAGCAAACAGCTTAAAGAAGTCTGTGTAAGATATCCGCAGTGTGAAGCCAGGTCTTCCCTAACATCCTTTGGAAAATTACATTCCGTGAAGCCAGCATATTCATTGTTCTTCTGAGGCTGTCTGATTTTGCAGGTCAAATCTGTAATAATAGGTAGCCCTGTACACACATCTCTAAAAATAAGTACCCACTTTCAAGTGGAAAACTGTCACGCCCAAAAAGCTGAAGCCCACTGTGTGTATGTCCTCACTGACTCTGAGGTGGTCCCTGTGCTGCTAGGGCAGGCCGACAGAAACTGCCTCCTGAGACTCAGATGTATGTTACATTGGTGCAGTTGAATGTGCACTGCCTTCAGGGCTGGCTTATCTGCGTTTGCCATCATCTTAGCCTTTATAATTTTCTCCACAAAGGTCTTACCTTCTGTTAGAGTAACTCCTGACTTCTTTATATTTCTGATGATACTGTAAATGCTATCTTTTTAAAAATTCACACCTCTGTTTTCTGCTAAAGAAGAGAAACACAACTGATTTTTGTATCCAGCAACATTAAACTCTCTTCTGAATGCTTAAAATATTTTGGAAATTCTTTTGAGTTTTCCAAGTATACAACCACATAAATTGATTAAAAACGTAAAAAATACACTTTTTCCTTTTTAATTCTCATAGCTTTAGATTTTTATTTATTATTTTGCCTTCTTTCACATGTGGGGTCCCCAGCACAATGGTGAGCAGATAGGGCAATGGTGGGTCCTCTTGTTTTTGATGTTCAACACATTCTTGTAACATTTCCTATCAGGTTAGGATACTTCCCCTCTATAGTTCATATGTTTCATACTTTCTAAATCAACCAGGCAGCCCCTAAAATCTGAACATTCCATGAGGACAGCGAGCTACCTGGTTAACAGTTCTTGTCTCTGGCCAGGGACAGAACCCCCACTTCATGTTCAAGACCCATTTCTGTGCCTTGGTCAGCCTGTGCCCCATCCTCCACACTCATCTCTGTCTTTGCATACGCGACTCCACCATTCTGTCCAGATCGACCACCACGCTCACTCCCATGCCTGTCTTCCACCTTCCTTTGCCAGGTGGGACCTTCTGTGGTCTTGCACCTGGCAAAAGCCACTCGCAGTGTTTCATGTAAAATCTGTCTTACTCCATCCCCTGAGTGAGGGGCTGGTCATGGGCAGGGTCTTCCACAGCCTCTGAACTCAGCACCATGGTTGTGGTGGTCTGGCTCCCCTCACTCACCTGAGTGGCCATTCCTCAGATGTTCTCTCTCTTTAGCCTCCTGCCCATCGAGGACCCATGGTTCTTCCCCTCGCTCCAGCTGGGAGATCACATCAGGCTTGGATCCTGGGAGTCCTGCTCGTGGGGAGGGAAGTCCTCTTTACGTAGTGATTTCCCACCCTGCCCCCATGCCCTCTACAGGGGCACGATGGTAAATAACACAAACCCTGCCCGGGGCTCAGTGCTGTGGGGAAGACACTGGGTGCAAATGCTGGAAGCTTGGGGTCACTGTCCAGACTGAGCATGATGACCAAGTCTCAAGGTCCCACCCTCCCTGGGCAGCTCCTACTTGATGGCCATGTACACAGACAAGGTCTGTGAGAGGGGGAGCCTGGTTCACGCTGCCTCTGGGAGCCTTACCCAGAGAGACCACATTCCCATAGGTCTCCATCATCACATTTCGGTAGAGGCCACGCTGAGCTGGACCCAGGCGGTCCCATTCTTCCTGGGAGAGGAGCACAGCCACGTCCTCGAAGGTCAGAGAGGCCTGGAATGACAGGGTCTGCACTGGGGTAGGACCAGATCTGGAGATCTGCACCAGGGGAGTAGATGCAAATGGACGGGGAGGGCTGTGAGCCAACCTGGGGTCAACTGCAGAGATAGCCAAGGGCAGGGTGACGGGGTGCAGGGCACTGCAGAGACATCTTGGCTGCTACAGAACCCAAGGTCTGTAAGGACTGGGGAAGACTACTGGCTGTGCAGTCCTGGGGAAAGCTCACCTGGCATCTTGCCACCGGCAGGAGCTCAGCTGCTGCCATTGCCTGGTCCCCCAGGGCCTCTTGGCTTACACGGAGATCCACGTAGGGCTGAGGGAACGGAGACAGCACACAATGGGTCCAGGCCCAACCCTGCCCCTGGCAGGCCCTAATTTCCTGGGAAGCCTCAGAAAGTCCTTGGTTTCCTCGGGCATGCAAAGTCAGTGAGGAACGTGCTGAGGAAGGACACCTCCTGCCGCAGCCCTGCTCTGCCCCGGCTGAGCTAACTGGCTCCCTGTGCACTCTTTTTCAGTGCTGTACCCAGGCACTGAATAAACTTATGGTTCCTGGCCCTGCCCTCACCACTGCCTGGCCCCTGGGTCATGGGCTCAGGAAACATATACTTAACAAGCTCCCAGGGCCCTCAGAGCACCAGGCCCAGAGCAGACATCCAGGCACTTGGTGACACATATACAACCCCTGTGCCCTGAGGGCCCCAGGACTCTTAAGTTCTATTCTGCAGACTTTGGGGCCTTCAGGGTACCATCCTGTACCATGGGGGCTGGGGACTGGCAAAGACCCTGGGCTGTGTGCCTAGTAGCTCACCAGGGGCCATCTGACTGGTTCGGCATGTCAGTCACATCTCAGCACACATAAGGGTTATCCTTGCTGTTCTCTATATACTCTTACACATAATGGAATATCGTAACTCAAGAGTCTTGGAAGAAGGGTTTGCCTTCAACTACCTACCCAGCATGTCCTGGGCCTGCAAGGTCTTATGACCACTTCTTGGCAGGGCTGCACATGTGAACAGACACGGTAAACTTCTAACTTAACAGGTGTCATTAAGGCAAGACTGTCATCCACCTTGAACTCACCTAACACGTTAACTGAATTTGGGGCAAACCCGGGTCTTCCCTGCCTGCACACAGAACTTCCAAAATTAAATGCTGTAAAACATGGAAATGTCACAAACCTCCACAGTAAAAATACACCGAGGAACTACAGGGTGCACAATGTGGAGGAACCCCACAGAAAGCATGAAAACAATCCTCTACAGAAGAGACACTGTGTGATCCATTTATATTAAGTTCAAAGACGGGCACCACTAACTCAGGATGGTAAAGGCTTGGGGCGGTCACCCCACAGGGGCTCCTGAGGGCTGGAGACATCAGTCTCTTGATTTGAGAGCTGGCAGTGGAGCATGTCAGTGGCATGAAAACTCAGATTGTGCCCTACACTTCAGTATAAAGTCCCCATAGAACAAAAGCTTCTGAGAGCTCCAACAAGCACTCCTTGGAGAACAAGAGCTAATGGTAGCCAGACTAGGCAGGGTCTAGAGACACTATGCAGACCCTGGACCCCCAAGACTTGGAGTTACCATGGGTGGGACCAGGAGGGGGTGTGAGGTGACCTACCCTGCAGAAGGACCACTCTGGTCACCCCACCCATTTTGAAGCAAGGCAGGTGAGAGATGGCAATGGCTTGGCAGGGTGTTGGCATCAGAGGCATGAGAAGTGGGTGGATTCTGGTGTCACAGGACTTGAGGGTGGAGTGGATGTGGGTGAGAAAGGGGAGTCAAGGGTGATCTGGGGCCCTGAACAAGGACCTGCTGGTCAGTGAGAGGGGATGCCATGCATTGGAAAGTTCTTGGGAAATAACAGGAGTTTGGATTTGGACAAGTTAAGCTGAGATGTCCATCATGCTCTAAACTGCCAGGGAAGAGGGGAGAATAAAAGCCTTCCTGGTGGCTTTGGTCCTACGGAAAATGGGCTTTGAGGTCTTGTAGAAGGAGAATGAAAAATCTGCACAGCAACAAAAGGAGGCAGATCCCCCAGGAAAACACAAATCTGGCCTAAGAATGAGTTCACTTCTCATGCATTTGGCATGGCGGGGAACCATGACGCTGTTAAACATAGAAGGGTGAGGTAACTGAGAAACGTGATATAACTGAACAGCTCCACAAACATCCAAATGCACATTTCAAGAGTGAAAGCTGTGCTGCAGGTGATGTCGGAGTGACTGTGGACACAACTTGGGTGCTGGAAGAGTGTCCTGGGAAGAGGTCTAAGGGCATCTGTATGAACCATGCAGTAGAGGACATAATTTCACAAGGGGCAAGAAGAATGAAGATCAGCAGTCCAAGGCTGATTCCTATGACGTGGAGGTCAGACACGTCTCCTCTCTTTACCAATTCTGACACTACTATCCCTCCCATGGCACTCTGCTTCTCTGTCAGGTCTGATAATTCACGGCAATGGCCATACAAAACTCACGAACACTCATGACTATGGCATTTATTAGGGAACTACAGGTCACAGTTCAGGCTCATGAGCACTCAGGATACAGTTCTTCCATCAGGACAGTCTCTTAGCTGTGCTTGCAAGCATGCCTCTCTATAGCTCCTGGGCCTCTGTCCTGTTCAGGCAAGTGTAGCAAAACTCTTAAGAGAGCTCTGCTGATAAAGTGCCCAGTAGCATCTCACTCCACCGGTAAGACTCCTGCCTGAAGTCACTTAGCTTTTTTGCTTCCCAAGCTGGAAAGCCCACTTGGCCCATCTCCTGCTTCTATTTCTTGGCCACTGTTTTTCTGCTGTCTTCAGTATTACAGCTCTCTCTGTGGTTCCGGTTCCAGGAACTTTTCAGCAAAGGGATCCTGGGTCCAAACTCTGTTCTTGGCAGGTCTTCCTTCATCGTAGTGAGATCCTTTCCTTCCTGTCTCTAGGATAGTTCATTTTAAGCCTAGTGGGATAGCAAACCAACCAATCCCCTTGTTAGGATTCCATATACCTTATTAGCATGGTCTCATGCAGTCATTTGGTGGGAGTTACAAGACCAGGGCTAGAGAGGCCACACAAAAGTTATCCATGGCACTCAACACCATAACCCTGTTATTTATAAAACATCAGATATATGATCACATCTGTACAGAAAATTTCCAGAAAGATCTGAGTTGGACAGGAATATTTGAGGATGGACAGATATTGACTTTCAACCTCCCCAACCCTTCCGTTCTCCAAAAATGCCAATTCTCCCCAAATTTGCATGTGTGTATTTGTGTAAGTGTGATGAAATTCTAATTAAAATACCAACAGGAAATTTGAATCTTAAAATGCAGACAAAGAATTAATGTTGTACAATAACCAAGAACTGGGCTACCTTGTCTGGTCTTAGAGAGATGCTGTCCAGAGAGGAACAGAGAGTTCAGACAGAACTCTAGCAGGCGTCAGAATTCAAAAGATGACAAGAGTGATAAGTTCCAGTTAGACACGAAACACCAGTACTGGTGTAGGCAGCTGTCCAGAAGGGATACACAACAATATATTGCAGATTAAGTAAACATTTCAGTGTGACTAAGAACCGTGGTCCCCACAGTCTTGCCTCCTGCCCTCCAGGTCACTGTATCTGAACCCCCGTAACAGCTGACCTGAAACACAATCCCCTCTAGGTCTCCTGGATACAGTGCTCCCTGGTCTCTCTTTAGTCTCCACAGATTCCTTTTTGGCACATTCCCTCTACTTTACCCTCCCCTGTACACAATGGCTGGGTGGCCCTTCTGTTCACAAGTATTTGACCTTCTGGTTCTCTGAAACCTGGTAGTGACAGTGGGTCATCTGTGCTATAAGACAATGACCCTGACTGCACCTGGCCTAGGATACAACAATAAATGCCCATTAAGAACCCACGTTCAAGGACTCCTCAGGTAAAATGCGCATGGGCCCAGGGCTCATGGGTGCAGGTGACTGCAGGATTTGTGTGCTCATGAGGCCTTAGGTCAGGTGGCTCCTGTACCTTCCCTGCATCCCAGGATCCTGCTCCTGAACTGTCCCTGGATACAATGACTATATCCACTGGCTGGGACTTCCTGTGCCACGTCCTTCTCAGCCATCCTGCCTCCAGGCATGAACATCAACACTGGACGTTCAGTTGAGCCAAGAAGGCCCCTATCTGAGCTGGCAATCTGTAGAGCTGGCAACCTCCCTTCCCTCCTCATCAACGTCTCCACGTAGATATCTCATAGATCTCAGACATTCAGCATCAAGACTGAGCTACACCCCACTTCTGCCCCTACCTTGGTTCACTCTGCCCCCACTGCAGAAGCCCAGAGCCCAACCCTTGCCACGTGCTGAGAAACAGCCCCTGCTCCTTGCACTCGTCCACTGGCCATGTTGGCTGCAGCATGAAGCTTATTCTTCAGATTCAGAAATTTTGTTTCTGGAAATCTCCCCAGTAAATAGCCCAAATCAAAAGCTAGAGTTAACAAACGTTCATAGTAGCAATGGTCACTCTAAAGAAAACTGAAAAGACCCTCACTGCCAAGAGTACCCTCTCCTGGAGCTGGCTCTTGTGACCACATGTGACAGGAGTAATCTGCCAACACGCACACATGGACATGAACTAGGCATGGACATGCAAGGATGCCAATAGCTTAGAATTTAATGTTTATTATTTTTTATTGTGTAAGCTAAATTTTAGAAGCCTATCACTCTTGTTGGAATTACTGATGGTCTTGGTATGTCAGACAGCATGCCTGCCCATTCAGAGGACATGGCATATAGTGACACAGTGTGGTAGGAGACCTCCAAGTCTATGGTGGGCAGCTCCTACAATCTCCCCCAGGGCCAGTCTCCAGCCCCCTGTCTTTGTTTGTTTCCTTTCTTATTAGAAGCCCTAGGACAGACAAGAACTGCGCCATAAATTTTCCAAGGAGCACCTGGTAGATTTGAACTGTAGACCTTATGGTTAGCAGATTCAGCCTTTTACCACTATGCCACTAGTACCAGTGCAAAGCAAAGCACTGCTAAATGCAACCACTTCTAATCTTCCTACCTTCCCAGAGTCTATGATCAGAAATACGTATTCAAATCAACACTTTCCATTACCTAACAAGACAAAGTTAGAAAAGATAAAGGGAAAAAAGATCATGTCATGATAGCAGCAGTAAGAAACAAACTTAAACTAAGCTTTAGAAATGTGCAGGATCCTTAGGAAGAAAATCGTAAAACTTTACAGCAACAGAGATGCTCTAAACGACATACGTGCCAAGATATCACAGCAGTGTTAATGCTTCCCACTTTATCTACAAAGTTAATACCTTTTTTATTGATTCTTCTGTTGATCTAGGAGAATACACACTGGAGCATCTCCAAGAGGACACTGAGAGAGACCAAGGAGGGGGTCTCCTGCCACAGAGTTACAATGAGAAATCCCTCCTGGGTCTCACCAAGAGTGGGTGGTTCCAGGAACAGAAGGCAGGGCGAGGGCAACGTCTACAAACAATTGGAGCAGGACAGACATGGTACTTCTAATTACTGGAGGAAAGATGATTCAGTAGTGATGCTACCATGATGGGCTATTTTGGCCAAAATAAAATCAGGCCTTTATGTAAAGCTCAACAAATCTCCCAGAAAGTAGTACAAAGACAAAGAGATAAAAACAGACAAAAAAAGGGCAAAACAAAGAAACTCAAACAAAAAAAACTCTATCTTCATTTTCCATTGCATGCTACAATTCTAATGGATTTTAAGAGTTAAATTTTTAGAAGTTACACCATAAAAAGAACTTGGATAAAAAAATACAGATAAATTTTTAATATTACTTCAGGATGAAAGGGACTTTCTGAACTAATACCAAAGGAAGAGAGTTTGGTGGCAGAGACCCACTGATCTGCTTGCTGCATGTAAATCAAAATCTTATGCACATGGAAGCCAACATAAACTGTGAAACAGGTCCGAAGACGTAAGAATTTATAACAAGGGAAGGTTTTCAAAGCAATGGAAAGACAAATTATTCAATAGATAGTGTTAAAAATGGCTCTGATTTAAGGAGGAAAAAAAAATGAAGCTGTATTTCAACCCTACTTCACACCAAAGCAGTACTGGAATATAACATGGACTGCCAGAAGAACAAATTTGTTTTAGAAGAACAACAGCCAGAATGCTCATCAGACATGAGAATGGCAAAACTGTGTCTCACACACTTTGGGCATGTTATTGTGAAGAACCAGTTCTTAAAGGACGTCATGCTTGGTAGAGGGTCAGTGTCAACGAGATGGGCTGACACAGCGGCGAGAACAACAGGCACAAGTGTAACGACTGTGAGAAGGGCACAGGGCTGGGCAGTGTTTCATCCTGTTGTACGTAGCGTTGCTGAGTCAGAAATGACTCTACAGCACCTAACAACATCACAACCATACCACAATAAATTCCAGATGTAGCAAGCACTTTATAAGTACCAGAAAAAAAGAGAGTTTATTTTAAAGATAACCTTGGAAGGGGCAGTCTGGAGACCAAGGTTTCAGGGGATACCTAGGTAAATGGCATAACTAAGATTTTTTTTTTAAGAAAATGGTCTACATCACATTTTGGTAGGTGGTATCTGGGGTCTTAAAAACTAGCAACCATTCACCTAGGTAGCATAAATTGGCCCCAATCCACCTGGAGCAGAGGAAAACCAAGGCCATCAAAGACACGAGGAAAATGAGTTCAAGAGACAGAAAGGGCCACATAATCAGCATGAGACCAGAAGAACTAGATGACACCTGGCCACCACCAGTGACTACCCTGACAGAGAACACAATGTAGAGTCCTTGACATAGCAGAAGAAAAACGGGGGTGCAGATCTGGAACTCTATTAAAAGACCAAAATTGATGGTCTGATATCCTGAAGGGTCCCCAGAGGACATAGCCCCTGGATTCTCTCCTAGTCCAGAGCTGAGATCAGCACCAAAGCGAACGCTCCAGAGACTGGACTGGACTCTAAGACACAGAGCGATGCTGGTCAAGTGTGTGCTGCTCCGTGTAAATACATGCACGGGGCTGTCAGAGCAGCTCCTGTCCACACGCGAGATGGGTGGGTGGAAAGGGGGAGACAGGAGTTGGTTGAACGAATACGGTAAGTACAGGGTAGAAAGGAGTGTGCCGTCACAGACAGGATCGGGAGAGGAGCCAGAGGTGCACAGCGGCAGAGGCTGTGCAGCGTTTTAGATGCCACATTGACTTGGATGGTAAACTTTCACTTAAAGCACAATAAAAAAATAAATAATAATCTTGAAGTGGCCCTTTAAAGCACAGCACAAAGTCCAAAGTCCTTAAGAGAAAACACATAATCATCAAAACCTTAAAATTTTATATCTCAAAAAAACCTCAAACCAAACCAAGACAAAACGTCACAACGGGAATCAAATGACAAATCGGGGAAATTATTTTCAACATATATGGAAAAGGGCTAATTTCCTTAAGTTATAAGGAGCTTCTATTACACAAATTACGAGGTAAAAAAACAGAAAAACTGGCAAAGAATATGAACTGGCAAGTCACAAAGGAGTACAACTGGCTAAAATACAGACGACAAGATTTCAAATTCACAAATAATAGGTGAATGCAAATTAAAAGACTAGCAAGAACGCCAGCACTGGGATAGCACACTGGGCAGGAACGTAAAACAATCTGAACGCCTTAAGCTCCAACCTTTCCTGCTCTCCTAGAACTCGCCCTCCAGAGAGGCCACTGGTATGCAAAGTCCGTGGACCAGAGTTCACGACGCTAGTGTAACCGTGCGAAATCTGACAATTACTCAACCTGGGGCGGTGGTTCCGGCAGGCGGACTAAGTTGAGCTCCCCCTGCTGACCGACGCGCAGCAGGACATCCGGGGTCCGACAGGGTCGTCAAGGGCTAGAAACGTAATTCTGCGAAAAATCACCCCGAAAGGTGCATACGGAACGACCACGGTGCTACCTTCTTTCGTACACTGGCAAGTTTATGGGGAAGGTAGTTTTGACTCTTAATATTCTTCTGATATGCTTGGAATAAAAAAGAAGTTGAGATAATTTGCTATTTAAAAAAAAACTATCTAAAATAAATTTCAAACCACGCTACAAAACTTGGTCTCATTCATTAAATTAAAGCTCTTACAAATTAAGAAAAAGTATCAATAGAAAAACAGGGGAAAGGATACGAAATTCGGAAAGAGCATTTGGTCAACAAAGACAGGAAAAAAGCTCAAACTCCCTCTGACGCCGGCGGGAGGACGTCTTTTTGTTAAATGAAAAAGGCGCTCGATCCGCGCCGCCGCTACTGCCTGAGGTCTTTCAGCAGAGTCCCCGCGCTGTCTGCGAGGTCAGAACACGTGGGGACAATCACACGCGGAACCTCGTCGCGAAGACCCAGCCGTGGAGCAAGCAAGGCATGGGCGGCCCATGAACCACGCCCGCAGTCCCCAGCCTTGGGCCGAAGTCGGGGGGCGGGCAGCAGCGGGGAGGGGGTCAGGGTCCCGGGAGGTTACGAGCAGAGGCGGAGCAGTGAGAGTACGAGGAGGGGAGCCCGCGACACAGAGAAACTGAGAAGGTCTGAAAGGGCAGCCGGAGCCGCGAAGGTCGTGGAGGTGAGGGGCGCGGAGAGGGTGTTCCCAGGAGGAGCTGCTCCGCAGGGTCTGAGGGAAGAGGCGGCTGCTGTCCCTCAGCGCCGCGAACCGGTGTGAGCAGAGGGACGTGTGTGCTCCGTGCGGAGGGCGGGCTTGCTCGCGCGTCCGGAAGGGTAAAGGGTTCCGGCCACCCGGCGCCCACACGGCCCGACTCACCGTCCGCGCCGCGGCCTCACACGAAGGGGCGGCCGCCAGCCGCTCCCAGGGACAAAGGGACCGCCTCGCCCCGCCTGCGGGGCCGCCAATCCCGAGGCGCTATGGCCCTGCAGGCCCCGCTCCCACCCCCCGCACCGCCAATCCCGCGTGGCGACCCCTTCCTGTCCCGCCGTCGCCCCGCCCCGGCCGAGCGCTTTTCTCTCCGATGGCTCGGCCGCGCGCCCTGGAACCAGGGAGAGCGGAGTCCTCCGCGGCGCCCAGAGAGGCCGCTCGGCACGCAGCACCGGGGCTTTCGGCATCTCCGGGCACCCGTGGAGGCGTCTCCGCAGGCGCCACCGTCGCGGGCCCGCGGGAGACACACCGATTGCCTCCCTGCAGGCCGATCTCCATCCCACTGTCCCCTACCCCGTCGAACGCTTCACCTGACTGGCCCCTACCTCCACTGTAGTTCGTTGTCACAACAGTCAGAAATCATCCCGTTTGTTTCATCTGTCTGCTTCTTATCGTCACTCCCGCCCACTGAAAGGGTGGGCGTCCTGAGGTCAGAAACCACACCTCCCTCGCTCTGCTAGGGGCCCCCGGGCCAGCAGGGTCCTGGTCAGCGGTTTTCACTGTGTTAAAAACATTTCGTGAACAATCACTGTCTTGGTGGAATGAGGAACTGGCCAACTCCTTTCCAGAGGGTTTTTGTTTTTTCGCATTTCACAGTACCATCAACAATGTGTGACAATTGCAGTTGCTCTGCACCCTTTCCAGCACCATCTAGTCTGTCTTTCTCAAATTGTAGCCATTCCAGTGGGTGTTCTTCGGTATTTCATCGTGGTTTTAATTTGCATTTCCTTAATGGTGAGGGAAGGAAACGGTGCCCTGGTGCCACAGTGGTTAAAACACTCATGTGCTAACCAAAAGGTTGACAGGAGGAACCCACCAGCCACTCCTTGAGAGAAAGACATGGCACCTATAAAGATTATAGCCTGGTGAAGATTACTGTTGCTGTCAAGTGGGTTCCGACTCACAGCAAGCAGATGTACTGGTGGTGAATATAAGAGGTCACTTAGGTTATCAAGCTGCATTCCTTCCCCTGCCTTAATTCTCACCCTCAGACCGGATTAGCAGGTCTACATTCCTCTCCCTATCTCTGAAGAAATAAAATCGATTAACACCTCAGAGAGAGGTTAATGAAATTTTGGCCAGTTTCCACTGTTTGATTATCCTGTGACAAATTTTGGAATAGTTACTCTGTTCGATTATCCTGTGACCACCTTTTGGGTCATTTACACTACTGGATCATGCTGTGACAGACACCACCATCAACCCCTTTGAATTCTGGGACAGTGTTTGGAGACATTCTTCTCACCATCTGCTGGCTGGCATGCTTGTCTGCTAATAAAGCACTGAACCTTTCACCTCATCTCTGAACTCTGGCTGTCAGTGATCAGTGGGATGAACTTCCTTCAGTTCCACAGCAGTACTACAGAAGAAAACACTGTCCCGTTCTCTGCCACTGTTGCAGCTACTGTGTCAACCCACCTCACTTCGGGTCTTCCTCTTTCTCACTGGTCCTCTACCGAGTGTGATGTCCGTCTCCAGGGACATCCTTCCTGATAGCATGTCCCAAATGTGAGTAATCTCTCCATGCTTGTTTCCAATTATTAATTAGTGTTTGCAGTTTTTCTCATTTTGAGTGATGCCACAGCAGCAAATGAAGGTTCTGAAAGCTTGACTCTACTCTGGGGAGGCAGCTCTTCCCATTCATATTTCAAGTGCATTCCAACTCGAGGTGCTCATCTTCTGGCACTATACCAGGTAACATTCCACTGCTATTCATAAGGTCTGCACTGGTTCTTTTCAGAAGCAGACTGCACGTTCCTTCTTCCTAGTCTGTCTTAGTCTTTCAGCTCACGTGAAACCTGTCTGCCCCGGGTGATGGTGCCGGCATTTGAATACCAGTGGGATAGTTCCTTGGAAACCCTGGTGGCGTAGTGGTTAAGTGCTACAGCTGCTAACCAAAAGGGTGACAGTTGAGATCTGCCAGGTGCACACTGGAAACTCTATGGGGCAGTTCTACTTTGACCTATAGGGTCCCTATGAGTTGGAATCGACTCAATGGGAGTGACTGAATTGGGCACAGTTTCCAGCATTACACACATGAAAGCCCCTATGGTACAACAAACTGACAGGCCTACTGTGTTCCTAGGGCCTCTGAATTGGAATCCACCTGATGGCAATCACTGTACGCTGAACGACACTGAGAACTTTTCAAGAGCTCATCTGCCATCCACGTATATTCTTTGGTGAAGTATCTTTCTTATTAGTCGTTTGGCTTCTTATTTTTGAGTTGTAAGAGTTTTATGCAGGGCCAGATATGAGATCTTCAATGGAAATACAATTCACAGCTCTTTTCTCCCATATTGTACCTTTTCATTTAACTTGTTAGAGGTTTAAAATTTTGACGAAATCTTACTGTTGTCATATTTGGTAAATGTTTGCTGAAGTCAAGGTCACTGATGTTTTATTGTAAAAGCCTTACATTTTACATGTTGGTTAATGATACATTTTGAGTTAATCTTTTGCATATGGTGTTTATGAGGAGAGATTTGGGGGGTATGTGGCTTTGGAAGTTTCAGCACTATTCACTGAAAATGAAATCCTTTTTTTTTTTAATTTAACATAACTGAGTGAAAATGTACATTCACGTATAAATTTACATGCCCACCTATATGCAGCTTCCACTGCTCTCCCTGTCCGGTGACTGCACACTATTCCTCTCTGCTCCATACATGTCTCATCCTCCCAACAACCTCCTTTCCCCTCCTCTCCGTCCACTCCCCTTCCTCCAGCCAGAGGTCAGCAAGATGATATCCTGTAGATGTTTAGAACCACAAAGTGCTTCCAATATGTGGTCACTCTGCATTGCCAAGTCCAATCCATTCCTGTCCAAAGAGTGGACCTTTGTTATAATTTATGGGAAAGGGCAGCATCAGGGCCGGGGGCCATGCTCTCAGAGGAACCCCAAAACCAGTGGACCATCAATTGAGGTCTTTTAGTGGAGATCTCATGATGCACCCCTTTTTATTCTTGTGTTGCCAGTGAGACTCTTCTCTGTGAGCTCCATCGTGGCTATCATTGGTGGTGGCCGGGCACCATCCGGTTCTTCCAGTCCCAAGTCGATGTAGGCACCCACTCTTGTGGGTCTCTGTCTTCTCAGTTGTCTTTACCACATGTCATTTTGGTCCTTGGTGAACATCCGTTCCTGCTGAGTTGGGACCATTTGCTGTGTCCTCGGATGGCAGCTTGGCAGCTTTTAAGACCCCAGACGCCACTCACCAATGTGGGGTGCAGAGAGCTCTCTTAGCAAAATGCTAGTTGTGCCAATTGGCCTGGAATTCACCTAAGAGCATGGTCCCCCGCCCCCTGCCCCAGCTACTCTATCCTTGCAGTACTGAGTTAAGATGGAAGGAGTACTCAAGTTATGCTGAAGTCCACTTAATGTTGTTCTTGTTTCTAATGTGTGCTATCACTGCTTTCTCCCAATTAGATTTCTAGTAACTATCTAAACTAAACCCTCCCCCCTCCCTCCCCTCCCTTGCAGCTGTCAAAGAATCTTTTCTTCTACACACAAGTCTGTTTTTGAGGTCTTATCGTAGAGGTCTCATACAGTATTTGTCCTTTTGTCGCTGACTGCTTTCACTCAACATAATGTCTTCCAGTTGAAACCAGGTTAGGAGATGTTTCCTGGAATCATCGTTATTCTTTATCATTGTGTAGTGCTCCATTGAGTATATGTACCATAGTTTACCGAAATCCTTTTTAATATAACATTATCTGCTCTACAAGCTGCAAATATTTTTCCCAGTTTGTCATTTGTCTTTACTTTGTTTTTGGCTAGCAAATCACTTTAATTCTATGTAGCAAAATTTATCAGTATTCTTTTTCTTATTTGGCTTGGCTTGGCTTTTCTTATTGTCTTTCAATTAGGGGTTTTAGTTAGAAAAGGTTTTAGAGGAATTCAGCCATGTTTTCATCTACTACTGTACAGTTCTTTTCCTTACATTTAAATTTTTGATTCATGTGGAATTTATTCTGCTATATACTGTGAAGAATGGGTCTAATTATGTCTTTTCCAAATGGCTATCTAGTTATTTCTTTGCTACTTATTAAAAGGAGTACCTTCCTCACCCCCCACCTGATTTGAGATGCCACCTTTTGCTTACACCAAATTCACATCTGGAAGGGCTCTGAGCCTATTGTTAGGTGCCATCAAGTCAGTTCTGACTCCTAGTGACCCTGTGTACAATACAATAAAACACTGCTGGTCCTACACCATGCCCACTGTCAGTTGAACTGTGCTCCCTCAAAAATCTGTGTAGCAATTTAGCTAGGCCATAATTCCTGGATTCCAACTTTTGCATTCCAGTCACCAGTAATTAACAATGCATCCTGATTGCATTGTTCAATCAATTTCAGACTGCAGAAGCTGGTAAAAATCTTCAACCTCTTCATCTCTGGCCTTAGTGGTTGCTGTGTAAATCTGAATAATAGTCTTATTAACTAGCTTTCCTTGTAGGTGTATGGATATTATCCTATCACTGACAGCATTGCACTTCATGACAGACCTTGAAATGTTCTTTTTGATGATGAACGCAACACTGTTCCTCTTCAAGTTTTCGTTCCCAGCATAGTAGACTATATGATTGTCGGATTCAAAATGGTCCAAACCGGTCCATTTCAGCTAGGATGTCAATGTTTATGCATTCCGTTTCATTTCTGACAAATTTCTAGTTTTCCTAAATTCATACTTCATACATTCCATGTCCTGATTATTACTGGATGTTTGCAGCTGTTTCTTCTCATTTTGAGTCTTACCACATCAGGGCATGAAGATCCCGGAGGCTTTACTCTATACATGTCGCTAAGGTTGATTCTACTTTGAGGAGGCAGCTTTTCCCCAGTTGTTTTCTGAGTGCCTTCCAACCTGGAGAGCTCACTTTCCAGCACCATATCTGACAATGTTAGCCTGCTGCTATTCATAAGGTTTTCCCTGGCTAATTCCTTTCAGAAGTAGACTGCCGGGTCCTTCTTCCCAGTCTACCTTAATCTGGAAGCTCAGCTGAAACTTGCCTACTGATGCAAAGTTGAAACAAAGAAGAAGGATCAGTAGCTGGAAAATATGGCCTTGGTGATGAAAATAATGCTGGAGATCACATAATATAATTTTGCAAGACTAACAACTTCTTCATTGCAAATACCTTTTGTAACCAACACAAATGACAACTGTACACATGGACCTTACCAGATGGAATACACAAGAACCAAACGTGGAAAAAGATAATGGAAAAGCTCCATATCAGCAGTCAGAACAAGACCAGGTGCTGACTGTGGCACTGTTCATCAATTGCTCATGTGCAAATTCAAACTGAAACTGAAGACAATTAGAACAAGTCCATAAGAGCCACAGTATGACCTTGAGTATATCCCTCCTGAGTTTAAAGACCATCTCAAGAACAGATTTGATGTGCTGATCACTAATGACCGAAGACCAGACAAACTGTGGAATGACATCAAAGGCATCATCCATGAAGAGAGGAAGAGGTCATTAAAAAGACAGGAAAGAAAGAAAAGACCAAACTGGATGTCAGAAGAGACTCTGAAAGTTGCTCTTGAACGTCAAGCAGCTAAAGCAAATGGAAGGAATGGCGAAGTAAAAGACCTAAACAGAAGATTTCAAAGAGCAGCTGGAGAAGACAAAAGAAAGTATTATGACATGAGCAAAGAGATGGAGATGGAAAACAAGAAAGGCAGAACACATTCTGCATTTCTCAAGCTGAGAGAACTGAAGAAAAAATTCAAGCCTCGAGTTGCAGTAGTGAAGGATCCTACAGGAAAACTATTAAGCGATTCAGGGAGTGTCAAAAGAAGATGGAAGGAATACAAAGGGTCATTATACTGGAAAGAACTGGTTGATGTTGAGCCACTTGAAGAGGCAGCATATGACCAGGAACCAGAGGTACTGAAGGAAGTTGAAGCTGCACTGAAGGCACTGGCAAAAACAAGCCTCTAGGAATTGATGGAGTATCAATTGAGATATTTCAACAAACAGATGCAGTGCTAGAAGTGCTCACTCATCTATGCAAAGAAACTTCGAGGACAGCACCTGGTCAACTGACTGGAAGAGATCCATATTTACACCTATTTCAAAGAAAGGTGAACCAACCGAATGTGGAAATTACTCAACAATATTGTTGACATCACATGCAAGTAAAATTGTGCTCAAGATCATTCAAAAGTGACTGCAACAGTATATTGACAAGGAACTGCCAGAAATTCAAGCTGGATTCAGAAGAGGACATGGAACCAGGGATATCATCGTTGATGTCAGATGGATCTTGGCTGAAAGCAAAGAATACCAGCAAGATGCTTACCTGTGTTTCATTGAGTATGCAAAAGCATTCGACTGTGTGGATCATACTACATTTTGGCTAACATTGAAGAGAATGGGAATTCCAGAACACGTAATTGTGCTTTTAAGAAACTTGTATATGGATCAAGAGGCAGTTGTGCGAACAGAATAAGGGGACACTGCATGGTTTAAAGTCAGGAAAAGTGTGCATCAGGGTTATATCCCTTCACCATACCTTTTTAATCTGTATGCTGAGCAAATAATCGGAGAAGCTGGAATATACAAAGAACAAGGAGGACGACTTATTAAAAACCTGTGCGACACAGACGACGACACCACCTTACTTGCTGGAAATGAAGACTTGAGATCCTTACTGATGAAGATCAACAACCACAGCCTTCAGTACGGACTGCACCTCAACATCACAAAAACAAAAATCCTCACAGCTAGACCAGTAAGCAACACTGTCATAAATGGATAAAGGATTGAGGTTGTCAAGGATTTCATTTTACTTGGGTCAACAATCAACGCCCATGGAAGCAGCAGTCAAGAAATCAAAAGACACATTGCACTGGGAAAATCTGCTGCAAAGAACCTCTTTATTCAAAAGGATGTCACCCTTAAAACTAAAATGTTCCTGACCCAATCCATGGTATTTTTAATTACATCATCAGCATGTGAAAGCTGAACCATGAACAAAGAAATGGTGTTGGAGAAGAACACTGAATATACCATGGACTGCCAAAAGAATAAACACATCTGTTCTGGAAGAAGTCCACACAGAGTGCTCCTTGGAAGCAAAGATGGTAAGACTGCATCTTACACACTTTGGACATATTGTCTGGAAAGATCAGTCCCTGGAGGACATCATGCTTGGCAGAGGGGAGGGTCAGCGAAAAAGAGGAAGATCCTCGACAAGATGAATTGACACAGTGGCCACAACAATGGGCTTAAGCATGAAAATGATTGTGGACATGACACAAGACCGGGTAGTGTTTCATTCTGTTGTTTATATGGTTGCTGTAAGTGAAACTGACTGGACAGCACCTGACAATTCCTGGTATTGTGTGATGTCCTTCTTGTTGTGAACCCTGCCTCTATGATGTTAATGAGGGTGGATAGTCTGCAGTTGAGTCAGTGGGGCAGGATTTAATGTGTGGGATTGTACTGTGGCTCAAGGTAGCCTGTTGGTATATAGAATAATGGAGGGCAAGCTGAGATTTGGGGACCTTATCATTGAGGAAGAAAGCAGTGCCAGGAGCTGAGCACATCCCTTGGACCCTGTGCCTCAGAAGCTCCCAAGTCCAGGGGAAGATTGATGATGTGACCTTCCTCCAGAGCCAGCAGAGAATGCCTTCCCCTGGAGTGAACACCCTGACTTTGGACTTTTAGCTTACTGGACTGTGATGAAACTTCTTTTTAAAGCCATCCACTTGTGGTTATTTGTTACAGTAGCACTAGACGACTAAAAGACCCACATCTTTGTTGTACTTGAGCCCACTGTTGCAGCCACTGGGTCAGAGCGTAGTGGGCACAAAAGAAGGTCCTATAGATAGAAGACACTACATGGGTAATCTGGGAGTCAGGTTGCTCTCCCCTATGCCCACTCCGTCTTATTTCCTGGGAAGCCCAGACTCTGGCCTGCCCCAGGTGAGGGGTCTAACTACTTTTGCTGCTGCCAGATACCTGGCATGGCCTCAGCTGTCCTCAGCTTCAGGGCCCTGTTCTTCTTCAAGTCCTGGTGCTGTATGCTAGAGCAAGTATTCTTTGATCCAGTTAGGGTTACAGGGTTGCCATGGATCCCTCACCATTGTCTGCAGATACACTCCAGGGTTTTCCTGCTTCTTATCTGTGTAGTAGAGGAGCCTGTGCAGTGTGTGGAGTTGTGGAGGGGGTACTTTCCTTAGTTCTATCGCTGTTGTAGGACCCACTGTGGAGCATGAGCTGTCGCAGTTCCTAGGATCCTACCAAGATATCCCAGGATCCTACCAAGCACCCAAGGCTCACAGAGGGTGACCTTAGCTCACATGGACTGTTCCCACTGGGGACAAGAGTATATGTATTGTTCAGGCTTGTAAACCTACTTGAAAGCATTGTGTTGAAAGCACCCTTCACACCAAGATCTTCTAGTGTCCTGTCAGTCACAAGGAGGGTCAGGTTGTGTGTATGTGGTGTGTGCTCCATGATCAGAGATGATGGAAATATTTCCATTTCTTCTTCCTGAGTCATTCTTCACTGGTTTTCCTCCTTTCCCATACTCTTAAAACCCCAATTTTTCCTCAGAGTCTGTCTCATTTTCATGCAGGGACAATGTGCTGCATCACGAACCATCCCATCATTGCCAACTGTTATCACTTTTGCCTACAATGATGTCATCAAATCAGGCATCACAGAGTCCCTCCCCTTTCCCAAACTACCCACCCAGTGGGGGAGGGTTCACGTTTGACTGCACGATTTGTTTCAAGGCACAAGCAGCGCTTACCTTTTCCCGGGCCTTGCCACCTCCGTGCAATCTTCTGTCTCTACAATACCCCCAAACACCCACCCCCTGAAGATCCCCAGCTCTGTGTCCACTGGACAGTGGCTGATTTTTATAACATGCAAAATGCCAGCTTTCTGGAAAGTGATCTTATCCCTTGACACTTTCAGAGCTACGCTGTCCTGTGGTGAATAGGAGCGTGGGCAAAGTGATCCAGACCATGGGTCAATTTCCGTATCCCTAGCTTGGAATCCAGTTCCCATGTACAGCCTGAAGGGTGGGCTAGGTATTAATGAAGATACGTGGCAATTTCTTCCTCAAGCCTGAGAAAATACCAACAGAAGAGAATGAAGTGGAGATGAGGGACAAAGAGCCTGCAGTTGCTGATACTGCCTCCACGTCCTGCCCTCAAGGCCACACAATGGATTAGCCTGCAGCCCTCCAATAAATTCCCCTTCTCACTTATGCGAGTCAGGGTGGTTATCTTAATTTGCCACCAAACAAACATTAAGATACCTGGATACTCTCCTTACGTGAGTCTTGTCCAGATAAACTGTAGGATAATTTGGACAAGTCCCTAAACTTTTTCTATTAGGATTTCAACCAAGTCTATAGGTAGATCATCTAGAAAGAATTCACATTCACACGTCTCTCTTTTAATGTCCCTTTGTAGAATTTTATGGTTTAAAAATGGGAGTCATTTATATATGAAAAAAACCAACAAGGACAAGGGGAATACACTAACATGGAATGTAACAGAAACAAATAAAGCCTAACTGTGTTACAAAAGAGTAATAATCACTGTGAAAAAGGGAAAAAAACACACAGAAACCCAAGACTCAACTTTATGTGTAATATTCTGACTGTATATCCTCAAATCACAGAGGGGAAAAAACTTTTAAACAAACCTTGACTGTTTTCACCTACTAGTTATGGATTAGGAGCCCTGGTGGCACAGTGATTACAGCACTCAGCTAGTAACTCAAGGCCATATGAACCTACCAGCCACTCTGCAGAACAAAGCCATGGCAGTCTGTTTCTGTAGAGATTCACAACCTCAGAAACCCTATAAGGCAATTTTACCCTGCCCTATAGGATCACTGTGAATTAGAATCCACTTCACAGCAGTGGGTTTGGTTGGGTTTGGGCATGAACTGGCAATTCTGAAACTACTTTTGCTATATTCTAGGATGAACAAATTAGTAAAAACACTAAAGATGACAGGAATCAAATGTGTGTCAAGAGGGCATTGCAAACACGGAAAGTGGAGAACGTTAGACCGAGCCCTCGAGTGGTGGACTGGAATTGGTGGAATTAGTAAAAACTCACGTTTCTCTTTTAAATATATTGCTAAGTGTAGAAGTTGATAATAGTATGCATATAAAACAACAAACAAAAGCAAAACATGAAACCAAACTTATTGAGTCAATTCCAACTTATGGTGACCCCATGCGTATCACAATAGAACTGTGTTCCACAGAGTTTTCCATGGTTGATTTTTTTGGGGGGAAGATCACTATGCTTTTCTTCTGAGGTGATCAGGGTGGACTTGAACCACCAACCTTTCGGTCAGCAGCCACTTAACCATTTGATTACCTATAATTACATATACATTTATTTCCTAGCTGTATGCTTAGGGCCCAGAAACAAGCAATGAACACAGCTAGCCAGTTCTTAGTTGCTAAAAACCATTCTCCACTGAAAGGGAGTAGGACTCCTTGGGATAGTGGCTAATACCCCAGCTGGGGCTGGGAAATTAGTATCTTGTGCTAGAAAGTAAGCCAAGCCAAGTGCTGTTGAGTTGGAGGAAGTGCTAAAAAGTGGGGATGTCCAAAGGACATGGTACTCCGTAACTGATCTGAGAGGAAATCAAGCCTAAAAACTTGTGGGAACAAAGAGGTGTGTGGAGATACTGCTCTTGTGGGGCTGTAGGCAGGACCATGAGGTACAAACCAGAGGTTGTGAGTCACAGCTGGGGAGGATGAGAGCACAATTTGGATTGTACACAGACAACAAAGCACTGAATAACTTGCTTGTGAGCATGTGCTACCTTTGGGAGAGGATGACAGCAATCACAGGAACCTAAAACTTTGAACTTGATTTTATGTAACCAGGATTTCCATTAGAGCCATTGATAAGGGACTTAGTACTCATGACTACTAAATAAGAAGCCTACTGTGGTTGGCTTGAATCAACTGTCAGTTTACATTTTTGGTAAGGTTTGATTACAATAATAAAACTCTATTCATGAATACTCAACCTTCATAATCCTCCCCCACCCAAAAAATACAGCAAGCTGCTCAAAAACTATTTAAAAAAGAAAAACAGAGGTGACCAGAGGTACAGAACAATAGGAAGGGGGTTTGAAAAGGCGAGTCCTGGGCTTGGTACGTAGCTGGACACTGGGATGGTGGGGCAGTGACAGACCAAGATAATAACCAGAGAACAGCTGGAAAGGAAGCTACATTGAGACTTCACTCCCACCAGCCCAACAGGCTACTCTCTCATATGAATCAGTTGGTGCTTGATCAGCTTTGACCGCTGGCTAAAGGCTTTCCCACAGGTAGTGCAGTCATAGGGCTTCACTCCAGTGTGAATTCTCTGGTGCTGAATGAGGACTGAGCGCTGACTGAAGGATTTTCCACACTCACTGCATTTGTAAGGTCTTTCACCAGTGTGGATGATCTGATGCTGGATAAGGTGTGAGCTCTGGCTAAAGCCCTTACCACATTCCACACACGTATAGGGTTTCTCTCCAGTGTGAACTTTCTGGTGGTGAATGAGATTTGAGCTTCGATTGAAGGCTTTGCCACAGTGATTACATTCGTGAGGCTTTAATCCATTATGAATTCTCTGATGCTGAATAAGGGTTGAGCTCTGGCTGAAAGTTTTTCCACACTCAGTACATTCATAGGGTTTTTCTCCAGTGTGAACTCGCTGGTGAAGAATAAGGTTAGAGCTACGGCCAAAGGTCTTCCCGCACTCATAGCACTCGTAGGGCTTGTCACCTGTGTGCACACCCTGATGCTGAATGAGGGCTGAGCTATGGCTAAAGGCTTTCCCACAGATGCCACATTTATATGGCTTTTCTCCTGTATGTATGACCTGGTGCTTTCTCAGCACTGAACTGTAACTAAAGGCTTTTCCACACACATTACACACATGAGGCTTCTCTCCAGTGTGAATTCTTCGATGCTGAATAAGGCTTGAGTTCTGACTAAACGTTTTCCCACAGTCACTGCATTTATACGGTTTCTCTCCAGTGTGAACCCTGTGATGCTTAGTAAGGTTGGACACCCTACTAAATGGTTTACCACAGTCATTGCACTCATAGGGTTTTTCTCCAGTGTGAACTCTCTGATGCTTCCTCAGATGTGCGCTCTGGCTAAATGCTTTCCCACACTCGTTACACTCAAAAGGCTTCTCACCTGTGTGAATCCTATGGTGTTTCATGAGGTTTGAGCTCCGCCTGAATGCCTTCCCACACTCATTGCACACGTATGGTTTCTCTCCAGAATGAATTCTCTGATGTTGGACGAGGTTTGAACTCCGCCTAAAAGCCTTACCGCATTCACTGCACTCGTAGGGTTTCTCACTCATGTGAGACTTCTGATGCTTTTTAAGTCTTGAGGTCTGGCTGAAGGCTTTTCCACATTCACTGCACACATAAGGCTTCTCTCCATTGTGGTTGATCTGATGCCTGACGAGGCTGGAGTGCATACTGAAGGCTTTCCCACACTTACTGCAATGGCAGGGTTTTTGACTCAAGTGAACTCTCTGGTGGTTTTTAAGAATTGAGTTTTGGCTGAAGATTTTTGCACATTCACTACATACAAAAGACTTCTCTTCAGTGTGGATTATCCGATGCTGAGTAAGACCAGGGCTTCCTGTGAAGGTTTTGCCACATTCACTACATATAAATGGGCTGTCAGCTGTGTGATCCTCCTGACAGCCAGTAAGGTCCATGCGGTAGTGGAAGCTCTGGCCACATGTGCTGTAGAGACATGACCTCTCTTCTGCAGCAATCTTCTCACATGCTATCAGATCTGGGCTCTGACTGAAGTGTCTCCCAAAACCATTACAGTCCAGATCTTTCTCCTCTGTAGCAGTTTCCTTAAAGAGCACTGTCACAGGCGTGCAGTCCCCCTCCTGGCAGAGGGACTGCTCCAGTCTCTCACCTTCAAGATCTCTCCTATTTCCTTCTAGTACATCACCACAGAGTTCCCTGAGCTCAAGTGGTACCTTGGACAGGTCACTGACATAGTTTTCAGTTGTTTCTTCTTCTGATTCCAAATCCTCAAGAACTTCTTTCTTCTGAAGGAACTCCTTGTTCTCAGTCCCACTGTCATAATCTGCAAGAATAAATGTAAAGCCATTTGGGAGGAACTACTGTGGCCAGAAAACAAGTCTGCAGAGCTATCTAAGCCTTTTGCCTTCTGTGGAGGACACAAGGAGAGCAAGGACCCACAGGGATGAGGAAGTTCTGGATCTTGAGAAGGGACAAGGAGAGGCTGGAGAGCTGCAAGCTGATGAGGCTGCACCAGCTCCAAGGATGAGGACTGTCAAGGGACCCTGGCCCACCCTCTCAAGATTTCCCAGCTTGGGACATGCATCTGTAGCTTGCTTTTCTTCTGGCTCAGGCGAAAATCTAGGGAGTCCCTCAACCCCTCTTCTTCTCACACATGCAGCTGCACCATCAGCAAGTCCTGTGAGCTCTACTTTAGAATGTATCAAATTTGGGCTTCCCTTAGCTCAATGTCTCCCACCAGCACAAGGACACATGATGTACCTCTCATACCCTATCTTGGTTTTTCCTTTTCCACACTGCAAGCTGTAAGTTTCTCAGGCTGCCTTTGTTCTCCTAGCACCAACTGATGGGAGTTCCCGTCTCAACCACACAGGTGCCAGTGTGGAAAGGTTGGCTGCCGAAGCCCGTCACCCATAGACCTCTGTGAGCAAAGCCACAAGCCTCTGTGATGGCGGACGGACGCATCTCACCCCTGACATATTTCTGGCTGTATATTTTTCATCATAATTAAACTCTCCTCAAAAATACCCCCTCATCTCCAGGCACAAGGACAAACGCTGAGCCCGGAAACGCCCAGCCCTGCTGACTTCCCCCAACTGCACATCCCCACCCATGTGAAAAGAATTACCCTTCTTAGAACAGTTTAAGAAAGGCATAGGGTAGGGGATAGTAGGTGTTTACTGTCCCCACAAGAAAAAGATAAAATAAAGAGCAAAGTAGGAACAAATAGAGATTATAACCTTTAGACCCCTCCTCCTGTACCTTTTAACCTTGAGGTATTGGTAGGGCTGACTGAGCTCGGGGCATAACTTTGTCTTCACTGTCAGTTATCACCACAACATACCTGCCTCGGGCCACTATCTAGAAAGCCTTGACAATTAACAAGATCACAAGGTTTTGGTTTCAAGTTAGCTAATAGCTTATGTGGTCAGGGGGCAGGGTAAAAATCACCTCACCTCGAGTTCACGAGGTTTCGGTTTCAAATTAGCCAATAGCTTGTGTGGTCAGGGGGCAGGGTGAAAATCACATCACTTCGACTATAAAAATAAAGAAAGACAGACCTTTAGGGGCTGCCATTTTCTCCAAAACTCTTTCCTGTCTCTCTCAATTCATTCTCCTCGCCGATGCCTTTCCCTCCTTCCGTGGGGCCCTCAAAAAAGATGTCGGGGCTGGCTCCCAGCAGTTGGCCTGCTGCTGAGGGGCACAGGGGAACAAAGCCAGATCTGTAGGATGGGGCTGAGAGAGCTGCATGGAAGTATTATAAAGTGACCACAAGTGGACACTTGTTTGAACCTCCAATTTCTATTCCATAGAAAAGCCTTTAAAGACTGTAGCTGTTATTATGTAAAATGGGCCTAACACCACCTACACCTGCAGTTCTCAGTGGCTCCAGCAACAATCTTCACACTGGTCAAAAAGTATATAAAAGGTGCGAAAAGTATATACAAGGTGCCTCATCAAGTCAGATGGGGGCTTTGGCATCTCTCTTTTCTCCCCATCAGAACAATGACAAAACTCTTGCTGCCTTGGATCTCTCACTCAAAAAAGAACTCGTGAGTTCCTGTCTCATTCAAACGAAGACACTCTAGGTTACTCTGCTCTCTTCCCTTGCCTGGATGTTGAAGCCCAGTCTTCCTACTTCCCCTTCTTCTCCTGGACAGCCTAATAATATTGACCACACCACTGTCACTGCAGTCAGAACACTTCCAAGTCCTCCCAGGGCCTGCATAACCCAGGCTCCTCCTAACTTTACTTGCTATCTCTGCTCTTGCTGCTCCCCGAACATGATGAACGCACCTTACTTGCCTCCTGTCCTGGAACACTGTCCCCAATGAACCTCACACTCCCTCCTTCCCTTCTGTCAAGTCTCTGTTCAAATACCCCTCAATGGAGAGGCTTCCTCTGATCCTTCACATAAATGCCAGCCTCCCCCGCATCTCTCTCCTTGCTCCACTTGCTGTTTCCTACACAGCACTGATTACTCCCTGACAAGGGAAGAGACTTTGCATCCCAAATCTGAGGACGAACAATGTTACAGACTAAACTGTGTCCCCCCAAAATGTGTTGGAACTCTTAACTCCCATATCTATCGATGTGATCCTCTTGGACATAGGTGTCCTTTGTTACATTAATTCGATCATGCCAGAAGTTGGATGAGTTCTAAATCGAATCAATTTTAAATTATAAAAAGAACAGACCAGACCAGGGCTTTTAACTGGTTCTTCCCAGCCCAGTCATGGCGGAGAAAGCATCACTGTAACAAACCTGTATTTTTAAATAGTTGGGAGTACTGGAATGATAACCATGATGGGAAAAATTGCAAGTCAAAGCCATGCTAGCTGAATCTCCCCTGGAGAAAACACGGATGGCACATGTACTGCACAGCAACCAGATCTCTTGCCCTCGGATTTCGAGTCGAGTTGGAAACAGTGCTGCCCTACTCAAAGGTGGCAGCTGATGACACCACTTGAAATATCTGTTGCTCCCCACAGTCCTGCCAATAATCCAGTTTCCTGCCTCAAGCTCCTGAAAGTGCTCACTGTGCCTCTTCCAAGTCTTCCATTCCAGGGCTTCAACTTGTAATTTTTCCCATTCTAGGTACTGTGCTGAAATCAGCCAAACTGTAAAACTTCAGGTCTGTTCTTATTCTGCTGTGTCAGCCATGACATAACCGGTCTGAAGCCTTGGAGCAGACACAGAGAGAGGCACATACAGTAGGTTGCCAGATGCCTTGTGAGGATCACCAAGAAACCAAGCTGTGCTCGAGGCTACTGACAAGGAAAGACTGACTGAGTGGAGACCCTGAGTTGACCTTTTTGATTCTACGACTATGAGAAAATACATTTTTGTTCTTCAGAATCACCTGTTTGTGGTATTTCTTTTACATCAGTTGCAGATAAACAAGACAGATGCCCCCTGCACTCTACCTCCCCACTCCTTGGGTCCAGGAGCCCCACTACCACACCCTCAGCTCAGGCTGACATCACTCTCCCTCTTTAAGATTCTGTAAGTTACCAGTACACTGACACTCTCTCCATCTCCCTGCCTTCCATCTCGATGCTTCTATTCTTGGCAGAACCACCTGAGGTATCTAAACGCAGTTCTGACCAGGACACACGCATCCCTCATAGGGCCAGCCCTTCTACCCCCTACACGTTCCACTTTGTCCTTGACAATAATGACACTTCATGCCCTCGACACCTTGACATTCATGCTATAGAAACACTGTACTCTCTGGTACCTCCAGCTGTTCCCTTCACAGGTACTGAAGACAGATGTGGATACCACTCTTTCCCTTCCTGTAGCACCTTCAGCCCATCCATCACGACACATACCACACAGGATGCAGGCGACCTTCATAGTCTCACGCAGCCTGAGGAGCCCATGCCCCGCCTGTGTATGGAGCAGGCACGGGACAAGGAAGGATGAGGGCTGTAATCATTACACAAAAATCCACAAAGCTTTTTTGTAAAGGGCCAGAGAGAACCTATTTTAGAATTTGCAGTTCTATGGTCTGAGTCAAGTTTTCTTTTTAGCAATCCTTTAAAAACTTCAAGCTGCTTATAACTTGTGAGATACAGAATATAAAAAACAGGCCACTAGATGGATTTTGCTGAGGCCTGGCGACAGCCCCAGATTTGGACATGACATCACCAGTGTGGATCAAGAGGTGCCGGCAGGGGGGAATAGAAAGAACTCCATACAGATACACTGAATGGACAGGGCAAAGGGAAGCACTGAGTAGGGGGAAGGGACCAGGGGAGGTGATGGTATATCAGTTTCAGCCTGAGCCACTACATACATGGAAAAACCTTTGCTCAGTCAGGAAACAGAAATTATGAAGAAGGAGAACAGTGGAAGATCATAAGTTCACTCTGTGGACTTGCTAAATATAATGCAACTTTTCTATGTATATAAGAGCTGTAAGGAAAAGCCATAAAAGACCTACCTTAGAAAGGAAATACAAAATCAGAAATTACTTTCCCTTTAAGGAACAGTCTTTAAAAAGTTATTAGAATCTGGGTTTAGAGGCTAAAAAAAGGTTTAAAAGCAAATATGTTTACTTGCACTGTACTCACTAAAATAAACCTGTTAAGTTTTCTCCTGACAGAAAACATTCACTAAAGCCCCTTATCCCCATGTGTTTGACAGTTTCTCATACTATGGGGGTTTTCCTGTTGCTGTGATGCTGGAGGCTATGCCACTAATATTCAAGTATCAGTAGAGTCACCCATGGAGGACAGACTGCAGCTGAGCTTACAGACTATGACTAGGAAGGACCTGGCAGTCTACTTCTGAAAAGAATTAGTCAGTGAAAACCTTACGTATAGCAGTATACCACTCTCTGGTATAGTACCAGAAGATGAGCACCTCAGGTTACAAGGCACTCAAAATGTGACCGGGGAAGATCTGCCTCCTCAAAGCTGAAGTGACTTTTTTTTAGAATTGATCTTAATGATGTGGATAGACTCAAGCTTCTGCGATCTTCATTCGCTGATGTGGTATAATTCATAATGAGAAGAAACAGTGGCAAATATCCATTAATAATCAGATGTAGGACAAAAGAGATACAAATTTAGGAAATTCAAAGTCATCGAAAGTGAAATGCAATGCATAAAGATGAAGACCCTACGCATTAGTGAGCTGAAACAGATGGGTATCACCCATCTCGAAATAGGCAATCATTGGTCTACTCTGCTGGGAGGGACACCTGGAAGAGGCATGGGGTGGTGCTCATCAGCAAGAAAAGCATTTCAAGAACTGCCCTGAAGTACAAGGCTGTCAAGAGACAGGATAACATCCAAACACATACAAGGAAGACAAGTTAAAGTACCTATTATTCAAATGTATGCACCAACGACAACAGCCAGAGATGAGGGAGCTGAAGATTTCTACCAGCTTCGGCAGATTGAAATTGACTGAATATGCAATCAGGATGCATACATAATTATTGGCAACTGGAATGCATTAGAAACAAAGAAGGATCATAGTTGGAAAATATGGTTTTCGTGACAGAAATGATGCTGAAATTGCTTAACAGAACTTTGCAAGACTAACAACATCATTACAAAGACCTTTCTACAACAACATAAACAGTGACTACACAAGTGGACCTTGCCAAGTGGAATATATATGGGAATCAAACTGACTACACCTGTGGACAGAGATCATGGAAAAACTCAGTATCACCGGTCAGAACAAGGCCAGGGGCCAACTGTGGAACAGAGTACAACTGCTCATGTGCAAGTTCAAACTGAAGCTAAAGAAAATCTGAACAAGTCCCAAAGAGACCAAGTATGACCTTGAGTACAACCCACCTGAATTTAGAGATCATCTCAAGAACAGATTCAGTGCACTGAACACGAAAAACTGAAGATCAAAGGAATTGTTCAAGGACATCATTTGAAAAAAGCAAGAGTGGTGCATATGAATGGATGAACGAGATTCAACTATCCAGTGAAACCACAGCCAAAGGAACAGGGTTGGTGGAATCAGCCTGGAAGGAAGACCCTGTTGAGCCTGACTCTAGTCTGGCATGGTGAAGAGACATGAGAAGTACAGAATAAGTGGAAGGCCCCCGATGCCCTTCTGTTCCTGTGAGGGGGCTGGGTGGGGCCCGTCAGCCTTGTGGGCGGCTGGCTAAACTACTCTGATCATTTCTTCATTGACCCAGTGAGGTGGGGTGACAGGAGTCCCGAGGAGAAACAACAGACCAAAAGAAATGTCAGAAGAGACTCTGAAACTCGTTCTTTAATACTGAGTAGCTAAAGCAAATGGAATAAATGATGACGTAAAAGAACTAAAGAGGGGCTTGAGAAGACAAAGTAAAGTACTATAATGACATGTGCAAAGACCTGGAGTTAGAAAACTACAAGAGAAGATGGCACTCGGTATTTTTCAAGACCAGAGAACTGAAGAAAAAATACAAGCATCGAGTTGCAATGGTAAACTATTCTATGGGGGAAAACATTAAATGGTGAATCAGCAAGCATTAAAAGACGGAAAGAATACACAGAATTATTATACCAAAAACAATTGGTCGATATTCAATCATTTCAGGGGGCAACACGTGATCAGGAACTGAAGGTAATGAAAGAAGAAGCCCAAGCCCAGCCAAGTGCCGTCCGAGCTGCTGAAAAACAAGGCTCCAGGAACTGATGGAATCCCAACTGAGGTGTTTCAACAAACAGATGTAGTGCGGGAAGTGCTCATTCACCTCTACAAAGAAATTTGGGAGACAGCTACCTGGCCGACCAACTGGAAGAGACGCATATTTCCGCCCATTCCCAAGAAAGTGAAGGACTGTAGCAGCTACGTTTACACCCTCATGTGCCAGGTGAAAAAAACAGTCTTACTCAGGGCACCAGGGGCCAGGCCAAGCTGACTTGCTACTTGGCCTCTAAACTGGGATCCCTGGGTCCATAACGCATACACTCACAAAGACAACACAGATGCCTGCGGAGTGAGTGCAGGCCGATGGGAACACTGCTTCCTCAGTGAGAGAGGGGCCAGTGAGAGACCCATTCGAGGTACCTGAATGGTGACGATGAGAGGGGATAACTCCTGGCTCAGCATCACTGCAGCAGAGGGAATTGATGAGCACAGATCCAAGATGGGTCACAGCAGGAGGGCAGGCTTGGGCTGAAGGAGCCCCAGAGGGCGGTCTTGGTGCCACTGGCTCTCTTTCCACCTCCTGTGGGCGAGCTCTGGGGCTGGGCATGGCTGGAACCTGGAGACCACAGGGGAAAAATGTGAGCTGTGCACAGGGTTCACTCCCAGACAGTCCTCCCATTGGGTAGGGCACTCTTCTTCCACTCCTGTAACCTGAGACCTGAGGTGGGTCTTGACCCCAGGCCTGAGGAGAGGTGCCACCAGACACTGGAGAGACTAACTCTGGAGTAAAGAATAGCTCCCTCTGAGTCTGCACCCACTTCTCATGCTGTTTCTCCCTGGTGCTCACCAGGCCATGAAGGTAAACATGTCTGGTCCCTCTACAAGGCAGGACACAGTGCCCAAGGGGCTGTCCTAACTAGAGACATTTGCATAGTCACCACAGTGCCACCCTGCCAGCCCCAGCAGTCAAGTCTGCATCATGCCCTCATGGGTGTCCCCACCCCCAGGCCTTCATCTCACAGCACCAGCTGCTCCTTCCCAGTCCAGAAGGACTCCTCATTTGTCTTCATGCAGGCACCCTGGACTCTCTTCGGCTGTACATGGACTTCCTGGGTGATGTCTCCTGGTGCTGAGGCATCAACACCCCTTAACCTGTGAGGACTCCCAAATTCCTTTCTCTAGCCCTGACCATTCCTCTTGATAGGAGATAGGACACTGCCACCTGGATACACGGTGACCCTTCACCTGGACTGAGTAACTGACTTCCCACCTCCTACTGACCTGCTCCTGACCAAGGTCACTCCATTGGCAGGTACTAGACACTTCCATTCCTGCCATGCTCCCACCACAGCCCAAGTCATCTGAGTGATGACAACAGCTGCTGCTCTGGGATCCCTGCTGCCTCCACCCCCTAATCATCCCTCACTTGCAGTGAAAGGTGCTGCCCATTAGACCCTATAGCCCTCCAAGGCACCCCCTCCTTTCTGTGCCCTGTACACTCCTGTCTGTCCCTTCAGCAAGCTCAACCCTTTCCTGCCTCAGGCCTCCCCCAGGTTCTGCTGAGACAGTGTCTTGTGGTCTTTGGCTATTTCGTTGTATCACTGGAGAAGGCATCATAAGAACAGAACCTCACCCATCCTTCTTATCCCCACAGCTCAGGGAGCAGCTCAGTGTTTGGCATGAAGTAAGGAACCTGGAGCCACTGTGGGACGGCCCCAGGGGGCAAAGGACAGGCCCGATGGGCCAAGGTCTCAAAATGACAACATGAGCTGATTAGACTTCCAGGTTCTGGAAAGTTTAGAGGCCACAGCCTGCTGTGGATGCTGCCTGGTAGCCCACGGACTGGACTTGTCCTCTTGGACATGCACTTTTCCAGAATCCAGTATGTGCCAGGGTCTGCTGGGAGTCAGGGAATGCAACAGTGACCAGTCTGAAGAACCCAGTGAAGGCAGATGCTAGGAGCAGCAAGGAGGCCAATGTGGGTGCAGAAAGGCTCTGGATCAGGTCCCACGGGCCTGCAGTGAGGGTGCAGACTGCACCCTGAGACATGGAGGCAAGGGCCAGAAGTGCCAGTGATACACAAAGGGAAGCCTTGGGACTGGCTCCCACCACTTAGTCCTCTGCTAGAGTATACTCTGTCCTGATGTGGCATCTTCTGTTAAGGGGCTCCTCACATCTTCCTTTCCTGGCAGTAAGGTTTACAGACAGGAGCAGGGTCTTCTGTTCCCCTTTGTCTCATCGGCAGACTCACCCGGAAACAGACACTTGGTTCACTTTGGATGGGGACAAATTTGAATGACACCAGGAGGAAGAGATGGAAATGTAATTTGCTAAGAGCGAGAGTGTAGTCAAGGAATCCGGACGGGGCTGAGGTGTGGTTTCTCTGCAGAAAGGTGGCAGGGTGGGAGTCCAGGTAACAGTGGGTGTCGCCCATGACCCCTAGGCTGCTCACAAAATGGGTGGGGGCTGGATGGGCCTGCTAAACTGAGATAAAAAAAAAAAAGGCAGGCACTGGTGGTCTCAGGAGGTCACAGGGCAGGTGTGCAGATGGAGGTGGTGGGACACGGTGAGTATGTCAGGCTAGAGTCCCATGCAGTAAGAGCGACCAGCCCAGAGGAAAATGTTTGGGCCAAATCTAGACAGATTCCTAGGTTAGGGCAGGGGTAAGATGGGTAGAAGTGTGGGCAGGGTGCAGACATGATGTGCTCATCCACAGGGCCGCGCAGACACAGGAGACGAGACAGCACACAGGAGGCGAGACAGCATGGTAGACACAGAAGACAAAGACAGCTGGCTCTGGACCCCAAGATCATTAGTGACTGCTGTCACCCACCTCGACACTACAGCCATTCCATTTTCATGCGGGACACCTTTTTCATTCTCCTCCACTCAAGGGTAGACTCAATCATTGCATTATTCTCAGTTCACTTTATTTCCAAATACTTCAAATTCCTAACACTGTTACTAAACAGGGCATGGGAAGTCACACAGCTCAACACTCAAAAACTAAAAAAAAAAAAAACAAAAAAAACAAAGAAAGCATTTATGATGAAAATCTGCTATCCTTTCTTCAGCTATCTGGCATCCTTCCCAGTCCCTAGTGCACCATTCCAGATTCTAGGCTTATGTACATGTTTTCGTTGTCATTTTAGCATAAACGGCGGCAACTACCCTTGTTTTACACCTTGGCATTCTCACCTCACTATATTTGGGGTGCATCGTGCTCACCAGGAAACAGACAGTGTGCATACTAGGCAGTGTGCGCCCCTCCTTATGACTACATGTTAATCCTAGAGCCTTGGATATGTCAGATATACAGTAAAAAAGGGCCTCTGCAGCGGAAACTAAAGGTATTGGCCTGAATTATCCAGGCAGACGCCATCTACTCCCAGCAGCCCTTAAAAGCAGAAGCGATTCGGAACCGACTCCACAGCAGTGGGTTCGATGTGACAAAAGATACGAGGAGAAGTCAGATTTCAAGCCTGGAGGAGGAGTCTGTGCTCCTTGCTGGTTCTGGGCCCTGAGTACAGGACAGAAGCCCCCAACTATTGCTACGGGTGACCCAGGTTGACAGGCAGCAAAAAAACGGGATCTCAGTCCTACAACCGCAAGGAACTGGCTTCAGCCAACAATCTGAACGAACACGGAAGGTCAGCTTCCTGGCTAAGGGGCTCAGCTTAGTGACAAGGAAAATGGACGAGAAGGAGAATCGGCTACGCGCCGCAGGCATCCACACGAGAGGCCCCATTCCTGCAGGGTACAACAGGTCCTTCTCTACCCACAGAGGGATTTCCCCACCCGCCTGCCTTCCCAGGTGGGGCACTCCCGTGTCTCAGCCGGCTCTGATCAGCTGTGGCGTTCCCGGCGAACAGCTGGACCGTCTTCTCCCACCCAAGTCCTCTCGAGCCCGGTCGCGCTACCAAAGCTCCCGCGTCGGCCTAGCCAGGGGGCAGATACCACCAGTCTGTGGGGCAGGGCCCCAGCCGCGCTACGACTGACCACCTGCTCGGCCCCAAGGCACGCACCTCTTTAGAAAAGGCCGCCCCGGAGGCCACGACCCTGTCCCCTGCCAGCAGCACCGCTCGCCCCCTGCGGCTCCCACAACCCCTCGCGCGGCGCCGCATCACCGGCAAGCCGGAATCCCGACAAGGCCCGGGCATGCACCGCGAGGACATCAGGGCCACGCGGGCTCTCGGTCGGAAACACAGAATTTGCCCGCGTGAACTTACCTCTTTCGGGGGCACTGTGCTGCCGCAGGGCCAGAACACCTCCGCCGCCAGGCGGATTAAACCCGGAAGTCCCGCCCCCATTTCCTGCTCAGCCGCTCTAGGTGGCAGGAGGCCGGTACGACTTTGTGGTTGTCCCGTTCTGCCCCGGCCGCAACTTCGCTTGGCCGGAGCCGGTCCATGCACCAAACAAGATGGCAGTGAAATTAAAAAAAAAAAGGAATCTATTAAAAATGAAGACAGAAATTTAAAAAAATAAAAAAATGCAGACAGAACTAGATAGAAATGTCTCACAAGTGGAAAACTAATACATAAATCTCTGGAATCGGAGCAAGTGTGGTTGACAAAAACATAAGGATAATGGCAGAATGGAATCAATCAGTAATTCGACAGACGTGGGAAAACTCGTATTTCATAAATACAATATATACATTTTGGACTTTAACTCCTCACAGTATAAAAATTAAAAATGTAATAAGGGGTGTCTACGCAGGGCCAACTGCCTACTATACCCTGAATGGAATGAGACTGAAAGAACTCCCTCTGAGAACAGGAGCTAGACAAGGATGCTCGCTGTCACCGCTTCTAGTCAACATTGCGCTAGAGGTTCTGGCTAGAGCAATCAGACAGGACTGTGCACACAACTTGGGTGCCGGAGGAGTGTCCTGGGAAAGAAGTCCAAGGACGTCTGTAATAATACCCTTATTTGCAGATGATAAGATAATATACACAGAGAACCCTAAAAGATCCATAAATAAGCTACGGGAATTAACAGAATAGTTCTGCAAAGCATCAGGATATAAGATAAGCGCAAATAGATAACTAGGATTCCTTTACACCAAAGAAGAGATCATCGAAGAGAAAATCACCAAATCAATACCGTTTACTACAGCCACCAAGAAGACAAAATATCTAGGAATAAATCTAACCAGAGAAGGAAGAGACCCACACAGAGAAAATTACAAGACTTTACTGCAAGGAACCAAAACAGACTTATATAAGTGGAGAAACCTACCTCACTCATGGATGCCATACTCATGGATAGGAAGACTCAACACTGTGAAAATGTCTATTCAACCCAAAGTGATCTATAGATACAGTACAATCCCAATCCAAATTGAAGTGTCATTTTTTTAAGGAGATGGATAAACAAATCACCAACTGATGAGTAACACACTACTAAGAAGAATACAGAAGGAGGCCTCACACTACCTGACCTTGTAAACTACTATACTGCCACGATAGTTAAAATAGCCTAGTACTGTACAAAAACAGACATATAGACCAGTGGGACAGAATATAGAACCCAGGAATATCACCGTCCTTCTATAAAAGCTGATATTTCACAAAGGCCCTGTTTTAGTCAGCTAGGGCTGCTCTAACAGAAATACCACAGAGTGGATGGCTTTAACAAAGAAAGATTTATTCTTACACAGTCTGGTAGGTTGCAAGTCCATATTCAGGGTGTCCGCTCCAGGGAAAGACTTTCCCCTTGACGGCTCTGGAGGAAAGTCCGGTATTGCATCAGTCATTGTCCAGGGAGCGTCCTCACACAAGAACCTCTGGTCTGAAGGACGTGCTCTGCTCCCGGTGCTGCTTGCTTGATGGTAGCGAGGTTCTCAAATTGTCCTTGGTTCTTTTTCCTTTTATTCCTTGCAAGCTAAAAGCATTAAGGGTGGGGCAAGCCATACTCCAGGGAAACTTCCCCCATAGCAGGAATTCACAGCCCCACCCTAATCCTTTAACATGCAGGTTAGCAAAACCGCACAATGGAGGACATTTCCAAGATACTGGGAACCATATCCCAGCCACATGGCTGCACACATTTTTGGGGGGACACAATTCAAACCATGACATCCCACCCTTTGACAGCCCAAAAATCACATCGCAAAAACATTTAACACATTCATCTCACCATAGCAAAATTATGTCCATCCATATAACAGAAGTCTTAAATCAGTTCCAATTCCAAAATACAAAAACTCTTCTACATCTGTGAAACTTAGAAGGCATTAACAGGCAACAGGCAAGTCAACAGAACACATTACATTAGCCCTCAAAGCTTTGGAAATACTCTTACATTTTCTGAGACATTCTACACAACAGCAATGCTCTCCAGACTCTAGGTATTGGCCACACTCTCAGGTTTCTGAGTGGAGACCCCCAGCCCTGTGCTACAACTTTGCCTTCAAGGCCCACTTGGACAGAAACTGTCCCATCGGCTTTAGGAGCACCCTAAGCCCAACTGAGTGGCAATTCCACCCTTACGAACACAGCACGCCATGGTTCCACCCTTTCAAACCCCTGAGGTCATGGCCATACCTCTTGAGACTGAGGCAGCTCAGCTTCTCACGCTATCTGCCTCTTCAGCTTCAGCTTCCTATGGCCGCATGGCCTGGGCCTCAGGCCCACATCTGCCCTGCCGGGCAAGTGTTCCAAAGCTCTGTAGCTCCACTGGTTTAAGTGCCCGGAGGCACCCCACTCTTGCTGGAAAGCGTCCTGCCCAAAGGCACTTAACTCTCTCACTCCGTGGGTCAGCAAGGCCAGCTCACCGATTCAAGTGCCCAGAGGCACCCCGTTCCGCGAGGAAAACTCTGCGCAGGCACTGACCTCTCTCGCTCCACGGGTCGGCTCCAGCGCTGCCTCTAGTTCTGCTGCTGCCGCTGCTGCTGCTGCCGGTCCTCTGTTGTTTCTCACCATCTGCGCCTTCTTCGTTCCTTCTGAATCTTCTATCCATTCGCAGTTTCAAAGTGGCTTCCACATTTTAGGTATTTGCTAGAGCAGCACCCCACTCCCACGGTACCAATTCTGTTTTAGTCAGCTAGGGCTGCTCTAACAGAAATACCACAGAGTGGATGGCTTTAACAAAGAAAGATTTATTCTTACACAGTCTGGTAGGTTGCAAGTCCATATTCAGGGTGTCCGCTCCAGGGAAAGACTTTCCCCTTGACGGCTCTGGAGGAAAGTCCGGTATTGCATCAGTCATTGTCCAGGGAGCGTCCTCACACAAGAACCTCTGGTCTGAAGGACGTGCTCTGCTCCCGGTGCTGCTTGCTTGATGGTAGCGAGGTTCTCAAATTGTCCTTGGTTCTTTTTCCTTTTATTCCTTGCAAGCTAAAAGCATTAAGGGTGGGGCAAGCCATACTCCAGGGAAACTTCCCCCATAGCAGGAATTCACAGCCCCACCCTAATCCTTTAACATGCAGGTTAGCAAAACCGCACAATGGAGGACATTTCCAAGATACTGGGAACCATATCCCAGCCACATGGCTGCACACATTTTTGGGGGGACACAATTCAAACCATGACAGGCCCAAAGGTTGTAAACTGGGGTAAAAACAGTCTGTTTAGAAAACAGTGTTAGCAAAATTGGATATCCTTCTGCAAAAGCCTGCAACAAGACCCATATCTCACACCGTATACAAAAATTAACTCAAAATAGATCAAAGACCTAAATATCAAACCTAAAACAATAAAGATCATGCAAGAAAAAAACAGAAACAACAATGGAAGCTCTAATACAGGGGCTTAGACAAGGTACAAAATCTGACCAACAACACACAGACAACAGAAGAGAAAATGAATAAATGGAAACTACTAAAATCAAGACATGCTCATCCAAAGACTGTGTCAAGAGAGTTAAAAGACTACCTACAGAATGGGAAGGCACTTGGCTACATAATGGGAAAAAATATTTGGCAACTGCATGTCAGATCAATGTCTTCAGTAATCTACAAGGTATTGCAAAATATCAACAAGAAAAAGGGAAATAACCCAATTAAACAATGAGCAAAGGAGATGGACAGATACTTCACCAAAGACAACATCCAGACAGCCAAAAGACACATGAGGAAATGCTCACAATCACTGGCTATTAGAGAAATCCAAATCAAAACTACAATGAGATACCATCTCACACCAACGAGATTGGCAATAAGCCAAAAAACACAAAATAACAATTGCTGGAGATGCTGTGGAAAGATTGGAACTCTCTTACACTGCTGATGGGAATGCAAAGTGCTACAAGTCTTTGGGAAGCACTTTGGTGCTTTTTTTAAAAGCTAGAAATAGAAATACTACGTGATCCAGCAATCCCACTGCTTGGAATATATCCTGTAGAAATGAAGGTGGTCACATAAGCAGACACATGCACATGAGTGTTTATTGCAGCACAGTCCACAATCGCAGAAAGATGAAATCAACTTAGGGGGCCATCAACAAACGAATGGATAAACAAACTAGGGTACATAATGGAACACTATGCAATGATAAAGAATAATGGTGATTTTAGGAAGCATCTCATAACCTGGTTTCTTCAACTAGAAGACATTACGCTGAATGAAATCATTCAACTGCAAAAGGACAAGTGTTGTATGAGACTTCAGCTGTAAGGACTTAGATATGGATTTATGTACAGAAGAAAAAACTTTTTGATGGCTACAACGGTGGTGAGGGAGGGAGAGGGATGTTCATAGCTTAAATACTTGATAGGAATTGGGTTAGGTGAAGGGAGTGACAGCATGCAGCAGAGGGCAGATCAGCATAACTGGACTACGCCATACGCTGAAAAGTTTTCTAAACTCAACCCAATATTTCAAATGATGGAGTAGTAGGGACAGGAGCCTGGGGATCATGTTTTCTGGGGACATAGAGGTCAACTGGTCTGACTAGTCTTTTACTAAAAGAGTCTTCTGCACCCCATATTGGTGAGTGATGCCTGGGGTCTTAAAAGCTAGCAAGCTGCTATCTGAGGAACACCAATCGTTCCTAACCCTTCTAGAACAGATGACGACAGAGAACATCAAAGACACAAGAAAAAGTAAGCCTATATGACATAAAGACCCATATGAATGGGAGACCGCATTAGCATGAGACCAGATGGTGCTCGGCCACCACCAAAGGCAGCCGTGATGCAGGGGGACACAATGTAGAGTCCCTGATGTAGCACAAGAAAAAGAAGTGTGCAGTTCAAATACTACTAAATTTGATGGTCCAGCAGCCTGGATGGTCCCCTGGGAACATGGCCTCTAGACTTGCTGCTGGCCCAGACCTGAAACCAGTACTGACATCTACTCTTCAGACAAGAACGGACTGGACTCAGGGACAGTGTGTGAGCATGTGGTGTGTGTACTTTATGGTTTTATACATTTATGAGGTTGCCTGATTTTATACATTTATAGGAGGTTGCATGGTTTTGTACATTTATAGGAGGTTTATACATTTACAGTTTCTTTCTAGATGGGAGAGGAGGGGACAGACAGATATTCATTGAAAGGATACTAGAACTAAAGAGTGAAAAGCAGGAGTGTGCTGTCACAGCGTGTGGAGAACAGATGGAGTTGCAGAGAGGCAGGCATGCAAAATTGATTAGGATTGTATACTTTCACTTAACATAATAAAAAATGATTAAAAATATGTAATACAAAGTTGATGAAAAACTTAACTTGGAATTTAATAAACATTTGCTAAAGATCATTCAAAAATGGCTACAGCAATATATTTATGGGGAACTTCTGGAAGTTCAGGCCAGATTCAGAAGAGAAAGTGGAACCAGGGATATCATCGGTGATGTCAGATGGATCTTGGCTAAAAGAAGAGAATATCAGACAGAGGTTTACTTGTGTTTTATTGACAATGCAAAGGCATTTGACTGTGTGGATCACAATAAATTATGGATAACATTGTGGAGAATAGGAATTCTGGCACACTTAGTTGTGCACATGAGGAATCTGTATGGATCAAGAAGCAGTCTAGAAAAAAGAACAAGAGACATAGCATGGTTTAAAGTCAGGAAAGAAACGTGTCAGGGCTGTATCCTTTTACCATACTTATTCAATCTGTATGCTGAACAAACAATCCAAGTGTGTGTGAGTATACCACGGATTGCAAAAGCAACAGATCTCTCTTGAAGGAAGTACAACTAGAGTGCTCCTTAGAAGCAAAGATGGCAAAACTATACCTTATAGACTTCTGACATGGTGTCAGGAGGGATCAATCCCTGGAGAAGGATATCATGCTTAGTGAGGGTTAGCAAAAAAGAGGAACATACTCAAGGAGACGGATTGACACAGTGGCTGCAACAATTGCTGCTGAACTAAATAAAGCAAGTTTGTTCCGCCTGTTGCTGGAGCTAAAAACTCAGAGATGACAGTGGGGTTCAAGGAATGCTTTATTTGCAAAGACAACAGATCTGGGGAAATAGTGAGAGTAGCTTCTCCAAAAAAACTGTCTTCCTTTGGGTTACATTTCCAGTGGTTTTTATAGCCAGGTTTCAAAGGGACTGGCATCTGTCACAGAACAATAACCAGGTGTTGCAAGATTTCATTACATCTCAGCAAACAGTGTGAATTACCAAAATCTCTATATTTCTCTGAAGTCTTAATCAATTTTACTTCCCAGGAGATAGGGAGAGGAATGCGGACCTGCTAATCCAGTCCGAGGATGATAACGGAGGCAGAGGACGGAATATAGCTCAATAACGTAAGTGACCTTTGTTAGATTCTTATATTCACCAACACAATGGACTTAAGCATGAAAACAATTGTGGGCATGGCACAGAACTGGACAGTGTTTCACTACGAGTCAGAACCTACTTGATAGCACCTAATAACAAGCTAACTTTTCAATCAAAAATGATATTAAGGACAACTGATTTTTGACAAGGGTGCTAAGTCCACTCAATGGAGAAAGAAGGTTCTCTTCAGTAAACAGGGCTGGGAAAATTGATTTCCACATATAAAACAACAAAACAGGACCCATACCTCATACCACACACAAAAAGAAATTAAAAATGGATTAAGGACCTAATGTGCAAAGTAAAGACAAAAATTCTTAGATGAAAAAGCAGGGGAACACTGTCAGGTCTAGTTTTTAATAACAGATTATCTAAGATAATACCAGAAGTGCAATTAGCAAAAGACAAAATACATACATGGAACCTGTCTTAGTCATCTGGTGCTTTTGTAACAGAAATGCCACAAGTAGATGGCTTTAAAAAGAGAAATTTTATTTTGTCACAGTCCAGTAGGCAACAGGTCTACATTTAGACCATTAGGTCTAGGGGAAGACTTTCTCTGCTGACTCTGGAGGAAGGTCCTTGTTGTCAATCTTCTCCTGGACTGGGAGGTTCTGGGACACAGGGACCCCTGGTCCTTTACAAAGGACATGCTCTGCTCCCAGCACTGCTTCTTGGTGGTATGAGGTCCTCCAATCTTTTTGGTTTCCTTTCCTTTATATCCAAGAGATTGCCTCAAGGCATAAAACAATCTTACAGAGTGATTTCTCGCCTCACTGCCACAACCACTGCCCATTCCCCTCCATTAATGTCACGGAGGCAGGGTTTACAACATATGGGAACATCACACAATACCAGGAATCGTGGCCTAGCCAAATGGCTACACACATTTTTGGGGAAACAGAATTCAGTCCGTGACACTCAACCCAAATCCACTGCCACTGAGTCGATTTCAACTCATAGTGACCCTACAGTACAGAGTAGAACTGCTCCGTACAGTTTTCAAGGAGTGCCTGATGGATTTGAACTGCTGAGCTTTTGGTTAGCAGACATAGCCCTTAACCACTATGCCATCAGGGTTTCCAATCCATGACGGGACAGTGAAAAGACAAGCTACTCTGTGGGAGAACATCTTTGGAAACCATATATCTGACAAGAACCTAATAACCAAAATACAGATAAATCTTCCACAGCTTGACAATGAAAAGACAATCGAATCACGAAATGGGCAAAGAAATTGAATAGATGTTTTACCAAACACATGAAAAGATGCTCAGCACCACAGCCATCAGAGAGACGAAAATCAAAGCCACGGTGAGATACCATTTGTCACAGATTGAATTATGTGTGTGTGCAGCAATTTGGCTGTGCCATGATTCCCAGTACAGTACAGTTGTCTTTATTTTGTGATTGTAGTATTTGTATATGGTGTAAATGCTCATCTCTGCTTGTGGTTAATGGGAAAAGATTGATTTATGTTAAAGAGGATTAGGGTGGGACTGTAATAGCCTAACTAAAGTCACACCTCTAATCCAATGTAAAGGGAGTTTCCCCAGGGGGTGGTTTGCACCATTTGTCTTATAAGACACAAAAGGGGAGCAAGTATTTGGTTCTTACCAAGAAAGAAGTGCCAGGAACAGAGCACATCCTTTGGGTCTGAGGTGTGGTTTTTGGTTATTGTCATGGGCTGAATTGTGTCCCCCCCAAAAAATATGTGTAGCCATGTGGCTGGGCCATGATTCCCAGTATCTTGTGATTGTCCTCCATTTTGTGGTTTTCCTCTGCTGTATGTTAAAAGATCAGGGTGGGGCTGTAAATCGTTTCATAGGTTTACCTACTTGCTGCACTGTAAAGGAAGTTCCTCTGGAGTATGCCTTGCCCCACCTTTAATCCTTGCATCCTACAAAAGATAAAATGAAAGAGAAGCAAGCAGAGAATTGGGAACCTCGCACCATCAAGAAAGCAGCACCAGGAGAAGAGCATGAGGTTCTTGTGCCAGGATGTTTCTTGGACAAAGACTGATGCAATACTGGACTTTTCTCCAGAGCCAAAAAGGGGGAAAGCCTTCCCCTGGAGCAGACATCCTGCATTTGGACTTGTAGCCTACCAGACAGTGTAAGAATAAACCCTTCTTTGTTAAAGCCATTCACTCTGTGGTATTTCTGTTAGAGCAGCACTAGCTGACTGAAACAGTTACCAGAGGAAGACTGATGCACCCCAAGAACTTTCCTCCAGAACTGCCACAGACAGAAAGCTTTCTCCTGGAGCTGGCACTCTGAATTTGGACTTCTAGCCTATTAGACTGTGAGGAAATTAAATTCTCTTTGTTAAAGCCACCCTCTTGCAGTATTTCTGTTATAGCAGCACTAGATGACCAAGACACCACTTCACTCACACTAGGAGAACCAAAAACCAAACTTGCTCCCATCAAGTCAATTCTGACTCATAGCAACCTTATAGGACAGAGTAGAACTGCCCCATAGGTCCAAGGAGCATCTGGTGGATTTGAGGTGCTGACCTTTTTGCTCAACATCTGCAGCGCTTAGCCACTGAGCTACAAGGGTTTCCCACACCAGGTTGTCTAAGATTAGAAACAAACAAACAAAAAACCAGAACTGTTGGCAATGATGTAGGGAAATTAGAACCTTTACCCATTGTTGATGAGAATGCATAATGGTACAGCAGTTGTGGAAAACTGTGGCGGCTTCTGAAAAAACAAAAAACAGATCTATCTGTTGGGTACGGAGAGTTCCCCGATGAACAGGGTCAGAGATGGGGCGATGCTGAGATTAAGGAAAAAGACAGACACGAAAAAGTGGTACCAGGGGGCTAACAGTCATCACGGCCAAGAGCCCAGAACTGAGCTTTATTAGAGTATTTATAGTTTGTACTAGGGAAGGTTCGTCTCTTTAACGTTAAAGAGTTAAAGACATCCAGATCTGTTTAACTCCTTATCTGAAAGGGAGTGGTTTTCTGTGCCCTTTGTTTTCTCACGGTTTTCTGTGATTTATCTCTTTGATCTGCGTGTACTCTTAGGTCACTTCTTGGTTAAAGGACTCAAGATGTTAATATTATGTCCACTAGTAAAAAAGGTTAGGCAGAGTTGTGATAAGTAGCTTACGATGGCTCAAGATGGCCGTGGTCGTGTTAAGAGTGTTTGTATAATTCCCACAACTATCGTATTACTCAGCAATTCCACTCTTAGGCATATACCGAAAAGACTTGAAAGCAGAAATCCAAACAAAGACTTGTACTCCAGTGTTCATGGCAGCACTATTCTCAACATCTAAAAGGTAGAAACAATGTAAGTGCCTATCCACAGATGAGTAGATAAACAAAATGTGGTACATACATGCAACAGAATGCTACTCAGCCAGCAGGAGAAATGAAGTCTTGATACATGAGACAATATGGATGGAGCTGGAAGACACTGTTGTTGTTGTTGTTGTTAGGTGCTGTTGAGTTGGTTCCAACTCTTACTAGCAATCCTAGGTACGACATGATGAAACACTGCTCAGTCTTGTACCATGCCTAAAATCGCTGTTATGCTTAAGCCCATTGTTGCGGCCACTGTGTCAATCTACCTTGCTGAGGGTTTTCCTCTATTTCACCAACCCTCTGCTTTACCAAGCATGATGTCTTTCTCCAGGGATTGATCCCTCCTGACAACATGTTGAAAGTATGTAAGATGCAGTCTTGTCATCCTTGCTTTTAAGGAGCACTCTGTTTTACTTCTTCCAGAACAGATCTGTTTTTTCTTTTGGCAGTCTGTAGTATATTCAGTATTCTTCTCCAACACTACAATTCAAAGGCATCAATTCTTCTGTCTTCCTGATTAATTGTCCAGCTTTCAGATGCATACAATGTGATTGAAAATGCCATGGACTGGGTCAGGTACTTCTTAGTCTTCACGGTGACATCTTTACTTTTCAACACTTTCAAGAGGTCTTTTGCAGCAGATTTACCCAGTGCCAGGCTTCTTTTGATTTCTTGACTGTGGCTTCGATGAGTGTTGATTATGGATTCAAGAAAAATCAAACCCTGACAAATTCAATCATTCCCCCTTTTGTCATAATGTTGCTTACTAGTTCAGTTGTGAGGATTTTTGTTTTCTCGATGTTGAAGTGTAGTCGATACTGACGGCTGTGGTCCTTGAGCTTCATCAGTAAGTGTATCAAGTCCTCTTCACTTTCTGCAAGCATGGCTGTCATCTGTATAATGCAAGTTGTTAGTGAATCTTCCTCCATTTTAGTCATCTAGTGCTGCTATAACAGAAACATCACAAGTGGTTGGTAGTCCCTAGGATCTTAAAAGCTTGCAAGTGGCCATCCAAGGCACAACGATTGGTTTCTTATCACCTGGAACAGGGGAAGAAGGAGAGTCAGGAGTAGGATGTGGTATGTGTGGTTAATTGCTTCCATGAACAACTGTCTCCTTTTTCATGATGAGAAGAACTGGATGGTGAATTACTGAACATTTTGATAGCCGGTTCTGTAGAAGAATCCTGATCAAAAGGGGGGAAATGCAAAAAAGAATTTTAAATTCTCAAGGACTCCAGACTTCCTAGAGCCATGAAGTTTAGATGCATCAGTTAAATTACTGCCCTGAGATTATGTTTAAACCTCAAACCAAAGATTTCCCCTGAAGTCTTCTTAAAACCAGACAATAGTTTAGCTAAAACAGTAAAAAATGCCTGCTGTTAGCATTATGTTCTTTTAAGATCTTCATAGGATCAAACTGACAACAGCAACTCAAAAGTTTGGATTGGAATCTTAGGGGGCAGTGAATTTATGTTAATGGGGGGAGGAACAACACAGAAAAAGGTAGACTGAAATGGTTATATGTCTTAGTTATTTACTGCTACTCCGAAAGAAATACCATGAGTGGATGGCTTTAACAAAGAAAAGTTTATTCTTACGCAGTCTAGTAGGCTGGAATTCCAAATGAAGGGTGCTGGTTCCAGGGAACACACTCTTTCTGTTGGCTCTGGAGAAAAGTTCTTGTGTTGCTTCAGTCTTTCTTTGATCTGAAAGCATCTTGGTACAGGAATCTCAGATCTGGAGGACATGCTGTTCTGTCAGTGCTGTTTTCTTCATGGTATGAGTTCCCCAACTCTGTTTGCTTTTCTGTCCTTTTATCTCTTGTAGGATCAAAGGATAAAAGGTGGTGCAAGCCACACTCCAGGGAAACTCCTTTAGTAGGAGTATTACAGTCCCACCCTAATCCTCTTTAAAACAGTCAAATCTATTAACGCAGGAAAAAATTAGGATTTACAGCATAGGAAAATCACAAAATGGAGGGCAATCACACAATACTGGGAATCATGGTCCAGCCAAATGGCTATACACATTTTGGGGGAGCCCCATGCAATCCACAACCCAGTTCAATTCATTACACAACTGGAAAAATGTCATTAAAAATGTTGAATTGGTATATGTTTTACTGTGTGTCATAGACTGAATTGTGTATGCCAAAAAATATGTGTATCAGCTTGGCTAGGCCATGATTTCCAGTACTGTGTGAGTGTCCATTATTTTCTCATCTGATACGATTTTCCTATGTGTTGTAAAACCTATCTCTATGTTACTGATGAGATGAGATTAGTGGCAATTATGTTAATGAGACAGGACTCAATCTACAAGATTGGATCATGTCTTGAGCCAATCTCTTTTTAGATATAAAAGAGAGAAATGAGCAGAGACACGGTGACCTCCTACCATTGAGAAAAAAAAATCCAGGAGAATAGTGGGTCTTCTGGACTCGGGATCCCTACACTGAGAAGGTCCTAGACTAGGGAAAAGATTGATGACAAGGACCTTCCGCCAGAGCTGAGGGAGAGAGAAAGACTTCTTCTAGAGCTGGTACCCTGAATTTGGACTTGTAGCCTCCTGGACTGTGAGTGAATAAACTTCTGTTTGTTAATCTATCAACTTGTGGTATTTCTGTGATTGTAGCATCAGATAACTAAGACACTGTGTATATTCTCAATAACAACAATAAATAACGTTATATAACAATGACTTCCCCCATGCATCAATCAGTTTGTTATACTGTGGGGGCTCATGTGTTGCTGTGATGCTGGAAGTCGTGTAATCAGTATTTAAATATTAGCAGCAGCATCCATGGCTGACACGTCTCAGCTCAGCTTTCTGAAAAGAATTAACCAGTGAAAACCTGGTGAATAGCAGTGGAACATGATCTGATATAGTGCCACAAGAGAAATGCCTCAGGTTGGAATGCATTCAGGATATGAGTGGGGAAGACCTACTTTCTGAAAGTAGGTTCAATGTTAATGACGTGAATAGAGTGAAGCTTTCGGGACATATATTAGCTGATGTGATGTGACTCAAAATCAGAAGAAACAGCAGCAAACATTCATTAATAATTAGAACATGGAAAGTACAAAGTATGAATCTAGGAAAACTGGAAATCATCCAAAATAAGATAGCATTAGTTAGTTGAAACAGATTGATACTGGCCATTTTAAATCAAGCAATCATATGGTCTACCCTGCTGGGAACGACAGCTTGAAGAGGAATGGTGTTGCATTCCTCATCAAAAAGAACGTTCCAAAATATATCTTGAAATACAATACTGCCAGCCTTAGGATAACATCCATACATCTACAGGGAAGACCAGTTAATGCAACTATTCTTCAAATTTATGCACCAACCATTAAGGACAAAAATGAAGAAATTAAAGAGTTTTACCAATACCTGCAGTCTGAAATGGATAAAATATGCAGCCAAGATGCACTGATAATTCTGGTGATTGGAGAGTGAAAGTTGGAAACAAAGAAAAAGGATTGGTAGTTGGAAAGTATGGCCTTAGTGATAGACACAGTGCCAGAGATCACATGATAGAAATTTGCAAGAGCAATGACTTCTTCATTGCAAACATCTTTTGTCACCAGCATAAACAGTGACTATACACATGGACCTCACCAAATGAAATCCATAGGAAGCAAATCATCTGTGTCTGTGGGAAGAAAAAGATCAGCTTCATCATTCAGAACAAGGCCAGGTGCTGACTACAGGTCAGACCATCAGTGGCTTATATGCAAGTTTAAATTGGAACTGAAGGAAACCGGAACAAGCCCACAAGAGCCAAAGTATGACCTTGAGTACATCACACCTGAATTTAGTGACTATCTGAGGAACAGATTTGATGTATTGACCACTAACGACTAGACCAGATGAGTTGTGGAATAAAATCAAGGACATCATACATGAAGAAGGCAAGAGATCATTAAAGACTGGAAAGAAAGAAGAGATCAAAAATCAATGTCAGAAGATACTCTGAAATGTACTGCTGAATATTGAGCAGCTAAAGCAAAAGGAAGAAGTGATGAAGGAAAAGAGCAGAAGATTTCAAAAGGTGGCCAGAAAAGGCAAAGTTAAGTGCTATAATGACGTGTGCAAAGACCGAGAGTTAGAAAAACAGAAGAAAAGAACACACTTGGCAGTCCTAAGGGGGAAAGAACTGAAGATAAAATTCAAGTCTTGAGTCAGGCAATACTGAAGGATTCTATGGGAAAAATATTAAGCAATGCAGGAAGCATCTAAAGAAGATGAAGTGAATATAGAGAGTAACCATGCCAAAAAGAACTGATTGATGTTCAACCATCGCAGGAGCTGGAATATGATCAGGAACCAACAGTACTGATGGAAGTATTGCAAGCTGCACTGAAAACATTGGCAAAAAGCATGGCTTTAGGAATTGATGAAATACCAGTTCAGAAAACAGATGCAGCACTGAACGTGCTCACCCATCTATGCCAAGAAATTTGAAAGACAGCTACCTGGCCAACCGACTGAAAGAGATCCATATTTATGCCTATTCCCAAGAAAGCTAACCCAACCAAATGCAGAAATTATTGAACAATATCTTTAATATCACCTGCAAGTAACATTTTAGTAAAGATCATTGAAAAGTGACCACAACAGTATATTGATAGGGAACTGCCAGAAATTCAAGCCTGATTCAGAAGAGAATGCAGAAATGTTACCCAATTTGGGTTCATGCCATGGAGCAGCTGAGCCAATGAAACATACTACAAATTCGAAAGAGGGAAGAAGGTTTATTACGAGGCATGATACCACTGGAGAGTAGACAGAAACACAAGCTGTTCTCCAAGGAATGTCAAAAGACAGTTTTTACATCAGAGTTTATATATAATTTCAGCAAGGAATATTTCATGTTTTTAAGCACATAGCCCACAGTAACTGTATACATCACAAAATAGTTACAAGAACCTCTTTATTAAACTACAGATCTGTATGTCAGACAACTGGACTGTAATCTGCATGTTTGTAACAGGTAAAGACAAAAACATACAAAAATTCCTCAGCTAGTGAATAGTGTTTGAATGCATGATGGACCGCCAAAAGAACAAACAGGTCTGTTCTGGAAGAAGTACAACCAGAGTGCTCCTTGGAAGCAAAGATGGCAAGACTGCATCTAACATACTTTGGACAGATTGTCAGGAAAGATCAGTCCCTGGAGAGGGACATCATGCTCGGTAGAGTGGAGGGTCAGCAAAAAAGAGGAAGACCCTCGACGAGATGAATTGACACACTGGCTGCAACAATGGGCTTAAGCATAAAAATGACTATGGACATGATGCAAGACTGGGCAGTGTTTCGTCGTTACTATGAGTAGGAACCAATTTGATGGCACCTAACAACAGCCTAACAACAGTGAAAACTAGCCCACCAGGTCCACTCTGACTGAGTTAAGGAGCAAGAAAGAAAGCTGTGGATATAAAAAATGCCAGGCAGCCTTCCTAGCTGGTGTTTTCCAAGCTGAAGGCCATTTTTCAGGCGACTAAAGAAGAAGAGGGAGACCAAGGTCACAAAAGCTGAGGGGGCTCTGTGCCCCTTCAGAAAGAGGCCAGTTGCGGAGGCCCGCCATTCCGCATAGGTCATTGTAGACAAAGTCACAGGCTTCTGTAGCTGACAGGCCGAGACATCTCACCTGTAATATGTTTTTTGGCCTATTACCCCTGATGGTGGTTTGCTTCTTAATTAAATTCTCCTAAAAAGATATCCTCTCCCGACATGAGGACCAAGGAGGTGCCTCCTAAGAGGGGCTTCTACCCCTCAGTTTATGAGACTATATTGGGACAATCTGACCAAGAACTTCTGAGAAATAGAGATCAGAGAAATGGATTTCAATGCAGCATGCCTGATAGCACTGAGGCCTGCCCAGCTTCACTGGCTCCCCACTAATTACATTCCCCCCTCCCTTTTCTTCACACACACAAGTTTGCAAGCTAACCCTTAAGAAGCTCTCAAGGACAAATCTCCACATAGCCATCAAAACTACAAAGCATCCATTCTCCTTGCAGCTGGAAGAATAAATAAACTTTTAGGTTCATTATAGCTAGTATAGAAAACTGATAACACTATAGAAACATCTTTTTTAGTGCAACTGGCTTAATTAGAGAATGGCAGGCGCTTACTATCTGCACATAAATAAGAACTTAGAGAAACAAACTGAGACAGCCAAATGGTGAGACTTTGAGGAGTCTGCCTTGTAGTACCTTCCACTTTGAGGTACGAATAAGACTATTAATTGTGTTCCTGACATTTTATCACCACTGAACACCTGGCTTGGACAGTTATTCAAAAAGGCCTTGACAATTAATTAGAAGTAGAAGACCACGAGGGGTCACTTTCTTGTTAGCCAATAATGATGGGTCAGTTTCTTGTTAACCAATAGTTTGTATAATAAAGAAAATAGGGTGAACAACTACGTCACCTCACCTATAAAAAATAAAGACGACAGCCCACCACCACCACCACCACCAGCAGATGCTCTCTGGGTCGGGCTGCCTTAAACCAGAAAATTCTTTCCTGTCTCCTTTGTTCATTTCCCGCCGTGTCTTCCCTCCCTCCGTGCGGGACCCTACAAAGTGTTGGGACCGGCTCCCGGCAGCCAGTGCAGAGGCCAGAGTAGTTGGTGCAGTAAAAAATGCTTACAGATTATTTAGAATAATGTTATGGCATCAGTGATGTGAAGCTCTCAATTACCCATTTTGAAAAGGGGAAAATATATTGCAAGGCATTAGGGTTGCAGAACCAAGGATATCATATGGATCCTGGCTGAAAGCAGAGAATATCAGAAAAATCTTCACCTGGGTTTTACTGACTATGCGAAGGTGTTTGTGTGGATCACAACAAATTATGGATAACATCGTGGAGAATGATAATTCCAGACACTTACTTGTGCCCGCGAAGAACCTGCACATAAATCAAGAAGCAGTCATTCAAACAGAACAGGGAATAATGTGTGGTTTAAAGTCAGGAAATGTGTGCTTCTGAATTATATCATTTTACTATACTTGTTTGATCTGTATGATGAGCAAACAATTGAAGAAGATGAACTATACAAGAAAGAATAGGGCATCAGTTTTGGAGGAAGGCTTTTTAACAACCTACGATAGACAGATGACACAGCTTCATTTGCTGAAGGTGAAGAGAACTTAAAGCACTTATTGATGAAGATCGAAGACTTGATCTGTAATTCAGTATGAATTACAGCTCCGCATAAAGAAAACAAAAATCCTTGCAACTGGACCAATAAGCAACATCATGATAAACAGAGAAAAAAATTGAGGTTGTCAAGGATTTCGTTTTACTTAGACCCACAGTCAGTACCCATGGAAGCAGTAGTCAAGAAATGATAGGATATATTGCACTGGGCAAATCCACAAGAGACCTGTTCAATGTGTTTATAAGCAAAGATGTCTTTTGAAAGGATGTCGTGGATTGAATTGTGTCCCCCCTAAAAATGTATGTATTGATTTGACTTGGTTAGGGGTTCCAATATGGTGCCATTCCTCCCATGTGTTGTGAATCCTGCCTCTGTGATATTGATGATGGAGAATGGCCTGCAGTTGTGTAGTGAGGCAGGACTCGAGCTACAAGCTTACAGGATATAAGGGAGAAAAGTGAGCTGAGGAAGTTGGGAACCTCATACCACCAAGAGAGAAGCACCAAGAGCAGAGCATTTCATTTGGACTTGAGGTTCCTATGCAGAGATGCTCTCACTGGATTTGGACTTATCCTCCCAGACTGTGTTGATTTCTCATATTGAATGGACCTGTAACTTGTTAATGGATTTGCGGCTTACCGGATTGTGACAATAAAAGCTTCTCCTTTTGAAGCCTTCCACTTGCAGTATTTTCTGTTAAAACAGTATCAGGTGACTAAGAAAGAGGATAAGGTTTGCCTGATTTAAATCGTGTTGTTTTCAATTGCCTTGTATGCATACAAAAGCCGGGCAATGAACAAAGAAGAAAGAATAGTTGTTGCTGTTGTTAGGTGCCATTGAGTCAGTTCCAACTCAAAGTGACCCAACAAGCAGCAGAATGGACCATTGCCTGGTCCTGGCCATGCACACAGTTGTTTTTATTTCTAAATATACTGTCACAGCCAGTGTGTCAATCCACCTCCTTGAGGGTCTTCCTCTGTTTGGTTGACCCTCTACTTTACCAAGCATGGTAAAAGCATGATGCCTTTTTCCAGCGACTGGTCCCTCCTGACATGTCTAAAGTATGTAAGATGCAGTCTTGCCATCCTGCTTCAACACTCTGGTTATACTTCTTTCAGAGCAGATCTGTTTGTTCTTTTGGCAGTCCATGGTGTGTCCAGCATTCATCTCCCACACCACAATTCAAAGGCATCAATTCTTCTGTCTTTGTCATTAACTGGCCAGCTTTTGCATGCATATAACACGATTGAAAATACCATCGCTTGGGTCAGACACACCTTTGTCTTCAAGGGGACATCTTCAGTTTTCAGTACTTTAAATAGATCTTTTGCAGCAGATTTTCCCAATGCAATAAGTCTTTTGATTTCTTGGCTGCTGTTCCATGGGCAGTGATTGCGGGACCAAGTAAAATGAAGTCTTTGATTACCTCAATCCTTTCTCCATTTTCCATGATGTTACTTACTGGCCCGGCTGCAAGGATTTTTGATTTCTTGCTGTTGGGGTGCAGCTCATACTGGAGGCTGTGCTCTTTGATCTTCATCAGTAAGTGATCAGATGATCTTCATCATCTGCTTCGCTTTCAGCAACCAAGGTTGTGTCATCTGCATGATATAGGTTTTTAATGCATCTTCCTTCAATGCCTTGTTCATCATTCATGTAGACCAGCCTCTCAGATTATTTGCTTGACATACAGATTGAAAAGGTGTGCTGAAAGCTACAACTCTGACACACACCTTTCCTAACTTTAAACGATGCAGTGCCCTCTTGTTCTGTTTGCATGACTGCCTTTGGATCCATGTACAGATACCTCTTAAGCACAATTAAGTGTTCTGAAATTCCAGTTCTTACCAAGAGTGTCCATAATTTGTTATGATTCACACAATCGAATGCCTTCGCATAGTCAACTAAACACAGGTAAACATCTTTCTGTTATTCTCTGCTTTCAACCAAGATCCATCTGACATCAGCAGTGATATCCCTGCTTCTGTGTCCTCTTCTGTATCTGGCTTGAATTTCCGGCAGTTCCCTGTCAATATACTGGTGCAGTCACTTTTCAATGGTCTTTACCAAAATTTTAGCTGCAAGCAATACTAATGATGCTGTTCAATAATTTCTGCATTTGGTTGGATCAGCTTTCTTGGGAATAGGCATAAATATGGATCTCTTTCAGTCGGTTGGCCAGGTAGCTGGCTTATACATTTCTTGGCATAGATGAGTGAGCACTTCCAGTGCTGTATCCATTTGTTGAAACATCTCAGTTGACATTCTATCAAGTCCTGGAGCTTTGTTTTTCACCAGTGTCTTCAATGCAGCTTTGACTTCCTCTTTCAGTACTGTTGATGCCTGGTCATTTGCTACCTCTTGAAATGGTTCAGTGTTGACCAGTTGTTTCAGGTATAGTGACTCTGTGTATTCCTTCCGTCTTCTTTTGATGCTTCCTGAGTCATTTAGCATGAATTTTTTTTCTTCAGTTATTTCTGCTTGAGAAGTGCAGAACACGTTCTTCCCTTTTTGGTTTTCCAGCTCTTTGCACATGTCATCATAATACGTTACATTGTTGTCGGGAGCCATGGGAGAGCCCCCAGGCCCCGACATACAGGAAGCTTGTAGGGCTGAAAAAGCCCGCGCCCGCGAAATTCAAAAGGCCCGAGCGCGCGAAAACTTCCTGCCTGATGTCACTGCCTTAGTCCTATGTATATCCAATCCCCAGCCGACAACTACCGCACTCCAAATGTCACTCCATCCCTACGTCACTTGATCCCTCCCTTTATTCCTACTGCTATAAATATACCTCATTTTAATAATAAAACTGAGGCTTGATCAGAATCTTGTCTTGCCTTCATTTTTCCGCCCTCCCTGCTTTACTTTCACAGGCTTCCCCTCGTCCCTTCATTGATTTGTCCCGCGGGCCGGGGCACATTGTCTTGTTGAGCAGCCCTTTGAAAGCTTCTCCTTAGTTTTTTACTTCATCATTTTGTGCTTTTGCTTTAGCTACTCAACATTAAAGAGTGAGTTTCAGAGTTTTTTTCTGACACCCAGTTTGGTCTTTTCTTTATTTCTTGTCTTTTTAATGACATATGCTTTCTTCATGGATGATGTCTTACATGTTATTCCACAACTCGTCTAGTCCTTGGTCATTAGTGTTCAACACATCAAATCTGTTCTTGAGATGAACTCTAAACTCAGGTGAGACGTGCTCAAGGTTGTAGTTTGGCTCTGGTAGGGTTGTTCTCATTTTCTTCAGTTTCAGTTTGAACTTGCATATGAGCAGTTGATGGTCTATGCAGCAATCAGCACCTGGTCTTGCTTTGACTGATGGTGTTGCGCTTTTCCATTGTCTTATCTCCACAGATGTAGTTGATTTGATTCCTGTGTATTCGATCTGATGAGATCTATGTGTATACAGTCACCATTTATGTTGGTGAAAAAAAGTGTTTGCAATGAAGGAGTCATTGGTCTTGCAAGATTCTACCACGCAATCTCTAGCATCATTTCTGTCAGCAAGGTCATATTTTCCAACTACTAATCCTTCTTTGTTTCCAACTCTTGTGTTCCAATCACCAGCAATTATCAGTGCATCCTGATTGCACATTCTATCAGTTTCAGAAATCTTCCATTTTTCCAGCTTTGGCCTTAGTGGTTGGTGCATAAATTTGAATAATAGTCACATTAACTGGCCTTCCTTGTAGGTATAGGGATATTATCCTATCACTGATACCATTGTACTTAAGGACAGATCTTAAAATGTTCTTTCTGATGATGTATGCAGCACCATTCATTCCTCTTCAAGTTTTCATTCCTGGCATAGTTGCTGCTTTGATGCTGCTTTCACTGTCTCACTGTGCTCTCAGTCCTCAACACATAAATTGTTGTCTCACAGCTCTCTTCATGATCACTTAGGATCTACTTAATTTCAGACACTTCTGTCTTTATAAAAATTGATGATGATTATAGTAAATTATTTGGCTTTGAATAAAGGGCTCATTTAATTCTCCCAACATAATTGAAACTGCCCCCACATGTCTGTCAGTTTATTGTACTATGGGGGCTTAAGTGTTGCTGGAAACTATGACAGTGATACTGAGAATACCAGCAGGGTCACCCATGGCAGATAGGTTTGAGTTGAACCTGTAAACAGACTAGGAAGAACTGAGCATCTGCTTCTGAAAAGATTTAGCCAGTGAACAGTACAAGAGGATACTGCATGGTTTGAAGTCATAAAAGGTGTGCATCAGAGTTATATCCTTTCACCATATGTACTCAATCTGTATGCTAAGCAAATAACCCAAGGAGCTGGACTTTGTGAAGAATAGAGCATCAGGATTGGAGAAGGACCCACTAACAACCTGCCTCATGCTGATGACACAACCTTCCTTGCTGAAAGTGAAGAGGATTTGACAAGCTTACTAATAAAGATCAAAGACCACAGCCTTAAGTACGGATCACACCTCAACATTAAGAAAACAAAAATCTTCACAACTGGATCAATAAGCAACATTATTATAAAAGGGGAAAGCCTGAAGTTGTCAAGGATTTCATTTCATTTGGATCCACAATCAACACCTGTGGAAGTGAAACTGGAGGCTGAAAACCCCTGGGGGCAGGGGGACCTAGGACTGGGTACCTGAGACTCATTGTTTCTGATGACCCTTGTCATGGTTTGAATTGTGTCCCCCCAAAAATGTGTGCAGCCATGTGGCTGGGATATGGTTCCCAGTATCTTGGAAATGTCCTCCATTGTGCGGTTTTGCTAACCTGTATGTTAAAGGATTAGGGTGGGGCTGTGAATTCCTGCTATGGGGGAAGTTTCCCTGGAGTATGGCTTGCCCCACCCTTAATGCTTTTAGCTTGCAAGGAATAAAAGGAAAAAGAACCAAGGACAATTTGAGAACCTCGCTACCATCAAGCAAGCAGCACCGGGAGCAGAGCGCGTCGTTCAGACCAGAGGTTCTTGCGTCAGGACACTCCCTGGACAATGACTGATGCAATACCGGACTTTCCTCCAGAGCCGTCAAGGGGAAAGTCTTTCCCTGGAGCGGACACCCTGAATATGGACTTGCAACCTACCGGACTGTGTAAGAATAAATCTTTCTTTGTTAAAGCCATCCACTCTGTGGTATTTCTGTTAGAGCAGCCCTAGCTGACTAAAACAGAATTGGTACCAGGAGTGGGGAGAAAACTCGTGCTTGGTTTACAGATGGTTCTGCGCGGTATGCCGGCACCACTCGAAAGTGGACAGCAGCAGCACTACAGCCCCTTTCTGGGACCTCCCTCAAGGACAGTGGTGAAAGCAAATCCTCCCAGTGGGCAGAACTTCGAGCAGTGCATATGGTTGTTCACTTTGCTTGGAAGGAGAGGTGGCCAGATGTGCGGCTGTATACCGATTCATGGGCTGTGGCCAACGGCTTGGCCAGTTGGTCAGGGACTTGGAAGGAACATGACTGGAAGATTGGAGACAAGGATTTATGGGGGAGAGGTATGTGGATAGACCTCTCTGAATGGGCCAAACAAGTGAAGATATTTGTGTCTCATGTGAATGCTCATCAAAGAGTAACCTCAGCAGAGGATGAGTTTAACAATCAAGTGGATAGGATGACCCGTTCTGTGGGAACCAATCATCCTCTTTCTCCGGCTACCTCTGTCATTGCTCAGTGGGCCCATGAACAAAGTGGTCATGGTGGCAGGGACAGTGCTTATGCATGGGCTCAGCAACATGGGCTCCCGCTCACCAAGGCTGACTTGGCTACAGCCACTGCTGAGTGCCCAATTTGCCAGCAGCAGAGACCAACACTGAGTCCTCGATATGGCACTGTTCCTCGAGGTGATCAGCCGGCAACCTGGTGGCAAGTTGATTACATTGGACCGCTTCCATCATGGAAAGGAAAGCGTTTTGTCCTTACCGGGATAGATACTTACTCTGGATATGGATTTGCCTACCCAGCACGACATGCTTCTGCCAAAACTACCATCCGTGGACTTACAGAATGCCTCATCCACCGTCATGGAATCCCACACAGCATTGCCTCTGATCAAGGGACTCACTTCACAGCAAATGAAGTGCGGCAGTGGGCCCATGCTCACGGAATTCACTGGTCTTACCATGTTCCCCATCATCCTGAAGCAGCTGGCTTGATAGAACGATGGAATGGTCTCCTGAAGACACAATTACGCTGCCAGCTAGGTGGCAGTACCTTGCAGGGTTGGGGAAATGTTCTCCAGGAGGCTGTGTATGCTCTAAACCAGCGTCCAATATACGGTGCTGTTTCTCCTATTGCCAGGATTCATGGGTCCAGGAATCAAGGGGTGGAAACGGGAGTGGCACCACTCACTGTTACCCCTAGTGACCCACTTGCAAGATTTTTGCTTCCTGTCCCCATGACTTTATGTTCTGCAGGACTAAATGTCTTAGTTCCGAAGGGAGGAATGCTGCCGCCTGGAGACACATCAACGATTCCACTGAACTGGAAGCTAAAATTGCCACCAGGCCATTTTGGGCTCCTTGTACCTCTGGATCAACAGACAAAGAAGGGAGTTACAATACTGGCCAGTGTGATTGATCCTGACTATGAAGATGAAATTGGATTGACATTACATAACGGAAGTAAAGAGGAGTATGTTTGGAATGCAGGAGATCCCTTAGGACGCCTCCTAGTACTACCATGTCCTGTGATTAAGGTCAATGGAAAACTACAGCAACCCAACTCCAAAATGAGTGATAATAGCCCAGACCCTTCAGGAATGAAGGTTTGGGTCACCTCACCAGGCAAGGAACCACAACCAGCTGAGGTACTTGCTGAGGGCAAAGGGAATACAGAATGGGTTGTAGAAGAAGGTAGTTCTAAATATCAGTTACGGCCACGTGACCAGTTGCAGAAACGAGGACTGTAATTGCTATGAGTATTCCTGCTTTGTATGTGTGTATTGGATATTTTGTTTACTTATGAAACATAAGATGTAAATGGGTTAATGCATTTTCAGTTGTACATGTGTTAGTTATATCATGTTGACATAAGTATGACTTTGTAACTGTACCCCTTCAGAGACTGTGCATGGTAAGGTGAGATGTGTGAAGATGCCAAGTTGACAAGGGGTGGACTGTGGTGGTCAGGATTATGTCAACTTGGCTACTACCTATTTGGCTGCTGTATTAAGTGGCAGGGCGGGGTTTGTGGTGGCTTCCTGCCCCTCGGCTCTCATCTCGTGACCCTGGACTACAGCTGCTGATCGCTCACGTGACCAGGAGCTGCTGCTCTCTCTTGTTCCAGCGTCTGGTTCTGGGACTTGAGCTAGCGGCTGTTGGGCTCATCAGTCCTTACAGTCGGCACGTGAGAGTCCTGCTCCCTGACCTGCCAATCCTGCGCTCGCCAGCCTCTGCTCAGTCCTGCTCCCTGACCTGCCGATCTTGGGTTCTCCAGCCTCTGTCACTTCGCCTCGCCACCAGCTTGGGACCCACCGACCTCCAGCCTCTGTTGCATCGTCTCGCCGCCAGCTTGGGATCCACTGGCCCACACAACCGGTGATCTGCAACTCTGGTCTCTGACTTGCTGACCTTGGGTTCCTCAGCTTCCGTGGACACGTGAGGCTTGTGCCAGAGCTTGGGACATTCAGCTTCTGTGATTACGTGAGCTGTTTCCTATATTTGTATCTATCTATCTGTCTATATATATATATATATTATAAATCTTTCCTAATACCTACACGTGTTACTGGTTTTGCTTCCCTAGAAAACCCAGCCTAAGACTAAAACAGAATTGGTACCGTGGGAGTGGGGTGCTGCTCTAGCAAATACCTAAAATGTGGAAGCCACTTTGAAACTGCGAATGGATAGAAGATTCAGAAGTAACGAAGAAGGCGCAGATGGTGAGAAACAACGGAGGACTGGCAGCAGCAGCAGCGGCAGCAGCAGAACCAGAGGCAGCGCTGGAGCCAACCCGTGGAGCGAGAGAGGTCAGTGCCTGCGCAGTTTTCCTCGCGGAACGGGGTGCCTCTGGGCACTTGAATCGGTGAGCTGGCCTTGCTGACCCACGGAGTGAGAGAGTTGAGTGCCTTTGGACAGGACGCTTTCCAGCAAGAGTGGGGTGCCTCCGGGCACTTAAACCAGTGGAGCTACAGAGCTTTGGAACACTTGCCCGGCAGGGCAGATGTGGGCCTGAGGCCCCGGCCATGCGGCCATAGGAAGCTGAAGCTGAAGAGACAAATAGCGTGAGAAGCTGAGCTGCCTCAGTCTCAAGAGGTATGGCCATGACCTCAGGGGTTTGAAAGGGTGGAACCATGGCGTGCTGTGTTCGTAAGGGTGGAATTGCCACTCAGTTGGGCTTAGGGTGCTCCTAAAGCCGATGGGACAGAGTTTCTGTCCAAGTGGGCCTTGAAGGCAGAGTTGTAGCACGGGGCTGGAGGTCTCCACTCAGAAACCTGAGAGTGTGGCCGATACCTAGAGTCTGGAGAGCATTGCTGTTGTGTAGAATGTCTCAGAAAACGTAAGAGTATTTCCAAAGCTTTGAGGGCTAATGTAATGTGTTCTGTTGACTTTCCTGTTGCCTGTTAATGCCTTCTAAGTTTCACAGATGTAGAAGAGTTTTTGTATTTTGGGACTTGGAACTGATTTAAGACTTGTGTTATATGGATGGACATAATTTTGCTATGGTGAGATGAATGTGTTAAATGTTTTGTGATGTGATTTTTGGGTTGTCAAAGGGTGGGATGTCATGGTTTGAATTGTGTCCCCCCAAAAATGTGTGCAGCCATGTGGCTGGGATATGGTTTCCAGTATCTTGGGACTGTCCTCCATTGTGTGGTTTTGCTAACCTGTATGTTAAAGGATTAGGGTGGGGCTGTGAATTCCTGCTATGGGGGAAGTTTCCCTGGAGTATGGCTTGCCCCACCCTTAATGCTTTTAGCTTGCAAGGAATAAAAGGAAAAAGAACCAAGGACAATTTGAGAACCTCGCTACCATCAAGCAAGCAGCACCGGGAGCAGAGCGCGTCGTTCAGACCAGAGGTTCTTGCGTCAGGACACTCCCTGGACAATGACTGATGCAATACCGGACTTTCCTCCAGAGCCGTCAAGGGGAAAGTCTTTCCCTGGAGCGGACACCCTGAATATGGACTTGCAACCTACCGGACTGTGTAAGAATAAATCTTTCTTTGTTAAAGCCATCCACTCTGTGGTATTTCTGTTAGAGCAGCCCTAGCTGACTAAAACAACCCTCAACTCCCAGGGAAAGACATGACCTCCACATTCCACAAGCCCCAGGTGGGGATGGTAAGGGTGAGGCTCTCAGAGGTACCATGATAAAAGAATTAAGCAGAAGGTCAGGAAGTACAGGGAAGTAACTTGTGTTTGAATATTCTTCTTTCAGATTTCTGGCCAGATGGCCTCTAGCACCACTTTGTTTTTCTTGATGGCTGGTGATGGCCTGTGAAGCAGACAACCTCCACCAGTTGACTCCAGCAGTTGACCCCACCTAGTCAACTTCCTCCCACCTCCCCAACTACCCACATTGTTCCCTGCATCTACTTGTGGTCTTTCCCTTTAAATATCCCAACCTTGCCTGACAAATTCAGACAGGTTTTGAGAATGAGAACACCCTTTGTCTCTTTGCAGTGCTAGCTTGCAAATAAAATCTTTGACTGTTTACCTAATCTCCTGTCTCTTACATTGTCTTTACTGTCCAGTAGCTGAACTCTGGGACTTTTCAAGGAACAGAAGCAGCTGTGAAGAAATCAAAACATCCCTTGTATTAGGCAAATCAACTGCAAAAGACCTACTTAAAGTGTTATAAAGCACAGATTTCACCCTCAAAGACTAAGATGTGCCTGTCCCAAGCCATGGTATTTTGAATTTCCTCTTGTCTTACTCATCTAGTGCTGCTTTAAGAGAAATGCAACAAGCAAACGGCTTTCATAAAAGAAAGTTATTTTCTCACAGAAGTGTAGGCTAAAGGTCTAAATTCAAGGCATCATCTCCAGGGGAAGTTTTTCTCTGTTAGCTCTGCAGGAAGGTTCTTGCTGTCAATCTTCCACTGGGCTGGGAACTTCCGAGGTCCGGGGATTCCAGATCCAAAGGACATGCTCTTCTCCTGGCACTGATGCTTGTTCGATGCTACGAGGTCCCTAACACTCTGTTACTCTTTCCTTTATATCCCAAGAGATTGCTTCTGGGTGCAATGTGCTCTATAGATTCTTGCCTCACTAATACTGCCATTGCCGATCCTCCCTCATGAACATCATAGAGGCAGGATGTACAGTATATAGGAACATTGCACAAAACCAGGAATCATAGCCTAGCCAAATTGCCAAGCACATTTTGGGAGGCACACAATTCAATCCATGACTCCTCCTGTGCATGTGAAAGCTGGACAATGAATAAGGAAAGCTGAAGAAGAATTGATGCCTTTGAATTGTGCTGTTGCCGAGTGTTTAATAAACCATGGACTGCCAGAAAAAGGAAGAAATCTGTTTTGGAAGAAGTATATCAGAATGCTCTTCAGAAGCAAGAATGGTGAGACTTTGTCACATATGCTTTGCACATTTTCTTAAAAGGGACCAGTCCCTGGAGAAGGATGTCCTGCTCAGTAGAGGGTGACCAAAAAAGAGGGAGACCCTCAATGAGATGGACTGACATTGTGGCATAACAACTGTAAGGATGGCACAGGGCCGGGCAATGTTTAGCTCTGTCGTACATGTGGCTGCTCTGAGGTGGAACTAATTCGGTAGCACCTAACAACAATAACAACAGTTGAAAGTGGTATGGAAATGCTTACATATAGCTAATAAAAGAGTTTCTATTAATAACATCACCCAGTTTTATTTCTGATATATGTAAGTTGCTGACATCCCAGAATACTTAGTATTTCTTACAATGATGTTCTTTTAACAATACAGTCATCAAAATTGGGAAATTAGTGCTGATACTGTAACTTAATCCTCAGTCATTCAAGTTGTCCTTAGAAGGTCTTTTACTCAAGAGGATCTAGTACAAATCACAGATGAGATTTTGTTGAGTCTTTTTGTTTTCCTTCAGTCTGGAACAGTTCCTCAGGCTTTCCTGCATTTGACATTTTGATGATTACCTGGTTACTTGGCTTTTATCTTAAAGCAGTGGAGAAAGAGTCCATAATTACAAGTAATATAAAGGAAAGGTTCTAAGAAAAGGGAGGGAGAGTTTGGGGCACCAGAGAAAATGCAAACGTTAAAGTTCTTTTTAGGTTTGTATTTACCTTTGCAGTCCTCAGATGCACCACTCACCCTCTGAGATTTCAGTGTTCCAACTGTCTACCTGAAAACAGCCTGCTGGCCATCCCTCCATTCCACTCTTCTGTCTTTCCTCCTCCAGTCTCTTTTCTGACTTGTTTCTTAATCTTGTTACTGGACAGAACTCCACATTCTCATTACCTGCCTCAGAAAGCCACCTCTGAGACAGGTTTCAGGATGAGTGACCAACAGAAGAGTTTATTTGCTGCGCCCTATCAGACACAGGGACCAGGGAGATACTTCTCCATCAAGGTCCTGCTCCAAGAATTGTCAGGTGATTGGGGTATGTTTATGAGGGAGTGGGGATTGCATGCAAAATGTAAATACAGGTATTGGTGCTGGTGCCAGGGAAACAATGTGATTGATTATGGGTAAAGAGGGGTATCTGCTTTGGGAGCTCAAGAGTCCTTTGAAGATATGCATCAGGAGCAGGGATCCAGGCTGCTTTTGGTTGGAGGTCTCAACTGGCACCTGAATCTTCCACTGACTCCTTTATCTGTTTTTATGTTTCTAAAGAGCTGTGAAAAACTGTAAATACATTATTTCCATAGCCCCTGTCAGTGACCTCCTGCCAGAGCCAGGAATTTTTAAGACAGAATGTTGAAATGAGGAAGGACCCGGTAAAAATTGGAGGTATTGAAGAAAGCCCCAGGAAACAACTTAATAGCAGAAAATACCATAGAATAATCTTACCTTTATCTTACAAAACACTGTCACAAGACAAGCCTGGGGGCAACCTTGCAAGTGACAGCCTGCAAGTGACCCTTAGACCTTGACCACATTTTACAACTAATAGGAGTTAACCAATCAATGTAAAGGTCAGTTCACCCTCCCTACTTTGCAATCTCACCACTTAAATACTGGGTGCTGAGGAAACTCCCCGTCGCCCCCTGCTCTGTGTAGCTTGGGGTGCGGCCCTGGTGCACCAGTATTTTTCCTATTGGGCATACTTTTTAATAAAATTTAACCTTTAAAGTAACAGTGTCGCATCTTGAAAATCGCGGACCCTAACATTTGGGGGCTCGTCCAGGATTTCAAGAGCGACCTCCGCGGCCGGCCGATCTGGTTTGGACCTCACCGGTGAGTCTGGATATTGTCTGTCTGTGCGCGAGCTCTGGTTCTGGGACTCACTAAGAGAGAATCTAGACGCAGAACTGCTCTCTTGAGTCGGAGGCTGGGGGACGCCTCAGCTCTCCATCTGGGTGGGCACCGCTGGTTCCTATTTTTGGTTCTGCGGCCTGTAAATCCCGCATCTGGTTTTTGTTTTGTTTCTTCCGTGACTGGTCTGTGTCTGTTCTGTTGTCTGTTTGATTGTGTTGTTTGTCCTGATTGTTACTTTTGCCACCATGGGGCAATCTTCTTCTCACTCTGTAACACCCCTAGACCTATTCCTTAACCACTTTCAGATTTCCAGAAACGAGCCCGAGACTTCTGCAAGGTGCGATCAGGAAAACTCTGCACACTTTGTAATCTGGAATGGCCGGCTTTTGGTACTGGATGGCCACCCACGGGATCCCTAGACATTAAAACAAACCCACTCTGTTTTTCAGGTCATCTTTGGCGATCCGGGTCACCCTGACCAAATGCCATACACTGTTGCTTGGCAAGACCTCCTCAGGCGGCCACCTGTGTGGCTACAACCCTATGTTCCCCCTAAACAACCTTCTACAACCCTGGCGGCTCAGGGCTCCTCAAAACCCCCACCGGCTTCCCTTCCTCCGTCTGATTCCTCTGACTGAGTCTCCTACTTCCCTACCCCCCTGTTCCCGTTTCTCCTCCTGCCGCCACCGGGGCTGAGGGAGCCAAAGCCAGTCTCCGTGGCCTGTATAGGGTCCCTGCAGACCCTCCAGTCCCGACTGCTCCCAGGACCCCCGCCACTTCTGCAGCACCACCTTCCTCTGATCTCCAGAGCCCAGCCCATACCCGCTCAGGTCGATCTTTTAAACTACTTATAGAAGCCTCCCTCATGTTTTCCCCTTGTGAGCTATAGGGCACATGACTGAGGCTGGGACCCCCTTCTTGGTCTATACTCCTTCTACAACCTCTGATCTTTACAATTGGAAAATGCTGAATCCCCCTTTTTCTGAAAAACCTCAAACCTTGATATATCTCTTAGAAATCATCTTTGTAACACACCAGCCCCACTTGGGAAGACATACAGCAACTTCTCCAAGCCCTCTTTACCACTGAAGAGAGGACTAACATTGTTTCCCTAGCCAGAAAACACGCGCCACGAGATGATGGAAACTTTACTCGTGGTTTAGATGAGATTAACCACGCTTTTCCCCTGACCCGCCCAAATTGGGACCCAAACACCACTGCAGGTAAGCAGCGCCTGCCTACCGCCAGATTCTTATGGGGGGGTCTCCGGGCCGCCACTGGGTGCCCCACAAATTTGTCTAAAGTAACACAGGTAATTCAGGAACCCTCAGAATCCCCAGCAGCCTTTCTGGAATGACTGATGGAGACATACCGCACAGATACTCCCATTGACCCTGAGTCTCCCCCAAATCAACGGGCCATTAACATAGCCTTCGTGGGACAGTCAGCCCTGACATCAAAAGAAAAAAAATACAAAAAATAGAAGGATTCGAGGGAAAGAATCTATGCGAGCTGAACCGCGAACTACCAGAAGACAAACAAGCCAAAAAGGTGAGCAGAATCCCCTGGCAAAAGCCCAGGGCCACACGCCGCTGCGCCCTTGGGAGAAGAAACCGGATCAGACGAGGAAGCCAGGAAAGCCTCCCCTGCAGAGAAACCAGTGTGCTACTACAAGGAAATTGGACATTGGAAGGGTGAGTGCCCCTAAAGAAAGCCTCCTCCAAAGGTTCTTAACCTAGAGGCCTGAGGGTGTCAGGGCTCACCAGGCCCGCCCCCGAGCCCAGGGTAACCTTAAAAATAGGGGGACAGCCAGTAGAATTCACGGTCAACACCAGGGCTAGCAACTCAGTTCTAATTGAACCCCTAGGACCTGTAACTGAAACCAAAGCCCTAGCACGAGGAGCTACTGGGGTTAATGCCTACTCATGAACTGACGAACGATCTGGGAGCTAAGACTGTTTCCCTCTCCTTTATAGTAATGTCTGAATGCTCGTACTCTTTTACTTGGAAGAGACTTGTTATAAAAAATGCAGGTGACTATCTGCTTCGCTGGGGATCATGCTTACCTGACACCCCAAGTCAATGTGATAGCCCCTTTAGAGAAAGAATACAGATTTTATGATGGTTCTGACAGGGGCCCCTGCTCTATCCTCGTGATATCAGTGAATCAGTTGATCAAAGAGATTCCTCAGGTTTGGGCTGAAAACAACCCCCCAGGGCTGGCCAAACACCAACCACTGGTTATAGTGACTTTAAAACCATCTGCCAGCCCGATTCAGGTGCCACAGTACCCCATTGTGCCAGAAGTGAAGAGAGGGATCAGGGCCCACATTCAAAGACTCAGAAAACATGGAATACTGGTGCCCTGCCAGTCGCCCTGGAATACTCCTCTCCTGCCGGTGAGAAAGGCAGGAGGGCTGGACTCCAGACCAGTCCTAACCCATACACTCTCCTGAGCTCTCTGTCACCAGAACACCAGGTGTACTCAGTGCTGGATTTAAAGGATGCATTCTTCAGTAAACCTCTGAGCCCGCAGAGTCAGCCCCTCTTCACCTTCGAATGGCAGGACCCAGAAGATGGCTCCAGCGGGCAGCTGACCTGGACTGCCTGCCACAAGGGTTCAAGAACTCTCCCACCATCTTTGAGGCCCTTCATCAGGACTTACGTGAGTACAGGTATCAGTGGCCTGACATTTCCCTTCTACAATATGTAGATGACTTACTACTCGGGGCACCCGATGAAGACACTTGTTTAAAGGACACCAAGTCCCTGTTAACTCTCTTGGAGAAATTGGGATATCGAGTCTCTGCTAAAAAGACACAGGTCTATGTCCAAGAGGCGACTTACTTGAGTTTCCAATTCAAGGGGGGACAATACTCCCTATCCAAAGCAAGAAAACAGATTATCCTTGGGATTCCCACCCCATGTACGCCGCGGCAGGTGAGGGAGTTCCTGGGATCCTCTGGGTTTTGCCAACCCTGGATCCCAGGATTTGCAGAGATAATGCGCCCCCTATACGAGCTGACCCGAGGAAAGGAAAAGAATTTTATATGGACTAAAGAAACAACAGGTTTTTCAGACTATAAAGAAGTCACTCCTGGAGGCACCAGCATTGGCATTAAAATAAAAGAATAGCCCAGGGAGTCCTTACTCAGACACTCGGCCCATGGAAAAGGCCGGTGGCCTGTCTGTCTAAACAGCTAGACCCAGTGGCCTCAGGATGGCCAAGGTGCCTTAGAATTGTTGCAGCCACCGCTCAACTAGCAAAAGACTTTGATAAAACTGACTATGGGACAGCCCCTGACTATCACTACCTCCCATGCCATCGAGGGAGTCCTGCGTAGCCCGCCTCATAAGTGGATTTCCAATGCCCGGCTAACCCACTACCGGTCTTTATTACTAGATCAGCCCCGAGTTGTGTTTGCTTCTAGCTCAGCCCTCAACCCAGCCACTCTGCTGCCTGATCTGGACCTGGAGGCCGAACCACATGACTGCACTGAGGTCCTTAGCCAACAGCATGGACTTCGCCGAGATCTTACGGACGTTCCCTTGCGGGACCCTGATCTCACTCTGTTCACTGACAGGAGCAGTTTTATCAGGGATGGCACCAGGTACACAGAAGCAGCGGTGGTAGCCGACGATCGGGAACATCAGTGCAACAGGCTGCCCTCAGCGGCCTTCTCAACGCCAGCGGGGGCTCGTGGCGGGAGCTGGAGCGTGTCTACAGCCAGCACAGCCACACCCATGACGAGCTGAGCCACACAGCCGGAGTTCTGGACAGACCCCGCCACAGCGCTGGCATTGCCAATGCGGGCCCCGTCGCCAGCCCTGCCGCTCCATGCTGCCCAGTCAATCTTGACACTACATTAACGGTGCTGCACAAGGAGATGTTGCCTACAGGTGGGACTACGAGAACTGGACATGTCGCTGCTGTGCCAGCTGTGAGGTCTGTATGAGTCAATCCAGGACTATAAGCACCTGTGCCAAGACCTGAGCCTGTGCCAGGATCTGCCCTTGTCCCTGCACTCTGACAGCTCTTACCCACCAGATCCGGCCTCTCAGATGACGAGGAGCCTCCTGACGCCAGCCTGTCCCCTGACTCGCCACCCCTCACTGTGCCCCAGACGCACAATGCCCGTGACCAGTGGCTACGAGATGCCTACCACATCATCAGGCTGAAACAATGGAAGCCCGAGGCAATAACCTAGCCAACCGAGCAGCTAAGGAAGCTGCCCTCAGCCTCCTGGAGATCAGTTCTATCCAGCTCCCCGAGCCAACCCTTCCCGAGGAGCCCACCTAGAAGAGAAGAAAGGATGACACTATACTTCGGGAGGGCTCCCCATTCTCCCTCAAAAATTGGAAGAGAAGCTCGTCCGCCAGATCCACCAGACCACCCATCTGGGAGCAACAGAATCCAAGAACTTCTATCTCCAAGGTACTATATACCCTAGCTACCCTGGTTGGCTAAAGGAATAACGCACACCTGCCAAGCCTGCCAGGCCACTAATACAAGCAGCTCCCGTAAGGCCCACCAAGTCCCTCCAGGCCCTGCAGAAAACTCAAGATCTGCTTTTCCCCTTGTCGAGATGCCTCCACGATCTCCCTCCTGTAAAGCCACATCAGTTTCAGCCGGGGGTCTAGTCTGGGTCCTGAGACACCAAAAGGAGACTTTGGAGCCCCGTTGGAAAGGACCCCACACAGTAATCCTGACAACCCCCACTGCCGTCAAGGTTGACAGGATCCGGCCCTGGGTCTGTCACTCCCATCTACCTTCAATGGAAGGTGCGACAACATGCTGGCCCTGAGGCGACTCCAAGAAACCTCCCCTGGCAAGTTCAAGAACTGACCCTAACTGGTCCTCCCGAGGTGACTTCACCAGTTTTTCACCTTGATTCATGTGACCTTGTGGGGGGTTCTATAGGCTCACAGCTTAAGAAAGACCCATACCCGGTTTGTCCACACGAACACTCATAAATACTGGGGGATGTATACATGCTGATGGGTGGGGGTGTGCTACTAACTGCCTCTTGCAACAACTGGCTAAGAAACAATTTTACGTCTGTCCCGGGGCTAGTGTCTATGGATCATATGGAGGAACAAATGATTATTTCTGTTATACATGGGGCTGTGAAACCAATGCACCCGGGATCAGGGAAAATAGGGGACCTCATTAGGATCAGTTGAGTCTCTGTTCTCCTGGTCTCCGTGGCTGACCACCCTTGTCACTGCGGTAACAGGACCACTTGTCCTCTTCACCTTAACTTTAAAACTGTGGGTCCCTACATTCTAAATTACTTAAGAGAAAAACTAGCCAGCTCCTGGTCCTAAAACATCAGCCCCAACACCAGACCTACCACCCCCTGACCAGCCAGGACCTTGATCAGCCTGGCACCCACTCAGAGTCTAAGATTTGACTCTGGAATAAGAACTCAAGGGGGGAATGTTGAAATGAGGAAGGACCCGGTAAAAATTGGAGGTATTGAAGAAAGCCCCAGGAAACAACTTAATAGCAGAAAATACCATAGAATAATCTTACCTTTATCTTACAAAACACTGTCACAAGACAAGCCTGGGGGCAACCTTGCAAGTGACAGCCTGCAAGTGACCCTTAGACCTTGACCACATTTTACAACTAATAGGAGTTAACCAATCAATGTAAAGGTCAGTTCACCCTCCCTACTTTGCAATCTCACGACTTAAATACTGGGCGCTGAGGAAACTCCCCGTCGCCCCCTGCTCTGTGTAGCTTGGGGTGCGTCCCTGGTGCACCAGTATTTTTCCTATTGGGCATATTTTTTAATAAAATTTAACCTTTAAAGTAACAGTGTCGCATCTTGAAAATCGCGGACCCTAACAAGAAGAAAAGACAAGTTAATTTTAGAACGAGTTAAATCTTCTGTATTTTAATTTCCCTTTTTAAAATTGGGGTGTCCAAAGCTTCCCTCCTGTTTCAGTCTTGCCATACTGCCTAAGTCCCACGTCACCTCTGATCCACCCTCCCTCTCTCCTCCCTTGCACATACCGCCTGCTTTCCTGGAGGGTCCCTGCTCTGCCTGAACAGTCTGGCTTTGTTGGAGGAAAGCAGTGGGCAGCCAGAGTGCAGTCGTCTCTGTTAGTGGCTTCATCTGGGACAATGTTTTAATCTCTTTGTTCCTTGGTTTCCTCATTTATGGTGTTATCAGACCTCAGCACAACACTGGAGCCCAAGTTGGTGGAAAGTGAAAAACCTTTATTTGGTTGGCTAAGTAAAGAAGCTCCCCTAGGACTCGCATTCCCAAGATGGCTCTGAGTAGCAGGCAGAGGGCATTTCAATGTCAGGAGCAAAAGACCAGGGTTGGGCTCCTCTTCAGGCTGTGGGAAACACTGTTGGTGCCCTGGATACCCCCTCAGTCCCTCTTGGCAACTGGAGGGTTGATGTGAATCCCCAACCTGGACCTTATCCCTTATGAGGTCACCCATAGATTATTGTCAGGGTCTGTCTACCAAACAAACGCCCAAGAAATCCGATCAGAATTTGGTTAGCAAGAGTGAGGCTTTTTTAGTCAACTTTGCAAAATCAGGGTAGTTAGCCCACAAAGGAAAGGAAGCAGATATAAGGCGAGGTAGGCTAAACATATCGGCAGCACTTAGACAGAAAGAGAGTGAGAGGAAGCAGCAGGACAGGATTTATCGGCGCGCTCCTGGGCGAACTCTGCGAGCTCCAAGGTAGGAGTCAGAGAAGTTGGCTTTCAAGTTGGGGAAGGGGGTTTACATAGAGGCGGATGGTTCCGCCTAGCACCGGACCTTAGTGGGGACATGGGGAATAAGGCAGGAGCCAATAGAATTTAGGTACAGCGAGCCACCTGATTAGCGTATGAGAAAAACAACTGGGGACTTTCCAGAAAGGAAGGGGCTCGTCCTGCTCCGATGATTTCCAGGAACTGCATCCTGGTTGCCATGTCCGTGTACAGCCGGGCCTGCCTGACAGCAGGTCAGCTAAGGGTTCCTTACAAGCCTTTTACCTCATAACTCACGAGTTCCTCCTCTGGTTCCTCAGTGGCTGAGTACCATGGAAGCCTTTCTTTTTTAAGGTTACATTTCCGAAAAAGATCTCCCCTGTCCACCTTTCTCCCCTAATTCATTCTGTTTGCACACACATTCCCCAGGTGCATGGGCTCTGTGGTTGCCACATCACCTAATAATTTGTGCCCTGGGTCAGCTCTCACCTGAGCCATTGTTCCCCTTATTCGGAAGATGGACCATTTTGAAATTTATTTCCCACAAGGGCCTGATCACTATTGGGGTTCAAATTTCAAGACGTGACCCAGAATTTCTTTAAAGGTTAAATTTTATTAAAAAATATGCCCAATAGGAAAAAAACTGGTGCACCAGGGACACACTCCAATCTGTGCAGAGGAGGAGACCAGGAGCTTCCTCAGCACCCAGTATTTACGTAGTGAGATCACAAGGTAGGGAGTAGGGAGCTCATCTTTGTATGGATTCGTTGAGGCCATGTGATTAGGGCTGGCTCCGGGGCTCTGGAAGGCTGCCTCTAGGCTTTTGTCCTTTGTAAGATAAGGGTGAAACCACCCTAGGGTTTTTCTTGTTATTTTTCTGCTAAATTATTTCCTGGAGCCTTCTATCCTGAATTTTTACTGCCCTTTGCCCAAGAAGGAATCTGAGGTTCAGCATGGAGTTTACTTCTGTTTCATTCCAACAATCACAAGGGTCGCGGTTCATCAGGATTGGTGGTCAGCTTCATTAATCGTGTCCGATGGAGGGAAAATGCAGGGTTACACACTCCAGCAACAGGCCCAGGCCCACTCTTGCTGGGTGCCGCCAGCACGAAGCCATTTAAGTGTTTAGGTCTGCGCTGGGCACGAGCTCAGCGTTTAGGCCCCTGTCATTCTCAGCTGTATTCATGGCGTCGTGGACCCAAGAAAAGAGATCAGCTCTTTAGCGAGACCGCTGGGCTTCCTTCCCCACTGGGAGAGAAGAGTCTCCCCAAATTCTACCCGGGACTCGCTGTGGTAGTCTGCTTGTCCTTGCAGCGAGATTTAATGAACAAAGCAGTGCAGCAAGAAGCAATAGAATGCTTCAGAGAGAAACGGGTCATCCTCTGTGACTGGAGGACGCTCTGACAGAATTTTGGCCGGGGCTTTCACTACTTTTTTTTTAACACCGGCATGGGAAGACCCGTCGAGGGCGGCTGGGAGCGTTGAGCGCCCACTTGGGGGCGAAGGGTGGGCAGGGAGAGAGCAGGCTGAATACAGGCGGCGTTGCCGAGGAGGGGGCGCCGAAGTGCGGCTGACCTTTGTGACGACCCGAATTGTGCTTTCCTCGGAAGAGAGTGAAGTTATTTTCCATTCAGCGGGAGTGAAGCGTCCTCGGTGGCTGGGGGGAAAGGCGCTAGAGCAAGGCCGGCGTTGACTCAGCAGGCGCCCGTTAAACATGACGTGATGCATTAGTTAGCCCTGGTTAAGTGCGGCACTCCTGACCGAGAAGTCAGCAGTTCGAATCCACCAGCTGCTCCTTGGAAACTCGATGGGGAGGTTCTGCTCTGTCCTGTAGGCCGCTGTGAGTCGGAATCGACTCAACGGCGGTGAGTATCCTTTCGATTGGTTAATATAGTTAAGATTTAGTTAATATTTTTTGTTTGTGATTTGAAGCACTATGCCAAGCACTTCTTACACGTTCTCATTTTGGTTCTCAGAAATATCACCTTAAGGAAAGTGTTGATGTGGTCTGCGGAGCAACTCAAGTCACCTGCGTGAGGCCCTGCATTAGGTGCTGCAGGCAAGGTTGGAACCTGGCCCTGATGAGGTCCAGGGCCTGTGCTCCTAATAGCAGTGTGCCTTGCCTCACGGATGGGTCTAGACGTGAAAACAGGTGCATTAGGATGGACCACTTCTGACATACAAAGGGTATAAGTAGCAGGGGCCTGTTGACTGCCCTGCCTGGGAACAGGAAGGCTGCCTCTGACTGAGGTGTGCCTCACCTGGAGGTGATGTGAAGACCTGGGAGAAATGAATTGGGTGGACTGCATGCACGTCATTAAGCTGCCAGTCAGAAAGCTCACCTAACAGTTGCTTAAACGGTGAAGATGAGATAGACAGGATTTGTTCAGAATTTGTTCTGGTGTTAGAATGAGAGATAAGCAACATTGTCAAGGAAGAGGGCAGTTAAGACTTAAGTTGTCAAGACAAAAGGCCTCAGGAAGCTTAACAGAGAAAAGCAAAAATCCTGACAGAAACAAACCCAGGAGAATAGCCTTGAAGCTTAGAAACAACTTTACAAATAACCTCTTGACCCTGGACCATCTGCAAAGAAAACATTCCCAACCTACAAAGCTCCAGGTGGCCTCAACCAATCAGTGAAGGGGTCTGCTTTCTCTCCCTGCTTTGAAGTAGGGCTATAAAAATGCCGGATGGAAAGTTACCCGGGTCGCCCCTGCTCAGTGTAATTCGGGGTGCGTCCCTGGTGCACCAGTATTTTTCCTATTGGACATATTCTTTAATAAAATTTAACCTTTAAAGTAACAGTGTCGCGTCTTGAAAACCGCAGATCCTAACACTGGGATGTCAGGGATCTACAGTGTGACTCTGAGGTTCTTTGTCTTTTCTTTGTGGTCACCTCAGACTCCGTGTTTCCTTTTTATCATCAGAAGGAGAAGGCCTTGCTGGAAGCCTACTGGCAAGCTTCCCTCAGTGTCTTTTTGGTTGGAACTGAGCCTTTTGGTTACTCTAGAGCCATGAGGAGTGAGACGTTTCTGTTTGAATTCACGGGTCTGTTTGCATGATGGGGCTGTGGGAGGGGCCATCTGTGTCTACAGAGGCCTTTTGGGAAGGACAACTTATGAGTGTCACCTATCAGTGCTAAAATGAAACTGGATCTATGGTGTTAAATGTATATTGACAACTGCTCAGTATACCTCCTCAACCTTTCTCTTGAATTTTGGGCCTGTGTAGCTGAATGTCTTGATTTTCCACATGTAGGTTTAAGAGACGTCTTGAAAATACCATGTATAAAACGACTTCTAGTTCTTGCCTCTCATACATACTCCTGCAGTCTTATCCCTCTGTATAAGTTGTAATTTCATCATTTCAGTTGCTCAGGGCAGAAACCTTGCTGTCTTACCCCACATGTCAGCAACATGTGGTGACTATCCATTCAGAATACAACCCGATTCTGACTTTGTGACCTCTGCTGCTACTGCTGTGATCTGAAGCACTGGCATCTCTAGTCATATTACTGCTGGAGCTTCCAGCTGCTTTCCTGCTTCCCTCCATACCTCTCAGTCTTCTGAAAGCAGCAGCTAGAGAGGCCACGTGTGTCAGGTCATGTCACTGTGTTCACACCTTCCAAACACTTCTGTCTCATTGAGAGTAAAAGCCAGTGTTCTCTAATGGCCTGCAAGACACCTGCCCTTCTCTCTGTTGGCCTCCCCTACTTTGCTTCAGCCTGTCTGGTCCCTGTGCCCTTCCTGTAACACATCAAGCAGACGTGTACCTCAGGACGTTTACACCTACTCCTCCCCCAGCCTGGGATGTTGTACTGGTGTCCTTATAAAGTCTGCCTTCACTCCATCCACTTCTGTACTTTGATGTCACTTTATCAGACGTGTGTTCCCTGGGTCTCCTGTAGAACACGTCTCCTACACACCTGTTAATTACTTCTTGTGCTGTTTCATTCTTTCTAGCCATTGTCATCATCTGGCACAGATGTGTCTGCCATCTGTGCATTTACTTGCAGTTCTGCAGGAGCTTGTCCTTCAGCTGCATACCTCTCATGGGTGACCTAGTTATGCAGCCTGTTGTCTCTCCTGGCTAGTGCATTCTGGGGTCCTGGGCTTTTTAGAGGGGCTGACCTTGTGATATCATAGCAGGAGCTGCTGAGGAGGCCTGATTATAAGGGTAGGGAAGGAGTGTGGTCCCAGAGGCCACCAGGGTACCTCGTCCACCTGCCCTTACTGGGGTTTTCAGTGTCCAGCTCCAGGCCCAGAAGTCTTGGAGGAGCAAGTCAGTTAGGCACCATCACACTCCTCCTCCAGTTCTGCTGTCTTCTCAGGACAAGCTCAAGAGACCCAGTGATGGTCATTAAGAAGCCTTTTCCTGTTGGTCCACAGGTGAGTTGTCCTCTTCGAGACCCCAGCACTGTCCTGGCCTTGGTGCGGCCTCCACCTTTCTTTAGCTGGTCCTAGTGGAATTCAGGTCCCTGAAACATGCTCACTAGACTGAGTGCAGTGGAAGACAGAGTCAAGAGTGTCACAGTTGACTCGATGTGACGTCTGCCTTGAAGAACACACTGGAAAGGGGAAGATAAAACTTGGTACATGTGCTCAGATGGATTTTGTCCATCTGAACTTAGTGCCTCCTCCCTCCCTTTAAGGACTCCACCCTGTGCCTGAGCCCAGGGTTACAGCAAAATCTTGTCATTTCAGGTTACAGTGACCTTTGAGGATGTGCTGTGCTCCTCTCCCAGGAGGAGTGGGACTGCCTTGCTCCCGTTCAGAGGGACCTCTATAAGGATGTGATACTGGAGACCTACGGGAACCTGGTCTCACTGGGTAAGGCCCCTTCCCATGACTCAGCTCAGTGAAGAGCTTGGGGGCTGCGGTGGTCAGGATTATGTCAACTTGGCTACTCCATATTTGGCTGTTGTATTAAGTGGCAGGGCAGGGTTTGTGGTGGCTCCCCGCCCCTTGGCTCTCATCTCCCGACCTTCGCTACGGCTGCTGGTCGCTCATGTAGCCAGGAGCTCCTGCTCTCTTGTTCCAGCGTCTGGTTCTGGGACTTGAACTAGCAGCTGTTGGACTCATCAGTCCTTACAGTCGGCACTTGAGAGTCCTGCTCCCTGACCTGCCGATCCTGGGTTCGCCAGCCTCTGCTGCTCCTGCTCCCTGACCTGGCGATCCTGGGTTTGCCAGCCTCTGTCGCTTTGTCTCACCACCAGTTTGGGATCCACTGACCTACACAACCGGTGACCTAGAACTCTGGTCTCTGATCTGCTGACTCTGGGTTCCTCAGCTTCCGTGGCCACGTGAGGCTTGTGCCAGAACTTGGGACATTCAGCTTCTGTGATTACCTGAGCTGTTTCCTATATCTGTATCTATCTATCTATCTGTATATATTATAAATCTTTCCTCGTACCTATACGTGTTACTGATTTTGCTTCCTTAGAAAACCCAGCCTAAGACAGGGGCTAAAGGCTTTTCTGGGGCTGGAGGCTCAGAGACTGGTAAGATGCTTACTCTAGTTCAAGACAGGACTGTTTAGGGCAAGACCAAGAGCCTCCTTTTTTTCCTTATAGGAAGTATGGAAGAAGGATACTGTTTGTTGAGCATTGAGTGTATTCCTAGCTCCTAAATTAGTCTTTGTGCCTCTGTGAGGCAGGTAGAGAACATACAGATCATAAGTAACCCAAGGCTGACAGACAGCATCACTTGCTCGTATTCACATAGGCCATTGGTAGAAAATTTGGGATTGGAATCTATTCAGGTTCAGAGCCTTGTCTTATGCTGGAGAATGCTACTTCTTTTAGCCCTCTGCCTACGTCCTGGACCCCTCTGCTGGGCACTGACTCCTGTAGCACAAGTTTTCTACCAAGACGTGTTCATACCCCCAATTCTGTGCCTTATTCATGCACTCTGGAGAGCTGAGTCTTGACCCTTCTTCAGCTGGGGCAGAGGCCGATGTCTGTCTCCAGGGTTTGGAGACTGGGTGGCTGAGGAGGTCATGACCAGCACAGGGGTGCTGACTACCAGGCCCTTGGATGAGTCATCACCTCTCTCTTTCTTTCTCTGGGGCAGGATGCCAAGACTCCAAGTCTGATGTCATCTCAGCTGGAACGTGGGCCCCACACTTTCTGAGAACTGAGGGGGTATGGAATCAGGAGACACAGGAGTGGCTGTGAGTCTGTGGAATACCCTTCCTCTGCTGGTAGAGATGCTGTAAGCTTCATGAGACCCTTCTCTGTGAGCTCCAGCCCAAATTTATGGTCACGTCCAGAATTCTGTTTCCCTTCTCCATGTCTGTCTTTCCTCTTTTCTTGTTAATGGCCCCTGTTGTGTGTCTGTAAGTGGACTCAGGTTTTTCTTAACCCTAGAAAGCCTACTTTTAACCCCAGAAATGAGTTCAGGTTTTTTTTTTTTTTTTTTTATGGAAGTTGGCTCCTTGTGCTGACAGCCTCGTAGTCCCTCACTTCAGGCTACCTCTTCCTTTTCAGTCCTTGGTGGTTAGGTTGGAGGCCCCACCAGGAGAGGCTCCCTGGAGGGATGGCCCTCTTGCTCTGTCATTTCTTTCTGCCTTCATTCACTCTCCTGCACTCATCTCAGGCTGATTCTGGACCTTGGGGAAAATGAGTTAGTTTCTTTCTGTTTATAGAAAGTACTGTTAATGTAGGGACAGATTTGAGCAGAGCAGAGTCCTGTGTTCTATGCAGCAATGGCAGCTAACATCTACTTGGTAAGTGTTTGCTTAGTGTGTTCTTGGAACTGTGCTGGTGCAGTTAGCTTATGTAGCCCTCCAATAACCTTGTGAAGTTAGAGCTCAGGAGACTCAGTCACAGAGAGGTTAAATGTGATGATTAAGATTGTGTGTCGACTTGGCTGGTCCATGATTCTCGGTATTTTGGCAGTTATATAATGTGATCACCCACACAGTGGAACCTGCTGAGTGGTACCTGCAGGGCCTGTGGCGGCTCAGTACTCCCTCAGCCTCCGTCTCTCTGCCACCTACTTTCTTCCTGCTTACCTTGCCAAGGTCTTTGTTTGCTGTGGATCCATCAGTTGCCTCTCTTGTCTTCTGAGTTCTGGTTCCTGGGACTTGAGCTAGGAGCTTACCTGTTAATCTTGGGATCTGTCAGTACTTCACATCCTGTGAATAAGAGTCCTATTCCCCAACTTGCCAGTCTTGAATTCACCAGCTACCTCAGCTGCATGAATCGGGAGAAACTTTGTGGTCTTGCCCACCATCTTGGGATTCATCAACCTTTACAGCCTGTGAGTGAGAGCCCTGCTGACTGAACTGCTGCCTTAGAGTTGGCCAGCTTCTGTGGCATGAACTGGGGGAGTCCTCTATCCTGATCAGCACTTGGGACATTTCAGCCTCTATAATCGCATGAGCTATTTCCTTTCTATAAATCTCTTTCTTTATGTGTTCATATACTTTACTGGTTTTGTTTCTTTAGAGAACTCAGCTTAGGATATTAAATCACTAGTCTAAGCTTATATGGCTGGCCAGGGATAGAGCTGGGTTGCGTCCCTAGCAGACTGGCTCCAAAGGTCATATATATATATATATTTTCAATAACAGGTTTATTGAAGTATAATGGGCATTCAGTAAGGTATGTTTATTTAAAATGTACAATTTGATGTATTTTGGCATATGTGTACATGTGTGAAACCATCACTACAATCAAGATACTGAACATACCTGTACAACTGTTGTGGGGGTATCTGACCTCTTCTAACATCACCAAGAAGTGAGAGAACCAGCATCAGTACTGACAGCCCAAGGCTAATTCCTGAGAGGCAGAGGCCAGAGAATTCTGTGTCTCTTCAACCTTCTCATCAGCTCTTACACCAGCCATCCCTCTTGTGGTGCACTGAGGTTCTTTACTGGGCTCCGCAACTCATTGCCATGGTCACATAGAACTTATAGGTCATAGTTACAGTGTTTGTTGGACAGGTAATAGGTTACAATTCAGAATGCAGTTTTTGGAACTGGACAGCTTCTCAGCTGTGTCTGCAGGCAGCTTCTCTGTGTCCCTTAGCCACTCAGCCTGGCCTCTGCCCTGCTTGGGCAAGTGTTAGCAAGTTCTTTACATTTACCAATGGATCCCAGAGGCACCCCACTCTGCTAGTAAGCCTTGGCCTAAAGACTGTCAGAGCTCTCTAGCTCTGTGGATCAACAAGCCTGACTCTACCAGATAGTTGAAGATGCTTCATTCTGCCAGCAAGCTTCCTACCGAGAGATACTCAGTTTTTTTGCTCCATGAGCCAGGAAGCCCAGCACACCATCTCACAGTTCTGTTGCCTCAGTTGTTGCTGTTTCCCTGCCCCAGCTTGTCTCCATTCCCAGGGTCATAACTTTCTATCTCCTAGGTCTAGGAGGTTCTTATCACAGGCATCTGGAGTCCAAACAGTATGTTCCATTCCTAGCTCTTTTTTCTTAGTAGTGAGGTGTACCATCCTTTCCACCTCTGGGATGGCCATTTTAAGCCTGTTGGGAAGGCAAAACTGACCACTCCCTTGTTGGGGTTACATATACTTTATTTGCAAGGTCCCACCATCACAAGGGTACCATGCATCTTATTTGCATCATTAATAAGCTGTCCAGTCTCTTTGGTGGGCCGCGGGCCACAAGCACCCTGTTTGCATAATCCCACCCTGTCACTTGGTAGAAGTTACAGGTCCAGTCAGGAGAGGCATGGGTCAGGGTTGTATCCTTTCACTACACTTATTCAACCTGTATGCTGAGCAAATAATATGAGAAGCTGGACTGTTTGAAGGATGGGACATCAGCATTGGAGGAAGACTCACTAACAGTGTGATTTGTAGGTGACACAACCTTGCTTGCTGAAAGAGAAGAGGACTTAAAGCATTCACTGATGAAGATCAAAGACCACAGCTTTCATTATGGATTACACTTTAACCTGAAACATCAGTCCTCACAACTGGACCAGTAAGAAGCATCATGATAAATGGAAGAAATATTGACATCAAGAATTTCATTAAAAAAAAGGTGGGAAAGAAAAAAAGAATTTCATTTTACTTGATCTAAAATTAACACCTGTGGAGGCAGCAGTCAGGAAATCAACTGGCACATTGCATTGAAACACCCTTCACAGTGGAGCAGGGAGGTGATCTTCTGAAGGGATTTACAGTCCCACCCTAATCCTTTACCATACAGCACAGTAAAATCACAAAATGGAGGACAGGTGTAGAATACAGGGAATCATGGTCATGTGGCTACACCTGTTTTTGGGGGACACAATTCAATCCATGACAGTGGTTTAAGACCAAGACAGTTTCATTCCGTTCTACGTATGGTCACTATTAGTAGGAATCTATTTAACAAAACATAGCAACAGCATGAGATCATGGTGAGAAAGGCCACAGAAAAGCCATCTGTTGTGCCACAGTATCCCTCACCCCAAAAGTTTTATATTCCTTTATGATGTCTCCCTCTCACCCAAGCAAGTACTGACCTTTTTTTCCTCAGTATATAGATTATACTTTCTAGAATTTATGTAAGCGAAATCATACAGTACATTCTTTTTTCGTTTGGCTTCTTTTATGTGGTCTTACATGTTGTGTATCAATAATTCATCTTATTTCTGATACATTCTACTGTATTCATGCAGTATTCTACTGTATGAATATTCCACAGTTTATCCATTCTTCAGCATTTGAATTGTTTCCAGTTTTTGGTTAATACAAAGAAGCTACTGTGAACACTGTACAGTCTTTGTATGGCCATATGTTTGGAGTAAATATCTGAAAGTAGAATGGCTGGATCACACTGTAGATGTATGTTTTACTTTTAAAGAATTTGACAAATACTAAACCAAAAGTTAAGAAGTTTTCTAAATATGACCCAACACTTTGAAGGACAGAGGAGCAGGAGCAGAAGTCTGGAGACCATGGTTTCAGGGGACAAGATGGTCAAAGCTTTTTAAGGAAATATACTGCATCCTGTTTTGGTAAGTGGCATTTGGAATCTTAAGTGGTCTAGCAAGTGACCATCTAAGAAGCACAGATTGGTCTAGCACACCTGGAGCAGAGGAGAATGATGGATATCAAAGACATAAGGTGAATGTGATCCTCTGAGACAGAAAGGGTCACATAATTCACACTACATCAGCATGAGACCAGAAAAACAAGGTGGTGCTTGGCCACCACCAATGCCTGCCCTGACAGAAAACACAACGAAGAGTCCCTAACACAGTGGGAGAAAAACTGGGTACAGAACTCAAACTGTATTGAAAAGACCAGACTTAATGGTCTGACAGGCTGGAGGATCCCTAGAATACATGGCCCGTGAAACTACCTAACCAGAAGTCAACTCTTAAGACCAAGATTGGACATGACTGCAAGATATAAAATGATACTAGTGAAGTATGTGCTTACTGGCATATATAGGTAGATGAAACTAACCAGGCAGCTACTGTCTAGAGGTGAGATGAGAGGGCAGAGGGGGACAGGGGCTAGTTGAATGGACTTGGGTAATAGAGGGTGGAAAGGATGAGTGTGCTGTTAGTGTGGGGAGAGCAGCTAGAGTTACATAGCAATATGTGTGTAAGTTTTTATATGATAAATTTACTTGAACTGTAAACTTTCACTTAGCACAATAAAATATTTAGAAAAGAAACTGCCAAATTGTTTTCAAAGTGGTTGTTCTGTTTTAGGAGTTCTAGTGGCTCAGTGGTTAAAAGCTGTGACTGCTGACCACAAGATGAGCTGCTCCTAGGAAGCCATAAGGAGCAGTTTTACTCTGACCGATAGGGTTGCTATGACTTGAATCATTTGCAACCATTGGTTGGTACCATTTTACATTAATGTAGGCTTTACATGAGAGCTCCATTTGTTCTCCATTCTTACCAACACTTGATATGTTCAGTGTTTTTAATTTTAGTTATTTTCATAGATAATGTAATTCATTAGTTATGGTTTTAATTTGCATTTCCTAACACTTGAAGGTGTTGAACATCTTTTCATGTATTCCATCTGTATATCTCCATTGGTAAAGTGTCTGTTCAAATCTTTGCCAATCTTTTTTTTTTAAAAAACAAAATTGGTTTTTCTTGTTTATATATATTTATTGTGATTATTTTTGTATATTTTATTTATTTGTGTATATTTTATTTGTTGTGATTTAGTGTACAGTCCAGTTTAAATTTGCTTGCCTGCCTATGTGCAGCTTCTACTGCTCTCCTTGCCTGGTGACAGCATACTTACTCCTCCTTTCTGTTCTATACATGTCATATCCTCTTAACAATCTCCTGGTTGTTTTTCTTATTTGGGGGTTTTAAGAGTCTTTTTTATGTATTCTGTATATAAGTAAGTCCTTTTTCAAATATGTACTTCACAAAGATCTTTTGCCCTTCTGTGCCTTTTTATTTTTTCATTCTCTTAATTGTTTTTTAAAGAGCAGAAGTTTTAATTTTTGATGAAATCCAATGTATCAGTTTGTTCTTTTATCGACTGTGTTTTTTGGTGTCATGTCTGAGAAATCTTTGTCTACCCAGGTGTGATGGTTAAAGTCATGTGTCAGTGTGGCCGGTCATGATTTTCAGTGGCTTAGCAGTTATGTAATATGAGTTGACAGTTATGTAATGATGTAGTCGTCCTTCATGCATGATTCAATGTGAGCAGCCAATTGGTTGTAAGAGGAGTTCCCTCAGGTGTGGCCTATATCCAGTTATGTATGGATGTTCTGGCATAGCTTACTTGCTTGCTCTGGTTCATCATCATCTGACCTCCAGTTCTTGAGACTTGAGCCAGCCACCTGCCATAATGCCTGCTTATCTTGGGATTTATCAGTCTTTGCAGCCTATGAGCCAGTGGCCTGGAGTCTTGCCTGCTGATCTTGGAGTTGTTAACCTCCATAGCCCAGCAGCTGGAGGCCTGCCATTGGGCCCTGCTGATCTTGAGTTTGTCAGTCCCTACATCTACCAAGTCAGCTAACTTGAAACTTGGCAGCTTCTAGAACTGCATGAGCCATTTATTTGAGAGATAAATCTCTCTCTCTCTCTCCCTGTATGTATATATGTATAGCAACCCACTGCTGTCAAGTTGTGTCTATCTATGTTTTTTCTGCTATTGATTTCAACTTTTATGGCTTTATGATCTGAGAAGATGCTTTGCAGTCATTCAGTGGTATGGATTTTGTTGAGAATTGCATTATGTCCTAACGCATGGTCAATTCTGGAGAATGTTCCATGTGCACTGGAGAAGGTGTAGTTGTCTGCCGGTGGGTGGAAAGTTCTGTATATATCGATGATGTTTAGTTGGTTAATTGTGGCAGTGAGGTCTTCTGTATCTTTACTGAGCTTTTTTCTAGATGATCTGTCCAGTATTGAGAGTGGAGTGTTGAAGTCTCCCACTGTTATTGCGGGGTGATCTAACTCTTTTTTGAGTGTAGTCAGTATTTCTTTGATGTGTTTAGGTGCTCTGATACTAGGTGCATAAATATTTAATACAGTTAAGTCTTGCCTGTGTGTTGAACCTTTCAGCAATAAATAGTGTCCATCTTTGTCCATGATGGTGGATTTTACATTAAAATTGATTTTGTCTGAGATTAGAATTGCCACACCCACTCTTCTTTGTTCATTGTTAGCTTGATATATATTCTTCCAACCTTAATTTTCAGTTTGTTCCTATCTTTAGGTCTCAAGTGAGTTTCTTGTAAACAGCATATGGATGGGTCATGTCTTTTGATCCAAGATATGCCACTCGATGTCTTTTTACTGGAGCATTCAGTCCATTCACATTCAGTGTAATTATTGATAGGTATGAGTTCACTGCTGCCATTGTGATATGTTTATTTTTGTGTTGATGTTTTCTCTGTTGTTCTTATTAGTTCTGGGGCAGTCTTTTTCGTGAGTTGATTTTTCACCTTTTTCAGAGCTGTTTTTGTAGTTGTTGAGACTCCTGTGTTACATTTCTTGAAATGGTATGATACATCTTTGTTGTGTTTTACAGCTGCCCCTATGATCCCCCTTAATAAAGTGTATATAAAACCAATTTTAATTACTACCAGTCTTGTCATCTTCCTCTCCATCTGGAAGGACTATAACGACTGTAGTACATCCCTCTGTTTAATATGATGGCACCACAGTTTTCATGAAAATCCCTGGATTGCTTCTTTCAGTATTAATGCTGTGATTGACTTTGGAGCCTTCCCTAACTGAGTAGAGTTCTGAGTAATGTGTCATTCTAAAATATAAAGTTAGTGATTTTGTTCTGCTAAGCCAAAGCCAAGAACTTCTTTCAGTATTTCTTGTAGTTTTGGTTTGGTTTTTATGAAGTCTCTGAGTTTCTGTTTATCTGGGAATGTCTTAATTTCATTTTCATATTTGAAAGACAGTTCTACAGGATAATTCTTGGTTGGAAGTTCTTCTCGTTCAGTGCTTTGAATGTGTCATGCCACTGTCTCCATGCCAGCATGGTTTCTGCTGAGAAATCTGATGAAAGCGTACAGGGTTTCCCTCTGAATGTTAGCTTTGTTTTGAGTCTTGCTGCCTTTAAAAGTTGTTGCTTATGTTTCATTTTGTTAAGGTTGATTATAATATGTCTTGGAACCTTTCTTTTGAGATCTATATTGGGTGGTGTACGATATGCATCTGAGATGTCTGTGTTCTCTTCCTTTATGATTTCTGGGAAGTTTTCTGTCAGCAGCTCAGCAGCAATACTCTCTGTGTTCTCAGGTGCCTCATCCTGTTCAGGGACTCCAATTAGTCAAAGGTTGTTCCTCTTAACAGAGTCCCACATGCTTCTTAATGTTTCTTCATTTTTCTTGTTTCTTGTTTCTGATTTCTGCTCATAGACACTGGCATCAGTAGCTCTGTCTTCCAAGTCAGATTTTTTTTTTTTCCATTTGTTCCATTCTGTCTTCTTGGCTTTGAATGGAAGTTTATATGTCTTTGATTTTGTTCTTGATCTGTTGGATTTCAGAGTACTGGTGTTCCATCAGATTGAACGGCTTGTTTAATTTTTCCTTTTGTTCTGCTGCATTTTGTATAAGGTCTAGAAGGGCTCTGTATATAATCATTTTGTATTCACTTTCGGGTGATTTCATAAAAGTCTCTTCATCTGGAAAGCTTGTTTGTTTTGTTTGGGAGCCTTCTGAAGCCATGGGTGATTTCTTGTGTGCCACAGTGTCTGTTGCTTTTTGGGTCCCATGTGAGTAAGTAGAGGCTGGGAGAGATACTGTGAGGATGGACTGCAGATGTTTCTCTAGGCTGTCTTAAAATGTAAAGCAAAAGGTATCTGACCACTTCCCAAGTCAGTAAGGTTTTCATATGTAGAAGTTCCTCTTCCCAACTGGGAAAGTAAGCACCACTATATCCACCCCAGATGATACAAACTGGTTCAAAATACAGCAATGCTACTGCCCTGTTGGCCTCTGCTGACAGGGCCCAGCCTTAGGCGACACTGTGTAAACTGTTTTTCTAGTAGAAAAGAGCTCTCCGGTGGGCAGGTTCTGGCTCCCAAGCTAAGAAATAGGTCCAGTTGTGGCCACCATATCCAAGATGGCGCCCTCCACACAGGCAGCAGATAGAGGGGCTAAAGGTGCCGAGAGGTAGTGATTCCTCTGCCTCTATTGCCAGGCCCCCACCGTAGGTGACACTGTTTAAATTACTGCTTTTCTGTCGGAGAAGCACTGTCTTGTTTGCAGGTGCTGGCTCCCAGGCTGAGAATTAGGTCCTGCTAAAACCTCTGTATCCAACATGGTGTCCTGCACACTGGCAGTACTGTTCTGTACAAACCATGCTGTGGCTGTGATAAAAAGACAGGCCCAAAGTGGCTAGATTAATAAAGTCCTAAGCCTGGCTCTCAAAATATGGGAATTTTGCCTGCCTATCTCTCCAGCAGTGCGTCTGAGTCTAGCTGCTAGACAAGACCCAGCTCCACCCGCCAGCCAAGACAGAGGAAAAAAAAGTCAAAATGGTGCATTTACCTTGAGTCCGTGAGAGCCAGAGCTAGCCAGAAGTGGGAGTCAGTGAAAGAAAGGAAGTTTTTCACTCAATGGTATGAAGTCCAAATTAACAGCCCTGTGCCATGTCCTGGAGCTCACTAGGTGACCAGAAGGCCCCGTTGGATTATCAATTCCAGTCTTGATTTCCAGAGGGATATAGGGAGACATGTGCTTAGTCTGACATTTTGCCTCCACCCCCTATGCTACTTCTGTTTTTTATTTTTTTTAAACTGTCTTTGGATCTCTCACAGTCTAACTGTATTCAAGTTTTCACGTATTTTAAGGCAATACATTGGGAATGAGTGTATAGGTATGTTAGATACGTTTGGGTTTTCTCTGTTGTTCCTGGAATGGGAATGAGTAAGTTTCTTCTCTGTTTTTTCTGATTTGCTAATAGGAAACCAAGTTGTCCAGACCAACTCATTTTCCCCATCATCCATTACTTTTATATACTGTATTTATTATAAGTCATTTACCACTCATTTTTTCAACAAATGTTTAAATATATGTTATGTGTAAGCCACACAAAAAGGCCTCGTTTACAAAATATTCAGCAGTTACATGACCATTAGAGGTAATGTCATGGGTTGAATTGTGTCCCCCGAAAAATAGGTGTAGCCACGTGGCTGAGATATGGTTCCCAGTATCTTGGGACTGTCCTCCATTGTGTGGTTTCACTAAACTGTATGTTGAAGGATTGGGGTGGGGCTGTAAATTCCTGCATAGGATTACTTCCTTGCTTTGCTGTAGGGGGAGTTTCCCTGGAGTATGGCTTGCCCCACACTTAATGCTTTCAGCCTGCAAGAGATAAAAAGGGAAAAAGAAACAAGGAGAATTGGGAGCCTCGTTATCATCAAGAGAGCAGCACCGGGAAAGGAGCACGTCCTTCAGACCTGAGGTTCCTGCACCGGGACACTCCTTGGACCAAGACTGATGCGATGCCAGACTTTCCTCCAGAGCCGACAAGGGGAAAGCCTTCCCTGGAGCAGTCATCCTGAATATGGACCTGCAACCTACCGGACTGTGTAATTACCCTGAATATGGACTTGCAACCTACTGGACTGTGTAACAATAAACCTTCCTGTGTTAAAGCCATCCATTCTGTGGTATTTCTGTTAGAGCAGCCCTAGCTGACTAAAACAGATGAGAAGTTCTAAGCCTCCAATCCCTTCTTTCTAATCACCCTTTACACCTTCCTGAGAATTATTCTTCCTCTGATTGTGTATACTGCTTCATGTGTGCATGGTTAGCCTATTTGCAAATATAATTATTTGAGCTTTGTCTTAGTTCTTTGATGCTGCTGTAAAATACCACAGTAGGTGGCTTTAAAAAACATAAATTTATTTTCTCACATTTTTGGAGCCTACAAGTCCAACTCAGGGTCTTGGCCATGTTGATTCCTTCCTTGTCATTAGCCCTTGGTGTGTGTTCTTTGATTTCTTAGTGATCTTTGTATGTCTCCTTCTTCTGCTGTGTGCACTTCTCTGTGTCTAATGTGCCCTCTTTATAACTCGAAAATGATCAGCTTTAGGCTTCACCGTATACTACTGTGATCTCAACTGATTAATAGCATTACATTAGAGTGTTACAGAAGATCGTTACATTACGTTAGATTTCACTGTGGAAGCTAATCTGCTCTGCTTTAAGGCCACCTAAATCACATGATTCCATCATAGCAGCATATGGTCAGGACTGTAACATATTTTCGGGGGATGCTATTCAGTCCATAACAGGCTTCCCCTTTCATTTCCTTTCTTTTTTTCTTTAAGGGAAAGTTTACAATCCAAGTCAGTTTTCTGTATAAAACCCTGAGTACTCATCTCTCTCTAACTTGTTTTCTGCTCTCCTCTCCCTGTGACAGCAAACTCTTCTTTTTTTAATTTACTTTTTTTTATTGTGGTTAAGTCAAAGTATACAGTCCAAATCAATTTTTCTTGCCTGCCTACCTGCAGCTCCTTCTGTTTTGCTTGCCCAGTGACAGCACACTCCTCCTTTTTATTCTATACTTGCAATATCCACTTAACAAGTTCCTGTCCCCTCCTCTCCACCTTCTTCTCTCCCATCTAGAAAGAGACCAGTAGGACAGCCTCCTATAAATGCATGGAACCATAAAGTACAGACACCATATGGCCACACTGTATCCCTGAGTCGAGCCCATTTTTGTCCAAAGAGTTGACCTCAGTAATGTTTTCTGGTCTGGGACAGCAGCAGGTCTAGGGGCCATGCTCCCAGGGGATCCTCTAGGCTGTTGGACCATCAGTTTTGTTCTTTGACAGCACACTCTTCTGTTTCACTCTTCCAGTGTGCGCTCAACCAACATTTGTCCGCTCATCTCCACACTCTCCTTTCCCCTCTAAAAAGAAGCCAGTGGGACAGCCTCATGTGTATATTAAACCACCACATGTATCACTCTATGTCCCCAAGTTCAGTCCACTCTTTGTCTGAAGTGTTGGGTTCAGTACTATCCTCAGCTCTGGGCTAGCAGCAAGTCTAGAGGCCATGTTCCCAGGGATCCTTTCTCCTTTTCTTCCTGCCAATACCAACTTTCATTGGTTTGAGAACTGTTTCATTTTCCCCTTTTCTTTCCTCTCCTCCCAGTGAGGTCAGTTTCCACCTGCTAAGAATCTGTTTTCTTCCCAGGAGATACTTGTTTCAGGTAAGTTTTCCTGTGTGCTAATTCTTTCTTCTATAATAAAGTACAAGTGACTTATTTTACCTTCTTTCTTTCAGTTTATGATATCAGAACTAAAATAAAGGGATTGGCTCAAAAGCAGGACATTTCTGAAGAAATGGGATCACAGAGAGCAAAATCAGCATGTGTAAAGAATATTTCCAAGGAACCTGATTTTGTAGAGGTGACTAAAGCTGAGGGGAAAGTAAAGAATTATTGGAGAAAATCTGCAGTGGAAGGACTTGAGAAACCCTTCTGCCAGAAGAAAAATTTCAGGTCAGTGACAGTGACACATGTGAAAACCTCTAAAGGAGAGAAAGGCCAGAAATTCAATGCATTGGGTGAGAATTGCACCATTGATTCAACCCCTGTGAAGTATCTTGGAGTGTCTAGAGTGGAGCATCTCTCTCACAGTGCATCATGTGCAGAAGACTTTCAACAAAATAAAAACCTCATTAACCTTCAGGGCATCGAAGGAGCCTGTCATATGGATGTGTTTGCAAAAGTGCCCAGACAGAGTTCAGTTCTTAGTGAGAATCAGAGGATTATTAGTCCAGAGAAACCCTTCAAGTATATTGAGCATGGAAAAATTTTCAGTGAGAACAAAACTCTTATTCAGCATCAAGGAACACACTGGAAAGAAACAGTGTGAGTGTAATGAAAGTGGGAAAACTTACAATCGATGCTATATCCTTAGCAAACATCAGAGAATTCACACTTGTGAAAAACCTTATAAATGTGAATGTGGCAAAGCTTTCAGTGCATACTATGTTCAGCATTGTAAAATTCACACTGGAGAAAAACCCTTTGAGTGTAATCAATGTGGAAAAGCTTTTAGTATACGTTTATCTTATATTCAACATCTTAAAATTCATTCTGGACAGAAGCCCCACAAGTGTAATCGGTGTGGGAAAGCTTTTAGTCATAGCTGTTAATCTGATTCATCATCAGAGAATTCATAGCAGAGAGAAAACTTGCAAGTGTAAAGAATGTGGGAAGGACTTCAGTAGACAGTCACATCTTGTTCAACATCAGAGAGTTCATTCTGGAGAGAGACCTGTGACTGTAATGATGTGGCAAAGCCTTTAGTGCACGGTTATCTCTGACTCAACACTGGAGAATCCATACAGGAGAAAAACCCTATGGTTGTAATGAGTGTGGAAAATCTTTTAGCCTGAACCAAACCCTTATTGTCCATCAGAAAATTCACACTGGAAAGAAACCCTGTAGGTGTCATGAATGTGGAAAATCCTTCAGTCAGTGGTCACAAGTTTTTCAGCATAAGAGAATCCACACTGGAGAAAAACCTTTGATCTGCAATGAGTGTGGAAAATCATTCACTGCTTGTCTCCTCCTTATCCAGCATCAGAGAATTCACACTGGAGAGAAACTTTACAGATGCAATGAATGTGGGAAAACCGTCAGTCAAAAGGGACATCTTTCTCAGCATCAGCAAATTCACACTGGAGAGAAACCGTATGAGTGTAATGAGTGTGGAAAAGCTTTCAGTCAGAGTTTTAACCTTATTCATCATCAAAGAACTCACAATGGTGAGAAGCCCTATGAATGTAATGAATGCGATAAAGCCTTCAGTGTACTTTCTTCCCTTGTTCAACATCAGAGAGTACATAATGGGGAGAAACCCTATGAATGCTAAAAACATGGGAAAGCCTTTAGCCAGGGCTCCCACCTTATTCAACATCAAAGGAGTCATACTGGACAGAAAACTTACAAGTGTAATGAATGTAGGAAAAGCTTTGGACAGATACCTACTTTAATTAAGAACGAGAGAACACACAACGGGGAGAAACCGTACAAGTATAGTGATTGTGGGAAAGCTGTCAGAGTGCACATCTTAATCCGCCATCAAAGAATTCATACTGGAGACAATCCCTATGAAAGGTAGTGACTGCTGGAAGGCCTTTAATGTTTGTGTCCCTCTCATTCAGCATCATAGAATTCACACTGGTGAGAAACCTTATGAATGTAATGAATGTGGTAAGGCTTTCAGTCAGCATTCACAGTTTATTCAGCATCAGAGAATTCATACTGGAGAGAAACCATACACATTCAGCAAGTGTGAAAAATCCTTCAGGCCACACTTATCCCTTATTCAACACAAGGGAATTCACACTAGACAAAAACCTCATGAATGTGTGGAATGTGGAAAAACCTACTGACAACACTCTCACTTTACTTGACATCAGAGAATTCACAGTGGAGAGCAACCTTACACATGCAATGAAGGTAGAAAAACTCAGTCAGAGAATAAATTTAACTAGTCATGAGAGGAATCATGAAGTTCACATGAGAGCAAGCTCATAAATGTACTAAGTGTGGGGAACTCTTTAATGCACAGTTTTAACTAAAAAATGTAACGTTTACAGTAGAGTGTAACTATGCCTTATTTGATAAATTCTTTGTGTTTACATTATCAGAGTAATACTGGAGAGAAACAAAGCAGTCATTTTATGACTTTTGGAGATTCAGCTTTTAAGAAGTTTAACTATCTTCCAGTGAGATGATAGCTGAAGAAAGGCTGCAGAGTTATGTGGTAAAAATTCTGAGGGAACATGCCTGCCTTCAGATTTCCAGGATGGCCCTTTGCTAAAGAAGTGCTATTTAAATATAACTCTTTAAATCAGGTTTTTATAGCACCAGACCATAAGGCATGATTCGGTATTTCATTTGACTGCTTGTATTTCTTTCCCTCGCTCTATAATCTTTATCAGCTTCAAGAAAATTAACTGGGATCCTAGTACTAGTATCAGTACCTATTATCCAGGTTTTGTTTTTGTTTTTAAGTAATTTTATTGTTAGGGCCTCTTAAAAAGGTTTGTTTTATAGCGAGGGTATGGTACATGTAACTGAAAATTTGTCCCCTTTTTCACACAAGAGAGAGATAAGGAAAGCTTGTTAAAGAATGAAGGAAGACGTGTCTGTAGATTTAAACTGTGGAGATCCTACAAAGATGTCAAATAACTCATGTAAAATAGGTTCTCCTAAAATGTCATCTGGAAAACAAAAAAAGCGAAAATGAACTGGGAGAAGAGTAGGCACAGTAGTGTGAAACAATTTATAGGTTCTTTTCTTAAAACCAAGGTCACTATATTTAATGCCAGTTTCTAAGGGAAAAAAGGTTAGTGACTGATGTGTCCACTGGCTTCTGAGTTTCCTCTTACTAGGTGTGCTAGCACCAAGCAGACTGTGACGTTGAAATCTTTATGTATCAGTAGTGTGAGATTATGATTAAAAAAATAACTGATAGTGATTACTACTTTAAGGTTGGATATTGAAGCTGCAGGGACTGGAACAGAGAAGAGCCAGACTATTTTCCTAACCTACAAGTGAGGAAGCCATCTCTCAGTGACTGTGTAGTCTGATCTCTGTAGGCAGGGACTGAAACCTTATAGCATAGCTCAGGCCAAGGACGGGTGGTAGATGACACTGGTTGCTGCAACGTCTAGTTGAAGTCCTTAATGGGAGTAGTTTGCTTCTCAGGACCATCAACCCTTCCTGTCTTTTTATGTTCTTGTGTAATCTCAGTCTTGCTCCACCATGAGTATGTATCTTCTAAGTGTATATGAGCCCTAGTGGGTGGGTCCTTGGTCTGGTGTTTCTCCAGGTTGTGTTCAGGTGCATATGTTGTGAGATTGAGAACCGCGTGTGTGTGTGAGAGAATACAGGTGGTAAGTATCTTTCTCCAAGTCTTTGCACATGCTGTTTTTTCCTTCATGAATATTCTCCTGCCTTTTCTTCAACCTTTCTGTGAGACATGGTTACCCACCCACTTTTTCTGGCTCTCAGCTTTATTGGGAAGCCGTTTCACCACTGACAGTGCATGCTGCTGCAAAGCTAGGGGTCTTTACCACAGATGACTGTTTTTACAAGGTATTTTATGAAGTATGTATATTTCTAGTAGGAAAAAAAATTTCATGTGGGAACACGTGTCCCACTGGACTCTGGTGGAACTCTGTATCAGGGTTCAGATTAGTAGGGACAATGTATTTGAACTCATTAATGAATGCTGAGTGTATTGTCCCACTAATCTCTGAAGGTAGTCTTATGAAGGGGGGAAAAGTGCCCGGATTCTGACACAATGTTTCAGTGTCCTCTGATTAATGAAAAAACATGGGATCAACAGAAAGTTCAGAGAAGAATAAGGGCCTTAAAAATGATCATTTTTCCTTGATAACTTTGTGTAAGTTCACTACCCCTCTATTCTCAGTCTCCCTTTTTAGGCCTTTTGTTTTTCATTCTTCTGGAGTTTACTTCTTAAAATTGGGTGGTAAACTCACATCCATGGAATTTTCAATGTTAGACACTGTTGACTTTATAATACCCACTCTTCAAATATGTGACAGTTATTTCAGTAATTCTGATTCTTTTTTATTGTGGCAAAATGTAACATGTACCATTTTAATAATTTTTAATTGCACAATTCAGTGGCATTAGTTACATTAACCATGTTGTTTTAGTCAGCTGGGGCTGCTCTAACAGAAATACCACAGAGTGGATGGCTTTAACAAAGAAAGATTTATTCTTACACAGTCCGGTAGGTTGTAAGTCTATATTCAGGGTGTCCGCTCCAGGGAAAGACTTTCCCCTTGTCAGCTCTGGAGGAAAGTACAGTATTGCATCAGTCTTTGTCCAGGGAGCGTCCTGACGCAAGAACCTCTGGTCTGAAGGACGCGCTCTGCTGTCGGTGCTGCTTGCTTGATGGTAGCGAGGTTCTCAAATTCTCCTTTGTTTCTTTTTCCTTTTATTCCTTGCAAGCTAAAAGCATTAAGGGTGGGGCAAGCCATACTCCAGGGAAACTCTCCCTACAGCAGGAATTTACAGCCCCACCCTAATCCTTTAACATACAGGTTAGCAAAACCACACAATGGAGGACTGTCCCAAGATACTGGGAACCATATCCCAGCCACGTGGCTGCACACATTTTTGGGGGGACACAATTCCAACCATGACACATGTTATACAACCATCAGCACTATTTCCAGAAGACTTGAGCATCCCAAACAGAAACTGAATACTCCTTAAGCAATAACTCTGTATTCCCCCATCACCCCAGTTCCAGTGATAAACTTTTGTATATGCATTTGTGTATTCTAGACATTCCATGTAAGTGGTATTCTCACTCAGTTTACTGCTTTCAAGGTTCATCCATGTCATCATGTGTACCAGAACATTTCTCTTTGTGACTAGATAATATTCTGGTTAATGTAGGTATCATGTTTATCCATTAAGCAGCTGATGAACATTTGGGTGGTTTCTTCCCTTTAGCTATTGCAAGTAATGCTGCAGTGAACTTTGATGTTTTTAATTCTTTCAGGTTTGTACTTAGAAGTGGGATTGCCGGATCATGTGATAATTCTGTGTTTAACTTTTTGAGGAACTGCAAGACTGTCTAGGTTATCTTTGAAGCATGATTTCTCATGCCATTAAATACAGACATATCTTTAAGTAAGATGTGGCTATCAGTGTCCCTACTCTTCCTAATATATTTTTCTCTTCTCAATTGTGTTTATTCTACAAACATAACAAGTTGCATAACTTAGTCACATCGGCGAACTCTTTGGACACATAAATACTGCATATTTCCAGGGACATTGCCTTTTTTCTTAGGGAAGCGAAACCAGTAACATGTATAGGTACAAGGAAAGATTTATATACAAAGTATATGGGAAGATGTCGGGGGCCATGAAAAACTTCAGGCCCCCAAAAACAGGAAGTCTGGAAAGCTCCTGGAAACGCGTGCGTGCGCGAAAACTCCCTGCGCGTCACTGCCCGGCGTCACTGTCCAGGCATACTGCCTAACCAATCATAAAACACCAAGTGCCTCAAACCAGATATCACCCGATTCCAAATTCCTCCCCTTCCCGCTGTATATATATATATCCACTGCTAAAATAAAAAAATTTTGAGGCTTGATCAGAATCTTGTCTTGCCTCCATTTCTTCGCATCTCTTGCCCCGTTTTCCTTTTCACAGGTTCCTCCCCGCCCTCCGTTGATTTGCCCCGCGGGCCGGGGCATTTTTTGGCGCCCAGCGTGGGGCGTGGGGTACGGAGCTGTTGGAGAGACTCACCTGGGAAATCCTGGCCAGGTACTTCTCGAGCCTCCACACAAGGTGTGAGTTAGGCTTGCCCTGAGTCACCGCGAGGTATTGACCCATGAGAAAGACTCGTTCCTGATCACCGCTGGATTAGCCGCCCTGCGAGACTGATCTGAGGAAGGCAGGTGAGTGACCATGGGGCAAGAATTGAGCTCCCACGAGCTCTTCCTTACAGGAATCAAGGATTCCTTCAAGATGTGAAGGATTCAGGCTAAGAAAAAAGATTTGGCACATTTCTTTAACTTTCTGTCAGATGCCTGTCCCTGATTTCCCCAAGAAGGAACAATAGACTCTAAGTGTTGGAAGAGGGTTGGGGATTGCTTAAATGATTATTATAGAACTTTTGGACCTGAGAAGGTCCCTGTAACCGCCTTTTCATATTGGAATATGATTAATGATGTGTTGTAAAGCTCCCTTAAAGACCCAGATGTTCAAAAACTTGCTCACATTGGGGAGACGGTCCTTTGAAATAGCTCTCGCCCTCCCTCCGCTTGCCCATCGGTTTCTATAAATATTTCAGAGGATCCTCAGACAGTTGATATAAAAGAAATCCCTCAAACAAATCCTGACCCACCTAGCCTGATTTACCCATCTTTAAAACCCTTTAGGGACAATCCCGATGTGGGTCAGTTGTCCCCCGAAGACCGGGAGATATTAGAAAACCAGGCTGCACAATACCAGGGTAGCAGCGACCGTTGGGCTTTCACCGACCCTGCCTTCCGCGGTCCCCCTAATGAAGCTCTAAAACCTCCTCCATATCCCCAGGGTCCCTCAGCTCCCCTCACCTCACCCCTTAACCTAGAGCACAGCACAATCATGGTTTCAAACCCCATTCGGCAGGCTAAAATCTCTCTCACTCAAGAAGTCTCCTCCTTAAGAGAACTTCTGACTCAGAAACGCGAACACTTACAGCTTATTAAAGAAATCCGAGCCCTTGAGGCTGAGCTTGCTTCCACAACGCTCAGCCAGGTTTCAAAGAAAACCCCCAAGGGCTCAAGTCCCAAAGACCCCCTCTTCACATTTCCTGTGACCCGTAGTCAAAGGCCTCAACCTGAGGTTGAGGAAGAGGAGGTGGCCAGCGATCCTGATGAGGGCCCAGGCTCGGGGGGAGAGGCCTCTGATGAGGAAAATCCTACCCCAGATGAAAGTAGTTCAGACAAACAAAAATACCGCCGCCTAAACCTCAAACATTTAAAAGACTTAAAGGTGGCTGTTAATAACTATGGCCCTACTGCCCCCTACAGCCTGGCCATACTTGAAAGCCTAAGTGATCGATGGCTGACCCCTAATGATTGGCATTTTCTGGCACGGGCCACATTATCTGGGGGCGATTTTGTCCTCTGGCGCACCGATTTTACAGAAAATTGCCGAGAAACCACCCAGCGCAATAGTGAAAGCAAAACATCTCGCTCTTGGATGAGAGATAAACTCCTGGGGCGGACCCCCTATGACACTAATGAGAAACAGGCAAATTTTCCCCCTGGTTTACTGGCACAAATACAAAATGCCGGCCTCAAGGCATGGAGGTGTCTTCCCCCAAAGGGCTCAGCCACTACCTCTTTGGCCAAAATCCGCCAGGGCCCTGATGAGTCCTACAGTGACTTCGTCAGCCGCCTGACCGATGCTGCTGAGCGTCTGGTAGGAGAGGGAGAGACCAATAGCGCCTTCATCAAGCATCTTGCTTTTGAAAATGCTAATCCTTCTTGTCAAGAGGCTCTAAGACCCCACTGCAGTGGTAGCCTTTCTGATTATGTTAAACTTTGTTCGGGTATCGGAACCTCACATGCCATCGGAATAGCAATAGGAGCCGCTCTTAAAGGCTTTGATCAAAATAAACAACAAGAAACCTGCTTTAATTGCAAACAGCTTGGACACTTCGCACGCGAGTGTCCCACAAATAAACAGCATCGGGGGCCTCCTACTTCAGTATGCCCCCGATGCAAAAGAGGTAAACATTGGGCTGCTGACTGTTATTCTAAAACTGATATCAACGGTCAGCCCCTTCCCTCAAAGCAGGGAAACTCCCAGCGGGGCCAGCCCCTGGCCCCGCCTTCGGGACAGAACCTAGGGGCAGTCAGGTTCATCCCCCAGAAGCAGACACAAAGACAAGTATCAGCTCCCTCTGCCGTGCCACCCCCAGAAGCGCGGGACTGGACCTCTGTTCTGTCACCAATACAATATTAGTGCACGATCAGGGTGTTCAGCTCATCCCTACAGGGGTTTATGGGCCACTGCCCCCGGGAATGTTTGGTTTGATCTTAGGATGTGGCAGCTCCTCGTTCGCCGGCCTTCATGTCACCCCTGGGGTCACTGATAATGACTACACAGGACAAATCACTCTTTTGGCCTCGGCTCCGTTGGGGCCCCTGTCTGTTCCAAAAGGAAAAAGAATAGCACAACTTATATTGCTTCCCTTAGATTCCACGCCCACGAAACACATACAGTCCACTAGATTGAATTCTGCCTTTGGGTCTTCCGACACCTATTGGGTACAACCAGTAACCCCTGATAGGCCAAGACTCACCCTCCAATTAGACGGTAAGGCCTTTGAAGGGATAGTGGATACAGGGGCAGATGCCACGGTAATATCAGCTAAATATTGGCCTTCCAACTGGCCCTGTGAGGCCTCAATAATTCATCTTGAAGGCATTGGCCAGTCTGTCAACCCTAAACAAAGCTCAAAAATTCTTACTTGGAAGGACTCTGAGGGTAACTCAGGACAGGTTCAACCTTTCATTGTTCCGGGTTTACCTGTCAACCTATGGGGTCGTGACGTCTTATCCCAACTAGGGGTCATCATGTGTAGTCCAAATGAAATAATTACCCAACAGATGCTTAACCTAGGTTTCCTACCGGGACAAGGACTGGGAAAAAGTAATCAAGGTATAAAACAGCCTCTTCCTGTAACGCCTAAAAATAATCGTTCAGGCTTGGGAACTGAAACTTTTCCTTAGCGGTCATTGACTCCCCTGCACCCCACGCTGATAAGATTAAGTGGAAATCTGAGTCTCCAGTGTGGGTAGATCAATGGCCCTCGACTGAACAAAAACTCATGGCTTCCACGGCGTTAGTGCAGGAACAACTGGCTGCTGGACATTTAGAACCAACCACCTCTCCCTGGAATACTCCTATATTTGTGATCAAAAAGAAAAATGGGTCATGGCGACTCCTTCAGGACCTCAGAGAAATTAATAAAACCATGTTTACAATGGGGGCTCTCCAACCTGGACTTCCCTCCCCTGTTGCCATTCCAGCTAACTATTTTAAAATCATTATTGATCTCAAAGATTGCTTCTTTACCATCCCTCTTCACCCACTCGATAGAGAGCGCTTTGTGTTTAGCCTCCCAGTTATTAATTTTAAAGGACCAATGCAGCGCTATCAGTGGAAAGTTCTCCCTCAGGGCATGGCCAATAGTCCCACTCTGTGTCAAAAATTTGTTGCTCAGGCTGTAGACCCCCCGTCGGTGGTCTTCCATTTATATCATTCATTACATGGACGACATTCTGCTGGCAGGGGCCTCCAGCTCTGAGGTACTTAGGTGCAGCCAGGACCTAACTTGCCAACTAACTTCCCTTGGACTTCAGATTGCCCCAAACAAAATACAGCTTACCGACCCTTATTATTACCTCGGTTTTGAATTAAATAATAATCAAATCTCCACTCAAAAACTCAATCTAAAGACCTCTCATCTGCATACGCTCAACGATTTTCAAAAGCTCCTAGGAGATATTAATTGGCTTAGACCATATCTCAAACTTACAACGGGAGACTTAAAACCGCTGTTTGACATCCTTCAAGGAGATTCCAGCCCCCTCTCTTCCCGTTACCTCACCCCTGAAGCAAAAGAGGCTCTTCACACTGTCGAAATAGCTATGCAACAACAACAGATTACCTTCATAGCCTGTGAACGGCCTTTTGCTCTTATTATCTGTGCTACACCTCATGCGCCCACTGGGGTTTTGTGGCAAGATGGTCCCCTCTTGTGGATACATCTATCTTCCACTCCAACTAAGGTTCTTCTCACCTACCCTTCCTTAGTGGCCAGACTTATAAGACTGGGCCGAGAAAAGAGCCGCCAACATTTTGGCAGAGACCCTGACCAACTTATTATCCCTTACACTAAAGAACAGATGGACTGGCTTTCCCAGAATGATGATGATTGGATAATAGCCCTGTCTACATTTCCGGGTACGGTTGATAATCACTATCCGTCCCATAAGCTCCTCCAATTCGCGCGACTGCATCCTTTTACCTTCCCCAAAATAACCTCATCAAATCCTTTGAAAGAAGCCTCTCTGGTCTTCTCAGATGGATCCTCCTCTGGCATTGCGGCATGAGTTATAGACTCACGAAGTCACAGTGTCCAATCTCCCTTTAAGTCAGCTCAGCTTGTGGAACTTTTTGCTATCTTACAGGTCTTCACAATGCTACATGATGTCCCCTTCAATCTTTATACCGACAGCGCTTACATAGCTCTCTCGGTCCCTATGTTAGAAATAGTCCCTTATATCAAACCATCTTCCAATGCTGTATCTCTTTTTCAACAACTTCAATCCCTCATTTTAAAAAGACATACCCCTTTCTTTATTGGACATTTGCAAGCCCACGCAGACCTCCCTGGTCCACTTTCGCAGGGTAATGACCTTGCAGACAAACAAACCCGCCTTGTCCTCTCAATTACCACCGACCCCATCACTAAGGCTACACAGAGCCATGCCCTTCATCATCTCAATGCCCGTACACTCCGCCTTATGTTTAAGATTTCCAGAGAACAGGCTAGACAAATTGTTAAAGACTGTCCAGCATGTGTTACTCTCTTACCACTCCCCCATCTGGGGGTTAACCCAAGGGGCCTACTCCCCAATGAAATCTGGCAAATGGATGTTACCCACATTCCTGAATTCGGTAACCTCAAATATACCCATGTAACCATTGACACCTATAGTGGGTTCCTCCATGCCACCCTCCACAGTGGTGAGGCCTCTAAAAATGTCATAGCACATGTTCTCCAATGTATTGCCATCATGGGAAAACCTCAAAAAATCAAAACAGACAATGGGCCAGGTTATACATCACAAACCTTCAAGAATTTCTGTGGTCAATTCCAAATTAAACATATCACAGGCATTCCCTATAATCCTCAGGGACAGGGCATAATAGAACGAGCCCACCAAACTCTTAAAAATACCATATCCAAACTCAAAACAAACACTGTCTACCCAACTAAGGGCTCTCCTCATAACATCTTAAACCATGCATTATTTATCCTTAATTTCTTACAACTAGATCTTAATAAAAAGTCTGCAGCAGATCGCCTTTGGCACCAAGAGACCAAAGATCAGTACGCCAAGGTTATGTGGAAAGATCCAATAACCCATAAATGGCATGGTCCTGATCCCGTTCTCATATGGGGGCGGGGCCACGCCTGTGTGTATGATAATCCTGAGGGAGCCCCTCGGTGGCTGCCCAAACGCCTTGTCAAACCCATCAATGACAACTCCATTTCCAGGGAAAATGCCCCTGAGAAACATTCTTCTCTCTTGTAGGCTGTAAAGGCCACCTGTGTCCAACACCACTGACAGTGGATACTCCAACTTCCTCCCCAAGGGGACAGCATGAAAAGTAGAGGCATGCTTACCTCCTTGCCAACTTGGGAAGAGAGGTATGGGTATCGGGATGAGTGCGAAGCAAAGCATTGCAAGGGAAAGTTATCATTAACTCCTCTACATTTCCCTAGAGCATACCTGGCTTGCATAGAGGTTGGTATCTATCCTAAAACATTAAAATGGCTCTGCCTCTCCTCCCCAAAAGATACCAAGAGCCAAATACTATAACAGGAGGAGCCAAGTCACTACTCCCTCTCCCGGTTAAAGCCCACCTCCCAAAACAAAACAAAAAGGGAGTAGATGTCGGGGGCCATGAAAAACTTCAGGCCCCCAAAAAACAGGAAGTCTGGAAAGCCCCTGGAAATGCACGTGCACGAAAACTACCCACGCGTCACTGCCCAGCGTCACTGTCCAGGCATACCGCCTAACCAATCATAAAACACCAAGTGCCTCACACCAGATATCACCCGATTCCAAATTCCTCCCCTTCCCGCTGTATATATACATCCACTGCTAAAATAAAAAAATTTTGAGGCTTGATCAGAATCTTGTCTTGCCTCCATTTCTTCGCATCTCTTGCCCCGTTTTCCTTTTCACAGGTTCCTCCCCGCCCTCCGTTGATTTGCCCCACGGGCCGGGGCAGGAAGATTTATATATAAAGGAAACAGCTCATGTGATCGTAGAAACTGAATGTCCCAAGTCCTGGGACACAAGCCTCACGTGGTCACAGGAGCTGGTGAACCCAAGGTCTGCAGGTCAGAGAGCAGAGTTCTAGATCAGCGGTTGTGTAGGTCAGCAGATCCAAAGCTGGCTGTGCGACTGTGAGGTCTGCTGACTCATGGAGCTGCAGAGGCTGGTGAACCCAGGATTGGCTGGTCAGGGAACAGGACTCTCAAGCGCCAGCTGTAAGCATTGATGAATCCAACAGATGCTGGTTCAGGTCCAGGAACCAGACACCTGGAGAGAGCAAGAGCTGCTGGCTCCATGAGCAGACAGGAAGTAGGTGGTAGAAGGCGGAGAGATGAGAGATGAGAGCTGAGGGGAGGGAAGCCACCACAGGCCCTGCCCTGCCACTTAATACATGAGCCAAACCTGGAGTAGCCAAGTTGACACAGTCTGACCACCACAGGCATTTCTGGGGGGTGGTCATTACTCTGTCTACCATTAGGATATTGTGTTTCATATCCCCATGTGTCAATTACCATGTGAAGCAACTTGACCTAGTCAGTGATCTCTTGAAAAGTCAACCCTTTCTCTGACAAGGTGGGTTTAATTATCCCCTTTTGTGACCTGCTGAGACAGAAATAACAGACCCAGTTCCCAAGCAGTAGGAGATGTATGTTTAACATATGAACATGAATGTTCACTTTTTCTTCAGAAGAAACCACAAACCTATTTTCTGGAGTGGCTGTACCGCTGCAACTAGGGGTTGCACAAAACAGGAGAATTAAACCCACCTTGTCAGAGAAAGAGTTAATATTTTTGGAATACTTTTCCAGAGATCACTGACAAGGCCAAGTGCTTCACATGGTAATTGGCACATGGAGATATATAAACCATTTTATGGGTCTGACAAATCCACAAACTTAATTGTTCCAAGTGCTACATACCTCATTGCTGAATATCTCTAGTACTGTGAAGTACTCCCCCAGGGAAGCTACGCACCCATGCCAGCGCGTAGTCCACCCTTTGAAGCAGTTTTGGAACGCTCTGAAATGGCCCTTGCATGTAACAGCACGGTGGCAGGTTTGTGAACTTAATTTCATAGTTGTCGGTGAGGGAGTGTTTAGCTGGTAAACAACTGTATTGGAACACACTCCCTATTTGCTTGATTTGGCTCCGAATGACTATTTTTCTTTTCCTGAGGATAAAGGGAGCATTGAAAGGAAGACATTTTGATGACATTTAGGACTTCAAGGGTAACATGATAAGAGCTATGAAAGCCATTCCAGAAAAAGAGTTCCAAAACTTTCTAGGATGAGTTTGCAAATTGGCAGCCCTCACATAGTCTCATCAACAGTGTATGAGAGAGCCAGTTTCTCTGAATCATCTCCAGTATTTGGTATTGTTATTATAGGAAATACAACAGAGTAATATATTTGGTAGCTGAGGCAACTGTAGATTGTCTACTAGATACACAGGCTCCCTGACACTGCTATTACTGCACCATTATCAAAAGTTAAAATACCCAATCTCCAGAGCAGAGCCAGAGAAGGGATTTATATCCAGTGCTTTTCTAATGAGAAGGCCCTAGCTTCAATTATGTAGGTGGTAAACTTTTAAAACCATCTTGGATGTTCAGAATGAAACCAAATTTGGGGCGGGTGCATCCATCTTTTACAGTGTGTTCATGATACAGTCTGTGATTATTCATTTATAATGAGATTCTTGGCTCACCAGCATTTTTCTCTGCACCCTAAGGTCTCCACTCTGGTTCATTTGCTGACATGTTAAAGCATTTTTTGAGTATTCAATATATGTACCAGAGGGATGCAATCTCAAGTATTACCCATTTGCCTTGACAGATCGCTGCTATCCTACCACAGATGAGATTTCTGGGTTGCAGCATTGTTTACTCTGGTTTGTAGAAGCCATTTCATTCTCTTATTTCAGTGTTGAAGACAAGTAATCTGATAGTCTTATTCTTTTTCCTCTTGTAGCTAACGTGAACTTTCCAAAAATTATGTTTTTCTCTTTATTCCCGAGAGTTTAGGAATTTTACTGTGATACGTCTTGTTACGTGGTTTTGTCTCAAGAGTACAGTCAGAAACTCATTGAGCTCTGTCTGTTGATTGCAGTTTAGTCAGGGTGTTAGGGAACAGGAGATGGGCCAGGAGTTGAAGTTTAAGCACAGAGTAACAACTATAATGTTAAGCCATGAGTCTTAGCTAAGAAGGGAAATGAGTATAGCAGGGAGACAATGGTATATTAAAAAGTAGTAGGTTCAACAAATGATGTGGGAACATCTGGAGATCCACACTCAAATGAATAAAATTGGAATCATATCTCACAATTTACATTAAGTTAACCCTCGACGGCACTTGGCTTAACCCAAAACAGGTCATAGATTTGACTATAAAAGCTAAAATTATATAAAAATTATAAGCTATAAGCTCTCAGAAGAAAACTTTCATGACTTTAATCAGGTTTCTTAAATATGACACTAAAAGGCACAAGCAACCAAAGGAAAAAAGTTAAACTGGACTTCATTAAATTTTAATACTTTTTTAAGTGACAGTATCAAGAAAGTTAAAAGATGATCTACAGAAATGGGAGAAAATATTTGCTAATTATGACTGGTGAGCAGTCTCCACTTGTCAGTGGAGGCTTGCTTGTTGCTGTGATGTGGGAAACTATGCTACTGGTATTTAGGTACCAGCAGGGTCAACCATGGTAGACAAGTTTCACCTGAGCTTCCAGACTAAGACAGACTAGGAAGAAGGACCTGGCAGTATACTTCTGAAAGAAATTAGCCAGGGAAAACATTATGAATAGCAGACTACTGCTGAGACAACATCGTCAGATATGGTGCCAGAAAGTGTGCCCCTCAGGTTGGAAGGCACTTGGAAGATGACTGGGGAGGAGCTGCCTCCTCCAAGTAGAGTCAACCTTAGTGAAGTGGGTGGGAGTAAGGCTTCCAGGATCTTCGTTCGTTGATGTGGCATGACTCCAAATGAGAAGAAACAGCTGCAAACATCCATTAGTAATCGGGACATGGAGTGTACAAAGTACGAATCTAGAAAAATTGGAAATTTTAAAAAATGAAAGCATGAGCACTGACATCCTAGGCATTAGTGAGCTGAAATGGACCAGTTAGGGCCATTTTGAATCCAACAATCATGTAGTCTGCTATGCTGGGAATGAAAACTTGAAGAGGAACAGTGTTGCATTCATTGTCAAAAAGAACATTTCAAGATCTGTCCTGAAGTACAATGCTGCAAGTGATACGATAGTATCCGTATGCCTACAAGCAAGGCCAGTTAATACAACCGTTATTTAAATTTACACATCAACCACTAAGGCCAAAGATGAAGAGGTTGAAGATTTTTATCAGCTTCTGCAGTCTGAAATTGACTGAACATGCAATCAGGATGCATTGATAATTACTGGTGACTATAATGCAAAAGTTGGAAACAAAGAAGAAGGATCAGTCATTGGGAAATGTCACCTTGGTGACAGAAACAATGCCGGAGGTTGCATGATAGAATTTTGCGAGACTAACAACTTTTTCACTGCAAATACCTTTTTTAATCAACACAGATGGTGACTGTACACATGGACCTTACCAGATGGAATACACAGGAACCAAAAGGACCGTATCTGTGAAAAAGATGGAAAAGCTCCAGATCAGCAGTGAGAACAAGACCACATGCTGACTGTGGCACCGATCATCAGTTGCTGAAATGCAAATTCAAACTGAAACTGAAAAAAATTAGAACAAGTCCACGACAGCCAGAGTATGACCTTAAGTATACCTCTTCTGGGTTTAAAGACCATTGCAAGAACAGATTTGATGTATTGATCACTAATGACCGAAAAGCAGGCGAATTGTGGAATGACGTCAAAGACATCATCCCTGAAGAGAGCATAAGATCATTAAAAAGATGGGAAAGAAAGAAAAGACCAAATTGGGTGTCAGAAGAGACTCCAACACTTGCTTTTGGAATGTTGAACAGCTAAAGCAAAAGGAGGGAACAGCGAGGTAGAAGACCCAAACAGAAGATTTCAAAGGGCAGCTTGAGAAGACAAAAAGTATAATGATGTGTGCAAAGAACTGGAAATGGAAAGCCAGAGGGAAGAACACATTTTGCTTTTCTCAAGCTGAAAGAACTGAAGAAAAAAATCAAGTCTTGAGTTGCAATAGTGAAGGATTTTACAGTGAAAGTATTAAATGACTCAGGGAGCATCAAAAGAAGATGGAAGGTGTCATGGTTGGAATTATGTCCCCCCAAAAATGTGTGAGGCCACGTGGCTGGGATATGGTTCCCAGTATCTTGGGACTGTCCTCCATTGTGTGGTTTTGCTAACCTGTATGTTAAAGGATTAGGGTGGGGCTGTGAATTCCTGCTTTGGGGGAAGTTTCCCTGGAGTATGGCTTGCCCCACCCTTAATGCTTTTAGCTTGCAAGGAATAAAAGGAAAAAGAAACAAAGGACAATTTGAGGACCTCGCTACCATCAAGTAAGCAGCACCGGGAGCAGAGCGCATCCTTCAGACCAGAGGTTCTTGCGTGAGGACGCTCCCTGGACAAAGACTGATGCGATACCGGACTTTCCTCCAGAGCCGACAAGGGGAAAGTCTTTCCCTGGAGCGGACACCCTGAATATGGACTTACAACCTACCGGACTGTGTAAGAATAAATCTTTCTTTGTTAAAGCCATCCACTCTGTGGTATTTCGTTTAGAGCAGCCTAGCTGACTAAAACAGAAGGAATACACAGAGTCATTATACCAGAAAGAACTAGTTAATGTTCAGTCATTTGAAGAGGTAGCATATGATCAGGAACGAATGGTACTGAAGGAAGAAGTTCAAGCTACATTGAAGGCATTGGCAAAAAACAAGGCTCCAGAAATTGATGGAATATCACTTGAGATATTTAAACAAACAGATGCAGCACTTGAAGTGTTCACTCATCTGTGCCAGGAAATTTGGAGGACAGCTGCTTGGCCAACTGACTGGAAGAGATCCATATGTGTGCCCATTCCAAAGAAAGGTGATCCAACCAAATGTGGAAATCAGTGAACAGTATTGTTGATATCACATGCAAGTAAAATTTTGCTCAAGAGCATTCAAAAGTGACTGCAACAGTATATTGACAAAGAACTGTTTGAATTTCAAACTGGATTCAGAAGAGGATGTGGAACCAGGAATATCATTGCCGACGTCAGGTGGATCTTGGCTGAAAGCAAAGAATACCAGCAAGATGTTTACTTGTGTTTCACTGAGTATGCAAAAGCATTTGACTGTGTGGATCATACTAAATTATGGCTAACATTGTGGAGATGGGATGGTTTAAAGTCAGGACAGGAGTGCATCAGTGTATCCTTTCACCATGCCTTTTCAACCTGTATGCTGAGCAGATAATCTGAGAAACTGGATTATATGAAGAACATTGAGGCACCAGGATTAGAGGATGACCCATTAACAACGTGTACTATGCAGACACCACCACCTTGCTGGAACTTAATGTAGATGACTGAAGCTGAAAAATCTCGCTGCCCCCGCCGGCACTCCCCTGACAGAGCGCAGGCCTCTGACCCAATACTCCCCTCTTACCCAACCGGCATTCCCCACCGGCGCCTGACACGACCTCCCCTTTTCCTTTCCCAGATCGGCACCCCGGCTGGCGGGATATGATAATCCCACTCCCCCTTTCCTGTCCTGGCGGGATATGATAACCCCACTCCCCTTTTCCTCTCCCAGGTCGGCGACCCAGCTGGCGGGATGTGATAATCCCACCCCCCTTCCCCAAGCCTCACTCCCGCCGGACGGGACGTGCATCCCCAGAATCAATTGTTTCAAACCCGTGACTTCCTCAAAATGCCCTACAAATACTCTGCCGAAACCTGAAAGCGGGGCCACTTGTTGGGACACGAGAGGTTCCCGGTGGCCTGCCGGCATAATAAACGCTTCTTGCCTTTTCCTGGGTGTTTCTTCGCTCCCTCTTTTCCTATAACATCCTGGTGCGTTGGCCGGGAAGCGAACGGGAACTGAGGAAAGCGAATGAGCTGACCGCTTGCTGTCACCTGCCTCTCAGGACCTCGGCCGTCGGCCGGGGCAGACGGGCTAGGACGGACAGGCGCCACTCGTTTTCCGGTTAACGAGGTCCTTCCACCTCTCCGCCTCGAAAACCGCCGGAGGGGCTCCCAGAGAGGCGGGACCCTTAAAGGATCTGGTAACAGGCTCAGAAGACTTCAGACCAGGTAAAGCCCCAGGGCTGCTCCCAGTTCAGTCAGGACCGCCCTCACAGGGCAAAGGGGAGACTGATCACCTCCCGGCCTTCGGGCCCCAGTTCAGGATTCCCCCTCTGGGTGGATGTCTCAGTCTGTGTGAGTGAATTCTGTGTTGTGTGGTTGTATTTGTGCCTCCACGCTCAGGCACGGAGGCTGAGTGGGCCCTTATCTGCGGTTCCGTGTGGACTCATAAGGCATAACGGTGTGAGCCAAGCCTCCTTCGCCCCGGGGTTTATACGGGGACACCTTAGCCAAGAGCCCACCTAAGTCCCCGCGAGGGGAACGGCCAGAGGGGCATCTGAGTGGTCCTCGGGACAAGTCTTCCGTCTCACTTGCGGCACCGTCAATATGGGTGGGACACACAGCAAGCCTACAGTCTTAGACTGCATGTTGAAAAATTTTGATAAGGGGTTTGAGGGAGACTATGGAGTTAAACTTAGCCCCAAGAGGTTAAAAACCCTCTGCCAAGTCGAATGGCCCTCCTTTGACACCAACTGGCCACCTGAGGGAACATTAGACACCCACCTGGTTCAGGCAGTTTGGAATAGGGTCACTGCCAAATCAGGAGGACATCCCGACCACTTCCCCTATATAGACCAGTGGTTAGAAATAGCTCAGACCCTCCCGCAATGGGTCAGATTCTGCTCGAATAAGTCAGGACCCGGAAGAGTCCTCCTGAACGCCTCTGGGGTCTCAAAGAAAATTCCAAAAATCTTCAGAGATCAGCCGGAAGAAGGCCCACCCCCATATATCGGCTATCCTCTTCAGCCCTCAGCACCACCCACGGTCCCGCCCCCTATTGAAACACCTCCGCCTTCGGTGGAAAACCCCACCGCCTCCCCAGCTCCTCCAGCAGAATCCCCAACAGCCTCCCCGGCTCCTCCGGCAGAATCCCCAACAGCCTCACCAGCTCCTCCATCCCCGCCGGTCACGAGGTCCCGAAATAAGACACTACAACTGCCTCTAAGGGAGACTCGGGGACCGGGAAAGATAGAAGCTGATGGGACCGTTACCCCAGGAGCCCCTGTCTTTACATATGTCCCTTTCACCACCACCGATCTCCTGAACTGGAAACACCACAGTCCCTCATACTCTGAAAAACCTCAGGCACTTATAAATATGTGCGAGGCGATCTTCAACACCCACAACCCCACATGGGACGACATCAGACAGCTATTTCTTTACCACCGATGAAAGGCGCCGAATCTTAGAAGGGGCCCGACAATATTTGAGAGACAACCTGCCTACCGGCGTCGTAGACATTGAAGGCTACCTCCCTCGAGCACTCCCCGACACCAGACCCGACTGGGACCCTAACACTCCAGAGGGACTCCAGCAACTCCAGACCTATCAGGGGGCACTGCTACATGGAATCAGGGAGGGAGCAAGGAAGCAAACTAATCTGTCTAAAACCCAAGCAGTCCTTCAAGGGCCCCAAGAGCCTCCCTCAGAGTTTTATGAGAGACTCTGTGAAGCTTTCCGCATCTGGACCCCCTTCAATCCCGAAGCCCCCGAGAGTCAGACCCTTGTAAATGCAGCGTTTGTCGCCCAGTCAGCTGCCGACATCCGCAGAAAATTGCAGAAACTAGAGGGATTCAGTGGAATGAACGGTTCCCAATTAATTGATATAGCCAATAGGGTCTTCATGAACCGGGACCGAGAGGCCCGCAGGGAGGACGAATGAAAGGCTAGGCGACATGCTCATCTCATCGCAGCAGCCCTGACCGGCAAAGCCCCCGCCCCGGCTGCTGAGCACCCCCAAAAGGCCATGAGATCCTCCAGACCGCCACTAGGCCGGAATCAGTGCGCCTACTGCAAACTAGAAGGACATTGGATGCGTGACTGTCCCACCCGGCCACCAAAGAAGCAGGCAGTGGAGGACAAAGTCCGACCCAGAAAGCCCACAACAGCACCCACCGAAGGATATCTACTGGAACCACCGACCACGACGTTGGCCCTGGCGGGTGAGGACTCGGACTAGGGGCGACCGGGTTCATACAGACTGGGCCCCCATGAACCCATGGTCCAGATGAAAGTCGGGGGCCAGCCGGTGGACTTCTTAGTTGACACTGGAGCTGAGCATTCTGTCCTAACGAGCCAACTAGGTCCTCTCAGCGGACGACAGGTCACAATCACAGGAGCCACCGGGAACCAGACTAAGAGACCTTTCCTCCAAGCTCGGACATGTACCCTGGGAGGACATAAGGTCCAACATGAGTTCCTCCTGATCCCTGAATGCCCAGCGCCCCTTCTGGGAAGAGACCTCCTCACTAAATTGGGTGCCACCATCTCTTTCACTAATCCCCAGGAACCCACCATGACAATCTCAGATCAGAGCCCACTAATACTGACTGTAACTGTGAACAGGGAGGATGAGTGGACATTATACACTCCAGATAGGCCCGTAACGGCACCAAAGAATACAACTGAGTGGCTAGAACTATACCCCACTCTCTGCGCTGAGCACAACCCACCTGGCCTTGCTAAACACGCACCACCCATACACGTCAAGTTGGTACCTGGAGCCACCCCTACTAAAGCCAGTCAGTACCAGATCTCTAAAGAGGCTCAACAAGGTATCGCCCCCCACATCAGGAGGCTGTTAACTCATCACATCTTAACACCATGCACCTCACCATGGAACACTCCGCTCCTGCCAGTGAAGAAACCCAACGGAAAGGGATGGAAGCCAGTGCAGGACTTGAGACTCATAAATAAAAATACAGTGACCATACCACCTATTGTCCCGAACCCCTACACTCTCCTCGGCCTCCTTCCCCCCGGAACGAGATGGTATACCTGTGTGGATCTCAAAGACGCTTTCTTCTGTATTCCCTTGGCCCCGGCCAGCCAGTCCCTGTTCGCCTTCACTTGGACAGACCCCGACACGAACCTCACTCAGCAACTGACCTGGACCAGGCTCCCCCAGGGGTTCAAGAACTCTCCTACTATTTTTGGAGAAGCCCTAGCCAAAGACCTGGCTGAATTACAATTAGAGACAAACCCTGAACAGCCAGCCACCATTCTACAGTACGTGGATGATATTCTCCTAGCCTGCACAACGGAGGCACAGTGTCTCCATAATACACAGACTCTTTTAACACTTCTACAAGAAAAGGGCTACAAAGTGTCCTGGGAGAAGGCACAACTCTGCCAGACTCGGGTCACTTATTTGGGATTTATTTTACAAGAGGGGAAAAGGTCCTTATCTACTCCACGGAAACAGGTCATTAATGCACTCCCAGTTCCTTCGTCCCGCCGACAACTACGGGAATTCCTGGGAGCTGCCGGTTTCTGCAGGATATGGATTCCTGGGTATGCAGAATTAGCGAAACCCCTGTATGAAGCCCTTAGAGGACCGGAAACCAACCCATTCAATTGGACTCCTGAACATCAGGAATCTTTCATAGCCATAAAGACTGCCTTAACCCAAGCTCCAGCCCTGGGCCTGCCTGATATCTCTAAACCTTTCAACCTGTTCACCTGTGAGAAAAACAAAACAGCATTGGCCATGCTGACCCAGGAACAGGGACCATGGCAACGACCAGTAGCATATCTCTCAAAACAACTGGATACCGTGGTGGCTGGCTGGCCCCCATGCCTCAGAAATCTTGCAGCCACAGTCATCCTGATAGAAGAGGCACAAAAATTGACATTCGGCCAACTTCTGAGAGTGAAGACGGCTCACAGTGTCTTGTCACTCTTAGCCTCTGGGAAGCACCAATGGCTAAGTAACAGCAGAATCCTGAAATACCAGAAATTAATCCATGATAACCCTAACCTCACAATAGAACCAGTAAAAACCCTGAACCCCGCAACATACCTACCCACTGAATCGGGCCCCCCAGACCATGATTGTGAGGAATTAATAGAAACAGTATACTCGAGCAGGCCTGACCTCCGAGATCAGCCCCTCCCCAACCCAGACCTCACCTTGTTCACGGACGGCAGCAGTTTCATTGACAAACAGGGAGAAAGACGAACGGGATACGCGGTCACAACTCCCAATAAAATCATAGAAAGCCGAAGACTCCCCAATGGGTGGTCAGCACAGAGAGCTGAGCTATGGGCCTTAATAAGAGCCCTAGAGCTTTCGGAACACAGAAGAGTGAACATTTATACAGACTCGAATTATGCCTATGCTACTCTCCATATACATGGAGCTATTTACAAGGAAAGAGGTCTCCTCACTGCTTAAGGGAAATCCATAAAAAATAAAAATGAGATCCTCCACCTTCTACAAGCTGTCTGGAAACCCCAGAGAGTGGCAGTCATGCACTGCAAAGGACACCAAAAGGGAGCCGATCCCCAGACGCGAGGGAATTCCCTCGCAGACCGGGCAGCCAGACATGCTGCTGGATCTGCTGATGATCCAGAATCACCTAGCCTTATACTTCTCGCACCAGAACTACCCCCTAAACCAATATACACTCTTCAAGAAGATAACTGGGCCAAATCTGAAAAAGCCTCAAAAACCACGGACAATTGGTGGAAATTGCCAGATAACAGAATTTTCATTCCCATGTCTCTGGCCTACTCACTTGTCCATAAACAACACACACTCACTCACTGGGGAAAGACCAAACTTCAGATAGCCTTAGAAAAATATCTTTACATACCCAACTTGTCAACTTTGTGTACACAGATCACTCAAGGGTGTCTCACCTGCCTCAAAAATAATCCCAGGCAGGGCCCCCTCGGGCCTCCTAGAGTGCAACACATTGGAACGACTCCATTCGAAGATATACAAGTAGACTACACTGAACTCCCTAAATGCAAGGGATACCATTATCTTCTCGTCCTCGTCTGCACACACACTCGGTGGATAGAAGCTTTCCCCACCCGCACTGAAACGGCCAGAGAAGTAGTTAAAATACTACTAAAAGAAATTATTCCCCGATACGGACTCCCCCTCACCATACAGAGTGACAACAGGCCATCTTTCATAGCTACCATCATACAAGAAACCTCACGAACCCTGCAGATAAAATGGAAACTCCATAGTGCCTGGAGACCCCAGAGCTCAGGAAAAGTAGAAAGAATTAACAGAACCCTTAAAAACCACCTAAGCAAATTAACACAAGAAACAGGACTCCCCTGGGTAACACTCCTACCGATGACCTTGCTAAAAATCAGATGCACCCCAGGGCCATTAGGTTTCTCCCCATTCAAAATCCTGTTTGGAAGACCCCCTCCAATAATACCCCGCCTAAGCCCGTCTAGAGAACTAAGAGAAACACAGCTAGATCAACAGCTAATGGCTTTAGGCAATACTCTCAAGAGCCTCTCACAATATATATTAGAGAGAATTCCTATAGCCCTCATAGATCCTGTACATAAAATCAAACCTGGAGACTATGTCTGGATAAAGTTATGGAAGGCCGAACCCCTTCAGCCACGGTGGGGAGGCCCTCACCAGGTTATACTAACCACCCCAACTGCTGTTAAAGTTGCAGGTCACGCTCCGTGGATTCACCACACTCGGATAAAATCGGCAGCACCGCCCCGCGAATGGACTTCACTCAGTCACCCCGATCAGCCAACCAAACTGACTCTAAAACGCATTGGAACCTAGCCTCGCTGGCCTACTACTCCCTCATAATCTCTGTTCTCATTCTCTGCCTCTTAGGACTTTATACCACCTCTCCCCAGACATGGACCTCCAGACAGAAAGCCACACTCCTAGGGTGTTTCCTCCTTATAACTTGCTTATTTGCTTATTTATTACGCATGCCACCCTTCTAAGCCATTCTACGGGATATATGGTCCTCCCTCAAGGTTCCGGTAGAATTAAAGAACCTTATTATGGAAAGCGAATTCCAAACAAACAAGATAATTCCCCAAGCCCAAAACCTACAATAAACATCCCGTCAAATCTTGGGGTGGCAGGGATATTCGGACCCCAACTTGAAAATGTCCTGGAACAAGAGAATAAAGACAAGAATGATCAGCTCCCCTCATACAAACCCATATCCCCCAGAATCGCCCAGTACATAAACCAACCTCACACACATACCATACGAGTCGTTAGTCAAGTCATCCAGGCCCAGAACATTACCAAATCCGCCAATAACCCACGTTGGGTCTGTTCCCCCTTCCATCAGGCCAGTTTTCTCGCCTACCCGGTAAACCTAACCCAGTCAACCACACAATTAAACTCCTCCCTCAGACACCTCAGCATTCTAGCTACTCAAGTTCCTCTCCTTAACTTTACTGTCCCCACCTGCTGGAAACACACTGGTACCAACCAAACCTTGGCATTGAACTGCCTACAAACACAAACCTTCAGCACGCACACCAACCTAACCTGTACCGACAATACCACCTTCCTGTGGTGTGACTCTAACCCGCACAAGTGCCTCCCCACCAACCGTACCTGCACTCCAGTATATGCTTTCCCTAATTATCACATTTACTCACCAAAAGATTTTGAGTCTCTCTTCCTCCCCCGGCCTAACCTAAGAAGGGCCATAGGCATAGCTGTATTAGGATTCACTTCACTCATTGGACTAGCCGTAGGCACAGTTGGGGTCGCCACCTCAGTTACCCTCTATAAAAAGCTATCAGAGGCACTCAGTGCGGACATGGACCAAGTTGCTGACACACTCCTCATACTTCAGAATCAAATTAACTCCCTAGCAGCAGTTACCTTACAAAACAGACGAGCGTTAGACTTATTACTGGCAGAGAAAGGTGGGACCTGTATTGCCCTGGGAGAAGAATGTTGTTATTTTATAAATGCTTCTAATGTTGTCACATCTAAGGTTGCAGAGCTCAAAAGCCGAATCGAACAGAGACGACGTGAACTTACCCAGTCTGGATGGGGACTCATGTCAAACTGGGTCACCTGGCTGGCCCCCTTGTGGGGGCCGCTCATCTTCGGATTCATAATCCTGACCTTCGGACCCTGCCTGCTGCGCCATCTGCGAGACCAACTAGAACAGAACTTGCTCAACAAAACTGTCTCCAGAGTCCTGACCCTTCGAACTTATCAACAGCTCCCCCAGGCCGATACTGAAGAGTTGTGATACCCACCCTTATCAAAGGAGGGTATCAAAGGGGGGAATAATGTAGATGACTGAAGCTGAAAAATCTCGCTGCCCCCGCCGGCACTCCTCTGACAGAGCGCAGGCCTCTGACCCAATACTCCCCTCTTACCCAACCGGCACTCCCCGCCGGCGCCTGACATGACCTCCCCTTTTCCTTTCCCAGATCGGCACCCCGGCTGGCGGGATATGATAATCCCACTCCCCCTTTCCTGTCCTGGCGGGATATGATAACCCCACTCCCCTTTTCCTCTCCCAGGTCGGCGACCCAGCTGGCGGGATGTGATAACCCCACCCCCCTTCCCCAAGCCTCACTCCCGCCGGACGGGACGTGCATCCCCAGAATCAATTGTTTCAAACCCGTGACTTCCTCAAAATGCCCTACAAATACTCTGCCGAAACCTGAAAGCGGGGCCACTTGTTGGGACACGAGAGGTTCCCGGTGGCCTGCCGGCATAATAAATGCTTCTTGCCTTTTCCTGGGTGTTTCTTCGCTCCCTCTTTTCCTATAACAGAACTGACCAGATTTGAGGCCCTTACTGATGAAGATCAAGGACCACAGTCTTCAGTATGGATTGCACCGCAACTTCAGGAAAACAAAAATCCTCAAAACTGGACCAGTAAGCAACATTGTCATAAATGGAGAAAAGATTGAGGTTGTCAAGGATTTCATTTTACTTGGGTCCTTAATCAATGCCCATGGTGAAGCAGCAGTCAAGAAATCCAAAGATGCATTACACTGGGACAATCTGCTGCAAAGGACCTCTTTAAAGTACTCAAAAGTAAAGATGTCACCTTGAAGACTAAAATGCACCTGACCCAAGCCATGGTATTTTCAGTTGCATCCTAGGCATGAAAAAGGTGGATCATGAACAAAGAAGGCAGAAGAAGAATAGATACCTTTGAATTGTGGTGGTGGAGAAGAACGTTGAATGTACCATGGACCGCCAAAAGAACAAACAGATCTGTTCTGGAAAAAGTACAACCAGAGTGCTCCTTGGAAGCAAAGATGGCAAGACTGCATCTTACAGACTGGAGACATGTTGTCAGGTCAGGCAGGATCAGTCCCTGGAGAAGGACATCATGCTTGGTAGAGTGGAGGGTCAGTGAAAAAGAAGAAGACCCTCGATGAGGTGGATTGACAGAGTGGCCATAACAATGGGCTTAAGCATAAAAATGATTGTGGACATGATGCAAGACTGGGTAGTGTTTCATTCTGTTGTCCATTGGGTCGTTCTGAGTCAGAAGTGACTCAATGGCACTGTCATGGTTTGAATTGTGTCCCCCCAAAAATGTGTGCAGCCACGTGGCTGGGATATGGTTTCCAGTATCTTGGGACTGTCCTCCATTGTGTGGTTTTGCTAACCTGTATGTTAAAGGATTAGGGTGGGGCTGTGAATTCCTGCTATGGGGGAAGTTTCCCTGGAGCATGGCTTGCCCCACCCTTAATGCTTTTAGCTTGCAAGGAATAAAAGGAAAAAGAACCAAGGACAATTTGAGAACCTCGCTACCATCAAGCAAGCAGCACCGGGAGCAGAGCACGTCCTTCAGACCAGAGGTTCTTGTGTGAGGACGCTCCCTGGACAATGACTGATGCAATACTGGACTTTCCTCCAGAGCCGTCAAGGGGAAAGTCTTTCCCTGGAGCGGACACCCTGAATATGGACTTGCAACCTACCGGACTGTGTAAGAATAAATCTTTCTTTGTTAAAGCCATCCACTCTGTGGTATTTCTGTTAGAGCAGCCCTAGCTGACTAAAACAGAATTGGTACCGTGGGAGTGGGGTGCTGCTCTAGCAAATACCTAAAATGTGGAAGCCACTTTGAAACTGCGAATGGATAGAAGATTTAGAAGGAACGAAGAAGGCGTAGATGGTAAGAAACAACGGAGGACTGGCAGCAGCAGCAGCGGCAGCAGCAGAACCTGAGGCAGCGCTGGAGCCGACCCGTGGAGCGAGAGAGGTCAGTGCCTGCGCAGAGTTTTCCTCGCGGAACGGGGTGCCTCTGGGCACTTGAATCGGTGGAGCTGGCCTGGCTGACCCACGGAGTGAGAGAGTTGAGTGCCTTTGGGCAGGACGCTTTCCAGCAAGAGTGGGGTGCCTCCGGGCACTTAAACCAGTGGAGCTACAGAGCTTTGGAACACTTGCCCGGCAGGGCAGATGTGGGCCTGAGGCCCAGGCCATGCGGCCATAGGAAGCTGAAGCTGAAGAGACAAATAGCGTGAGAAGCTGAGCTGCCTCAGTCTCAAGAGGTATGGCCATGACCTCAGGGGTTTGAAAGGGTGGAACCATGGCGTGCTGTGTTCGTAAGGGTGGAATTGCCACTCAGTTGGGCTTAGGGTGCTCCTAAAGCCGATGGGACAGAGTTTCTGTCCAAGTGGGCCTTGAAGGCAGAGTTGTAGCACGGGGCTGGAGGTCTCCACTCAGAAACCAGAGAGTGTGGCCAATACCTAGAGTCTGGAGAGCATTGCTGTTGTGTAGAATGTCTCAGAAAATGTAAGAGTATTTCCAAAGCTTTGAGGGCTAATGTAATGTGTTCTGTATACTTGCCTGTTGCCTGTTAATGCCTTCTAAGTTTCACAGATGTAGAAGAGTTTTTGTATTTTGGACTTGGAGCTGATTTAAGACTTCTGTTATATGGATGGACATAATTTTGCTGTGGTGAGATGAATGTGTTAAATGTTTTTGTGATGTGATTTTTGGGTTGTCAAAGGGTGGGATGTCATGGTTTGAATTGTGTCCCCCCAAAAATGTGTGCAGCCACGTGGCTGGGATATGGTTTCCAGTATCTTGGGACTGTCCTCCATTGTGTGGTTTTGCTAACCTGTATGTTAAAGGATTAGGGTGGGGCTGTGAATTCCTGCTATGGGGGAAGTTTCCCTGGAGCATGGCTTGCCCCACCCTTAATGCTTTTAGCTTGCAAGGAATAAAAGGAAAAAGAACCAAGGACAATTTGAGAACCTCGCTACCATCAAGCAAGCAGCACCGGGAGCAGAGCACGTCCTTCAGACCAGAGGTTCTTGTGTGAGGACGCTCCCTGGACAATGACTGATGCAATACTGGACTTTCCTCCAGAGCCGTCAAGGGGAAAGTCTTTCCCTGGAGCGGACACCCTGAATATGGACTTGCAACCTACCGGACTGTGTAAGAATAAATCTTTCTTTGTTAAAGCCATCCACTCTGTGGTATTTCTGTTAGAGCAGCCCTAGCTGACTAAAACAGGCACCTAACAACAAAAATCATGACAGGTGAGGGTCTAACATACAGAATATATAAAGAACTCAGCAACAATAGTAAAAGGACAACAGCAAAAGTGGGCAAGGGTTTTAAGACTTTACTCTAAAGAAGGTCAGCATGCACTTGTAAAGATGTTCCATACCACTATTCATTAGTGAACTACCAAAAAGAAAAAAAAAACCACTAAGTCACCCCCCTATCTGTCAAAATGTGTGTAGCAGTTGGCTAGGCAGTGACTACTCATTTTGTGCTGAAGCTGAACACAATGTTCCTCCATGCTGTAAACTGTACCCTTATGATGTTAATGAGGGAGGATGGGTGGCAGTTTTGTTGGCAGGACAAAACTCAATGTGTGAGATTGCACTGCACCTTGAGGCAATCTCGAGATATAAAGGAGAGAAGCTAGCAGAGAGATTTGGGGATCTTGTACCACCAGGAAGTGGTGCTGGGAGCTGAGTGCATCCTCTGAAAAGGGTCTGGATTCCCTGCACCGTAAGAAGCTCCCATTGAAGGGGAAGACTGAGACAAGGACCTTCCTCCAGAGCCAGCAGAGAAACCCTTCCCTTGGAGCTGAGACCCTGAGTTTGGAGTTTTAGCCTACGGGACTGTGATAAAATTTCTCTTTTTAAAGGCATCCACTTGTGGTAACTGTTAAAGCAGCTCTAGATGACTAAGGCAACATCTGTAATCAGAAAGACATGGAATGCTGTGGAGCAAGTGGAAGCCTGGTACATTGCTGGTGGACATGTAAAACGGTGCAGCTACTGTGCCAAACAGGCAGTTCCTCAAAAGTTAAATATAACTTTACTGTTGTTAAGTGCTGTACAGTCAGTTTCGCCTCGTAGCAACTGTTAGGCTGAAACCCAAGCCCCTTCCCTACCATTCCCGGAGTGGCCTGGCCTGAGTCAAAACGTTTTATCTGCCAGCTATTCCTGAAATTCCATTCAAATGAGACGAGTTGCCCGGCCGGAATAGCTATCACTCCTTTCCCATAGGCTCAACTCCACTCCACTAAAATGAAACTCCCTTATGTTAAGTAACTTTAATCATCCACAACCCCACAGGCTATTTGCCGCGGACACCATTCTCATCACCATGGGCGCTGTTTTCAGCGCTGTCCTCAGTAAGGTCTGCCGGGCCCCCTTTATAAACCCCCAACCCCCAGCCAGCACGCGGTTTTGCAGGCTCCCTCCCGGGAGCTCTGTAAAGCTGCCCAGGATGCAAATAAACATTTCCTTCTTTTTCTCCTCCTCTCTCTGGTTTTTCCTCTACATACTTTCAGTTAAGTGAAACTCACTGCACCCAAAAAATCTCTAACACAAAGTATGTGAGATGTAGTTTCTAAGGAGCATTCTGGTTGCACTTCTTCCAAGACACATCTGTTCTCTGTCAGGCCATGGTGTTTGAAGAAGGATTCAGTCCAGGATTGGATTGTCTTTGAAACCAGAAGCTGAGAAGCACCAGGGTGAGGAGTGCTTAAGATCGAAGGCCTGAGAGGCTGTTTCAGATCACCCCAATTCACAGGGAAAGACATGACCTCCACATCCCACAAGACCCACTAGACTGGGGCCCTTGGAGGCACCATTATAGACTCAGTGAATATAGGCAATGAATGACTCCTTTTGTTTTGATAATTGAACTGGTAAGTAATGTTAAAGAAATTAAGCACGGGGCAGGGAGGACAGGGAAGTAACTTGTGTTTGAGCATTCTTTCAGATTGCTGGCCAGATGACATCTTGCACCACTGTTTCCTTGATGGCTGGTGATGGCTTGTGAGGTTATGAGGCAGATGACCTCCACTCAGTTGACTTCCACCCAGAGGACCCACCACATGCCCCCAGCTGCCCACATTGTTCCCTCCATTTAAATGGCTTCTTCCTTTAAATACTTCAACCTTGCCTGACAAAATCTGAGCAGGTTCTTGATGGAGAGAATCTTCCCTGCTCCCTGTGTCTGCTAATTCACAGTAATAAGCTTTTTTTGGGGGGGGGAATCACTCACACTGAGCTTGGCTTTTAGGAGCAGGTAATGAGAATCTGGATTTTTGTCTGGTAACATCTTTGGTGATAAGAGAGAAGTGAGCCAGAAACAGGGGAGCCTTATACCACCAAGAAAGCAGTGCTGGGAGCAGAGACTAGCCTTTGGAACTGAGGTTCCTGTGCGAAAGTTTTTAGTGTGGGGAATGATTGGTAGAAGGCTGGCAGAGACAAAAAGCTTTTCCTTGGAGCTGACACCTTGAATTTGGACTTTTAGCTTACTTTACTGTGGGAAAATAAATTTCTTTTTGTTGAAGTCATCCACTTGTGGTATATCTGTTACAGCACTGGGTAGCTAAGACAACAGTACATTCACTACTCTTTGCCAAAGCCACAATTCAAAGCTGTCCTTCTTTGGTCTCATTGTCTGGCTTTTGAATGTATTGGAAGTGACTGAAAACATCGTGGCTTGGGTCAGGCATACTTTAGTCTTCAAGATGACATTTTTGTGTTTTAACACTTTAAAGAGGTCTTTTGCAGCAGATTTACCCAATGCAATGTATCTTTTGACTTGACTGCTGCTTCCATGTGTATTGGCTGTGGATCCAACTTCAATTAAAAATTTTTAACAGCACTTGGCTTAGCATTGTGCTTTAAGTTTACAATTAAACTTGTCTTAAAAAAAAAACTTACACACACTGCGATGTAACTCTAGCTGCTCTCCCCACACTGTGACTGTACACTCCTCCTTTCCGCCCCGTATTTCATATGTTCATTCAACCAGCTCCTGTTCCCCTCTGTCCTCTCATCTCATCTCTGGACAGGAGCTGCCCAGTCTTATGTACCTACTTAAGCCAAGAAGCACACTCATTACCAGTATCATCTTATGTCTTATTGTCCAGTCTAGTCTTTGTCCAAAAAGTTGGCTTTGGGATGGTTTCAGTTCTGGGCTAACAGAGAATTGAGGGCCATGTCTTCTAGGGACCCTACAGTCTGTCAGACCATCAAGTCTGGTCTTTTTAATAGAGTTCTAGTTCTGTACAGCCATTTTCTCCTACTACATCAGGGAATATTTGTTGTGTTCTCTGTCAAGGAAGTCACTGGTTGTGGACAGGCACTGTCTAGTTCTTCTGGTCTCGTGCTGATGTAGTCTCTGGATTATGTGGACCTTTCTGTCTCTTAACTCATGTTTTCCTTATCTCTTTGATGTCTGTTGTTCTCCTCTGCTCCAGGTGGATCAAGACCAATTGATGCTGCTTGGATAGCTGCTTGCTAGCTTGTAATATCCAGATGCCACTCACCAAAGTGGGATGCAAAATATTTAATAAATTTTGTTATGTCAGTTGACCTATATCACCTCTGATACTGTGGTGCTCAGACCACTCCTCCTCCCCCCACACCATGATTGCAACTCTGTCCTCAAAGTGTCTGGTTATATTGTTAAGGTTCGGATTTCAAGACATGACAGTTTCTCTTTAAAAGTTAAGTTTTATTAAAAATGTGCCCAATAGGAAAAAGGCTGGTGCACCAGGGATGCACTCCAAACTACGCAGAGCAGGAGGCAACCCCAGGCTTCTCTAGAGTGCAGTATTTAAGCCATGAAACCACAAAGCAGGGAGGGGCAGCTGGCTTTTGCATTGATTGGTTGAGGCCATATGGAATTTCTGCGAGTTGCAAAATGTATTCGTTAGTGAATGTTTCAGCCACATGGAATTTCTGTAAGCTGTAAAATGTAGTTGTTAATGAATGTTTCAGTAGATTGTGGTTAGGGCTGACTCTAGGGGTTGTTTGCAAGGCTGTCTCCAGGCTTTGTCTTTTGCAAGACAAAGGTGAAATTACTCTAGGGTATTTCCTGTTATTTTCTGCTAAGTTATTTCCTGGAGCCTTCTACTTTAATACCCTGAATTTTCACTGCACCCTTCTTCAAAATGGAATCTGGGGCTCGAAATGGAGTTACTTATGTCTCATTTCAACAATATTTAGGAAATTTCATGGCTTTTGGTTTAGTCCAGTTGTGTTGACTTCTCCTCTACTGTGTGGGGCCAACTTCATTCTTTTGTTAACTGCTTATTAGTTCAGTTTTGAGCATTTTTTGTTCCCTTTATATGAGGGATAATCTGTACTGAAGACTGCAATCTTTGATCTTCCTAAGTGAGGACTTCATGTTCTGTTCACTTTCAACAAGCAAGGTTGTGTTATTTGCATAATGCAGGTTATTAATGAGTTGTTTTCCAACTTGATGTCATGTTCTTCTTCATATAGTCCAGCTTCTAGGATTATTTGCTGGGCATATACACTGAACAGGTATGGTGAAAAGATACAACCTTGACATACACCTCTCCTGACTTTAAACCTCACTGTATCCTCTCCTCTGTTTGAATCCATGTACACAGCTTTCTCATGAGCACAACTAAGTTTTCTAGAATTCCCATTCTTCACAATGTTATCCATAATTGGTTATGATCCACACAGTCCACTGCCTGCAGGGTTGCCTTCTGCCCCTCCCCTCTCCCCCTCCAGGACTCTTGGTTTCCTCCTCCTCCTCCTCCTCCTTTACTTTTGCCTGCCAAAAGCCCTAAGCCTTCACCTTCCTACCCGTGTTCGCCTGTAACCGAAGGCATCAGCAAAGCTAGAGCAGAGGATGATTTGGAGGCTCATCTCTTCCCGGTACTGTAACAGAGGTTGTGGCTCCCGGGCAAGATGCAAACAACCCTGATAGAGTTTATCAGTACACTCATCATCCAGTCCCTTTTCACATTTTAAAAGAAATTAAAAAAAAAAAAAGTCGGCTAGTCAATATGGAGTGATTGCTCCCTTTACAATGGGCCTCCTCTGGGGTCTGGCTGAAGGCGACTCATTCCACAGGACTGGGATGCCATGGCTCGTACTTGACTCTCCCCTTGTGAATTTTTGCACTTCTGAACTTGGTGGTCCAACGGCGCCCAGCAGCAAGCTTAACATAATATGCAATATAACGTCGATATCTCAGCTGATCAGCTGCTGGGCACCAGAGTTTGGGCTGGGGTTCAAAATCAATTACCCATGAATGATCAGGCGCTTGGGGCTGTTTGGCAGCTTGGGAGAGAATCAGCCCTGCGGGGCAAGACACTCTGCTTTTAGCTCTGTTAGGCAGGGAGCTAAAGAGTCATATATTGATTTTTTGGCCCAACTCCCAGACGCCCTTCAAAAAACCATTGAGAATCCTCAAGCTCCAGACCTAATCTTACAGCTATTGGCTTTTGACAATGCCAATCCAGATCGCAAAAAGGCCCTTTGCCCTATTAAAGGCCAAGGGACTACAGAGGACTACATTCCCACTTGTCAAGGAGTACGGACTGAAACTTTCAAGGCAGAGGCACTAGCCGGAAGCATTGGCCGCTTTACAGATGAGGGATAATCACAGCTTTAAATGTGGCAAACCAGGTCATGTGAAAAAAGATTGCCATAAAGTTAATAATTCTCAAAAGCCTGTGATGAAAGAGAAAACTCCTGGCTTATGTCCAACGTGCAAAAAAGGGAACCACTGGGTTAATCAGTGTAAATCCAAGTTTGATAAGGAAGGGAAACCCTTGTAGATGGGAAACGGGACAGGGGGCCATCCCCAGGCCCCTTTCAATCAGGGATGTACCTAGTCCAGGTCTCCTATTGATTGTCTTCTCCCTCTCCTGCTACTGTCGGGAGTGCAGCTGTGGATCTGTGCTCCCACCCGCAAGTCTCTGCTCCCTCATTAATCTCCACTGATAATTCCTACTGGGGTTTTTGAGCCTCTACATAAAAACACTGTAGGATTCATACTGGGCAAAAGCAGTCCAAATGCCAAGAGCATACAGGTGCGTACAGGAGTAACAGACTGTGACTATACAGGAGAATTAATGGTTGTCATGACCTCCACAGTGCCTGCCTATGGAATTTGGTCCCGGTCAGCAAATAGCCCAATTGTTGCTTCTCCCGTATGTATCTACTGGGGAATCTGTGAAAAAAAAGCCAAGGAGGTTCTGGTACTACCTCCCCCTCTAAGGCTGCCTATTTACAACTGCTTATTTCCCGAGATTGACCTCAGTGTACTATCAAAACAGCTGGAAGGCCCTTCACAGGGTTAATGGACACTGGAGCTGATATTTCCATTCTAAGTGAGCAACACTGGCCCTCTCAATGGCCCTATGAAGTCATATGCACTCAATTGCAGGGCATTGGTCAGGCTCCTTATATGTATCAGAGCATTAACATTTCGCCCTGTAAGGGCCCAGAGGAGCAGCCAAGCACAGTGCAGCCTTATATTACTAACATTCCCATTAATCTATCGGGAAGAGACCTACTGGAGCAATGGGGAGCCTTCATGAATACACCTAACCATTACTTTAGAACTGCATCACACCACCCTAATAAGGGGCAACAGATTATGTTTACAATGGGATACCTTCTGGGACAAGGACTTTGAAAAGATATTCAGGGAATCACTGAACCTATTAATCCTACCCCAAATCCAGGTCACCTTGGTCTGGGTTAACGTAATTTTTCTGAAAGGCCACTGCTGATCAAGACCTTACAGCCCCTGTACCTTTACAATGGCTGACTAACAAACCCGTGTGGGTGGAGCACTGGCCTCTCACAAAAGAGAAACTGTCAGCCTCACAGAAGCTAGTGGAACAGCAGCTGAAAGACGGATGCACAGGGCCCTCCTCTAGCCCCTGGACTTCTGCAGTTTTTGTTGTAAAGAAAAAATCCGAGAAACGGAGAATGCGTAACAGTGCACCATTAATAGTGTTATTCAACCTATGGGGCCTTTGCAGCCTGGAATGCCAAGTCCCTCCATGATCCCACCTCACGGGCCTCTGATCATTATTGACCTCCAGGACTGTTTTTTTACTATACCACTTACTCCCTCGGATTATGAAAAATTTGCCTTTACTGTTCCGTCAGTTAATAACCAGGAGCCTACTAAAAGATTTCACTGGAAGGTGCTACTTCAAGTTATCTTGAATAGTCCCACTGTTTGTCAAACATTTGTAGGGCACACCTTGCAGCCTGCTCAACCCCGCTTCCCTTGCTGTCATATTTTTCATTATATGGATGATATTCTGTGTGCAGCTCCTGATAACCAGCAGCTGTAACTGGCTTTTGAAATGTTGCAACAATGCCTGCAAGAGGCAGGGCTTGTTATTGCTCCTGAAAAAATCCAAACCACTACCCCTTATTCTTATTTAGGGCATAAAGTACTCAAAAACAAAATCATCCTGCAAAAAGTACAGATTCATCGAGATTCTTTACAAACACTTAATGACTTTCAGAGGTTACTGGGTGATATTAATTGGTTGTATCCTACATTAGGAAGTCCCACTTATCAATTAATTATCCTTTTCAAAACATTACAGGGTGATCCAGTCTTAACTAGCCCTAGAAAACTGTCTCCTGAGACTGAAAGGGAATTGCAGTTTGTGGAAAAGAGAATACAGGAAGCTCAGTTAGACGGGATGAACCCCAGTCAAGAGGACCAGATCTTAATTGTGTCCAGTCCTCATTTCCCTATGGGAATTATTTGCCAGCAGCTAAGGATTGTTGAATGGGTATTCTTATCAAATACACAAACAAAAAGATTAACTATTTATTTGGACAAACTTGGGAGAATTATGTTTTCAGCCAGGAAGTAGCTGTGGACGTTAGCAGCCAAAGATGCTTCTAAAATTATAACCTCCCTCAACAAGATTCAAATCCAAAAGGCCTTCATGGCTAATTTGGAATGGCAGCTAGCTCTATCAGACTTTGGGGGTAAACTCCACAACACATATCCTAAGAATAAACTTCTGCAATTTCTCAAAAGCACATCCTGGATAATTCCAAAGATTACTCTTTTTGAACCAATAACTGAAGCATATACATACTTTACAGATGCTAGCAAAAAGGGAAAAGTGGGTTATTATGGAAAGATTACTAAGGTATCAAAACTGCTCCTCTACATTTGCACATGGAGGATACATAACTGGCTTCCTGTTTACTTGCTTGCAACAAGTAATTCACAACTGCTCAAAACCCTTTTATACAACGATATTAGGGCACAGACTAACTTGCCTGGACCTTTGACCAAAGGGAATGACATTACTTACTCTCTGGTAGCTTCAGTCTTCCAGGAACCTTTAGAATTCCATCATGTGAATACCAAAGGATTGAAAAAACAATTCCCTATCTCTAATCACCAGGCTAAGGAAACTGACAGTACCTGTTGCGTTTGCCAGCACTTTTCTACTTCCCATCTTCCAGCAGGATCCTAGGGGATTGGCCCCTAATCAATTATGGTAGATGGATGTTACCCATGTTCCCTTTTTTGGCCAGCTCTCCTGTGTGCATGTGTCTGTTGACACATTTTCTAATTTCATTTGGGGCACAGCTCCAAGTGGTGAGTTCTCTCAGCATGTGAAGCAGCATTTATTATCATGCTTTGCAGTTATGGGAAGGCCTTTGAAACTAAAAATGCCCCCGGCTTATACCAATGGGACTTTACAAACCTTTTTCTCTCCCTGGAATATTCAACATATCACAGGTATTCCTTACAACCCTCAGGGACAGGCTATTGTGGAGAGGACACATCAAACCTTAAAAACATATATTAATAAATTAAACAAAGGGGGAGTTTCTTACCCTGCCACATTCATTGTTAATACAAGCTCTCTATATCCTAAATTTTTAAAACATTTCAAAAGATTCCACCCTCTCAGCAGCTGAGGCACATTGGACTGCAAATTCATCAGAGAATGTTCCTAGGCAAACTATCTGGTGGAAAGATATGGTAACAAACACGTGGGCAAAAGGGGAAGTTATAGTTTGGGGAAAGGGTTTTGCTTGTGTCTTCCCAGGACCCAGCCTCGATCCAACATGGATTCCCTCCCGTAGAATTTGTCCCTGATATGGTCCCCCTGAATCAGAAAAGTTTCTTCTTTGACACTGATCTCGAGGCACCGACTGAGCAGATGGCTCTCTTGACACTGAGGAGGGACCCCAGGCCCTACTGAATGGACCCAGGAGGCTCAACCACCAACATGGGGACAACTGAAGAAGATGGTGCAGAAGGCAGAAAATTGCTTCCTCATACGGGCACTCCCTGCCCCCCAGCATCACTCTCCTTGGCTATGATCACTGTTGTCAATCTTGCTGTGTGTATTCTTCCAAGGGCTCTTGCTTCTCCCAACCCTTAGTTATTAGTCAGACTGAGGGCATCTAAGAGAAAAGGAAGGATCCTCAATTATCTTGCAGGTGTCAAGTCTCACAGCAAACCTTGGGTCCTATAAAGTGGATTAAAAGCACTGATGGTAACGAAACCATTGTTTGGGAACAGAAGTCTCTACATAATCCCTGTATAATACCCTTGATTGATCAAACAAGATCCGATAACCATGATTTCTCCATCATCCTTGAAACAGTAAGGGAAGAGCATGAAGGAAATTATTATTGTGTACAATTCCATAAAGGGAGCCCTCATGACACAGAAAGTGCCAGGGGAAAAGGTGTGCTTTTAAAAATAGTTCCACCTCCTGATGCTTGGGAATGGGCCTCCAGTGGGTTAACTGCCACATCCCAATCTGTGGCCAATGGAGCCAAAGTGAAGGATTGTTGGATACGTCAGCAGGCTCTGAAGTCTGGAGCTCCCTTACACCTCTTGGCTGCACCTTTTCTCATCACGCCTTTAGGGATATTTACAGAAGTGATGCCATCCATCTCCCATGGAAAACAAAGCGACTTGCTCATGCCTACAGACTTTTGTGCCTTCATCTTAATGCTACTGGAAGATTTGCTAACTGTTCTGGCAAACTGCCACTTCTTTCCTCTCATACTAATTTCTTTTGTATAACACCTGGGCTAACATTCCTGTGTGGTGGTGATGCTACCCCGTGGTCACGTGCCGTGTCCAACACCCCAGTGGCCAGTGCTGGATAGGGTCTGAGGCCACAGTGGACAGGTGAAAGGATGAGAAATATCACTCATGCATGAAAACACACCACACAAGAAAAATTGGGGCCAGGTAGGACCATGATATCTGATGGAGAATCATGGCCCCTGGTCTGCTAACACAAGCTTTATTTATAGGCTTAACAGGTAGGAAGTCAATAGGGTGGGACATTGCCAAAAGTGGTCATGATCTTTGTATTTTGATTGGTTACAGAGCACAGGGAAGTTTTTGCCTTCAAACAAAGGACAGGGACAGGCCAACAATTTTAACCTGAGCCATTACCCTGTAAACAGTTTCAAAGAAATAGCTCTAGCTTTGGGCCTATTATATTACAGATAGCTTAATCTGGGCTAATAGCTTCAAGGAATAGTTATTATTATTCTGTAAATAGTTTCAAGGCCAAGCAGAGAGGTACAAAACATGGAGAGGGAGGAGGGGGCAAGGGGGCTAGGACACAGTAGCTCCCAGCCTGCAGCAGTCATGGGCTTTACAACACCTCGACTTTGCCAACTATACCGGGCGATGTGCGACTGGAGTCTGCATCTTTCCTCTGCATGTACACCACAGTGCCTCTCCTACGCCATTGAGTGTACACAAGACAGACTCAACAACAAACCCTTTCTAGACCACTCCGGTTTCAAATGGTGGTTATTAAGAACCATTCTTCCATGGTTGGGCATGTATCAATTGGATGTGGCCACACGCAACCTCTCAGACACCATCCATTTATTAGCCTCAAACACCGAGAAATCCCTATGGGCACAACAAACCTCCCAGAACTCCTTAGCTGAGGTTGTACCAGACAACTGTATGGCCCTGGACTTTTCACTAGCAAAACTGGGAAGTGTATGTGCAGTTATTAATAAAACATGTTGCACATGGATCAACACCTCTGGGGAGGTAGAGGTCAGCCTTGACCAGATTCAAAGAGTGATCCAGCAAACACAAGCTGATCCTCACTGGAAGCCATGGGGCAGCTGGCTGACCTCATGGTTTCCCAGCTTGGAATCTTGTTTTGCCCCCATTTTCTTATTAGCAGGAGTTAGACTCTTACTTTGTTGCATGGTACCTTGCTTGAAGAAAATATCTCTTAAAGCTACTGATTCTGGTTTACATGTCTAATGTTCTATCAGAGATACCTTCGTTGGATTCACCTATCAAAAGAGAAGATCATCATCTTAATAAACAAAAAAGGGAGAGATGTGGGAACTTATGTAAGGGTTTTGCCATTGTGAATGCTACCCACAGAAGAAAGTACATCTAACCTACTGAATGCATCAGAGACTGTTCCTGCTATGGGCTTTGATAAATGAGGCACTGAATGCTGTGCCTCTAAGCAGGGTGGAAAACCGCCCTGAATGCCCTGCCAGAAGTCTCTGAGGACACCCTAACCTAACTTCAGCTTCCTTGTAGAAAGAAAAATGTCTTTGCATCAACTAATATCTCCTCGTGGTTATTGTTCTCCTTTTTCCGCCTTCATTTTACAAAAAATATGGGGGACCACAGGAAAACTGGGCTCCCCACCTGGAGGGTCGTTAGCCCCTTGACCCCACTTCTACTTCTACTTTGATCTGTTTTCTTCTCTTCGGTGTGCCCGTCTTCAGCTGTGTCTGCTGGGGAGATTCCCTGGCAGAATGGCATTGTGTTCATCGTCAAAAAGAAAAAGATTTACTCAAAGTTCAGTGCTGTCAGTGATAGGATAATATCCATATCACCCTATCAAGGAACAGCAGCTAGTGTGGCTGTTATTCAAATTTACACACTGATCACAAAGGCCACAGATGAAGAAATTAAATTTAAAAAAAAAAGGACAAACACAGCAGCCTGAAAATGATGAAACGTGCAATCAGGATACACTGATAATTGCTGGTGATCTTAATGTGGAAGTTGGAAACCACAAGGATCAGTAGTTGGAAAGGACTGCTTTGGTGACAGAAATGATGCTCAAGATTACAACAGAGAATTTTCCAAGACCAGCGACATCTACGTTGCAAATACTGTTTTTCACCAGCATACGTGGTGACTATACAAGGTCCGACAATCAAGTTCACTAACGTAATTGTTCCAGGTGGCAAATTCGCAAACTTAATTGTATAGTTGTCTGTGAAGGAATTTTTAGGCAGTAAACAACTGTATTGGAACACCCTCCCTACTCACCTGATCCGGTCCCCAGTGACTTTTTTCTTTTTACCAGAAGATAAAGGAAATATTGAAAGGAAGACATTTTGATGACATTTAGGACATCAAAGGTAATAAGATGACAGCTCTGAAAACAAGTTCCAAAATTACTTCGAAGGGTGGACTAGGCCCTGGTGTCTGTGCGTAGCTTCCCAAGGGGAGTACTTCGAAGGCGACGGTAGTGATATCCAGCAGCCAGGTAGGTAGCACTTTTTCTAGGATGAGTTTGCAAACTTAACTGGCAGTCCTCTACACGTGGACCTTACCAGATGGAATGCAGACTACACTTGTGGAAAGAGATAATGAAAAAGTTCAATATCATCAGAACAAGCCTGGTGACTGCGGGACAGAGCAACTGCTCGCTCATACGCAAGTGTTAGCTGAAACTGAAGAAAGTTAGAACAAGTCCACAAAAGCCAGAGTCTGACCTTGCATACATTCCACCTATCTTTTCCTGGTGTCTTTGTTCCTCCTAGATTCTTCAGGCCACAACTATCTACTTTTGCCAAGCCTCCTAGAAACACCTCTCATGCTCTTGACTTGAAACATCACTTCCCATCCCAGCGCCTGGAGACTTCTCCGAACGCTTCTCTGTCACCCAGAACGGTGCCTGAAACACAACACCAAAATCCTTTGCCAGGAAGTCTGTCTCACAGAAACTCTACAGACAAAGCGGAACTTGACCCAATCGAGTTTCCAAGGAGCGCCCGCAGATTTGCACCGCAAGTCTTCCGGTCAGCAGCTGTAGCGCTTAACTACTGTGCCATCAGGGTTTCCGGAAAACAGCACCCTATCCAAACCAAAGCCCCTGCCTTCTGACCCACAGCGACCCCACAGGTCAGAGCAGAACTGCCCCACAGAGATCCACGGAGCGTCTGGCGTATTCGAGCGGCCCACCGTTTGGTTAGCCGCAGGGCTTCCCGAACCCAGCGCTCTGCAGCAGGGAGTCCAAGAAGCCACTCAAGGCGCCCCACAGAGCACCGTCAGCCCTGCGGCGCCCGCCGCCCGCTCTCCGCGGAACCCGGCGTCCCAGACGCGTTTCCGGGGGAAGCAGTTCGGCGTGGGCCTCACGTTCTACGGCTGCTTCCGCGGCGGCTGCGGCGCATGGCGGTGAGCCGGGCTGCGAGCTCTGTGGATGCTGGGCCGTGGGTGTTTGCCCCGCCGTGATCCCTCTGCTCCTTTTTTTCTAGTCCTCGGGACGCCCTGTTCGGGAGACATCAGAGTGTCTAGGTGCAGCCCGCGCGCCCCGCAGCTCCTGGCCTCCCGGCCCAGTTCCCAGCGCCCCAGGTCCTGACCCCGGAACTTCCGACCCAGGCAGTCTCTGCTCTGGGCACTCCACGTGCAGGGACACCGCCTCCGGAGCAGACTCTGTGGGTCCTGAAGGCCATGCGGCCACTAGGAAGCAAAAGAAGAAACCCCGGAAAGTGGTGTTTCTGGCGAATGGAGGCGAGGAGGCCTCTGGAAAGCCAGCCCCAGAGAAACCTCTTGCAAGCGCTGAAGTCCAGGCAAGAACCGGTTTGAATCGGGATGGAGTGGTCCCCGGCTGCGCTCAGGTGGGAGGCCGCCTGCAGGTGTGGTCTGGCATTTGCGGAGTTCCTGATGAGGACTGTGTCTTGGGATGGGCTTTGAGGTCACTGCGGGATGGAGCTGAAGTAGGGGATGGAGTCCACGGGGTTCCTGTGCCCTTTCACAGCCGCTCCTCTGTACCCTGCTACAGGCGGAGCAGCTGGCTCGGGAGCTGGCCTGGTGCATAGAGCAGCTGGAGCTCGGCCTCAGGACCCAGAGACCCAGCCCCAAACAGAGTGAGAGACCGTTTTGCAGAGCTGGGGTTGTGTTGTGGAGGGTAACAGAACAGTTCTCTGGTCTTCAGGTGCTGCCTGATGGTGATTGGAGCTGAGGCTAGAGAAGGTTACTGGCCCTTTATCTTTATCCACAGAAGAACAAGCTACTGGAGCAATCCGGACCCTGCGCAGTGCAAGAACTCCTTTGCCCCGGAAGAGGCAGCTGATGCATTCTTTGTTTGGAGACTACCGTGCTCAGATGGAAGCAGAGCAGTGCGAGGCTCTGCGGGCCCTCAGAGCTGGTAAGGGGCTAGGAATTGGTTGATTCCGCATGGCCTAGTGTAAAGAGGTAGAGGAGCATATCCTGTAAGTGAAAGGGAGAAAACTAAAACCAAACCCAAGCCATGGTTGTTAAGTCGATTCTGACTCAGTTCCGCAGAGTTTCCAAGGACCACCCCGCAGAGTTGAATTGCTGGCCGCTTGGTTGGCAGACGAAACACTTAACCACTACCCCACCAGACTGTCCTAAAAGAAGAAACCCAGAGTAGAAGGACTGGTCAGTAGAAGGTGACAGTTCAGGGAATTCAGAAGGAGCAGAAAGAGACAAAACTGAGAAAACTAATCTCAGAACTAGGGCCTGGACCAGAGACATAAGGATCAAAGATCTTGGGGGCAGGGAAAGGGTGCCGGTCTTGCTGCAAGCCAGAAGATGAAAACTGTTGCCATGGAGTAGAGTCTGACACATCAAGACCCAAGACTGAGGAAACTTGGCCGTGCCTTGGGTTTCCATGCTGGCTGTGAAACCCGGTGACATAGATGTTAGTGTGCAGCTCTTGGAACCAGGTGACCTGTGTTCAATTCCTGGAACTTTGGTTTAATAGCTTTAATATCTTTGACCAGTTAATCTCTGTGCCTCAGTTCTGTGATCCCAAGTGGGGAGTGATGATAGCTACCTTATAACTTGGAGAAATAGATCAGTTAATACAAAGGACTTGGAATCGTGTGGGCACACAGAACGTACTGTGTGAACGTGTACTGTTGTCACTCAGCTCTGATACTCTCTTCCCCTACTTCCACAGCAGCCCACTTGGCACACATGCAACCTGTTGATGAAGCCACCCGAAAGAAGAGCCAACGAGTCTGCAGGCCTCGCCCAGGGTGTGAAGCCAGGGCCACCCTGGAGACCCCTGAGGAATTTAGGTTCAATTTCTTTTAGTGTTTGCCCTAATTTGGGTCGGTCCCCCTCACAGAGTGGTATGAGGTTTGTCTTGAGGGCAAGATGTTTCCAGGTGTGCTTTCTTGGGCAGACGTGGGTGGGTCTGTTCTGGCTGGTCAGTGAGCGTGGTGACAGAACTTGGAGCAGATGTGAGAGGCGTGTTGGGGCCTGACTGTCAGGGCTGGTGAGCTGCCACTAGGGTGTTGTCTTGCAAAATGTGCCTCCATCCAGAAGAGAGTTCACATTTAGAAAGAAAACAGACGTGTCCAACATCGTAAATGGAAGTTTCATTCAATCTTTAGAAGTAGACTAAGTAGTTGTTTATAACAAGGATTACTGAGGAAGCCACATAATGGATCCCTGGTGTTTACTTTTGAAGGAATACTCTGTCCTGCTGTTTACTGCTTTTAATCATGTCATATTGCCCTAATAAGTCTCTTATTTTTAAGTGTTTTTTTTTTTTTTTTTTAAAAAAAAGATTGACAAGTGAAAGAGTGTACTTACCTGTTTGTGTTAAGAGGACAGACAGATTGAGAGTCTGGCACTGCACTGTCCAAGTTCATACCAGTGCTTGTCCTGTTCTCTGAGTCACCTTCATTGCAGAGCAGATGTCATCCCCTGGGCTCTGGAAATCAGCTGTGGTGGGAGAGAAACTGTCTGTATTATGTAAATGCAAAGCATTGGCAGCTACAGTGAAAAATGACGAAATAAAAGGCATGTGTGATTTAGTTGATTCTTGGATGTAAAGTCATTGATTCAGTAATTCTAGCTTAACATGAAAAGAAGAAAACAAAACAAGTGTTTGGCCCTACCAGGTGGAAACTGCATCTTCTCTGTGGCACTGAGTATTCAGCATCTGCAGATCCATCTGGTTCAAGATATGGGAGTTTATTTTCATTACAGTGTAAAACTTGCTACTGTTGAGTTGATCTCTACTCAGCAGGCCCATGTGTTACAGAATGGCACTGCTCTGTAGAGCTTCCTCTGATGTAATCTTTGTGTAAGTAGTTTACAGGCCTTCTGTGTGGCCGCTGGGATGGTTCCAACCACAAACCTGTAGGCTAGCAGCCGACTGCAAACTGCTTGTACCACCCAGGATGCCAAGGCCCGTCACCCACAGAATCCCCTGTAAGCAGAGCTACACGCCTATGTGATGGCGAGCGGACGCATCTCACCCTTGGCATATTTTTGGCTATATTCTTCCTGATAATATTTTGCATCCTAATTAAACCTTCCTCAAAAGTGCCCTCTCATCTCCCGGCACAAGGATTAAGGAAGATGCCTTCTAAGAAGGGCTTTACAAACCCCTCAGCTTAATGAATCCCGACATGGCACGTCCAGCCTGGAAATGCCGAGGCCGGCCCGGCCCCACTGGCTTCCCCCCAACTGCACATCCCCCTCCACATGTGAAATACGAGATTGCAGGAAGGCCCTGGGAAGCTCCCCAGGGATGAACCCCCACACAGCCCTTAGATATAGACATCCTACTCCCTGCATCAGGAAGATGGATAGGCTCCCAAGTTTATTATAATTGGTATGACAAATGAGTAAATACTAAAGAAATATCCTTAGAACAGCTTAAGAGAGGCATAGGGTGGGGGACGGTAGGTGCTTACTGTCCCCATAGGAGGAGATAAAATAAGAACAAAGAAGGAACAAATAGAGACACCTAGATAATAACCTTTAGATGAGCCTACCCCTCTTCCTGCACCTTTTGACCTCGAGGCATAGAGCTGATTGAGCTCAAGGCATAGCTTTGTTTCCACTGTTGATTATAACCACCATATACTTGTCTCGGGCCATTACCTAGAAGGCCCAAATGATTAACATGAAAAGAGACCGCTTGTCTTGAGCCATTATCTAGAAGGCCCTAATAATTAACATGAAAAAAGACCACAAGGTATCAGCCAACAGCTTATGTGGTCAAAAAGAAATCACGTCACCTCACTGATTATATAAAAAATAAAGAGAAGCCTTAACAGGCTGCTGACCTCCAGATTCCTGGTTGTCTGAGTCTCATTTTTTTTGCCGATGCCACCCATCCCTTCGTGATCCCAGACCCTGCCGAGGCTGGCCCTCGGCACCAGGGATCTTCATAAGAATCTGTAGGACACGTTACTGCTTTTGCCACAGGTTCAGCGTGGCTCATCATAGCAGTGGGTATGAATTAACTTGCCAATGAGAAAGTAATATAACACATTGTGTTGGCCCTCCTTACAGATGTCAAAATAGTGTTCTCACCAAGTTTGACCAGACAGGTGACATTTAAATTTTTTTTTAATTGTTCCACCCTTAAATCACTCAGTGACTTTTCCATCATCTTTTGCCTCCTTCCAAGTCATGCTAGTTAAACTGGCTGCTATCTTCTGAGGTGCAAAATTTAAGGGGGCATCAAAATTCTTAGTAATTGATTCTTTATACAGTATTTTAAAATGTCAAAGTTAATGTTTATTTGTCCATGATGAACAAAACTTGGTGTAATGACAGACTGCTGATGTTGCATGACCCTGTGTTAGTCTGTGACAGGCACGACAGCCCTTTCCGTTGAACCTCAGCTCCCTCCATCAGCCTCTGACTGTTTCTGTGGTATTAATGCTCTCCATGTGTGTTTGAGAGCAGCTCCTGTTGACCTTCCTTCCTGTGTCTTCGATGAAGTTGCAGCTTCTCTAGCAGGTCTGTACTGACCATGTGTGAACATCACCTGGTGCCTTTCTCTCTAGTGATTTTACTTTGTATGTGCTGTGGGACTTTCCTGTTTACATGTTGAGGTCTGTCTGCTCTGATGAAGGTCTTTTTCCTTGATGTCCCCTTGAGAATGTGTCTCACCCATGGGAAACCTCAGCATGCCATCTGGGATCTTGGTCCAGTCCAGTTTGTTGAGTGTGTTCCCTGTGGAAATGGTACTGCCCAGACAACCTAATATCTGGGCTGTGGGCATGACATCTCAGGGCCTTCATATACAGGGCAGCAGCGCCTGTGTGCCTGGGGCATTTTTCCCTCTGGAATTGAGGTCCCAGGCCCTGTGTCATCTGTATTTCACAAGAGAACCAACTTGCTAATAGCTCCTTGGAAAGTGGCTCACAGCCCCCCCTTATGTCCCAGCCTAGTACTAGTCCCTGGGCCAGCCTAGAAGACAAGGGTGGGACAATTGACCTCTGTCTGAGCAGCCACTCCCCAGCCTCATCTGCACTACCATGTGAGGGAATAACCAGCTTTGGAGTGATGACCAGGTGTTTCCCACACGGTACCTGCCTTGTCTGTTTTCAGATGCTTGTCCCCTTACAGTATTTATAGGGCATGAACTGCAGGCCTTTCAGTTAGCAGCTGAACACTTGGCTAGCTAGTTCAACTTTTTTTTCTTCCCCCATACCATTATCTGTAGTATGGAAGGTTCCGTATTCAGGATTTTGTTGATTGTATCCACATTACCACTGACTTTAATGTCAACAGTATTGTATACTCAATTCCTGTATAAATGTGGGTCTTTTCCTTGGTTTCTGTGTTATCTGTCAACTTGTTCTTGAGTGGCTCAGTTCTCACCTGCTTCCATCCATCACTGTTTCTCATCACTTACTACTCCCGTCTGTCACTGTCATTGAAGAAGTGCTCACCTGTCTGCCAAGATGTGGAAGACAGCTAGCTGTCCAGCTGACTGGAAGGGATCCATATTTATGTGTACTCCAAAGAAACGTGGGGGATCTGACTTGACAGCACTTGGCTGGCTTAAAGAAACGTGATCCAACATAATGAGGAAATTATTCAACAATGATATTATCACTGGCAGGTAAATTTTTGCTGAAGATCTTTCAGAAATGGCTGCAGCCAGCAATGTATCGACAGGGAACTGTCAGAAATTCAAACCGGGTTTGGAAGAGGACATGAAACCAGGAATATCATTGCTGCTTTCAGGTGGATCCCAGCTGAAAGCAGAGAATACCAGAAAGATGCTTATCTGTGTCTTATTGACTGCTAAGGCATCCAAATGTGTGCATCTTAACAAATTATGGATAACACTGTGGAGTGTGGGGATTCCCGAACACTTAATTGTGCTCATGAGGAACCTGTATGTTGCTCAAGAGGCAGCCGTGTGAACAGAACAAAGGAATACCACATGGCTTAAAGTCAGAAATGGTATGTATCAGCATTGTATGCTTTCACTAGCCTATTCAATTTGTATGCTGTGCAAATAATCTGAGAAGCCGGACTCTATGAAGAATGAGGCATCAGTATTGGAGGAAGACTCATAAACAACCTGTGTCCTGCAGATGGCACAACCTAGCTTGCTTACTGGGTGAATATCAAAGACCACAGCCTTCAGCATGTACTGCATCTTAACATAAAACCAAAATACGACTGGACCAATAAGCAATATCGTGACAAGTGGAGAATACATGGAGGTTGCCAAGGATTTCATTTTACTTGGATCCACAATCAACACCCGTGGAAGCAGTAGTCAAGAAATCTGGAAGCCTGCCACCTTTGTGTAAAGTATATAAGGTCAGGGCACCACGAGGTGCTACCTGGGTCCTACTTGCTGCTGCCTAGGTGTTTGTTAAAGCTTGACGCTGCCCATTAAGTAAGTGTGCTGCCTGCTGGCTACCTGTCAAATGTTGTACCTGTCTCCAGCCTTTGCATCAATAACTCTGTGACCACATCAGCTGAGCCTCCCCATTACTGGTTTCGCCCAAGTCTTGAACCTGCATTCCTGCTGATGAGCACCTGCCTTTCAACAGAACAGCAGTACTAAAAGATGCCCTAAGGGATCTCCTGCAGTCCAGACTCACTTTTCTTTACCTCCATTATGTAATACAAATCCAAGTTCCTCTTGGTAATCCTGATCAATCACACTAGCCAATACAGCCTTTTTTGCCTGTTGATCCAGAGGCATGAGGAACCCAAAGTGAGCAGGTGGCATCCTTCATTTCTGATTCAATGGAGTCAGTGTTGTGTGTCTAGGTGGGAGAATTCTTCCTTTGGAACTGAGACCTTGTAGACCCACAGAACATTCAGTTGTAGGGATGGGGAGCAAACATTTTGTGAGTGGATCGCTAGGGGTGATATGAGTAGTTCCACTCCCGTGTCCACCTCTTGATTCCTGGACCCATGAATCTAGACTATGGGAGAAACAGCACTGTATAGTGGATGCTGGTTTAGAGTATATACAGCCTCCTGAAGAACATTGTCCCAACCCTGCATAGCTAGTGCCTTAGAAGGTCATTTCATCATTCTTTCAAGCCAGCTCTTCAGGATGATGGGGGGCTGTGGTACAACCAGTGAATTCCATGAGCATGTGCCCACTGCCACACATATGCTGTGAGGTGAGTCCCTTGACAAGAGGCAATGCTGTGTGGGATACCATGACAGTGGATGAGGCATTCTGTAAGTCCACAGGTCGTAGTTTTGGCAGAAGCGTGGCATGCCAGATAGGCAAATCCGTATCCAGAGTAAGTGTAAGTAAGGGCAAAATGCTGCCCTTTCTATGATGGAAGTGATCCAGTGTAATGAACCTTCTACCAGGTTGCTGGCTGATGACCTTGAGGAATGGTGCCTTATCGAGGACTCAATGTTGGTCTCTGTTCCTGGCAGATTGGGCACTTGACAGTGGCTGTAGCCAAGTCAGCTTTGATGAGTGGAAGCCCATGTTGTTGAGCCCATCGCGCATAACCTCCATCCCTGACACAAAGCCAGCAGTGACAGGAGTGGCTAGGGAAAAACAGGTTTCCATGGAATGTGTCACACTATGAACTGGATTGGTAAAATCCGCCTCTACTGAGGTCAACTTTTGGTGAGCATTCATGTGGGATACAAGCATATTCATTTCTTTGGCCCACTGATAGAGATCTGTCCATGTATGTCTTCCCCATGCCTTCTTGTCACCAATTTACCAACCATGTTCCTTCCAGGTCCCTGATTACCCAGCCAAACCACTGACCTCGGGCTATGAATCTGCGTACAGTCACACAGCTGACCATTTCTCCTTCTAACCAAAGTGTATGACCAGGTGCACTGCTCCAAGTTCTACTCTTTGGAAGGATCTCTGTTTCACCATTGTCCTTCAGGGAGGTCCCAGAAAGGGGCTGTAGTGCTGCCACAGCCCACTTTCAACTGGTGTGTGAGTATTGTGTAGAACCATTTGAAACCAGGGACAAATTTTTTCTTCCTTGTCCAGCTGATCATAAGGAACTCTTCTCATGAGACCATATGTGCAGACTGAGGGCAGACAATGTGACAGGAGCGGACTATGGGCATTTGGGCCGCTTCCCCATGCAACAGACTTGTGTCTTCAGGTCCTGCTGAGGCCCAGTTTCATACATGCCACTTCCATTTAATGGTGGAGGGCTGCTCTGCACATCTGACTTCATGACTCTGTGGGTCAGACAACACCCAGTTGTTGATGGGCGCCTCAGACCACATGATGACTTGGTCCCATGATTAAAGGTTCAGTCTCTACTAAGGCCCAGTAACAAGCCAAGAAGCTGTTTCTCAAAAGGAGAGCAGTTATTTGCAGAGGATGCCAGGGCTTTGCTCCCAAATCCTAAGAATCAGTACTGTGATTCACCAATAGGTGCCTCCCAGAAACTCTAAACAGCATCTCTGCCTGTGACTGCCACTTCAAGCACCACTGGCTCATATGCCACAAGTGGCAGAGTGGCTTTTTAGTAGCCTGAGCCTGTTACAGAGCCTTCTCTTGTTCTGTGCCCCACTCTAAACTAGCAGCTTTGGAATCAGTCACTTGGCAAACAGGCCAGATTAGCACCCTCAAATGATGGGTCCGTTGCCTTGAAAACCCAAGGAGGAGGTGCCCACCATGTGTCGTGCCTCCACTTTAGTTGTGGGAGGACCAGGTGTAGTAGCGTGTCCTTCCCTTTAGGAGTATTTTGACATGCTGCACACCCCAGGACCACTAGAAATTTTATTGAGATGGAAAGTGCTTAAGTTTTGTCAGATTTATTTCCCATCTTCTAGAATGCAGATATTTTACCACTAGGTCCAGAATCATTTGACACTTCTTTCTTACTACGTTCAATCAGTGTAATGTCATCAGTATAAAGGACCAGCATGATGTCTTGTGAAAATGAGAGTCAATCAAGGTCCTGGCAGGTTAAATTATGACATAGAGCTGGTTAGGGTCAGGGTCAGGGGTTAGGGCCAGGGTTTTGGGTGTGGGGTTAGGGCCAGGGTTTTGGGTGTAGGGTCAGGGTCAGGGCTAGGGCTAGAGTTTGGGCTTTGGCTAGGGCTGGGGCTCTGGCTGGGGCTCGGGCTAGGGTTAGGGCTTGGGCTACTCTTAGGGCTCAGGCTCAGGCTTGAGTTAGGGCTGGGGCTGGGGCTCCAGCTAGAGTTAGGTCTTGGATTAAGGCTCTGCCTCGGCCTCGGGTTAGGGTTATGGCTAGGGTTAGGGAGTCTTTTGATTTCTTGACTGCTACTTCCATGGGTGTTGTTTGCAGATCCAAGTGAAATGAAATCCTTGACACTTTAATCTTTTCTTCATTTATCATGTTGTTGGTAAATGGTCCCATGGTGAGGATCTTTCTTTATGTTGAGGTATAATCCATACTCAAGATTTTGGTCTTTGATCTTCATTAGTTAGTCTTCAAGCCCTCTTCACTTTCAGGTAGCAGGGTTATGCCATTTGTGTATCAGAGCTTGTTAGTCTTTCTCAAATCCTGATACCCATTCTTCTTCATACAGTCTAACTTCTCTGCCACATAGTTGTCAGTTTGTCATACTGCGAGGGGTTGCGTGTTGATGTGATGCTGTCAGCTATGCCACTAGCATTCAAACACCAGCAGGGTCACTCCTGGTGGACGGGTTTCAGCTGAGCTCCCAGAATGAGACTAGGAAGAAGGGCCCTGACGTCTACTTTTGAAAATAATTACCCGGTGAAAGCATTTTGGCTAGCCTCAGATCACCTAATTCCTTTCTCTCAGGCAGTGGTGAAGCTAGAGAGGTGCGCAGGGGACTTCTCATCATGTAGGACCTTTGCAAGGCCAGTTAGGTGGTGAGGATGGAGGGCTGGAGCTCATGGGAACCAGTTACATCCTCATTTTTAGAGTTCAGCAGAAGGTGAAGCCAAATGGGACCTAGGACTGCTGGGGCACCCCTACGCCCCCACAACTCACACAAGAATCCACATGACAGTAACTTGCCCCTGCATCTAGTGATATAAGAGCACCTTAAAAGCACCTTGCCCTTTTATAGTTGCTAAGTTGGATAAGAAGCAGGAAAAGCAGGGGAGACCACCCATGGAGCCCCAGGATTGGCTCAGGCCTTTATTGCTTTGTAGTGCTTTCCTTGTATTTCCTTCAGGACTGTGGTGTATTCTGTAGGGCAGTGAATGAACTTCTGAATGCCACATCCACTGTCACTGAGAGTCCCAGTACCCAGGATCTGTCCTACCTTGTGTACATCACCACAATGTCCTAGGAGCACTCACCACACTGTCCCACAGACTCTTGAGCACAAGAAAAGATTAAGTACATAATTTCTGAATGGAAGCCACACATCAATTCAAATGGTTCTCTATAAAATAAATTTACTTCAGTACACTTAGTTAAAAAAGTTTGCATTACTTAAGAAGTCACACCCACCAAAGGAGGTGATCATACATACTTTAGTTGATGGGATGGCTAGCCTTGTGTGTCAGCTTGGCTGGGCCATGATTCTTGGTGGTTTCACAGTTAGGTAATGATGCCATTTGACAGTTATATAATGCTGTGATAGTCCTCCAAGGTGTGATCTGAAGTGATCAGCCAATCAAACGTAAGGGGAGTTTCTTCAAGAGGATGGGCTGCATCCTCTACATACATGATGTTCTGGCAAAGCTTGTTTTCTTGTTCTAGGTCCTGCATCTGGCTCGTCATCATCTGACCTTCATTTCTTGGGACTTGACCCAGCAGGCTTCCCAGCAGCCTACCAAACTGCCTGCTGATTTGGGGTGCCTCAGCTACGTGAGTCAGGAGAAGCTCCCAGCTGGACTCCTGACCACAGGTTGGGACTTGCTAGCCTCTACAACTGTGGAGCTGCATCCTTGAGAGAAATATCCATCCACTGCTCCCTCCATTCTCTCTCCCTCCTACCCCTCCTCCCTCAACTCTCTCTCTCCCTCTCCACTCCTTCTCCCTCTGTTGTTTGTCTCTCTCTCCACCCCTCCTCCCTCTCCTGCTCTATCCCCTCCTCCTTCAGTTCTCTCTCCCTCTCCACCTCCTCCATTATACACACATTTTACTGATTTTGCCTAAGGCAGTCAAGTTAGGCCAGGGTGGCTTTTAAATTGCTTAAAATGGCAGCAGAGGCTTGTAGAATCTTCAGCTCTTCTGTCTGCAGAGTTTCTACGAAAGTCAGCTGTTTATCAAAGCCACTTTTTCATCCTTCATTTGAGAAACCTGAAAGTTATTTTAAAATTAGTGTTTTAATCTCAGAAATGTTTTCATACAAGTGAGCTGATTTCTCTTAATTCAAACATTTATTAAATAAAAATGTAAATGAGAAATCACACCTGAAAATCTATTACTAAAAATTCATACAATAATTTTTACTGATTAAAAGACATAGGTGCAATTTCTGCAGTCAAAAATAGAGATTACATCAGCATTTGGGGGTAGAGTCAAGGTGGTGGACTAGACACACGATTCCTTGATTCCCTCTGAAAACTAAGGCCTGGGTTGATAATTGAATGGAGCTTTCTGGACACCCAGTGAGCCCTAGGACATGGTATAACGCTGTCAGTTTGGACTATATACCACTAAGCATGAAACTTCCTCTCTCGTGTTGAGCTCTGCGTATGCTGAATGGCCAGCTCACGTGGTCCAAAGGTACTGGCATTTTCAACATTTTTTTCTTTTTGTTGGCCGGTAGTTGGGAGATGGGCACAAGTAGGCAGCTATGTGGAGCCGAAGTTCTGAAGTGAGAGACAGTGTGTGGAATAACCATATTTTGAGAGCCCAGCAGTGGACTGGGGCACCACAGCCCCTCCATCCTCCATTTTCTGAGCTCTGCCATAGATTCAGCTCTTTCATGGAGCGAGACTGGGATGCTATCTTGTTTGGCTGGGAGGTGGAGTTACCCAACTGGAGGCCTCAGCAGGGTCTATTTCCCAGGCTCAGAGGCAGTTCCAGTCTGGGGAGCACTTTTCCAGCAGAAAAACTGTGTTTTCACAGTATTGCCTCATGGGTAGACCCCGGTGGGTGATGACACCAGTGCGCCAGCCTCTGCCTACTTTGAAATACATCATAGCTTCTGGGGATGGCTGAAGAGGGTCTCTGCTGTCACCTTGGAGGAGGGACCTGCCACATCTAATGGCCTGGCTGATTCTGGAAGCAGTCAGGTAGCTTTTAGCTCTTTAAAATGCCTGGAGAAATAACTACTGTGAAGCCTGTCTGCATCTCTTCTAGCCTTTACTGACCCACATCATAGGGTTGGTTGATGGCCCCCCAGTGGCTCCATAAGTAGGGTGATGTCTTTGCCAGCCAGGAGGCAGAGCCTGCCACCCCAGAGAGTCCACTGGGGCCAGTCACTAGAGTACAAAGAGGTAGCTAGTGACCAACTCCTTTCTCAGAACTACACCTCAGCTCCTGTTGAGGCAACACCAGAGAAACTAAACAGCCTTTGGATGTCTCATAGCAACAAACCATCACGAGGCATTTAAAAAAACATATGACCATGGTTCCAGAAAACTCCCAAAACAAAGAATCAAAAAACTTCCCAGATAAAGAAGCCTTTCTGAAATTATCGGAGATTGAATACAAAAGAAGTATATAGAGAGCCCTCCTAGGAAGTAATGAAAATGCAGCAGAATAAAATGAAGAATTAAGCAAGCTATTCGAACTGATGGAAGATCAACATTCTGAAATCTGACAGATCAACAACAAAATACAGAATTAGACAATGCAATTCAAAGCCAAAAGAATAGAATTGACAAATTGGAAATTAGATAAAGTGACCTTGAAGATAGAGCTACTGATGCTAGCATTTATGAAGGGGAATCAGAGAAAAGAAATAAGAAAAATGAAGAAGTGTTAAGAAACATGTGGGATTCTATCAAGAGGAATAGTCTGCTATTAAGTGGAGTTCCTGAACAAGGAGAGATAGCTGAAAACACAGAGAATATTGTTGAGTTGCTGACAGAAAACGTCCCTGAAATTATGAAAGAAGAGAACATAGATACTCAAGACATGTATCGAGTGCCACAAAAAATAGACTCCAAAAGAAGGACACCAAGACATATTATAATCAAGCTTAATAAAATGAAACATAAGCTGAAACTCTGAAAGGCAGCGAGATTCAAAGCAAAGCTAACATTCAGAGGGAAGCCCTGTAGGTTTTCATCTGACTTTTCAGCAGAAATGATGTTGGCACAGAGGCAGTGGGATGACAGATTCAAAGCCTTGAAGGAGACAAACTTCCAACCAAGAATTATATATCCCGCAAAACTCTCTTTCAAATATGAATATGAAATTAAGACATTTGCGAATACGCAGAAGCTTAGAACCAAGCCAAGCCTTAGAGACTTTGTAAAAACCAAACCCAAACTACAAGAAATACTGAAGTAGCTCTTTGCTTAGTAAAACAAAAACATTAAGTGTATATGTGAGGCGGCAATGCAGGATGCAACATACAGAAAGCTACTCAGTTAGGGAAGGCACAAAATTCAGTCCTAGTTACAACAGTAAAAGAAGGGAACTGGTGATCACATCGTGAAAACTAAGATACCATGACATTAAAAAGAGGGATGTACTACAGTAGTTATAGTCCTTTCAGACTGAGATGAAGTTAATAAGATCTGGAGAAGTTAAAATTGGGTTTAAACTCAAAATATTCAGGGGCATCATAAGAGTAGCTGCAAATCACATTAACAGTGCAGCAGATGAAAACAAGAATTGTAATACGGGAGTCTCAACAGTCACAAAACCAGGACTGAAAAAGATGAAAAGTCAACCCATAAAGATTACATGAACACTCATTTATTTTAGACACTACATAACAGTCTTATAAAGTGTACTATGCCTACCTAACATGTACAAAACAAGTTAACTTCTTAAGACAGTTCTTTAAGAAAAGGATGTAATATTCTAGAAACACAGCTTTCAAAGCAAAGCATTGTACTCCTTATAAAATAATAGTGTATCATTTGGATTATGTCCAAACTTGACTTCTCATTTGTATCTGAAATTATTTCACCAAGAAGGACTTTTTTCCAGCATGTACGAGAACCAAAATATATAATAAGAGAATGTTGTCAGGCTTTTGAAAAATAAATAATGCTTTTACATCTCAGCACAGCTCACACTGTTTTTAAAGCTCGTTCTATAGACGGATTTCCTAAAACTTCCACGTTCCATGCAGCAGACAAGCTGGAGAAGACAGAAGTGTATGTGGGGGCTATGTCCACTTAGAGAATGAAAAGCAAAGGGATCAGGTCCTCTTCGCAGGTGGACCGAATTTTGTTATCATTGTCATCCTATGCCTGGTCCCTGAGGAAGTGCAGTCACACTATGAGCCATGGACATAAAGCACAAGACAGAGCAGGATGCCAAGTCTACAGCAGAAAGGCTAGCTGACTGAGGAGTGAGGGCAGCACCCCAGGGGCAGTCATTCCTAAAAAATGGCCAACTGGACAAAATTCAGTTTACAATATAAAATGTTTTACATTTGAAAGGATGACTCTACAGTCAAATCTTTGTGTGCAGGTCATTCCAATTTGATACCACAAAACTTGGCAGAAAATGAAGTTTAAGGGCATTGCTGCAGTGAGGGGCTATCAAGCTGATTCTGACCCTGAGTGACCCATGTGAGAGAGCAGAACTTTCCCAAAGGCAGCCAGATCTAAACCTCAACCTTTTGGTTAGTAGGCAAGCACTTAACCACTGCACCACCATGGGCAGGATAGGGCCAGTTTACTGAAGGCAGAAGAGTTTAGGTATGTGAGGGTAGGGAAGAAGCAGCCACAGCCAAGTCTGCACACTAGAAAAAAAGTCCAAATCGGGAAAAGGACGAACAGATTCTGGATACGGGGAATGCAGAAGCAGAGTCTCCCCGAGGAGACACAGCATAAAATAACTGCGGCAGCACTGAGAAGAACTGAGCAGTCAGGTAGAACTTCAGAATAGCTGAGAAGAGACAACAGGGACTGAAGTCTGAGGAGTCTTCAGCTTTACAGAGGTGGTTGAAGCTTCAGGAATACATGAGCTCTCAGGAAAGAAAGAAGGAAATTGTTATGTACCATGTGCTGTGCTTTTACCTATACCTATGATATACTTTGATTTCCACAATACCTTGAAAGAAAGCAGTATTATCCCCACATGAGACACAGAGAAACTGAGAACCAGGACAGAAAGAGAACTCTCAGAGACAAAGCTAGTGATGGGCACTGCTTTCAAACACACAGAAGACAGAGTCCCAACCTCATGATTTTTCTGCCACACCAGTCTTGACAGTCAGAAAAAACTCAGAGAAGAGGCATAAGGATGATCTCTGGGAAACATCCAGTGGTTTTATTTTAGGTTGAAGTGCCTAAAAACAACCTGTGTTGTGTTCCACAGAGACTTTAAAGAAGCTTGCATACAGGGATACACACAAGACAAAGCAAGATACAAGATGAATGAACAGAGGAAATAAGATACCAGAAGACAGACAAGAGGAAAGTGATGATGGCACCCAGCAAACAGACTGATGAAATTTCTCAAGCCTCATGGTCCTCAACATTTGGAGAGACCACAAATCGGCCTCTGAGTTGTCCAGCAAGTGATAAAAAGAAGGAAACATAGTTACAGAATCCAGTATCTGTAAGATAAAAATGCATCACCTGCTGCAAATAAAAACAACCGCTCCTGATGTTGGGACCTGGAAGAAATTTCTCTCCTCGGGTCCCTACAGAAAAGCAGTAGGCGATGTCACAAACTATGATAGTGGATACCATTGAGAATGCACTTCCAGGCACTGTGCTGAGTACGATCTTGAAGCATGGTCTCTCCTTGCCACCTGCGATGGTCCCCTCATTTTCAGGAAGTCATCCCTAGATGTTGTTTCTCACCTGAGCTTTCGCTGCTACTAGGCAGCAACAAGGAGGCAGCTGACTCAGGGGAAGGAACTCTGTGCAATGGGACAGGGCACATACAGTATATGTGTGTGCTGGCCTGGCTGAACCACGGCTGACAAACACAGACAGCCTTACGGGAACACTGAGGAGCCTGAACAGGACCAGAATACACATCAGGGGTCCCTGTGTCTACCTCCCATGGAAAACCCAGACCTCTCCTTCAGCAGGGGCTCTGGACCTGGCCAGTGCAGAATCATATTGGGCTCATGGCAGGAGTTCTGCTGGCTCCCAGGAAAACCAACCCATTCTAGCATGAGACTTGCCTCTGAAAGGTGCCAACATCCAGTTCACTGGGGGAAATACCTGATTAAAAACTACAGCATTTCCAGAACCACATATTGTGAGTATGATTCTAAAACCAGAACCCTGGAAATGGTTAACATGCAGACAAAAACACAAGTAATGTAAAGAAGAAGCGACTTGACATATTCTGACATTCTGTTTTCGTCTCAGATTGGCACTTGAGTCTCAGCCCAAACCACCCAAAACTATGTCTGCAGCCTATGACTAATGCATGCGGAACTTAAAATTCTCCAGCTTTCCAGACATAACAACTTGAGAGCCCTGAGTAACCTCCAAGACGGCCTATCCCATCCAAATGTCAAATCTCTAAAATAGAAATACAAATTACTAATCAATACTTTATTTCAGTATTTTGTGACAACATCAATGGCTAAAAAGCTACGTATTGTTTTAGCGGGGCCACTAAACACATACAGTCTATGGCCTTGATCAAAAACGAAAAAGACAAAAAATAAGTCTACAAGCAATAATAGAGTCTTGATAAAAGAAAATTCCCCTGTGTTTAATTTGTCTTTTTAAAAAAAGAGTAAACAGCTCTTCTCCAAGGGAAGAGGCCCAAGATAAACGAAGTATTACTGAATAATAACCAAGTAGGAGGCCTCACACTCTCTGATGTCAGCACCTGTTACTCCACCACAGGGGTTACAACAGCCTGGTGGGACAGTAATAGCTACACAGACCAGTAGAAGAGAACTGAGAATCCAGGCATAAATTTATCCACCTGTGAGCACACGATATTTGATGAAGGCACAAAGTTCATTAAATGGGGAAGAGACAGTCTCTTTAGCAAATGGTGTTGACATATGTGCAAAAAAGGAAAGAGAACCCTCACCTGATACAATATACTAAAACTCACTCAAAATGCATCAAAGATCTAAATATGATAAAGATCATGGAATAAAAAATATGGACCTCATTTAAAAGAAATTTGAAAACTTGCCATCAGGTCAATTCTGACTCCTGTCAACTCTATATTACAGTGCAAAACTGCCCCATAGAGTTTCCAAAGAGCACGTGGTGGGTTTGAACTGCTGACTTCTTTGTTATCAAGCCAGCATTCATAAAAAAAGAAAACAAAAAAGAAAACTCGTTGCCGTCTAGTCGACCCTGACTCACAGCAACCCTATGATGGAAGAGAATGGCCCACAGGATTTCAAAACTGTGAATCTTCATGAAAGCAGCAGCCACACCTGTCTCCTGTGGGGCAGCTTGTGGGTCCCAACTGCCAATCTCTCAGTCAGCACTAAGCATTTCAACCACTGAGCAACCAAAGCTCTTTCTTGGGCTCCTCACAAACCAAACCAAGCCTGCTGGCATTGACTCAGTTCCAACTCACAATGACTCCAAGGGAGTGAGGGAACTGCCTCACAGGGTTTCCAAGGAGTGCCTGGTGGGTGCATTTGTAGCCCAGCTCTTAGCCACCGTGCCACTGGAGCACCTCCATGGTTCCTGGCAGGTACTTTATAAAAGTATTTGTTTATTTATTGTGATTGTGTGAAAGTGTACAATCCAGTTTAAATTTGCATGCCCATCTATGTACCTCTTCTTCCACTCTCCTTGCCTGGTGACAGCACACTCTTCCTTTCTGTTCTATACGTGTCATATCTTCTTCACAATCTCCTGTCCCCTCTTCTCCACCCTTTCCCACCCCTCTAGTAAGAGGCCAAGAGGACAACATCCTGTAGATGCGTAGAACCATAAAGTGCACACACACAATATGGTCACTCAGTGTTGCCACGTCCAATGCATTCCTGTCCAAAGAGTTGACCTCAGTAACGATTTATCCACAGGGGCAGCATCAGGACTAGGGGCCATGCTCCCAGGGGAGCCCAGAGGCCCCTGGACCATCAACTGTGGTCTTTTAGTGGAGTTCTCAGGGTGCACGCCCTTTTATTCTCATGTTGCCACTGAGACTCAACTCTGTGAGCCCCATCATGTCTATCACTGGTGGTGGCTGGGCACCATCTGGATCATGCTTTGTTGGTGAGATTTTGAAGTCTACATTGTGTGTGAAAACTTCCATTGTTGATCCTGTTTTATCTTGGATGAGCATTATCATTTTAGATTTTATATGGAAGGTCTTTTATCCAATTTGAGTTGGTTTATTTATTTATTTATATATATATATTTTATTATGACTGAGTGAAAATGTACATTCCCATATGTTTGAGTCAGCTAGGGCTGCTCTAACAGTAATACCACAGAGTGGACGGCTTTAACAAAGGAAGGTTTATTCCAAGTCCAAAATACAAAAACTCTTATATATCTGTGAAACCCAAAAGGTAAGTTATCTGCTTTTAAAGATCTAATGGCAGAACAGGCACAAATTAGACATTCCATTACAAGTGGGAGAAATTGCAGGGAAAGAAGGCATTAACAGGTAACAGGCAAGTCAGCAGAACTCATTACAATGCCCTCAAAGCATTGGAAATGCTCGTACATTTTCTGAGACATTCTACACGATGACCCTGCCCTCCAGACTCTGGGTATTGGCCACACTCTCTGGATTTTGAGTGGAGACCTCCAGCCCCGTGCTACAACTCTGCCTTCAAGGCCCTCTTGGACAGTAACTCCGTCCCACTGGCTTTAGGAGCACCCTAAGCCCAACTGAGTGGCAATTCCACCCTTACGAACACAGGACACCATGGTTCCACCCTTTCAAACCCCTGAAGTCATGGCCATGCCTTTTGAGACTGAGGCAGCTCAGCTTCTCACGCTGTTTGTCTCTTCATCTTCAGCTTCCTGTGGCCACATGGCCCAGGCCTCAGGCCTACATCTGCCCTGCCAGGCAAGTGTTCCAAAGCTCTGTAGCTCCACTGATTTAAGTGCCCGGAGGCACCCCACTCTTGCTGAAAAGTGTCCTGCCCAAAGACACTCAGCTGTCTTGCTCTGTGGGTCAGCAAGGCCAGCTCCACCAATTCAAGTACCCAGAGGCACCCCGTTCCACAAGGAAAACTGTGTGCAGGCTCTCAGCCCTGTCACTCCATGGGTCGGCTCCAGTGCTGCCTCTGGTTCTGCTACTGCCACCAGTCCTCTGTTGTTTCTCACCATCTGCACCTTCTTTGTTCCTTCTGAATCTTCTATCCATTCACAGTTTCACAATGGCTTCCATATTTTAGGTATTTGCTAGAGAAGCACTCCACTCCTGGTACCAAATTCTGTTTTAGTCAGCAAGGGCTGCTCTAACAGAAATACCACAGAGTGGATGGCTTTAACAGAGTCCGGTAGGCTGCAAGTCCGTATTCAGGGTGTCTGCTCCAGGGGAAGGCTCTCCCCCTTGTCAGCTGTGGAGGAAAGTCTGATATTGCATCAGTCTTTGTCCAGGGAGCATCTTGGCTCAGGAACCTCAGGTCTGAAGAACGCACTCTTCTCCCGGTGCAGATTTCTTGATGGTACGAGGTTCCCAATCTCTGCCTGCTTCTCCGTCCATTTATCTCTCGTAGGATGAAAGGATTAAGGGTGAAGCAAGCCATACTCCAGGGGAACTCCCTTTGCAGTGGAGCAGGGAGGTAATCCTATGAAGGGATTTGCAGCCCGACCCTAATCCTTTAACACACAGTTTAGGAAAACCACAAAATGGAGGACAGTCACAAGATATTGGGAATCATGGCCCAGTCACATGGCTACCATATTTTTGAGGGGACAGAATTCAATCCATGACACCATATAAATTTACATGCCCACCTATATGCAGCTTCCACTACTCTCCCTGCCCGGTGACAGCACACTATTCCTCTCTGCTCCATATATGTCTCATCCTCCCAACAGTCTCCTTTCTCCTCCTCTCTACCCACTTTCCTTCCTCCAGCCAGAGGTCAGTAAGATGATATCCTATAGATGCATAGAACCATGAAGTGCGTCCATATATGGTCACTCTGCATTGCTAACTCCAATCCATTCCTGTCCAAAGAGTGGACCTTTGTTATAATTTATAAGTAAGGGCAGCATCGGGGCTAGGGGCCATGCTACCAGGGGAACCCCAAAGCCGCCGGACCATCAGTTGAGGTCTTTTAGTGGAGATCTCAGGGTGAACCACTTTTTATTCTTGTGTTGCCAGTGAGACTCGACTCAGTGAGCTCCATCGTGGCTATCACTCGTGGTGGCTGGGCACCATCCAGTTCTTCTGGTCCCAGGTCTATGTAGGCACCCACTCATAAGGGTCTCTCTATCTTCTGGATTGTTTTTACCCCATGTCATTTTGGTTGTCGGTGATCATCTGTTCCTGCTGAGTTGGGACCATTTGCTGTGCCCTCGGATGGCGGCTTGGCAGCTCTTAAGACCCCACACGCCACTCACCAGTGTGGGGTGCAGAGAGCCCTCTTAGCAAAACACTAGTTGTGCCACTTGGCCTCGATTTCACTTAAGAGCATGGTCTCCTGCCCCTGCCCCAGTTACTCTGTCCTTGCAATATTGGTTTAAGATGGAAGGGCTATTCAAGTTATGCTGAAGTCCACTTAATATTGTTCTTGTTTCTAATGTGTGCTATCACCGATTTCACCTGTGAGTTGGGTTTTTTATAAGGTGTGAGATATGGGTCCCATTTCCACTTATTGCAGATGGATCTCCAGCTTGACCAGCACCATCTGTTGAGATCTTTAGGGCTTTTGTTGAATATCAGCTGTTCCTAGGAGGATGGTGGCCTCGCTGGAGTCTCCACTCTTTCTTTTTGTACCGGTACCAGGTGTTTTCACCACGGTGGCAGTGTAATAGGCTCTAAAGTTGGGTAGTGAGAGGTCACAAGTCAATATAGTCACCCACCCATGTGGGTCTCTCTGTCTTCTGGGTTCTGTTTCCCCCATGTCATTTTGGTCCTTGGTGATCATGTGTTCATGCTGAGTTGGGACCATTAGATGTACCTCAAATGGCAGCTTGCTAGCTTTTAAGACCCGTGATGCCACTCATCAATGTGGGGTGCAGAAGACTCTCTTAGCAATACTCCAGTTATGCCAGTTGGCCTTAATGTCCCCTGAGAGCATGGTGCACAGACCTCAACCCCAGCTACACTGTCCTTGCAATATTGGGTTATGATTGGAAGACTATTCATGTTATGTTGAAGTCCAGTTAAATTGATCATCTTTCTAATGTGTGCTGTCCTGCTTTCACCCAACCAAATTTCTATCAACTATCTAATCTATAGCTAGCCCTATCCCTGCATCCCTCCCCTCCCTTGCAGCCATCAAAGAGTCTTTTCTTCTGTACATGAGTCTGTTTTTAAGTTCTTATCATAGGGGTCTCATACAGTATTTGTCCTTGTGCCATTGACTACTTTCACTCAACATAATGTCTTCCAAATGAAACCAAGCTATAAGATGCTCCCTAAAATCATCACTGTTCCTTATCATTGTGAAGTGTTCCATTGAGTATATATAAGATAGTTTATCCATTCCTTTGTTGTTGGGCATCTGGGTGGGGTTCATCTTTTTGCTATTGTGGACTGTGCTGCAACAAAAATTTGTGTGCATGTATCTGTTGGTGTGAATGCCCTTGATTCTGTAAGATATATTGCAAGCAGTAGACTTACTGCATCAAATGGTAGATCTATTTCCAGCTTTTTATGGAAGCGTCAGATTGCTTTCCAAAGAGGTTGTACCATTTTGCAATCCCACCAGCAGTGGAGGAATTTCTCCACAGCCTGTCCAGCATTTGTTGTTTTGTGTTTCTTGGATCATGACCAACAGTGTTGGAGTGAGATGATATGTCATTGTAGTTTTGGTTTGTATTTCATTAATAGCTAATGATCGTGAGCATTTCCACATGTGTTTTTTGGCTGCCTGGATATCCTCCTTAGAGAAGTGTCTGTCCATCTCTTTTGCCCATCACTTACTTGGATTATTTATCCTTTTTTTAATTGATATTTTGTAGTGTTTTATAGATTATGGAGATCAGACATCAGTCTGATGTATAGTTGCCAAATATTTTTTACCATTCTGTAAGTGGTCTTTTAATTCTTTTGATTAAGTCTTTGGATGAGCAAAAGTGTGATTCTTAGTAGTTCCCATTTATCTATTTTCTCTTCTGTTGATCATGCTTTGTTTGTCAGATTTTGAAGTCTATCTGTGTTGTGTATTAAAACTTCCATTGGTGATCCTATCTTTTCTTGGATGAGCTTTGTCATTTTAGATTTGATATTTAGGTCTTTTATCCAGTTTGAGTTGATGTTTCTGTAAGGTGTGAGATATGAGCCATGTTTCAATTTTTGGCAGATGGATGTCCAATTTTGCCAGCACCATTTGTTAAAGAGACTGTTCTTTACTCAGTTTAAAATCTTGGGGCCTTTGTCAAATGTAGGAGGATGGTGTCATCTCTGGGGTCTCAACTCTGTACCATTGGTCTGTATGTCTCTTTTTGTACCAATACCAGGCTGTTTTGACTACTGTGGCGGTGTAATAGGTTCTAAAGTCGGGTAGTGAGAGACCTCCCAGTGTGTTCTTCTTCTTCAGTAGTGCTTTACTTATCCGGAGCTTCTTCCTTTTCCAAACAAAGCTGGTAGTTTGTTTCTCCATCTCACTAAAAAAAGTCACTGGAATTTGTATTGGGATTGAGTTATATAAGTAGATTGCTCTGGGTAAAATAGACATTTTCAGAATGTTAAGTCTTCCTGTCCGTGAGCAGGGTAGGTTTCTTCATTTACGTAAGTCTGTCTTAGTTTCCTGTAGTAAGGTCTGGTAGTTCTCTTTGTAAAGGTCTGTTATTTCTCAAATTAGGGTTAGTCCTAAGTATTTTATCTTCTTGGGGGCTATAGTAAATGCAATTGATTTGGTGATTTCTTCTTTAATAATCTCTTTGTTGGTATAAAGGAATCCTACTGATTTACTTATGTTTGTCTTGTATCCTGAGACTTTGCTGAACTCTTCTATCAGTTTGAGTATTTTACTTATGGATTCTTCAGGATTCTGTCTGTGTACAATCATATCATCTGCATATAGGGAGATTTTTACTTCTTCTCTGCCAATGTGCCAAGCCAGCCAAGTGCCCTCTATTTCTTGGTCTTGTCTAATTGCTCTGGCTAGAACTTCTAGTACAATGTTGAATAAGAGAGGTGAAAGTAGACATCCTTGTCTAGTTCCTTTTCTTGGGGGAAATTCTTTTAGTCTCTCTCCATTCAGGATGATGTAGGCAGTTGGCTTTGTATAAGTAGCTCTTATTGCACTGAGGAATTTGCTGTCTATTCCTATTTTGCTGAGAACTTTTGGCATGTATTTGTGTTGAACTTTATCAAATGGCTTTTCTGCACCAACTGACAAAGTCAGGTGATTCTTGTCTTTTGTGTTGTTTATGTGGTTGATCAGGTTAATTGTTCTTCTGATGGTGAACCAACCTTGCATCCCTGGTGTGAATCCAACTTGGTGATGATGGATTATTGTTTGGTATGTTGTATTCTATTGGCAAGTATTTTCTTGAAGATGTTTCTATCTAGGTTCATGAGTCACATTGGTCTGTAGTTCTCCATTTTGGTTGGGTCTTTCACTTGTTTTGGTATCAGGGTTATTCCGGCTTCATAGAATGAATTTGGAAATATTTCATCCCTTTCTATGCTGTGGAACGGTCTCAGCAGTATTGGAGTTAACTCTTCTCTAAAAGCTTAGTAGAATTCTGTGGTGAAGCCATCTGGGCCAGGCCTTTTTTTGGTTGGTAGTTTTTTTGATGACTTTTTCAATGTCTTCCTCTGTGATGGGTTTATTAAGTTGTTCTGCTTCACCTTGTGATAATTTTGGTAGGTGATACGAATCTAGGAATTTGTCCATTTCCTCTAGGTTTTCAAGTTTGTTAGCGTACAGTCTTTCATAGTATTCTGTTATGATATTTGTGATTTCTGTTGGATCTGTTGTGACATTTCCCATCTCATTTCTTATTTGGATTATGTGTTTCCTTTCCTGTTTTTCCTTAGTAAGTGTAGCCAATGGTTTGTCAATTTTGTTGATCTTTTCAAAAAACCAGCTTTTGGTCTTATCAATTTTTCAGTTGTGCTTCCGTTCTCTAATTCATTTAGTTCTGCTTTGATCTTTATGATCTGTTTTCTTCTGGTGCCTGACGGGTTCCTCTGTTGTTCTCTTTCTACTTGTTCAAGCTGTAGGGTTAGCTCTTTGGTTTGGGTTCTTTCTTCCTTCTGGATGTGTGCATTTATAGAGATAAACTGACCCCTGAGCACTGGTTTAGCTGTACCCCATAGATTCTGGTAGGGAGTGTTTTCATTGTCACTTGACTCCATAAATTTCTTTGTGTTATCTTTGATTTCTTCTGTAACTCATGGCTTTTTGAGCAAGATGCTGTTCAGTTTCCATGATTTCCAACTTCTATCTATGTTTTTTCAGCTATTGATGTTGACTTTTCTGGATTTATGGTCTGAGAAGATGCTTTGCAATAATTCAGTGGTATGAATTTTAATGAGATTTGCTTTATGTCCTCACACATGATCTGTCCTGGAAATTGTTCCATGTGCACTGGAGAAGAAGTTGTAGTTATCTGCTGGTGGATAGAAAGTTCTGTGTATGTCACTGAGGTCTAGTTGGTTAGTTTGGCAACAAAATCTTCTGTGTCTTTGTTGAGCTTTTTCCTAAGAGATTTGTCCAATACAGAGAGCGGAGTGTTGAAGTCTCCCACTATCATTGTGGAGTGATCTATCTCACTTCTGAATGTAGTCAGTGTTTGTTCAATGTATTTAGATGCTCCACTATTGGGTGTCTAAATATTGAATATTGTTAACTCCTGCTTGTGTATTGAACCTTTCTGTAATAAATGGTGTCCATCCTTGTCCACGATGGTGGATTTTACGTTAAAGTCTATTTTATTCGAGATTAGTATTGCCACACCTGCTCTTCTTTGTATCTTGTTAGTTTGGTATGTATTCTTCCATCCTTTAATTTTCAGTTTGTTCCTATCTTTAAGCCTAAGATGAGTTTATTGTTAGCAACATATAGCCAGGTCATGTCTTTTGATCCAAGATGTCACTTGTCTCTGTACTGGAGCATTCAGTCCACTTATATTCAGTGTAATTACTGATAAGTAATTAGTTTAGTGTGACCCAATTAGTTGTGTGACCCAAGCCATGGTATTTTCAGTTGCATTATGTGAGAAAGCTGGACCATGGACAAAGAAGACAGAAGAAGAATTGATGCCTCTGACTTGTGGTGCTGGAGAAGAAGGTTGAATGTACAATGGACTCCCAAAAGAACAAACAGATCTGTTCTGGAAGAAGTACAACCAAAGTGCTTCTTGGAAGCAAAGATGACAAGACTGCATCTTGCATACTTTGGACATGTTGTCAGGAAAGATCAGTCCTTGGGGAAAGACATTGTACCTGGTAGAATGGAGGGTCAGCGAAAAAGAGGAAGATCCTCGACAAGATGGATTGACACAGTGGCTGCAACAATGGGCTTAAGCATAAAAACAATTGTGGACGTGGTGCAAGACCAGGCAGTGTTTCGTTCTGTTGTTCGTAGGGTTGCTATGAGTCGCAACTGACTCGACGGCACCTAATAACAGCACTAACATGTGCTTAGTGCTGTCATTGTGATGTATTTATTTTTGTATTGATGTTTTCTCTGTTGCTCTTAATACTCTGTTCTGGGACCTTCTTTATGGGTTGATTTTTGACCCTTTTCAGTGTTGGTTTTGTATTTGTTGAGACTTCTGCATTATGTTTCTTGATTTGATATGTTGCATCTTTGTTGTACTTTGTGGCTACCCTTGTAATCCCCCTTAATAATCTATGTTTAAACCCAATTTTAACTTCTACATATTTTGTTAACTTTCCCTCCATCTGGAAGGACTAGAACTACTGTAGTACATCCTTCTTTTTAATGTGATGATATCATAGTTTTCGTGATATGATCACTGGATCACTTCTTTTAATATTATAGCTTTGATTGAGTTTTGTGCTTTACCTAACTGGATAGGTTTCTGGATGCTGTGTCCTGTATTGCCTCCTAAAATATAGAGTTAATGGTTTTGTTCTTCTAAGCCAAGAGCTTCTTTCAGTATTTCTTGTAGCTTTGGTTTGATTTTTGCAAAGTCTTTGAGCTCCTGTTAATCTGCTAATGTCTTAATTTCATTTTCATATTTGAAAGAGAGTTTTGCAGGATACATAATTCTTGGTTGGAAGTTTTTCTCCTTCAAGGTTTTGAATCTGTCATCCCATTGCCTCCGTGTCAGCATTGTTTCTGCTGAGAAGTCAGATGAAAGCCTATGGGGTTTCCCTCTGAATGTTAGCTTTGCTTTGAGTGTTCATGCCTTTAGGAGTTTCTGCTTATGTTTCATTTTGTTAAGCTTGATTATAATATGTCTTGGTATCTTTCTTTTGGGATCTGTGTTGAGTGGTGTCTGATATGCATTTTGGTTGTCTATATTCTCTTCCTCCATAATTTCAGGAAAGTCTTCTGTGAACAGCTCAACAACAATACTCTATGTTTTCAGGTGTCCTTCCCTATTCAGGAACTCCGATTAATTGTAGATTGTTCCTCTTGATAGAGTCCCACGTGTTTCTTAATCCTTCATTTTTCTTGTTTCTTTTCTCTGATTTCTCCTTGTAGATGCTGGAGTCAGTAGCTCTGTCTTCCAAGTCAGAGAGCCTATCTTTCATTTGTTCCATTCTGTTTTCTTGGCTTTGGGTTGAATTTTCTATTTCTTTGATTTTGTTATTGATCTGTTGGATTTCAGAATATTGGTGTTCCATCAGTTCAAACAGCTTGCTTAATTTGTCATTTTGCTCTGCTGCATTTTGCATAAGGTCTAGGAGGATTTCTATATAATCTTTTTGTACTCAACCTCCAGTAGTTTCAGAAAGCCTTCTTCATCTGGGAAGTTATTTGGTTCTTTCTTTTGGGGGTTTTCTGGAGCCATGGGAGAGTTTTTCTTTGTTTCCAGCCAAGATTTGTTGCTTTTGGGGCATCTAGAGGTTATTTAGTTTCTTCAGCATTACCTTAACATAATCTAAAGCACTGTCTGACAAGCAGGGTGATCACCAGTCACCTCTATGTACCCCAGTGACTGGGCTTAGTGGAATCTCTGGGGTAGCAGGCTCCACTTTCTGATTGGCAAAGACATAGCCCTACTTATGGAGTCACTGGGGGACTGTCAGCTGACTCTATGATGTGGGTCAGTAAAGGCTGGAAGAGATGCCATCAGGATGCACAGCAGTTATTTATCTAGGTAGTCTTATTTTGAAAGGTAAAAGCTATCCAACAGCTTCCAAAAACAGTCAGGCTGTCAGGTGTGCAAGCCCCTCTTTCCAGCTGGCAAAGTAATTACCTCTATATCCAACTTCAGATGCTGTAAACTAGTTCAAAGTACAGAAAGGATACTGCTCTGCTGTCTTCCGCTTCCAGGCCCCACCTGTAAGGCCACACTGTGCTAATCAGGCCTTTCCACTGGGAAGGCAATTCCCAGACTGGCACTGCCTCCCAGCCTGGGAATTAGCCCCTACTGAGGCCTCCATTTGGGTAATTCTGCATCCCAGTCGAAGAAGATGGCATCCTGTACAAGCTGTCCCACTCCTGTGAAATAGCTGAATCAGTAGTAGAGGTTCATAAAGAGAGGGTGGAGGGGCCAAGATGCACAGAGTCCAGAGCTGGGCTCTCAAAATGTGGCTATTCCACCTGCTGATCCTGTCAGCTGTGTGGCTGAGTTTTGCCGCCAGTGAAGCCCAAGCCCTGCCTGCTGGCTAAGACAGAGAAAAAAAGTTAAAACTGCTGTTACCTTCAGTCGGTGAGAACTGGCATTCAACAAGGGCAGGGTCAGCAGAAAAAGAGTTTCCCGTTCAGTGGCCTGTAGTCCAAATTGACAGCCCTATACCATGTCCTAGGGCTCACTGGGTGTCCGGAAGTCTCCATTTAATTATCAACCCAGGCCTTAATTTTCAGAGGGAATTAAGGAGGCGTGTGTCCACCTGCCATCTTGACTCTGCTCTTCTCTATATTGTTTTTGAATATTATCACCTAATGTTTTTTGATCTGTTGTTCTCTAATCCTGCTATATTTGTGATAGTGAGCCCTAGGGGTACAACAATTAAACCCTGGGCTGGCAACTCAAATGCTGGTAGTTGGAACCTCCCCAGTAGCTCCATAGAAAAAGACCTAAAAATCAGCTCCCATGGATTACAGCCTAGAACATCTTCTGAGGCAATTCCAGGCTGTCACACAAGGTGGCTGTGAGTTGGAATCAACTCCACAGCACCCACCCACAACAATCCTGCTGTATCTTCAGTGACAGTGACAAAGACAAGGTACCAAAGCTTCCATTTCTTTTCATCTATTAATACCTAACTCAGTAGCTTCCTTTCTCTTCCATTCTGTCTTCTAATTGAATTTTACAAAGCTTTCCTCTTTTCTTACTCTCAATATCAGTCAACCTAAGCTTTGTAGCTTTTCCTTCAACACTGAAATGACAGTCAGCATGAGTAAGGCTGGGCTCGCCTAGAAAATAAGTGACATCCTTGGGTGGTGTCAATGGTTAGTGGCTTGGTTGTCAGCCACAAAGCTGGAAGGTCCACTGTGCCCCAAGATGCCTTGGTGGCTGGCCTGGAGACCAGCTTCTAAAACAGCACCCACTGGAACCCTACAGAACACATTCTACTCTGGCAGATCTGGAGCTGCCATGAGCTGGAGGTGACTACATGCTAAAACAGGTGGTCACTAGGGAATTGATTCTGAGTCACAGCAAACAGTGTATATGCTTTAACTGTTTTTATTAAAATAATCACATCTACGCGTGGGGATAAAATTTTATCAAACGCAGTTGATTCCCACCTCTGGAGACATACACACAAGCACGAAGTTTCTGGGTGGAGACAAAGCCATACTCCAGTAGCAGACGGTGGTTGTCGTGGGAGCCGTAGCAGATGAGGACCTCTTCAGGTTTCTGGCAACTTGAAACTGTGATAATTTTATAACAGCAAGTCTCCTCATGAAATGCTGCTTTTACCTAAGAAGGACAGTTTTTAGATCTTTTATATGTGTACAAAGAAAAGGCTGGCGGACATATTAACTGAAGCCAGAGGCACCTTTGAACTCTTCCTCAAGGAATGTGACTCGAAGGCACTTGGCTTGGCTTGGCTCAAGGGATGTAACTGTAACCCTAATATCTTGCAACATGCTTTTATGTTTTCAAAATGTGTAATTGAGAGCTTCATTAACTAATGCCATAATGGTACTCTAAATAATCTGTAAGTGTTTTATACTGCACCAGATACTCTGGCCTCTGCACTGGCCTCTTTCCAAAGGAGTGCAGAGCCTTCTCAGCTCCTGTGACCTTGTTCTCCTGAGAAACGGCCTTCAGCCTGGGAAACAGAAGTTAGGAAGGCTGCTTGGCGTTTTGTGTATCCATAACTTGCTTTCTTGCTCCTTGTCTCAGTCAGAGTGAATTTGGCAGACTAGTTTCACTAGCTGAGAAATTTTCTTATAAGTTTTGTCTTTGCCTGATACAAACAGAGTTTCTTGTGACTATTCTGTGATGCATACAGTTATCTGTGGGCTACATGCTTAAAAACATGAAGCATTTCTTGTTGAAATAATATATAAACTCTGATATAAACACAGTCTTTTGAGACTCCATGGAGAACTGTCGAGTCTCCCGTGCTATCGTACCTCCTAGTAAATCTTCCTCTTTCTAACTTGAAGTATGTCTTACTGGCTTGACTGCTCCAGGACACAGACCCAAATCCAGTAACGTAACCACATATAAAGAAATGAACAAAAAAAGGCCCCGCCTGTACTTTGAACAGCATGATCATGACTGATAGAATCATGTGAATTTGGGGGTCATGTCATTAATTATGGTGGCATAGTGATTAAGTGCTCCACTGCTAAGCACAAGGTTAGCATGACAAATCCAAGAGCTGCTCCGTGGGACAGAGATGGGCCAGTCTGCTTCCAGAAAGATCACTGCCTGGAAAACCTGTCGGGCAGTTCTATTCTGTCACAGTTAGCACTCAACTACTAGGCATCAGATGGAGAAAAGCACCATAAGACTGAACTGCTCCCTGCATTAAGTATGGTCCAAGCATGGAGACCTTCTTACAAAGCACCAAACCCAGTACAGATGAAAATGAGTAAAAGACTGACACCCAGGCTCTCTGGAGAGACGACTGTACCACCTTCATAACAGATTAGGAGTTTCAGGCCTCCAAGGGGAGATTCATGGTTTTCAGGAGTCCTCTACCCTACAAATATTCACCCATTTGGCAAACGTTTACTGAGCACCTACTGTGTTCCCAGTTCTTGCTAATCACCTAAAGATTTCTTCCTTTTTTTTCCATTTTATTTTGCAAATCATCCTTATTTTTCTCTCTGCAAAATCCGTATAAAGAAGCTGGGACAACACATTTGGTAAGATTTCTCAGACTGTTGCTCAATTTTGTAACAGCAAGGGCACACAGGGTACCCATGAAAAAAAGGGCCCATGTCATCATAGTATTTACCATCACCTGGACAAGGGTGTATCTAGCAGATGAATGTCCCGACCATCCTAAGGCCAGTCCAGCGGATGAGTGTCCTGATCATCCTAAGTCCAGTCTAGCAGATGAGTGCCCTGGTCACCCTAAGGCCAGTCCAGCATGGTTTACAAATGTAGCATATTTATCAGCTGTTTCATCTGGGGTGTTTCACCTGGCCTTTACTGAAGGAGGACATATGCAGACTTCACAGCAGCTCGTATATCCACCAGGTGAGCTGTCCCCTCAGGGACAGCCTGCCATGCACCTGGATTACGTACAGTCATTTGTGCTGAGCACCAAAACTGCCACCAGGAATCAAAGCCCCCAAATGCATACACTTTAGAGCACAGTGGAGAAAGAAGCAAGTCCACCTGAGTCGTGCTTTGACATTGATGCCCCCAGTGTGAAGGGGATGGGACCGGAAAGCAAGCTGGGTTTTAGCCACGGTTCTGGAAGGAGAAAGAAAGACTCTGCTCTGGAAAGGGGGGAGGGGGGCTGGGAAATGCAGGCCAGTGGGTATGGCATGGGGTTTTAGAGAAGAGCAGAGGAGTAGGGAGAAAGAGACAGGATGCCAGCAAGAAAGGAGGGTCAGGAAGAAGAAGCATGTCTACAACTGTCCCCAGCTGGCCATGCCTGACACCAGAACCCAGCCGGCCATGCTTGGCTTGGCGACTTCACATGTCTGAGTCCTTCCACTTCAAACACCATGTCCCTGCTGACAGATTTCTCACCTGGATGCCAGAACTGTGATTCAGCAGGTCCAGTTACAGGGTGAGTGCACATGTGTCCAGCAATGCAGAGAAGCATCTGAGTGGCCTGTGGCTCATGCGCACAGCTCTGGTGTTAACAGTGCACCAGGTCCACAGGAGGGTGCTGGAAGTTAAGATCTTTTTAGCTGCCTCTGAGAAGAGAGGCTTCTGGGAGGAAAAGTCTCTGGAGGATGTAAAAAACTTCCGAACATGGGTCCTCTGCTCTCGGGCTTTGGCTCTTGGAGGCCCTGGAAGAAGATTCACCACTTCGGGTTCCAAAAAGACAGGGCAGGTTTAGGTCTTGGGCAGAGTCTCCAGGTACAGCTTTCAGGGAAATTGATCTCTAGTAGGCTTCTCTGAAACTAGAAAGGTCCACGAAGCCAGCAGAGGAGATGGAGGTGGCTCCCACCTGGTGAAATGAAGCAGGTTGAAAGGAATTACTGCTACTCCAAGTATGAAAAGAACTAAACGTATGGATATCCTAGTGGTTTGTTTTACAGCCATAGGGACTGTGCTCTAAGAGTCAATCACTGGCAGTTCGCTTAAAGAACACAACAGTTTCCTCCCTACTCAGCCCGCCGGTCTCTGAAGCACACTCCACTGCAAGTGTTCTGAGATGAGATGAGAGAAGAACCAAACGATGAGATCAAACTCTGGGTCTGCTTACAGGAGATATCTCTTTGCAAAAATCTGTTTCCTCTCACCTCAGTTTTCCAGTTTCAACACTGGCTGCAAGTCCACTTGTGACACAAAAACTGATGGAAAGAACCCAGACCTATGCCATATAATAGAGGACCCACTAGCTAAACCAAATCAAAAAGCAAACTGAAATGCTAATCCAACCCTAACTCTGAACTCAAGCCAAACCATAAACTCAAACCTTAAACACTAACCCTAACCTGTAAACACTAACACCAACCCCGACCCCTAATCTTAATCCCAACTCCAAAGCCCTGAGGCCTAACGCAAACCCCTAATCCAACCACAACCCCTAAACCCTAACCGTAAGCCTAATGCAATCCTAACCTAGAGTCCTAACCCTAACCCTAGCCCATACCCCCTAACTTTAGCCCTAAACCCTACCTGCCCCCACCTTGTCTGTTAGTCACTGGTTCTGTGGGGTCTTGCATGTTGCTGTGGTGCTTGAAGTTATGCAACTGGTATTCAGAACACTAATGACCGAAGACCAGATGAGTTGTGGAATGACATCAAAGACATCACCCATGAAGAAAGTGCGAGGTCATCAAAAAGACCAAAAAGAAAGCGAAGACCAAGTTGGATGTTAAAAGAGACTCTGTAACTTGCTTTTGAATATCAAGCAGTTAAATCAAAAGGAAGGAATGACAAAGTAAAAGAGCTGAAGATTTCAAAGGGCAGCTCGAGAAGACAACATAAAGTATGATAACGACATGTGCAAAAAGCTGGAAATAGAAAACCAGAAGGGAAGAGCATATTCTACATTTGTCAAGTTGAAAGACTGAAGAAAAAATTCAAGTCTCATGTTGCAACAGGGAGGATTACTACAGGGAAGATATTAAATGACTCAGAAAGCATCAAAAGCAGATGGAAGGAATACACTGAGTCATTATACCAGAAGGCTGTGGTCTTAGGGTTTGGGTTCAGGTTTGGGTGAAGGGTTAGAGATGAAGGTGAGAGTTTGGGTGAGGGTGTGGTTTTGGACCACAGCCTTCACACAGAAAGGGAGTATAATTTACCCTATGTTGTAGCTGAAGAAACTGAAGCTCAGCAACTTGGTAATTTGGTCAAGATCTCTGTTTTAGTCAGCTAGGGCTGCTCTAACAGAAATACCACAGAGTGGATAGCTTTAACAAAGGAAGGTTTCTTCTTACACAGTTCGGTAGGCTACAAGCCCAAATTCAGAACGTCCACTCCAGGGGAAGGCTTCCCTCTTGTCAGCTCTGGAGGAAAGTCCATCAGTCTTTGTCTTGGGAGCATCTTGGCACAGGAATCTCAGGTCTGAAGGATGCACTCTTCTGGTGCCTCTTGCTTGATGGTGTGAGGTTCCCAACTCTCTGCTTGCTTCTCTTTCTTTTTATTTCTTGTAGAATGATAGGATTAAGTCCAGGGAAACTCCCTTTACAGTGGAGCAGGGAGGCGATCCTATGAAGGGATTTACAGCCCCACCCTAATCCTTTAAAACACAGCACAGGAAAATCACAAAATGGAGGACAATCACAAAATATTGGGAATCATGGCCCCAGCCAAATGGCTACACATATTTTTGAGGGGACACAATTCAATCCATGACAATTTGGGTGAGGGTGAGAGTTCGAGTGAGTGTGAGGGTGTGATCTTCAACCACAGCCTTCACACAGAGCCAAGCCTGAGGGAGTATAATTAACCCTATGTTGCAGCTGAAGAAACTGAAGCTCAATAACTTGGTAATTTGGTCAAGATCTCCAAGGTGATTATGGCCACGATTTGAAGGTGGATATTGTAACTCCATAGTCTTGTACCAATCACTGTGTTATCTGGCCTTGGGACTAACCGTAAAACAGTTTATAATTGGACTTGTGTACTGAAGCATCCCTTACACACCCAAAAGTGTAGAAATAGTCAGTGTACAGGTTGATGAACTATCCAAATGGAACACAATTGGTGACCAATACTCACAGATATATTACATTACCAACCCTGCCAGAGCACCTGGAGAGCATGACCTGGGCCAGAGTCAGGGTCAGAATCATGAAATTACCAGGTAGAGAAGTGTGTAGAATTTACAGTATGCAGTAATATTTCTTTTGTTTCCTTCTGTGAAGCAGATGAAATGGAATGTGAGCTGGATTACATGTATTTTTCACAAATTAGCAATAATTGTCACAGATAGATTACCAGTTTTTATGTAATTTATCGTTGTGGGAAACTATTTTATCCAAGTGGGAACAATTAATGAAGCTCTCCAAGGAAAAATTCTGAAAATAAATAAAACTGCACACTCATTAGAAGGCCAGTCTCCTTCCTGGAGTCCTAGTGGAACAGTGCTTAAGAGCTTGGCTGCTAACCAGAAATTCTGAGTCATCCAACTGCTCCTTGGTAACCCTGTGTGGCATACGGGCTGTCTCCAGCATCCTGTGTATCTCCCTGTGTGGCAGCTCCACTCTGTCCTATAGGGTTGCTATCATTGAGAATCAACTTGATGGCAAAGGGTTTATCCCTTTCTTACAGCAAATGACCTAAAGTATTTTGAATTGGTTGGGTAAACATAATGCTTTGACTTTAACAAAATGTGAATTTACTTTCATGGTTGGAAAAGAAGCAGGAAAGTAATGATAGCATCTGAATGGCTAGATGAAAGTAACAGTTATTATAGGAAAGAGGCATACAATGTGGCAAAAAAAGGATCTTGGAGACATCCCGCATGCATTCAGCAAACTGGCTGCTAAAGACCTCTTTAGAGTGTCAAAGAGCAAATCTGTCACCTTGAGGACAAACGTGTGCCTGACCCAAGCCATGGTGTCTTCAATGGCATCATATGCATGCTAAAGCTGGACAATGAACAAGGAAGACAGAAGACAAAGTAACACCTTGGTATTGTGGTGTTGGCGAAGAACATTGAATGCACTGTGGATTGGCAGAAGAATGAACAAATCTGTTTTGGAAAAAGTACAACGAGAATGTTCCTTAGAAGCAAGGATGGTGAGACATTGACTCACACACTTTGGACATGTTATCAGGACCCTGAGGAAGGACATCATGCTTGGTAAAGTAGAGGGTCAGCAAACAAAAAGAAGACCCTCAATACGATGGACTGACACAGTGGCGCCTGCAATGGGCTCAAGCACAAAAATGACTGTGAGGGTGGTACAAGACAGCAGTGTTTCCTTCTGTTGTACGTAGGGTCACTATGAGCTGGAACTGACTCGATGACACCTGACAATAACAGCCAGTTAGCCAGGCAGCTGTCCTCCACATTTCGGCTGTTCCTTCAGCACCGTACCTTCTTGATTATATATTACCTCTTGACATGCTTGAAGGTTTTGACCACTTCTTTTGGTTCAGTGACTATGTGTTTCCCTCATCTTCTTTTGATGATCCCTCTATCGTTTAATATTTCCCCCTTAGAATCCTGCAATACTGCAACTCAAGGCTTGAATTTTTTGTCAGGTTCTTTCAGCTTCAGAAATGCTGAGAATATTCTTCCCTTTTGGTTTCTCCAGGTCTTTGGACATTTTAATACTTTACTGTGTCATCTTGAGCCTCCCTCTGAAATCTGTTCTGCTCTTTTACTTCATAGTTTCTTCTTTTTGCTTTAGCTGCACCAAGTTGAAGAGCAGGTTTCAGAGTGTCTTCTGACATTTATTTGGTCTTCTCCCCCAAACCACCCTTTAATGATCTTTTACTTTCTTTGTGTATATTATCCCTGATGTCATCCCACAACTTGTCTGGTCTTGGGTCATTAGTGTTCCATTCATCACGTCTGTTTTTGAGATGGTCTCTAAATTCAGGTTGCACTTTGGTCTCCTGGACTTATTCTAGTCTTCTTCAGCTTTGACTTGAACTTGCATATGAGTAATGGATGGTTTGTTCCAGAATCAGCTCCTGGTCTCGTTCTGACTGATGGTGTTGAGCTCCTCCATCTGGTGAGGTCCATGTGTATAGCCACTGTTTCTGTGGTTGAAAAAAATGCATTTTCAATGAATTCTTGGTCTTGCAAAATTCTGTCATGTGATCTCAGGCATTGTGTCTATCACTAAGACCATATTTTCCAACTACTGATCCTTCTTTGTTTCCAGCCTTCACAATCAATCAATGAATCTTGATTGAATGTTTGATCAATTTCAAACTAGAAGTTGACAAAAATCTTCAATGTTTTCACCTTTGGCTTTAGTGTTTGGCAGGTAAATTTGAATAATAGTTGTATGAACTGATCTTTCTTGTAAGCATGACAATATTCACCTGTTACTGACAGCATGTACATCAGTAGAGATCTTGAAATGCTCTTTTTTGATGACGATTGCTCTGCCGTTCCTCTTCAGTGGCTGTCCAATTCAAAATGGCCTATATCAGTCCATTCCAGCTCACTAATGGCGAGGATACTGACATTTATGTGTTCCACTTCATTTTTGATGACTTCCAGTTTTCCTGGATTCATACTTTGTAGTTTCCACATTCTGATTACTAATGGATGTTTGCTGCTGTCTTTTCCTTTTGGCACCATACAGCAACATGTTTATATGTATTCACTGTAATAAGGAATGTGAAAGACAGCAAAGGAAGAGGCTTAGTAATGTTCAGTATCTTAGGGAAGAACTCATGATGCTGTAACAAAGATACCCAACTATTGGGTTGTTTGGTATAATAGCAGTTAGCTTTTATTTTATCAATCACAGCAGCGATAGAGGATGATTCAGAAGTTAACTTGTCTCTTACCCATGATATCATGCAGTGAACAAACCCCTCTAACTATCTTTCTCTGCCAGTTTTTGTGAAGTCACCATCCTGAAACTGGACCGTAGACCAAGTGATTCTCTCCTTTCAGAATGAGGTTCCATTCTCTGAATAGATTGACTGGAGAGAGGGATATCCCAAAGCTTCAGCATGACTGGGTTTAAAGAGAAGCAGAGATCCAGCTTGGCTGCTACCACAACAGTATTTACACCCTTCTGTCTTTGGTTGCTAACCAAAAGATCGGAAGTTCAAATCCACCAGGCACTCATTGTAAACTCTATGGGGCAGTTCTGCTCTGCCCTATAGGGTCACTATGAGTCGGCATCGACTTGACGGCCTTGGGTTTGATTTGGGTTTTTAGTCTTTGGCTGCTCAGAACATTACAGGATCAATACTAGCAGAGACATGACTGGTTGGACATCTCCCAAGCTGCACCTTGCAGACCCTTCCCAGGTAAGTGAAGCAACTCCCAGCAGACAAGGATGGGGACAGCCCAGGACAGAGACAAGACTTTGAACTGGTAGTGCCAATGGAACTTGCCTGTTTTCCTCCAGGACTTGTGTCAGGAAACTGTTCCACAGAACATCAGCCTCGCTCCAGGCAAGGCAAAGAATCAGAGTGCTGGTGTGGGCCTGTGAAGTGATGCCTTCCTGCTGGAGCTGCTCAGAAGCCCAAGTGTTACCCGCATTCGGGGATCACCCTCCTGTGTTCCTTCCTTTTTCCCTTCAAGCCTGTCACTGAGAAACAGAACACCCCCCGCCTACCCTACTCTCACCTCAGCTGGACTAAATGCCTAGGCCCACCCACTGCCACACCTGCAACTGTTACCTAATCCCTCAGGTGACCAGGTGGCCCACCCAGGGGCAGGATGCTGAGGACCCTGTGGCAGCTATATGTTCTCTGCCAGTGTCTCCACAGGAGGGGAGTGGCATAGCAGATGTTTCAGACCTGGTTTCACTGAGGTACTCCATTTCTCTGTTCCCTGTGGACAGATATCTCTGAGCTGAGGCATGAGGCTGGCAGGGGGCACACTCACTCTCAGGGGAGCCCTCTTGCTGCTTGGGCTCTGGGAGCTCCTGGCTCCTGTGAAATGTTCTAAGGGCCGTCCCTCATGGCGCTACATCTCGTCTGAGGTTGTGATTCCCAGAAAGCAAACATCTCACGGCAGAGGTATGCAGGTGCCAGGCTGGCTGTCCTACAGCCTGCACTTTGGGGGCCAGAGACATATCATCCACATGCAACGCAAGAAAATATTTTTGCCAAGACATCTGCCTGTGGTGACCCAGGACGACCAAGGAGCCTCGCAGACAGACTACCCCTACATCCCTCAAGACTGCCACTACCTCGGCTTCCTGGAGGCGATTCCTCAATCCATGGTCACCATTGCCACCTGCTACGGGGGCCTTGAAGGTATTATGAAGTTGGATGACTTTGCTTATGAAATCAAACCTCTGAAGGATTCCCATATATTTGAGCATGTTGTTTCTGAGATAGTGGCAGACATCAATGCCACAGGCCCTACATATAGACTAGGATACAAGAGCCCCTCATTGCCTAAAGCTACCATCAGTGCAGCTTCAAGGATCTCTAGTAAGGTGTATGCATCTCACCCTGCTATCATGCAAAGCCTTATTACAGCTTCTACGTCAATATATCGTTTGACTCATAATGTAACAACTACTACCAAATCTATGATAGATTTAGGTGGCTTAGTTGACACAATGTATCACACTCTTGATATAAGGTATACTGTTGTTGGTGTGGTGGTAAACACCAACTCCGATCATGGCAATGTAGCAGATTTTGGAGCAGGAGGTAATTACCGCCGTTATTACGCAACAGAAGTGTTTCCTAAAACTCGTACACATACAGCCGTCCTATTAAATTTAGACTTACCAAATGATTTGGACTTTGAAGCAACGTCAAAGAGCTCATGCACAGAAGAACAGATAGTCATCATTGGCCAGTTGGGAAGACATCATATATTGGTAGCTGTGGTTGTTTCCTTTCAAACTGGGAGAACTCTGGGCATAGAATTTGATGGGTCCAATTGTTATTGTCAGAGAAGGACAACCTGCATCATGTATAGATACCCTGTGATAACCGATGTGTTCAGTAACTGTTCCATTGTACACCTGCAGCATTCACTCGGAAATGAAGGGCACTGCATCTACCAGCCTTTAGGGAGTTATCTCAATGAACATCTCAGGTACCGCTGTGGAAACACTATAGTGGAGGGGCATGAGGAATGTGACTGCGGCTCCTTGAAGCAGTGCTTTAGCAGTGAGTGCTGTAAAACCGATTGCACCCTGAGCCCCGGCAGTTCTTGTCACGAAGGATCGTGCTGTACCAACTGCTCCTACTCCCCCATGGGGACACTCTGCAGACCCATCCAGAATATATGTGACCTTCCGGAGTACTGCCCTGGCCATGTCTCCAAATGTCCTGACAATTTTTACCTGCAAGATGGAACCCCATGCACTGAAGAGGGGTACTGCTATGAGGGCAACTGCACTGACCGCTCTATGCACTGCAAGGAAATCTTCGGTGAAGACGCTGTAAACGCTGATGATGCTTGCTACAGCATCAATTCAAAAGGCTCCCGATTTGGGCACTGCAGGAGAGAAATACAAGAACACACTTTTCAGCGTTGTGAGGACGCAGATGTTTTGTGTGGAAGACTGCAGTGTAGAAATGTCAGTCATCTTCCCACATTGCAGGACCATGTTTCGTTCCACCAGTCTTGGATCTCAGGGCTTTTGTGTTTTGGATTGGATGAACATCGTTCAACAGAAACAACTGATGTTGGTCATGTGAGGATTGGTACCCTCTGTGGTCCTGGAAAATTCTGTACTACTGGTGGTTACTGTAATGGTACTTTGGCTGCACTGAACTATGACTGTGTCCCTGAGAAGTGCAGTTATAGAGGAATGTGCAACAACAGAGGAAATTGTCATTGCCATGTAGGTTGGGGGCCTCCACTGTGTCTAAGCCCAGGTCCTGGTGGAAGTGTGGACAGTGGTCCTCCTCCAAGAAGATTCAGGAAAGTATCATACAGTGAGGATTATATCACATTTTTGAGAATTGCTTTCCTTCGTCTTTATTTGTTAATAGGTGCACTCCTCTTGGCAGTAGCCACAAATGTAAAAGCTGTCCAGACAACTGAAGTTAAAAAACAGGAGTATGACGCAGAATAAAAGAAGTCAGCCTCCTGAACTGTGTAAAACAAAAATAGGTACTACCAAGAAGGAACAACTGTGAGAAAAGAAAAGAGATGGCAAAGCTGAACTAAAACTGTGTAAAAGTCTGCAGAAAATATAGCTGCACACCTTGGGTGGAGCCAGGAGGCATGGGTCCTTTTGACAGTTGGTGACTCACTTCTGAAATAAATAAAGCTTAAATGTGGGTGTGCTCTACACACTTCCATAAACCATTAGAAGACTCAGTGTTGGCACAGAGTTGGTGGAAGGTGGCCAGTCTCCTTCAGGGGCACATTTCTGACACATCTCCAGTGTTTTATGTGCCAGGGGTTTCCTTATTCTGTCGTTAATCTGCTCTTCGGTAAAGCAAGGTGGGCTCAGGGAAACCAAGGGCCACTGAAAATCCACTCTGCTGTGTGCTTGGTGCACGTGGGGGCTTTGGGGTGAGAGGACAGTGAGTTCAAATCTCCACCTGGCCCTGGTGAGCAAACCTGGAGCACAGGTTGCACCAGTGAGAACCTGGGATCAGAGGGACAAAAGCAGAATCCAATGAAATCCAATGAGAATGCTTTATTCCTCTCTACTTTTTGCCTTTCTTTACCTTGTGATGAACTGAGAAGCAGGCTGAGTAAGTCATTATAAGTGACAGAACCCAGTTTCTTTTTTTTGTTTTTGAAGGACAAGGCTTTAGGGGTGGAAAAGCAGATGTGCTAGTTTTCTGGGGCTTTCTTATTTAGAATGTACTTTCTGGCATCTTATTTGTTTTACCATGTGCTTTTAGTCATTTTATTTCACTTTTACATGTTACCTCATCTCATGTTTTGTTTAACATGATTTTTATTTGTATCCTTTTATGTTACATTATCATATTTTTATATATTATTTCATTTATGAGAAAACAGGAAAAAAACCATCAATAATGATTGATGATTGGATGTGAAAGATGGATACAAAGAAGAAGGATCCATAGTTGGAAAACACAGCCTTGAAGCTAGAAATGATGCTGGCGATCACAGCAATAGAATTTTGCAAGACCAATGACTTCTTCATTGCAAGTACCTGTTTTCACCAATGTTGGCACTAGTGGTTGGTGCATAAAGTTGAATAACAGTCGTATAACTGCCTTTCCTTGTAGGTCTATGGATATTATCCTATCGCTAACAGTTTTGTACTTCAGGGTAGACCTGGAAATGTTCTTCCTGACTATGAACGCGATGACATTCCACTTCAATTAGTTGTTCCCAGCCAAGTAGACCATATAATTATAGAATGCAAATGGCTAATATCAGTCGATTTCAGCTCACTAGTGTTTAGAACATCAATGTATATGAGTTCCATTTTGTTTTTGAGGATTTCCATTTTTCCTAGATTCATGCTTTGTATATTTTACTTTCCTATTATTATTGGCTATTTGCAGCTGTTTTCTGTCATTTGAAGTCATGACACGCCAGCAGAGGAAGGTGCTGAAAGCTTGTCTCCACATCACTCAGGTCAACTCTACTTCGAGGAGGCACCTCTTCACCAGTTTCAGTCTGAGTTCCTTTCTGTCTGAGGGGCTCGTCTTCCAACACTATCAGAAAATGTTTGTCTGCTGCTTGTAAGGTTTTCACTGGCTAATTCGTTTCAGAGGTAGATTGGAAGGTCCTTCTACTTAGTCTGTCCTAGTTTGGAAAACCAGCTGAAACCTGACTGTCATGGGTAACTCTCTTGATATCTGAATACCAGTTGCATAGTGTCTGAGACCTGGTGGTACAGTGGTTAAGTGACATCATGGATTGACTTGTGTGACCCCAAAATATGTGTAGCCATGTGGCTGGGCCAGGACTCCCAGTATTTTGTGACTGTCCTCCATTTTGTGGTTTTCCTATGGCAGATGTTAAAGGATTAGGGTGGAGCTGTGAATCCCTTTATGAGATCACCTCCCTGCTCCACTGTAAAGGGAGTTTCCCTGAAATATTGTTTGCCCCACCCTTAATCCTTTCATCCTGCAAGAGATAAAAGGAAAGCAAGCAGAGATTTGGGAACTCACACCATGAAGCAAGCAGCCCTGGGAGAAGAGCGTGTCCTTCAGACCCGAGGTTTCTGCGCCAAGATACTCCCTGCACAAAGACTGATGCCATACTGGACTTTCCTCCAGAGCCGACAAGGGGGAAAGCCTTTTCCTGGAGCAGCCACCCTGAATATGGACTTGCAGCCTACCAGACTGCATAGGAACAAACCTTCCTTTGTTAAAGCCATCTACTCTGTGATATTTCTGTTAGAGCAGCCCTAGCTGACTGAAACGAGTGATAAGGCTGCTAAACAAAAGACCAGCAGTTGCAATCCACCAACAGCTCCTTGAAACCCTGTGGGGCAGTCCTACTCTGTCCTCTAGTGTCTAGGGGCACTGTGATTTGGAACGGACTTCATGGAAACTGAGTTTTGTTTGTTTTTGTTTTTAGTATAGCTTCCCGCATCACAGTGTCATGAAAGCCCCACAGTATGACAAGCTGACAGATGCATGGGGATGGTAGAGTAGAGGGTTGGCAAAAAAGAGGAAGATCTCCAACAAGATGGTTTGACACAGTGGTGGCAGCCATGGGCTCAGCCATAACCACGACTGTGAGGGTGGTGCAAGCTGGAACTGACTTGACAGCACCTAATGCAACAACAACAAGCCCCAGTGGCACAACCGTTAAGAGGTCAGGCTGCTTACCAAAAAGCTCAGCCATTAAAATCCACTAGTTGCTCACTGGAAACACTACAGGTCAGGTCAGCTCCACTCTGTAGAGTTGTATGGGTTGAAATTGACTTGGCAGTAATTTTTTTATTTTAATACTACTTTAGTTAGTCTTTCCTTTCATTTTCTTTATTTCATAAAGAAAACAAACTGGACACTATTTGCAGCCTTGCTGTACATCTGCCCCTCAAACTGGGCCATGAGCACTCCCTTCTGGACACCCTGGAGAGCAGGTTTGCATCTGGGTTCACGCTGCTTTACCCACACTGTGTCTCTTCCACGGTGTCCTGGGATTCCAGATTGGTGCTTTGAAGATACAGCTGTCTCTTGGATTTGTGCCTGGAGTGGGTGATTACGCTCTTCACAGATTCTGGGTAGACAGTGTAACCACTGTCAGACTGATTTGAGACCCACTGCATCCTGTTTTCTGCAGCCTGGGGGTTGCAGTTGGTAGCACAGTCCTCCAAGGTGAATCCAGGAACCTCGCAGGAGAGGCTGTCTCAAGTCTCCACAGATGTCACGTCATTCTGTACACGGGCTGTGGACACCTGCAATCAGAGACATTACAAGGTCGCAGAAAGAGGAAAGCCCTGATACCTGGGGTTGGGGTTCGTCTCAGAGAACTGCAAGGAAAAGGGCTGGGCTGCTTTTCAGGGTAAGACGAAGAGGCTCATTTGCATGATCTTTTCTCCAATCCCCCCATAAAGGTGACTGTGAAAGTAAGGGTGGGGTTGGGCTTGAGGCTTGGGGCTGGAGTTGGGACTGGGACTGAGGCTGGGGCTCCGGCTGGGGCTAGAGCCGAGGGTGAGGCTGCAGCTGGGGCTGAGGCTGGGGCTGGAACTGCCACTGGGGCAGGAGCTGGGGTAGGGGCTGTAGCTGTGGCTGTGGCTCGGGTTAGGGCTGTGGATGGGGCTGGCTTAGGGTTAGGGTTAGGGTTAGGGAGTTAGGGTTAGGGTTAGGGGATTAGGGTTAGGGTTAGGGGATTAGGGTGTAGGGGGTCGGGTGTCAGGGGTTGGGTGTCGGGGGTCGGGGGTCGCTGTCGGGTGTCGGGTGTCGGGGGTCGGGTGTAGGGTGTCCGGTGTTAGGGTTAGGGTGTCGGGTTAGGGTTAGGCTTAGGGTGTCGGGTTAGGGTTAGGCTTAGGGTGTCGGGTTAGGGTGTCGGGTTAGGTTTAGGCTTAGGGTTTCGGGTTAGGGTTAGGCTTAGGGTGTCGGGTTAGGATTAGGCTTAGGGTGTCGGGTTAGGGTTAGGGTGTCGGGTTAGGGTTAGGCTTAGGGTTAGGGTGTCGGGTTAGGGTGTCGGGTTAGGGTGTCGGGTTAGGGTGTCGGGTTAGGGTGTCGGGTTAGGGTGTCGGGTTAGGGTGTCGGGTTAGGGTGTCGGGTTAGGGTGTCGGGTTAGGGTGTCAGGTGTCGGGTTAGGCTTAGGGTGTCGGGTTAGGGTGTCGGGTTAGGGTTAGGGTTAGGGTTAGGGCTAGGGTTAGGGTTAGGGTTAGGGTGTCGGGTTAGGGTTAGGGTTAGGGTTAGGGTGTCGGGTTAGGGTGTCGGGTTACGGTGTCGGGTTAGGGTGTCGGGTTAGGGTGTCAGGTGTCGGGTTAGGCTTAGGGTGTCGGGTTAGGGTTAGGGTTAGGGTTAGGGTTAGGGTTAGGGCTAGGGTTAGGGTTAGGGTTAGGGTGTCGGGTTAGGGTTAGGGTTAGGGTTAGGGTGTCGGGTTAGGGTGTCGGGTTAGGGTGTTGGGTTAGGGTTAGGGTGTCGGGTTAGGGTGTTGGGTTAGGGTGTCGGGTTAGGGTGTCGGGTTAGGGTGTCGGGTTAGGGTTAGGGTGTCGGGTGTTGGGTTAGGGTGTCGGGTTAGGGTGTCGGGTTAGGGTGTCGGGTTAAGGTTAGGGTGTCGGGTTAGGGTGTCGGGTTAGGGTGTCGGGTTAGGGTTAGGGTGTCGGGTTAGGGTGTCGGGTTAGGGTGTCGGGTTAGGGTTAGGGTGTCGGGTTAGGGTGTCGGGTTAGGGTGTCGGGTTAGGGTGTCGGGTTAGGGTGTCGGGTTAGGGTGTCGGGTTAGGGTGTCAGGTGTCGGGTTAGGCTTAGGGTGTCGGGTTAGGGTTAGGGTTAGGGTTAGGGTTAGGGCTAGGGTTAGGGTTAGGGTTAGGGTGTCAGGTTAGGGTTAGGGTTAGGGTTAGGGTGTCGGGTTAGGGTGTCGGGTTAGGGTGTCGGGTTACGGTGTAGGGTTAGGGTGTCGGGTTAGGGTGTCGGGTTAGGGTGTCGGGTTAGGGTGTCAGGTGTCGGGTTAGGCTTAGGGTGTCGGGTTAGGGTTAGGGTTAGGGTTAGGGTTAGGGTTAGGGCTAGAGTTAGGGTTAGGGTTAGGGTGTCGGGTTAGAGTTAGGGTGTCGGGTTAGGGTGTCGGGTTAGGGTGTCGGGTTAGGGTGTCGGGTTAGGGTGTCGGGTTAGGTTTAGGGTTAGGGTTAGGGTGTCGGGTTAGGGTGTCGGGTTAGGGTGTCGGGTTAGGGTGTCGGGTTAGGGTTAGGGTTACGGTTAGGGTGTCGAGTGTTGGGTTAGGGTGTCGGGTTAGGGTGTCGGGTTAGGGTGTCGGGTTAGGGTGTCGGGTTAGGGTTAGGGTGTCGGGTTATGGTGTCGGGTTAGGGTGTCGGGTTAGGGTTAGGGTGTCGGGTTAGGGTGTCGGGTTAGGGTTAGGGTGTCGGCTTAGGGTTAGGGTGTCGGGTTAGGGTTAGGGTGTCGGGTTAGGCTTAGGGTGTCGGGTTAGGGTGTCGGGTTAGGGTGGCGGGTTAGGGTGTCGGGTTAGGGTGTCGGGTTAGGGTTAGGGTGTCGGGTTAGGGTTAGGGTGTCGGGTTAGGGTGTCGGGTTAGGGTTAGGGTGTCGGCTTAGGGTTAGGGTGTCGGGTTAGGGTTAGGGTGTCGGGTTAGGGTTAGGGTGTCGGGTTAGGGTGTCGGGTTAGGGTGGCGGGTTAGGGTGTCGGGTTAGGGTGTCGGGTTAGGGTGTCGGGTTAGGGTGTCGGGTTAGGGTTAGGGTGTCGGGTTAGGGTGTCGGGTTAGGGTGTCGGGTTAGGGTGTCGGGTTAGGGTGTCGGGTTAGGGTGTCGGGTTAGGGTGTCGGGTTAGGGTGCCGGGTGTCGGGTTAGGGTGTCGGGTTAGGGTGTCGGGTTAGGGTGTCGGGTTAGGGTGTCGGGTTAGGGTGTCGGGTTAGGGTGTCGGGTTAGGGTGTCGGGTTAGGGTTAGGGTGTCGGGTTAGGGTGTCGGGTTAGGGTGTCGGGTTAGGGTGTCGGGTTAGGGTGTCGGGTTAGGGTGTCGGGTTAGGGTTAGGGTGTCGGGTTAGGGTGTCGGGTTAGGGTGTCGGGTTAGGGTGTCGGGTTAGGGTGTCGGGTTAGGGTGTCGGGTTAGGGTGTCGGGTTAGGGTGTCGGGTTAGGGTGTCGGGTTAGGGTGTCGGGTTAGGGTGTCGGGTTAGGGTGTCGGGTTAGGGTGTCGGGTTAGGGTTAGGGTGTCGGGTTAGGGTTAGGGTGTCGGGTTAGGGTTAGGGTGTCGGGTTAGGGTGTCGGGTTAGGGTGTCGGGTTAGGGTTAGGGGTTAGGGTGTCGGGTTAGGGTTAGGGGTTAGGGTTAGGGTTAGGGTTAGGGTTAGGGTGTCGGGTTAGGGTTAGGGTTAGGGTGTCGGGTTAGGGTTAGGGTGTCGGGTTAGGGTTAGGGTTAGGGTTAGGGTTAGGGGTTAGGGTTAGGGTTAGGGTGTCGGGTTAGGGTTAGGGTTAGGGTTATGGTTAGGGTGTCGGGTTAGGGTTAGGGTTAGGGTTAGGGTTAGGGTTAGGGTGTCGGGTTAGGGTTAGGGTTAGGGTGTCGGGTTAGGGTTAGGGTGTCGGGTTAGGGTTAGGGTTAGGGTTAGGGTTAGGGTGTCGGGTTAGGGTTAGGGTGTCGGGTTAGGGTTAGGGTTAGGGTGTCGGGTTAGGGTTAGGGTGTCGGGTTAGGGTTAGGGTGTCGGGTTAGGGTTAGGGTTAGGGTTAGGGTTAGGGTGTCGGGTTAGGGTGTCGGGTTAGGGTGTCGGGTTAGGGTTAGGGTTGGGTTAGGGTTAGGGTTAGGGTGTCGGGTTAGGGTTAGGGTTAGGGTTAGGGTGTCGGGTTAGGGTTAGGGTTAGGGTTGGGTTAGGGTTAGGGTTAGGGTGTCGGGTTAGGGTTAGGGTTAGGGTTAGGGTTAGGGTTAGGGTGTCGGGTTAGGGTTAGGGTGTCGGGTTAGGGTTAGGGTGTCGGGTTAGGGTTAGGGTTAGGGTTAGGGTTAGGGTGTCGGGTTAGGGTTAGGGTTAGGGTGTCGGGTTAGGGTTAGGGTGTCGGGTTAGGGTTAGGGTTAGGGTTAGGGTGTCGGGTTAGGGTGTCGGGTTAGGGTGTCGGGTTAGGGTTAGGGTTAGGGTTAGGGTTAGGGTGTCGGGTTAGGGTGTCGGGTTAGGGTTAGGGTGTCGGGTTAGGGTGTCGGGTTAGGGTTAGGGTTAGGGTGTCGGGTTAGGGTTAGGGTTAGGGTTAGGGTTAGGGTGTCGGGTTAGGGTTAGGGTTAGGGTTAGGGTGTCGGGTTAGGGTTAGGGTGTCGGGTTAGGGTGTCGGGTTAGGGTTAGGGTGTCGGGTTAGGGTTAGGGTGTCGGGTTAGGGTGTCGGGTTAGGGTTAGGGTGTCGGGTTAGGGTGTCGGGTTAGGGTGTCGGGTTAGGGTGTCGGGTTAGGGTGTCGGGTTAGGGTGTCGGGTTAGGGTGTCGGGTTAGGGTGTCGGGTTAGGGTGTCGGGTTAGGGTGTCGGGTTAGGGTTAGGGTGTCGGGTTAGGGTTAGGGTTAGGGTTAGGGTGTCGGGTTAGGGTTAGGGTTAGGGTTAGGGTGTCGGGTTAGGGTTAGGGTTAGGGTTAGGGTTAGGGTGTCGGGTTAGGGTTAGGGTTAGGGTGTCGGGTTAGGGTTAGGGTTAGGGTGTCGGGTTAGGGTTAGGGTTAGGGTGTCGGGTTAGGGTGTCGGGTTAGGGTTAGGGTGTCGGGTTAGGGTTTGGGTTAGGGTTAGGGTGTCGGGTTAGGGTTAGGGTGTCGGGTTAGGGTGTCGGGTTAGGGTGTCGGGTTAGGGTGTCGGGTTAGGGTTAGGGTTAGGGTTAGGGTTAGGGTGTCGGGTTAGGGTTAGGGTGTCGGGTTAGGGTTAGGGTTAGGGTTAGGGTGTCGGGTTAGGGTTAGGGTGTCGGGTTAGGGTGTCGGGTTAGGGTGTCGGGTTAGGGTGTCGGGTTAGGGTTAGGGTTAGGGTTAGGGTTAGGGTGTCGGGTTAGGGTTAGGGTTAGGGTTAGGGTTAGGGTTAGGGTGTCGGGTTAGGGTTAGGGTTAGGGTGTCGGGTTAGGGTTAGGGTTAGGGTTAGGGTGTCGGGTTAGGGTTAGGGTTAGGGTGTCGGGTTAGGGTTAGGGTTAGGGTTAGGGTTAGGGTTAGGGTTAGGGTGTCGGGTTAGGGTTAGGGTTAGGGTGTCGGGTTAGGGTTAGGGTTAGGGTGTCGGGTTAGGGTTAGGGTTAGGGTGTCGGGTTAGGGTTAGGGTGTCGGGTTAGGGTTAGGGTTAGGGTGTCGGGTTAGGGTGTCGGGTTAGGGTTAGGGTGTCGGGTTAGGGTGTCGGGTTAGGGTGTCGGGTTAGGGTTAGGGTTAGGGTTAGGGTGTCGGGTTAGGGTTAGGGTTAGGGTGTCGGGTTAGGGTTAGGGTTAGGGTTAGGGTTAGGGTGTCGGGTTAGGGGTTAGGGTTAGGGTTAGGGTTAGGGTTAGGGTTAGGGTGTCGGGTTAGGGTGTCGGGTTAGGGTTAGGGTGTCGGGTTAGGGTGTCGGGTTAGGGTGTCGGGTTAGGGTGTCGGGTTAGGGTTAGGGTGTCGGGTTAGGGTTAGGGTGTCGGGTTAGGGTGTCGGGTTAGGGTTAGGGTTAGGGTTAGGGTGTCGGGTTAGGGTGTCGGGTTAGGGTGTCGGGTTAGGGTTAGGGTTAGGGTTAGGGTTAGGGTTAGGGTGTCGGGTTAGGGTGTCGGGTTAGGGTGTCGGGTTAGGGTTAGGGTGTCGGGTTAGGGTTAGGGTGTCGGGTTAGGGTTAGGGTGTCGGGTTAGGGTGTCGGGTTAGGGTTAGGGTGTCGGGTTAGGGTTAGGGTGTCGGGTTAGGGTTAGGGTTAGGGTGTCGGGTTAGGGTTAGGGTTAGGGTGTCGGGTTAGGGTTAGGGTGTCGGGTTAGGGTTAGGGTTAGGGTGTCGGGTTAGGGTTAGGGTTAGGGTGTCGGGTTAGGGTTAGGGTTAGGGTGTCGGGTTAGGGTTAGGGTGTCGGGTTAGGGTGTCGGGTTAGGGTTAGGGTTAGGGTGTCGGGTTAGGGTTAGGGTGTCGGGTTAGGGTTAGGGTGTCGGGTTAGGGTTAGGGTGTCGGGTTAGGGTTAGGGTGTCGGGTTAGGGTTAGGGTGTCGGGTTAGGGTTAGGGTGTCGGGTTAGGGTTAGGGTTAGGGTTAGGGTTAGGGTGTCGGGTTAGGGTTAGGGTGTCGGGTTAGGGTTAGGGTGTCGGGTTAGGGTTAGGGTGTCGGGTTAGGGTTAGGGTGTCGGGTTAGGGTTAGGGTTAGGGTGTCGGGTTAGGGTTAGGGTGTCGGGTTAGGGTTAGGGTGTCGGGTTAGGGTTAGGGTGTCGGGTTAGGGTTAGGGTGTCGGGTTAGGGTTAGGGTTAGGGTGTCGGGTTAGGGTTAGGGTGTCGGGTTAGGGTGTCGGGTTAGGGTTAGGGTTAGGGTGTCGGGTTAGGGTTAGGGTTAGGGTGTCGGGTTAGGGTGTCGGGTTAGGGTTAGGGTTAGGGTGTCGGGTTAGGGTTAGGGTTAGGGTTAGGGTTAGGGTTAGGGTTAGGGTTAGGGTGTCGGGTTAGGGTTAGGGTGTCGGGTTAGGGTGTCGGGTTAGGGTGTCGGGTTAGGGTGTCGGGTTAGTGTTAGGGTTAGGGTGTCGGGTTAGGGTTAGGGTTAGGGTGTCGGGTTAGGGTTAGGGTTAGGGTTAGGGTGTCGGGTTAGGGTTAGGGTTAGGGTGTCGGGTTAGGGTTAGGGTTAGGGTTAGGGTGTCGGGTTAGGGTTAGGGTGTCGGGTTAGGGTTAGGGTTAGGGTGTCGGGTTAGGGTTAGGGTTAGGGTGTCGGGTTAGGGTTAGGGTTAGGGTTAGGGTGTCGGGTTAGGGTTAGGGTGTCGGGTTAGGGTTAGGGTGTCGGGTTAGGGTTAGGGTGTCGGGTTAGGGTGTCGGGTTAGGGTTAGGGTGTCGGGTTAGGGTTAGGGTGTCGGGTTAGGGTTAGGGTTAGGGTGTCGGGTTAGGGTTAGGGTTAGGGTGTCGGGTTAGGGTTAGGGTGTCGGGTTAGGGTGTCGGGTTAGGGTTAGGGTGTCGGGTTAGGGTTAGGGTGTCGGGTTAGGGTTAGGGTTAGGGTGTCGGGTTAGGGTTAGGGTTAGGGTGTCGGGTTAGGGTTAGGGTTAGGGTGTCGGGTTAGGGTTAGGGTTAGGGTGTCGGGTTAGGGTTAGGGTTAGGGTTAGGGTTAGGGTTAGGGTTAGGGTTAGGGTGTCGGGTTAGGGTTAGGGTTAGGGTTAGGGTTAGGGTTAGGGTTAGGGTGTCGGGTTAGGGTGTCGGGTTAGGGTTAGGGTGTCGGGTTAGGGTTAGGGTGTCGGGTTAGGGTTAGGGTTAGGGTTAGGGTTAGGGTTAGGGTTAGGGTTAGGGTTAGGGTTAGGGTGTCGGGTTAGGGTTAGGGTGTCGGGTTAGGGTTAGGGTTAGGGTTAGGGTTAGGGTGTCGGGTTAGGGTTAGGGTTAGGGTTAGGGTGTCGGGTTAGGGTTAGGGTTAGGGTTAGTGTTAGGGTGTCGGGTTAGGGTTAGGGTTAGGGTGTCGGGTTAGGGTTAGGGTGTCGGGTTAGGGTTAGGGTTAGGGTTAGGGTTAGGGTGTCGGGTTAGGGTTAGGGTTAGGGTTAGGGTTAGGGTTAGGGTTAGGGTTAGGGTTAGGGTTAGGGTGTCGGGTTAGGGTTAGGGTTAGGGTTAGGGTTAGGGTGTCGGGTTAGGGTTAGGGTTAGGGTTAGGGTTAGGGTTAGGGTTAGGGTTAGGGTTAGGGTTAGGGTTAGGGTTAGGGTTAGGGTTAGGGTTAGGGTTAGGGTTAGGGTGTCGGGTTAGGGTTAGGGTTAGGGTTAGGGTTAGGGTGTCGGGTTAGGGTTAGGGTTAGGGTTAGGGTTAGGGTTAGGGTTAGGGTTAGGGTTAGGGTGTCGGGTTAGGGTTAGGGTTAGGGTTAGGGTTAGGGTGTCGGGTTAGGGTTAGGGTGTCGGGTTAGGGTTAGGGTTAGGGTTAGGGTGTCGGGTTAGGGTTAGGGTTAGGGTTAGGGTTAGGGTTAGGGTTAGGGTTAGGGTTAGGGTTAGGGTGTCGGGTTAGGGTTAGGGTTAGGGTTAGGGTTAGGGTTAGGGTGTCGGGTTAGGGTTAGGGTTAGGGTTAGGGTTAGGGTTAGGGTGTCGGGTTAGGGTTAGGGTTAGGGTTAGGGTGTAGGGTTAGGGTTAGGGTGTCGGGTTAGGGTTAGGGTTAGGGTTAGGGTTAGGGTTAGGTAGGGTTTAGGGTTAGGTTAGGGTTAGGGTAAGGGTTAGGGTTAGGGTTAGGGTTAGGGTTAGGGTTAGGGTTAGGGTGTAGGGTTAGGGTTAGGGTTAGGGTGTAGGGTGTCGGGTTAGGGTTAGGGTGTAGGGTTAGGGTTAGGGTTAGGGTGTCGGGTAGTTAGGGTTAGGTTAGGGTTAGGGTTAGGGTTAGGGTTAGGGTGGTCGGTAGGGTTAGGGTTAGGGTGTAGGGTTAGGGTTAGGTGGTTAGGGTTAGGGTAGGTTAGGGTTAGGGTTAGGGTGTAGGGTTAGGTTAGGGTTAGGGTTAGGGTTAGGGTTAGGGTGTCGGGTTAGGGTTAGGGTTAGGGTTAGGGTTAGGGTTAGGGTTAGGGTTAGGGTGGTAGGGTTAGGGTTAGGGTTAAGGTTAGGGTTAGGGTTAGGGTTAGGGTTAGGGTTAGGGTTAGGGTTAGGTTAGGGTTAGGTGGGGTTAGGGTTAGGGTTAGGGTTAGTGGGTTAGGGTTAGGGTTAGGGTTAGGGTTAGGGTTTTAGGGTGTCGGGTTAGGGTTGTCGGTTAGGGTTAGGGTGTCGAGGGTTAGGGTTCGGTTAGGGTTAGGGTTAGGGTTAGGGTTAGGGTGGTTAG